>OY728133.1:121463651-122901151 GCA_963277665.1 Viscum album | reverse complement strand
TGAAGAAAATAGTGGTAGATAATGTATCTCACTTATGTACCATTTTTTATGTTTTCACAATTCCAAAGGATTTAGACTAATATGTCCTTTAGGCATCTATTTTTTCAGTGTTTTAAGTATTCCACCAAAGAGATGCAATGTTAATGTATAAAAATTTAGGGTATTTATAGTTTTTATCAGAGAAAACGTTTAGTTATCCTTTTTTAATCTATGAATAGAAAATCATAGTGATAACCCTAAGGGAATTTCTAAGGATAAGTCTAAGGATTTGGTAATGTATAAGAAAATGTATTGTAATTTTGGAGATGATAGAGTTAGAGATTTCCAAATAATACATTTCTGTCTCGATACTACAAGTGGATGTTTCTCAGGTATAGATGTTCTTAGGGGTAAAAAAACTGACAAGATATTCTGGGCCTTAATCGGGGTAATCTATTACACGACAATGAGAATTCCTATACACCTGGTTTGACACTCCTGAGGGATATTCACTAGGAATTCACAAACTCTTCACGAACCATCATGAAAGACATAAATATATATTGTCAATGAATAACCTAGTATTAACCTAGGGTGTCCTAGATTAAGAAATGTGTATTTATTTTGGCATCTTATAAGTCATTATTTTTATGAATATTTGGTTTTTGTCTATGTTAAGTAATGAGCACACTATTATTATGGTTTTAGTAAATGGTGGTAATTGAAAGTATCTTGATTAAATTTGAATGTTATGGAAGATTTTTATTTGAGTAGTTATGTGGGATAATCACTATAGTGAAATATGTTGTGATCATTCCAAATAAGTTTACATGAAACATAATTGACAGTGTGTGACTTAACCAACTCTTAGACTCACCAAGAAAAATAAGAAAGGGGTTCACCGAGACTTCGGGTAAGGGATACCATAGAGGGAATAAGAATCGGTTTCCTTTGAGTAATGAATATGGAAAGATTCACTTAATTGAATGTATTAGAGGAACAAGAATATGTTTTGACTATAGAAAAGAAGGACAAAAAACCAGTGACTACAAGGAAAAAATGAAGAGCATGGTTAAATAAATGGATGATAATATTTTCCTCCCTAAGGCATCGTCGATGATTATGTGTTTTAAGTGTGGAGTAAATGATAATTATAGAAAAAACCCAAGAGGAAATATCCTAAAGAGAATCATCAAGTTGGTTTGAGTAATGGTTATATTGTTGATGATGATGACACTATAAATGATATATAAACGAAAATATGTATTATTAAATAAAATGAGGTATCCATATTATGACTTATTTATGTTTCTTAATAATAATGGTTTTTATGTAATTTGGATTCAAAAATTATGTTATATAAATGTAGAAATTAATATGGATTTTCCAATGTATGTTTTATTAGGGATTTAAATGATTATGTTGAAGGTTTCTAATGGACTGCAAAAGTTATTTAATGACAAGGTGATATTTTAACTAAGGTAAGATAACCCCTAATATGTTATTTATGTTATGATAGTGTTTTTTGAATCAAGATGTGTGGGATATGAATAAGTAAATTGGATGGTATTGGTTACCGTTGAACAAATTAAGGACTTTATTACAAGTATTTCATGTTATCATAGATTAAGTTTAAAACTTCTTGAATTTATGAAATATATCTAGTAATCTATGGAAAAAAGGAATCATGAATGTTTTCCAAAAGGATTTATGGTAATTCTTGTCGTTACCATGTTCCAAGTGAATTTTTTATGATGGTATTCACATGTTTGGAATCTGAAAAGAAAGATCTATATTGTTATATATGGTGAATTAATGTTAAGTTATTTCATGAAATTATATCTAATTTTTTGTATTTTTATCTTTTAGAAGGGTTATAAGGCTAACACTTCATGAATAGTTTACGTTAAAATTCAAAGGAAGTATTTATAAATTGAGATTATATTGAAAACCTTGGTTAAAAGGATATTTAGTTATTATCTATGTTTCAAATATTTCCATCATATTTATTTTTGAAATTATATTATTGTGGTTTTAGAAAAGGAAATCATGTATGTCGGGTGAAAACCAATATTGTCTGAAAAGGCACATGTTCATGAACCCATGACCAAAGGGCGATAGGATTTCACACCTACCACTATCCTACGTGATTTCCTAGTTAATTTGTAATTATTTTTATGAATAAATATTTATTATGACATAATATTGTTACTTTTTATGTTTAGAGATTAATGTTTTTTTGGAAGGTCGAGAATAGAGGCACTTTATGAGTGTTAAAAAGTTACAGGATCCTGAAAGAAGGAATTTTACATATATCTATTGAGAAGGATAAAAACATCGCTCAAGGGATAGTAGTAGAGCATATGAGTTGCAACTCAGTAACACCTTAATTTGTAAGTCCAGTAGTATGGTAGTTGTCTTCCTGATATGTGTGAGCGATGATGTAGATTAAAAAAGAATGTTTTTCAATATAGTTCACCCACTTGGTAGTCATCTTCCATGAAAGATGTTTCATTATCATTCTTATATCTTAAAAAATGGTAGTGGAGTCACCTTCAAAACATGTGTTGGTCCAAACTCTTTGGAAATTCAACATCAACTACACTGATGAATCCCATCATTTTATCATCTAGAGTATTGTCATGACCACATTATTCATATGATATCTCTACAACATTGCTAATATGGTCACAAAAAATGACCTCATATCTTGATGTGACTAGATTTCCTCTTGAGGAACCATCTGTGTTGCACTTTAAGCATCCAAAAAAGGTGGAAACTAGAAAACCTCAATGGTTAAATTTAGTTTGTGGAAACTACCTACATGGTTCAGGCATTTAATGATTGTAACTTCCCTTACAGAATTTTTACAGCATTCCTTGTGTGGTGAGTTAGCAACTTGAGTTGTTGTGATAATAGTGGCTATCACATGTCTTATGTTGAAGATCATATTGGATTATAAGTCACTGTTTTTACCTTTCCAAATATCATGAATCAATTCTTGTCTAGCAACATTGAAGAGTATAGAGGTATTCTTGGAGAACTAAAGTTTTATAATTTCATACATAAATTGTTGTATCGAGGCAGCTTGATGTATGAAAGGCACAAAAATCTTAAAAAAACACTCCATATAGATACAATAGTTTTACAATATTAAAAAAATTATGGTCTACACCCTCTCAATGTTGATGACAAATCAAAGACATGTAATAGATGGAGACACAAACCTGTTGAAGGTTGACATAAATTGGAATCATGTTTTGAGATAACCTACAAATAAAGGTGAGTCTTGTAGGGTCATGCCATTTCTTATTTAAGAGACCAATCCACTTTTGGTCACCTTAGAGCATGAAATTGTAAAAACCCATATCATCAAGTAGAAAGTTTGGGTACTATTCCCATATCAGCATGTAATCATGATTAATGAACTCATGGTTTGAAACAAATAAATAATTTTCTTCACAAGTGATTCTATATCTGAAAATTGATCTTTAATAGAATTAATATTTTTAATACCCATGTATGTAGTCATATTTATCAATGGTTCTGTAGGTTACGGGCGCAGCGAAACTGCGTTGGTGGGTTTTCCCAACTTTAATTTTAGCATTAAACGACGTTCAATCTGAGATCTGTCATGATATAAAACACCGAATCTTAGGATTAGAATGAAGAATGAAAAATAAATGAAGAGTCTTAGAACCATTGAGATAGGATCATCATATGTTGGTTATAATTAATTTAATTAATTCATAACAATTACCTCAATGGAATTCTTTCTTCGTTGGAGTCTCCGTTCATGATCATGTGATTCGTCATTGCGTTCTAGAATCCAAGTATAGGATTCCTCTAGCGGTGATCCACACGTGCCCCATGTATCTATGGACATCGTTGAAGGGACCTTTGGGTGCTAGCATGGAAGAGCCTTCGCTTTAGATGTCCGCCTTCAACAGCCTTGATCCGGTGGAGGATCTAGCTTTCATAACTTGAAAGCGTTATTAGTGGAAAAAATAATTCTCTCTTGTCTTGAGGGAATTTCCCAATCTGTTGTGCACAACAATGGCTCTCATTCTCTGAGAATAATGTATTTTGGATTATAATACATAGAATAACAAAATGAATTAATTGCCCGAAATCATTTAATCATTTCATTTAATTCTTAGTAATACCCCATGTCTTAATAATGACAGTTGACCAGAATTATTACTTGACATGTTCCCAACATATTACATTTAATATCATTTAATTAAATAATCAATATTTTCTCACGAATATCGAAAAAAACTACACTGCATGTATATAAATATACACGGAGTGTACTTTTTTTCCATTTTATTTATTTCCTCCACCATATTTATTCGACCTTGGGTAATGGCTATTGAATTCTAAAATAAATGTAACTGCATTACTCGATAATAAATATATATATTATTTCTCCCATAATATATTCTTTTTAATAACTAGTGTCGAAATAAATGCGATCAGGCATCCTTAATTAATTATTAAACCACAGTCGGGAATAATATTTATTTAACTTGTTAAATTAATATTTTACTTAGATACATGGACACACATAGTGTGTGACCCTATAGGCCTCTTTCTTAGTGGCATTAGGCGGAGCCTGCCGAAAGTCCAAGGTTACCATCTAGCAACATGCTAAGGCACCCATAGAGAAAGAAGTTAATGTTGTAATGATGTGTCACCATTTACGAATGCTTACCAAGTAATATAATCCCTTTGTCTCGATATCTCCAATCAAATGGGTTGCATGCTAGTGCCATCAACCCATGTGCTCAATTATTATTTCTTTGACTTCCTGGAATTGAACTCGCCTATACCTTACCATGGCCATGGATTTATTTAGGATATATAAATTCCATCAATGGGCCTAAGATATCTACTTCTGTTATGGAACAGAAGGGACAAATCCTTTCTCGCATTATCTATTAATGTCGTATTACTCGTGACGCACCCAATGTATTCTGCCTCTCTGCGAACAGTGTTTCATAACAGTTTTCATTAATACATCTAAGAGAGCATGTTGTAATACCCATTAATAATAATCTTAAAGTCTAAGGACCAATACACACGTCCGCAGATAGGAACATCCAATGACACTATTAAATGTGGATTTCTTACTGGCGGGTCTCGTTCTCATAATATCCTCTTGGATATTACCGAGGGCCCACACCATGAGAAGGTACCTCAAAGTTTTATGAGTCCTCACCCCTACTGACCTGTATTATTTGTGTCCCCCAAATAATATCATTCGGCCGTAGAACATATATTCAAGAATAGTGTTATGGAACTTCCGGTTTCTCATCATACCAGGGATCTGCTATGACCCATTAATGAAACAGGTGTCCTTAAAACATTATCACATGCATTGTCACGCCGAAAAACAATCAAGATGTGATAAGGCATTTATTAATGAATAAAGTACAAACTTGTTTGTTCTATATCACCTACTCTAACAGGCTCCCACTTGGACTAGAGCCAACTACTAACAACCTTTAACCCGCTAGCTCTTACATGATATTCATGATTCTGGTGAGATAGGCCTTTAGTCATGGGGTCTTCCACGTTCTCTTCTGTGGACACTCTGCTCACTGAAACTTCACCCCTTTGATAAAAATCCTTCAAGAGGTGATACTTACAGAGTATGTGCTTTGTCCGTTGATGTGACCTTGGTTATTTTGCAAGATCCACTGCTGTAGTATTATCACAATACAATGTAATGGGATCTTTACTACTAGTCACCACATCAAGTTCCTGGAAAAAGTTCGGAATCCAGAAGGCTTCCTTGGCTTAATCAGAAGCCTCTATATACTCGGACTCCACTGTAGAATCGGCGACAACTGGTTGCTTTGAACACTTACAGCTCACAGCTCCTCCATTGAGACAAAAAACATATCTAGATTGAAAATTTAGATCGTTTTGATCTGTCTGAAAACTAGCATCAGCATACCGTCTGATGACAAGCTCCTCATCTCCTCCATACACCAGGAACATATCCTTAGTTCTTCTCAGATACATAAGGATAGTCTTAACAGCAGTCCAATGTTGTTCTCCTGGATCTTCTTGATATCTGCCTACCATGCTTAGTGCATAGGAAACATCAAGCCTTGTACATAACATGGAATATATGATGGATCCTATAGCCGAAGCATATGGGATCTTACTCATTCAATCATTCTCTTGTTGTTTCTGAGGACACATTTTCTTAGAAAGATGTATGCCATGTGACACTGGAACCAATCCCCTCTTGGATTGTTCCATACTAAATCTCTTTAGTATCTGGTCAATTTATGTACCCTGACTTAGTCCAAGTAGACTCTTGGATAAATCACGAATGATCTTGATCCCTAGAATGTAGGCTGCTTCACCTAAGTCTTTCATGGAGAAGCACATGTTCAACCAGTCCTTAACTAACTGTAAGGCTGGTTCATAGTTTCCAATAAGCAATATTTCATCAATATATACTACTAGGATAACGACCGCATTCCCATTAAACCTCCTATAAACACATGGCTCACATTCGTTCTTAATGAAACCAAATTCCATTATGGCTTCATCAAATCGAATGTTCCATGACTTGGATGCTTGCTTCAATCCATAAATGGATTTCTGAAACTTGAAAACCCATTTGGCTTCACCTGGTGTCACAAACCCTTCTGGTTGTGTCATATAGACATCTTCCTGAAGGATCCCATTACGGAATGCTGTTTTGACATACATTTTCCAAATCTCGTAGTCATGGTAAGATGCTATGGAATGTATGATTCTTATGGATTTAAACATGAAAACTGGCGAGAAGGTTTCATCATATTCAATTACTTGATGTTGTCTGAATCCTTTAGCTACTAGCCTTTCATTATAGGTGCTAACCTGACCTTCCATGTCCAGCTTTCTCTTGAATACCCATTTGCATCCAACATGCATTACATCAACTGGCTCATCAACCAGAACCTAGAATTGGTTCTGATACATGGAATCCATCTCAAAATTCATAGCTTCTAGCCATCTTGTAGCTTCTGAGATTTCTAATGCTTCCTTGTAGGATAAAGGTTCATTATCATCCAAAAATAATGATTCACCATCCTCGGTGACTAGGAAACCAAATCTCTCTGGTTCCCTTACCTCTCTTGTGCTCATACGCAGTACTTGTGTTTCTGGAACCTCTTCCACGGGGACCTGTGGAATTTGTTCTTGTACCAACTCCTGTGTATATTGAGCATCAACTTCATCGAAGTCAATCTTTCTATCAATATACTTCTTGAGGATGTCATCCCTCTCAAAAAATATGGCTTGTCTGGCGATAGTCACATGTCTTGAAGGTTATATAGGTAATATCCTTTCGTTTCCTTGGGATATCCTGTAAAGACACACTTCATGCCACAGGGTGCTAGTTTGTTTCCTGAGAAGGCCTTAACAAATGCCTCGCATCCCCATACACGGGTGTGTGACAAAGTGGGTTTCCATCCATTCCATAACTCAGATGGAATTCTATTCGCCTCCTTAGTTGGTACTCGGTTTGATGTGTATGTTTCAGTTTGTAATGCATATCCCCAAAAGGATAATGGAATATCCACATGACTCATCATCGACCTCACCATGTCCAACAAGGTGTGGTTCCTACTTTCACTAACACCATTCCACTGTGGTTTATAAGGAGGAGTGAGCTAAGATAGAATCCCAGACTCCCGTAGACGATCGACGAACTCTTGGTTCAGATATTCCCCACCTCGATCCGATCGAAGTTTCTTTATCTTCTTACCAAGATGATTCTCTACTTCATTCATGAATTCCTTAAATTTTTCTAAGGAATCTAACTTGTACCACATTAATTAGACATAGCCATGTCTACTCAAATAATCAGTAAAAGTAATGAAGTAATAATATCCACCTCTAGCTTCTAATGGAAATGGTCTACACACATCCGTGTGTACCAATCCTAGAAGATCTGTGGCCCTTTCACCTTGTCCACCAAAAGGTGGCTTGGTCATTTTTCCTTGTAAACAAGTGTGACATCTATCGAGTGGTTTTAGCTTAGTAGAGTCTAAATATCCAACTTGACAGAGCTTTGTCAAGAGCTTCTCGTTCACATGACCAAGGCGGTGATGCCATAACTGGGTGATGTATGAGTCATGTGAGTTTGTTTCTTTATCGATTTCCAACACTTGGTTTTCATAATTCAATACATATAAACAATTATTTAAATGTTTCATACCATAATATACGTTGTTCTTATAAAAGAGACAACCCTTATTTTCAAATTTGAAAACAAATCCATCCATATCTAAACAAGATACATAAATTATGTTCTTGGTAACACTAGGCACATAATAAAAATTATGTAAAACCAAAATCATCCCAATCAGCAATGAGAGGTGGTAGTCGCCAATAGCCAACGTAGCAAGACTTGTTCCATTGGCAGCTCGAAGATCCACCTCTCCTCTGGTGATCTTTCTAAATCTACATGGTTCCTGCATTCGAATACATATGTGAGCCCCACAAGCTGTATCTGAGACCCAATGTGTAGAAATAGAAAGATTGCACTCAATAACGAATGCACCTTTAGCATCCCCACGCATCTGGGTGCAGTTCGTATTCCAGTGGACCTGCTTGCCACATGTAAAACACACTTCCTCTCGTTCCTTGCCCCGCCTCTGGATCTTCCCCTTCTTGGAGGGACGGTGCTTGGGGGCTTCAGAACATTTATAAGTCTTTGGCCCTTTTTCCTTGTCCTTCCTTTTCTTGTTCACCATAAGGAACACAGGTTTGTCATGCCCCATGTACTTGTCAACTTGGAAAATCAAGTTCAGATGCTCTGATAGACTCTTCTCATTTCCACTCATGTTATAGTTGACGATGAAGCTAGAGAAGTTCTTGGGCAGTGATGATAGGATAAGATTTGTACGCAACTCATCTAGGAATTTAATCCATAATATGTTTAGGCATTCAATGTACCCAATAAGCTTGAATACATGATGCCCAGTTGGCGCAAACTCTCCAAGATTCGTAGTAAACAAAGCATTGGAGATCTCATACCTCTCCCGTCTCTCCTTCTCTTGGTAGAGATCCTTAAGGTGAGACATCATGATATACGCGTACATGTTTTCATGTTGCTTCAAGAGCTCATTAGATATGTATGATAGCATGAAACACTGGACATCTATGTCATCATCCACGTGTTTCATGTAGAGAGATAATTTCTCATCACTAGCCTCTTTCCCAGGTGCAACTGGAATAGGCTCTTCCAGCACATACAATTTCCTTTCATGGCGAAGGACGACGCGTAAACGCCTCTGCCATTCTTGGAAATTTATTCCAGTGAGAAGGTTTTCTTTTTTGAGTATGGTGCACAATGATATGTTTGACATCATTTTCTTGTTATTTCTACAAATTAAGATGAGCCAAGGTTTAGTAATTTGTTACAAATTGAGGAATATAAATAAATTAATACTTATTAGTCTCCCACTATTTTATCGAAATCCAATTGCCCTCACCATTGACTTAGGAATATTCTGTTGCGTGAATATTCTAGTGTCAAGGATCCATATTTCCCTTCGCATTACCCCAACTAGGGTTATTCAAAAAACTTGAAGGGTTTTAGGTAGGCATTCTAAATGGCAACTGCATTAACTTGTAGCTCCTTGATCCGTTGAGTGGATTCCCCAATCCGGAAATCCTTTTATTTTGGATTTCCTCAACCTTTCCCTTTTCGTCACACCAAGTCCTGCTATGGTAGTCAACCCTTGATGTGAACCAAGTCAAGTCAACCCAAAACCTTGAATTAGAATTCCCTGATAATTGAAATCACCCCAACTAGGGTTGGTCAAGCACTTTGAACTATGGTTCGATTCTAACCAAGATTATGGAAGGCTATACTGACTTAATATTTCTTTTGAGGGATTTTATCCTTATACGTAAATTTACATTTTATTATCTTTGATTACACGCTTTTTAATATTAAGTGGGATATACTTAAGTGATTAACCATGTCTACGATAATATTTACGCATAACCCAGTTTTATTTTAGTTCCATCTTGCATGCTCGTTTAATTTATTTAATGTGTGATCGTGACAAACCACCCACAATAAATAAACCATGAAACTGACAGAAATAAAATAAATTGTATGATAATGGTCCTTTCTATTGGTTAGTTTATCTAGAAGTTGATAAACCAACCCAAGACCTAGGGGAGAAACACCTTGAACCTTTCGGGTTCCTGTTTACAGCTTTCCACCTGTCCACCTTTGTATCTCCTTGGATGGGTTTCACCATGGATCCCGACTTGAGCCGCCTCCAGCAGCTTGGGAGCTCAATCCATTACATATGAATTTATCTCACATGTAGGTGAGGGGTAAAAGGGGTTTTTACATAAAAGAATCCTTGGGCGCGCAGGCCCTACATATTAATGAGAAGATGGCTCGTAGGCCAACAAATTTAATTAAAATAAATTAAAATAAATCATTCACATACAAAGGTCTCGGTCTTGCTCATGATCATCCATACATGCAATGATATTTATGCATAAATAAAACTAGCATTCAATTCTTTGATCGTTCTTGTTTATGATAAATCACGCTCAAATCAATTAATTATCTTTAATTAATCAATCCTTTTATCTTAAACCCTTTTCTGAATTTCCATGAGATTCTCATCCATCGTAATTTTAAACAAACAAATTCAATTAAAATTATCCTTGTACGTAACTTGTACCTTGGAGGCAAATCGGTGAATTCCCATTCATTACGCAGTTGTTAAATTAAACACACATATATAAAACACCTATCACGTGTTGTGCCTCACCTTTACGCCTGCACCATGGTACATGTCTCAAGGGTTTGTATAATATAATAATAAATTTTAATAAATATGCAAAATTTGGGTGAGTACACGGCGTGTAGTTATGACTACATGACATGTACTTTTCTTCACCATCCATCCGATGGACACGCCCGGGGACAGGGCGTGTTAATGTACTTTGGAAATTTTTGGAGTACACGGCTTGTATAGTGGGACACACGCCGTGTAGTTTCCTTGTTACACAGTTTCCAACTGGGCAGGCCGTGTACGGAGTACACGGCCCAACCCTAACCCGAAGGGACTATACGCCATGTTCATTGGACCACATGGCGTGTATTCTAGAAACCATGTGCCACCTATTTTTGGTCAACACACGGTGTCTTAAATTCTTAGAAAGAATCCAATATATGGCTTGATTTGGCAGATCAGTCAATGCATTGAACCTAGACTGCACGACATGTACTTCCAAATACACGTCGTGTATTCTGGTGTTGTACAGACAGAAACGTTTGGCTCCTCCGGATGAGTTCCTCTATTTGATTTTAATAAAATTTAAAAGAAAAATTTGTTTCTGTGAGGTGAATGAGAAACGAGGGAGGAGGAATAGATCACAATATTCAGATTTCCAAAACGATTAAACTTGAATTGAAGTAACTAAATTATTAAATGCGTAAATTACCAACGAAAAACTAAATAATTATAATCAATAATATGATCCCTCTGATACCATTTTAAGGTTCCTGGTGCAGCAGAAGCGCATTTTTGGGTTTTCCCAACATTAATTTTAGCATTAAACAACATTCAATCTGAGATCCATCACGATATAAAACACCGAATCTTTGGATTAGAACAAAGAATGAAAAAGGAAAGAAGAGTCCCTGAACCATTGAGATAGGATCATCAAATGTTGATTATAATTAATTTAAATAATTCATAAGAATTACCTCGATGGAATTCTTTCTTCGTTGGAGTCTCCAGTCACGATCCAGTGATCCTTCATTGCGTTGTAGAATCCAAGTACATGATTCCTCTAGCGGTGATCCACATGTTCTCCACGTATCTCTGGACGTCACCGAAGGGATCTCCAGGTGCTAGCACAGAAGATCCTTCGCTTGCGATGTCTGCCTTCAACCGCCTTGATCCGGTGGAGGATCGTGCTTTCGTAACTTGAAAGCGTTCTTGGTTGAAAAAATAATTCTCTCTTGGCTTAAGAGGATTTCCCAATCTGTTGTGCACAACAATGGCTCTCATTCTATGAGAATAATGAAATTTGGATTATAATACTTAGAATAATAAAATGAATTAATTTCCTGGAATCATTTAATCATTTCATTTAATTCATAGTAATACCCCATGTCTTAATAATGACAGTTGACCATTATTATTACTTGACATGCACCCAACATTTTACATTTAATATCACTTAATTAAATAAACAATATTTTCTCAAAAATCCTGAAAAAAAAACTACACGGCGTGTACTTTTATTTTTCCATTTTATTTATTTCCTCCACCATATTTATTAGACTTTGAGTAATGGCTATATATTTCTTAAATAAATGTAACTACATTACTCGCTAATAAATATATATATTATTTCGCCCACAATATATTCTCTCGAATAACTAGTGTCGAAATAAATGTGATCAGGCATCCTTAAATAATTATTAAACCACAGTCGGTAATAATATTTATTTACCATGTTAAATTAATATATAACTGAGATACATGGACACAATTAGTGTGTGACCCTTTAGGCCTCTTTCTCAGTGGCATTAGGTGCAGCCTGCCTAATGTCCATGGTTAGCATCTAAAAATATTCCAAGTCACTCATGGAGAAAGAAGTTAATGCTGCAATGATGTGTCACCTCCTACGAACGCTTACCGTGTAATATAATCCCTTTGTCTCGATATCTCCAATCAAACCGGTTGCATGCTAGTTCCATCAACCCATGTGCTCGATTATTCTTTCTTTGACTTCCCAGAATTGAACTCACTCATACCTTACCATGGCCATGGATTTATTTAGGCTATATCAATTCCATCAAAGGGCCTGAGATATCTACTTCTGTTATGGAACAGAAGGGACAAATCCTGTCTCGCATTATCTATTAATGTAGTATTACTCGTGATGCACCCAACATATCCGGCCTCACTTTGAACAGTGTGTCATCACAGTTTTCATCAATACATCTAAGTGCGTGAGTTGTAATACCCATTAATAATAATCATAAAGTCTAAGGACCAATACACACATCCGCAGAAATGAACATCCAATGACACTATGAAATGTGGATTTCCCACTGGCGGGTCTCGTTCTCATAATATCCTCTCGGATATTACCAAGGTCGCACACCATGAGAAGGTGCCTCAAAGTTTTATGAGTCATCACCCCTAATGACCTGTATTAATTGTGTCCCTCAAATAATATCATCCGGCCATAGAATATATATTCAAGAATATTGTTATGGCACTTCTGGGTTCTCATCATAGTAGGGATCTGTTATGACACATTAATGAAACAGCTGTCCTTAGGACATTATCACATGCATTGTCACGCAGAAGAACAATCAAGATGTGATAAGGCATTTATTAATGAATAAATTACAAACTAGTTG
Source organism: Viscum album (assembly GCA_963277665.1). Classification (NCBI taxonomy): domain Eukaryota; kingdom Viridiplantae; phylum Streptophyta; class Magnoliopsida; order Santalales; family Viscaceae; genus Viscum; species Viscum album. The sequence goes on along the minus strand of OY728133.1, from coordinate 122,887,743 downwards.
GTTCTAGGCCACCAACTCCAACAGGTTCTCTAATCCAATTTACATGCTAGAAATTGAGAGAGTAATTCATGTTAACCATCCAATGAGAATGGATATAAATTATCATAAAAACAAATCTCAATCTAATAAAAATTGAAGATTCCATTTTTTTAAAGTTTGGGGTCGAAACCTCATTTATTATTAAAGAAAATAAAATACCTCTTTAATTGGGTAGAGGGGGACCCATTACATAGCCCGAAGGCTCAGTGGGCATTTAGCCAATTACATGACCCTTAGGCCCAAATTTTTATCCCAAAGCCCATTCTATGAATAGTACTAATACAGTACCTGCGCTGCTACAGTGCTACACAGTACCCACCACTACTACGGTACTCTACCACCACTACAGTGACCTTCCACCACTATAGTGCCCGTCGTTGCTATAGTGACGCTGCTACAATACTGCTACAGTACCTGCGCCTAATGGGTTTTGAACCCCCATTTTTCACGTAGATTTAAGGGGTGCTTTCCACTAAGACAAACCCCAACTACACAAATTAAAGATTTCATGTAATGTCGGTTGCCTACAATAAGGATTTATATGAATATTTCTCTATGGAACTCCAACGAGACCAATTTATTATTTATTAAATTCTAGATAAATCGTTCTTGAAGATACTGGTTAAAAATTTTCAAATTCATGATGCCAAGACCACCTACAGCTTGGGTCATACGACATTGTTTCTAATGTGTTGTTAATATCTTCCTTTCCTGCACATTTCTACTCCAAAAAAAAAATTTGTGAACAATTTAAAGATTTATGTATTAACCATATTTATTTTTACGAATAGTTCTATATAAGTATTTAGATTTTTCAATCTTTTATGGGACATATTATCTGATAAACTTGTATTTTAATGCTTCAAGAATCAATGTTTATTTTTGGGCATCCATTTTTTGAATTAATGGATCTATTCAAAATAATTAAAAGAAAAACCAATGAAGAAAATTGTGTTTATGTAAATATATCATGTATATATATTTCTTTATATTCTTGGTCAATAAAATAATTACTTAAAGATAGGATAATGATGAAAAAAAATATTTTCCTAATACCTTAATTTTCTATGAACTGATGGCCTTATAAATCATCAAACATTTATGACTTTGAGGTGCTTAACTATTATTTGATCATTCATTTGATTGTGATTTTTGACTTCAATCACTATCGATAAATATTAATGTTTTCCCAATATGTATAATCTTTAATCCTAACCTATGTTCTCTAATGATGAAACATAGTTATATATTACTTTTGTTAAATATTATGGTTCTATATTTCCATTTTTAAGGGAAGTATTAGTATTCATTTTTATGATATGGGTTTCTATGAATGAAAATTTCAAATATTAAACCGTTGATAACCCAAAAAAAATCTCAGTTGAAATTTATTTTAAGAGGGTATAATGTAACTCCCTGAGATTTTATGAAATAATTTTTTTCAAAATAATTTAATCTTTTTTATATTTTTTCATTTTTTACAACACTTAAAATAGTTATTTTAAAAAAAGAACTTTGTTCGAATTGAGTTCTCTGAAACACCAAGTTATTCATGCACTACACACAACATAAAATTTATCTTGTTTTACACATGACAATGACATGGAATACATTACATGCAACACCGACTTAGAATGTGTTACATGCAACACTGAGTTTCTATGAAACAACATTTTATTATTATAATTGTTTAAATGAGATAACTATAACCGGGTAATTAAACATAATAATATGAATAGTAATAACTAATTTTTCTATAATGGTTTTACATTAATAAAAAATATTTATAATGAAAGATATAATTTTTGGTAAAGTCCTTATATATTTAAAAATACTATTTTCTCAAATGAACTTCATTTAATATCCATTTATGAAAAATAAAAAAATGAATTTTAGACACAAATAGAAATTAAATTTTAAAAAATAAACTTAATCTTTTAATTTATAATGGTTAAATTAGGTTAGGGAGAATTTTTTTACTTTTCTATGAAAATTTATTTTTGTTTTAATAGTGGAAAATATTGAATTTTTATTCAAATCTTTTTTTCATATAATTTATTTATAAGGATATATAATATTTTAATTTGTTTTGAAAGATTAATTATATTTTTTTGTTATCAATTAACCCAATTTGGTTTATTGGAATCAATTTCACTACTAAATTTAATATAAACACATTGAGATCTTTTTAATTTTTTTACATTAAAAAAATGAATTGTCGACCTAATTGCAAGATTAAATTTAAAAACATTTCTGCAACTTATTTAATTGGAATTGAGAAAAGAGGATTATATATTTTTAATCAACATAATTTATAATTTCTAATAATTTCAAATTATTTTCTTTTCCAAAAACATTAGTGAAAGTGATTAAAATTAATTATGATGATTTAGAGAAAATTAACATAACAAAGCACTAAACCTTAAAATTAAGACCGAAAACAACATAGAAAATTTTCCAAGATATCCTTTATATTTATATTTATAATCATTAATCCCATGTATCTAATTTTTACAATTATTATATCCACTTTCCAAATGAAAAATATTGGTGTAAGTCTCTCATAAAATATTTACAAGAGTGGCACTCCTCCTCCACTATAAAAAGGCTTCCTCTCCTCCCACATGGTCACACCTATCAAGCCACTTTGAATACAAAAAAAATCTATGCAAATATCTCATAAACATTCCTACCCTCATACTAGAATCCTCCCATTGGGTATAATGAAATCCAAGGAATCCATTTGATGCAAACAAAAAGGAGTTACCCAAATAAGAGGTAACATTCTTCCTCAAGTTCTTTTAAGTTTTTCCATTCTCCACCCCAAAAATATTATTATTCCATTCATGTATAAAAAAAAGTATCCCTAATATACTAGGATATTTTTATGATACGTTTTTTACCTATAATTACATACACATCCATCTAATAGGTAACATACATATTTTTTACATGTACGGTGAACTACCGCATCACGAAACGAGGATTGTTCATTTTTCCTTTACCACCTCTCATAGTAGAAATTATGATGGAAACTCTATTTAGATATATTATATATTATGTTTATTATGTTAATAATTATTTTACAAAACATATCTTTATACTTTCTATTTTTTGTAAATATGACAATTTCTTTTGAGGAAGTGTGCACTACTACCACCTCAAAGTAATGTGATTTGTTTACACACTACATGGAATGTATTAGAGATTTATTTAGTAAACATATATTATATATATATATGATATAATACATCTAAAGGAATAAATATATATATACATATATTCTATTAAATTTATTTCTTTTAATCAGGCAATAAAATGAAAGCATTGTTAATGAGTGTGTACGGCCTGTCGTCTCCAAGAATGGTGTATTACATTTTTTACTTCTATATTCAATAAATTATTATAATAAAAATATAATAAATATAAATTATATTTCTATCATGTCTTAAATTATGTAAATAATGATAAAATTATAAGGACCAGAGATATAAAAAATTAAGACAGGTGTTAAAAACAAAGCTGATATTACCCAAAGTGAATCCTTAACATAAAATTGTTAACAAGAGGGTAACATAGGGTTAAAATATAACCTTGTATGGTATTAGATATAAGAATATTATTATGTAAAATATTTATAAAACTTACATTTATTATATTGGAATCCTTTATGTTTATGAATATATTCAACACATGAGGTAATGAAAATTTCATCGTAATATTTATTTTCGTGAGATATGTGCCTTAGACACAAATATTTTATTTTTTGTGGTGTATATATCACCCATGAATGTATTAAATAGTTATTTTTATTAAATTTTATTTTATTTTCATATACATTCTATGATATTTATTTCATTGGGTTTATTTTTCAAAATTTTCTAAATCGGTAAAGTAATTTTTTTCTCAATTTTTCTTCTTTGAGACACATGACATGATATGAACTTATATTTTCTATGATGCATATATACTTCCATTGAAATTATAAATCATCAATATCTTTAATTTTACGATATTTTAATCTTTATGTAATTTTATTTTTATAAAATGGGTAGTATGGTTAAAGTTTCCAAGTGGTAAGATTTTATTGAAACTATCTCATTGCTTTTCAAGATTGTTTATGTTTATGCTTCCTTTGATAAAATATTATGATCCATACCTCAAGAAAATCCATGAATTTTCTTAACATTTTTTTGTTCATATTATATTCATACATTTCTGCCATTTTTTCTAAACTTTAGTATATATGATAGAAAAGAAATTCTTTTTGAGAAATCCTAACTTTACCCTCTCTTCGATCTGGAATCTATGTTCCATCGAAACCATGTTTTCTAAAAAGGGTTTCCAATTATATTACACAATTATCCTATAATCATTAAAAGGAATTTTTACCTTATTTTATTTTTCCTATGTTTTCAAAGGAATATCCTTTTGACTTCCTGAACAATGAATATTTCTAACCTTTTTCCATTTAAAAAAAGGAATTTTATTCTTACCTCATACGGTATATACATATTTAACCATCATCATGAATGAAATTACAATGATTCTTACATTAAATGATTATAATGTTTTTCTTTTTTAAAATAAAATGTTTTCATAGTATTCCATATATCTGTTATTTTCAAAAAAAAATTAATGGAAAAGGTTTTTCAAAAATTATTTATGGTTTTAAATCATCTTTTATATGTTTTCAATGTATTTTAAATGAAACGATTTTCCAAAAATATTTTCAAGATTCTTTTTTTAATGAATTGGTTTCCAAAATGTTTTCAAGATTCTATTATATAATTATATGGGAAATGTTTTTCAAATAATTTTTAGTCTTTCATTTTATGATTTCAAATAGAAAGTGTTCCAATTTATTTTAAAGCTTTTTTTATAAGTCTTTCAAGTTCTTTTTCAAGAAAATGGTTTTCAAAAGGATTTTTGATTGAAGTGAATTTTTCAACAAATAAAGGATACTTACCTCATGAAATATTTTAAAAAATCATTTTGAGTTATCTTCCATCTATGATTACATCTCTTGATGTTAAATATTCCCTTAGAGGAAATGATCCAACAGTTCGATTATTATTATCTCTTGAATGTTTTATGTTTTGCTAGAACAATGCTTATGAAACCTGTTTCTATTCCACGATTTATATTCTTTTAAAACCCATTTTTTCAAAGGTTATTATTTGATGGAATAATTACAACACCTATCTATTATCAATAGGTTATGATGTGAATAAATGTTAAGAATACCCATATCATTTCATGGTTTATGATTTTATGTTTATAGAACACATACCCTTTTATAGGTTTTGATGTGATGACATTTTTATTATCATGTGGGATGTGTCTGAATGATTTTATTATGACATTGGTGAGACCTATATCTCTCTATAATGTATTAGTTAAAGAATTATATATCATGATATAGACATGGTTGGAATGATAAATGAACTCATTTCAGTATTACAGGGCTGAAACGATAAATGAACTCGGTTTAGTATTATAGGGTTGGAACGAGGAGTGAACTTGGTTTAGTAATGTAGGGAAGGAACGGAGTGTAAACCTAGTTTAGTAAAAGTATTTTTCCACTAATATATCCTTGGAAGAGATGCCTTGACTACTTTTGAAATCATTATATATTCTTATGTGTCTCCCACAATTGGATGTATTATTCTTAGTTTATGCTTTCATGTCTTGTGTTATTTGTATCCTTATAATTCATGTATAATGAAAAACTAATCATTATTCTATGATTCATGTTTATGATATTTTATATGCATGGTATGATATTATAATGTTGTGATCATGTTCCCATACACCTATTCTCATGTTTATAGTTACACTTATTTACCCTTACTAAGAATCTGGGATCACCCATTTTTATGTTTCTTTCCCCATGTTATGAAGATATGTATTAAGTATGATGTGTCTAAGAATGATGATATTAATGAAGAATATATTTAAAGATAATATATCTCACTTATGTACCAGTGTTTATGTTTCCATGTTTTCAAAGTCACTAGACTAATACGGTCTTTGGACATCTAATTGTATAATGTTTTAAGTATTTATCAAAAGAGATGTAATGTAAATATATAAAACATTAAGGTATCTATATTCTATCATTAATATCTTATTATTTATCACCCCTATTTAGTTTTTTCCCCACTTTAATTGGTGTAAAAACTCCTCTATCCTCTTACATTCAAATCTTATCCAAAAGAACAATTGAATATTTTCTTAATGATACAAAAATAAAACTTATTGTATTCACAATTTACATCCCAAAGGAGCTTTTTATCCCTCTTAGTTTTGATATATCAAACTTATTGATGTTTATATTTTATGTATGTAAATATTTAAATTTTAAATAATGAATATCACTATTTTTTAATTTTTTCTCCAATATTAATTTAATATTTCATTTTTTGGTATTTATATTCCCAAATTAGATTTAGAAAATAAATAAATTAACATTTATTTTTAAAAGTTATTTTTTATATGCTTAGAGTTATGAAATTGTTTCTTATTTATTTTTATCATTTTAGGTGAACAAATGTGCCAATACCTAGACATCCCTCAACCAATAAGATTTTCATGTAACAATTACTTGGGTGAGGGGTAGCTGACCAATCCATATGAAGATCCAAATCAGGTGTAACCATAGGTGTAATAAATCCATATCTTGGAAAATTAGGTGCACCAGTACACATTAAAAATATCTATGTGTTTCTAGTCAAAAATTTTAATGACCAAAGGATGTCATTAAATACATTTGCTAAATAAATTTATAAATTTATAAAATCTTAAACTACATTAACTACTAAAATATAGAATACATGTAAGAGGTGATTATCACCTGAGTTATAGGTAGATAATAAATATAATTTAATAGTAATGACACTAAATTATGAATTTAAAATAATTATGATAATTTAAAACTAAAAGAACATATAGTGATGTTTGGAAAAAGTGGGAGAATAAAATGAAAACAAATATATGAAGACTATATTATCTAATTTCATGAATTATATTTAATAGATATTATTGAATTCACACTTTTATTTTTAGGATTCATGTCTAAAAAATCTAATGGTCATAGTAAGTATGCTCCACTTATAGGTTTACATTTTTTCAATGGTCATAGTACTTCAGATCACAAAGAGTTGGGTAACCTAAAACCATTTTAAAATAGAAAAACAGTCCTACCCAATTCTCATGGAGAAGGTATTATTCTATTTATTATATTTAAGGTAACTCTCCCTCACTCTAGACACACAATGGTCAAGCATGGGAAAGAGAAGAAGAATATTTGAAAGAATTTCATAGGAACACAAAAACCCAACATGATAAATCAAAAACAACACATACACTAAATAAAATACCCCTTAAATATATACCATGGCGTAAATAAAGACACCCTCTCATTATTACCATGAAATAGTGATGAAAAATAATAAAAATAAAAACCTAAATATGTAGTAAAAAAACTTGAATACTCAGCAACCTTAAATATCTTCCTACCTATATTGTTGTAATCAATATCATGCATCTAAATTTTATATAAAAAATTAAACCAATGTTATGGCCTTTAAAATCTATAATTACCATATTAAAACCCTCATAACTTTGTCTCTTTGAATTGTTCACATTATTCTTAATTTTATACATTTTTCATGATCTATTTTTTAAAAAAAAATCTAGGACACAGAGAGAGTGCAGAAAAGACGTCAATTTTCAGTCAAAAATACACCCATTTTTTCCACATCATCTTTCTTTTAAAATATAAAAGTTAATATGTGTCAAAACAAAATTAATAGTTATTACTTCAAATTCATGGGAGTAACACCCTCAATTATTTTATGCATCTCACAACCACATCCTAGGGGTGAAATAAGAGAATTTTTAATTCCCATATCATTCCTAAACTCTTAAAATTTGATTGTATATAGATGTATTCAAGAAATTCTGTTAGATTTTCTTACACCCATCTTCATTCAAGTGACTAAAATCATCAACATGCAGATCTAATTAGAATTTTACATTCTATATACACATGTTGGACATGGTATAGTGTACTTTATTTTATTATTCATCATTCCAAATATCCTCCATGCATTGAATCACCCTATCCATTTGTTCACTATGGGCATCTATTCATTTAATTTAATGTTATATCATCAGGAGGATCCTATTCAACATGGACTAGCACACCACATGCCTAGCCTTCCCTATTTTCTCTTTACTCATCCTCAAACATTCCCCATGATCAATGGCATTAAATAAATATAAAAAACTATTTTACTTGTTTTTTTATCACAAGACCTCCATGCAACACACAACAATGACCATTGTGGTGTATTAGAGACAATTTTGGGATTTCCTCTCAAATAAATACTCATCTGGTTAATTTTTTATAGGGACTGTTCTAAGCTCATGATGATTGTTCAGTGTAATTTCAAGCCTCGGTAGTGACACTATATGCCAATATTTATCTTAAAAGTGGTGATAAAGGAATTTTCTGAGGACCCCAATGGTGGTCCAATGATATTGATGGTGGGAGGTGGTAGAATATTCAATATAATTGGGTTAGTGTGTGACTCTGACCGACACAGTGTCTCTTTTGAAAGTATATAAAATTATCACATTGCTTTCAATTCACAATGAGAAATTCAGGGACGACCTACTAATTTATAATTTATATCTCTCATATCATAGATCATTGAACTAAGGTGGGGGTCATTGGACACCTACCACTTCTGATGTCACCCTACTCTAGTAAAGAACTCACCCACCATTTTATCTTCCTCATGGGTGTCATTGCACCTGTCAATGTCCACTATGCTTGACCTATGCCTCATGCCACACCTGAGATGGTTCCCCCAATGACTTAACTGGACACCCCAACCCCAAAGGATGGGTAGGTGACTTGCTTTATGGGTTGAATGCTAGACTAGTTTTGGCCCTTTTTTCTACCCCAAAAATGATTAAAATAACTTATAAAAATTCCATAATTCTAAACACTTGAAAATTCCATTAAAAATATAAAGGTATTTTATTTCTCCAAAATTTTTATTTTGAGGATTTAAATTCTCAAAAAAATATTATTCAATTAATATTTAAAAAATACTAATTAAAATTCAATGAAATTATTTATTTAAAAAATAAAATTTTGAATGCATGAAATGGGGAAGTCAAATACCCCCACACTAAAACAAATTCTTGACTTCATGCATATAATCTATAAATAATCCAAATAAAATCACCATGTTATCAATTATTAAATTCAAAATTAATAAAAACAATAAATTTTTAATAGAGAGTCAAATATTCAAGTGTCACGGAAGAATTATCAATCCTACATCACAAAATTCAAAGAATTAATCAACCCATCCATTTTACTTTTTCTCATTATGAACTGATATGTGTTCTCCTTTATTCCATTAAAGTATCTTATCATATTATTATCAGGCATTCTAATCATGATTTACCTCATAATGGTTTGTTTTCTTCTCTCATAACTCAAGGTAAAAAATTTAAGTAGAGTTATCAAAATACCATGATAATAAGATCCTCACATAGCTTTGAAAAGTACCAACATTATCCACCTCAAAAAAACGTCCTAAATAATCATGAGGGCTTAGAATTAATGTTCAAATGACTCTAAGGCTTTAGGTTGGTATGTTTTGATGTAAATGAACTAAATCTAAAAAAATAGTTTTTTATGTCATAAACATTATATGATATAAAAATAAGCATTTTGATGAAAATACCCTCTTAGAATTGAAAATACATTTTTCCCAAGATCAATGTAAGGTTATGATGAAAAAAATAATAATGAATTACATACACCCTATTTAATTTTTTCTAATTTTTTATAAATTTTTCCATTTCAATCTAAATTTTAAAAAAGAAAATTTATTGTTGGGATTGGATAAGTATGATATCCACCACATATCCCTAATTGATAAAAAAACATTTCTCTAGTAAATGTGATTTTTTCCCTCAAAATCTCAACACATTTTTTTCTAATTTTTTTCTTTTTCAAAACCAATTTTTATATTAAATTTTAAAGGTGGAAAATAAAATACTATGAATGATAAAATTAATGTATTTCCAACATCCATTGAAATAACTCTCTAAAATTTTTCTCCTCAATGTTAACATCCCATTCCATAAAATACAACCTCTTATTTACTGTTAAACTTTTAAATAACATGGAAAACACAAAGTGTGGGGTAGGAAATGATAAAATTTTCTGGTAACATGTCTCATTTTTATAAAACATCATTCATGGATTCTAAAGGATAATATTAATATCAAAGTAAAAGTTACACCATAAAGACAATCTATTTAATAAATTATTTAGTCATTTAAAATATAAATTTTTTCAATACTTTCTTTGGAAGGATAAAATAAACATTCTAGTAAAAAAAATGTCCCAATTTCACTCAAGAAATATAATCAATAATGAATTAAATTTTTTTTGTTGAAATACTCTTAGGAATTAAGAATTTTGATATCATACAATCACTAATGTAATGTAAAAATAATAACAAATCAATAAACATGAATTTCATAAATTCAAATCATGATAATTTGATATCAAAAAATCGTTTGCAGGAATTGACAAGCATCTTTAAATAATGATTCATCAAATTAATACTCATATTATTAAATATAATAACTCAATACCACACCTAAATAAATAAATATTATTATCATTGAATTCTAAAACATGGAATCATGGAATTCCTAATAAACTCATGCCTCATAGATCAGTGAGTAATGTGAAAATTTTAAATGTGCTTCCTCAAAATACTAGTTTAAATATCGGAATGGTCTTAAAAAAATATGGAATTTAATAAGTGAATGAATATAAATTTGAAATCCATTTGGAATAAATCTTTGATACTCTTCCTCTCACTTATTGGTGCTCCATATTCATTTATTATTGTCCTACAGAAGAAAATGTATCATGAAGGTTTATGGATCATGTTAGTAAAGTTCAAAAGTATAAATGGATTCTGCTATATCCAAAACTAAATTCATAATAAAACAATAAAAATATTCATTTCATCATGAAAAGTGATTTTTTTAAGGTTATTTAGCTCGATCTTACCTCTTAGGCTCACATCACTAGAATATCTTAAAGAGATAACCATATCTGGTTGATCCAATTTGGAATTTGTAGCACATATGAGAAAGCTCTTATCATCCTAATTCTGATTATAAACGTCAATATCTTAATATAAGAGAACCAAGTAGTGTATTAAACTTCAATAATTAATTCCTTAATTATCCACACTGGGTAGAACTTCTTCTCTTCTTAATGTGGTTTCCTTTGTAAAATGTATTCAATTATATTTTCATGTTTTGCAGCCAGCCCCTCTTCCTTTTATTACTCACTTATAGGAGGTAACCAAAATCAAGATCGTTTTTAACATATTATAAAGTTATCAAGGTCTTTCCAAACATGATACCCTATTCCTATTATTCTTCTTCATTGTTTGGCGGCACTTCATTTGGTGTCAGATATTCTTCTTGAGTGTCATATTCTATGATCTCCTCATCCACCATTTTAATTATGACATCCCAAAGTGAATAAACTCCACTACCATTTTCTTATTCATATTATTTATTAAGTATGGTATCTTCTCCTTTTTCATCATCTTCCACCATCTTAGTAAATGTGAGGTAACCATTAATGAAAAACTCCATGATAGTTTTAGATTTATAATTAAAAGGAATAATTAGCTAGGGTTTTTCTTTGATTGAATATCTTGTGGATGAATCTTAATGTTATTTGTAAAAATATAAATATTCCTTCGATCTTATTCCTTATTCATCATCCTCCTTTCCCATATTCTCAAAAAAATCCCTATTTGAATGTGGTTTCCATGACTTAGAGGAACCACTTATATGAACTGAGGTGTGGGTGCAGAATCCACGATTGGATTTTTCTCTCCCATCCTTTGACACATTAGATCTTCAACTTATGTACATAAATGTTTTAGAAGAGTAATAAAAGGTGAATCTCCATACTAATCTGCAGCTTTATCCTTTTTTTTTCTACACACATAACCATAAAAACCCCAACGCGTAAAAGGGTTACAAAATAAAAAAACTACACTAAAATTATAAAATAAAAAAGTGAGAGGTAAAAGGATTCTATATAATACTGAATTACAGTTCTCTAAATTAACATTTTGGAGGAAAATGGTATATCCTTTAGCTTAATCAATTTATAAATTTATAAAAACCATAAATAAAATAACTAATAAATCATATAATAATGGAAATAATTGGTTGATCACATAATTATTGAGTAGAGAGTGAATTTAATTTAACAGTAAAGACACTAAACTATAATTTTAAAATAACTAAGCCACTTGAAAATTAAATGAAAAAAATGTGATGTTTTGAAGAAGTAAGATACAAAAATAAAAAATATTTACCAATATTATTTTATTTGAGTTTATTCAATTTTATTTGTAGAGATTATTGAATTAATACTTTTTTCATAAGAATTAGTTCTATAAAACTAAAATGTTTATGGTAATTAATCTATATATTTTTTATCTCCTTTTCTCAATGCTCGTGGTACTGTGCATCAACAAGAGATGGGTAACCCAAAACCAAGTTTAAATGTATAACCTGTCATACCTAATAGTCATGGAGAATTTAGTATTATATTAATTATTTTTAATATAACTCACTCCCTCACTCCACACATAATGATCATTCATGTGAAAGAAAATAATAAATTTTTAGAGTATTGAAATAGAATATAAAAACTAAAAAATACATAATAAAAAACCAAACATGAAATAAATGAAATCCCAATTTAATACATATCATGGAACAAATAATGTCACCCTATAATACTATCTATTAGAGGGTAATAAAAAATAATAAAAATATTATCCTAAAAAGGATCTACAATGGTCATAATCCCCAATATCCTCCAAGATACTCCTCCTCGTATTTTTGTTTTCATCACCTAAACCCTCATATTTATAAGCCAAAAATCCAAACGTCTTCCAATTTCAATATGCAATTAACTTCCTTAAATCCATTTATATTTCTTTTTTTAGATAAGTAAAATTATTATCCTTTTTATCTGAGTTTTATCCCCGATTTTTTATAATTTATTAGAGAGAGGGTGAAGAAGATACATGAATTTTAAATCGAGACATTACCCCTATTGAGTCCACGTCATCTTTTCATTAAAACTAGCCACTTAATACTTATAGACAATATCCTTTTAAATATACTACTTCGTGTGTATGTGAGTAGAACCCTAAATTTATTTAGGGTTTATCCCATCTTAAGTGGTGCAATATTGGTGTTTTCAAACACCATATTATTCCTAAACACTTCAAAACGACTAGAATATTGTGGGTTACATCCAATTAAGTGGGTTTTTAATTAATTTTACTTCATATATGTAACCCTAGTAATCAGTACATCAATGTTATTAGTGTTTAACATTCATTATTCACATGTTGTCTGTGGTATCACACAGTACATCATATAATTATTTTTTTCAAATATCCTCCATTCATAGATGCACCTCTACCATGGTAATCTAGTCATTTAATTGATTGTTTTATCATTGAAAATATCCTATTCAACTCGGTTATGCAGACCATCGGAATATCCATCCCTTTTTCATTTTCAATCAACCTTAGCGATGTGCATTTCTCCATGCGGAATCCTGGATGTTGAAGATTTTTTTCTTGTCATTTTGGTATCAGTACCTTCCTATAAAACACAAGAATGGTTATTATGGTTTATCAAAGAATATTTCATCCTTATTCTTGATCAACGAATTATGGGAATCATTTTATGTTTACAAATAATCTCTTATGCTCTCGATGATCATCTATTATTGACGGGTCCTAGTGGGGTACGTACCATGACTCCCTAAGATTGCATACAATAGGCATGGGGATAGTGACTTGAAATAAGTAGGAATATCACTAACATGGGAGGAATTACCCAACTATATGTACACATTCACATATATACAAAACCACAAAATAATGAAATAAAAAAACTAAACAACCAATGCATGCATACATCTATATAGCATAACCATAGTATGATAGGATGTACAGAAAGTAAATAGGTCCAAATAAAATCCCTCTAAAAAGTGTCTATAACACATGTACAACAAAAATTTTAGGGAACTAGGACTATAGTCTGAAGACCATAGTAACACACCTCCCTCTGTACGGTCTCACACAGCACCATTTTTTCCTAGTCCGCCTTGGACTCTGTCAAAAGTTTGATCATCTTCACAAGACACCAAAAAAGTGGGAAAATACCATGTATGGGTATGTATAACAATGCTCAATAAGAAATCCCCAACATATAAAGAATATAACAAAGTAAATACATCACATCTACACTGGTATATGTCTACAACACATATAACAAGAATAGACAAATTTAATAAAGAAAGAAACAAAGTCTAGAGTTATGTCACAACAATAGTATACCATCCCTAGGATTCTAGCTCTAAGAATCCACGAATCACTCATCTGAGAGAACACACTCCATATTATGTTAAAACTTATTGTATACATCTGACATTTAATTCTTGTTGGGTATCTTCTTATGAAATAACACACTAATAGTCTAAAGATATATGGAGCACAAATGAAGATTACTATAAAGGTCATTAGGAGATACCAAAAAACTCAATCTGGATAAACATACTGAGTATAGTATCAGTTCTTACATAGTCTTGGTCATGTTGATATAAATAACTCCACATGGGGTACAAAGATGAATTGAGGACTCACTCCTGTTATCTCATAGGGATTCCAATTACTCTATCTATGAAGTCGTGCTGAAAGGATCATTCTCCTAGTAGAAGAAAATGATACCATATAAGCCATCAAGGAAAATATAAGGGGAACAACCCCTAATTAATCTTTTATAAGATATGGGGGATAATATATTCAATCCATGTGGAAAAGAGTAACTGGAATGTATAAGGTTTTCATATCATCACCCTTGACCCTTAGTCCTAGCCATTTTAATGGCCCATGTCATAAAATTGTTTCTGTGTAGTAGTACATGCCATGTAGGCATATTACATACTCTACCCATTTTCTAGTACATACCTTTAGACCATGTAACCATGTTTGTGTACCAGTACATAGCTTAGCCAGTATAATTGGTCCAACCCATGTACATGTGGGGGTGTACATGTCATGTAGTCAACTTGTGTACTCCACCCCATGTCCATGTAATTCCCAATGTACATGTCGAGTATACAAGGAGGTACCATGCACCATGTAGGGAAAGAAACATTACCTTTGAAACATAAATTCTTCTAAAACCCTAGCCGCTACTCAGTGGGGGCACACATGGTGTGTAGAACTAGTTTACATGTCATGTAGTTTAGAATTTGGTAGAATCCTAGATCCACTATCTGAATTCTATCCAAGGCTTCCAAATATAGATCTAGTGACTGTATCACCAAACAAATTAGGATCCAAGATCATCCAATCTGTTCCACAATCGAACGATGCATTTGATCTTCATATTGTCTCACAAAATGGATCAAAACTTCATTCTTCGTCATGTACTGATGGATGCCAAAGAATGTAAATTTGGGTATCCTCCATCATCTGAATCACTATATATTCATCATTTCACCTTTGTCATGTTGTTTTATTCCAAGATATAGGATATCATATTGTTGAGTCAAGAAACAGGTGTGCAACGATTGACTGATAAGGATAGGTCGAGTCACACACTAATTGAAGAATTCATGTGACGAGCAGTTAATGGTTGGAGAAAAGAAAAGAACAAATTTAAGGAATGAATTTTGATCAATGTCTATTCTAATCTATATTTATATCTATTAGAATTAAAATATAATAATATAATCATAAATATTAATCTCCCATAAAAACCCCAAAAATAAACACATCCCATAAGATGATTGAATTGGGGGTCAATTTGTTTTTTGATTGACTCATATTCATCGTATAAATCAAGAATGAGGTATAATAAATTAAAAAGATTCCTAACAAAATTCTGGTTGAATAATTTTGAATAATGGAATTTCATCATTATCATAGGAAATATCTATATAATCCTAGGTGCATTGATAATCAATCCATGATCTACCATCGTTTGGCAGAGAAGATTCTCCAAAGTTCTCACTATCTCTAAAAAATATTAAATCGTCCCAGGGTTATGCGAATAACCCATTAATTCTAAAATAATAACCATTTCAATTTATAACTAGTTACTATGTAAAAAATTTGAAGTAAAATAATTTATTCCTATTATTTTATTAATTTATTCACCCGCGATGACTTTTCCACAAACGACCCGCACTGAGTAATGTTCAACCACACCTAGAGTAAAACCCAACTTCTAAACTCAATGCTTCCCTCAAATTTTTTATCCATGAATAATTTTAAATTTTATTACAATTTTTCAATAAAAGTAAATTTTATTTCTATTAAATATATTTAATAAAATTTAATCATTTATTCTGGGCACACCGGACCTCAAAATCACTCATCGTCTTAGCATCTGGTTTCGAAAACAATCCATATAACATCCAAAAATAATAGATGGAAAATATGAGACATTATGTTATCTTAAACTTGGGGATTTACATCCTTAAAAATAAAAAAACAAGGGATACTGAAAAATATATCGGTATTGGGCATGAATCTGATCCCCCCACTCACATGTGATCTGTTAGAGATTCTTGTGCTACCACCAGACATGCACCAAAGGAATTGATCACCCATGGAGGATCTTCTCCTATAAATCCTTGATATATAATTTTTTTTTTAAAAATGGTCACTTCATATTCGATTTTCATTTTTCCCCAGTCGATAACATGTGACAGTTCATGCATGTACCTCCTCAACTGGGACATATGGAAGACATCGTGTACCCAACTATGGAGGTTGTGCTAAGTGGGATTCCAACTCACCAACTCTATGTAGTATCTATAAATGGAAAATTATCCTTATAGATAACTTTATAACCCTTCCAAATCTCTATAATACTCATTGTGGTGAAACCCATATAAACGCATGGTCTCCTTCCCCGAACTTCAAAGGAATTTGACGCCTCTCCACATAAGACTTCTGATGGTTCTGTTGTAATTCCCCAGCCCTAGAAGCCTAGATTCAGTGAATTATTTTAATACATTGGAATGATTTTAAGGAATCAAGACCTGAATGACTGATTGGTTTACCAGTCTTGGAAAATAGGTTACATACATGAACATTACATTACACATTAGAAAATAAAACACAACATAAATGATCCTTTGATAATGCCATTAATCCCCTAGCTTAACACTTCTTATAAATACTAATACACTTCTTGGAATCCTAGGAAAATAAAACATTATAAAGGGGTGAGCTCAAACAGTCAATAAGGATAACGATATAGTGGAAATTTTCCCAAATAAGAATAAACATCTAAGTCAATTTATAAGACTAAATCACAAGCCTTTTAAACATAATCTTCATCATAATATGTAAAAGAGAAATCTAATAATGCCATTTATTTATTCACATGAATTTTATACTAGTAGAATAATCATATTTAATATCAACAACCAATTTCATAATGATGCAATGCATAATCCCAGACATCATAACCACTTAGTCAAGGCCTTATTCCATGACTACAAATAATATTTTTTCAAGGCCTTGTTCCAAGGCACTAGTGTGTCTCATTAGACCTATTGATGCATCGAGGAGCTATAGCGGGTTCCACCCGTCATTTAATAAGTCCAATACAATCCTCATATGAAATGGTATTAACATAACATAAACATTCCTATTAAAACTGGCATTCGAAATTTAAATACATTATCAATAAACAATTAATGGTATAAAAATAACACGTCCACAGTAAACTTATCACAAAACCTTCAATACAATATGGAATATTTTTATCATAATAAATCAACTTTGATCAAGAATAATATCCTGTAAAGAATGTTGACATAGTTTAAATTGATCAGTAAAAATCTTGGAGAGAAATATACCTTTTTCATGAAATCATTTAAAAGTCACATAATTTATAAAGGAAGTCATTTAAACAATATTTTTGAATCAATGTATCCCATACCACTTTGAAACTATTGAAATTAATTAACATTTCAAAACATTGTTGCTGATATAAATAAATCGTTAAAACCATTTTGAAAACATGGACATTAATGAGAAATGATTAGAATAATAAATCATTAAAACATTTAAATTGATATTTTAGTAAAAAAAACTCCAATAAAAATAACACCTTTGAAAACACTTTCATTAAACATGGACAGGGATAATAAATATTTCTCATTAGATACTTATTTAAAAAAATCCTCAGATAATAAAGAAATTGTAAAATTAACCCTTACCATACACTTTCCTTTGGTAGAGGGTAAGTTTAACCTCCTGTATAGTTGACATAGTATGTTATTAAATCATTTCAGAACCATATTAAAATTTATTATATCATACATGATTAATTTACGAAT
The DNA here is from genome assembly GCA_963277665.1 of Viscum album. Taxonomy (NCBI): domain Eukaryota; kingdom Viridiplantae; phylum Streptophyta; class Magnoliopsida; order Santalales; family Viscaceae; genus Viscum; species Viscum album. The sequence continues at coordinate 122,869,175 of OY728133.1, read as the reverse complement.
TTATACTACCCATTTAATAATTATATCCATGTTAAATTAACATTTCGGGTAAGCATCGCTTTCTTTATCGTATGTGTTTTAACTTGTTATTATTGATCATATAATTTAGATCATGATTTACATAATTCTAGAATATAACACATGATTTATATATCATATATATCTAGAATATAAATATGTATAATAGATATATATATTAAATCTAAAAAACTGTTTATAGTGATGGTAGGCCATACATACGCATAAACATTGTTTCCGTTTTCATATCTTATTGAACGAAAATAAGTAAATAAGATATATTTAAATAAACACACACACACAGATATATATATATATGTTTTAAATAGCATTATTATTTCATATATTTCATACTTATTAATAATATATATTTTTATAATCATCTATAAATGGTGAATGTGGAAATTTATCTTATTGCGATGTAGAGACGGTAAGTTGTACGTACCGACGTATGGTGACTTTGTCATTTATATGATGGAACGATAAATTAATATGGTTTAATATTGTCATAATAACATCATATTATAAATAAGATACTGGATTTATTATTTTATAATGGAAACAACAAAGAAAGAGGAAGTGCAAGAAGAAAACAACTTGAAAGAAGTGATGAAATATTTTCCTCTTCTTCGGGTTATTTCTATTGATTTGTTAAAAATAGATCCTTAGGTTGGCTTTATGACCAAAGGAAGGCCTATATGATTAAGGGAGGAATGTTGGTAGGATATCTGGGCTGGTTTTTTCCAAACAAAATGGCTTTGGATGGTGAAATTATGGGAAGGGGAAGTGCCCTTTTATAAGAGAGGTGAGGGTCACTTTAGGAAAATATTGAAATATTATTTTATAATAAAATAATTTTCGGTTTCTAATGGCTCAAAAATTATTTATTTCAAGGATAAGGAGAGTATGGGTTTAAGACCTCTCAATAAATAGGTTTTAGATAGGTTTAGGTCACCATATTAAATTTATCATTTAGATTTAACTCTTAGTTAAAAAGTTTGACATTTACCATGCCTCTTTGTATTTTTATTTTATATAGTTAATAAACATACTATAACAATCCAATATAACCCCAAGTGATTAATTATTAATATATAAAACCTTATCTAAATCCGTTTTCTGAACCTTATATTTTTAGGAATATTATGTCAATTAATAATATAGTATTTGTTTTAAAAACTCAATTTTTTCAATTTTGACAATATTTAGTATTTTGTATTTGTGAAAATCATAACAGCATGATTACATCAAAAAAATTATTTAATAAACCCTAAAATGTCTTATTAACTTATAAAATTAGTGGAATTCATCAAAATTCTCAAAATTACATTTATTTGGATATTTATAATATCAATTATTTTAATCATTCAATAATAAGGTAATTACTACAACATCATTATGTCATAAATAAATTAAATTATTTAATTTATAAAAATTATAAATAAAATATGATTATGTAGGAATTTTTTTATCTTTCTAATTAATATTTATAGTTGAATTTACCTTATCTATAACCCTATATTAAATATGGTTTAGTTATTAAACATTGAATTTAAGTCTTTTAACTCTTATTTAAATAAAATAATAATAAATGTACTAATCTTATGAAAGTGGAACAAAGGGGGTCACATTTTATTCTTAAGGTTATCTTTGGACGAATTTTATTAATCCAATAGAATTAGAACATGTGTTAGGATAATTATAATATCATTTTTACCCTTAATTACCCTATTTACTTTTAACTGTGTTATATAATAGTCAAAAGATACTATTCAACAAAAATTATTTTCATCTTATTGAACCAAATTTTACATATTGATGTCAACAATGTCTCTCATATTTTTGAAATTCAACTCACAGAAGTTATAAAATTAAGTTTTATGCTAATTTATAATTGCTCCTAGAAGGTGGGTAAAAGACGGTAAAATGTTCGATAAAATTTTATATATCTAAACTTTTTATAAAATGAATCCAATGAATTACATTGAAAATATATAGGTATTTTGTATCTATTTTTACCAAAAATAAATTATAATTAAATAAAAAATTAATTAAAGAAAAAATCTGTTATAAATAATAATGCAATGTTTTTCACTATTCATCAAAAAATTGAATGTTTTCCGAAAAATACGAAATATTTACCCTAAGCTTATTTTGAAATTTAGAATTAAAATTCATGTTGTTAAAACCAAAAACTAGTTTTTAAAAAGTAAAAACTATCAAAAGATTGACATGTTTTTATGCCAAATTTAAATGTGAAATTATTTATAATGACTTAATTATTTTAAATGATAAAAATATAATCTAATTATTCATCAAGACCATTCAAATTCATAATCTATCACTATAAATTAATTTGATTGAAATAGTTGTTTTCAATTAAAAAATAGTATTTTCACTATTCATCATAATATGAAAGTTATCATAAAAGTACCAAAAATTTATCCAAACTATATTTTTATGTCCTCCTTCTAAAAAAGATTTTAATTTCATTTAATTGAATATATAAAAGTGTCAAATATTGTTTTGAAAAAGGTTTCACCATTAAAAGGTGGTAAAATTGCATTTTTTTAAATATTTATTTTATCAGAAAAAACTGAATTTGTTCTTATATTATGTCTAAGAAACCCATAATATGTATGTTAAAATTATATTGGGTATATAAGATTCAAAATATTGTTAATACTATTCGTAACTGCTTTTTGAACGGTTAGTTTAAAAAGATGTGGTGTGCTCGAACTTAGTGTTGAATGTAGCGCAAACTATTGAATTACTTTAATGAGAAAACGTATTATGAAATCATGGGGTGTTACATTATCCCCTCCTTCAATAAATTTCATCCTCGCAATTTTAAATTGTTCTTTTAAAATAAATGGATAAAAATAGAAAAATACCTTTGTGGAAACCCCACATAAAAAATTTGGTTAATAAAATTTAGTCTTAATAAGAGGGAATGGGAAATGAAAAATTCACCAACAAATTATGATCTTAATTAAAATAACGTTGGTAGAAATTAAAGATACATAATTGGAAGAAAAATGTAAATATTTATGGGGAGTGATTGAGGTCATCAATCACAAACAAGTGTAAAATTGAGGGCCTCAAAGCCATCTATCTAAGTTGATGTAAAATATCATTGGTTAAAAAACATATGGTTTTAGGATAACACATTTTTGGTTTAAATATCCCTTCCCTAAAGTTAAAGAATTAATTTATTCATTGAATAATAGGATATATATATATATATATATACTTGACAAGTATAGTTCCATCCTTCGACTAATTCTTACCACAAATTCATCTTTCACTCCAAAAGGAAATTGAATTCAAAAATATTCTATTTATCCTAATCGTATAAAGTTAAAAATATTAATTTATATTTATTTTTCAGACTATTAAAAAAACTATATTATACAAACTAGGACATCATGTAAGCTAGTGGTAGGTGAGCAACTTCTTCGCCCTTCAGTTACAGGTTCAAGTCTCACGACCTTTCCGGACGTGACGGGTTATCGCCCGACATTCGGTTTGTCCTTTTTATGACAATCCAAAAATAATCTCAAGAAATGATTTAAAGTTAAAAATAGTATCCAATGCCAAATTTAATCATTTCCAACCTTTAGAATTATCCAAAATACTTCTGTCCAAACTCACAGTCCAGAAATTATAACGAAGGTAAACACAATGAAGATCATTTTTGTCATGTAATAACATGTGAATACATTCATCATGTATTCTTTTAAAACATGTTATCACCCTGAATTATCATATAATTGTATTGTTTGAATCCATTCTCTATTATTCATTTTATCATACTAGATATACTCCTTATATCCAAAAATGTTGTAAACTCCAACAATGATGGAATATACAAATCATTAATCAGTTACAAGGTAGTCAAGAATATCCAATATAATTTATCCAAATCAATCATATCTTATTCAAAAATCACTACCTTAGTATCAAAATCATATTAAAGTTTATCTTTCTCTCAACCATATATTTTCTAAAAAAATGTTAACCTGCCATTGAGTCACTTTTCTTGGTTCCACACAATCTCAAGTCCTTAATGAAATAGTACTACAATACAATCCTTATATACTCTATAATTATTATAACATGTTGATCATTAATACAATACTCAAATAACTCACTACTTAAATAACAACATAAGAACTCTTAATAATTTTCTTTCATATTTGGTAGTATCTTAACTTTATTATTATCCAATAGTATCATTTGGTGAATACTCAGATGATTTTTATATTGATCTGCATAGTGTCCCAACTCCTTGTAGATGAAGCATTGTACATTTCAAACCTTTTTATTACCCTTGCAATCACATAATTGGTGTCCATTTTCTCCACACATATAAAAAACTCCCATTCCCTCCAATAATTTACCAAGGTGATTCTTTCCACAGTTATCACATGTGGTAAAATACTTCTTTCCCTTATTCACTTAGTTCATCTTTCTTTCTACCATCCTTTTCTTCTCTAGCTTCCCTTCAAATCCATACGACTCGAAGAATTATTTTATTATCTTATTAAAACGTCATACCATTTTTTCTTATGATGATAATACGTGGGAAACTATTTCCTTTCTAAAGGTTGTCTTAATACTGTGAAAAATATGACCCTTCTTACTCTTTGGATCATGCATATTTCTAGAGTTCTTATTCCATATACTGGGAGCCACTTACAAACAATGGCATAGACTAGGTTAGTGTACAAATTGAAATGTATAATTCTAAACTTGTAAAATACCTAACGTAAATTGACAATATTGTGCATATAATCTATAATCATAAAAATGTTTTCTTTGAATAGGTATTTACTCCTAAATTCTTCATACTGGCTTGTACAGAAAATTTGAATTATCCCAAGCATATCCCCTGGGAGTGTCGTAACCAAGAGTGCAGAAAGGCCCGTTGTCTTGTACCCGGATACCCCAGGTCAAGCCCGAAACTCCTTGTCAGAGTTTCCAATCCTAGGTACATCTGTACCAGAGCCGCCTCTACCAACTCATATCCAGACAGAGATGTATTGCATTAAAATTTCACAAAATCTTTATATTACCAAAATTATAGGATGTTCTTTTATACTAATCATCAAAGTCTATCTTTGTGTAATGTTCTCTAATTAGAGTTTTTCTAAATATTGTTTCCAAGGTTATTGCTAAACTTTCTCAGATACGAAATGTAAGGCCCCAACCTCAGAAGCCTAGAGTTAGTGCATTATTTTAATACATTGACATGATAATAAATAATAAAGTCCCAAAAGACCGATCAGTTTAGCAGTCTTGGAAAATAGATTACATACATGAAGGTTACGTTACACACTAGAAAATAAAACACAACATAAATTATCCTTTGATAACGCCATTAATACCATATCTTAACCCTTCTTATAAATCATAATACACTTCTTGGAATCCTGGTAAAATAAAACATAATAAAGGGGTGAGATTAAATGGTTAGTAAGGATAACAATATAGTGGAAACTTTCACAAATAAGCATAAAACATTAAGGCAATGTATAAGACTAAAACAAAATCCTCTTAAACTAAAGCTTCATCATAATATGGAAAAGTTAAAACAAATAATTTCATTTACATATTCACGTGGATATTATACTAGTCTAATAATCACATGTAACATTAATAACCAATTTCATAATGATGGAATGAATAATTCCAGACAACCTAACCACATAGTCAAGCCCTTGTGCCAAGACTATAAATAATATTTTATCAAGGCCTTGTTCCAAGACACTAGTTTGTCTCATTAGACATACCAATGGATCGAGGAGCTATAGTGGGCTCTACCCATCACGTACTAAGTCCAATGCATTCCTCATATGAAAAGGTTTAAATATAACATAAACATTTGTATTTAAACTAGCATATGAAATTTCAATACTTTATCCATAAACCATTAATGTTATAAAAATAACACATCCATAGTCTAACATATCACAAAAACATCAATACAATATGGAATATTTGTATAATAATAAATAAACCTCGATCAAGAATAATATCCAATAAAGGATGTTGACAAAGTTGAAAATGATCAGTAAAAATATTTGAGACAAATATCCCTTTTTCATGAAATCATTTAAAAGTTAAAAATTTATAAAGTAAGTCATTTAAAAGAGAGTATTAAATCAATATTTCCCATACCACTTTGAAACTTCTGAAAGGAAATAACATTTTAAAATAATCATTTCCGTAGAAATGAATCCTTAAAACCATTTTGAAAACATGGAAATTAATGAGAAAGGATTAGAGGAATAAATATTTACAACATTTAAATTAATGTTTTAGTAAAAAATTACCTTAAAATGAATCCCTTTGAAAACAATTTTATGAAATATGGGCATGGATAATAAACATTTCCAAGTAGAAACTTACGTAAAAACAACCTCAGATAACAAAGAGATTGTGAAATTAATGCTTACCATGCACTTTCCTTTGGTCGAGGGTATGTTTATCCTCTTGTATAATGGCCATAGTATGTTATTAAATTATTACAGGACCATATTTATGTTTATTATATCTTCAATTATTCATTTATAACTTTATATTACCCATTTAATAATGATTTCCATGTAAAATTAACATTTCAGGTAATAATCGCTTTCTTTCTCGTATGTGTTTTAATTTGTTATTTTTGATCGTATCATTTAGATCATTATTTACATACTTCCAGAATATAACACATGATTTATATATCATATATATTTAGAATATAAATTGTATAATAGATAGAAATATGAAATGTAAAACACCTTTTATGGAGACGGTAGGTTATACGTACGCATAAATGTTGTTTCCGTTTTCATATCGTATTGAACAGAACTAAGTGAATAAAATATATTTAAATACACACAAATATATATATATATGTGTGTGTGTGTGTTTATGTTTGTGTGTGTTTTATGTATCATTATTATTTCATATATTTCATACATATTAATAATATATATTTTTATAATAATCGTTGAATGGTGAATGTGGAAATTTATCTTATCGCGACGTGGAGACGGTAAGCCGTACGTACACACGTATTTTGACTTTTTCATTTATAGTATGGATAGAATAATGAATAAGGTTGTAAAATTTTAATAATAACATCATAGTATATAGAATATGTTGGATTTATTATTATTTTTAATGGAAACAACAATGAAAGATGAAGTGGAAGAATAAAAGAACTTGAAAGATGTGATGAAATATATACCTTTCATCGGGTTATTCCAATTGAGTTGATCAAAAGGGATCCATAGGTTGGATTTTTGACCAAAGTAAGGCCTAAATGATGAAGGGATGAATGTTTTTAGGATATTTGGGTAGTTTTTGGCCAAGCCAAATGGCTTTGGAGATGTGACATTAAGATAAGGTGAAGTACCCTTTTATAAGAGAGGTGAGGGTCACTTTAGGAAAAGCTTGAAATATTATTTTATAATAAAATCATTTTCGGTTTTTAATGGATCCAAAATGATTTATTTAGATGATAAGGTGGTTATGGGTCTAAAACCACTCAACCAATATGTTTTAGAAAGGTTTAGGTCACTATATTAACCTTATCTTTTAGATTTAACTATTTGTTAAAAAGTATCACATTTACTATGTCTCTTTGTATTTTTATATTATATGGTTAATAAAATTACTATAAGAAGCCAAGAGAACCCCAAGTGGTTGATTATTAATATATATAACCTTATCTATGTTCTTTTTCCAAACCATAGATTTTTAGGAATATTATATTAATTAATAATATAGTCTTTGTTTTAAAAACTCAATTATGTCAATTTTGACACTATTTAGTATTTTGATTTTGGGAAAATCATAACAGCATGATTACTTCCAAAAAATTTTTTAATAAACTCTAATATGTCATATTGACCTATAAAATTAGTGTAATTCATCAAAAGTATCAAAATTACATTTATTTGAATATTTATAATATCAATTATTTTAATTTTTCATTAATAAGGTAATTACTACATCATCATTGTGTCATAATTAATTTAATTTATTTTATGTCTAAAAATTATAAATAAAATACCATTATGTAGGAAATTTCGTTAGATTAATAATGAATATTTATAGTCGAATTTATCTTATGTATAACCCCATATTAAATATAGTGTACTTATTAAACATTGTATTTAACTCTTTTAACACTTCTTTAAATAAAATAATAATAAATGTAATAATCATATCCAAGTGGACCAAAGGTGATCATATTTTATTCCTAAGGTCGTTTTTGGTCGAATTATAATTAACCAATAGAATTAGGACATGTGCTAGGGTAATTATAATATCATTTTTATCCTTAATTACCCTATTTACTTTTAACTGTGGTAAATAAAAGTCAAAAGTTACTATTCACCAAAAATTATTTTCATCTTATTGAACAACATTTTACAAACTAATTTCAATACTGTCTCTCGGATTTTTGAAATTCAACTCACAGAAGTGGTAAAATTAAGTTTTATGCAAATTTTTAAATGCTCTTAGAAGGTGGGTAAAAGACGGTAAAATGTTCGATAAAATTTTATATATCTAAATTTATTATAAATTGACTCCAATGAATTACATTGAAAATATAAATGTATTATGTTTCTATTTTTACCTAAAATAAATTAAAATAAAATTACTAATTATTTAAATAATAGCAGTTTTTAATAATAACTTAGTTTTTTTCACTATTCATCAAAAAATGAATGTTTTCAGAAAAATACAAAAACTTACCCTAAGATAATTTTGATATTCTGGATTAAAAAATAAATTATATATTACCAAATTCAGAACATAGAAGTTTCATTTATTAATTTAAAATTAATTCCAGTTGTCAGAACCAAAATGCAGTTTTTTTAAAAATAAAACTATCAAAATATTGACATGTGTTGTTTTCAAATTTAAATGTTAAATTACTTATAATGACATAAATTGTATTAAATGAAGAAAATAAAATCTAATTTTACTTTCGAACCATTCAAATTATTAATTTATCACTGTAAATTATTTTGATTAAAATGTTGTTTTCAATTAAAACCTTGTATTTTTCACTATTCATCAAAATATGAAAGTTATCAGAAAAGATCCAGAAATTTATCCAAACTAAATTTTTATATCCTTCTTCTAAAGAAGAATTTAATTTTATTTAATTTATTATATAAAAGTTTCAAATATTGTTTTTAATAAGGGTTCACCATAAAAAGGTTGTAAAATTTCATTTTTTGAAAAATTCTTATTTTATCTGAAAAAAATAAATTTGTTCATATATTATATCTAAGACACACATAATATGGATGTTAAAATTATATAGAGTATATATGATACAAAATGTAGCTAATACTATTCATAACCGCTTTTTGAACAGTTAGTTTAGTAAGTTGTGGTGCGCTCGAACTCGGTGTTGCGTGTAGCGCAAGCTATAGAATTACTTTATTGAGATAACGTACTATGAAATCTTTGGTTGTTACATATGTGAAGTCTTCATCCACTCTGGGATGATATTCACCTTCTCTATTATAACTCACACTAACTCTAGGACCATTGGTACTAACTTTCTTGGGTTTGTAAAACAATGTAGTGACCTACAGGTTTTCCCACACAAAGCCCGAAATGATACCATACTGAGGGTGGAATGGTAGATTTTGTTTTGTGAAAACTCAACCTGTGGTAGGTGATCCTATAAACTATAGACAAAGCCCAACATGAAAAATCATTGCATATTCTCTAGAACCTGAATGTTCCGCTCATTTTGTCTACTAGTTTGTGGGTAAAATACTATGATCAATCATTACTGAGTCCCAGATGCCAACTGTAATCTCTTTCACCACAAGGATGTAATGTGAGTATCACTATCAGAAAAAATATTTGATGAAATTCCATGGTGTCAGAATATCATCTAGTCACAAAGTTTTCTAAATATCTATACTAAACTCTTCTCTCAAAAAGCTAGAAATTGGGACATCATGGTGAGTTAGTCTATAATCACCCAGATGGCATTATATCTCCTGGATATACATGGTAAGCCTATAATGAATTCCATGAATATCCCATCCCACTTCTATTCTAGAACGTGAAGGGTCTGAGCTAAACTCGCTAGAACTCGGTGATCAGCCTTTACATGGTGACAAGTAAGGAAGTGATAGAAAAACTATGAAACTCTCATCTTCATCCTTATACACAAAAACTAAAGCCAGAGGTCCCATAACATATTTCTCACACCTAGATGTACTTCTAAAGAAGACTTATGAAACACTCTCTAAACCATCTCCTAAAACATAACTAGAACCATCATGAATCCTCAAACAAAAAACATGTTTCAAACCATTAGAATATCCATCAGGATCATGTCATGTTTATATCTAAGCATGTATGATTTCACAGTAAGTATCCCAAAGTTGTTCCTTACTGACTCGATGTAAGAGTGTAGGGTAACAAAAATTCACAAGAGATAATATTCTATATCCCCATCCATGAAGGATAACTACAATAAGGTGAACCTCTTGAACGAATCATTCAACAACTACGAACAAGGTAACCATCATAGTTCATCTTTTACCACATTCACCTTCCAAGGAGTATAGACAATTTAAAATGTCATAATCCTGGAAGAACACTAACCATATAATTTAACTCAAGATGAGATCTTTCTGGGAGAAGATATATTTGAGAATCTTGTGATTGGAGAAGACAATAAACCTCTCTCCCATCAAGTAGTCCTGAAACATATTTATAGAAAATTATACTAATTATAAATCAAGATTATGGATTGCATATTTTAGTTCATGTGGTCCCAGTAGAAATTAACCATAGGAAATCCCTTATTTCCTCTTCATGAGAACACAACCGAACCCAGTTCATGATGCGTCGCAGAACACTATGTAATAAAAACCCTCCTCCAGAAACCTCAATCGCCACTCCATCCACTAAGATAATGTGTCCCATAAAGTGGACCACCTAAATCCAAAACTAGAACATTAATATATTTCCTTAAATCAAGTTCTCTTGGAGTACATCTAGAACCATCCTTAGGCATCTCATGTTATCCTCCTCATATTCTAAGTACACAAGGATATCTTTGATGTAGTCTACCTTGAAGTGGTCTATGAAAGTTTGGAAGATCTGGTTCATGAGTCCCATAAACACTATTGGGGAATTTTTCACACCAAAGGGCATCACAAAGTATTCATAGTCACTATAGAAACTTTTGAATGCCTTCTTTGGTATATCCTCATCCTATACTCACAACTAGGGATAGCCTGATCTGAGATCAACCTTCGATAATCACAAGTCCCCTCTCAACCGATCAAATAGGTCATCGATGCTTGGTAGTGGATACTTTATCTTCATGGTAACCTAATTCAAGTATCGATAGTCCACACACAACCTCAATCTCTCTTCCACCTTTTTTAAACAAAACTTCCACTGCATAGGGTGAAACACTTGGTCAAACAAATTACTTACTCTGTAAGATCTCAAACTGCACCATCATCATGTGAAGCTCTGTAGAAGCCATCTGATATGTTGGAGTATATATCAGTGTCATACCAGGGAGTAGATCGATACAAGAGTCTATCTATCAATAGGGAGGTAAACATGGAACTTCATCAAAAAATACATCCTCGTACTCCCCCGCCACTATAGAAAACTAGAAAATCATAATATCCACTACACCAAGGGTTAGGTTATCCAAATAATGAGTAATAGGAAGCACCCTCTTATGAATGAGTTAATCTAGTAATTCATAGATTTCTTTTTCACCGAGAAAAGAAAACTTGGTTATATTACTGTATACACACACACCCTTCACCTAAAATTTTCAATCTGAGCATGAACTATGGGTAACCATTCTATACCATGAATGATGTTGTAATACCTTGATGCTTTACCAAGAGATATGAGTCGAAACTCTCCCCTCCAAGAGTCAGTTCACACTATCAGCATATGTTCTTTATCACTGAGTCTTCTCCAGTACGTTTCTCTAAGCATAAGGGTCGAGTCAACGGTTCAACTGAAATCATTAAGTCTCAAACAAGATATGTGGAGAGAAAGGAATGACTAGAAGATGTGTATATTAGTACTACAAATAAAGTAGAAATGACACATATCATATGTCAAATCATTCTTGTAGCCTCTGTTTCATAAGCTTAGATAGCTTGCAGTTGTTCCCTCCCATGTCCTCGAGCACCCTAAGCCTGGTGTGGACCACCTGGGGGTGGCAGTGGTAACAAGTCAAAATGTCAACCACCTCCTTCTACACCCACATCTCCTCTACCTTGTCTACCATGCTATAAACCAGCCTGCTCCTTCTGATTTCTTTGTCTTGGTGGCCCATCTACATCTTCTCTATTAGCTATATGGTAGGTCATACAATCTCAGTTGCGATTTTACCTATCGTCAAATGAGTAATATCGCCTCTCTCCGGGCTGACTGGAACCACCATGTGAGACCTCAATTGTAGATCGTCCATCATGGGAACTTCTCCTGAAATTTTCCCGCATTCAGTTCCCTAGGACTAACGTCAGCTCCCTGTTTCTTAGGTATATTCTCCTGCTTCCCACTACTAACAACACCGAATTCTATCTACTCATCCAAGAAACTCTTAACCACTAATTCTCACTCGATCACCCCATCATTGGTAGGAATTCATATAAATATAACACTAACTGGGATGTCTCTAGATAGAACTCAGTCGAATATCTGAGCCCCACAGAACTGATCTCAAACCATATCCCTCGAGTACTTATAGAGGTTAGAAAAACTCAGAAAATACTCAACTACATTCACGCTGCCCTTCTAGAGCTGGAGAAGATCTTGGATACATACATCCCCTTTGATGATAGTGATAACACCTCTCTAAAAATTATCCCAAACTCAATATTTTCTAGAGTCACCTCATCTTATAAATGGGTAAATAAACCTCACCATTTCTATACTAATACATAAATAAGGCTCACTATCAGGACCACCATTTGATATGCTAGTGTCCTTACTAAATGGAAAACTTGGGTCACCACCTCAAGCCAATCCTCATCTACCTATGGATTGATCTTGTATCAAATCCTGAGGGGTCTATGTCTCTTTAACTCATGAAGCACAGTCATTCAATGCACCTAATACACTATTACTACAGGTACCCCATGCTTCTCTATAGGTGGTATGGATTGTACACCACTTAGAGATAACATCTTAATAATTGGTCCATGTATCGATTCCTCACCAATAAGGTTATCATCCTCATAATCATCATGTTGAATCCTATATGTTATATGTCACAGAGGAATATTGTATGTTATCAATATACTTCATGGTCAATGTTTATATCTTGGGGGCATAATCAAAATTGAAACAAGAAACACATCCCATTCCTATATGATAAATGTACCATTGTTTTCCCTGCAACCAATTTTCTCATTTACCAAGTAAAAAATAATGCGATGAGAGTCAAAGTGAATGGATATGTTGTCCTTCACACCAACATTGGTTCCCCTTTCCTAAAATCCAAACTAGAAACACATAAAATTGTTTCTTCAAACTAATCTCAGAGACTCTTGTTCCTAATGTCAAAAGGACCACCTTAGATACAACTTTTTCACGACAATTCCTAGGGGATCACGTGTTGTAACTCCCCATGACTGCCTATAATATTCCATGGGCTAGTGACTAGCACTGAGTATGAATATCAGTAACATTGGAGGTATTACCTATGTACATATACAGGAGCACACATCTCTAATCCAAAAAAATGGTGAAATTTAAAAATAACTAATTTCTAGAATACATCTATATCCCACAACTAGATTACAACAATAAGTAAAGAATGTACATAGGGAAAAAATCCCACCATAAATAGTCTATAACACAATTCCACCTATGTGTAATGGTACTGGTACTACTGTAGGAATGTTGTAGGAACACACCTAGGTTTTTCTCATCTCACTAAGTACCGTCTTGTCTATGTTCTCATAGGACTTTTTCAAAGGTCTGATCTCGTTCACAAGACACAACACGTATGGGAAAAGATCCTGTAATGGTGAGTATAACAATACTCGATAGGACACCTTGAAACCACAAAGCATATAACAAAGAAAATAAAGTCAGTTATGCATTGGAATATTTCTACAACATAAATAAAAATAATATCTAGATGTACTCATTAAAAAACATAGTCCAAATTTTACACACAATCATGTTATACAAGCACTAGGATTCCAGCTAAAAGAATTTTACGAAGCACCCATCTGGGAGAACACACCCTTGATTTTGATAGCACTGATAGAATCTTTTTAAGAGGTAATTTTTGTCAGGTCTAGTCATGTGAAAGAACACGCTAATAGTCTGAAGATATAAAATACACATATGAGGGTCATTGTCAAGTTCATGGGTTGATACCAACAAATTAAATCAGGATTAACCTAATGAGTAAGGGATCGATGCCCACATATTTTGTTTACGTCAATACCTAGAAATCCACCTAGAGAATGAAAATGAAAAGAGGATCTCACTCTGGTCCTCTGACGTATTCTAATGACTCTATCCCAAAAGTCTTGTTGAAGAGAACATTATCCTAATAGTAGGAAATGATATTGTGCCAACCATTAGGGGAAGGATAAGGGGAAAACCCTAAAGATTATTTTCCATGATATGAAGGATAATAGTTTCAATCCATGTAGAAAAAAATAACATGATGTGTAGAAGGGTTGCACATTGTGTCCCTTGACCCTGGGTCTTGCCCGTGTAAATAGATTGTATGATAAAACCAGGTCTTTATAATAGTAAATGCCATGTAGAAATCCCATGTACTATACTTTTGTTCCTACACATGGCTTCACCCAGTGTATCTATGTCAGTGTATAAGTACACATCTTATCTCATGTACTTGGTCCATCTCATGTCCCTATTGGGGGTACACACCATGTAGGAAATCTGTGTACTCCACCCCATGTCCGTGTACTTCTCAACGTACACGCTGAGTATCCGGGGAGGGACCACATGGAATGTAGGCCAAGCTACAATTCGTGTGACACTTAACATCCTCCATAACCAAATATTCTACTCATGGGGCCCCAAAATGACATGATGATTTAGTTTACAAGCACTGTTGTTTGGGATTTTTCAAAATCCCAGATTTTCTATTCACATGAAATCTGTTTCCTCTAGGCTTTGATCTATTGATCATCTCACTATAAAAATGGAGATCCAAGCACTTCTAATACATTCCATCATCAAAGAAAACTTTTTTCATCATCATATCAATTTACAAAATGGATCAAAACATCGTTCTTCGTCATGCGAAGAAGAACGCCAAAGAATGTAAATTTATGTATCCTTCATTGTCTGAATCACTTTGCATCTATCATCTCACCTCAGTCACATCATGATGATCCTAGATCTAAAATATTTTATTGTTACACCATGAAACAATTCTACAATGATTGATAAATTGGGATATGTCGAGTTATGGGACAAATGAAAAATTCCTGTGACGATTGAGGAATGGTGGGAAACCACAAGAATAGATTTTAGGAACAAACCTTGATAGATGTTTATGTTGATCTCAATAAATATCCATTAGAATTAATATCTAACAATAAAATCATAAAGATAAATCTCCCATAAAAACACCACAAATAATTCCATCTCATAAGATGATCGAACTGTGGATAAATTTGTTTGCTGATTGACCCATGTTTATCATAGAAAACAAGAACGGGGTATTAAAAATTCATAACACACACCATAAATTGATTTGGTTAAATCACTAATGAAGAATGTTTTTATTTCATCTTCATTGGAATGATTCATGGAATTTGAGGTGCGTTGATCGTCCATCCATGATTCGCCGTCATTTTTTAGAGAGGATTCTCCAATGATCTCTTTCTCTCCCTATCTCTCCAACAATTATCCAGAGATTCCAGGGTTATAAAGATAACCCTAGAATTCAAACCTAACAAATTTTTTAAGGCTAACTAGTTTCTAAATCAAACATTTGAAAAAAAATAATTTATTGTAATTATTTTATTCATTTCTATTCCTATGACTCATTTTTCGCAAACAAACTTAGCCGACTAATGTTAAGTCATGCCTAGGGTAAAACCTACAATATGAATTCATTGAAGCCCATATATTTCTGATCCGAGCATTAGTTTTTAATTTATTCCAATTTTCAATGAAAACAATGTGTTTTTTTATAAAAAAATATTTAATATATTTCATGAATTTATTCTCAGAACCCTTGGCCTAGAAATCGCACGTTGTCATAGTGATTGGTATTGAAAAAAATCCATATAATATAAAAATACCTGGAATGTTTGATACATTTCAATCCACAGAAGTAGTAAGCCTTGGTAGTGACATTTCAGGTTGACCCAATCTCAATAGTGGTGATAGGGGAACTTTATCGGAACCCCAGTGATGGTATTATGATGTCGAGAGTGGCCGGAGGTGGAATCTTTAATCTGAGTGGGGGAAATCCATGACATAGGCCTAGGATATGTTCATTTTTTAAGTATATATAGTGACCTAAATGGAATACATGAAGGGTGTATACACTAAAAGGGTTGAATCTAATATTATTCTTATTTAACAGTTATTCTCTCAAGATATTAACATATAAAGATATTTAAATGAACATAGAAAATTTGTTAACAAGGTTCACCTCATAAAAAGAGGACTTCATCCATAGTGTGTCATGGTTTTGATACAACGAATATTTTCCCCTTTTATTGTTAAGATTAAAATTAGAAATTTAAAAACTTAGGACCCATTGAAATGTATGTATCAAACAATTACATCTTAGCACAAACGATGCTTAAAACCCATCGAATGCTTGATCCTATATAATATATTCAATGGTATCTTCTTTATTTCTATATCAATTTTACCATTTTCAAATTCATATTCATCATAGAATAGTGTATTTTTGTGAACACATATCCTTTGTGTAAAAATGGTTACATAAATCTATCTTCTTCCTCATGTAACATGAGTAGTACACGGTTTCTTCTTCATGTAAGTGTACTCTAAAAAAACCTATCCTTAGTGAAAGTTAACATTTGAAATTTGTATTATTTATATAGGATGATAAGAAAATTATTTCCTCCTTTATATATATGAAGTTTTTAAGGCTACTCCTTTTCCAAAAAAATAGATGATTGTGGTACTCTATTTCTCAGTGTAGAAAAGAATGAGCTCCTATGTGCATGTGGTAGTAACTCAAACTGTTGGCCTTACAAAAATATTTGTAGATGATATTTCTCTGACTATGTCTCTAAATTCACTAATTATGTTCCATTTTTTATGTCAATTACACTCTAATTGAAGGACCACCACAAAATGTATCATATACAACAATGATTTTTAATTCCTAAAGATATTCAAATTTGTTGAACATAGGTATTATTCTTCTTTATCACCACATCAGGCCAGGAAAAGTGGAATATTCACATAATCATATTCTTCCTTTGAGGGATAATTCTCATGTGTGTTTGATGAGCACTATAACATCCATTTTACCTTGATAGTATCATGTTTTTTTAACTGATTCATTCATGAAAGATAAATATTTTATGCATGGCTTCGAGTGATCTATTATGTATTCTTCTTATTTTTGGTTTGATCTATGAAAATGACCAGATATTAAATGTTGTGATCTCAAAAGAATATAATAATATAAAAAATCTATTATTTCAACTTATGGGGTAGCGAGGTTATAGAAGATAAAAATTCTGATCAGATGACTCATATTAGTCTGATCATTCAGCTAAGATTATGTTCTAATGATTTTAATAGAAGAATATTGTCTTGTTCCATTTCTATCCCAAATCATACTTTCATGATGTCTCATGAATATTAATAATTTCATTTTTTACGTCCAGCCATCAAGTTGGCACTCTTTCACACATAACAACATAGGTTGTACCCCAACTATGTTATCGACCATGTACTCTATGGGCTCTAGGAACTCTAATCCTCATGTTATCAACTTTGAAATGCATGTGGCTTCATTTAATCTCATTTTCATCACCTGTTACCAATGACTAGAAATGTTGAAACTCACCCATGTAGTTATCCCCTAGGATCCCACATATGTGGTTGTATATATCTTTGGTTATCTGTTTGTTGGATAATCATTTACATAAAGTCCAACTCATGTAGTTGATAATCACTATGTATATATAATCATGATTATAAAATTTATTCTTCCAAAAAAAATCATCACGAAAAAATATAAATTCATTTTCCATTTTATTTTCATGGACTCTTAGTTTCTACATGAAAATAAATATTTTCATGATCTTCTACCATACAATGATTTTTTAAACAATTTGAAAAATATAAGAACATATTTTTAAATCATTTAAGATCACTTTATCAATTATCATACTTATTCTAGTATTGAAAAAAAAATTAATACAATATCATATCATAAGCTCAAAAATATTCCCCATTGTACTTATTTTCAATACATCATCCTTCACATCTCCCCCTTATTGAGAATAAAATCAAAGTTAATTGATTAAACTAATTATAAAAATAAATGAGTCAACCATTAATCAAATATGTGTCTATGTGAACAATCTCGGTGTTTAAAACAAGAGTGAATAATAAGGACATAAATGTTATCCTTAATAATAACTCAACTGAAAAATTATTTTCATTATAATCAATTAGAAGAATGATTTCTTATATTTATTTCATATAGAACATAAAGAACACATCACAATAGTTCACAAATCAAGGGGAATATATTTTACGACTTTCATATAAAATCCCAATCAAGAATGTGAACATGAAAAAATAGAGGATGAAACTAAAAATACCTACCTTGGTGTTGGGAAGTGGGCCTCACTCCCATTTTTAGCACTAACTTCTCAAATGACTTTGTTTTTAGTGGTTTGCTGAGGATGTCAAAAATATTTTCCTTAAAAGTAAAACATTATAGTTTTAAGATAGCTTTATCCACGTTTTATTTTAAGAAATTTTACTTGATATCAATGTGTTTGGATATAGATTGTTAAATTGGATTATCTGATAAATTAATGTCACTCTATTCATCACATTCAATTATTAGAGGATATTCGACTTCAACATTAAAATCATCAAGGTGTGTCTTTATCCACATCATATGAGTATCTTATTATGATGAAACCACATATTAAACTTCATTTTAACTCAATATATCCAAATTTTATTTCTTTTAGGGATACTAAACATAATATCATTCAATTAATAATACATGAGATGTTTATTTTCTATTATCCATAGCTCCTACCTAGTCTGCATATGTAATACCATTTAAATCTGTCTCTTACTTCTTATTATTCATAAAACCATGACTGAATCTATTTGATATTTATTTCACGATTCTCTTTTGTACAAATATATTTCATTATTTAAGATAAAATTTATATCTATAATTGAGAATGGTGGCATATACAACATCATGATGAGATTTTGTTATGTACAATAGGATTCCAATCAAACCTATAATTTTTTTTATTAAAATATTTTACTTCATCATTATTGATAATTAAATTTCCTTACTAGAAAATAGTGAAAAAACGTACACTCATACATGTTAAACATTTTTAATATCTTCTTTTAATATTTCTCTTGTGAGATAAAAAATTTAATAATTTTCATAGGTAATTTATAAGATGAAGAAAACTTTCATCTCACAAAGAATTGATATTTCAAATATGTCTTGTATATGTGTTGGAGATTCATCACATATCTTGTCTTCATTGCTAGTGAAAATAATTTCATTAACATACACAATCACAAAACGTGATTTTTTTTCTTCTTGACATAAAAATTGTTTAATACGTGTCCCTTCTTGAATACCATGCTTCTCAAGTATTTATCATCCTTAAAATACAAAATTATTGGATATTACGAGAAACTATAAAGATCTTTCTTCATCATACATACTCTATTTCAATTTTACTCTAGCATTAATTCCATTTGTAGTTCTATGTATACATCTTCATTAAGATCACCATTGATGAAATTTAACATAACATCTATTTGAATCTCTTTGAAAATTCTATGAGCAACTATAACTAGGAAATTTCTAATTGATTTAGTTATTCCATCAGAGAAAATTCATTTTGAATGTCTCCTAAAATTTATTAGTATCTTTAGAAACCCATTCTTGCCTTATTTCTATCAACTTCTCCCTTTCCATACAACTTATTCCTAAAAACCACATTGGTCCAATTACAATATTTTCTAATGATCTTGGAGGAAGTTCAAAAGTTTCATATCTATAATAATGGTCTTTTTCTTCATTCATATACTAAACCCAATATTTTTTTAATGATTTCATAACCATTTGATATATAATCTTTGATAACAATATTGTACAATTTGTTTCTATAAATCTTCTCCTGGTTTGTAATCCATGATTTTATCATCAATAATATTATCAATATTAACATGTTTCTTCAATCTTTTGTTATCCTATATTAATCACTTTTTTCATCATTATCATTAAAGTATAATGAATCAATATTATATAATTGAATGATTATGATTTCTCTTGTTTATTTGATTGGTTTAGAACTTATAACATCATCCTCATCATCAAATATGATAGAATTTTTTTATTTCTTCCTCATTTTCAGAAATGTTGACTTCATTAAAAGGAACATAAGAACGGTGATAACCAATGAGATGTGTAAAAAAACTATTTTTAGCATTTTAAAAAAAACATTCAAATATCATGCTTATTAAACACTTATTCTTTAAAGATATTAACACATTCATATAACTAAATGAACATAAAAATTTTGTTAATGAGATTATCCTTCATTATTGATGACTATGTCCCTGGTGTGTAATGGTTTTTATCCCATGAACAATATTTTCGTTTCTATATCAACATGAAAAAATGAAAGGTAAAAACCTTGGGCCTATAAAATTTCTGGATCAAAAAATTACAGTAAATCACAAATGATTCTTAACAACCATTAAATGCATGTGTCTATATAAGAGCACAAAAAGTAACTTATTTCCTTTAGCCTCAATAGGATTTTTTTTACTATCTTCTTCTTTGAAGAACATTGTGTTCCCATGAACAAAAACCATTGCATCCCTGTGCTTATATGAATCTATATTCTTCTTTGTGTATCCATAATAATATGAGGTTTCTTCTTCACACAAGTGTACTGCACAGAACCTCTCCTTTTTAAAAGGTGATATGGCAATGATTTAGTCTTTGCATAACATAATACACAAAATCTTCCCTACTTCACTTAGATGAAGATTATAATCTTACTCCTTCATGAAAAAAAACTAATGATTTTGATGCCCTATTTCTCATTGAATATGAGAATATAATGTTATGTTTATATAGAAGAAACTGAAACCCTTCTATTTTCCTCAATATTTATATGTGAGATTTTTATAACTCTCTCCATGTGTTCAATGCATATGAAACTATGTTATGTAATATTAGGAGTTTTCAAAGGCATCCACAAAATATATCATGTCTATCATTATGTTTGAATTACTATAGATCTTGGAATTTATAGAATGTGGGTATCCTTCTTCCTAATCACCAAATGATACCAAGAGATGTGGCATATTCTCATAAATGGATTCCTCCATAATTATTGAATTCCCATGGGTATCTAATGAGAACTATAAAATCAATTTTATCATATCAGTAACATATATTTTCAATCGATGCATTCATGCATGATAAATATTTCATGCATGGATTTGGGTGATTGATTATGTCTTATTCTTATTATTTTGATCAATGGAGATGATCATACATCGACTTTAGTGATTTTTCATAAATATACTATGATAAAAAATCCAAGATGTCATCTAGGGTTTCTAAGAGTTCTAAAATGATTTATTTTTTTATTAGATGGATCATATTATCATGATCAGGTCACTATGATTATTTCATTGTATTTTTAATTGAGGAACATTTTTGCGCATGGTTTTTGTCCCCCATAAAACATTCACAATATCGTGGGATACTGAATTAGTTTATCCATTCCATCTAGCCTTGAAACTAGAATCGGGGTCAGCACCTCGACACACCTTCAGATACACCCTCACGAGACATGCCTCTCTTGCATGGTCCACCAGGAACCCTTGGGCCCTAAGGTTCCTCTGATCCTTGAGTTATTTCTCATTTCCTTCTTGTGGGGGAAATTCAATCCCATTATCATCACCTACCACTTGTAGATGGATATGTTGACCATATTACATGAGTTTAATCCCTTTTCTCTCACATATTTCATTAAGGGGGTCAATGGTTAGTTGTATACTAGGTAATTTTCTATGTAATGTTCCACTCAAATACATAGTAATTTTTAGGTATAAATTATCAAGATACCTGAATTTCTTCTTCTTAAATAATTCATGATGTAAAAATATAAATTCGTTTTACCTTTTATTTTCCTGGCCTTCATGATTATTCCTAAAGTTAAATATTTCCATGATCGTCCACCTTTTTATGACATTTTAAATAATGTGAAATACATAATCACATGTTCATGAATTATTGAAGACCAGTTCATCAATCACCACACTTATCTGGGTCTTGAAAAAAATTACAACACTATCCTCACATTGGTTAAACATGGATGCATCGGGCACCCAACACTTTAATAAATTCTGGCTCTATTAGGTTATTTATATGTGATCCCACTCCATTCACTAATCTTTGAATCCATATGAGGGTTAAAGGTCACCTACCACTACCAGTTCCAACCAATGCCAGTAAAGAAATCCTCCTACCACTACTTGGATCATCCTCCTATGTATCGGTCCACCTGCCTCTTTAATCTATGAGTAACCTATGCCTCCTACCACACCTAAGATGGATATCCCCATGTCATGGCTGGATACCACTACTCCTTGGTTTAGATATTTGAATTAGTTTTAGGTTGAGGGATAGCCATGTTTTGTCACTTTTTTCACCTCAATTTATAAAAAAACATAAAAATAATTCCATAATTCTAAACAGATGAAAATTCCCATTTAAAATATAAAATTATATTATTTTAAAATAATTCATTTGAGTATATAAATTCCCACAAATGAATTATTTAAATAATATTTGAAAAGAAATTAAAAATCAATGAAATTAATTATTCAAAATTTATTAATTCAAATTCATAAAATGATGACAAAAAATACCATGCTTGATATGGGAGAGTGATGAAAAATAATTGAAATAAAAAAAACCTAAATAATAAGTTGCAACTGCTCAGATCCTCAACATTCCCCAACCTCCTCTTCCAAATATTATTGTTTTTAGTAGCGTATCCCTCATATTTGTAAGACAAATAAATTGAAATATTTGGTCCTTTAAATCTATAAGTACCTTATTAAAATCCACAAGTCATTATCTCTTTGAATCGAACAATGTCTTCTATCCTTTATCGGTGTTCCATCCCCTATTTTTTAGAATTTATTTGCGAGACAGAGAGTGAATGTCCATTGGGTATTAATATAAAAAATATTTCATAAATAAAAATGGACACCAAATTTGTTTTTTAAATTTGTCACATCTCATACCACAAATTTATTTTATTATGGTCATTTAACATCACCATACCCCTAAATATCACTTAATTGAAGTATCATAAAGAGATAATTATATCAGATTAATCAGTTTCACTATTAGAAAAAAAAATATTTTAACATTGGTTTTTTTAGTTTTCAATATCAGTTTTTAACCGATATTTATGGAAGAAACATTAAAAATAAGAGTTTTGAAATCATTTTTTTAATCCTATGTAAAAACATTAAATAAAAAACAAATTTATGTGATGTTTTAAAGTATGTTTTTTCCAAAAACTATTGTTGAAAAATAGTTTCCATGTTCATTGTTTGGTTTAATTGATGTCCAAATAATTATAAAAACTACATTTGCACATTGGTCTTCTAGAAAAACTATTATGATAAATTTTAAAATAAATTAAACAAATCTCCACGTTGGTTTTAAAATAAAACTGATGTGGAAATGGGATTTTTGACATCAAACTTTACCAAAAACTATTTTTAAAGCATTAAAATATCTAACTTTAAATGTATATTTTATGAAAAACACTAGTGAGAACGTTAAAAAAATAAAAAACATTCCACAATGATTTTACTATAAAACTGACATGGAAAGTAACTTTAGATGCCTTTTTTACCTAAAACTGAAATCAAAATCCATATATTTAATATCTCATGTTGGATTATAAAATATGGTCAAGGAATTTTATAATTTAAAAAAAAGTAAAATACATGAACCAAGAACATCTAAAATGTTTTTCCTATACAAAAAAACTAACATAATCAGATTTTATTTTCAAAATACTCATTTTAAAATTTTAAATTAAAAGAGATCTACATGATACTCAATTTACAGATTACCTATACCTTCAAAATATTTTTGAAACAACATTCAAATTTGGGTAATGTATTATTCCATATATGACAAAATATTATTGAAAATTTACAAAAACAATGAATTTTATAGGATTAGAAAATAGAATATATTGATATAAGTCATTAAATAATTATTATAACTAAATTTAATAAATTCATTTGTCATCCTGGTTGTGATAATATCATAAATTAATGATAAAACATAACAAACACATTCCAAATTTCGTTTTTTATAATGGAACTGTGGTAATGAAACATTACCTTGATAATAAAAACCAATATATATATATATGAAAAAAGTATTATATAATATAAATTTATTTATCTTTACATTCACGTATTTAATTTTATTTAGATCCTATATTGACAAGTGATAATTATTTAACATTACCAATGACCGTAATTTACATATATCAACAAAAAAACATATATATCAAGACCAATTAAGACAAGAACACTTATAAAAAGAATAAAACATACTATTCAAAAAAAATTATAAAAGTTCTATGAACATCAAAAAATAAAGAGAAAAATAAATATTTTATGTATTCATCTACATAGAATAAGCCTAATATCTAATGACCACTTCAATATAAAAAGTTAAAATCTAATGATATTATAATGAATATTATTTTATAATTATATTATTCTTTTAACCCATCAATGAATGGAAAAAACCCAATATCTCTATTTCCTAATCTTTCATATATATATATATAACTCTATCAATGTCATTTAAGAATATCAAAGCTGTTGATACGTTTTATGGATCCATAAAACCATTAATTAAAGTGGTCTAATTTTTAATTAAAATAATGTGTTGATGCATAATTAAATAAGTAAAAAATTAAATCACTTTAACTCATATATTTTTTAAAATTGAAAAATTAAAATATAAATTTACTTATATAAAAAAAACTGCAACATACGTATGTTGAGCTCAATAAAAATAACAAGATTCATGATATATTTTTTAGATATTATCAATACATAGTCTCTTCCACAAATATCAAATTTCATCAAAAACTCATAAATATTATCCATGAAAGAATAAATTTGCGAAAATATTTTTATCCCATCATAATTCTAAAATGTATCCAAAGTTGTTCGTCTAAAAGTATTTTGTTTCCATTATACACAATCTTCTGATTCAATATATCCCTATATTAAGTAAATATAAGAAAAAATTATATATGTAATTTTTAATAAAATGTAAATAAATCGTAGAAAACATCGCATACCCCACATGTCAGGTGATGAATAAGGATAGCCATCCAGAGTAAAAAATTAGCCAACAATCTCTAACTCTGGGGACCTCCCCCATAGATAATGGAACTAGAGAATTTGGATCAATAATAACTTGTGATGATACTCTAATCTGGCCCAAATTTATAGGATGGTGATGTACAAAATCCCCTAAAATATTTATGAATCTATAAACATAATTACTTATGTGGGGATATCCACCATACAACTCACAATATAAGGTTGAGTCTAAACAAGAGGGTTGAGGATCTGAGTAGGTAGGCCACATAGGATTTGATTGTCTCATCATTTGTGAAAATATAGCATGCAGAACTGAATTAATGGTTATTCCCATGGACTATTTTTTATCCTTCATCTCAATATTTAAGAAATCTATTTCTATGTCCCTAGATTTCATACTTTTTCATCCAATAAATTTATTAATACTGACATCCTCTTCATATCCTCATACATGGATGGGGTGTTCTAGAATTCCAAAATATGAACCTATAATTTTCATCCTACTATTAGGGGTAAAAGTCCCCTACATCACTTTTTCTTCAAGGACATCCTTAAATGATATATTTAAATGGTATATTAGTTATACTAATTTAGAAAATTCCAACTATAAGAAATATAAAAAACTATTTCTTACTATCTAATCAACTACTTCTTTAGGTTGATTTATAGGAAACACTTTTTCATTATCTTTATTTTCTATTTTTCATGGTGGGTGGTGGAATATGGGGGACAGAACTAGAACTCTTCCAAACTACTACAAGATTTAACTTTTAATGCATCAAAATTTTCTAAAATTATTTTCCCCTCTAATAAATTATTCCATCCACATGATCATGTATGAGGTTATACAATCACTAATTTCATATTTTATTGAGATCTCTCAAAGGGTTGTCACATAAAAATAAATAAAAAGTTAATATTTTAGTATATAAGAAATTTTAAAATATAAAATAATTACCAAACCATAATTGATTCATTATGTAAATTGGTAAATAAGTTAGTCTATGTCTCTACATCTAAATACACATAATTGATGCATGGGTTTTCATTCTATAACATTTCAAAAACATATTTTTTTGAATTTTGTTTTAAATTATCTCCATTAAACCTATACTAAATATAAAAACCTTGAATTAATTTATTTTTTTTAAAAAATTTAATATCATATGTAATTCGAATCCTTAATCATTATTCATATTAAATATATAATTTTAAAATAATGAGATAAAAATAAATAAATTAATATATTATATCATCATGGACTCCCACATATACTTGATCTTGTCAATATACTTCCAATCAAGATATAAAATGTTTATAATTAAATGAATATAGGTTGTGATATAACTCCTAAGAACAATTTCATTTAGTCCAGTTTGGTTATTATAACAATAAAAATTAATATATATAATTTTTTATCCAGGAACAAGTGAAAGTATTGATAAATGTGTAATACTGCATCTACCAACTCTAGTAATTGTGCTCTTTAGATAATAATAAGAAGACTTATTTTTAGTAGGATCACCATTAGTCGTGTAAATAACTTTTTACAAATTAAAAGTTTACATTCATTAAATAATTTAATTATATAATATTTAATTATATGAAAAAAACATATACCATGGAAAATTATATTTTTCCACTATTTTAATCATGTAAATAGATGAATATAATCATATTTTATTATTCTATATATTGGTATAAAACTAAAAATCTAAAACAAGGAAAAAAATATGAAAGTAAAAAAATTAGTGTCAAATATGTGAAAGTTTCAAAAAATGAAAATGATGTCAAATTTATTAACCAAAAATATATATCTTGAACTAATGAATATAAAAACTAATTCAAATATGATATAAATGATTTAAATTTAAAAATTTAAATATTATAGTTACAAAAAGTTATTTTTTTGTAAATTTAACCAAAGACAAATTGATATGTGTTTTGGAGTTGGTTCCTTAGATCCGACATGTTTTGTAGATTGTTACATGTTATTCTTATTACATAAGTATGATTATTGTATATTTATTATTCTTATGCAAGATATTTATATGTGATAATGACTTTAGAATATATATCGCACTTAAATGTAATAAAAATTACCCATTATGATGAAAACCTAGAGGTTCCATGACATTATTCTTGAACCTTGTTCTATAGCCAGATGATATTGTCTGATGGAATGTTAAAAATAAAGGCTATGAAGGATAAGAGGCTCATAAGTCATTGATATTCCTTCTTATGGTTTTATTTCATGGAAATATTTCAGATATGAGGTTATGATAACATACCCATTAATAGGAAATCCACAGTTCCAGGTTTCATTTGATGTTCCTATCCAAGGATGTGTATATTGATCCTTAGACTTTAATTATATAATTAAAGTGTATCACGACACATGTACATTGATTTATTAACAAAAACCATGATTAAATATATTCAAAAAAAGTATGATATGTTAGGTACATCGTGAATGATATAAAATTAATGGATAATGCGAGAAATGATTTATCCCATATATTCCTTGATGTAAGTTAATATTCTAGTCCCTTTTATGGGAATGTAATCACCTAAATAAATCCATGGTCATGATGTTTGATATGTATGTTGATTTTTATAAATAATAAAAGAGGCATCGGGCATATAGGTTGATGGAACCGGAATACAACATGCTTGATTTTCTATATTGTGATAAAATGATTATATTACAATTTAAATTATTATAGGAGGAAGGATTTCATTGTGACATTAAATTATTTCTATATGGATTTGTCAGTGTGTTTCTAGATACTAACTTTTTACTTTAAGAGATTATGCCTAAGTCTACTAAAAATAGGCTTATAGAGTAACATACTAAGTGTATTTTTAATCTCAGTTAAGTTATAGAATAGAATTTAAAAAGTAGGAATAAATAATATTTATTCTCATTTGGTTGATCAGCATTGTTTAATCATATATAATTTTAAATAATATAGGGTTAAATAATATTAAATATTTATTTACAAGTTAGGGGAATATAATATTTATTATATTTATAATAGAATATTTCATTGATATTTATTTATTTAAATAGTCATTATTTAAGGATAAATGAATTATTGTGAAGGGTGGACGAATTAGGTAAATGTTCCCAGTAGAAATAATTAATATTTATTTATATTCTTAATGTGTTACTAATTTCAAGTGATTAATAATCATTATAATATTATAATTTGAAATGGGGTAAAATGTAACACCCCAAGCTTCCACGGTACGTTTCCCTTCGAATAATGCGATAGCGTGTGTTGTACGCAACCTCGAGTTCTAACACACACCATAACTAATTAAACTAGCCGTTGTGAATAGTAATACCTACTTTTTGAAATCATATATATTTTATATTTCAAAATGGACTTCATTTTTGGATTCGGAATATCGAAATTAGCCTAGGGTAAAATTTTGGTACTTTTCGGATAAATTTTATATTTTGATGAATAGTGAAAATTACTAAATTTTAATTAAAAACAACTTTTTTAATCAAAATAATTAATATTGATAAATTATGAATTTGAGTGGTTTTAAAGTATATTTAGAATATATTTTTACCATTTAATTTAATTTTTGTCATTGGACATAATTTCACAATTAAACCAGACATAAACGAGTGTCAATCTTTTGATAGTTATTATCTCTTAAAAACACGCTTTTTATTTTAACAGCGGGAATTAATTTTAAATTAATTTCTGCCACTTCTGTGTTTTGAATTTAGGAAAATGGATTCCATATTTGGAATCAGGATGTTAAAATTGTGTAAATAGGTAACTTTTATTTTTAGACATTTTGAATAATTACTGCGGTAAATATTTTATTTACCATGGTTAAAGGTAAATCCGGTAAATAAGGGTTAAAAAATAATATTATAATAATACTAAATTACCCTAAAACGTGTCTTAACCCTATTGGTTGATACATGGTCGACCATGGGCATCTTTGGGTCTATTTTGGGACCCCATGGATCCACTTGTAAGTGATAATGACACTTTATTTTAATTAAGTTAAAATGAATACAAAAATGACACAAGCATATATCTTTTAGAAGAACAATTGTTACATAGGGTTATACATGTTGGATGTTCGATTATAAATATTCATTAGAAAGCTAAAAAGATTTCCTACATAATGATATTTTATTTATAATTTTTAGACATCAAATAATATAAATTATTAATGACACAATAATGATGCAATGTTTACCTCATTAATAAATCATTTAAATAAATAAGATTATAATGATTAAAATATTATCTAAAACCTGTCCAATTCTTATTGGTTGATGTTATTTAGAATATGAGTCATCTTATCTTCGACCTCAATTATTTTTGGACCATTATAAACCGAATATAATTATATTATAAAGTAATACTTTCACTCTTTCCTAAAGAGCCCCTCCTCTCCCTTATAAAAGGAGACCACTTCTACTCATTCCTCACACCTCTCAAGCCACTTGGCTCGTCCAAACCCTGCCCAAATAAGCTCCCCACATCCCTCTTCTCCTCCGTGAAGCTTCCCCTTAGGAAGAAAGCATTTCAAGAAGTCCTTTGGTTCCAACCAAAGTGAGTTACCTAAATTAAAGGTAACGATTTCTCTTAAATTATTTTCATTTATTTTGCTTCTCCAACCCCCAAACTCTTTTTATTTCCTTTCTTTTGTAACAACACCAGTATCCACAATATACTAGGATTTTGTTATAAGAAGGATTCAAACTACACATACACACAACTCCATCTAATGGACGATGAACATAATGTTTCTGTGGATGGCAAACTAACGCCTCACGAAACGATGATTGTTCAAATACATCTTACCGCCTCTCATGGTGGCCATTATGATGGCACTGTAATTAAATATGATATTAATGATATATTTTTTATATATAAGCTTCTGTAATTCCATTTTATTTCATATCATTATTCGTTTCATGTTGTATATACATACGATAATTTCATTTGAGGAAGTGAGGACTACCGCCCCCTTAAAATGATATGACTCGTTCACACCACACATGGAACGTATAAAGGATGGTGTTAATGAACTTAAGTAACATATATAAAATATTATATTATACTGGAATACTAATATACCTATGTATCATTTGGATTCAATACTTTTAAAATGAAAAATTAAATGGAAGTAGCGTTTGTGCGTACGTACGGACTACCGTCTCCACGAACGCGATGAGATTCATTGTCCATCATATCCATTCAAGTATAATTATAAGTTTATGATTTAAAAATAGTATCTAAGGACTTGATATCATTCTGGATATGAATAATATACATCCCATTAATAACGAATATGGCTCACATAACAAAGAATATAAAGTAAAATGAACCCGTTAACACCCGAAATGACGATAATTCTAAGATAATATTAACAAATCAATGTTAAAAGATCATATATGATATCATATTAAAGTAAATGATTCTTGTATTATTCAATAACAATTATTTTACCATTATACAGGAGGTAAACCTACCATCTACCAAGGAAAAAGTACAAAGTAAGGGATTCTCTTATCTCACTTTCAATTTCGTGAGATTTCCATTATTCGCCACTAAATTATTGAAAGTGGTGTATTGTGTATGGCCATTTGATATATATTATCTTTATTATCTTTATATTCATGTTATTCTGTAAATCATTTGGTGGTTATTAACTTTTGGCCATACGACTCAGTCGATTAACGTGGTAAGGGATTTTCTTATCTCACTTTTAATTTCGTGAGATTTCCATTGATCACCACTTAATTATTGCATGTGGTGTATGTGTACTGCCCCTGATTGTATTCATTGTGTAATATACTTTAAATTATGGGTATTTAAATCATCATGGTATGATACTTCTTTCATGGGTGTATGTTTCGTATGTTACCTAATCGATAAGGGAATTTGAGATTTCAATTCCCACTCATTTGGCTTTACGCATATTTCATTGATTATATTACTCCATGATTATGTATGGAATCACTATTCATTTGATTATGTCATAATTTCCACTCCCCTTCCTGTGGATATAAGTTTGATACACATAATCACTCATTGGTAATTCTCAAGTCATTGATATGAATTTGATAAGAGTAATTTTAACTCATTCACCATTTGTTGAGTTAAACAACCAATTCGTTGGTGTTGTTTTTACAAGAATATGTGTGAATATCCTTTGATTGTTTTACACTGAATATCCAATCATATTTAGTGTATTTATATTTGTCACACATAATTATGTCGTTGATTTATCCTTAACCTAAGGATACGGCCTTTATGAGAGATTTCATCTCAATTGAGACTTCTTTGTTTATATACACCAAATCACTTTTATGTGGTGTATATAATGTACTTTGACATAGTATATCATGAATCCCTTTATTCTCATGATATTACAAAGTTTTGATTACCTCAATTATTTTTATTCAAGTGTCTCTTTTGGTTAGAATCTCTAACTAAAATACCATTTTTAAATGTTTTAAAGACTTATTCTTCTAAATCTTGCTCATTAATGTGCATGTTTTAAAAATGGTTTTATGGATTTATTTATATGGACATTAATGTTTTAGAAATTAAAACTCCTTTTAAAAAGTTTCAAAGTGGTATGGGACACTTTGATTCAAAAATCTACTTTTAAATGGGTTCTTGACAAATAGTGCGACTTTTAAATGTTTTCAAAAAAAGGGGGATAATTCTCTCAAATAGTATTGATGATTATTTTCATTTATGTCAACATCATTCATTATTCTTGATTGAGGTTAATGTGATACAATAAAATCTTCCATATTGTATCGAATGAGTCATGTTTGACTGTGGATGCGCTGTTTTTATACCATTCATGGTTTGTGGTAAATGTATTGACATTTCGTATGCTAGTTTTAATACGAATGTTTATGTTATGTTTAAACATGTTCATATGAGGAATGCATTGGACTTAATAAGTGACGGGTGGAGCCCGCTATAGCTCCTCGATGCATCGGTAGGTCTCATGAGACAAACTAGTGTCTTGGCACAAGGCCTTGGCAAAATCTTATTTGTAGTCTTGGCACGAGGCCTTGGCTATGTGGTTATGATAGTCTGGCATTATGCATTCCATCATTATGAAAGTGGATATTGATATTGCATGAGATCATTCGACTAGTAGAATATCCATGTGAGTAAGTAAATGGCATTATTTCATTTTACCTTTGCCATTTTATGCTGAAGTTCAAGTTTAAAAGGGTTTTGTTTTAGTTATAAATTGCTTTAAGTGTTTATGCTTATAAATTGCCTTAAGTGTTTATGCTTATTTATGAAAGCTTCTGCTATAATGTTATCCTTACTGAGCATCTGAGCTCACCCCTTTCAATGTTTTATTTTTTTCCCAGGATTTTGAAGAAGTAATTTATGAATGACCGGCAGGGATAGTATGAGGGGATATGAAGACAAGATGTTTTCTTATGATGTAATGTAAAAATTTATGGATGTATCTAGTTATTCCAAGGCTACTAAACCAATCGGTCTTTCGAGACTTGATCTTTCTTGTGATCATGCCAATGTTATGTAATAATGCACCGACTCTAGGTAACTAGGGTCGGGGCGTTACAGTTGGTATCAGAGGAAGTTTAGTACAAACCTTGGAAGCTAGATTTAGATAAACTCTGATTAGAGCACGTAGACCTAAGATGAACTTTGAGGATTAGTATAGAAGAACTTCCTAGAATTTTGGTATTGTAATGATTTTTTGAGTTTTCCAAGCAATACATCCCTGTCTGGATACGAGCAGGTAGAGGTGGCTCTGGCACATATGTACCTAGGGATAAAACCCGAAAACACCGCTTTGAGCTAGACTCGAACGGGAACTGGTACACGACAACGGGCCTTGCTGCACTCTTGGTTACGACACTCCCGGGGGACATGCTTTGGTAAATTCACAAGATTAGTATAAACCATTATTAAGGGAATACAAAAAATGCCCCTAAGAATATATGTCGGCAAATAGATAGTGGATAATGTAGATTTTAACATAGGGTACCCCAAGTTAGGATATATTGTTCAATTACAAGATTATCCTATTATGTCTTTTTTTTATTCCTATTAGATAAGTATTCAAAAACCCTAATTGTATTTTATTTTTTTTAGTTGAAACATGGAGGGAGCAAGATCACGAACAACTCTTCTCTCTCTTCCTGAAGAACTACTTACAATTATTATCCAGAAGTCATGCGCAGACGATGTTGAAACTTTTTCAAATGTCCAAGTTACATGCAAACAACTTTATGAGACATCCAATACCTCTAGAATTGCACGATTCTTTCAAGGATCAAGTACCGACTGTGGGATAATGTTGCGCTCTCAACTTTCTTACCACGCTAAGCGTGGTAAGTACCATCAGGGTCTTTTCAAATTATTCACTTTATCTCAAAATTACGATGCACTAAATGATTTTCTAGATGCTGCAGAAGAGGGAGACCTTCGAGCAGCCTATATGTATCAAATTATATATTTATGTCTTTTGGGATATACGAAAACTGATTTACCAAAACCTTATTTTGAAATATTTGAAGATGAATCAGTGAGAAGTTTTCTAAAAAAACATGTTAAAGATGATGTCTCCAAATTATATATAAGAAATACCTATTTTTTTATGATGCATCGATGCTTCCATCGATATAATCCAAAATGGATGAGGAGTTTTTGGGTAAAGGAAGTAGATGATTTGGAAAAATTCCTGAGGTACCATTGTGACACATGAACGCATTCTACCGAAAGGAAAATCCGCCTAGTCTCTCCAGAGTTCATGTTGTGATCCACATATCTCTAGTGACAAAATACATGCCTGACCCAACGCATGTATTCACCTATGAAGAATTATAACTGGAACCAGATCTATCTTATTTTGGAGAGCCTATCAGAATTCTTCATACCAAAGATCAAGTGTTGAGAAACCGGATGACTCGTCTGGTAAAAGATCTATGGAGAAATCATAAGATGGAAGAGGCAATGTGGGAACCCGAGGAACATATGATGAAGAACCTATGTGGAAATAAATGGATGGTGAAATGTTTAAAAGTGTTAGTGATCTTTATTGATGGGTTTACTTTGGAATAATTTTCTCTTGTATTTGTAACCCCACAGTTTGCCAGGTTAGAATGATATTTGAGGAAGAATTGTCTCTTCTCTTGTGGATATAGGTATAAAAAACCATTTGGTTTTATATGATCATTGGGGTTTGAGAAAATTATAAGTTATTATAATTTGGGATAAAAATGCAAAGTATGATATAACATTTGTGAATAAATTATGTTATTTTGAGGAATTTATCTCATTTTGGTAATATTATAAAATATAGTTTTTGAAAAAGGACAACACGTAGACCGTGTGACAACCCGTCGCGTCGGACAAAGCTGTGGGAATCGAACCCACAACCAAAGTGCGATTGGGATTTATCGCCTACCACTGGACTACGTGAAGTCCCTGGTTAATGTGACTATTTTTTTTGTTAAATGATTTTATTGATCAATAATAAGATGATTTGGGTTCTTATGTCTTATCAAATGAATACCCTTGGTATAGAAAAATGATTTGGTGATTAAGTGATAAATGTTATTTTGGAAGATGTTCGCTTTGTTGGAAACACTATATGCCCAAGGAAAATAGAATATAATGGGGTTTCATTTGTAGAGTAATGGTGGATTTTTTTATCTACTTTTTTATTGTTGATTTATAGTGATTTGGGTTATTTATAGAAATTATTAATCTATAACAGAGAATATGTGATGATGTTAATTACTTTTAAGTATGTGACTTTAAGAGTATTTGATGTCATTTGGAGATACAATGTAACATGGGAGACTACATAATCAAATTCTTCTATGATTTGGGTTTCAATATTAGTTTGGATTATATTAAAGGATTTTAAGGACAATTGGTTATTGAATGGTATCTATTTAACTTTGGGGTATTGTTGGTTTAATTTTAGAAATTAATATTAGTGCATATTTATCTCAATGAATATCCTTTTGGGGGATCATTAGATCATTCACTAACTATTTTGGTTTTGATTAATATTCAAAGACAATGTAAATATATAGTTTATCCTGCATGGATCATGTGATTCTATAGAAGTTTATTCTAGCTCTTCCAGTGTGACCAAGTCTTCTTGAATACTCATCGTTTAAAAAAAAATTGAGTTAGTGGTGGAAATTTATTAAAAAATGAAAATCTACTTAAAATGTAAGTATATCTCATAATGTTCTTAGTCAATATCATAAATGAATTCCTCTTCCTTATGTAATGTAACTTAAAAAAAATGTTGTCTGTTTACTTTCCCACTAAGAGACTAATGGTCGTTTGTCCCAACACAAGTTTGTGGTTTTCTCATTGTTAACTTTCTCCTGATCATGATTTCTATCCCTCTCCATCAGAACTTGACACTTAGTTTATCATCCATATCCATGTTTTCTTACATGGAATCCTAGTATGGGTTATCTTGGATGACCCTTATACCCCTCTTTCTTTCTTTTAAAGTGATAGTTTTATTGA
Organism: Viscum album; assembly: GCA_963277665.1. Lineage (NCBI taxonomy): Eukaryota > Viridiplantae > Streptophyta > Magnoliopsida > Santalales > Viscaceae > Viscum > Viscum album. Next base: position 122,832,915 of record OY728133.1, on the reverse strand, counting down.
CTATTTTTCCGATGTGGGACTTTCCATTATATTACCAAGTAAAATTTTAAAAATTGCGAGGACGCAATTTATTGAAGGAGGGGAGAATGTAACACCCCAAGCTTCCACGGTACGTTTCCCTTCGAATAATGCGATAGCGTGTGTTGTACGCAACCTCGAGTTCTAACACACACCATAACTAATTAAACTAGCCGTTGTGAATAGTAATACCTACTTTTTGAAATCATATATATTTTATATTTCAAAATGGACTTCATTTTTGGATTCGGAATATCGAAATTATCCTAGGGTGAAATTTTGGTACTTTTCGGATAACTTTTATATTTTGATGAATAGTGAAAATTACTAAATTTTAATTAAAAACAACTTTTTTAATCAAAATAATTAATATTGATAAATTATGAATTTGAGTGGTTTTAAAGTATATTTAGAATATATTTTTACCATTTAATTTAATGTTTTTCATTGGACATAATTTCACAATTAAACCAGACATAAACGAGTGTCAATCTTTTGATAGTTATTATCTCTTAAAAACAAGCTTTTTATTTTAACAGCGGGAATTAATTTTAAATTAATTTCTGCCACTTCAGTGTTTTGAATTTAGGAAAATGGATTCCGTATTTGGAATCAGGATGTTCAAATTGTGTAAATAGGTAACTTTTATTTTTAGACATTTTGAATAATTACTGCGGTAAATATTTTATTTACCATGGTTAAGGGTAAATCCGGTAAATAAGGGTTAAAAAATAATATTATAATAATACTAAATTACCCTAAAACGTGTCTTAACCCTATTGGTTGATACATGGTCGACCATGGGCATCTTTGGGTCGATTTTGGGACCCCATGGATCCACTTGTAAGTGATAATGACACTTTATTTTAATTAAGTTAAAATGAATACAAAAATGACACAAGCATATATCTTTTAGAAGAACAATTTTTACATAGGGTTATACATGTTGGATTTTCGATTATAAATATTCATTAGCAAGCTAAAAATATTTCCTACATAATGATATTTTATTTATAATTTTTAGACATCAAATAATTTAAATTATTAATGACACAATAATGATGCAATGTTTACCTCATTAATAAATCATTTAAATAAATAAGATTATAATGATTAAAATATTATCTAAAACCTGTCCAATTCTTATTGGTTGATGTTATTTAGAATATGAGTCATCCTATCTTCGACCTCAATGATTTTTGGACCATTATAAACCGAATATAATTATATTATAAAGTAATACTTTCACTCTTTCCTAAAGAGCCCCTCCTCTCCCTTATAAAAGGAGACCACTTCTACTCATTCCTCACACCTCTCAAGCCACTTGGCTCGTCCAAACCCTGCCCAAATAAGCTCCCCACATCCCTCTCCTCCTCCGTGAAGCTTCCCCTTAGGCAGAAAGCATTTCAAGAAGTCATTTGGTTCCAACCAAAGTGAGTTACCTAAATTAAAGGTAACGATTTCTCTTAAATTATTTTCATTTATTTTGCTTCTCCAACCCCCAAACTCTTTTTATTTCCTTTCTTTTGTAACAACACCAGTATCCACAATATACTAGGATGTTGTTATAAGAAGGATTAAAACTACACATACACACAAATCCATCTAATGGATGATGAACATAATGTTTCTGGGGATGGAAAACTAACGCCTCACGAAACGATGATTGTTCAAATACATCTTACCGCCTCTCATGGTGGCCATTATGATGGCACTGTAATTAAATATGATATTAATTATATATATTTTATATATAAGATTCTGTAATTCTATTTTATTTCATATCATTATTCGTTTCATGTTGTATATACATACGATAATTTCATTTGAGGAAGTACGGACTACCGCCCCCTTAAAATGATATGACTCGTTCATACCACACATGGAACGTATAAAGGATGGTGTTAATGAACTTAAGTAAAATATATAAAATATTATATTATACTGGAATAATAATATACCTATGTGTCATTTGGATTCAATACTTTTAAAATGAAAAATTAAATGGAAGTAGCGTTCGTGCGTACGTACGGACTACCGTCTCCACGAACGCGATGAGATTCATTGTCCATCATATCCATTCAAGTATAATTATAATTTGATGATTTAAAAATAGTATCTAAGGACTTGATATCATTATGGATATGAATAATATACATCCCATTAATAACGAATATGGTTCACATAACAAAGAATATAAAGTAAAATGAACCCGTTAACACCCGAAATGACGATAATTCTAAGATAATATTAACAAATCAATGATAAAAGATCATATATGATATCATATTAAAGTAAATGATTCTTGTATTATTCAATAACAATTATTTTACCATTATACAGGAGGTAAACCTACCATCGACCAAGGAAAATGTACAAAGTAAGGGATTCTCTTATCTCACTTTCAATTTCATGAGATTTCCATTATTCGCCACTAAATTATTGAAAGTGGTGTATTGTGTATGGCCATTTGATATATATTATCTTGATTATCTTTATATTCATGTTATTCTGTAAATCATTTGGTGGTTATTAACTTTTGGCCATACGACACAGTCGATTAACGTGGTAAGGGATTTTCTTATCTCACTTTTAATTTCGTGAGATTTCCATTGATCACCACTTAATTATTGAATGTGGTGTATGTGTACTGCCCATGATTGTATTCATTGTGTAATATACTTTAAATTATGGGTATTTACATCATCATGGTATGATACTTCTTTCATGGGTGTATGTTTCGTATGTTACCTAATCGATAAGGGAATTTGAGATTTCAATTCCCACTCATTTGGCTTTACGCATATTTCATTGATTATATTACTCCATGATTATGTATGGAATCACTATTCATTTGATTATGTCATAATTTCCACTCCCCTTCCTGTGGATATAAGTTTGATACACATAATCACTCATTGGTAATTCTCAAGTCATTGATATGAATTTGATAAGAGTAATTTTAACTCATTCACCATTTGTTGAGTTAAACAACCAATTCGTTGGTGTTGTTTTTACAAGAATATGTGTGAATATCCTTTGATTGTTTTACACTGAATATCCAATCATATTTAGTGTATTTATATTTGTCACACATAATTATGTCGTTGATTTATCCTTAACCTAAGGATACGGCCTTTATGAGAGATTTCATCTCAATTGAGACTTCTTTGTTTATATACACCAAATCACTTTTATGTGGTGTATATAATGTACTTTGACATAGTATATCATGAATCCCTTTATTCGCATGATATTACAAAGTTTTTATTACCTCAATTATATTTATTCAAGTGTCTCTTTTGGTTAGAATCTCTAACTAAAATACCATTTTTAAATGTTTTAAAGACTTATTCTTCTAAATATTGCTCATTAATGTCCATGTTTTAAAAATGGTTTTATGGATTTATTTATATGGACATTAAAGTTTTAGAAATTAAAACTCCTTTTAAAAAGTTTCAAAGTGGTATGGGACACATTGATTCAAAAATCTACTTTTAAATGGCTTCTTGACAAATAGTGTGACTTTTAAATGTTTTCAAAAAAAGGGGGATAATTCTCTCAAATAGTATTGATGATTATTTTCATTTATGTCAACATCATTCATTATTCTTGATTGAGGTTAATGTGATACAATACAATCTTCCATATTGTATCGAATGAGTCATGTTTGACTGTGGATGTGCTGTTTTTATACCATTCATGGTTTGTGGTAAAAGTATTGACATTTCGTATGCTAGTTTTAATACGAATGTTTATGTTATGTTTAAACATGTTCATATGAGGAATGCATTGGACTTAATAAGTGACGGGTGGAGCCCGCTATAGCTCCTCGATGCATCGGTAGGTCTCATGAGACAAACTAGTGTCTTGGCACAAGGCCTTGGAAAAATCATATTTGTAGTCTTGGCACGAGGCCTTGGCTATGTGGTTATGATAGTCTGGCATTATGCATTCCATCATTATGAAAGTGGATATTGATATTGCATGAGATCATTCGACTAGTAGAATATCCATGTGAGTAAGTAAATGGCATTATTTCATTTTACCTTTGCCATTTTATGCTGAAGTTCAAGTTTAAAAGGCTTTTGTTTTAGTTATAAATTGCTTTAAGTGTTTATTCTTATAAATTGCCTTAAGTGTTTATGCTTATTTATGAAAGCTTCTGCTATAATGTTATCCTTACTGAGCATCTGAGCTCACCCCTTTCAATGTTTTATTTTTTTCCCAGGATTATGAAGAAGTAATTTATGAATGACCTGCAGGGATAGTATGAGGGGATATGAAGACAAGATGTTTTCTTATGATGTAATGTAAAAATTTATGGATGTATCTAGTTATTCCAAGGCTACTAAACCAATCGGTCTTTCGAGACTTGATCTTTCTTGTGATCATGCCAATGTTATGTAATAATTCACCGACTCTAGGTAACTAGGGTCGGGGCGTTACATAAAATAATAATATTAAATATTGTTTGGGGAATGTTTGTAATTAACCAATACTAAAATAGATATAATAAATATCTAATCATATCACTTCCTCAATTCACTTCTAGTATGAACAATGAATAGGGAGAGATTTTCTCAAGCACTAGAGTGTGATCCCTCTTCCACCTCTCTCATGACTTTGAGGGAACACCAAGGTTTTTTCAATCTTTATGGAGAATTCTATTGTGATAAAACACAAACAATGTATGTTATCAGGATCAGACAAGTTATTACCCTATGATTCTATAGTGTTGATCAGAGATTGTAATGCATGTTTGGATAACTGCTATAGGGATTCTTCCCTTGAATACAACAGTACAGTAATGGTGTAATGAATTCTGTTCTAGTATATAATCAATGAAAGTGGAATTAAAAGTTGATGTAATTCTATATATTCTCATAAATTAATTCTAAATTACAGGTGAATATCCTATCTGTCTTGTTCCAAAATTTTGAATTAGTTTATTAATCAGTTATTTTATGGGAAATGAATTTTTTTCATATAAATCAATTATTACACCTGATTGACGAATATTATTTGTGGTATTCATTCATTTAAAGGACGATATCATTACACCCAAAACCTTTAACTAGTATCAAAGTTGTCACATGATTAATTTATAATTATTTATTATTCATTTATTCATTGCATGTGTTTAAAATTTATTTTACATTAAACAATTCATATTAAAATCCAAAAAAAATCTTCTCTTCTTTTCTTCATTATATATAACATAAATAGTATCCAATTAATGATTAATAATTAATAATCATCTAGAGAATACCATCTGGAGGTGCCAAATTTTATTCCTAGATAAAAAATAAAGTACACACCATGTACTACATGACTATATGTCATGTATTGTTTCTTCACATGGCCAGATATTGGGATAAATTCATATAGATATGATCTAATTGAATATAATATCTGACAAAAAAGGATCACCATGTGTATCAAAATATGATGGAACTTGGCATGAGGAACTGTACTCCATTTAACCATTATATATGATGTGTAGTACCCCATGTCTTGAGGTCGAGTACCTGGGCAATCATAAGTGATCCATGCATTGTATACATGGAATAGGGATTACCATGTTGTGAAATATGAGGATATATGTTCGGTAATCCCATTACACATTGTGTACCTCAAACACACTCATATAAGGAAACTTATCCTTGACTAAATCATGTACAAGGGACACATGCAAAATATATGTACTTGTCGTGTACTTTTGTATGGGCTATGTAGTATTTGGCTGGTAATGTTATCAAATTTTCATAGTAAATAAAATTAAATATATAATTAAACATATTCATTATGTATTCAGTGTGTTATTGATTCTATAGTACACACCATGTAATATAATTAACAATTACATATTAAATAAATTTTCATATCAAAATATTTAATAACACATGTTTCCTCCATGTACACTTGTGTACTATAGTAATTTTCAATGAAGTTATTTTTGTTTAAAGTTATGCATGGTGGTGATTTAAGGATGGTTAGATTGAATTAAGAAATTTTTTATTAATTTTATTAATTCAATGAACATTATTTTAATTAAATAATGATATGATTTAATAGATAACAATATTGAAAATTTATGCTCATTTCATGAAGTGTGGATGATCATGAGATTAGACCAACCTTTTGTATGTGATTTGTTTATTTTAATTTAATCTGTTAAATTATTATTTATGGCATTTAACTCTTCACTTTATCTATATTATGCATGGTTCATTATTCCCATAGTTTCTTTGTGTAAACCCCCTTTATCCAATCCATTATATACCCTCACATGCATGTGAGTAAAAATTATCTTAGGATAGATCTCCCAAGCGAGTAGAGGTGGTTCAGCTCAATGATATGAGAGGAAATCATATCAAGGTGATAAAAAGGAACCAAAGCTATAATGATACATTATGAACTGAGTCATGGTTCAAGGTGTTTTCCCTGAGGACAAGAATTAATTTATTATCTGATGTATAAAGAAACATCAATAAATATATCAAGGTCATTCCACCTATATTTTATTTCTTCTAGTTTAATTATTTATTATTTAGTATTTTGAATTTTTTGTGATCACCTAATAAATGAATTAATAAGAAAGTAAGATGGAATAAAATATAATTGGATTATGTATAAATGTTTTATTTGATATGTTTTTCCACTTAAGTAATATCCATTTAATATTAACAAGGCATGTAAACTGATAAAATGGGATTTATGAATTAGTAAAAAAATAACTCAATTAAAATATTATTTCAGCTTTTTATTCCAATAATTAAGTTAAAATCAACCTCGAAGTTAACATTACTTGACCGACCAAATTTTGGGTGCTTTTAATTATCTAGGATATTTTAGTTTGAAGTTTTGGTGGACTTAACTTAGTTTACCACAATAATTGATGACCCAAAAAGGACTTGGGGTAACTATGAATCAAAGTTTGAGGAAATATTAAAATACTATTTTTATATTGGGGAATCCGCTCAAAATATAAATGAAATAATTTTTTTTTTGTTTTTGGCAAGTTATGCCTACATAAAACCCATCAAATAGATTGTTTGTACCAAGTTTGGTTTATAATAATGGAATATGGATCCTTATCACTGGAATATCTATGAAAACAAGATATTCTAAAACTAATGTTAAGGGATATTTGGTTTTGAAAAATTCATGTATATTAAGAATTTAATTAATTTTCAGTTTATTAATCTTTTTTTAAGAAAAAAATACTAATTGTCTATACATAAATTTTAGAAATGTAAAATAAAATTACATTAACAATATCATTATGAATAATTTTTGAGAAAGATAATTTTCTCACCGATGTGAATTTATTATAATGGTATAGGTTCTTGTGTGTTATACTACACCCCATACCTAAAAACATCTTCAAATGTATTTTGAAATATAAATTGAAAAATATAGAAAATACATTATCATACATTCTTACTCTTATCCTTTATGTTGATAAATACATCGGGTGTGAATAAATCATTATCTTTATTGTGAATAAGAATAAGAGGAACAGGGAAAAGGGGTCAAAACTCATTCCATGTATAGGGATCTGTAACTCAATCCCTCTAAGAAGAAGAAGATCTATATGTTGGGAATGTTATAGGATTCCATATGTTTTTCATGTGTAAAGCAGGTCCTTTGGAAGAGAAACTTATCCCAACCAAAGAATCAAGGGGAAGCTCATGGTGTGTTCATTCTTGAGTGTAATCATTCTATATCTATAAGTTTTTTATTAGATAATGCATGTTTTTCTCACATTTCTATCCAAATAAAGGGACCAATTATGTTTCATATGATTGTTAGGGATGAGTTGAACTTACAGGCTACCAGTGGAGTGATGTTGGCTACTCTAGTCATTAGAGACTACCATATCACATTTCCAAAAGGGGTTATTTTTGTTTTGAAGAAGTATTATTAAGTTCCTAGTGTTTTCATGAACATTATTTGCATTTCTTTTTTTTATTTATATGGATTTATTTTCATATTTAAAAATAAAGGTTTCTACTTTTATAAAGATAAGATATGTTATGGTATGTAGGAGTTTAATAAGAACATTTATGTATTATATGAAGAAAAAAATGGAAATTGATAATGAGAAAAAAATTTAATACTCATATGACACCAATTCGTAGAATCCCCATACTGGTCACATAAATGAGGATAATTTGAAAAATCACTATTAAATGGTTATTTAGGCTCTTTTGAGCTTAATTCACTTAAAATATTTCACACTTGGTTACAAGCCAAGATGACAAAACCAACAATCGTTGGTCATGGTGAAAGGACTAGATATATTATATAATTCATACACAATGATTTTGGTGGGCCATTTAATGTAGAAGATATATGTTTATTCTCATAATTTTTTACTTTTACCAAAAAGATGAGTAGGTGTGATTATATATACATAATAGGGTATAAGCCTAAATCCATTGAGAAGTTCAAGGAGTTTAAGAACAAGTTTGAGAATTAGATTTTTAATAAGATAATGAAACTTTGATCAGAAAGAGGTGTTGAATATATTAACCATGACTTTATCAAATTTCAATGGGAGGTTGGGATTTTCTCTCAACTCACCATACCATATACACCCCAGTGAAATGGTGTTAGAGACAGGAGGATATAGTGACCCTATTTTTTTACATGAATACATTCATGGATTGAAAGGATTAGTATCTCAAGAAAATGGGGATAATACATCACTTATAAAAATAAAATATAAAAATTATTAAAATACTGATTCATTATGCACATGAAAGCTTTAATTTCTCTTTAGTACATGTATTCACTAAAGGATATACATAAAATAAATTAGGGAGCTAAAATCCTAGTAAAGGAAAGAATGAGGGACATGAATCAATAACACATGGGTGTGCATAATCATTATCATCATATAAGAATAATAGGATCGTCATCAATATCATGGTGGAATGATTTGATAATGGCATGGAGAGTGGTGATCCAAAAAATGAAACATACTCTCATAGTGATCAAATAAAACATATAATTTTCAACAAAGCTAACATCATGTTCACTCATAACATATAATCATTATCAAAACATAATTATTGTGTAAGAAACATGGAATAATTTTAATTCATAATACACTTTATATCCTGAGATACAATACATTACCCAATTCGTTAAAGGGAAATATAATTCCAGTCTCACCCATCATATCACAATATTCACATAATCATGTATGTTATATATAATGTATTACAATATTTGGGAAGAAATAACCCATAGATAGGAAAGGGTTTCATAAGGATTTAATATTGTATGATTTAATAAATAAATCATGGGTTCCAAAACCATTAATGTAAAACATATTTTCCATAAACATCATCATTCTTTAGTGAAGAATAAACTCTTCAATTGAAGTAAAATACGTTTTTTAGAAAGAAAAGACTTTTTCAAAAAAAATTGTACTTTTCTTATAAATAAAGGGGAACACGTGTATATTTATAAATTAAAATGGAATAATATTGACTGGAAAGTTATGAAACATTATATTAATATCCATAAAATTTATATATATTGTATATGGATAACCTAAAAAAAGGGAGTTGGGTTCGAGAATCCCCTTACCTTCAATCACACTTCATTTCGTCACTTTTCTAACTCCTAAATAATAAAATAGGTTTTAGAAAAAAAGTATCTAAATGTAAATCAATTTAATTTTTACCTCTATTTATAAATTATATTACTTTTGATTATATTTCTCAATTTCCTTTATTAGAGGTCAGTTATTTTGATATCATGTTTCCCATAAAATTTTCGTATTTCACTTCGATTTCACTATTTTATTAAAGTTAATTTAAAATAAATAGAATAATTTATAGAGTATTAAAATTAATATATTTATACATTTATATATAATAATTATTTTAATTTAACCATCCATTATGGTTTTTATAAGAAATAATTTTGAAATTTTTTCATTGCTGGTTATACGACTGTTGGTAGGATTGTTGTCCAAATATGAAGAAAAGAATGTCTAAAGTATAAATACATAAAAAATATAATTTTTATAGTAGGTTTAAATGATTAATATATTTAAATTATACTTTATAATTAATATTATAAGATTTATTTCTAAATGTATAGAGAAATAGAGGAAGAAAAGAGGAAAATGTACAGAAGAATTGATGAAAACATACCCTCTTTTGGTGTTTCTTCCCTTGTACGACACGACAATGCATTGAGAATTGGAGTTGGATTACTCTAAAACATCCATAAGGATTATAATATTTTTAATATAGGGTATTTTTTAGGTATTTGTCTTTGTAAATTGTTGGACTGGGGTTTTTACAGTGGGAGTGAAATGGGTTATCTGTACTTGAGGATAAGGGTATTTTTAGAAATCAAAATACTTAATAAAATAACATATCCAAGGAAAACCATTAAAAAGTGATTTTTATACAATTTAATTCATATATTAATATAATAAAATTATTTTAAGACATTTAACAACTTTATAATCCGAAATAATTTTTTTATAAAAAATAAAATTGGAAAAAATGAAAATGTAATTTTAGGGGAACACTTTTTACATTAGGCTTTAAAAAATTATTTTTATGTTTGGAAATTAAATTTATTATATTTTAATGAATCATTTATGAAATTAAATATATTTTTCCAATCCTTAAGTAATATATAGTTTTAGATTATTATTAAATTGCGAATAATATAATTTAAGATATATATGTTATGAGAATAATGTATTTATACTATTCACCAAAAAAATTGAAGTGTTTCAAAAAATTACTAAAAATATCACACTTAAAAAAATTTGAAATAATGATTCCAAAATGATATTAATTTTTTAAAATAGTGTTTATAACATAGCTAATATTAATTTTCAACATAAAATTTATGATTTTTATAAAATAATTTAAAATAATGTTTATTAAAAATGTGCCTATGTTTTCAATGAGTTTTCTAATCACTTTTTTTATTTATCGACATTATAATATTAATATTTACATATATTATTAATGATAAATATTATTTATATTATAATTAATTATTTTTAGGATAAATTACTATTCTAATGGTAATATTACTATTCCCAATTTCCAAGTAACTATTCCCAATAGTAAGGTCACTATTCCAATGGCCACATTACCTCCTACAAATACCAATTCATTATTTAAATAATTATTCACAACAATTTCTCTCAAGGTTATATGTTTCCATTTTTTATGATTTTTATGGGTATACTATTATTTTTTTCATTTGTATAGTGTTGGTCATGGAAGAAATGATTCTATTAGATTGGGGTGATCCATATTTTCCCATTTTATTTTATCTATTTTATATTTTTTTCCAATTGTAATGCTTTGAATTTCCATTGGCTTCATAGCTACCTAATTCAATGATCATAATGAATTTTTTTTGGTTTTTCTATGTTCTCTATGTGTATAATACTTATATAATATAATATAATACACATTTATCTATGAAACAATTATCATTTAAAAAGTTTGGGTCATTACAATCATCACCCTTTAGATATTTTATCCCTAACATTTCAACACATATTCTTTTTTGAGAATAGGATTGGGTACTTCTATTTTATTTTTTCCACTAGTTCCCACTTCACCTCATCATACCTATGTTCCCGCCAAATAACTTTGAGAGTTTGAGTTTTCTTAATGAGTAAAACATTGTATATATGATGCAAGCTCTTCAATGGATTATCTTCATAAGAGATGGAATTCTCCATTTGCCCCACCTTTGGATTTGGAACAAGTGAGGGGTTGAGTATGTACTTCCTTTGGAGTTATATGTGGAACACATCATGAAATTGATCCATATTTAGTGGGAATACATGTTGATATTCCACTACTCAGATTAAATACAGGATCTTAAAGGGGATAATGCACCAAGGACTAAGCTTCGATTTTTTTCAATCTCTATGACTCTCTTCAATGGTGATATTCATTGAATTTTTTTTTAAAAAAATCAAACTTCAAGTCCTTTAAAATGTTTCTATCATATATATGTTTCTATCTATAATTATCATCTTTATGTTGTTGGATATCATGACCCTTCTATGTTTTTTCTTACATACGATCAATTCCAAGTGTCTTTATTTCCCCAACTTCATCTCAACAAGGCAGTGTTATATATCACATCACATATAGATATTCATATGAAAACCTTTGAATAAATTATTGAAAATTATTTTTGTATGAGAACTCAACTAATGGGAAATGTATATAGTATCAACCTTTGAATTACATTGATCCAAATCTCAGCATTTCCTCGATTTTCAGAATAGTCCTTTCATATTGTTCATTAGTTTTGGGGTGATAGGTCATACTGAAATTCAGTTCAATACTCTAATAATGTTGATGAGTTATCTTCAATTTAGATATGAACCTTTGATCATGATCATATTTGATATATATTTTCACCCCATTTAGCTTCACTAACCTCGTTACACGTATCATGGAATGTTGATTAAGTGATAAATATTCGTAAATACTAACGAAGTTGTCATTCTTGGTGATTTGATCCACAAAAAATTATATTGAATTGTTTCTATTGAATTTTATTTAGAGACTAGTGAAAAATTAGAAGTTGAGGTTTTATCATATTCACATGGGTATATGAAATGGTTATATAATCCATTTGAAATTATATCCCTCTACTTTAACATTTTCAAAAAATGAGAACTTTGAGAAATACTCTGCAGTCTTTTTCTTAAGGTTGTCCCAAAAATGGTGTTCTTGAAGATCTGGTATATCATGGTAATTTCATGATGGATAGAGAAAGATGATATATTTTCATTATCTAATAGATCCTTATTTATCTTTGGCGATGAGACACACAATACCTAGTTCCAAACCTAATAACACCACTTTCATCGATATAGAATTCATGAAGATTCCCTTCATTAACTTCTTTCACCTTCTTTTGAAACTCAATATCATCCCTTTTTTGTCTCCTTAATATTATCTTGCATAGATATTGGTTCAGTTATTTGGTAATGGTATAATTTATTCCCAACAATTATTATTTCTAGATCCATCATTTTTATATCTATAAAGATTGAGTATTTATTAATCTACATCATGATAAAGTAACATGTTCTTTTCTACTAAGACCATCAGCTAACTTGTTGTCTTTTATTGGATGGTCATGAATAGATAAATAAAAGTCTTATATTATCACTTTCCATATTCTTTAACACATTTCCATCTCCTTCTGTGTGAAAATATACTTTATACTTTCATGATCAATATAAATTTTTCAATTTTCACTATAGATGTAGTGCAACAAAATCTTCAGGGAAAATATTACAGATACTAAAGTCCAATCATGTGTTAGGTAATTTTTATTGTGGATCTTAAACTATTATGGGGAATAGTAAATCACTTTTTAATTTATCATGAGTAAAAAAAACAAGCCTCTCATTGAAGCATCGATTTATGTTACAAAATTGTATCCACTTGCTATTAGTTTCATTACAGTCATATTGATTAGCCTCTTCTTGATATCCTCAAATATATCTTTCAATTAATCAATCTTGAAAAACTTCAACACTTTCAATGTTAACATATCTAGTGAGCTAGATAATTGTGATAATGTTATAAAAAACATTTTTATTACCTTACTAACACAATAAAAATATATATTTTCATGACACTAGTGGTTCTAGGATATTCCTCAATTGCTTTTTCCTTTAAAGGGTCCCTAGAAATTCCCTCACTTGTGATCACTTTCCCTAATAATTTGACATTCTTCATCCCAAACTCAGAATTTTTGAGATTATCATACATTTTGTGTTTCCTTAATGTTTCCTGTAAAACCCGTATATTATATTCATGTTACTTCTTAATCTTGGAGTAAGTACTAATATCATTGATAAAGACTACCACAAATTTTTCATGTTTGTATCTGAGGATTCTATTCATCAAATATTTGAATATTTTAGGGGAATTAGTATGTATGAGTGGAATAATTATGAAATCATAGAGTCCAAACCTTGTATGGATGGTCATATTTTGAATATATTTTTTCTTCAAGTTTAGCAGATGATATCCATAACAACGATCCACCTTTGAGAAATGCTCTTACAACATCTTCGTTAACTCCTCCAGTTTGATAGAGTCCATCATGTAAGGTAATTTAGAGGAATTTATTTCTCTATGTATAATTTCTATCTATAAATCTACCTCATAATTATAGGGAAGTCTAGAAAACTCTTTGGGAAATATATAAATGTATTCTTTAACAATGGGAATTTTCTTAAGGCTGATAATTCCCTTTAAATCAACCATTTCATAAATGTATGTTTCTTCATAGGTTATCATTTCACGCACCATTGAGGAATTTTACAAAAGATATTCATGATCTTCCTTTAATAAATATAGGATAATATGATAGTTTAAAATATGAAACAATATATGCTTTTATTGATAGTGTATATGTGCCCTATATAGTGTTAGATAATACATGCCTAGTATAGCATTGAATTCCCCCAAGGGAAGGATTATGAGATTCATTGGAAGAATCTTCCCACATATATTAATAGGATAAGAGTGAAAAACTTGGGTTCTAATGATCACACCATTATGTTTTTTTTACACAGATCTATACTTCAAGGATTCAAGGATTTTATTCAATAGATAAAGAAAACTTGTCGAATAGAAAATAATATGGTTAACCATAATAATATAAAAAATCCATTCTTGACTGAATAAGAAGTGTACCTTGTATGACTTCATTTTCATGGTGCACTTCTACATTAGTTATGGAAAAATATTTCCCTTTCTCCTTTTGGTTTGGTGGTTGTTGATAATAATTACCTTAAAGGACCCAATGTTTATAGTACTGGATTTCATAGTTCCCTTTGTCCCTATAGTTGAATCATTGAACTATGGTGGTTCATTAGGAGTGTATTTCCTTTCCTCCATCATGTTGGTTGGCTTCCTAATATCTCTTGGACATTCACAAGCCTAGTTACCTTCTCTCCCATAATTGAAGTGCTTACCCATTCCATTTAGTCAATTTCCATGATGCTTTTTCACAAATTTTTAGAATGTGGGTGATTGGATCTTATTTCCTCATTTTTCATTTGAACCACCAACTTGATACTTAATTCATATCTTCCTATATCCATAAACATGGGAACACTCACCAAACCCCATCTCTACTTTGAGGGAAATTGAAAAACATCTCTGTAACTCGAAATTTCTTGGGTATCTTTAGTATTTCAAAGGGGTAGTTTTAATACAATAAATAATCTATCTATTTTTTTATAATTATTCATAACAAAACTCTAGGTGTGTCTTTAAATCCTTGTTCCTCATAAGTCAGGATAAATTCAAATTAAATTTTCTTTATCTAAAATATTTATCTCTCTATATTTTTTCAAATAGATCTAGGGAAATACTTATTGAGAAGTGTTTTTTAATGTTTTTCCACTCCATATATTCCATTTCATCCTTTATCTTGGTGTAATTTATCAACTCCCTCCATTGATCATACTATCTCTCCAAATGATTAATGGAAAGTGACACCTTCTCCTTCTTAGAATATTGGAGAACAAAAAAAATATTCTCCATTATTTTAACACATTTTTTCATGATAAGTGGATCAGAATATACAGTAAGAATTGGTGGTCATGGAAGTATAAATAAATCAATAACTCATTGATCCTTCTTGGGTGAAGGGGTATGTTTCACATAGTTTAGTTTATTGTTCATATCCTGAGATAACTATGTAACAATCTCTATAATGTATTTAAATTAACCTCCCATGTAATTGGTAATGTTGTCTAGATAATCATTTCATTGTCCCTCACATGGCTTATTGGCATGGTTTATCATGGTTCCCACCATGGTCTAAAATAGAAAAGTTTTGAAAAAAACATAAGTTAACAAATCATGAATAAATAATTTATTGTTTTTCAAAATTAACTCTAATGGAGTATATTATGTGATCCCTATGTTTAGAATTTTTCTAAAATAGAGATTCATGGATGTTTACAAGTACTTAGACTTATCAAAAGGTTTTTCACTAATGTTCTCTAATCCTAACTCCCAAATTAACTAAACCATACCTCTGATACTAAAGATCATTCCCCTACATTTATTTACATGAAAAATACATTTTTTAAAGATAGAAACAAAATAGTTATATATTCACGGATCGAATGGTTTGGTGTAATGGGAAAATAAGGATCATACATCACTGATACATAATAAAACAGAATTATTATTAGAAACCATATTAATTATCCACATAAAATTTTTCAGTCACTTCTTATTACATGTAATCACCTGGGGATATACATTAATGAAATGGGTTAACTAAAATCCTAAAAAGGGGAGATATAAAGGACATGAATAAATAATACATGGTTTTTCATAAAAAAACATCATAAAATCATAACCATATGATCATAATCAATATGGTGAGAGAAAAATTTGATAATTTTATGGAATGGGATGATGCATAAAAATGAAACATTATTTCATAGTGGTCAAATACCACACATAGTTATCAACAAAGCCTAATTCAAGTCCACACATAAAATATGAAAATAATCATAAAATCATCATTTTGGACAAATATATCTTTATTTTCATGCATAATACACATTGTCTCATGAGATACATCAAATTAACAAATTAATTATACGAATTTATAATTATAATCCCACCCATCACATAACAAGATTTATATAACCATGCATGCCACATAGAATATATAACAATAATGGTCAAGAAATAACATAGGGAAATGAATGATTTTTATAAGGATTTAATAAATCAGGATTTCATGCATGAACGTGGTGTTTAAAAATGAAAAAGGGAAAGAATAATTGGAATAAAAATCATCATTCATGAGTGAAGAAGAAACAATTCTAGAGGATTAAAGGATGTGTTTTGGAAAGAAAAATATTTTTGGAAAATCATTGTATTTCGATAATAAATCAAGGTTTAAAATTTTATATACTTGAATGAAAATAGAAAAATATTGAAAGGATATTTATTAAAAAATTTAAGAATATATTTACTGAAATTCTTGTGAGAGAGGGAAGACATGAAGAATGGGAGTTGGGTTTGAGAATCCCCTTGCCTTAAATCCCACATTATTTCTTCTCTTTTTCATCTCCAAAATTATAAAATTATCTTTTTTTAAATCATTTTTCCAGAAGTTAATTATTTCCATTTTTACCACTATATATCAATTTTAATCATTCAATAATATTTCTGAATTTTTTTGGTTAAATGGAAGTCATTTTGATATCCTGTTTTCCATAAAGTTTCTCATTTCACATTGAATTATCTATATAGTTAAATGTAATTTAAACATAGGATGAATAAATTAAAAAACATAAAACATGTATATTTATTAATTGATATATATATAATTAATAAAATTTTATAACTATTTATTAGGTTAGTGATACAATAAAGTTGGAAATGTCCTCTTTAGTGGTTAAAAAACATTCAATGGGAACATTGCCCATATATAAAGAAAAATGAGGTATAAAATATAAATAATAATAATAAATTTTATAGTAGGTTAAAATGATTAATATAATTTTATAATTATTACTAACTAACATTATAAGATTTTGATTTGAATGGTATGGATAAAGAGAGGAATAGAATAGTAAAACACAAAGAATAGTTGATAAAAACATACCCTCTTCCGGGTGTTTCTTCCCTTATATGACACTAGAACCCATTGATTATTGGAGTTGGTTTACTCTAAAAAATACATATATATTCTAATTGGATAAATAGATAGTATTTTGTTCATATAGTAGTATTTTTAATAGATATAAGTAGTGGTTTTCAATGGGATGGATAATAGTTATTTATACTTGAGGTGAGAGGGATATTTTTAGAGTAACATATTGAAAAAACTATTTACATGGTAAACCTTGTAATAGTTAATTTTTTACAATATAATTATTATATAAAAATAATATAAAATTATTAACACTTTTACCAACTTTTTAATTATAATTCTAAAATTTTATTAAAAATGAATGTGAAAAAAATGCTATTTTAAGGGCACACTTCTTACTTTAGGCTTTGGAATTTTTTTTTAAATTAATTTTATTGTATTATAATGAATAATTTATGAAATTAAATATTTTTTGATCTAAAATCAAGTTATATAAATTATTTTATCATTATTACATCACAAATGATGTAATTTAAGATATAATAGTTACGATTAAAAACTATAATATTACAATTCACTTGAAAATTCATGTATTTCAAGTAATTAACAAAAAACCCTTAGACAATATTGACATGATAATTTCAAAAATAATTTTAGTTTTTTAAAACTAAAAAACTATCATTAGTAATTTTAATTTTTAATATAAAAATTATTATTTTTACGAAACACTTTAAATTACTGAATATTAAAAATGTGCCTTTGTTTTCTCTATATTTTGTACTCATGGAATTTATTTTTCTGAATTATAATATTTATATAAATTATATTAGTCATGATAAATGTTATTTATATGAAACTATACTTTTTTGAGGTTAAATTACTATTATAACAGTCATGCTACTATTTCTAATGGTCAGGTTACTATTCTCAATAGTGAAGTTACTTTTCCAAGAGTCACATTACCTCCTATAAATACCTATTAATTATTTCACTCAATATACACTAATATTCATAAAAATTTTGTATATTTTCATGTTCTGAGAATATTATTGGTTTACTAATATTCAATTTCATTTCTATAGTGTTGGTAATGGGCATGATTATTCTAGCCTATTTGGGTGATCCAAATTTTTTCATTTTGGATATCTATATTATATTTTTTGTCCAACTATTTTGTATGTAATTTTCATTTCTTTCAAATATTACTAATGTAATTTTCATAATGAATTAAAGTGTTTTTTTTCTCTATGAGCTCTATGAGTATAATACTTTTATAATCTAATATAACACACACTTATTTATAAACAATATATATCATTTAAAATGTATGGGTCGTTAAAGAGGATTTGTACCATGTCGTACATGGTAAGGTAAATAACGAGTCACATAATTATTCCATTATCCTTTTGGGTATATTAATTAAAAACAACATTATACATAAAAGATTAAGTGAAAACTAAATCAGAATATGGTATTCCCTTTGAGTTATGGAGTGGAAAAAACAGGTTTTAGCACATGTTCATGAATGGGGTTGTTAGGCATTTGTCCGAGATAGATTAAGTAACAAAATAGAACCCCATGGAAAAATGTGAATCTTTATAGGGTATCCTATGGAAACAAGGGGATACTATATACACAACCCTTCAGATAAGAATGAAATTTTTTCAAGGTTTTCCATCTTTCTTGAGAGGGAACTCATACTCAAATTTTATAGTGGGAGCAAGATTGAATTCAATGAAATTTTTTCTCAAGATAAACAACTGTTGTCATAGTAACTAATTCCATAGGTCCCTATGGAATATGTTATTTCTAAAACACATGTACTATGTAGGTGCATAAAAAAGACATAATATGACCATAGAGATATGGATTTATAATTATTTATTATGTTGACTCATTATTGGTTGAAAATAATTATTTTATATCCTACAATGAGGTACTAGAGAGCTAAGGGGATGAATGATTGAAAGAATTCATGAATTCTAAGATGAATTCTATGTATCAAAACCAATTTTGGGTTTTGATTGATCCACAAGTTGATGTAAAATATGATGGGTGTAAATTTGAATTCAATAAAAATATTGACATGGAAGGTAATGTGAATACCAATAATGATAAAGTAGTTATTGATGGTTTTAGACTACGTTCAGGCATTGACTGTAAAGAGGGATTTTATCTAGTTTCCATGTTTAAATCCATCATAATCCTTCTTAACAAAGAAACATACAATGAAATTTTGATTTGAAAATAGATGTAAAAACTACATTCATTAATGGAAATAATCAATATTATGTATATATGACACAACCAGAAGGTTTTATGGCTATATGAAATGGAAAAAGGCTATGAAATTTTCATAGAAACATTTATGGATTAAATTAAGCATCCATGTCAGGGAAAATTTCCTTTGATGAATCCATATTGTAATTTGGTTTCATTAAGAATGAATGTGAGACATGTGTTTTCAATCAGTTTAGTGGGAGTTTGGTTTCTTTAATTGTAGTATTCTTTTACGACATACTTCTAATTGGAAATGATATAACATCAATAAAATAGTTTGAGGAATGGATAAGAATGTGCTTCCCCATGAAGGACTTTGGAGAAGCGGCCTATACTCTATAGTTCAAGATCATGTGTGATAGATTCAAAATATGTATTATGATAATTAAAGGTACATACATTGACAAAATACTAAAAAAGTTTAGTATTGAATAATCTAATTGGGTATTAGTTTTAATGTCACATGGTATATATATTTTCCATATAATGTGTCCTTAGAAAAAAGATTAAAGAGAGAGAATTATTAAGATACCATACAATTCAATTATAGGATCAATAATATATTCAATGTTATGTATGAGTATTGATGTTTAAAATGCTTTGAGATTGGTAATAAGATATAAATTAGATCCTTGTGAACAACCTTATAGATTAGTTTAGATTATAATTATGTATCTAAGGTGAACTATGGATATTTTCTTATTATATGAAGTTAATTAAAATATATCCATTAGGGGTTATAAAAACTATATATTTTAGATATATTATACTGATATGAAGTTATATAATGGATATATTTTTTAATAAAAAAGCTATGAGATGGAAGAGTTAAAAGCATCCTGTTTTTTTGAATTCTATAGTAGATTCTAAATATATTGAAGATTTTGATGTAGAACAAGAATATATATGGATTCAAACATTTTTTATATAGGATGTGGAAACTATAAAAAGACCCTATCAAAGTTTACTATTTAAATTTTGTGGTGGTGGCTCTCCCCAATGATTTAAGATCAAACCAAAGGATAAGGAACATATTTTGGAAGTTTCATCTCTTGAGGGATATTTCTCAATGAGGCAAGGTTAAGGTGACTAGAGTATCCATGGAGTAAAAAACCCCTTAAAAAAGTACTTATCTTTGTAGAATCATGAGTATAATTTTTGAGCTATTAGACTGAAAGCTATTGTCCATTGGCTCTAGCAAATGTAGGAGTCTATTGGATTTGGTTCCTTAGAACCAACTTGTTGAGTAATATTTTACATTTTTTTATAAAATAAATTTTATCATTAAAACATTATTATTCTTATAAATGATACATTTATGAGATAGTGTCTTTAGAATATCTATCGTGCTACAAATTCATATATGTTATATTTTATGATGAGAACCTAGAGGTTCCATGACATTATTCCTAATCCTCGTTCTATGGTTGAATTATATTGTTTAAACAGTCATAAATAATATGACCCCTCAATGGTAAGAGGCTCATAAGATACTGAGAAACCTTCAAATGGTGTTAGCGTTTAAAAACTCAATATATACAGGTATATGAGGAAATATATATCAATAGAAAATACACATTTCCTTAATAGAGTGGATATTGTTATCTGAAGACATATGTATTAATCATTATACTATAAGATTATCATTATCACATTTCATGAATCATGAACATTTATATATTGATAAAACATTTAGTGAATATGTTTTTGGTTAACAAGGATACATTGGGTGACTTAAAAATGATATATAATTAATGAATAATGTGAAAAATGATTTATCCCTTCAGTCCCATAATTGATGTTAATATCTCAGAAATTTGTATGTGAATATAACCGTATAAATAAATAAATTACTGTGTCGTTGGATGGGTGTAATCATTTCTAAAAATTCAATGAATAATGAATCAAGTGTATAGGTTTATGGTAACTTCATTCGACCTACTAGATTTAACATATTATAATAAAAAGATTATATTACATGGAAAATTTTCAAAGGAGTTTGGACATCATTGTGATGTTAAATTCCGTTTTTATGGATGTCTTGGAATATTTCTAGGTTTTAAACTTGTACATTAGGAATTTATACCTAATGCCACTGAGGAATAGGTCTTGAGTGTCCCACGCTAATATTAACTTCAATATCAGTTAAATTATACTCTTGAATTTAAAAATTTTGAATAAATTGAAATTATATAGGTTTGGTTTACCTCTATAGTTTAGTCATATATTATTCAAAATAATAAGTTAGTTAAATAATAGTAAATATTTATATTCAAGTTTGGTGAATATAATATTTATTATATTTATCATAGATTAACGTAATTTCATTTATTTAATTAAATAGTAATTATTTGAGGATTGATAAATGCTAATGAAGGAAATATGATAATGGTTAATGGTAGGATTAAAAATAATTAATAATCATTTATATTTTTAATATGTTATATATTCCTAGAGATTAATAATAATATACGTGGGGACAATTTATAATATTAAAAACTATTAGGGGATTGTGTGCAATTTTTCAATCCTAAAATAAATATAATAAATATATAATTATACCACTTTCTAAAGTCAAATTTGGTGTGAAAAATAGATAAAGAGAGACTAGATCAATCCCTGTAGTATGCTCTCACTTTCTCCACTCTCAATCCTTTTTGAAGAAACCAAGGTTTATTCATCCATCATGAATATTATTGTTGCAATCAACTATGAATAGTTAAAGGGATCTAAATTGACCTTTCTAGAACCCGATGATTCTATGGTGTTGATCCAAGAATGTGGTACATGTATGGATTACTTTCATAGGGATTCTTCACTTGAATCACACAATTCAATGATAGTGTGACGAATTCTATTTTATTATATCATAAATGAAAGTGGAATTAAAAGTTGATGTAATTCTATATCTAATCACAAATTAATTATAAATTATATCTGAAGATATCTCCATCTAGTTATAGTGTATTTATTTATCCTAATAATCTATTTTTTCATTACTCATGACATTATAATCATGTAAATAAACAATTCTATAGTGTTTTATAATAAAACTCTAGTTTGTCATTACTTCAATGGATTATTCCATGGTGCCCAGAACCTAAAGTATGTTTGTTTGTTCAATAAAAAATTATTTAACTAGAAGTGTTGAATATAAAATCTAATACAAAAAAAATCAAATAAATAATCAATATATATTTACTTAAACATTGAAATTTAAGAACTAGAGTTTTATAAGTGTAAATTTTTTAAAAATGAATTAAATTATAAATATTTATAAGAATTATTACGAGAGATTATTAGTGTCTTATATCCCACAACATGATCATTTAATATAGTATGGAAATTGTCTACATTATAGGTAATGATATCTTATGAAATAGCGTAATATATGAAGAAACCCTGTATAAATCCATAACATAATCATCATCCTCATTACCCAAAATAATTATTTCCCCCTACAAAATGGTGAACCACAAATCATTGGACGGTCCAATAACATAAAATATTTGTTTTCCATCTGTCTCCATGATTAATAAAAACTCTTTACAACTATATATTTTCAAGTCAATAAGTGTAAATCTATAATCATCATGCTTCACCCCACTGTTACTATCAAACCAGTTACACATAAATATTGTTACTCAAAATTTAGTATAATCAATATCCCTTCAATCCTCAAAACATAAAAAAAGTTCATTAATACATAAATTGTTTTTTTTATAATTTTCACTTGAAAGATAAAATGTTTTAGTGATGACCATTATCCAAAAATTTTGAATGGTACTCTTTTTATGATGATTTTTCGTGTAAATTGTGTAACAATTAATATCAAAACTAGGTCATGTGATCACATTAAGTGACAGTCCCCTGCTAACCATTTAAATGTTTCGGATTCATATAATTCTATGTTAAATCTCTCATTATACTATAAAACAAATGTATTTTTATTCTCAGTCATCAAAAATGTTTCATTTATTTTCAGTCATTTTACCTTCAATCTATAAACATGTGATGATATATATATAGTTAAACCTCATATATGTTTTTCAAAATTTACAAATGTTCTTACATCACATCATCACATGGAATAAACTTTACCATTATGGAATAAATTCCTCTACCTTCAACATCAACTGTCAAATGTTAAGATATAGGAAGACCAATGTGCTATACTTCATACATATAATCATCAAATAACTCAATCAATTATTCTGATATATATTTTTGAAAAATAGAGTCCTCGTTTCAATGAGTATTGTAAACATATCCCTTCAAAATTTTAATATTTCTTTCAATACTATACATCCAATTTAAATGAACCGGTCCATATATTCTTACATATCACCCCAAATAATTCACTAGATAAACCATTTTATAGAAAAATATTAATGGGAAAAACATTTATATAGTTAAAAGTTTTGGGGAAGATTTATTTTCTAATAAATAAAAAAATTGGATCAGTGTATTTTCTAAAAATGGATTTGAAAATATAAATAAACTGATGATAGTCTTTCGGATGGGTATCGATAATATACCATAAAGTGTAACTAGTAGCACATTTTTCATCAATATATGATAGTTATGGGATTTCAAACTTATTAATTTAAAATCCATGAATGACACTGAATTCATCACATTTGAATAATATCTACTTGGTACTTTAATGCCTTGAAAAAAATGAAAAAAAACATCTTCTCACTCTTACTTAATTAATCAAAAGTCAACGGTAAATATATTTTGTTTTCATTCATAATTAGAGCTAAATCCAAATGTATAACCATGGATATCAAGTTAAATATATCATGAAATCCATTTTTTTCTCTCCTTATATGTCTAAAAATGTTTTAATAAAATTATCACATATGTTTTTCTCAACATGAATAATGTAAATTTTATGTTTTATATCTAAAAGTATCTAATAAGGTAGCTCAAATAAGACAAAATATTTTCTCTAATAAATTTTTGATGGCGAGGACATTCTTTATTTCCAAATTTTAAATCAATATTTTAACCTTATCATAATATTCTTCATAATAAAATGGTTGTGGTGGAATATAATATAACTATAAACCATTAAATTGCCTTTCATCCTATGATAAGGATAATCCATTCTTCAAAATATTAAATGTCCATGTAAATTATATTTCTTCCATTTTTTATATGATAATATGAAGTCTCTTGTTCATAAATTGGATATGTTTAATGTCCCTTACCACAATATCTAAATAATTTTCAATATGTATGAATGATTTTTATAGTAAACATTATCATCACATTCAAAACAAATACTCTTTATTGTATGTATTAAAAAATTTAACACTAATCTCCCATGGAAATTTAAAATCATTGATGAATGGTGAATATACACATCAATATTTTTCAAGTATGTTTTGGTATAGTAATTATCTAGATCATCATTAATTTTTTTTCTTCATGAATGTATATGGGGAAAAGTTATAAACTACCAAAAATATCCCATGTACTCTATTGACTAATAAAACTCTAACATGGTTTTGTTCAATCTGCACATAGTCCCATTCTGAGATTTCTAGCCTCACTCCCAAAATAAGACTTTTTTTTCAAATATCTTACATTGTGGTGAATCAGTATGATGAAGAAAGTTTTCCCCATATATGTTCTCATCTGTTTGTAATATTACCCTTTTTATTATTTGAATTTGGGAATAAAAACTTCAAATGAGGAATTATTTGAAGATACCAAATTTCTTTATTGGGAGTTTTGGTTCTAGTATTTGAGAATGAATCAGACCTTACTTTTCCAGCTATATTTAATCACGATTTCTGACATTTAAGAATTTTTTATAAATATTCATATTCATTCCTAAGGAACAAACAATAATTTGGTCAAGCGTGTATCTTTTGATACCCTAATCCCATTGGACATGATATTTTCTTTTCCTGATAATTGGAATATGGAAGAACATAGCCTTCTAGATGAATCTCATTTAAAAGTTCAAGAAATTCAAAAAAGATTTTATAACTCCAACTATTTATAACATTATAGTAAACTAATCTCATATCTACTAATAGCAATATAATGTCAGTGCAACTGGAGAATGTTTTTTTTATAATATCTATTTAATCATTCGGAATTTATTGTTTTTTCAATGGTTTCAATGCTTATATCATGAATTAATTCTTCAATGCGATCCTCTATCTCATCATAAAAATTTTCATCAATATTATATCTTGAGATCCAGATTATTTTACCATTCTTGATTTATCATGTGAATTTTTTTTTAAAACCATAAAAAATCAAATGATCTTTGATTTCATTGGAATTTATGGTTCTCATATTACAACACATCATACATGGATAGAAAATTAGATATTTGTTTTGAAGGTTTTTTAGTAAATTAAAATAAATTGTCAACTTATTTTTCATATTAATCAGTGTTTCATCATAAATTTATCCAATTAAAATCCATTAATCACCTAATATCATAATATAAAAGGTGAATTTATTAAAACATGGAAACATTTAAAAATATAAATAAATAGATAAACCTAAATCATAAAAACCTATAATAAAAACAATCTGTTTACCATATATTGATAACTATTTGATAAATATAAACAATTATTCAAAATAATCAAACCATATCATTGAAAAATTTAAATATAAATGATTAAAAAGAGATGAATTGTTATGACGTATAATAACCATGATGTTATCATATTTATTTTAATCCTTTCATCCTCAATATGTGTGTATGTTTTATATAATTTATGTTAACTAACACTAATTAGTAAAATTATAAAATAAAAAATTATATGGTATTTTTTGATTTTATAGAAAATAATTAGTTGAAATTTAATATGTTATTAAAATTAAAATATATATAAAATATTTTTTTTCAAAATGGTGTTTTACATTGGAGATGCTCTAATATCAAGACATTCAACTCAATATTAAGATATCTATCATTCATCATTTAATTATCAATATGTTTAACTATATAAAATTGATAATAAAAATTTTATAAACATAAAAAGTTATAAAAAAAATTAATTCCAATTATAAAGAAATTATAACACAATAAAAAATAATTTATAATCACTAAGACATTTATTCCATGAAACTGATTATAACTATAAATACCCTGAATTTCCATGTAATTTTTTTAAATTATATCATAATTTTACGAGTCTGCGAAAATTGACAGTGCGTGATTCTCAGGCAATGTGTGGCCGGAATGATTTTATGAACTTTTTTTAGGTACATTCAGTAAACATATAAAATTTTTTTGTAACTTTTCAACCGGTGCTTGGAATTAAAATCTGAGGGCACCGTTGAACTCACAACACCGATATTCTCTTAAGGAGATTTTCATCTTGATTGTAGGAGGAGGAGGGTGAAAGTTAGTTTTCTTGTTTTTCGTGTAAATAAAAATAAAATAAAGATCAAAATTTTATTTTATTTTTGAAACCTATATACATGGGTTATGGAGGTGTGGTCCACCTGAACTAAAAACCCCCCAAATTGAATTCTAGTGGTGTGGACCACCCCAACCCCTCTTTTATTTGGGGAAGTCTCTTGGAATTCCCCCATTTGATTATGCTAACTTAATAAAATAAATTGTTCCAATTAATTGTTCCATTTATTAAAATGTGTCAAATTTAATTTTATCAACTTATTTCTGTTATATTTGTTCTCCATACCTCAAAGAGGATTGGTTGGAAAAGTGTTGCGAAAGGGAAAACAGGGAGAAACTCTTCCTCCAATGAAGAACGCGCTCTCCAATGAAGAGTGTTCCCTATCCAATGAAGAACATGCTCTCCAACGAAGAACGTGCCATATCCAACGTAGAACTCCCTCTCCAATGAGGAATGTCTTCATCAACAACAAACTAATTTCTTTATTTACCTCCTCACTAATGTCAATGATCCTTCGAGGTAGGTGTGTGTTTTGGTTATTTATTGTTAATTTTTTTTACATTGAATCTCTCCACATGAGTCTCTTTCTACCGCACTAACGTGGAGGGTGCGGGCCAAACGAACATGTCCCGGCCACTCCAAAATCTATGTATTTTTTTATGAGATATTCATGAAGGAGGAGAACGGCGATCGATGTGACTCAGGAGTGGCGACCAGCACTCCGTCCGGCCACGAAGACATGGCGGCACAACCACGCCGCCGAAGAAGGATCACAGCCCGTTGGCCGCCACAGAGCAAGGGAGGCGGCCAACACTACGGTCAGCCGAGCGATGGGCGATGAAGAATAAATTTCACACCGCCCGGCATGCAAGAACTGCAGCCTTTTTCACAGGCAGATAAGGGAGGGCGGTTGGCCGAACTGGCCACCATCGGTGGTGCGGCGTGTGACCGCGCTGTGCAGCGGAGGAGGTTGGCCGACCGGTGAACCGCGTGCAGACTAGGCTGTCACCAAGGTCTGCCACTGCGGGCCACCTCACCGGGGGACAGGTTGAGCCAAATAGGGTACGGTCGTCCCAAGCCTGGTTGGACCGAGTCAGACTGGACCTAGACCAACTTCGACCCATTTCGCTCTTTCAGCCATATCTTGAGCTACAGGTGTCCGTTTGACGAACCGTCTATGGTGCCAGAACCCTTGGATCGAGATGTTACTTTTGGTATACCCCAAGTTTTTTTTGGATAATGTTGGGATATGACCTAGATGGATCAAACACGAATCCAACCGGGCTGTCGGGACTAAAAGTCTAATAACATACAGACCGACCGTCCGATTGACACACCTTTTATTGCACTGAGACCCCTATTAGGTGGTGGTCCATTGGGATACTTATTAGTTGGACTTAGTGTCTTCTGCAGTATCGACTTGTGGCATGAGGATCGGATCCTCACGGAATCATGTTGGATTAGTGTGAGAACCTTATAGCTTGCTGTAACATGAGAAACGAATCCTCTTTGGGTATGTGCTTTGGGATCCTTTGTGGGTCTGTGTTTGAGAGTCTCACATGGATCCACTATAGGAATCCACATGGGGATACTCCAAGATCCTATGTGGTTCTTCTATACTAGGATCCTATGTGGGTCTTATGATTTAGGATCCTACGTGGGTCTGATGACTTAGGATCCTACATGGGTCTGCCTCTAAACAGAGAAAGATGAATCAGTAGTTACATCTAATCATATTTACTACCATACCTAGTTACACTTGGTGTGATATTAGTCCATACTATTGTGTTAATATTCTGTGTGGCGTACCTTTTTTGTACTTACCTTCCTGGTGATACCTTTTTGGTATTCTTCCGTGTGGTGTACCTTTTTCATACTTACCTTGTAGTGATACCTTTGTGGTATTATTCTATGTAGTATACCTTTTCAGTGCTTAACTTAGTGTTGATACCTTTTTGGTATTTTTATGTGTGGTGTACCATTGTTTTACTTACCTTTGGGGTGATACCTTTGTGGTATTCTTCTATGTGGCATTACCTTTGTGGTACTTATCATCATGGTGATACCTTTGTGGTATTCTACTATTTGTAATTACCTTCGTGGTACATTTCTTTGTGGTCTTACCTTCATGTTAATCCTTCTTTTATGGAACAGTTGAGCTTTGGGATTTTGAGTTGGATATTGTGTTTCCTCATGAATGAGATTGGTATACTTGATAACTCATGTATATGTATGGGATATACCTATGTAGGGGTTACTATTGTTTCCATGCTTTTTGGTTTATCCTTTGTGGATTTTGTGAGACCTTTGAGGGTCTCGGGTCCCTAATGAGTATCATTATACTCAACACTGCACAAGATATTCCCGCACCTTGTTGTGTTTGGTGCAGATGATGCATAGCGCTGACGGAGGACGAGGGTACTAGGACTAAAGGTAGCTCGGAGGTGGACAGTAGATGTGGCATACCACATGGACAATTGTTTGAGAGCTGTACCTACCCTTCAAGTAGGGTCTTTGGCAGGAATTTACAAGAGTTGTCTCATTTTACTGGTACCTTTTGGTTTTCTTGTACTTTCCACTTGGGCTTGTATTCTGACCCATTTTTATTATTGTAACCACTCTGTTTACTATATAGTTTACTTATGTTTGTATTTTTATGTGTGTTTTTTTGTGTGTGTCTACATGTTATAAAGGCAATGTCTTCCCATTTTTAGGTAATAAGCCATTCGGTGCTAGTCCCCAGCCCTTGGCCTATGAAAGGTGGGCTTGGGGTAGTCACGGCATAGGCCCCGGGGGACGGGTCATGAAAAATTGCTATCAGAGGAGTCGGTTCTACTATAGAAAATTGTGCTCTAATCTTTTTAATGGAAATAGTGTTAATTGTAGTGAGTGTGTTTATTAGTTTAGGTAATCTTGTGTTCGTGCAGTGACCGACGTATCCATACACCGGGACCCTGACTTTTGATTTCTGACTCAGTGCACGAAAACACTGATTGCGTGTGTGTTTCGAAACGTTTTCTCTGTGATCATATTGAGTCATCTCACGAGGTATAACATATTGATCTTGGTGCACCTGTTTGCTTTCAGGATGCCTCCATGCAGACAGCCAGCTAGGGTTCCAGGTATAGTACGCGATGACAGCCCACCGAGTGACAAGGCCTCATTGTAGGGCCCTTTATCAGTAGGGGCACTAGTGGAGGCACCAGAAGTACCATTACCAATTGGGACACTGATTCCACCAACCCTAGAAGTAGAGGGTTCACGATTCTTGAGTGCGTTGGATGAGTTCCAGTGCCAGAGTCCACCGAGGTTCCAGGGTGAGATGAACCCACAAGCATCTGAGGATTGGCTGGAGGCCGTGGTGAGAGTCTTTCGACTGGTTGGGACACAAGCTGTTCTCATGGTGATCCTTTCCAGCAGTCTTCTAGAGGAAGCATTAGGTTGATGGTGGAGCTTGATGTTCTAGGTCCACGATGAGGTGACACTTATCTGGGAAGACTTTGAGAGCCTGCTTCGGGCAGAGTTTGTCCCAGTGACCCTTCACACTGGGTTCATACCGAAGCTTCTTCATCTGCAGTAGGGCAGCATGATTGTGTCTCAGTACTCAGCGAGGTTCACCGACCACTCACGTTACTCCACTGATATGGTAAAAGACCCATTCTTAAGGGCCCAGACCTTCGAGCAGGGAATCGGGAGGGATATCTGGGATTCGATGATTTCTTACAGCATCCCGACGTAGGCGGGGGTGTTAGAGAGAGCCCACTTAGTGAAGAGTTTTCTTGCTGAGCAGTCACAAGTAGTTAGACCCACCGTCGGGCGTCACGTAGTAGAGTGTTCCACAGATGGAAGAAGAAAGTTTTCACTGAGGTCCAAGATGGCCACACCTACAAGAGGAAGACCGCGGGATTCAGGGTCAATTGTGCTGGGTACCGGATATAGAGATAGTCATGCGAGGAGCAGACAGTGTTACACATGTGGCAAGTAGGGTCACATTGCTCATGATTGCCCAACCGACCATACAGATGATCAGCAGACAGTTGAAGGACCACCCAGGTTGAGACAGAGGTTCGACTGAGGAGGTCCGCACAGATCCGGTTGACGTGGCAGAGAAGCTAGCCGTATAGTTGGCGGTGGGTGATGATTCGAGATGTTACTGCCACCACCACTAGGTTGTCCACCCCAACCACATGGAGCCAGTGGATAGGGGTGATCTCAGCTCTAGGAAGCTGAGGCCTACAACCACGGCGCTCTGAAGATGATTAGAGGTACGATCTCTATCTACTCCACCTTAGCTTCAGTACTTATAGACACAATTGTTATTCATTCTTTTATTACCACTGCCCTCGTTCAGAGCTCAGAGATTCCGGTGGAGCCATTGGATCAATCCTTTCTGCTAGAGACTCCTACGGGAGTAGATTCAACTATTACCCACTGGTTCCAGTAGTGTGAGCTTACTCTATGAAGTGAGAGCTATGGCTAGGATCTCCTAGTAGCGGCGTCAATGCATTACGTCGTTATCTTGCATATGGACTGGTTATCAATAGTCCATGCTCATATTGGCTGTATTAGGAAAAAAGTGTGGTGTGTGCGCATGGATGAAAGTAGGTTTACCTTTACCAACGATAAAGGAGCCTTTGCAACACATGATGGACTTACCCGGAGGAGAGTGCAACCAATAACTCATCAGTTGCCTTGCCTTACCCTTAGAGCGGTTGATGTAAAGAGTTTGAGCTATCCTGTAGTGGTGGACCAGTATGCAGATGTCTTCCTTAATGATGTTATAGGTCTACATCCTCAGAGAGAGGTGGAATTTTACATTGACTTATACCCAAGGATGACACCAATATCTAAACAAGCATATCGGATGGCTCCCGTAGAGCTTTGTGAGATGCAGGTATAGGTGGAGGACATACTAGGGAATGGGTTCATCCGGCCTAGTGTTTCTCCTTGGGAAGTGCCGATTTTGTTCTCCAAGAAGGTGGATGGGAGCTTGAGACTTTGTGTTGACTATCAGTGCCTAAACTAGGTGATTGTGAAGAAAAAGTACCCACTCCCGAGGATCAACGAAATCTTTGATCTGATAAAAGGAGCATGTTGGTTCTTGAAGATAGACCTCAGATCTGGATATCACCAGCTCAGAGTACGAGACGAGGACGTGCAGAAGACAGATTTTAGATTTCTGTATGCCCACTACGTGTTCTTGGTTATGCCATTCGGTGTGACCAATGCTCCAGTAGTGTTCATGGGACTCATGAACAGTATCATTCATCCATACCTTGTTCTCTTTGTAGTAGTCTTCTTCGACGACAATCTGATCTACCAAAATACAGAGGAGGATAATGCCTATCATTTGTAGATAGTTCTAGACACACTCCAAGAGAACTAGTTTAATGGTAGGCTCTTGAAGTGCCAGTTTTGGATCTAAGAGGTTCACTCCCTAGGACATGTCATCTCAGTGGATGGAGTTGCAATGGATCCATAGAATATTGAGGTGGTACTTTATTGGGAGCCACCAAGGAGTGTGATTGAGGTACGAAGTTTCCTAGGTTTGACTGGATACTACCGGAGCATTGTGTCAGACATATCTAGAGTTGCAGCACCTTTATCAGCATTGAAAAGGAAAGGGAAACCCTTCGTGTGGTTGGAGAGATGGCAGAAGAGATTTCAATAGATGCAGTAGAGGATGACTAGTGCCCCCATCTTGAGGATTCTAGAGGAAGGCATTGGGTACGTAGTCTGCTGTGATTCATCAAGTACCGGGCTTGGATGTGTCCTGATGTAGGAGTGAGGAGTTATCACATATGGTTTTCAATAGCTGAGACTACATGAGCAGAACTACTCTACACATGACCTGGAGTTAGCAGCAGTGGTCTTCACCTTGAATATGTAGAGACATTACTTGATGGGAAATCATTTTATAGTTAACTATGATCACAAGATTCTCAGGTATATCTTCTATCAGAAGGACCTCAACCGAAGACATCAGCGTCGGCATGATTTCCTCAAGGACTATGTCTTTAAGATAGTCTATACTCCTATAAAGGGGAACATTGTAGTAGATGCACTCAGTATGAGATCTGGTATACAGCTGCTAAGTGAGGCGATGTAGTAGGTGGATGCTTTGAAGATATCCTTTTTGGATCAAGATGTATTATATTTTCTTCAATCTCTTACTGTCACTCCCCCACTTCTTCAGTGAGTCAGGGAGGTACAACATGGGTACACTGACTATGAGGCTCGGTGTTCTCAGATATCTACAGGACAGGAATCTGATAGATTTTATGAAGGTGGCGAGAACATCATTATCTTCAAAGGATATACCGTTGTACCAGTTTCACTTTAGGAGGAAGTGTTGACGGATTTCCACACATCCTCTCTAGTAGTACATCCAGGAGTGGAGAAGATGTACCAGGATCTCTGATGATAACAGTAGTGGTCAGGAATAAAAAAAGCAGTAGTAGAGTTCATCTCTCGGTGCCTCACTTGTCAGTATGTGAAGGTGGAGCATAAGTTACTAGCAGGCTTAGTTAAGCCTTTAGTGTTACTAGAGTGGAAGTGGGATAGGATATCCATGGACATCATGACAGGACTTCCACGTACATACAGAGGTCATGATTTTGTCTAACTGATCGTCGACCGACTCACGAAGTCAGCCCACATCCTACCGACCAGAGAGTAGGGTTCAGTAGAGTTCTTGGGACATGTTTATGTGCAGGATATTGTGTGGATACATGGATTAACCTCGACAATTGTCTCTAATCAATATGCTCGTTTCACTTCCCGACTATGGATGGGATTGCAGGAGGCTTTCAGGTTGTAGCTTCGTTTGAGCACCACCTTCCATCCTCTGAAGGATGGCCAGACTGAGCGTACCATTCAGACCCTAGAGGACGTGCTTCGTGCATACTCCCTCGATTTCGATCATAGCTTGGAGAATCACTTTCCCTTGGTAGAGTTTTAATAAAACAACAGCTACCACTCCACTATTGGTATGGCATCTTTCGAGGTGGTGTAAGACCGACCGGGTAGATCGCCTTTGTGCTGGACTGACCCAGGGGAGTAAGCACTCATGGGACCAGATATGGTACGAGCTTCCACAGAGAAGGTGTAGATCATCCAGGAGCAGATGAAGACTGCATAGATCACGTAGAAGTCTTATGTCGACAGGAGACAAAGACCACTGGAGTTCAAGGATGGTGACCATCTCTTCCTACGGGTATCACCCCGATGAGGATAGTGGAGATTTAGCCAGGGTGACAAGTTATCTCCAATGTTTATCGGATCCTTTTTGGTCCTCAGCAGAGCTGGTGAGGTGGCTTACAAACTAGAAAATCCCCCTAAGTTGCACCAGGTGAACAACATGTTCCATGTATCCGAGCTGAGGAGATACATGCACAACCCATCCCACGTCATTGACCACAATGAGTTGGACATCGATGATGGGGATACGTTTACGGAGGTTCCTGTAGAGATTGAGGATCCCCAAGAGAAAATACTTCATGGGTGGTCGGTACCTTTGGTGTGCGTGCATTGGCAGCACGGGAACCTCTCGGAGAGCACGTGGGAGTGGGAGGCTCAGATTCATGTTCAGTACTCCCACTTTTTTTCCTAGTTTTTTTTATGTGGCTTTTGGGGATGAAAATTACTTAGGTGGGGGAAATATAAAGTCCCAGAATTTCAATTTAATTTATTTTAATTATATGGTAATTTTATGAGTCTATGAAAATTGGTGGTGCATGATTTTGAGGCCCGGTGTGCCCGGAATGAATTTCTGAACTTATTTGGTACCCTTAGTAAACGTACGAGCTGGTTTTTGTAACTTTTTAACTGGTGCTCGAAATTGAAATCTGATGGCACCATTGAACTCGTAGTGCTAATATTCTCTTAAGGATACATTCAACTCCACCGTAGTATGATGAGGGTGAAGGTTAGTTTTTGTGTTTTTCATGTAAATAAAAATAGAATAAAGATCAAAATTTTATTTTATTTTTGAACCCTCTCTACATGGGTTATGGAGGTGGGGACCGCCAAAACTAGAAAACCCCCAAATTGAATTCTAGTTGTGGGGACCACCCAAACCCCTCTTTAATGTGGGGATGTCTCTTGGAATTATCCCACTTGATTATGCCAACACAATACAAAAAATTGTGCTATTTATTAAAATGTGTCAACTTTTATTTGATAAACTTATTTATATTATATTGGCTTCTCATACCTTGAAGATGATTGGTTGAAAAAGTGTTGGAAAAGGTGATAACATGGAGAAACTCTTACTCCAACGAATAATGCACTCTCTAATGAGGAACACTCCATATCGAATGAAGCACGTGCTCTCCAACGAAGAACACGCCATCTCTAACGAACAACTCCCTCTCCAATGAGGAACTTCTTCATCGACAGAAAACCGATGTCTATCTTTCTCTCCTCACTGAAGTCAATGATCCTTTGAGGTAGAGGTGTGTTTTGGTTATTCATTGTCAATTTTAATAATGTTTAATCTCTCCACATGAGTCGCTTGCTACCACATTGACGCGGAGGGTGCGGGCCAAACGAACATGGCCCAACCACTCTGCAATCTATGTGGTTTTTGATGCATTATTCGCAAAGTTGGATGACAGCGACTAGTGGGAATCGGGAGCGGTGGCTGAAACCCTGTTCGGCCATAATGACATGGTAGAGCAACCGCACCGTCGGATAAGGTCCGGGGCAAAGCAAGGGTGGTGGCTAACACTCGGACTGGTCGTGCGATGGGGGACAGCGGCGCGCGTCCCCGCCGCCTGGCGTGCAAGAGCCGAGGCCTTGTGCCGCGGAGGTGAAGGGAAGTTTACTGGCCCAACCAGCCACTAGCGGATGTGAAACGTGTGACCGCGTCGCGCGGTGGAGGAGGCTGACTGACCGAGCTGTCGTGGGCCGACCAGGCCGCCACCGTGGGCCGCTGGACCGTTGGTCGCCCAATGTGGGACGCCCAACGCGGGCCGCCCAATGCGGGCCACCCAACGTGGGCCGCTCCATAGGCTGGTCTGCCCAGCGGTCTGGGTCAGACCCAGGGCCAGACCTAGTCAGCCGGGTTGACCTGAACTGGGTCGGGTCGGACCGGGTCGGACCGGACCTGGGCCCACTTCGACTCGTTTCGCTCTTTCGGCCATATCTTGAGCAACATGCATCCGTTTATCGAACCGTCTACGGCCCAGAAAACCTTGGATCAAGATGGACCTTTTGGTATACCCCACTAGAGTTTTCAATAAAGGTGG
This sequence comes from Viscum album, assembly GCA_963277665.1. Classification (NCBI taxonomy): domain Eukaryota; kingdom Viridiplantae; phylum Streptophyta; class Magnoliopsida; order Santalales; family Viscaceae; genus Viscum; species Viscum album. The sequence continues at coordinate 122,796,290 of OY728133.1, read as the reverse complement.
GGTATCACCGGGTTGGATCGAACACGAATCCAACCGTTCCCTCGAGACTAAAAGGCTAATAACGTACAGACTGGGCATCTAATTGATGCATCGTCTATTGCATTGAGACCTATATTACACGGCCGTCCATTGGGATACTTCTTCATGGGACTTCATGGCAGTTGGAGTATCGACATGTGGCTTGACGAGCGAACCCTCTCGGAATCAAGCGAGCTTAGTGAGAAAACCCTGTAGTTGGCTATAACATGAGAAAGGGATGCTATGTGGGTGTATGATTTGGGATCCTTTATGGGTTATTTTTTTAGAGTCCCATATAGATTCGCTCTAGGAATCCACGTGGGACTATTCTAGGAACCTATGTGTGTATGATTTACTAGGATCCTATGTGGGTCTGGTGATTTATGATCCTATGTGGGTATGATTATTTAGGATCCTATATGGGTTTGCTTCTTAACAGAGTAAGGTTATTCAGTAGGTACATATAATCATCCTTACTATCTTAACTAAGTTCTACCTAATGTGAACTATGTCAATGCCTTTGTGGTAATATTTTGTGTGGCGTACCTTTGTGGTACTTACCTTCATGGTGATAACTTTTTGGTATTCTTCTGTGTGGAGTAACTTTGTGGTACTTACCGTCGTAGTGATACCTTTGTGATATTCTTCTATGTGGCATACCTTTGTGGTACTTACCTTCATGGTGATACCTTTTCGGTATTCTTCTTGGTGGGTTACCTTTGTGGTGCCTAGCTTTGTGGTGATACCTTTGTGGTATTCTTCTATGTGGTGTTACCTTTGTGGTACTTACCATCATGGTGATACCTTTTTGGTATTCTACTGTGTGGCCTTAACTTTGTGGTACTTTCCTTTGGGGTGTTACCTTCATGGTATTCCTTCCTTTGTATAATAATTGATCTTTGGAATTTTGAGTTGGGCCTTGTGTTTCCTCATGAATGAGATGGGTATACTTGATAACTTAGGTATATGTATGGTAATATACCTAAGTAGGGTTGGCTATTGTTTCCATGCCTTGTGGTTTATCTTTTGTGAATTTTTTGAGACCTTTTAGGGTCTCTGGATCCCTACTGAGTATCATTATACTCACCCCTGCATAGGCTACACCCGCACCATGTTGTGTTTGATGCTGACGACGAACAACGCTAACAGAGGATGTGGGTACTAGGACTGGAGGTAGCTCGGAGGTGGAAAGTAGATGAGGCATAAGGCAGGGACGCTGGTTCGAGAGCTGTTCCTACCCATCAAGTAAGGTCCTTGGGGGGTGTTCATATGAGCTATTTCAGTATACTTTTACTTTTCAGTTTTCTTGTACTTTCTAGTTGGTCTTGTATTTTGGCCCCTTTTTCTTACTGTACCCACTCTATTTACTATATAGTTTACTTGTGTTCCTATTTTGTTGTGTGCTTGGTTGGGTTTGTTTATAGGATATAAAGGCAATTCCTTCCTGGTTTTAGGGAATATACCTTTCGGTGCTAGTCGCCAGCCCTTGGCCTTTGGAAGGCGGGCTTGGGTTAGTCACGGTACGGGCCCCGGGGGACGGGTCATGACAATAACCACAATATTTTATAATTGAAAAAGTTTTATAAGTAAACAAATATATTCATATAGTTTTAAAAAAAATACTAAACAAATATTCCTTAAAGAATAAATATTCTTGTTATAAATATATAGATTCGAAACCAAATTTGTATATGAGATAACAATAAATGTGATTAATGAATATAAGATTGAAAAAAATCAAGACGGATTGAGATTGGGGTGTCTCATGCATCATGGTATCATAGAACAGATATTGGTGTAATGAATGAAGCTAATGACAAGCTAAGAGGATGAAATTGAAAAAAAAAAGTTATAAAATAAATAGAAAAATAAAATCAAATGAGAAAGATAGAGGGATATGTAATAGGGTCTACCATAGAGCACTGTAAGTATTTGGGTTTTAGGAAAAAGAAATATGTAAGAATAGGGGGAAATTCTTGCCGGTATGTTTTTTAAAAAAATATTTTGACATTTTTTTTAATTCAAACAAATGTTAATTTAAAAAAAAATTAACTTTCAACCTCAGTATTTTAGAAAAACAAAATATGAAAATAAAAATTATCGACATTAAAATTGTAAAAAAAATAAACTTTCGATGTCCGTTTTTATAAAAACCAACGCCAAAATATTGAAAAAATAAAATAGTGGCATAAATTATTTTAAATAATCAACAAAACAATTTCATAAAAAAACATTTTAGCATTTGTTTTTATCAAAAATAGATTCCAAAGGGTAAACATAGAAGACTTTTAACCACATATTTAAACAAATTGACATTAAAATTTTCTCCACATATATTGTTATGTAAAATTTGGTGAAAATGATGTAAAAATTTCAACACAAGTCATATATTTATACTAGTGATTTTATCTATAAAGAACATTAGAGGATGTTCTTATACACCTCATTATGATTATAAACATGTATTTTTTATGTGGATAACTCCATATAGTTGATTGACCTTGAAAAATATATTCCATTATTTTCTACACTTGGTAGAACTCCCCATTCTCTTATTCTTATGGATTCTTTTTTTTTAATCCTTTGTGATCTCTTCATGTTCGGCAGCGAACTCTGCATCCTTTTAATATTACGCCTAATAATTTTTTAAAATTATTTTCAACAAAGAGACACTTTTGGGGAGTTTAGTGGAATCCCTCACAAAATAACTTAGAAAAAACCAGCATACATGAAATAAAAAATCCCAAAATAGAAAATGTAGAATCTTTAACCAAACCAGAAAACAATCATGGAAAAAAACTAACCAATGATTGTATGATATGGGATGAAGGAAAGCTTAAATGGCCCTCACTACTCTTCAAGTGGTGGGGTCACTCCTAAATTTAAAGAATATGTCCCATATATCATGTCCAAGATGAATTAAGAGACTTTTTTGTATCAAAAGTGATAATATTCACAACAGCAAAGTAATCATTAATATGGAAAAGGTCAAGGTCAACACCCTCGAAAGTGTGAATATATTAAAAATACCTTAAGTTCAATCAAATAAGAGTACCCCTCTTCATATTATTATTAGTATTATCCAAGGTACACATCATTTGGTGTTTGAGGTTCCTCTTGAGTATCATATTCCATGCACCCTCCACCACTAATGTCATTAGGTCATCTCAAAGTTCAACAGCTACTCTCCCCTTTTCTTATTCATTTACTTCATTAATTATGGGGTCTTATTCTTATTTTTCATCTTCATTTGGTTTATTAAATGTGTGGTAACATTCAATGAAAAACCCAAACATAGTTTCAACATTAGAATTGAAATAAATAATTACCTCATAATTAGCTTCGATTGAAGTTCTTCTAGAAATATCTTCAAGTTCTTCTTCAAAATAGGCTTACTCGTTATCTCTTTTTTACTTCTTCTTCGAATTATATTTACGTGTTTTCTATAATTTGAAATAACTATTTGAATGTGTTTTTCATGTCCTCTTGGATGATCTCAGCCGAACTCAAGAAAGTTTGTGGAATCCATGATCATACATGTCACTATCATCCTTTCCTACTTTAGATCTTCCTTTTAATTTACTCAATTAATTAGGATTCTCATGATAGTTGAATCACCATTAGGTTGTGGGGATCCATCCTTAATTTTTTTATTTATACAGAACCACAAAAACCCTCATGTGTAAAAGGGATAAAAAAGAAAAAATATGTAACAAAATCATAGAATAGAAAATATATAGAAAAATATATTGTCTAAACTATTAAATTAAAGTTTTATTTGTGCCTTGCCCCAAAAAATAATTAAAAATATATATATTTTCAAATGATTTCATTAAATACATTGACTAAATGAACATACAAATTTATAAAAACCTGAACTAAAGTAAGTAATAAAATATATAATAAAGTTAAGATGGGATCAATCACATGGGGACTATAGTTGATTGTTTTATTGAATATTGTGAACATGAATTGAGAATTCTTGTGTGAACCTCTAATGTGTGACATCCCCATTGAAAAATTATTGGTTTTATTACTTTAGAATTTAAATATTGATACCATCATCTTCCTAATTGATTTATGATGTGATTTTAAGCTTGAGTACAAGGATTTGTTTAGGTGTGATGGTATTTTATTTCTCTAAATTATTCATAAATATTTTTATATTTTAAAAAATTAATTTCATTTATATTTGATTTTTAATTCTTAAATATTTATTGTATAATTCATTTGGGTAAATTAACATTTTCAAAAAAATTCTGAACAAATAAATTAAAAGAAAATTTTAATGTCAAATTTTCATGTCTTTAAAATTATTGAATTTTCAATAAGTTGATTTTATCATTTTAGGTGAAAAAATTGACCAGCACCAGTCAACCATCATCCCAAAAGTAAGATACATAGCCAACCGTTGGGGTATGGGAAGCCAACCAATCCACGGTGAGAGTCAGCTTAGGTGCAGTAGGATGCATAAAAACATACAATACACATGTAGGTGAGCTAAAACATGGGAGCAAGATTCATGCAGTGGAGGGAAGAGTGCTTCACTGGCGTGGGGAAACACAAACACTGATAAGGGTTCATCAACCTCTATATAACTTCAATGATCGATGAAGGGAGTGGGATCACTTATAATTCAGTGGGAAGGCCTCGAATTTCTTGATGTGGGATGTGGGTGATGCAGGCATTGTATATACATATAAAAGCGATGTCTCCTCGGCCTAAGTCACATGTTGTCATGTTCGAATAGAAGAGATTGTCACCTACCACCCATGACAGTGTAGTACCCCCACTAGGGGCCCAAAAAATTCCATTATCACTGCTACCTTGTTCAAACATAAGAAAATACCCCTACAACCCTCAAAATAATGAGGCCATCACGAAGGTTCCTAAAAAATGACATTATCTTCACCTTGGAAAAATTTGACAGCAAGGGTTTTTTGTTTTTATTTTTATTTTTATAGCTATAGGGTAACTTTAATTACAGAATTGGGATTTCTTAATGCCAATTCAATTGGTGTTTTAGGGTTGAGCCCCAAAATTCCAATTCATTTGGTGCTTTGACACTACGACCCACCCCACCCCTATAAATATATAAATAAATAATTATAAATAATTATAATAAATGCATAATTAATATAATAAATATATAATTATAAAAAAAATATAAAAAATATATAATTACTACAATATGTATTTATAATAAATATACAATAATTATATCAAATATATAATAATTCCGTAAATATAATTATAATAAATATATAAATATAAATATAATAAATATATAATTATAAATATTATAAACAAAAAAATTATTAAATAATTATTATAAAAATTTATAATAAATATATAATTACTATAATAAAAATTTATAATAAATATATATTTATAAATATATATATAAAAATATATAAGTACAATTCTTTAAAAATATTTATAATTATAATTATAATTATATTTACAATTATATAATTATAAACCTATATTTACAAATCTATATCTGTATAGTTAAATTTATTTATTTATAAATTAATTTAAAATATTTTGAAACATATAATAAATTCTAAATAACCACATTATTAGTAATAATTAAATTTTTTATATTACTAATTTTGTTAAAGTTTGTTTTTTATTATATTAATAACTACATTATTGGTTAATAATTATATTACTAATAATTTTTAATAAATATATAATTATAAATACTTATAAAAATTATATAATTACAAAAATAAATATTTACATTAAATATATAAGTATAAATATCTATTAATATATATAATTATCAATATATATATATAACTACATATATAAATATGTAATTATATATTAATAATTGTAAATAATTATATATAATTTAAATTTTTTATAATTATAATTGCAAAAATATATATATTAACATATATTTATAATTATATAATTAGAAATATAATAAATATAATAAATATATAATAAATATTTATCATAGTAATTATATATATTTATTATAAATATTTATAAATATCTATTTATTATAAATATTTCCTATTGTAATTATATATTTATTATAAATATTTATAAATATTTACTATAAATATTTACAATTATAAATATTTATTATGAATATTTACAATTATATATATATTTATATTATATTTAAAATATAAATATAAATATAAATATTAATTTAGAAATAATTATATATGTATATATAATTGTAAATATATATTATATTTATAATTATGTATATATTTTTAATTATATTTATTTACAATTGTAAATATATATTTATATAAATAAATATATAAAATTAATAATATATTTTAAATGTACATATAAATATATTATATTTATAATTATACCTTAATAAATATATTTTGAAGGTATGTATAAATATATTTTAATAATTATATAATTATACATATATTTTAAACGTATATATAAATATGTTTTAATAATTACATAATTAAAATTTTATAAATACATATTTATAATTATAAATACATATATAATAAATATAATTATAAATCTATATTTATAAATAAATATTTATAATTATATAAAAAATTTACATTTATAAATATATAATTATTAAAATATATTTTTAATTATATTTGTTATGAATATATGTAATATGGTGGGGTATTGAAATGGGGAAAATGAATCTCCCCAAAGTTCAGAAATATAGTAAATATATATTTCTAAATATAATAAATATATTATTATAAATATAATTATATAAATAAAAACATATTTATATAATTATAAATATAATAAATATAGTTATTGTATTTAGTGTATTTAAATATTTATTGTATTTATATAATTCTAAATATATAATTCTAAATATAATAAATATATTTATTATATTTATATATTTATTATATTTATATATTTATTATATTTATATATTTATTGTATTTGTATATTTCTTATATTTATATATTTCTTATATTTTTTATATTTCTTATATTTATTATGCATAGTTTTGTTATATTTATGATTATATATTTATCATTATATAAATTATAAATAAAAACATATTTATATAAAATTATATAAAATTATTAATATATAATTATATATTTATATAATTAAAATTATTTTACTATTTATTATAATTTATATATAATAAATTTATTATATTTTGAATTTAATATTTATTATATTTAGTGTTATAAAATAAATATTTATTTATGTAAATAAATACATTTTTATATTATTGTAAAAATCTAGTTCTATATATAATAAATATAGTTAATATATTTGTTATAAATATTATTTATAATTATTTATATTTATTATTTTATTATATTTATATTTATTATATTTCTAATTATATATTTCTTATATATATTATAAATATTTATTATTGTAATTATGAATATAATATAATGATTTATAATAAATAATTATTTACGTATGTATATATATATATGGAGTGGGGGTATAGTGTCAAAGTGCCATTTCAATTGGTGTTTTGGGGTTCAACCCCATGAGCCAATTGAATTGCAATAATCAAACCCAATTACCTAATTGAAGTTTCCCTACACATAACAAATAAAAAAACCCTGCTGTCAAATTTTTCCCTCCACCTTTCATGTTTGAGAAGAAGTCGAAAATGGTCTCCCTACACTATAGTGGACATTCACGTGTTTCATGGGGAGATCCCAATACTAAAACAAAAAAGTAAATGGATTGAATAATTGGGCTATTTAATGGATCATGGCACTTGTTTGTGGTTAAATAATGATAAAACGGGGAAGGATACACTTGTGGTGTGCTTGAATATATTGAATAACATAATTTCGATGATAAAATGATCACTAAAATGACTAGATTCTCACATCGAACCCATAGTCGAGGTACTTCCATGAATAGAAGATCTTTAAAATAATTAATAAGACATCGCCATATGTGATATCATGGCCAAAATGATCATTATTTTGGTCAATATATAAATATGAGTATAGGAAACACCCACTTAAACACCTGCTTCCCTCCATATGAAATCCTATCTGAAAGGTTTTTTGTATGATCTACTGTATGAAAATTATCATGTTGCACCCTACTATGACATTATTTACGGATACATCGAAAAAATGTTAGTGTGATACCCTCATACACATAAAGATTTGGATATTTAAGTATATTTTAAACACAAATTAATTTATAGATATTAAAGGAATTTTTGTGTCGATTTAAAGGGATGTATTTTTTACTAAAAATTCATGTCTCGTCTGCTCTTTCTCTCTCTCTCTCTCTTGGATTAATTATAAGAAAATGAACATGGAATGCTTGTAAAAATGAAAATAATTGACTAATTATAAGAGATAAAGATTCTAGTAATTGGGGATGTAAATTATACATTATAAAGTAGAAAACCTTTGGATTTATTTGTCCTACATGAGGGCCATGCCGCTAAAAACACTAATATTAGGAGGAGGATAAAGGATGTTGAATATATGGTTTACTACTGCTGCATCATTAGGTTTTTATTATTATTTATCATCACCCTTTTATAAATATCATAAATGGGTGACATTATATATGTCAGGATATCTACTGAATAGGGATTTTATTTAGTTTAAGTATTGTTTTGAATTTAATACACGTTGGGTTTTCTGTTCTAATTTATTTCATTTAAAACTTCTTTTTCCCTTCACATGCTTGACCACTGTGTCTGTCGAGTGATATATAATTTCCTTCAACATAATTAGAAGAATAATAACTTTTTCATGAAACTTTAGTGTGATTTGTTCTATGCTTAAACATGGTCTCAAGTTATCCATCTCTTATTGATCTAATGTACCATGAAATTTGAAAAAAGGTGAACCTACAAGTGGAGAGTAATTAACATGACCATTAAGAGTTCATAGACATGATTATGATGAAACCATTAGTGAATTCAATAATATAAATGAACACGGATGCATGAACTCAGATAACATTGGTTTGGTACATTTTTTTCATTCCATTCTCCCACTTTTTCAAAACATCACAATGCGTTCTTTAAATTTTGAAGTATCTTAATTATATTTAAATCACATTTTAGTGCATTTAAAATTAAATTAAAGTTATTATCTACTTTCTAACCATGGGGTAGACCCCATCATAAAAAAATTATATGTTTTATTTGTTTTTGTAGTTTAGTTTTTTTTTTAAATTTCTAAATTGATTTAGATGAGGTATTTAATTATACACTTCGTCTAGGTCAATTTTTTGGATCATTTTTTGGAAAAAAGATAGATCATACTTTGGTTTTATAGTTTGGAAAAAAAATTCTATCCCTTTTTCTATTTTATGATTTTAGCATAGTTTTTTTATATATTCCATTATTATACAGGGTATTTTTGGTTGTGGTAGTAGGAAACCACTATAGACTAACTGAGAATGAAAATTTTTCCATTCGATTCATTAATATCATATGAGAATAAATAACTTCAACAGATGATAAAAAATAGTACAGAGACACATGGCCCAAAACTATACCGAAGATATGATGAAGTAAAACACTTTTTCATAAACTAACCCAGGTCAACCCTGAACTGGTCACCAAAGCTGGCCTGAGACAAAGCTTAAGAGTCCAACCTGATCTTTATGGGATGGAAACTAGTGATGGGAATCAAGGTAAATAATTTTTAACCATTTATCATAGTAAACAATATATAAATAAACAAATATAATATGAAAAGTTATAATAATCACCATTATATAAAAGAAAATAAAATATCATATACCTCCATGTGACAATGCGGGTCACCACTGACCACTAATCCATTTTCACCCCATAGTAATCGAGTAAAAGTGGGAACCGGTTTCAGAAGATAAAAATAAAGATAAACCTATTGTTGTGGTACAAAAACTTAGTAGTCATGCCCAGATAAACCATTCTCTATTAATTACATTTAAAAATGAAAAATATTTCGAGCTTGTTTGAAAATACAACTTTATAAAAATAAGGTTTTCTATTTGTCTTTAAAACATGAAATAAGCTGAATTTTCTTGAAATACATTCCTGTCATTTTATTTTCAAACCAATTTTTAAAGAATAAAAAACTTTTCATATTAACTTTATAAGAATTATACAAAAAATGAATCCTTTCATTGTTGAACTTTAACATCATGACCTATAAAATAGAATAATTGAAATGTACTTTTTAATACTTCAAACATATCCTAAAAAAGTTAAATATAAATAAGAAATGGGTAAATGATATAAAACACCATGGGAAATCCCTAAGTTTCTAGGGTTAGTGGAGTCTTAAGATCCTTATACCTTATTGATATGTATTGAAACCCACAAACCATAATATCCTTATACATAAACCACTAGAGAGGAGTCACATCCAAATTTCATGTGGTCATTGATCATCATCAAATGATAATCTTGTGTTGTAACAATAATCCTACAAGGGGCAACCGATACTCAACCCTACTAATCCACCTATAATACTAAACATAGTCTTCCCAACCTAGATGCATGGGTTCTATGTGATTATTAGAAATATTGTATTATTTTTATCAATCTATAAAATACATACATGTCACCTTCTTTATCCAATGCCCATCAAACTAATCACCAATAAACTTTTCCCTTTAGGTTATCCCCTTTTTATGTCACACAAAAATGTGCAAGAATCTTCACTAGGAACATATAAAAAATTAAAAAATTAACAGATAAATACATTTTATAAATCAGAGGGCATGCCTCAAAAGGTGTTTTCGTCTTCCATAAATCATTCTCAAAGTGCCAAACTGGCCTCATTTCTTTAAAAAGTAAACTTCCATTTTAGAAAACACAATTACCCAACACTTATAAGTTTGAAGACAATTTAAAAGACCAATTTAATATTTAATACACCTCACATTTAACAACATGAATGAAACCAAGATTAAATAAAATCATTCCATTTTAAAAGATTATGTGTGTTCTTGTAAACCATGTAAGAATCCACTTTCCAATAACCAAAACCAATTATACATATAGAACACATGGTTCATATAAAATTGAAAACATATCCAAATACTTTTTCAATTTTCAAGAAACCACTTTGATTTGCTGTGCGAACTATTCAAAAAAATAATCATGAAAAAGGACCCAACCAAAAAAACATATAAAAAAAGAATTGGAAAAAAGAAGAACAATTTCATAAAATAACTATAAAGACATAATTTTTTTCACTACATAAGAACCAACTGGTCTCTGAACCAAGGTTTCCTGATGTTATTTACATGGAATATCATGAGTGATTAGATCATTATTAATTTTTTCAAAGAATTTTGGGGGAAGGAGGAGAGACTTGGTTTTGGACACTTAGGTGCCACCGGTTCTGTTTTTTCAATCTCTACCAGGACCTCCAAAGAAATCAGTAGGTGGGGGATTGATACTTGATGATTTCTCTTGGTCTCTTGAGACATTTAATCCAATTTAAATGATAAATCAAAAGTTATGGGGTTATATTTCCTCTCAAAACATAGTGTATATAGAGGAACATAGCTTCCACATTACCTATACCCTTGTTGACCCCAACAAGTGCCTCTAACTTATGATTAGAATCTTCCCTTCCTAGTAGCTAGTCCTTTTCAATTCCAATTATTTCAGATGTTTCCATAGAAATGAGGGAGTTATTTTTATTGATGGGAAATTTACTTGCAGATCCGGTAAATAGAGGCTTGGGTAAAGTGGAGTATTATTTACAATGTTGTGACTTCCTCACATGATTAATGAAACCCTATGAGTCTATAAGGGTCTCCTTACCCATCTTGGTAAGGGAATAAAGGAAAAATTATTCTTGCTCCACTTCCTTTCTCTTGGTAGACTATTTTTTGGTGTCAAAATACATATTATTTTCGAATTCATCCATGTTACCGCCATGATAACCATACCATTCATGGAATGTATCCTGACAATTCTCTCATTCAAACAGAATTAGCTAACAATCACCCAACACCACAAACACGTTCTGGGTTGCAACTCTAGGGGAGGTTAACTTGAGTTGCTTCCTTGAATGGAAGATGACCATCTATAAAAAATCAACTCAAGAAAGACCTTCATTTCCCTTTTCCATAACATCAAACAAAGGAATGATGGAAAGTAGATTCATTTCCATTACCCCTTCTGGCCTCATATCTTCCGAATTGGTTCCAAACCTCATTGTTGATGGGAGAGATAAATTGACTGATTGAATATAATAAGGTCGATTGACTTTAATTCTATCATTTCCCTCATGATACATACTCTCAAAAACCACTATCCCCTTTCTCATGTCCGCAACATTATGGAGTTATACATCCTCAGTTAGCAAATTCAATTCAAATGGAGTAGTGCCCCTACAACGACATCTCTAAGATGAATTCCCTTAAAGGAAGAATTAGATGCAATATTGAGTCCATGAATCTTTGATAATCATGGTATTGTGCATTTAATTTCCCTCAATATCAGTCTAGATGAACTCCAAATGTGGTTTTTTATATTGACCTCAACAAGAATTTGGTGTTCAGTGGGATGAAAAACTGCTTGGGTTCTAAGATCCATAAAAAAGGAAACCATCAAGATTACCTATCATTTGGAAAATAGATAGATTTTGGAAGGTGATAGGAAAACAAGGAAGACAAATCCAAATAGGTGAGGTCTCGAGATGACGATTCAAGTGAAAATAAAAGGACAATATAATAATGATAAAGTGGAATTGGTTGATGGAGTACAAGCCACTAGACAATAAAAGATCCATTTCTTCATCATAAGAAAAATGAATCAATATTTTCTAATATTAGAGCCAGACAACCACCACTCATTTGATGGATACCCTACTATTTTTTGATGAGTTTTTCGAAGAAATAAGTTGAAGATCTTTGGTATCCAAAGCAGGAAACCAATGTGAGATTGTGTAAGGAATGTGATTCTAATAAATCTATGGGGGTATATTGAAACTGATAGGCCTCCATTGAAAAAACAGAGGACATTTGGAGAAATTAAAATACTAGGTAATGCGGGGAGAACCCCCAAGTTGGGGAAATCAAAAAACATTTAGAATGACCATCAAAGGGTGAAAGATGAAGAACACAAACTTCTTCCCTTTCTTCTTTCATGTATAAGAACTTTGACATATATATAAATAAGGAAATTGAGCCCCAATGTACAAATTTTTATTTCCAAATATATAAAAGGGGGTCCTTAAATATATATTTATACATGCATATATCCCTTCACACTTACACAAGTATGCATTTTTTACATATAAACATAAGAACAACTCGCCCCAATATATATATTCACACTTCCATTTTTGAATATATATATATATATATATATATATATAACTGGGGAACTTTTGTATATATATGTCTAACTATGCATACCCATGTAAGTTTCCTTTGACTTTGGTGATTCAAAACTGCTTTAAGAATGGCTAAAACACACTACACATATACTAAGAACCCAAAATTAGAGAAACCATAAATAATATTCGTGAAAAAGAAAAGGAAGAAGGAAAATAACATCAAAATTGCAGTGGGTGAACCAAAACATTACAATATGATTTGACTTTAGTGGATGATGTTGAAAAATGCTCGAAGGATAACCAAGATACCCATATCAAGACCAAACATCAGCAAAGATAACCAAAAATCATGTTAACCCATAACCTATGGTTTGTCTGAATGAAATAGAGTGATGGGGGAATAAAAATCACCTAAATATAAAGGGGAAGGAGTCTAATTAATTACCTCAAAAAACAAACTAAAAACCCACAAGAAATCTTATGGATAACCATGGGGAGAGACAGCCAAGAGGGAGGGTTGGCACGCAACCATGAAGGGGAGGGAGGGGTAAGGCATAACACATAAGGGGAAGGAGGGAATGAAAATAAAAAGGTGAAAAAGGGAAAACCCAAAAATTTTAAAATACTGGGAAACATAGATGGTTTGTGCATAGTTTACAAAACTATGTGGTTACCGTGCATTGGCCACTACCTAGGCTTGGAACACCCTTACATGGTTACCCCTAGGAAGACATAAGGATGAGATAACTATACTAAAACCATGAAACTCATCACAATCAATGGATAGAAGAAAATATCAGGCTTTCCATAGTGTTTAATATATCATTTACATGTCATGTTCCACACAACTAACCGACCTAGTCAGCCACACAGGCACCAAATAGTTACTCTTAACTGTGTGATCTAACTGTGAAATAAGTAATAAACCTCCAAAATATTAAATTTTGGCCCAAAAACTACTGAAACTCATGCTCTCAAAATTACTATATATAATAAGTCCAAAATTAAATATAATAAAAGTGGGGATTCAGGTGAGGGTGTGATAATTATTCACACCATTAAAACTTTCTACCCTGATAAATTCCCCTAGACAAGCATGGAACAAAACCAAGAATAAAAACTAATCAAGACCAAATGAAACCACAAAACCTAGTGTGACCTTAAAATTCCACATGTCACACCTGAAAATATCTATAAAAAATGACAAGGAGTTACACGGGGAAATAGAGGTGCCTCCCCACTATTAAAGAACTAACAACCACTATGGTTGAACTAATAGGAACGCTTAATGAAACCACCCACCATCATGATAAGGGGCCAACAAGAAATACTCAAATATGGAACTCGATCATTCCACAATTCATAATTTCCCAAGACACATGCTTCTTCATATTATCACCACCTAAAGACTACAATACTTCCAAAGGAAGACTAGCCGTTCAAGCATCCACATCCACATTGCACAACCACAAATATTTAATGATATTTCACTAGGATCATCAAAAAAAGTTTCCCATGGACATAAAACCTCAACATGGGAAAAATTTAATGTTCACCACTCCAATGTTGGAGAAAAAATGTTGGATTCAATTCCTCCCACACAAGGTAATTCTAAACTACGTGAGAAGCTTCACTCTAGGACCTATGATTAGATCCCTAATTTCTTCAAGCAGCTGCTGCCCCATTGTTAGGAACTAGAAACCTATGACTGAGGATTCCTCTTCTAGAAACCAATCATACATAAATTTTCATGACTACAAACATCAATAAGACTTCACAAGATTATGTAAATATAGCTTATAGCTCCCAAACCAACCATACTAGATGAAAAAAAGTGAGTGGCATGGTAGATAAAAGGTAGGAACTAATAATGAGACTTTCCTAGAATATATTCATTCTGTTCACCCTCCTGACCACATGGGGAACCTCCATGAGCAGAAAAATAAATAGGTAGATGATCCATTCATAGAGACCTCAGTCAAAAAGAATAACTTATTGATGATCACTTGACACTATCTCTTTAAAAATGATAATTGGTTTATTAAAATGTTCAACATACCCCTTCATCATTCATTGACCTTGTCAAAAATCTATGAGCTATGCAATTTTATCTCCTTGACTTCTCCAAGAATAAAACTTTCAATTAATGTGGCCTTGAAAATTACTCAAGACATCGCAACTCGCAATAAGGATGGAATGATCACCTTATACGGGTTCAGTCTCAGTCCATCAAATATACCAAAGACAACTCGCACTATCATGAAATCTGGAGTTCCCAAAAACATAACGAAACATTATAATTCCTTGAGTAACTCAACAACATATAATAAAATTACATGACTACATAAAACAAGAACCAATTTAGAATATATTAAATCCACCACTCATCTAGGATTCTTGTTAGGGCCAATGACTATAAGAGACTTCTAAGCAACCTTCTAGGTTTTTCTGGGTGGCATACTCTAAAAAACATAAATCCCAAAAATGAATCAACATATAACAAAAATCTGACCAATTAGTATTTTAAAAAAAATACCAATCTCACAAACCAACATATCATAAAACGAAATCTAAACCAAATCAAATATCAACTGAAACATAACCACAACAACATCACCAAACAAGCCAAGGAATTTATTTTAAAATATCCATTCTCCATTGTAAATTGAAAACCATTTTCCCACTTCCAAAACCATCTCACCACATCTAATTTAAAATTAAAAATATCACCACAATTTTATATTTATAACCATAAATCCCATTAGAATATAAGACTCCTTTTAAGAAAAATTTTCCCTTTAAAAAACTACTTTGGAAAAACCAATTCGAAACATTGATTTTAGTTACTCCCCCAAAAAATCCTATGAACTGCCAAATATGTGTTCATTGCACTTCTTCTTATATAATTCATACAGGTGTACTGATATACACTTTCCACACAAACATATATTCTAATGATCATATTATATAACAAGGATCACATATATAATTTTTCCGTCAAAACCAATAATTTATAATATAATTATCATTTCACATTTTTGAAATTGAAAGCAATTTCCCTTCTATTATCAAATCAACCCAAGGATTTTCATTTTAGAAATCCAAATTTAGCTAACTATGCCTTATTTTATAACTAAATTAAAGAAACCCAAAAATAATTAAAACTCAAACCAACCAAAATATTTTCTAATGAATCACCTGTACCAAAATAATTGAAATAGGGAACTACTGGTCATCTATTACCCAACCACATGGTTTAGAAGACCATGAATTGAGTTTTCACCAACCACTAGAAGCATAATGAAATGTGCATACAGGCTCCACAAGGTTTTATATAGGATGCAAGACCATAATGTATCACCATCTCACTTCAACTATCACCCCGAACAAAAAAAATATGATCAATATCAAAAAATATGAATAACATAAACCCAAAATCAAAAATAATGATTCAAAACCAAAAATCCCATGGAAACTCAAGTTGCATCATGAGTGGTGGTGATCAGAAACCAACCCATAACCTACCAACTGATCCCCAAAAATCATAATTATTATCTACTTGGCACCCAAAATGACATGGACCTATTCTAATTCCAATTTTTCACAAACCATCTTTGGTCAACATTGAAGTAGTCACCCAAGCTAGCCTATGACAGGGCCCGATAGGCATTCCTAATCCTCCAAGGTTGAAAAATAGTGTCAGGAATCATGATAAAATCATTAAGAATGATTTATACTATTAAAAACAGACAAATATATGAATACAAACTAAACAATAAAAATAATAACTAGTGGTGAAAATAAAATAAAACTACACATACCTCTATATGACCATACTAATCACCACCGGCTACCAATCCAACATCACCCCATGGTGATTGAGACCGATCATAAAGAACCACCAAAATCTAAATAAATATAATGTTATAGTTGTGAGTATTAAAACTCAATAGTTCATTCTTGATAAACTATTTCATATTCCTTACCTTTAAAAATGAGAACCATTTCAAGATAGTTTGAAAATAAAACTATATGAAAATAAGTGTTTCCATTTATTTTTAAATTAATAAACAAGATGAGATATCTTAAAAAAATTCCCCCCTTTTTAAATTTGTAAACAATTTTTATAGAATAAAACACTTTGAATAATATTTTTATAAGGATAATTCAATAAAGAATACATTTCAATGTGAAATCATAACATCAGGTGCGAAGGAATAGAATAAATGAAAATTACTTTTGATTACTTCAAACATGTTCTTAAACAGTTCAATATAAATAAAAATATGGGAAAATTATAGCAAGTTACCTGGTAAACCCCTATGTATCTGGGTTAGTGGATTCCTAGGATCCTCTTACCTAGATGATATATCTTTAATCGCACAACCCACGATATCCTCATGCACAATCCACTAGAGATGAGTCACATCCAAAGTTTTAGTGGTCTTCAATCATCATTAAATGTTTACTTAGTGGTGTCGCGTTAATCCAATAAGGGGGTTTTGGCCCTCGACCTTGATGATATTCTTAGAATACTATACCATGTTTTCCCAACCTATATACCAGGGTCCCATATTCTTATTCCAAATAATGGGGAGTTATTAATAATCAAACACAAATATACATGTCACCTTCCTTATCCAAAACCCATCCAACTTATCATCATTGATATCTCTCTTTAATAACTTCCCCTTTTTATGTTACACAATAATTCACAAGACTCTTTACCAGGAACATATCACAAAGAACCTATTTAAAGCATATATGAAATTTCTAAATCATGGGGCATGCCACATGATGGGTTTTATAATTCCATATATCATTATAAAAGCTTAAAACGGGTCTCATTACATTATAAGTAATACATTAATTATAGAAAACAATAATTCCAAACACTTTTACGTTCCAAAACCATTTAATAGGAAAATTTAATATTCAATTCTCCTCACATTTATAAAAAATCTTAAAAATATGCTTTAATCAAAGACATCCATTTTAAAATATTAAAAGAATGCTTAGTAACCAAGTAGGAAGACACTTTCCAAGAACCAAAACTAATTATATATATAACATTAATTTCATATAAAATAAAAAAATTAAAAACACCAAGTAATTATAGATTTCACTTTTCAAGGACCTGTCATAGGAAACCTTCCTCAAACTCAAGGCGTGCTGCTTTTGATGACGACAAATTGAATATACCATTTCTCTTGAACATGTATACTATTTAGAATTTATATATAAGGAAACATATCCCATATATAACACCCCAAGACTTTATGGTCTTTATCTTTTTAAATTAATTCAATTTACTCAATAGCTTATGTTTCAAGAAACATCGAGCTTAAAAAAACCTTGATATAATAATGAATATGAACAAACTCATTGGAATAGTAATGTGACCGTTAGGAATTGTAATTTCACCACTAGCATAATAAACTCATGTATGAATGTATAAATAAAATTTATGTCTCTTATAATTTAATATCTTACATGTTCATATCAATGAATTAGTAAATAAATGTTTTTAAAATGATAAATTCAGTGTTGTTATTTTTATGAAATGTAAATGTTTATTCATAATTTTATAATAAATATAATAATTGAAAATTAAATTTATTTTCATAAAATAGATTCATAAAGTAATATTTTTTTATCTTACGATTATAACATAATTTTGAAAGACCTTAATTAATTTCTCAAAGTATTAAAAATCTGTTATGATATTAAAATCGGTATTCTTTGAATAAATGATGATTTTAATTAAAACATAATTTTCTCATATTTATAATATTATTTTCCTAAAATTAAGTCCATTTTTAAAATTTATATACCGAAAATTGGTTATGTTGGATTTTTTGGATTTTTCTAAAATAGCAATATGGTAATTTATGATATTAGCTCAATACACAAATTATTGAGTCATAGATGATGTATGGCTGATTTAAGAACCATCATTTCAAACTAATATGAAATATTTAGTTTTCTTTGTCACAATAATCATTAATATAGATATTCTTGTGCTAAAATTATAAACACGTGAATAAAATAATCCGAAAACACATATCTCTTCCACTATTAATACCACCCCTCACCGCCCCTCCCCCAAACACCTTATAAGCTTTTGATAATTATTTTATTGGGAAAAATTCCTCTCTAAAACCTATTTCTCACTATCTGGTCTTTTTTTCACACCAAAATACCATTTTTAATTGTCTATGCAGGTTTTGAAGGGGACGTTATACAAGAGGTAAAATCCTCATCCGTTCTCTTTTAATTTATTATTTTCAAATATTATTCTTACCTACTCTATCCAAACATGCATGATAACTAAATTATATTATATATACTTTAATTTTATTATGTTAATTTAATATCCATCACCCAACCCCTCTACTTCTTCTTTTTATTCTAAAAATTAAAACACCATATGTGATATGTCGATTTACCACTATCGTGGACAATACGTCTTCATTTTACATTATCACCTTCATGGATGGTCATAAAACCATTATTATGGTTAAATAAAATTTTATTATACATATTATATTTTATATAATGTTCTATAATAACTATATAATCCTGATGTTAAATAAAATGATGTAAGTTCATTATGGTCATTAAAATAACTAAAATAAATTAAATACTTTTTTCAAACATTTTATATAATGATTATTTCTTAGACCATATAAAAAATTTATTTGTAATATCACTTAAACATGTTTAATTTTATTAATAATTTATAATTTATAATATGGGAAATTATTTCCATTTTACAAGAACTTCCATACTTGTATACTTTCGAACCAGTCATGAAAAAACAATAAAATGAATACTCCTAGAATGAATAAATTTAATCTTATTACTCATCAAAAAGTAAATACATGATATTAATATAATTATAATAAATCATGTTAAATTTTAAAATGTTACAAATTAATTAATCAATTTATTTAATTTTGTTTATCTAGAACATTAATTTAAAGTGCATAACACTTTCATACATATGGTAAGGGGTTACTTAACTAAATTTTCATTCATTCTATTATACATATACAACATTCATTATGACAATATTATATATTGAAACAAATTTTTATTTATTTATGTCATATTACCACTTCAATATTTTTTGATATGCTTTTTTACACCTAATCACCCCATTTAATAAATCTCACCTTAGTGATATGAATTTGGTAAGGGGTTTCTCAGCTCACTTTTATTTCAATGAGAAATGCCTTATTCACCACTTATTCATTGTGTGTAGTGCATGTATACTTCCCCATTTTTATTTATGATCATAATTATTTAAATATTTCATTAAATATCTATATTAATTATATCATCGATAGGATTATTATCTTATTCATAAACCATTTTTACATACATGTATTATTTTGAATTTTGTTTTAACTAGGGAAATATTGATGAATCTGTATTCTCTACTCGATATAGATATTTGGACAAGGAATATTATTCTGGAATTAAATCCATGTGTGAAACATACTATGGATTTTTAGTTAAATGTGGCACCCTTTATTATATATCCCCTCATTACCCCGATAGGTCTTATGAGACAAAACAGTTGGCGAAAAACCGTTCACATTTTTTTCATGTAGAATCATTTGGGTTTCTACCCATATAAATAAACCATGTTATGAAATGTCTTAATGGTAGTGGTTCATTTTCCAGATACATTATGTCAAATAATTGATAATTTTAATCCTTAAGCATCCATTTATAATTTTCAATGATATTTTTACCTTCCAAAAATATATGTTTTCATTTTTATTCTCGGTTTATTGATTGCAAGTTTTTTTATTTAAATTTCCATAATGATTATACATTATTTAATTAGTTTAAATTATTATTAATTCATGTAATTATTTCTAATGCTTTTATCTCACCCATTTATTTTTTTTCTTTTCCTAGGATATGTAGTTGAAATATTCGAATAACTTTCTAGGAAGAAAATTATTTTCCTTTTATGTTCTATGTTTAATTTCCAATGTAATAAAGGGAACTATTTATGTATCTAATTATTCAATACTACTAAAATTATCAATTCTTGGTTATGTGATCTCTATTAGGTATGAAATTGTAATAAAATAACCACCAACATTGGGTACATGGGTCAGGGTTGTTATAGTTGGTATCTGAAAAGGTTTAGTAGAAACCTTGGGATCTAGATGTTAAATAAACAAGATAATTATATTAATTAATTATAGTGAATTTTTTTCTCAATACTCATTATTATTATGATATAAAATAGTGTGTTAGAATCTATAATGATGATTACAATTGGAATAAATAGAATCCATACCCATGGACAATGTAGGGATTTCCCCACGGAGTAAGTCCACATAGTTTATATTGGAGCTAAGAAGATCATTTTCATATTAGGAAATATTATCAGGGATATGAAAAATAACCATACTACACATATAATGGATCATTTTATAAGTAAAAATACCCTATCTTTTATTAGGAATACAAATCCAATGGCAGGTGAGTAGTGCATCAAATCCCTTGAAAATATATTCCCGTAATTTTGGATGTAATGAAAATGAATATGTAGTACTAGTAGTATATTGTCTCATGGGAGATTTTGATAAATGGTGGTAATTGATCTATAATACTAACAAGGAAGATTAGATACAACACATGTAGTGTAAAGCCTCTGGATAAATATTTTTTTATAAATATTTTCCTTGTGAAAAAAAAAACAGAAATTGAGAGGAAATTCCTTAACTCAAAGAAATAAGAAGAAGAGAGTGTTGTAGAGTATGAATATACCTTCAAAACACTAGCTAGGTATGTTATTAATTAAATAAGTAATTTTGAAAACAATATTGATCATTTATTTTAAGGTCTTAAGACAAGTCTCTGAATAAAGGTCACTTCTAAAACTTTTTCATCATATAATGAAATAGTATTAAATGCCATCAAAATATAGAAGAAATTTTATAGATCCTATATGTTGATGGGAAATAAAGATATATCGAGGTTTTATGATAAACATGTAAAAGTTTAAGTATCAAAGAATAATAGGGAATGGATAAATTTCCATTATGTGAAAATTATGGAATGATAATATTTAAAAATGCTTAAAAGGAATTATAGATTTTTATAAGTGTGGAGAAAAGGGTCATAAAGTTAATGAATTAAAGGGGAAGAAACAAATCGATTATGTTCAATGCATAAACTATAATGAAACATGGAATTATACATATCACTATCCCAAACATCAATAGAATCTACTATAGAAGAGTACAAGGGGATATAGTGAAAATTATGTGATCACCATAGCTTAAGTAGATATACCCAATAATGTCATGGAAGTTATATTAATCCTATTATAAAAATTAGACAATTCTTTATTTTATTTTTGATCATCACACTCTTTTATATATACATATTTTTACAATAAAATTATACATTTCTGTTTGGATTTAACAAGGTAGTTGTTTTTTAAAAATCTTAATGGAAGTCTCATTGTAACTTAAATGTGTTGTGAAATATTTATTATTAAACATAAGAATGACTTAGTTTCTAACCATAACACCATATATATGGATGACTATGATATAATCTTTTTTATAGACCATATTTCAAAATATGATACAAAAATTTATTACATAAAGAAGGAAATTATGATTTGTGAGGGAGATATAGAATCTCTTATCTATAGAGAAGAAACTTAATCATATGATTCTGATCTAGATCCACCCCTAGTAGATATACTAAATGAAATTATTATAAATGTAGAGAAAACAATATCTAGTGAAGAAAAAGTAATCTTAAAATTGAGGACTTAGAAATTTTATAGGAATACATTGATGTATTTCATGAGGAATTACCTATAACCCCCCCCCCCCAAATAATAAAGTTTAGTTTACCATTGATTTAATCCATGATGAAAGACCAATATAAAAGACTCCATATATAATATCCACTATAGGATTAATGGATCTGAATAACAAACTAGAGGATATGAGTAATAAGGTATTTATTCTCCCTATGTATCTCTATGGGGATCCAATGTTATCTTTGTTAAGAATAAATATAGATCCTTGAAGATATGTATTATATATAAATAAATGTTATTATAATCATGAATAAGTATCCTTTTCCTCACATTGATGACTTATTTGGTCAACTTCATAGATTTTTTTGAAGATTGACCTTTATTCGAGGTATCATCAGATGCGACTATGAAAGAATATATTCTTATGATAACCTTTATGATTTGGTATAGACTATAAAAGATTATAGTAATTCCATTTATATTGAATAATAAACCCTCTATTTTAATGGATCTAATAAATAGAGTATTCAAGGATTATCTTTAAGAGTTTGGTGTTGTATTCATCGATATTATTATGGTGTATTCTAAAAGGTATGAAGACAATGAGAATCAAATCCAAATCATTATTGAGACTCTTAGAAGAAAATATTTATATGGTAAATTTAGAAAGTGTGGATTATAGATTTAGTAAATTTATTTTCATGAACATATTTCCTATAATGATGGAAACTCATTTGATACTTTATAGAAAATTTCAATCCAAGAATAGAATACGCCAATGAACATAACCATGGTATATGACTTCATTGATTTATCATGTTATTATAAGTGTTTCTTTCAGAATTTTTCCAAATTGGGTAACATATTAACCAATATAGAGACCTATAATTTACATACATAGATATTACATAAAAATTGAAGAATATTCATTTCAAAATAAAACAAAACTATTAAATGGCCGTATTGGTTTATTGTCTTTAGAAAATGGGAAACATAAACAACTGGTTTGAATGAAATCTACATTGTCTCCCTCTTATTACTTCAAAACTAATCACCTTTTTTAAATATCATAATTAATACCATTATTTATGACCTGGGGAAAATAAACATATGATGGTTTATCTCCGATGCTCAGTAAGTGTAAATAGAGAGATATTAATCATATCACAATCATAATACATAAGAACATAACATTTGAAACTCTTATCACGTATATGAAAGATCATGATATCATGCCATGGGATAAATCATAAGAATGAATAAACATAATCACAAAAGTCATAACATAAGACAATAAATTTTTTGGAATACACATAAGAATATAAAATAATTTCATATTATTTGTGGATCATTTCCAAGACCATCATAGCAGACAATGTCTATTACTGAATTGAGCTCACTTCTTATTCTAACCCTGTATTACTAAGCTGATATCATTTCATGCTCTAGACCTATCTATCCTAATTATATAGGAATATTTACACCATTAATTCAAAGTATATATATATTTCCAAGAAATCTCATAATTAAATCATTCTTATATGATCCAAAAAAACATAAATCATTCGTTGTAGCATAACTCAAGGAATAAAATGGGTTTCATAAACATCATTCCATCATAACAAAATCAATGTAAAACAAATGGATTTCATAAATATAATTCTATAAAAAACATAATAAAAACATAAAAATAATAGGGATAATATACTAGATACATAGACCTATTAAATAATTTCATCTGATATGGAAAATAATTTTGATTTAACACTTGAAATTAATTTAAGATGAGAATATCCTTTCTTCTTCAAAAACATTTTACTTTATCAAAAATTCACATGATTTTAAAAGAAAATAATTTATTTGAAAATAAATTTGAAATATTGTAAAGGAATCTTCATCGAAATATGGTGTTATGAAAATGTAAAAACTCATCATGCCATATAAGTTAAAAGAAAACATTCTTCTCAATATTTTGTCGAATAAGTCCAAAAGTACCTTGTACAAAAAAAATGAAAAAAGTTTCCTTTCATTGCATTAAATAAAAATTCACCAATAGGTAAAAATAAATTTAAATAATTATATAAGAATAGAAATAATATTATATATTTAGAAAACATGTACATTGATGATAAATATATCCTAGTAAATACTAATATAAAAACAATCTCAGATAATAAAAATATTGAAAAATTATCCCTCACCTTAGGTCAGATATACTTTTTATATATCTAGCCCTAATGTATAATTATTTAAATAATGTCATTGACTTATTCCAAAATCATAGTAAATTTTATGATATCACATATGATCATATTATCATCCATTTGGTAGTAACATTATTACTCATCCACCAGGTATTAAATTATTTATTTTCTAACGCATGTTTTATTATTTAAGTTCGTGTTATTCTTATTAGGTTTTAGTAATACCATTTAAATTTTTTTATTAATATAAAATATATCATATTTAATCATTAAATTAATTTATATAATCTTGATTTAATAATGATCATGTAGAATGGATCACCTTGCATCGTGGAGACGGTATACCATACATACGCACGAGCGACGATTTCATTACCATGATTATAGAATGGTATTGAAGTGGATGGTTTATAATTTTTCATAAGTAATATAATTTTATAATAATCATATATAGTTATTATTTACATCATTATACTCATCCAATTAAGGTGGTGGTGAACAACATATTACACTATGACATGGAGATGGTAAGTCATACGTGTGCACGCATGGTGATTTTATGTTTTGTATGATAGATATAAGGTAGAATATGGTTGTTTAAAGATAATAATAAAATCTAAGTATATAATTGATACTAGATATATTAATTTATAGTGAAAAAACTCGTAAACAGTAATTATAAGAATAAATAAGTTTGAAAAATCGGTAGAAGAGATTACCTATTCTTCGAAGTGCTTCCTATAAATCCCTTCTTAATGAACTAGAGTTGGCCTTTAGAGAATACCAGTAAACTTATAATGTTACTAGGTAATATGAGAATGGAAGATGGTAGGGGATATCAGATATTGAAGGCTCAGTGAGTTTTGAAGAAATGAGGTAGGAGGTGCCATTTTAAAATTGAGGAGAGGGGTACTTTTGGACACTTTAAATAATATTAATTTACAATAAAATTAAACCACATCCAAAAACCTCAAAAATGTCTCAATTTGTAATATTAGATGATATAGGGTTGTAATATCATAATAAATTAAATTTTATACTATTTTTAATTTCAATTTAAACCTTATAATTTTAATTAACACTTAGTTATTCTATTTAATTTTTAATTTGGGTAACAAATATTTTAACAATAAAAGAATGTACTATTTACATATTTGAAGTTACATTGACCATAAATAATTAACTTAGAACATTTTATACCATATAATAATTATTATATATTTTAAAAAAAATTAATTTTTATAAAATATTTTAAAAAATCATTAATTTGATAAACAATCAATAATGTCAATTTTGACACCATTCAATTAATTTATTTTAAAAAATATTAAAATTACAAGATAACTTCGACTAAAATATTTTAATATACTAAAAAGAGGTCAAGGTCACTTATAAAATAAATTTTACATATTAATTATCTAAAATTATATTTATTTTAATATTTTAATAACATTTATTTATTATCATTATTAATAAAATAATTTCAACAGCAATTTTGTGTAATTATTTAATACACTTATTTATAAAATAAAAATTACAAATAAAATACTGTAATGAAGATAAATATACTATATTTCATAATAATAATTTTAGTTTAATATAACCTATGTAATATTCAACATGAAAAATTTTATATATATTAAACTATGAATGTAACAACTTTAATGTCACTTTAAATAAAATAACATAAGTGTCATAATCTATTCTATAAGGTTCCATGTAACATCCCAAGTAAGTAATGAATAATATATATTTTTATATATGTTTATTAATGATTAAGATAGTGTTATAGAGGCTTAAAATGAAAATAAATACAATCTTATGCATGGAATACACTAATATTCTTAAAAGATTGTTTTAGGGCCTTTTGATGGAAAACCACTTTTGAATCTATATTTTGACAATTTTATAAACTATGTTTGTCAAAATAAACTTATTCTTTATGATTGGGACATCAAAATTTACCTTGAGTGAATTTTTGGTATTTTTCTGACAATGTTCATTTTTTAATGAATAGTGAAAAATACTACATTTTACATCAAAACTGCTTTTTAATCTAATTTATTTATATGATTAGATTATGTTTTGAATTGGTTTTGAAGTGAAATTAGAATATATTTTTACCATTTTATCCAATGGTGGTCATTGGAATCAATTTCACTTTGAAATTAGACATAAACTGGTGTCAATCTTTTGATACTTATTGTCTTGTAAAAACACGCTATTTGCTCTGGCAGCGGGAATTAATTATTAAATTAATTAATGTGACTTATATGAATTTAATTTTGTAAAATAGAATTCATTTTTGAATTCGGAATATCAAATATAGCTTAGGGTGAATTTTTGGTAATTTTCTGAAAAACTTCAATTTTTGATGAATAGTGAAACCACTAAGTGGTAATCAAGCAAACTGATTTTTCAGTTAAATGAAAGTTTACCACTAATGTGTATTGAATTTTGAAAATCCGACATACATGGTTGTCATTAAGAAGTAAAATGTGGTTCAATGAGATTATAATAATTTTTGGTGAATAGTAACTTATTAAGTTCTTAATCGCGATTAGTGGTAATTAGTGTAGTTTAATGTATAAATAATGCTTTAATAATATGAAATGACCTAGAAACATGTCCCAACCTTATTGGTTGTGTCATGGCCGACCAAGACAATCCATGGGTCAACTTGGGGACCCCATGGGGACATTTTGGTTGGGAAATGACATAAATAACTTTTTATTTAATGTAAAGGTAAAAATGACACAAACATAATACGTTTTACGAAAACAATTTTTACATGGAGTTATAAAGATCAGATATTTGATTATAAATAGTAATTGGAAAGATAAAAAGATTTCCTAAAACATAGTATTTTTTTATGATTTTTAGACATTAAATAAATTAAATTATTTATGATATAATAATGATGCAGCGATGACATCATTATTTGACGATTTAAATAAAATGGAAAGATAATGTAAAATCTATGAACTACACATGGCCAAAACCAATTGGATGAGTGGATTTTGAACCCTTATCACCTTATCCACGAATTATATCAATGTGGGACCTTTTCAAACCGAAACACATTTTCAAATAAAGTAATATTTCTTTACTTTCCAAAAGTGCCCCTCCTCTCCTCTTATAAAAGGCCCCCACCTCTACCTCATTTCACACACTACTCAAGCCTTTGTCTCGGCCAACCCCTGCCCATTTACTCTCTCCACATCCCTCTCCTCATCCTAGAGGATTCCCTTTGGGCATAATCCTTTCAAAGGAAGCCTTTAGGCTCAAATCAAAAGGAGTTACACTTTTTAAGGTAATTCATTCTCTCATGTTCATTTGTTTTATTTTGCTTCTCCAACCCCCTAAACTCTTTTTATTTACTTCTTTTGTAACAACACCAGTATCTTCAATATAATAGGATGTTGTTATAAGATATATTTGATCTACACACTCACAAAACTACATCAAATGGTTAAAGAACATACGGTTTCCGTGGATGGCGAAATTCTGCCTCCCGAAACGATGATTGTTCAATACTCATTTAACACCTTCAAAGGTGGCCATTATGATGTCACTATTTTTATATATGATATATAATATGTTTACGTTTTCCTTAAGCTTCTTTTTTTCATTTTGGGCATACCTTTATGGTTTCCATTATTGGTAAACACGATATCTTCATTTTAGGAAGTGCGGACTACCGCCCCCTGAAAGTGATTTGATTCGTTAATACCATATGTGGGATGTTTAAAGGATAAAGTTAATGATATTATATATGTTATTATACTGGAATTATAATATACTCTTATACCATTATGATTTCATTCCAGAAAATATGAAATAGAAATGGAAGTAGCGTTCATGCGTACGTACGGCTTACCGTCTCCATGAATGGTGCATTTCATTTCTTACCTCTAAATGTGATGTAATATTATAAATACATGTATATGATGAATATATATGATATATATGTTATCCAAATAATTAATATCATTCTGGATATAACGAACCTATGACCAAATTAACAACATGTAAGTGTAAGAAGTCTATTTTTGACTTAAGAACCAAATACCGACAAAATGAACATTATTAACTTAAATGATTACATGATGTTCATAACATGGTATAAAAGGAATAATGACCTTGAAAAAGATTCTTAAGAAAGTAGAGATTAACTCAAGTTTATTATTCAGGAGATTAAAGAACGGTCGGGTCAAGTCGGAGACGAGGTATGGGACTTCGTCTCAATCTCCTTTCATTGAGGCATATTTTATTTTATACACAACATTCGTTTATACGGTGTATAAACCACTTTGACTTTTACGTTTATTCAAAAGGAATCTTTTTTATACGAAACGTTTACTAAACGACAAAAGGGAATGTTTTTGTCGTACGTATGTGGCGACAACGACTTCTCCGCCGTTGTGACCGTTATTTGAGTTTCGGCTTCCTCTACAAGCCATACCTTCTTTTTAAAAGAAAAATAAATACCATGTTTTACTTTTCTTTTATTTTGGTATTGAAAATGGTTTTCATAATGTTTTTATATCAATGTGTTGTATTGATATATTGTGATTGAAATGTGGAAATTTTATGTTTTCTTTTATGCATGTTTTATGTGATATGATTATGTTATGGTTCTTGGGAATTATTATGAAGACGGGTGGTTCCGTGATAAACTAAGGGCGGGTGAGCCCGTTATAGATCTCCAATGCATTGGGTAACGCGAAGGAGTGAAACGTTAAGGTTTCTCCGAAGAGATTTTAGGGAATATACTGTGATGGGTATTCCAAACGTAACCAAGAGGGTTACTCCCTACATAAGAATTTTATAAATGCCTCAAGTTACCTTTATGTCTTATGATTTCTATGATTTATTCATGATTTTATGAGGTATGTTAAAGTGCCTATGTTTTATGGGTAAAGTATGATTTCATTCTTATGTATATATGAACTCATGTCTCCTTTCCATGTTTTTTTTATAACCCATACTAAGTTTTTATGCTCATCCCAAGTTTTTGAAATGTTTTTCACAGGTTAAGGGAAAGGTACATGATAAGATGATAGAGTCAAGGATGTGTCAAGAAATAATCCATGTTTTATTTTAAATGTGTTTCCATTGATGGGAATGAAGAATACTATATTTATGTAACCACTTTGTTTATATGTGGAATGTAATGCAAGTTTGATGATCTAATTCTCTAAAACTCTAAACCCGAAAAGATCCTCAATGTGTAATCTTGTAACAACTCAAGATTAAGTAAGGTTTAAGTCTGGGGCATTATAGTTGGTATCAGAGGTCGGTTTACATAACTTTAGAAGTTAGAATTCTATTAAATGATTATCCAAAAATATTTTTTTTTTCGAAATGATATAGCATTTAAAGATTACCATGTTGCTTCATCTAAGACATGTTTGTTCAGAATGGTTTTCCGCAGAGGAAACAGGGAAGCAGTGCTAGGAAGGCATACAGAAGGAAATAACCTTCCGAATCAGCATCCAGAAATGGTCGGAATTGGAACTGAATAGTTTGTTGCAGTAATGGCGCAGTTGACTCAAGCGATAAATGGAGGTGGTATCCATGCACGAGATCAGCCAGAACAACCGCAGAGGAACATGTCAGTGGTGGAAAATTTCATGAGGCAACATCCACCATCATTCAGAGGATCATCTGACCTTGTGCTAGCTGAAGGGTGGATTAAAGCACTGGAGAAGATTTTTGATGTCATGGGGTGTTCAGACAATCAAAAGGTTAGTCTTTCTATTTACCGTTTGGAGGGTGAAGCAGATCAGTGGTGGTCTATGGTTAAAAATATCAGGGACGCCGATGAGATTGATGCTCTTGACTGGGATGAATTCAAAGGTATGTTTCTTGAGAAGTATTTTCCTAAGGTTGTTTGACTTAGGATGGAAAAGCAATTCTTGGAATTGAGGCAAGAGGAAGACTCAGTGGTTGCCTATGAAGAAAGGTTCACTCGATTGGCAAGGTATGCTCCAAATTTTATCTGGGACCTTGATAGTAAAATCAATCGTTTCTACTCAGGATTAAAGCCAAAGTATCGAAGGGAATTAGCTTCTCGTGAGTTTAAAAGTTATGAAAAGATTGTTTGATGTGCTGAGTAGGTGGAAATGGAGTTTGCTGATGACCAAGATTTCTATAACAACCAGCAGAAGAAGAGACTGAGGTGGCAGGAGAAAGGTAAGAATTCTTCAAAAAAGTCTGATGGTAAGAGAACTAAGATTCCAGTTTGTGATAAATGTGGCAAAAGGCATGCTGGGGAATGTCTTCTGAATTCTGGGAAGTGCTACCGATGTGGTAAGATGGGACATAAGGCTCATGATTGCACTGAAAAGGATCAAGGTGAAGGTAAGAACAAATTTGATTTACAGTTAGTGAAATGTTATAAGTGCAATGAGATGGGTCACTATGCAAACGAGTGTCGGACAAGGAGCTTGAGTGATGGGAAGCAGTTAGACTACAAGAAGAAAGGGGTGGTGAAATCCTTTGCAACCACTTCAGCAGATGTCGGGCCATCAAATGAAGTTGTATCAGGTACATTGTTTGTTTTTTCAGATTATGCCAGTGTGTTGTTTGATTCGGGGTCTACACATTCTTTCATCTCTGAAACCTTTTCTAGTAAAATGGGAATACCATCTCAAGAAATGACTCCTGAAATTTTGGTAAAAACACCTGGGGGAAGTGTTGAGGAAAAAAGAATTTATAAGAATCTTCCTATCCTTATCTGTGGAAAGAACCTACTTGCAAACCTTATTGTTCTACCTCTAGTAGAGTTTGATGTTATCCTGGTTATGGATTGGCTCTCTATTTACCATGCTAAGATTGACTGTAGAGCTAAAGAAGTTTCTTTTCAGAAATACTTTCAGTTTGTTTACAAGAATGAACCCTTAATTTTGATAACATATCAAGAGGCCGAGAAACTTTTAAAAGATGGAAATGAATGTTACCTTGCACACGTCGTTGAAAATAAAGGAACTGTTCAGATTAATGATGTGCCAGTGGTAAATGAGTATCCTGATGTTTTTCCTGATGAGTTGCCTGGAATAATACCAGATCGGGAAGTTGAGTTTACTGTTGACTTAGTTCCTGATGCTAAGCCAATTTCAAAACCCCCTTTTCGAATGGCACAAATTGAACTTTTAGAGTTGAAGGAGAAATTGAAAGATTTATTAGAGAAAGGTTTCATTAGACCTAGAACATCACCATGGGGTTCTCCTGTTTTATTTGTTAAAAAGAAAGATGGTTCTATGAGACTTTTCATTGATTATAGAGCCTTGAATAATATCACTGTTAAGAACAAATATCCTTTTCCTCATATCGATGATTTGTTTGATCAGCTCCAGGGAGCTCAGTTTTTTTCAAAGATTGACTTGAGATCGGGGTACCATCAGCTGATGGTAAAGGAGGCAGATATTCCGAAGACCGCGTTCCGTACGAGATATGGCCATTATGAATTTGTAGTAATGCCTTTTGGGATAACCAATTCACCTGCTGTATTCATGGACTTAATGAATAGAATTTTCCATGAGTTCTTGGATAAGTTTGTGGTGGTTTTCATTGATGATATTTTGGTGTTTTCTAAAAGTAAAGAGGAGCATGAAAAACATTTAAGGGTTATCTTGAAAACCTTAAAAGAAAAGAAACTGTATGGGAAATTCAGCAAGTGTGAGTTTTGGTTGCAATAAATTTCTTTCCTTGGTCACATTGTTTCTAAAGATGGAATAACTGTTGATCCTGCAAAAACAAAAGTTGTGGAAGAATGGCCAAGACCCACAAATGTAACCGAGATTCGTAGCTTCCTTGGTTTGGCGGGATATTACCGAAGGTTTGTTAGAAATTTTTCACGGTTATATAGTCCAATGACTAAGCTAACTCGGAAGGGTGTTAAGTTTATCTGGACAAAAGAATGTGATGATTGTTTTCAGGAATTGAAATGAAGATTGGTGAATGCTCCAGTTTTGGAACTACCTTCCAGGAATGGTGAGTTTGTTATATACAGTGATGCTTCATTGAAAGGACTTGGTTGCGTCCTAATGCAGAATGATCAGGTAATTGCTTATGTTTCACGACAGTTGAAAACTCATGAGGTAAATTACCCTACACATGATTTGGAATTAGCTGCTGTTGTTTTTGCTTTAAAAATTTGGAGGCATCATTTGTATGGAGTAAAGTGTGAAATATATACCGATCACAAAAGTTTAAAGTATATATTCACTCAGAAAGAGTTAAACATGAGACAAAGGAGATGGCTGGAATTAATCAAAGATTATGATTGTACAATTCATTACCATCCGGGAAAAGCAAATAAAGTGTTTGATGCTTTGAGTCGAAAAAGTAATGCTTCATTAACAATGTTGCGTTTGGAACTTGATCCTTTGGTTAAGGATTTGATGAAATTTGGCATAGAAGTTGTTGGTGCAGGAAGTCCTTCTGTTTTGTTTCAGGTATCAGTGAGATCATCTCTATCAGATAGAATCAAGCAAGCACAGAAGCAAGATAGTGAGTTGCAGAAAAAGGTAGAGCAGGTTCAGAAAGGTAAGTTGCCTGAATTCAACATTGATAATGATTGCGTTTTGAGATTTGGGAAGAGATTGTGTGTGCCTTGTGATTCAAAGTTGAGGAGAGAGCTGTTATGTGAAACTCATAGTTCTCCGTTTTCAGTTCATCCGGGTAGTACTAAGATGTATAGAGATCTACGGGAGTATTACTGGTGGGATGGAATGAAAAGAGACATTGCTGATTTTACTTTGAAGTGTTTGACATGTCAACAGGTTAAAGCAGAGCGGCAGTTACCGAAAGGGATGCTTCAGCCTTTACCAGTGCCAGAGTGGAAATGGGAGAATATATCCATGGACTTTGTTGTGGGATTACCGAAGACATCTCAAGGTAATAATGCAATCTGGGTTATTATTGATCGCTTGACCAAATCTGCTCATTTCCTTGCTATATGAGATACTTTCTCTCTTGATCAACTTTCCCGTTTGTATCTTAAAGACATAGTCAGGTTACATGGAGTTCCTCTCTCCATTGTATCGGATCGTGATCCCAGGTTTACTTCTAACTTTTGGAAAGGCCTTCAGAAGTTGTTGGGTACTGAATTAAATTTTAGTACATCTTTTCATCCTCAATCAGATGGGCAGTCAGAACGAACAATTCAGACATTGGAGGATATGCTACGAGCTTGTTCTATGGATTATCCGGGAAGTTGGAACCAACATCTTTCTTTGGTTGAGTTTTCATATAATAACAGTTTTCATTCCACTATACAGATGGCACCATTTCAGGCATTATATGGGAAGCGGTGTCGAACTCCAGCTTTCTGGGATGAAGTGGGTAAAAGAAAGTTGATGGGACCAGAATTGGTAGAAGAGATGGCAGAAAAAGTTTAGCTGATTCAGAAACACATGAGAACAGCTCAGAGAAGGCAGAAGAGTTATGCGGATAACCAGAGGAAGGATCTATCTTTCGAGGTAGGTGATCATGTTTTTCTCAAGGTTTCTCCTTGGAAAAGTGTGATGAGATTTGGTAAGAAAGGAAAGTTGAGTCCAAGGTTCATTGGACCATACGAAATTCTGGAGAGAGTTGGATCAGTTGCATACCGAGTGGCATTACCTCCGAGTTTATCTCAGGTACACAAAATTTTTTCACGTTTCGATGTTGAGAATGTATATGCTAGATCCATCTCATGTTTTGAGTCCAGAGGTAGTTCAGCTGGAAGAGAACCTATCTTATGAGGAACAACCGGTACAGATTCTTGACCACAGGGAGCAAGTGTTACAGAATAAGGTGATTCACCAGGTAAAGGTTTTTTGGAAAAACCACATGATTGAAGAGGCAACATGGGAATCTGAAAATGCAATGAGGGATAAGTACCCCCATTTATTCGATAAGTAAATAAATTACGGGGACGCAATTTTCTAAAGGGGGGAAGGATGTAACATCCCAAGTAAGTAATGAATAATATATATTTTTATCTATGTTTATTAATGATTAAGATAGTGTTATAGAGGCTTAAAATGAAAATAAATACAATCTTATGCATGGAATACACAAATATTCTTAAAAGATTGTTTTAGTGCCTTTTGATGGAAAACCATTTATGAATCTATATTTTGACAATTTTATAAACTATGTTTGTCAAAATAAACTTATTCTTTATGATTGGGACATCAAAATTTACCTTGTGTGAATTTTTGGTATTTTTCTGACAATGATCATTTTTTAATGAATAGTGAAAAATACTGCATTTTACATCAAAACTGCTTTTTAATCTAATTTATTTATATGATTAGATTATGTTTTGAATTAGTTTTGAAGTGAAATTAGAATATATTTTTACCATTTTATCCAATGGTGGTCATTGGAATCAATTTCACTTTGAAATTAGACTTAAACTGGTGTCAATCTTTTGATACTTATTGTTTTGTAAAAACACGCTATTTGCTCTGGCAGCGGGAATTAATTATTAAATTAATTAATGTGACTTATATGATTTTAATTTTGTAAAATAGTCTTCATTTTTGAATTCGGAATATCAAATATAGCTTAGGGTGAATTTTTGGTAATTTTCTGAAAAACATCAATTTTTGATGAATAGTGAAACCACTAAGTAGTAATCAAGCAAACTGATTTTTCAGTTAAATGAAAGTTTACCACTAATGTGTATTGAATTTTGAAAATCCGACATACATGGTTGTAATTAAGAAGTAAAATGTGGTTCAATGAGATTATAATAATTTTTGATGAATAGTAACTTATTAAGTTCTTAATCGCGATTAGTGGTAATTAGTGTAGTTTAAGGTATAAATAATGCTTTAATAATATGAAATGACCTAGACACATGTCCCAACCTTATTTGTTGTGTCATGTCCGACCAAGACAAGCCATGGGTCAACTTGGGGACCCCATGGGGACATTTTGGTTGGGAAATGACATAAATAACTTTTTATTTAATGTAAAGGTAAAAATGACACAAACATAATACGTTTTACGAAAACAATTTTTACATGGGGTTATAAAGATCAGATATTTTATTATAAATAGTCATTGTAAAGCTAAAATGATTTCCTACATCATAGTATTTTTTTATGATTTTTAGACATTAAATAAATTAAATTATTTATGACATAATAATGATGCAGCGATGACATCATTATTTGACGATTTAAATAAAATGGAAAGATAATGTAAAATCTATGAACTACACATGGCCAAAACCAATTGGATGAGTGGATTTCGAACCCTTATCACCTTATCCACGAATTATATCAATGTGGGACCTTTTGAAACCGAAACACATTTTCAAATAAAGTAATATTTCTTTACTTTCCAAAAGTGCCCCTCCTCTCCTCTTATAAAAGGCCCCCACCTATACCTCATTTCACACACTACTCAAGCCTTTGGATCGGCCAACCCCTGACCATTTACTCTCTCCACATCCATCTCCTCATCCTATAGGATTCCCTTTGGGCAGAATCCTTTCAAAGGAAGCCTTTAGGCTCAAATCAAAAGGAGTTACACTTTTTAATGTAATTCATTCTCTCATGTTCATTTGTTTTATTTTGCTTCTCAAACCCCCTAAACTCTTTTTATTTACTTCTTTTGTAACAAAACCAGTATCTTAAATATACTAGGATGTTGTTATAAGATATATTTGATCTACACACTCACACAACTACATCAAATGGTTAAAGAACATACGGTTTCCGTGGATGGCGAAATTCTGCCTCCCGAAACGATGATTGTTCAATACTCATTTAACACCTTCAAAGGTGGCCATTATGATGTCACTATTTTTATATATGATATATAATATGTTTATGTTTTCCTTAAGCTTTTGTTTTTTCATTTTTGGCATACCTTTATGGTTTCCATTATGGGTAAACACGATATCTTCATTTTAGGAAGTGCGGACTACCGCCCCTGAAAGTGATTTGATTCGTTAATACCATATGTGGGATGTTTAAAGGATAAAGTTAATGATATTATATATGTTATTATACTGGAATTATAATATACTCTTATATAATTATGATTCCATTCCAGAAAATATGAAATAGAAATGGAAGTAGCGTTCATGCGTACGTACGGCTTACCGTCTCCATGAACGGTGCATTTCATTTCTTACCTCTAAATGTGATGTAATATTATAAATACATGTATATGATGAATATATATGATATATATGTTATCCAAATCATTAATATCATTCTGGATATAACGAACCTATGACCAAATTAACAACATGTAAATGTAAGAAGTCTATTTTTGACTTAAGAACCAAATACCGACAAAATGAACATTATTAACTTAAATGATTACATGATGTTCATAACATGGTATAAAAGGAATAATGAACTTGAAAAAGATTCTTAATCAACTAGAGATTAACTCAAGTTTATTATTCAGGAGATTAAAGAACGGTCGGGTAAAGTCGGAGACGAGGTATGGGACTTCGTCTCAATCTCCTTTCATTCAGGCATATTTTATTTTATACACAACTTTCTTTTATACGGTGTATAAACCACTTTGACTTTTACGTTTATTAAAAAGGAATATTTTTTATACGAAGCATTTACTAAACGACAAAAGGGAATGTTTTTGTCGTACGTATGCAGCGACAACGACTTCTCCGCTGTCGTGACCGTTATTTGAGTTTCGGCTTCCTCTACAAGCCATACCTTCTTTTTAAAAGAAAAATAAATACCATGTTTTACTTTTCTTTTATTTTGGTATTGAAAATGGTTTTCATAATGTTTTTATATCAATGTGTTGTATTGATATCTCGTGATTGAAATGTGGAAATTTTATGTTTTCTTTTATGCATGTTTTATGTGATATGATTATGTTATGGTTCTTGGGCATTATTATGAAGACGGGTGGTTCTGTGATAAACTAAGGGTGGGTGAGCCCGTTATATCTCTCCAATGCATTGGGTAACACGAAGGAGTGAAACGTTAAGGTTTCTCCGAAGAGATTTTAGGGAATATACTGTGTTGGGTATTCCAAACGTAACCAAGAGGGTTACTCCCTACGTAAGAATGTTATGAATGCCTCAAGTTACCTTTATGTCTTATGATTTCTATGATTTATTCATGATTTTATGAGGTATGTTAAAGTGCCTATGTTTTATGGGTAAAGTATGATTTCATTCTTATGTATATATGAACTCATGTTTCCTTTCCATGTTTTTTTTATAACCCATACTGAGTTTTTATGCTCATCCCAAGTTTTTGAAATGTTTTTCACAGGTCAAGGGAAAGGTACATGATAAGATGATAGAGTCAAGGATGTGTCAAGAAATAATCCATGTTTTATTTTAAATGTGTTTCCATTGATGGGAATGAAGAATACTATCTTTATGTAACCACTTTTTTTATTTGTGGAATGTAATGCAAGTTTTATGATCTAATTCTCTAAAACTCTAAACCCGAAAAGATCCTCAATGTGTAATCTTGTAATAACTCAATATTAAGTAAGGTTTAAGGTTGGGGCCTTATATTCCAAATGGTCAATAACACTACCCTTATATGATTATTGTCGAGATATACTTGACCAATTTTTTTTCAAGTTATTGTGTCTTTAATGGTTATTATAATTTTAATAAAATTTACTTTATTTATTTTTTATCAATTAAATAATTTTTGCATCAACAATGTATAAACCTTAAATGTATTGAATTATTTCATAAAAATTACAAATAAATTACCACGATAAATAAAAACATTTTAGCTTTCAAATTATTATTTATAATTGAATTTATCTTCTAAATAACCTTATATTAAAAAAGATATAGTTATTGAAATTTGAGTGATACATATTTAACATTTCATTAAATAAAATAAATTAAATGTTCTAATCTCATCTAAGTGGTTTAAAAAGGATACTATTTCTACCCAAGGATGATTCAGGTAAAAAAATTAATCCAATTATATTATTACAAGTGTTAGGGTAATTTTATAAAATTATTTTTACCCTTAATTACCCGATTTACCATTTTACCATTTTAATAAAAAATTACCAAAGTTACTATTCATAAATCCCAAAATTAAAATACAGTTATTTAAAAAAATTGGAACTAATAATTCAAAATATGGAATCCATTAGTCAAAATTAAAAACAAAAATGTTGTAGTAATTAATTTAAAATTAATCTCACTGTAAAAATTAGAAAATAGATTTAAAAAGTTAAAACTTTACAAAAGATTTAAACGTTTCGACATATAAATTTAATTTAAAATTAATGTCTAGGACCAACATTATATCAAATGAAAAAAATATTATATTTATACTTTAAACCATTCAATAATATAATTTAACCATAAAAAAATTTCAATAAAAAATGTTTTCTTCAATTAAAATTTAGTATATTTTTACTATTCATCAAAACCTAAAATCTATTACAAAAATATCACAAATTAATCCAAAGTAAATTTTTATATCCAACATAAAAAAAATAGTTTTATGTTTTCATATAAAAATTATTAATTTATCAATATTTTACCTTTACCATTAAATGGTGGTAAAACTAACCTTCTGAAAAATATAGATTTTTATAAAGAAAATTGGGTTTATTAATGCCCAATGAAAAAAATATCTATTGGATGAATAACAAGAATATTTCATTAATTCTATAAAATATATATTTAATTAATTTAATTTACTAAAATTAATTCACTCAATTTAAAAATAAAAATATATAGTGGATTTATATTTTTCATAAATAATTGGTAGCCAATAAATTCACCATACATTTCCATAAGTTAGCTAATTTCATTACCACTAACCTAATGGATAGGTAATAATGATTGTTTTTATACTAAGGTAGTCTCATGGTTAGTTTAAACTCATGATTGTGTGCTTTGAAATATATTGATGAATTAAAATTATTGAAGAAAATATTTCATAAAAACACCTGGGTGTCACATTCTACCCCCCTTAAACTGAATTTTGCCCTCGAAATTCGTCACATAGATACAAATGGATGAGTATACCTTATCCTTGTCACATCATTAAGTTCCCACATAGATTCCTCAAATTTTTCATTCCATCGTTAAATGTTAACTAAGGGAGTGGCCTTATTTCATTGAACATTTTCACTATGATCCAGAAGCTCTATCAATTGATTTGCATAAGAAAGATATCTCTCCAGTGGTGTGACTTATGAGTTTAGTACATGTGAAGGATCAGGTATGTAATTTTCCAGGAGAGATACATGAAACTCAAGATTATCTTTAGAGAGATTCTATAGATGATCCAATTGATATACTACATTCCCAACACAATCTATAATTTTAAAAGGACTTATATACCTAGGGACCAGGTTTCCCTTCTTTACTAATCTCAATAATCTCTTCCAGAGAGCTGTTCATAGAAACATCTTATCACACACTTTAAACTCTATGTATTTTCATTTGTTTTCAAAATAACTTTTTTTTACTCTAAGCTTGCCTTATTGTTGTTAAATTGGTCTGAAATTCTCTTCCATTTCATCAACAAGATCAATCCCTAATAGATTTCTTCCCCCAACTTCTTTCTAGTAAGTTGGAATTCTATATTTACTTCCATATAATGCTTCAAAAGGATCCATCTATATACTAGAGTGAAAAATATTATTTTAAAAAAACTCCACCAAAGGTTGGTGTTTATCCCAACCACATTTTAAATCCATAGAGAACTCTCTTAACATGTCTTATAGAGTTTGAATTGTCCTCTCAGACTTACCATCTGTCTGAGGATGTTAATCAGTGCTGAGACTTAACTATATATCCAAAGCTTACGGAAGGATTTTTTAGAACATTGAGGTAACCCTAATATACCGACCAGATATAATAAAAAGTGGTACTCTTACAATCTTACCATTTCATTTACATATATCTGGGCAATCTAATCAAGAGATAAATCCTCTCTAATAAAAATTCAGTGTGTCATCTTCGTAAGGCGATCAACTATAACCCATATAGAATTATGACCTTTAGATATTTTGGTAAAGCTAACGACAATATCTATAGTGATGTTTTCCCATTTCCATTCTAGTATGGGTCATGGTTGTAACATCCCCTTTGACTTCAATCTTTAAATATTTA
Source organism: Viscum album (assembly GCA_963277665.1). NCBI lineage: Eukaryota > Viridiplantae > Streptophyta > Magnoliopsida > Santalales > Viscaceae > Viscum > Viscum album. The sequence goes on along the minus strand of OY728133.1, from coordinate 122,754,893 downwards.
TTTTATGAAAAAATAATCACCGAGAGACATATTCAGCAACATCTCTTTTTATTTCATCTCACCAAAAATAATCTTTTAGGTACCTTTACATATTTGTGCTTCTAATATGAATAGAGAATGATGAAAAATGAGCCTCATCCAACAGATCATTCTTTATTTCTCATATTAGAGGAATACAAACCTGTTTTATGAACCTTATTATTCCCTCACAATGAGGTTTGAATTAAGGAACATTTCTCACCATCTTTTGTATATCAACTTATTCCATCTGATCCTCCTTAATATTCACTTTTATATATGGTTGAACATTAATTTGTCAAGGATAATATTTATCCCCCTCTATTAAAATTTTATGATCCATCCTTTCCAAATCCATATATACTAGATCTTTTGTGATCCTCATCATGGATGGCTAGCATGGTCCTTTCCACTCAAATAATCTACCACCTTGTTTTATTTCCCATGGTGGTAATGTATTGAGAAATCATAATCATTAATCAACTCTGACCATATTTTTTATGTATATTAAGATCATTTTTTTGAAAATATATGTTAAAATTTTATGATTAGTGTTAATATGACACATTTCACCATAAAGATAACACCGCTATATATTTAGTAAAAATACTACAGAAGCTAACTCGAAATCATGATTTGGGTAATTTTCTCATTGATTTTCAATTGTTGTGAGGCATAATCTATCACCATATTATTTTTATGAGAAAAACCCATATTCTTCGTGGATGAATCACTATATATCACAAACCATTCTCCACTACAAAGAATTGTGAGCACATGTGCACTGGATGACCTTCTTTTTAGGTCTTTGAAATTCTCTTCAAATTCCTCCATCCACATGAACTTAAATCCTCTCCAAGTCAACATGGTGATTGGATTAGATAATTGTGAAATATCTTTCACAAAACATCAATAATATCCAGCCAAACCAAGATAAAATCATATCTTAATTATCATTTTTGGTCTCATATAACATTTAATAACTTCTATTTTGTTGGATCTATAGATATCCCCTCTCTTGATATTATGTGATGCGAAAATGAATCTTTTTAATGCCAAAATTAACACTTGGTAAATTTTTAATAAAGATTATACTTTCTAAGGGTATTCAGTACAATTATCACATGATCATTATACTATTACTTACTCTTCAAATAGACAATAATATCATCTATAAGTACTACAAAAAACTAATCAAGATTTTCTCTAAATGCCCTATTAATTTGATCCATGAAGATAATGGAGGAATTAGTAAGACCAAAAGGCATCACTATAAATTCATAACGTCTATACCTTTTATGGATTGTCATTTATCATATATCCTCTTAATTGACCCTTAATTAATGATATCAAGGATGAATATGAATCTTGGAAAAGTATTTATCTCTACATAGCTGGTCAAATAAGTCATCAATGCGGGGAAGAGGATATTTTTTCTTGATAGTGATCCTGTTAAGTTCTCTATAATCAATGAAGTGTCTCATTGAACAATATTTCTTCTTATTAAATATAATAGGTTCACCAGAAGGTGATTAACTAGGGAATATGAATCCATTGTTAAGATTCTATTGGAATTTATTCTTGAATTACTACAACTAAATTGGTACCATTCTATAAGGTGTCTTTGAAATAGCCATAACACTCGTTATGAGTTATATTAAAAACTCAACTTCACAATTTAGGGTAAGTCTTGTAAATTTTCCCTGAAAGACATAAAAAAACTACAATACTATGGTTGTATTATTAATTGAAAGTTTCTCCCCAACCATTTGAGATAGATAACAGTCTATTATATGAATCAAGACCCATAAGATATAATAAATTTATACTAGAAGTTCATATTCATCCTTATATCAATAGATGATCATATACTGATCTGGAATATAACATGTGACTTACCTTCATTGGAAATTGATATGATATCTATATAGATAAATAAAATACATACTAATAATCACATGAAATTCCACTATAGGAAGTATAATAATATTTTCAGGAAGAACTTTCACACAAACTTCAAATGGAGAAGAATTATAAAATTTTGATTCGACTGTTGTGCCATTAAGAGTAGCTACAACTAACTCAATATCTAATTGTTGAGGAAACATGTAGATAACCATATTAAATTCTTCATAAATAAAAGAGTGGTTTGATCTATAATCAAATATGTTAGGACAAAAAGGGGCCTAGATACCCTGAGAGGGGGGTGAATCAGGGTATGGATAATCTATTTCAAAATTATTCATACCCCACTAGATGTTGAACTCTATATTATAAGGGTAACATTGTCTGCTCTTATGTATTTATGTCAATCACTTATTTTTATCTTTATCTGATGGTTAGGCTTTAGATGCAATGCAGGGAAGCAAGAAGGCATGCACAATGATTTTTTACTTTGTTCACCCTCACTGGGCTATTTCCAAGGTGCATACAACGGAGATATGCCTTTGTACCAAATCCACTATAAGCACACGGTTGTTTACAAGATTCAGGCTAGATCAATTTTATGCCCAGTCCCACTGCCTTTATAAGGTTTATGGCCAGCTCACTGCTTTACCATGGGTCACTCCCTATTTATCTCTCTCTAGCTTACTGCCAGTGGAGAGGATCACCTTCTTCCTCTTCCTTTGTTCACTTCTCTAGAAAGGATTCACTCACAGTTTATAGACATGTTGGTCTCTTCATTTGCACTAATGAATACATCATCTTTTGTATGTAGATTCTCTGTTGAAGTCCAACTTTCACCCGTAGATGAATCTCACTTTATATCCAAGGTATCGGGAAATCTTCCAGCTTTCGCACAGACCTAAAATGACTGGCATGCTTCTACCATACCTAGCGTGCTTCTCTCATACCTGGCGCACTTCTCCAATCCGACGTGCAAGTTCAAATCAACCACTTTCGCGATACTCACTTCTTCAACTCTAAACTTGTGTGACTCACACCCTTTTACGCCCAAACCAATTTTGGCGCACAACTATCAACAGTCGCACTTCTTCAAAGCATGGTGCGCAAGTGTCACAAAACCACATGCGTGACACCACCTTATTCAACTATAGACTTTGGAGACTCACACCATTACTCTCCCAAACCACTTTGGGTGCACAACTATAAACTGGAACGCAACTTCTGATTATCTTTATACTTGTGCGACCACACCACCATTTGCACGACTACAACACTTGTGCGGCTGGAGCTCTGATTTTCTCTAATTTTTGAACTCACTACTGAATTAGGAGGGGTGGACCTCTATTTATAGGCATTTGGACACCTTGATCACTGGCTCCCATGTCTTCTCTCGATGTACATGTCCAGCCACCCAGTCTATGTCGCTCTAGTCACTTGCGCGACCAATCCCAAAACATGGGCGCCCCTTTTTCCTTTTCCATATTTTGTTGTTATATTATTTAATAACATATGACGTGAATGTTTATAAACCTCCAAGACACCGCACGCAAGTCCCTTTTCCAAAAACACTTTTCTCCATTTGTCGATTTTGAGGTCCAGAAATTTGGTACACTGGAAAATGGCGCCACCTTATATCTGCTCTTTTTGAACCACCTCCAGATCAACCATTCCTTTATTGAAATTCTTGAATAAATCTTGTATCATTAATAACATCCATTGAACTCAACATTCCACCATGAAATCCCTTTTTTCAGCAAATTTGTACTTCCTAGTTTTCTTTGTCAACAAACACAACATGAAAGACCACTTTGTCAGCAAACACAGTCACATCAAAAATGCTTCAAATGATACCTTAATGGATTTTTACCCAACAAAATAAAACATTTACTACTTTAAAGTGGTTGGTATGTGTACCTTTAACCACTTCATTATTTTACACCACATTTTGAATAGTGATCTCATGTGACTTTCCTTGGTCTTTCACCTTAAGAGTTTACTAATGTCAATCATCATCAATAACCTTTAGATTAGGGAATTGATTGGAATAATTGTCCCATTTCCTTGCACTTTAAACATTGATGTGTAGTAGGTGCATTCTATGTATCCTTTTCATTATTTTCATCAATAGACATATTTTCCCAACACTTCGGCATTCAACTACCTGATGACCTTCTCTCCCTCATTTAAAACATTTTTTAGTTCCTTTAAGATAATTTTTTCCATGTTTCTTTCCATCCATTGAGCATAAGGGAAAATTATTTTTCTTTTCAGTGTGGTCTTTATATTTTCCCTTGAATTACATTTTTTTCTTCTTATCAAACCATGATGACTAATGGATTACTCAAATATCTGTTTCCACCTCAAGATCACATTGAACTATTTCCTCATAGCTATTTAAGTCCCTTGTGGCTAATTCTCTTCAAATACTTGGTTTTAATACACTATTGAATCGATCAATTTTACTCTCAAGTGGGATAATAATTGCAGAATTGTACCTTGAATGTCTCGTAAAATGTGCTTTGTAGGCACCAACAGATTCATCATCGTTTTACTTATATTCTATGAACTCATTCTCCATCATTGATTGAATAATACAAGGAAAGTACTTATTGAAAAAATTTATTGAATGCATCCACTTCCATTGATTCAATTTCATCTATTTGCCTTGTATTGCTAATAACATACCATTGTTGATTAGCATCACCTTCCACATGATAGACTTCCAAGATGACTGTAACATGTTTTAAACATTATAGAACTGAAAAATATCTTTTCAGGGGTACTAATCTATTATTCAGCCATTATTGGATCATATAACCCACTGAAAGAAGGTGGATGCTTCCTCATGGAGGACTCAATAGAATTTTGTTCCCTACATTGTACTTTTGGAAGTCCTACATGATTCATATATTGAAAAGGTTGTGTAAGCATAGAAATAAGGTTTTTCATTCCCTCTCCCATAAAATTCGGTCTCTTAAGAGGACAATCATAACATTTCCTATCACATTCATCATTAATAGGGTTCCTCTAGGTTCCAAACATTGACTAAAACTAATAATCATAGTATGAGAAACACTAACTATAATGGAATAACCATATAATAAAGAATATAATTTCAATATAGAAAATTTTAGGTTTTATCCTAGGTTATTCATGACAATTTCTAAATCACTAGAGTTGTAACATATAATTTAGTATATCCTTAGGGTTCTTCTTGTGGTTTTATCATCCAATTTTTTAATGGTTGACTATAAATTTCATCTAATAACACGTATAAAAAAATCATACATTACATAAATACATGTTACATCAAAATTTAAGAAAATTAATTAAAAATATAACAAATCCCCAACAGTAATTTATAGTTTTACTATCTTTTTAAATAGGGAAATATAAAAAAACAAGTTCATAAGATATTTTTATTATCTCCCACTTATTCGTTCATAACTAGACCCCTTTTTACATCCCTTACTTAATACCCTTCATTGTGAACTTGGGAAAAGAAAAACAAGAAAGTGTGATATCCTATGCCTAGTAAGGGTAAACATAGAGATATTAATCATATCACAATCATAACACATAATAACATAACATTGGAAAATCTTATCCTCCATACGAAAGATAGTGATACCATGCCATGGGATAAATCATAAGAATCAAATAATATAATCTCAAAATTCATAACATAAGATATGATATTTTTTGTCATACACTTAATCGTAGAAAATCATTTCATATTAATCAAAGAGCATTGATAAGACCATCATTGTATACAAATTCCCTTACTGAACCAAGCTCACTCCTCATTCCAAGAATGAATTACTGAACTAATAGCATTTCCAATTCAATTATTATGTATCTCATAATATATAATCCTTTACCCAATTCATTGGAAGGAGATATATGTACCAAATATCTCATAATTAAATTATTTGTATGTGTTCCAAAAAAACATAAATCATTCATCAAATCATAACCCAATAAAAAAATGGATTTCTTAAACATCATGCCATTATAACATAATCCATATATAACAAATGAATTTCATAAACCGAATTCTATAAAAAACATAATAAAAACATATGAATAATAGGGATATTATAATTGAAACATAACACTATTAAATAATACAATCTTAGATGGAAAATGATTTTTATGGAACACTTGAAATTAATTCTTGATGAAAATATCATTTCTTCTTCAAAAACATTTTATTTTTTAAATATGTCACACAATTTTATAAGAAAATAATTTATTTGAAAATAAACATGAAATATTTTAAAGATATATTTATAGAAATATGTTGTTATTAAAATTTAAAAACCCATCATGTCGTATAAGATAAAATAAAACATTCTTCTCGTACTTTTTTTGGATAATTCAAAAAGTACCTCGAATCGAAAATTAAAAAAAATATTCCTTTCATATCGTTAAATAAAAATTAACTAATGGGTAAGTTTCACATTCAAAAATTATATAATTATATAAATAATATTAAATATTTATAAAACATTTACATTAATGAGAAATATACCCCAACAAATAATTATGTATAAATAATCTGAGATAATAATAAGATTGAAAAATTATCCATTACCTTAGGTCTGATATCCTTTGTATGTATCAGAACCTCTTGTATAATTATTTAAATAATTTCATTGAATTATTCCAAAATCATATTAATTTTTATGAGATCATATATGACATATATTATCATCTATTTGGTAGTAACAGTATTACTCATCCATCCGGTATTAACTTCTTTATTTTCTTACGCATGTTTTGTCAAATAAGTTTTTGATTCTCTAGTTAGGTTATAGTTATATAATATAAAATGATATATTAGTATAATATATATCATATTAATTCATTAAATTTGTTGATATAATCATTCTTTAATGAATATCATGTATAATGGATCGCATTGCATCATAGAGATAGTAGGTCGTACGTACACACGAGTAGGATTTTCATTCCCATAATTATTGAATGGTATTGAAGTGTATCACTTAAAATATTTCAGATTCGTTATCATGTTATAATAATAATATATCATTATTATTTCTATCATTATAAAAATACATGTATAGTGTTGGTGAAAAAGAGATCACACCATGGTGTGGACATCGTAAGTTGTACATACGTGTGCGTGGTGATTTCGTTTTTTGTAGGATGGATAGAAGGTGGAATATGGTTTTTTCAGAATCTTAATAACATCTCAGTATATAATTGATACTTGAGTTATTAATTTATAGTTAAAAAACTCATGGATAGTAATTTGAAAAGGAAAAAAGGTTGAAAAAATCGGTATAGGAGATTGACTCTTCTTCGACGTGCTTCCCCTAAGTCTCCTCTTAAAGCACTAGATATGGTATATAGAGAAGACTATAACCTCAATAATGTTACTATGTAATATTTTAATAGAAAATTACATGGTATATATAATAGTTAAGGCTAAATGAGTTGTGAAGAAATGAGGGAGGAGGTTCCCTTTTATAATTGAGGTGAGGGGTACTTTTGGAAACCCAATGAAGTTTTAATTTATAATAAAATAAAACCACACTAAAACCCCAAAATTGTATCAAATTAAAATATTATATGATATATATTTTTAATCTCATTTACTAATAAATTTTGTACATGTTTTTCTATAAATTTAAACCATTTCATTTTAATTAACACTTAGTTATTCTATTTAATTTTTAACTAGGGTACAACTATTTAGATATTAAGATGGATAAATATATTCTTATTTTATGTCCAGTAGACCATAAATAAATGCCTTAGACCATTTTATACCATATAATAATTATATATTTCTTAAAAATGTTTTATTATTTTTATATAATTTAATAAAACATTTTTTGATAAATAATCAATATTGTCAAATTTTGAAACTATTCTTTTAATTGATTTTTATAAATATTAAAATAAAAATATAACATAGTACTAAATATTTTATTATATTACTAAGATGTTAAATTATTTTATAAAATTCATTTTATAGATTAATTATACCAAATTATATTTGTTTTAATAATTTCATAACATTTATTTGTTATCTCCTTCGATAAAATAATTACAACATTAGAATTGTGTAGTTATTTAATACACTGATTTTGTGAATAAAATTAAAATATAAAATACTATGATAAATAAAAATATACTATATTTTATAATAATGCTTTTAGTCAAATAAATATTTTGGGAAATTCAATATTAAAAATTTTCTACTGATTAAAACATGAATGTGAAAAATATAACATCAGATTAAATAAAATAATATAAGTGTCATAATCTCTTATATAAAGATCCAAATGATCAATAACTCGACCATTGGATGATTATTGTTGAGATGTAATCTCCTATAAATATTTTTTAAGTTTTTTTCTTTTAACAGTTTTTACAATTTTAATAATAATTAGTTTATTGATTTTTCATCAATTAAATAATTTCTACATCATCAATATATAATCCTTTAATGTAATTATTTATTTAAAAGAAATTAAAAATAAATTAACATGATAAATAAACACATTTTATATTTAAAATAAATATTTATAATCAAATTTACCTTCTTTATATCCTTATATTAAAATGATATAGTTATTAAAATGTGAGTGAGACATATTTAACTTTTCTTTGAATAAAATTAATTAAGTGTCCTATTCTCATCCAGGTGGCTTCAAAAGGATACTATTTCGACCCAAATATGGTTGAAGTCAAAAAAAATCAACCAATGATATTATTAATAGTGTTAGGTTAATTTTATAATATTATTTATACCCTTAATTTCATGATTTTCCCTTTTAACACATTAATAAAAAATTACCAAAGATAATATTCATAATGACCAAAAATAAAATAAATCTATTTAAATAATTTACACATAATTATTCCAAATATGGAATCCATTTTTAAAAATTCAAAAAATATAATTTTTTGTAATTAATTTAAAGTTAATCTCACTGTCAAAATTCGGAAACGATTTTTTAAAGTTATATCATTACAAAATATTGAAGTGTTTTTACATATAATTTCATTTTAAAATTAATTCCAATGACCCAAATTATATTAAATGATAAAAATATTTTCTAATTATTCTTTAAAACATTTAAATTATATAATTTATCAATATAAATTATTTCAATGAAAAAATTTGTTTTCAATTTAATTTTATTATATTTTTAATATTCACCAAAACATTAAAGTTATCATAAAAATATCATAAATTCATCAAATGTAAATTTTTATATATTACTTCCAAATATAAGTTTAATTTTTTCCTATAAAAATACTTAATATGTAAAAAATTTTACCTTAAAAATGGTTCTCCATTAAAAGGCGGTAAAGTTACCCTTTTGAAAAATGTTAGTTTTTATACATAAAATAGGGTTTATTCATACTCAATGACCAAAATATGTATTGGATGAATATAAAAAATATTTTATTAAATATATAAAATAAATATTTCAATAATTTTATTTAATAGTAGTAATTCACTCAATTTAAAAATAAAAATCTATAATTGACTTATATTTTTCATAAATAATGTGTAGCTAATTAATTCATCAGAAATTTTCAGAAATTTTCTATATTTATTGTCGCTAACATAATGGTTAGGTTATGATGGTCAGTTTTATACTGAGGGCATCTCATGGTTACTTTAAATTGGTGATTGATTGCAATACAAGATATTTATGAATAAAAATTATTTAAATAAAATATATCATAAAAACATATGGGTGTTACAACCTAGATCATATATAAAGTGGGTAAGTTTTTATGGAAAAAAAGAATGTGCAAGATGTTTTGTAGAATTAAATAGAAAATTGGTCAATGATCCAATTTATATATTATCATCAAGTAATGAAGGATTTTTAAACTATAGTGATTCATTGAAGAAAGGAATTGGTTTTGTTTTTATACAAAATAATAAATAATTGAATATGATTCAAGGTAGTTGAATATTAGTGAAAGAAATTATCTAACTCGTGATGTTGAGTTAGAAACCATGATATTTTCGTTGAATATATAGAGTCACTATCTCTATGGTTAATGTTGTGTGATATATATGGATCAAAATATTTTTAAATATATCTATACATTGAAATAACTCTGCATGATACAAAGATGATGGCTTGTGTTACTAAAAGATTATGATTTCTTAATACATTGTCACCCAGGAAAATAAAATAAGGTAACAAATTCAATAAGAAAGAAAGATCATGGACTTCTAACCTAAATGAGGATTTATAAAGATCTTATATTCCTAGATTTATTAAATATGGATATGTGAATTTTTATGGAAGGTGAAACATCACTCCTTTTTCAAATAATTGTTAAACCATATTTACTAGAGAAGGTAAACATTTTTCAATCTATCGATGAGAATTTTCAAAAGAAAATTAAAGTTGTCAAGGTTGTAAGATTGGAATACATCTTATATGAGGATGGAATTAGAAAATTTGAAAAGTGGTTATATTTTCTATCAATACAAAAGCTAAAAGGGAACAATTAGATGATTCTTAGAGCTCAAATTTCTCTATACAATCTAGTAGTACCAAGATGTATATAGATATTAACAAACATTTTTAGTGGGATAATATGATGTGGTAAATGTATGACTATGTGTCAAGATGAATAGTATGTAAATAAATTAAGGCTAAGAGATTTTATACTAGAGGAGTCATGGAACCTATGCCTATTATTATTTTAATGTGGGATGACATTAATATGGTCTTCATCACTAGATTACCAAATACCTTCAGAAAAAATGATATTATAAGGGTTATTGTTGATCACCTTATAAAATAAGTATATTTTAATCCTATAAGAGAATATTTACCACTTAAGTACCTAGAAATAATCAATATTAGTTAATTTTTAAGACTTCATGGTGCACCTATATCAATTTTCTCTAATATAGATCCTCATTTTACATCCAAATTCTGGAAGAGTGGTCAGAAGCATTTTTATACTCAACTTCATTTAAGTACTACTTATCACCCTCAAACATAAGAATAGTATGAAATGACTATTCAAAAATTTGAAGACATTTTTAGATCGATATAATATTACATATATGGTATGTGGAAATAGTATTTACCTTTATTTTTTCCTATAGTAACAATTTCTATTCTAGTATTCAAATGGATCTATATAAATTATTAGATGGAAAGGCATGTGGTACTCTAAGATGTTGGGATGAAGTTGGTGAGAGGAAATATATAAGACCAAAAATTATTTAAGAGATAATGAAAAAAATAAATACTATTCACAGTCTTATTAAATAATCTCAAAGTATGAAATACAGTTATGCTAATAACCAGAGAAATGATTTGGAATTTCAAAAGGGAGATCATGTCTTTCTAAAAGTATCTCCACGGAAGGGTGTCATAAGGTTCGGTAAGAAAGAGAAAATAAGCCCCATGTAAATTAGACCATTTGAAATTTTGGAAATATTATATTACTAACTAAAAATACCACTAAGTCTCTCAAACATTCATGATGTGTTACACTTATTATTGTTAATGAAGTGGATGCCAGACAGGACGCAAGTACTCACTAATGAAAAAATAGAACTGGATCCAGATTTTTCATACTATGAAGACCCTATTAAGCTTATTTACACTATAGAGAGTGTATATAAAAATAAAATGACTCTACTGGTAAACTTTCTTTGGATAAACCACAAAATGGAAGAAGCAATGTGGGAACTTGATGATGTTATGAAGAAAAACCATGCTCGTCAATTTAGAAGTCAATACTCATGAAAAAATTTTAGGAATAAATTTCCAAAGGAGGGAAGTTTATGACCCCCCAATATATTATGGAATATATCCCCTTAAATAATTACAATTTACTTTATAACCTATGTTACATGCAACACTGTGTTTAAATGAACTATGATATACTATTAAATATTAACATGAATTTTGGAATAGTAATGTGGCCATTAGGAATAGTACTGGGACCATTAGAATAGAAACCTCACCTATGAATGTCTTAAAAAATTATGTATCTTATAAATTAAAATAAGATATATTTATTTCATGAAATAAGTAAATAAATGTTTTAAAATGATAATTTAAGTTTTAGTATTTTTGTAAAATATAATTGTTTATTTACAATTTTATAATTAATATAATAATTAAAAAATTATTTTTATAAAATATATTCATAAATTAATATTTTTTTCTTATGATAATAAAATAATTTTATGAGATCGAAAAAAATAAGGTGTTGTAAATTTGGTTATAATAATAAAATATGTATTTTTCAAATACATTGTGATTTTAAGTAAATATTAAATTTATCAAATATAGAAAATTATTTTTATAAAATGGATTCAATTTTTGAAAACTACGCTTTTAGAAATTATTAGGGGTGATTTTTTGGAATTTTTCTAAAATAGTTGAATTTTTGTGAATAGTGAAATATGAGACATTACAATATTAGATAAATACACCATTTATTGAGCCATGAATGATGTATGAATTATGTCAGGTCCATTTTTTTTAATAACTTGAACTAGTTACTATAATTGGTCAAAATAATCATCACAATTGATAGTATTTAGCTAAAATAATAAACAAATGAATAAAATAAAAAACACCCCTCTCATCCACTATAAATATGACCCCTCACCAGCCCTTCTCCTCACACCTTCTTGGATTTGGATCTTATTATATTATACCCAATTATTATCCTACACACCTTCCCCATATTCTGTACTTTCTTGTCTCAACAATATACCATTCCCAATAACCTTAAGGAGGTTCTCAAGGATACGTTGTACAATAGGTAAAATCCTCTATTGTTCTCTTTTAATTTCATTTAATTTATTTTCTTTTCTTATCATATCCTTACCTCATCTATAAAAAAATAATTATAACTAAATTATCTTACATATACTGTAATTTAATTTTTTTTAGTTAAATATCCATCACCAAACCCCTTCTCCACTCCCTTTTATTCAAAAATTTAAAACATCATCTGTGATGTGTCGATTTACCAACATCATGGATGCTAATTTTAATATTCTAATACCAAATTTAAGGATGCATAGAAAACCATTATAATGGTTAAATAATATTTTATTACACATTTTATAATTTATATAATTTTTTGGAACCAATATATAATAATGATATTAAATAAATTGATATAAGTTTGTGATGGTCATAAAAACCGCCATAATAAATTAAATCATTCTCACTAACATTTTATCTAATGAATCATTATCATACTATATAACCAAATGATATTTAAAATTTTTTATACTCTTATTATTTCATTAATAGATTATAATTTCAATTATTTAGAACTATTCTCATTTTACAGGAACTCTTATACTTGTATACAACCGAATCGATCATGAAAACCCTAGAAAATGAATACTCCCAGAACAAAAACAAATTGAGTCTTATAACTCACAAAAGGCCATACATGAACATAATAAAATTATTGTAAATAAAATAAACGTATAATATGTTCTAATTTAACTAAAATTTGATTATCTGGGACATTAAGGGAAAGTGTAGAACATTTTAATATATAAGGTAAGGGATTTCATAAATGAACTTCCATTCATTGGGTTATAAATCCACATAATTGATTATGAAATGATTGTACGTGGGATCAAATTTTTATTTATTTATGTTCTATTCCCACTTATCCATTTTTGGATAATATTTTATTACACATTATCACCCCATTGAATAAATCTCACCCTAATGATACGAACCTCATTAGGGGTTTCTCATCTCATATTTATTTATATGAGATATGACTTATTCACAAACTATTCCTTATGTGTGGTATATGTATACACCCCATTTTTATTTATGATCATCATTAATTTAATAATTCATTAAATATACATATTTCTTATATCAAGGATAAGATTATTAACTTAGTTTTATACCATTTTTACATACGATGTTCATTTTGAATTTTGTTTTAACTGTGAAAATATGGATGAATCTATATCCTATACTCAATATAGATATTTTGATAAGGCATATTTTTTTTGAATTAAATATATGAGTAAATAAATATTTGGAATTTTAGTCATGGTTTGGGCCCAAAATTATATATCCCCTCGATTCGTCAATGGGTCTCACTAGACAAAATGGTTGGGGACGTACCCTTCATGTTTGTTTCCAAGAAGAATCTGACGAGTTTCTACCCATAAACAGAACCCATCATGTGAATGGTATTTATGGAAGTGGTTCATTTGAAAGATATATGATGTCCCATAATTAATCAATTTCTTCATTAATTATTTATTTATTACATTCCATGATATTTCTAATATGAAAAAATATACAGTTTCATTTTAACTCTCAGTTTATTGATATCATGTATTTCTCAGATATTTACATTTCCATAATGATTATTCACTACTAAATTTACATCACTTGTTATGGATTCATGTAACCCATACTGATCATTTGATCTAACCCCTTTATTTTTTCCCTTCCCATGGTTATGGAGATGAAATCTTTGAATAAGTGTCAAGGAAGCAGTTTATCTTCCTTTGTTATTTTCTGTGTTTAATTTCAAATGTAATTACGGATCCATGTATGTATATATTTCTTCAAAACTACTAAACTAATCTACCCATAGGGATGTGTTCCCTTGTATCTTTTACATTTTAAAAATTTACCAACAACTCTAGGCTAATAATGTTAGGGTTGTTACACCCTATGTACATAATTGAATGAAATAATATGTATGAGCGGTGCTTACATATATTTGTATACATAAATGTACCCCTTTACACTTACACACGTAATCATTTTTCACATGTACACAGAATTATACTAAGCCTAAATATATAAGTTCATTCCTCCATGTATGAATATATATATATTTATATTGGTGGAACTTATGTATATATATTCCTACCTAATAATACCCATGTAAGTCACCTATGACTCCGGAGACTCAAATCCAATTCAAGAATGTCCATGATATACAAAAAATAAATAAATAAAACCCAAATATTATAAGAACCGTAATTAAAATAAGGCCAAAAGAAAAGGTAGAAGGAAACCATCCTTAAAATGATGGTGGGATAATTGAAATGGTCTGATATGATTTACATTCAAGGAAGAATTCCAAAACAATCTCAAAGGAAAACAGGGAAACTGATTGCAAATGGTAACACTAGAAAAGAGAACCAAAAATTGGGTCAAAAAATAACATAGGGTTTGGCAAAATGAAATAGGGAGACAGTGATGGAAAATATCTAGAAATGGAAAGAGGAAGGATCTAGAGCACTTACCTCGAATAAAAAACCACAAAACCCTAGGAAATTTGGTGGATCTCTATGGGAAGAGAGAGATTGGAGGGAACGGTGGTGTGTGGCCAGGAAGTATTGGAGGGGGAGGTGTCACATGAGAAACATGGGGAAGGAGGGGAAATAAAATAAAAATGGAGGAAAGAGAAAAATAAAAATAAAAATAAAAGAAAATCCAAAATTTTAAAATATCGAGTAACTGATATGATTTGTGTACGGTTTAATAAATCATTCATTGGACATTTCCATGGCCAGGAACCCCTTTCAGAGTTACCCCTCAGAAGATTTACCATTGAGAAAACTATGCTCAAATCATGATACTTGGCACTATAAACTCATAGAGACAAATCTCGCACTTGTCACATGATTAAATAATGTTTTCTCAAATCTTTCATCACACCACTAACACACCTTGGAACCTAAACATGCACCACACGGTAAAATCAAACTATGTGGGATAATAGTGAAACAGATAAAAATTCACAAAAAAATTTAAATTTCATCCCATTGATTATCAGAACTCATTATTTATCAAGAACTTTATAAAATAAGACAGACATAAATAATTAAAAAGATGGGTCAAGTCAGGATTTGACACTCTACAACCTAGAATTCATGTTAAAATAAGCATATGAAAACATGGATATAATGGTCTAGGAATCTATGGATGAAATACAGAGAATCACAGAGTAATATCACATTAAATAAGAGAACAAAGATGAATCCATGGGAGCTAAATTGGATGTTGAACCGGAGGTAATATCTTTACTTAACCATAAAACTAAATTACTACTTGAAATCTCTTGAGAATACACTTTCGATTTTGATGGCCCCTGGGAGAAGGAGTATTTAAACCCTACTTGGATAGCCCAATAAATTTATCAACAATATTATGGGTTATCCAACTATTGGTTTCCTCCTAAACAACACACCAAAGCTGGATCACAAGTTCAACAAGACGGAAACAAGGAAGAAGACAATGATGAATCCAATGCGGAAAAAGAGGAGGGAACAATAGATATATTCATGGATAATTTCATAAAAGATCTAAAAAGGTAGTTGGGACTATAATAAGATGATGATGAAGAGGGGTACCATGTTTGGATTTACCTTATGGTATTTATAACATGTTCACAACTATCCATATTTTGGTTACCACCTCCAAGTGATGAAGACAAGGATGAGGTTATGGCTTCTAAAATTTAAATTATTAAATAATATAAATAATAAAAACCATTGTAATAATATTGGTATAAGTTTTACCAAGTATAGTTAAGTAAGGAATTTCTTTTTCATGACTGATCCAATAATTTTTCTTCTCCTCATAAAAATTCAAGACGACCAAAATGAATATAAAGAGAAGAGTAATCATGGATGTTCTATAAAGTCCAAATTGGATCAACCTGATATGGTTAACACAATATCACACTATAATTATATTATATAAAAAGAGGTAAGGTTAATATAAATGACCATAACCAAGAGAAACTTTTTTAGAGGAAACTTGATTATTTTTTATTAATTTTATTATGAATTATTTTTAGAACATATATAGAAAATTTATCTTAGGAAGAAATTTTTAAATTCCCCTTATCTTTTTTGGAGATTTAATCTCATGGAACATACACTTTCATGATTTTTTTTTCTTTTTAGGATCATTATGAAGGCACAAGAAGAAGAATAAGAAGGGGTAATCATTAATAAGATAATAATAATAGAATCAATAAATGGGTTTATTTCTTTTAAATTATATATATTTTCACTCCCCATTTTTATTTCAATTCTATTATTGATATTTATTGGGAATTTTCATGAACACATTTATATTTTTGATAAAATTTCGATCAGGGATACTTGAATTATTAAGGAATCTCAAGATTCCTTGTTTTAGATTTCAATGATAATGAGATTGAATGAGTATAATAGAAAATTGAATGATTATAGATAAAAATGTATATTAATTTGATGAATTGTGATTTGAGGAGAGTAATTATATCATGTAGATGAAATATCACTACTATTTTTCATGATTTTAGTTTTTAAATTTCATATTGATATTTTTTTTATAGTTTTACAAGTTTTGAGTGATTATATATTTTTTTATATGTGTCACATTCTTAAAAGAAATTGTGTATATAATTTTTCATATATTTTCTATATTGTATTTTTTGAAATATCTCTGGACATGATTACCTTCAACCATATTAATTCAATCTTTTTAAAGTTATTATTCTATAGAGTGACATTTAATATTATTGAGAAATCTTTAATAAGACCTTATTCATAGAGACACCTTTTGCATTGAATATTTTTTAACCCCTTGGATACCATGAATGACGTCTGAAAGGAAAGATAAAATTTCAATACAATTGTATCCATTCTGACACTACTTTTAGTGTATTTCATTATTATCAATGTTTAAGTGTGTGTGGGAATTATAACAAAAAATATTTTTGACAATAGCATTTTCACGTCAGTTATTTATAAACAATGTGAAAAGGCCATGTAAATTGATTTACCATGTCAGTTATAGGATAACTGATGTGAAAGATGAGGTATCCAACTGTATAACATTGGTTATATAATTACCATCATGATATGGTGAGATTTTACACCAGTTATATATAATAACTGATTTTATAAAGAAAATATCATTACTTTATAACATAAGTTATTTTATAACTGACGTGTTAAATAATTTTTTCACATTGGTTTCTTTATAACTAGTGTGATAAATCAATTAAAAAATATATATATAATTTTTTATTATATAATTGACATGAAAAATCATTCAATTTTTTATGAATTCCCATTTTAAATAATTTTTGTATTTTTCTATTGTGTAAAAGAAAACTCAGTTCTCTCACATGTGGAAGACCTAACCTCAATTTCTCCAATTCAATGGTCTGTAATATAACTTTTCTATCTTCGTACATTTTAATTTTCATCAGTTTATTTGATATGATCATATTTTAACTCTCAGGTAATCCTCATACACCTCGGTTTCAGTTGTCCAATGTCTCAAATTCCCTAGATCTCCTTTTTTCAATTGCATTTACTAAAATATCGCATTAAAATATTATTTATTATCCTCATGGTATTTTAAATATATTTGTACATGTATCTATGCTTCTAATTATTTTGTTTTTAATCTTATTGTAGAGAGTGACATGTGCATTTTTTTTGTGTTCTAATGTTTTTTGTTAGAAACATATCTCATATATAGCTAGCATGCAACTCCTTAAATTCATGTTTGATCATTCTAGAAAAATATTTACTTTTTAAAAATAAGAGTTCATATATTTGTAATATAAAAAAATTATATATATGAATGAAACAAAGAATAAAATAAAAAATGAAAAATCCATTTATTTAACATGAGAGAGGGTATTTATGTACAATTCATAAATAAAAATAATTATAAACATTTAATAATTTAATTATACATAATGGAAATTCTATAGTTATATGAACATAAAAAATTTATATTCATTGTCAATATTAAAAATTCCATAATGATTCATTATATAGAATTTTTCCTTAAATATATGATTAAATAAAATATATATTTTTTTATTTCCATTATATTATGTAAAAAAATTATATAATTTCAATATCACGTATTTAATATTATATTAACTATGATCAAATCAATTATCAAGAATCCTTTTTTATTTGGTTTAAATAAATTTTCAAATAAGGTTTCCTCTATCTTTAGATATTTCTTCATTGAGGATTGTGACCATTCTAACTCATTCAATGTAGTGTCATTACATGGTGGGAACCAAATATAGGTCCCCATTAGTAGTGATCCACATTTCCTCCTTCAATATCTAAACAATATCGATGAATTATTAGGTGCTAATATGATTGATTTATTGTCATGTGTTATTTACCTTTGATCACTTCACATTAGTTTCTGCTTGAAGTAGTCTCTCTTTTTCTTCTTATACATGATTTGGATTCTCTTAAATAATATCCAACATCATTTTTTATCTAATTTAATTCATGTGAAAATGAAAAATGAGGGAATAGTCTAACTATATTTTTGTTTGTAAATTACTTCCATGCATATCTTTTAATGTTTCAACATTTATATTTAAACTTATATTCTATTATTATATAGAATTTAAAATTATATTTTTAAATTATGTATACATTAATTTATATTTCTAAATTGTGTTACATTCAAATTATTTCATATTTCATATATATTTAAAATTGGATTATCTTAAAAATATATATTTGATATTTTTTATAGATAATAATGTGTTGAAGAAGGATTATGAAACTTTTAATAAGTGATGAATATGAGGAAGGTATTGAAGATTTTTTGGAATTTTCTAAATGAAATATTCCAAACATCAACATGTTTCTCTTTTCATGCCTGAAATGTTAAAACATTAAGAATATTAAAAGAATATATATCAAATATAATTTAATTTTTCATGGTTTTAATTTGATTTATAGAAGCCCTTTTATTTGGCATAGTGAAAATGGGAAGAATTTTAGATCTCTTTATGATGATGCATTTCAAGATGGTAAGTCTGATCAAATTGATGAAATGATTCATGATATTAAAGTATAGGTAATTAGTAATGAATCGACAATTAATCATCTATATTGTGATGCTGAAAACCCATTATAACCAAGTATTATGGACTTTACAATTTTATGCACGGTGTTAAGATTTATTAACATGAAGGTGAAACATAGATAGAGTGACGGGAGTTTTACAGAGTTGCAAAAATTATTGAAATATATTCTTCATAAAGATAATGATCTTCCATATTAACATCATAAAGAAAAAAAATACTATTCTCAATGGGATTAGGATAAAAATATTACATGCTTTACCAAATTAATATGTTTTATATATGAAGGAATATACATTTTTTTCAGGGTGTCCTAAATATGGGACATCAGAAATAAGTTGAGATAAAAATAAATATCTAACCTAGAATTTATTGAGAACGGATCCAAGGAATTTTGGAATCTCACTATAATTACTTGTTTGAAATATTTATTTTCTAATTCATATTATTGAACAATGTTAAAATTGAATGCTGATGAGCAGATATGTGGTGGAAAAATACATCATCCAGTTTATTTTCTAAATGGAAGAAAATTGATCACCAGTTTTCTACAAATATAAATCCTAGGCTTGGACTATGTATGGATAGAATTAATCCATATTTAGGCATTAGTAGAACACATAGTTCATGGCTAGTTTTATTGGTAATTTTTAATTTATCTCATAAATTTTTTATGAAGCGAAAATATGTCATGTTGAGCTTAATGATCTATGAACCAAAATAGCCTGGAAAATATATTGACACCTTCTTTTCAACATTAATTGATTTTTTGAAACTATTATTGGATGAAGGTATAAAGGTGTATTATTCTTATAAAATGAAATATTTTCAACTGCATGCAATGATTTTGTTCACGATAAATGACTTCCCAACATATGGAATTTTTTCTAGATACAGTGTTAAGGGTCATAAATCTTTCTCAATTTGTGAACAATATACATCATATTGTATACCATATCATTGGATAAAAATAGTATACATGGGTCATCAAAGGTGACTGCATATGGAATACTCATATAGGAGATTAAAAAAGGATTTCCATAGCTCACGTGAAATTAATATTCTTCCAAAACCTTAATCCACTGATCATTATTTTGAGAGGGTAAAAACATTGACGTGACATTCAAAAAGACACATAAATATGGTATTTATTGAAATATTTGGATGAAAATTCAATATTTTTTGAGGTACCGCATTAGATATAACATTAGATGAAAAATAAAAGTTATATCATATGTGTGCAGAATATTATTGGTGAATGTTGGATTGGAACATTTTATATATTAAAGGAAATACAAAAGATGGGTTGAATGTAAGAATGCGGTTACTCTCAAAAGAAAATATGTTTGGATTTGGATCCCAATTGTGATTGAAGATGAAAATTCCTACCCCCACCTTCCATAAATTGTCCAAGAAGGATAAAATTTACTTTTGTCACTACCTTCATGATATCAATGTTCCACACGTTTATTCCTCAAATGTAAAAATTTTGTGTCTTTAAAGTATTTTAAGTTGACATGTATGAAGTCTCATGAATGTCACGTCATGATGCAACAGCTCTTACCAATGGAATTGTGTGGAATATTTCCCACTCGTGTCTGAATAACTATCATGAAGGTGTTGTAAAGACCCTTAAATTTCAAGGAATTTTTTTTCTTAATTTTCTTTGGAATTTTACAAGAGCACAGTTTCTGAAGGCACCTGATTCTGAGGCCCGGTGTGCCCGGACTCATTTTCCGAAGTTTGGCTCGGGTACCTTCAGTGAACGGACGAGCGGGTTTTTCTAACTTTTGAACCGGTGCCCGGAATCGAATTCTGAGGGCACCAATGAAATCGCAGCGCCGGTATTTGCTTAGAAACGCCTCTTCCGGAGTTGCGTTTGCTCGGGTGTGGTTTTAAATTTTCGGGCTTAAAGTTAAGAAATAAAATTATTTTGTTCGGAAAACATTATTTTATTTCACTTAAGCCACTTGAAAGCCACTTAATCTAAGTTAAAACGAATAGGGTGCTATCCAGAAATATCCTACCCCCTTGGTACGATATTTGTGAGGTGGGGCCCGCACGAGCCCCGCGGTTTCTTTCCGCTAAGTAACGCACCCACGAAAACCCGTCATTATGAAAGTCAGCTGATGTGTTTTCTTAAATTCTTAACAGACCGTTTAATTGGGCGGTTTTCTTCGTGAATTAAATGAGCTGTTACTTTCATTGAATTAATACAACGAATTGATGGGTCGTTACTTACCTTTTCTTTTGTTGGCATTATAATAAAATAATACCAACAAGGTCTTTTGAAGGATTACTCGTTGAGAGGATTGACAGAATCCTTGATCCTTCATCCTCCTTCATGAAGAAGGCGAAGAACACGAAGAACGCGATGAACGCGAAGAATGCGAAGAACACCGGCCTCCGACGAAGAACGCCGAAACCGTGGAAGTCGACGACGCGACGCCGTGTTCCGTGACGCCGACGTTCCCTTCCTGCAACGTTCTTCTGCGATGTCTCTTCCTCCGCAACGAATCATAGATCTGCTGTTTGAGGTAAGAGACTCCCAGTTTCTCATAAATCTTCCTTGTGTCTTTTTTTTACAAAACACAGATTTAATTTTATATAATTAAATTAAATCTGTTGTTTTTTTTTCATCCGTTGAGTTCGCCGACTCAACGCCGGTTTCCGCGACGACGCGACGCCCTTTCGCGACGACGCGACGATCTCCTCCTTCCGCGATGAGCAATTCCGCGAAGGACGTGCATGCGATGAAGACTACGAGGTAGGGGTTGTTGTGAACCTTTCCTTTCTCCCGTGTCGTTTCCGTTCAAGAATGAAGAACCAGATTCATAAACAATTTTTATTTCCTTAAAAATTGTTTTAGGATATGTATTCATATGTTTAATATTGTTCCTCCCATTTTTTATCACTAACGCGGAGGGTGCGGGCCAAACGAACACGGCCCGACAACCCTCCGTTGTTCTTCGTTATTGTGCGGATTTGACGGGCGACGAAGGAACGTGCCGCAATGGAAGTGTGATGGTTCCGCAGTGAAGAGCGAGTCCCGGGAGGAGCAGCGGCGTAGACGGGAACAGAATCGGACCACCGGAATGACTCCGGGGGCCCGCGAAAGCCGCCGGCGTCGCGGGTCGCCATCACAGCGGCGCCGGCAGCCGAGAGCGGCGGCACCCCGGCGCACCGCCGGACAAGGCCGCCGCGACATAAGCCGTGGCGGCGGCACTCACGGACCCGCAACCGCGCCGGTCAGGCGCGCGCGGGACGCGGCTGAAGCCCCGTCCGGTTGTCCGAGCGACACCCCGCGGGTGCCGCGGGGTTGTCACGCGGGGGCGACGGCTCCCCCCCCCCCCCCCCCGCGTCGCTCGGCTGGCCAGGGCGACACCCCGCGGGTGCCGCGGGGGTGTCACGCGGGGGTGGCGGCTCCCCCCCACCCCCCCCCCCCCCCGCATCGCTCGGCCGAGCCGACCGGCTGGGTCACGCCCTGGCCGGGCCGGGCCGGGTCCGACCGGGTCGGACCGGGTCGACCCGGTTCGGCCGACCCAAGGGGGGGTCGGCTCGGCTCGGCCCGGGCCCGGACCCCCCCATCTTCGGACTATTTTCAGTCAAATGCTCGTAACGTGAGCTACGGGCCTCCAAACGACATTCCGTCAGCGGAAACATGATCCTTGGATCGAGACGTTCGTTTCGGTATATCGCAGTCAAGGTTTCGGAACACTTTGAGTTTGGCCGGGTTGGTTCGTACACGAAACCAACCGGGCCCTCGAAGTGGAAACGCTCATATCGTGAGCTACGGACGTCCGATTGACGTGCCGTCAGCTTCATTGTTTTCCTCTATGTGAGACGGATCTTTTGGCATACTCCGCCTGAGGTTTGGATGCAGGTGGAGTACGGTCGGGATGGTTTTTCCTTAAAAACCAACCGGGCACCTGGGACGAAAAAGCCAATAACTCTCAGACCAGGCGTCCGATTGACGCGCCGTCTGCGACGTTGAGTTCATGTTGACGATACGGAACTTTTGGATACATCAAATTTCGACTTTGTGTCAGTTGATGTATCAGCTTCTCGGCTCGTGGAGCGGACCCTCCCGAACGAGCTTGCTGTGTGCGGGAACCCTATAGCTCGCTGCGACTGCTACTTCGACAGCGACGACCATGCAGAGATCCTCAGTGGACTGCGACGACGACAGTGCAGAGATCCTCAGTGGACTGCGATGACTAATGCACTCAGCGATCCTGCGTGGATCAGTGCTACAGGTCCTGTGTGGGCCCGATCCTGTGTGGGTCCGATCCTGTGTGTGTCAGCGCTCAGCGGTTCTGTGTGAGCCAGCGCCTACAGGTCCTGTGTGGGCCCGATCCTGTGTGGGTCTTTGCGGGGGTTAGTTACCAATCGATCATTTGTGGGTCCGACAACATAGATGGATCAGTGATCATCTTTATCGTCATCCGAAGAATTATACTTGTGTGAGCTGAATCTTGAGTTACTCTCCTTTGTGAATTGTGTTGAGCTTTCCTGTGTGGGTTTACTATTTACTCTCCATTGTGGATTGTGTTGAGCTATCCTGTGTGGATTTACTGTTTACTCTCCTTTGTGGATTGTGTTGTGCTATCCTGTGTGGGTATACGTTTTTCTCTCCTGTGTGGACTGGGTTGTGCTTGGGCTCGAACGTTGGAGCCTAACGGGAATTGATGACTTAGGTATATGTATGGGAATATACCTAAGCAGTGTCGGTTGTTACTTCGTGATTGTATCTTTCCTTTGTGGATTATCCTTTGTGGATTTAGGGAGACCTTCGGGGGTCTTGGGGTCCCTACTGAGTAGCTTATACTCACCCCTGCACGGGAAATGCCCGCACTTCGTTGTGTTGGTCGCAGACGACGGACAGCACTAATCGTGGTGGAGGCGTGCGGAGCAGGACGGTACCTGGAGGTGGACCACTGGGCGGGACGCACTCGGAGCGGACGGCTGGACCGAGGAGCTGTGGAGGATATCTGTACCCACCCTTCAAGTGGGACTTCCAGAGGACGGCTCGACGCTGCGGCTTTTCTTTTCAGTTACTTTTTTTCCCTTTCAGTTTTACTTTACATTTGGGCTTGTATTTCCGGCCCCTTTTTCTTTCAGCACGGCTTGTTACAGTTTTACTTAGTATTTACTTTTCCGCTTCCTTACTCCGTGGTGCTTGTTTCCTTTTCAAAGGAAATGCCTTCCCTTTTGTTGGTATTTACACCTTGGTGCTAGTCGCCAGCCCCTAGCCTATGGAAGGCGGGCTTGGGGTAGTCACGGCACGGGCCCCGAGGACGGGTCGTGATAGGTGTGTTATTTTTTTAATTCAATTTGTAATAAGGTGATTGATTCAAATTTTTTGTATACTTTTGAGAATGAAGTGGTTTAAATACTTTTTAAATTGGAAATGTATTTTCCCCATCTTTGTTTTGATATCATGGTACATTTAATGGTTCATTTGTTGTGAGAAATAAATCCTTTTCAGATTTATATATCTATGATGGATGTATCATTTTTGAAAGATATGTGATTATATTGAAGGGGTATGTTAAGAATTCCTATTGACCTGAAGAATCCATTGGTGACAATTATATTTCTATGGAGGTTGTAGAGTTTTGTACAAGCTATTTTTCTATAGAGAAGCACATTGGTTTGCCTAAATATCACCGTGAATGTGTTAATTATTGGGGAAATGGGATTCATGGATTGAAATCCAAATAGTTGATATGTGAGTAAATAAATAAGGTATATTTATACATCTTGAATAACATAGATAATTCTCAATCCTATAAAACATTTCATATTAATTTTTTGAAACATAGTTATCAAAATAATAATGACATATTGATTTTGGATGAGAATAATAGAACGTTTTTTGTCAAGGTTTTAAGATATTGTACATGGTAAACCATATGCATCTGAAACACTAAGATGGTTAGTGGGTAGTCCCTGTTTAAATGTGATAACATGGTATTGATATGACATTAATGGATGTACTTTTCATATGAAATATCAGGACAATGGAAGTGTTGTTCTAAATAGTAGTGTGTTGGTGTTCACAAAAGCAATGCTTATTTTTATTTCCAAATAAAAACCCAATATAGACATCAAATACATATTATTCAGTCATTTGAATAAATATGGGAGGTTTATTACATTAAATATCAAGTTATAGGGTTTAAGTGTAAATGGTTTATCTGTAACAATAGTGCCTGACTTGATGAATTTGGAATGACACTAGTTCATATGAATAAATTCAAATAAAAAAATGATCATTTTTCATAGAAACACATGGAAAAAAAATTAGGTTCTTAATAAATCCTATATGTAGTGGTCTATTTTTTAATAATGAAAAAACAGTATGTTGGTGATGATAAACATGAAAAATATTCTATTTTTATGTGAGATCCCTACTTCCATGGAACTATTAACAAGTAATATTGATGAAAACATTGTAGACATGTTTTCTTCCGTACAGGAACAACCATGATGAAGTATTTTTTTTAAACAATACTTAGTACATTCCTAATATTACATGTAACATATATTTGACATTATTTTTAAACTGAATTTATGTAACATCCCTCATAAATAAAGAATATAAATTTTATATTTATTAAAATTTGTGAATTAAATATTAACTTTACCTTAAAGGTGATTCTATGTTCAATGGAATTCCTTATACGCAACAATAGGTTTCATTGGAAGCTTACATTGAGTTATACTTAAAAATATTAATATAATATTATTTTTTTAAATGGTAGTTAACAAATAGTTGTTGTATTGGAGGCAAGGAATAAACTAACCATATTATCATTAAATATTTTTCTTAAATGTTTTTACATTTATCCAATAAATTTAGGTGGCTTAAAATAATAAACAATCGTATTTTAAGCAAAAATACTCTAATTTTTTTTAAATGGATGATTTACTACCTTTTGATGGAGAACCCTCTTTAAATATATTTTTGGTCACTTTTATATGTTTTATTTGACAAAATAAATTTTTTCTTTAGAATCAGTACATCAAAATTTACTTTGGGAATATTTTTTTTATTTTTCTGATAGAATTCATTTTTTAATGAATATTGAAAAATACTGTATTTTAATTGAGAAATTCATTTTAATATAATTTATTTATAATGATATATTATCTTTTTAATTTTTTTTGAAGTGTAATTATATTATTTTTTTACCATTTAGTCTAATTTAGTTCATTGGAAATAATTTCACTTTGAAATTAGACTTAAATAATTGTCAATCAATTGAAGGTTATTAATTCTTAAAAACATGCTTTTTATTATGACAGTGGTAATTAATTTTAAATTAATTTCAACCACTTATGTATTTTGAATTTGTAAAAATGGATTCCATATTTGGAATCAAGAAGACCAAATTGTGTAAATAGGAAACATTTATTTTTATACATTATAAATATTTTCTTCAATAAACATTTTATTTACCATGATTAAATGGTAAATCTGGTAAATAAGAGTAACAAAATATTATTATAATAACATTAAATTACCCTAACATTTGTAATAATCCTATTAGTTGATTAATTTCCGACCATGGTCATCCTTGGGTCAATTTTGGGACCCCATGGAGCCACATGGGAGTGGTAATGACACGTTATGTTAATTAATTTAAAGTAAAGACCAAAATGGCATAAACATATATCTTTTAGTAAAAAAATTAATTGTGGTTATATAAGTTATCACTTAGACTATAAATATTAATTTTAAAGATAAAATTATTTAATACATCATGGTATTTTTTATAATTTTCAGACATCAAATAAATAAAATTATTTATGACACAATAATGATGCAGTGTTTACCTCATTAATGGATGATTTAAATAAATAAGAATATAAATATTAAAAAAATACCCAAAAAATGTCCAATTCTTTTTTAATGGTTTAATTTTGAATATAAGTCATCTCATATTTGACTTTAATGAGTTTTTCAACTTTTGAATCTGAATATAAGTTTATAATAAAATAATATTTTCAAACATTCCTAAAGAGCCCCTCCCCCTTTTAAAAATTCTTCATTTATAACTCATTCCTCACACTTATTAGGACCCTTCCCTCATCCAGAATCTTCCGAATTAATCTCCCTACATCCCTTTCCTCCAACTAGATTCCTTAACCTAGGCATAATGCACTTCAAGTAAACTTTTTGGTTCTAACCTAAGGGAGTTACCCGATTTAAAGGTAATGTCTTCTCTTAAGTTCTTTTCTTCTATTTTACTTCTCAAACCCCATAATCTCTTTTTATTACTTTATTTTATAAAAAACCTGTATCCTCAATATAATATGTTTTTTATGAGAATTATTCAAACTAAACTTACACACGCCTCTATCTAATGGTTAAAGAATATACTGTTTCTGTGGACGACGAACTACTGCCTCACGAAATGATGATTGTTCAATTATATCCTATAGCCTCTCATGGTGGAAATTATGATGGAACTATATTTTTTTGTGATATATATTCTATTTATATTGTTTTTATGCTTCTGTATTTTCTATTTATATAATACCTCAATGGTTTCCATAATGGGTAATTGCGATAATTTTATTTGAGGAAGTGCGGACTACCGCCCCCTCAAAGTGACATCACTCGTTCATACCATTCGTGGAAAGTATAAAAGATTTATATAATTAATTTATATATATTATATTTTACTGGAATTATAATATAACTATTTATCATTATATTTTCAAACATTAAATATGAAATAAAAATGAAAGTAGTGTTCATGCCTACATATGGCTTACCGTCTCCACGAATAGTGCATTTCATTTCTTATCTCCAAATGTTTTGTACTCTTATAAACATATATATATATATTGGATATATATGTTATATATTATATATAAATAATGAATATAATTCAGGATATAATTTAATTTCTACCACATGGACAATTTATAATTATAACATGTTAATTTTTAACTCATGTTCCGAACATCGACAAAATGTAGGATATGCACACAAATAATCAACTAATTGTTATAGAAAGGTAATAATTAAAGTAAAATGAATAAAAAAATTGAAAAATGTTCTTAATAAATTAAAAAATAACTTTATTTTATTATTCAGGATAATAAAGAACGATCGAGTCAAGTCAGACCTGAGGTAAGGGGTTTCTTATCTCACTTTTAATTCTGTGAGATTTCCATTATTCTCCACTTAAATTTTTCATGTAGTGTATTTTGTACTTAAATTTTTTATATATATTATCAGGATTATATTCATATTAATGGTATTATAAGATTCATTTGGTGGTTATTAACATTTTTTATGACTCTATTGATTACAATGTGGTAAGGGGTTTCATACATGAATTTTTATTCTGTGAGATTTACATTGTTTGACACTTATTTATTGCATGTGTTGTATTGTGTACTTACATTTGATATATATTATCATGATTATCTTTATATTCAGGGAATTATATGATTCATTTTGTGGTTATTAACTTTTTACCAATGACTCGATTCATTACAACTCGGTAATGGGTTTCTTATCCCAATTTTAATTCTGTGAGATTTCCATTGTTCTCCACTAATTTATTGAATGTGGCGTATTGTGTACTAAAATTTGACATATATTATCATAATTATCTTTATATTCATGGTATTATATGATTAATTTGGTGGTTATTAACTTTTTTTCATATGACTCGATTAATTAAAACGTGGTTAGGAGTTTTCAGCTCACTTTTTATTCCCGTGAGATTCATGTTATATTAACCACAATTTCTTTTTTTGGGGTTGATGTACTTCCCATGATTGTATTATTTGGGTAATATAATTTATTTTATGGGTTTTTACATCTTCATTGAATTGACCTTCTTTCATGGTGTGTATATTAGGCATGTTACCAAATCGGTAAGGGAACCTTTCACCCTCCTCTTTTTAAACAACTTATTTTTGTTATATTTTTTAATTTACATTTTATTATGTTATGATATGTTCTTATATATATTTATTTCTGTAAATTTTAATTCCAAGTTATGAGATACCATTTTCTCTCTCATCAACTTATTTTCTTAATTTTAATGTGATTGTGTTAGTCTGTCTAATTTTTTTAAGGGAACTTCTTCACCCAATTTCAATTCTTTGGGACTAACTTCTACTTCTTGATTATGTCATTATATGACTATGTGTGAATTACCTCTGATTATTTTACACATAATATCCACGTATATTGAGGTTATTTATATTTTTCACTCATAATTATGTCATTGATTTATCCTTAATCTAAGGATACCCTGTTTATAATGGATTTCATCTCAATTTACATTTCATTGAGACTTCATTGTTGTTATGAACCAATTAACTTTTATATGGTGTATATATTGTCCTTTGTCATATTATAACATGAATAAATTTATTCTCATGATATTATAAAGTTTTCATTAAATGTTATTCCTCAATAATTTGTATTCAATCATCTCTCATTTGGTTAAGAACTCCTTAACTAAAATACTATTTTAAAGATTTATTCTTCTAAATCTTTCTCATTAATGTCCATGTATTAAAAATGGTTTTAAGGATTTATTTATATGAACATTAATGTTTTAAAATGTTTATTAATTTTAAATAATAAATTTGTTATGGGACACTTTGATTCAAAAATTTATTTATTAAATGTTTTGAATGGTTTGATAAAGCATTGATTATGTCTATATCTTGAAATGTTATGTTGTGATTACAATGTGGAGATGTTATCTTTAATTTATTCTTATTTTTAGTGTTATGAATATGTTATGGATCTTAAGAATATTTTTACGTATATGGTTAGTTCCATTAAAAAACCTAGGAATGTGATACCACGATTGACCTCAAATGCATTGGGTAATGTGTAATGCCATCACCCTAGTTACCCTGAGTTTATGCATTATTACAAAAAACTGGAATTATTCAAGGAATCATTTCCCAAAATACCTATCAATTTAGTAGCCTTGTAAGTACTAGATGCATACATATGTTTTACATTACATCGTGAAATAATGAAAACAACATTGTGTCCCCTTTTAACACAATCATATCCTTGGAATATCCTTGCAGTTTAATCATAATTTACTTCTTCACATATAGGGAAAAAGATAACATAATAAATGGGTGATCGAATATGCTCAGAAAGGATAACAATATAGCAGAAACTATCATAAATAAACATAAACTTTTAAGACATTGTATAAAATTAAAACAAAATCCTTTTAAATATAAACTTCAGCATAATATGTAAATGGTAAATCAAATAATTCCATTTAATTATTCACATGGATATTCTACTAGTCAAATAATCACATGTAATATCAATATCTAATTTTATAATGATGGTATTCATAATTCTTAACATCATAACAATATATTCGTAGCCTCGTGCCAAGACTACAAATAAGATTTTGTCATGGACTTGTGCCAAGACACTAGTTTGTCTCATGAGACCTACCAATGCATCAAGGAGCTATAGCGAGCTCCACCCGTCACGTACTAAGTTCAATACATTCCACATATGAAAAGGTTGAAACATTACGTAAACATGCATATTGAAATTAGCATACGAAATGTAAATACATTAACCATAAACCATGAATGGTATAAAAATAACACATCCATAGTCAAACATAACTCATTCAATACAATATGAAAGATTGTATTATAATAAATTAACCTCAATAAATAATAATGAATAATATTGATATAGATGAAAATAATCATCAAAACTATATGAGAGAAATATCTCCCATTTTCATGAAAACATTTAAAAGTCTCATTATTAATCAAAAAACATTTTAAAATAGATTTTTGATTCAATGTGTTTCATACCACATTGAATCTTTTAAACAGAATTTTAATTTTAAAACATTAATTTCTATATTAATAAATCCATAAAACCATTTTTAAAACATGGATATTAGTGAGATAGATTTAGAAGAATAAATCTTTAAAACATTTAAAATGATATTTTAGTTAGAGTTCCAAACCAAATGAGATATGATGGAATAAAAAAATTGAGGTAATAAAAACTTTATAATATTGTAAGAATAAATGGATTCATGATATATTTAGTCAAAGTATAGTATGTACACCATATAAAAGTTAATTGGCGCATAACAACAAAGAAGTCTCAATGGAATGTAAATTGAGATGAAATCCATTATAAAGACAATATCCTTATTTTAAGGATAAATGAATGACAAAATTATGTTTGAAAAATATAAATACCCTCAATATGAATGGATATTCAGTGTAAATCTATCAGATGACATTCACACATATTATTGTAAAAACAACACCAATGACTTTGATGTTTAACTCAATGAATTGAAATTGAGTTTAAATTACTCTTATCATGTTCATATCGATGACTTGAGAATTTATCAATGGAGTGATTATGAGTATGAAAAGTATATCCACACAAATGGGAGCGTAAATTACTACATAAGTAATTAAATAGTGACTTTACACATAATCTTGGAGTAAAATAAACAATGAAGTTTGTGTAAAACCCAATGAGTGTAAATTGAAATTTGAAATTATCTTACTGATTTGGTAACATACGGAACATACACCCCATGAAAGATGGATCATATAATGAAGATTTAAATACCCATAAATTAAATTATATTACACCAATAATACAATCATTGTTAGTACATACACCACACAAAAGGAAATAGTGTCCAATATATCATTAATCTCACGGGAATAAAAAGTTGGATGAAAACCCTTTACCTTGTACTTTTCCTTGGTCGAGGGTACATTAACATCCTGTATAATAGTTAAATAATTGTTATTAAATTATAAAAGAACCACATAAATAAATATGATATCATATAAGATCTTTTAATATTTCTTTGTTAATAATATTTTAGTTGTATCATTGTTTTGGGTGTTAACTGATTCGTTTTCATTTAAATGTTTTGTTATGTAAGTCATGTTTGTTATGGATATGATGTATTTGATTCATATACAGAATGATATTATTTCATAAAATATTATTTTAATTATCAAATTAAAATTATTCTTTGATGGTTACGATGGGGAATGAATCTCATCGCGTTCGTGGAGACAGTGATCTGTACGTATTTACGAACGCTACTTCCATTTTTTAATTTAAAAGGAAAAAAATTCAAATGATACATAGGTATATTATTATTCCAGTGTAATATTATATTTTATATAAATTATGTAAGTTAATTAAGACCATCCTTTATATGTTCCATGTATGGAATAAACGATTCATGTCACTTTGAAGGGGCGGTAGTCCGCACATCCTCAAATGAAATTATCATACATATACAACGTGAAAATTACAAAGGTAAGCTATAAGAAATAATTAAAAAAGATTATAGATAAAATAAATATCATATATATCATATATAATTATAGTTCCATCATAATGTCCACCATAAGAGGTGGTAGTAGAAGATTGAACAATCATCATTTTGTGAGGCAGTAGTTCGCCATCCATAGAAACATTATGTTCTATAACCATTAGATAGTGGTTTGTGTATGTGTAGTTCAAATAAATCTCATAAAAACAAACTATTATATTGATTATACTGGTGTTTATATAAAATAAAGTAGTAAAGATAGTTTAGGGGGTTGGTGAAGTAAAATAAAATAAAAGAACATAAAATGAGTTGTTACCTTTTAATCGGGTAACTCCCTTTGGTTTGAACAAAAAAACCTACTTGAAGTGCCTTATGCCTAAGGTAAGGATTATAAGAGGAAGATAGAGATGTAGAAATCTTAATTATGTAGTGTTTGGATGATCCAAGGGGCTTCAGAGATGTGAGAAATGGGTAAGTGGTGAGGTCTTCTTATAAGGGGGGAGGGGCTCTTTAGGAATGTTTGAAAATATTATTTTATTATATAATGAATTTAGACTTATAAGGGTCCAAAACTCAATAAATATGAATATAAAAAAGTCTCATCTTCGATATAAATTCATACAATAATAATTGGATAGGTTTTGGATATTCTTTTAATTTTTTATAATCACATTTATTTAATTCATTCCTTAATGAGGTAAACATTCCATCATTATTGTGTCATAAATAATTTTATTTATTTGATATCTAAAAATTATAAAAAAAATAATATGATGTAATAAGTCTTTTTATATTTAAAATTAATATTTATAGTCATTGAGATAACTTATATAACTCCTTGTAAAAATTATTTTACTAAAATATATTTGTTTATGTCATTTTTTCTTTACTTTAAATTAATTAATATAAAGTGTCATTATAACTCTCAAGTGGCTCCATGGGGTCCCAAAATCGACCTAAGGATTCCCATGGTTGAACATGTATCAACCAATAGGAATAGGACACATGTTAGGGTAATTTAATATTATTATAATAATATTTGTTTACCCTTATTTACAAGATTTACCCTTTAAGCATGGTAAATAAAATATTCACTAAAGTAAATATTCATAATATCTAAAAATAAAAGTTACCTATTTACACAATTTATCCCTCTGGAATCCAAATATGGAATCCCTTTTTCCAAATTAAAAACACATAAGTGGTAGAAATTAATTTAAAACTAATTCCCATGGTCGAAACAAAAAGCGTGTTTTTTTAAATAATAATTATCATACGATTGGCACGTTTTTATGTCCAATTTAAAAGTGAAATTACATACAATGATAAAAATTGGATTAAATGGTAAAAAAAATATAATCTAATTATAATTTAAAACCACTCATATGTATAATTTAACACTATAAATTGATTTTATTAAAAAGGTTGTTTTTAATTAAAATTTAGTATTTTTCACTATTCATCTAAATATGAAATTTATTAGAAAAGTACCAAAAAATTATCCAAACTTAATTTTTATATCACTTTTCTATATAAGAATTTAATTTGAATAAATTGAATATATAAGAGTGTCAAATATTGTATTTAAAAAGGGGACTCTATTAAAAGGCGGAAAAACTGTATTTTTTGAAAAATACATCTTTTATCTTAAAAATTAAATTTTCCTTACATGATTTCTAATAAACACAAAATATTAATTTTAAAATTGTATACTATACATATATAATTAAAAATAGGGTTAATACTATTCATAACTACTTTTTGAACAGTTCGTTTGGTTAGTTGTGGTGTGCTTGATCTCAGTGTTGCGTATAGTGCAAACTATTGAATTACTTTAAAGATATAAAGTACTATGAAATCTTGGGGTGTTACATTATCCCCTCCTTCAATAAATTTAATACTTGAAATTTGGATTTTTTTGAAAATAATGTTTGAAAATAGAAAATAACTTTTTGGAAAACCCACATCGAAAATAGTGTTAAAAAAATTTCATCTTAATAAAAGGGAAAGGGAAATGAAAAAGTCACCACCAACTTAGGGTTTCCAATAGAAGAAACATGGTGGAAATTATAGAAACATAATTGGAGGGAAAACGTAAATATTTATAAGGAATGATTGAGTTCATCAATCACAAACAAGTGTAAAATTGAGGGCCTCAAAGTCATCAATCTAAGATGATTTAAAATTTCATCGATTCAACAAAACGTAAGGTATTAGGATAACAAATTTTTTGTTTTAATGTCCCTTAAATAAATTTTACTAATTAATTTATTAATAGAATAAAAAAATACTTGACAAGTGGAGTTCCATCATTTAACTAATTTCTACCGCAAATTCATCTTTCACTATAAAAGATAATATAACTTAATAATATTCTATTTATCCTAATCGTACAGGGTTCCAAAAAATGAATTTATAATTAATCTATCAGAACTTTAAAAAATACATTATACAATCTCGAACACCATGAGGGCTAGAGGTAGGTGATGCAACATTGTCACCTTTCAGTTACAGGTTCAAGTCTCGCGGCCTTGTCGGACAAAGCAGGTTGTCACCCGACCTCTAGGTTGTCCTTTTTATAACAATCCAAAATTAATTTTTAAGAAATGAATTAATCTTGAAAATAGTATCCAATGTCAATATTAATCCATTCCAACCTTTAGACTTATCCAAAATACTTCTATCCAAACTCACAGCCCAAAAATTATAAGGACGGTAAACACAATGAATATATTTTTTCCCATGTAATAACATGTGAATACCTTCATCATGTATTCTATTAAAACATTATAACACCCTATATTACCGTAAAACCTTATTAAATACATTAATTCCCCCTTGATCCTTATAGAATATTGGATATACTCCTTAAATACAAACCAATTTAATACTCCAACAATGATGGAATAAAAAAACCATTAATCAGTTCCAAGGATGTCAATAATATCCAATAGAATTTATCCAAATCAATAATCTCTTATTCCAAAATCAATACCTCAGTATCAGGACCATATTAAAGTTTATCCTTCTTTAAACTATTTATTTTTTTAAAAGTTTCACTTTCTATTGAGTAAATTTTCTTGATACCACACAATCTCAAATCTATAATGAAATAGTACTGCAGTACAATTAGTATATACTCCATAATTCTCATAACCAGTACATTATTGATACAACACTCAAATGAAATAATTATTTAATAAAAAACATAAGAACACTAGTCATTATTCTTCATCTATGGTAGTATCACAACTTGATAATAATTCAATATCATCATTTGGGGCATACTCTGATGACTTGGACATTGATTCGCGTAGTTTCCCAACTCCTTGTAGATGAAGCATTGTACATTTGAAACATTTTTTTACCCTTGAAATCATGTACTTTGTTTCCTTTTTCTCTACAATTATAACAAACTCACATTCGCTTAAAGCATTTACCAAGGTGATTCTTTCTATAGTTGTCACATATGAGAAAATCTTTCTTTCCCCTCTTCCCTTTATCCATCTTTCTCTCTACGATCCTTTTCTTCTCTTGCTTCCCTTAAAATACATAGGACTAAGAAAATTTTTACTTGTCTTATTAACACATGATGATATTTCTTTATATGATGATAATAAAAGGGAAACTATTTCCTATATAAATTTTGGCTTAATACCATGACAGATATAATCCTTATTACTCTTTGGATCATGTGTATTGCTAGTGTTATAATTTCTTCTACTGGGCACCATTTCTAAAAAATGAAACACACTAGATTACTTTATGAATTGAAATACATAATTCCACACTTTTAAAACACTTAATATAATTTAATAATTTATCGATATAATCCATAATCATAAAAATGTTTTCTTTGAGGCTGTATATACTCATAAATCCTTCATAATGGTTTGTAAAGAAAATGTGAATTATCCTTAGTATATCTGTAACACACCAAGTAAATAAAGAATATGACATTTTCATATTTATCCATATTTTTGAATAAAATATTAATATTACTTTAAAGCGAATGCTATGCTCGAGGGCGTACCCAATATGCAACAATAAGTTTCTTTGGAATCTTACGTTGCACTCTAATAATAAAATAATATTATTTTAAAAGGTATTTAATGCCTAGACTTTATAATGGCGGGAATGAATGTAACTAACTAAAAAATGATTATATATGTTTTTCAAATATTTTTACTTTTATCCAATAAATTTTGGAGGCTTAAAATGCAAATGAATCCAATTTTAAGCATAAATCTTCTAATATTCTTTAAAAGGTTGATTAACCGCCTTTTGATGGAGAACCCCTTTTAAATATACTTTTGACAATTTTATATGTTTTATTTGCCAAAATAAAATCCTTCTTTAGAATCTAGACATCAAAATTTACTTTGTGTAAAAAAAATTTATTTTTCCGATAAAGATCATTTTTATTGAAAGTGTGGCATTTCAATTCCAAACATCCTTTTAATATGATTTATCTATATGGATAGATTATATTTTTAATTTAGATTAAAGTGTATTTAGAATATATTTTTACCATTTAATCTAATGGTGGTCATTGGAATTAATTTTACTTTGAAATTTGACTTAAAAGTGTGTCAATCTTTTAATAGATATTGTTTCTTAAAAACACGATATTTGTTTTGACAGCGGGAATTAATTATTAAATTAATTAATTCAACAAATATGTTTTTTATTTTGTAAAATAGACATTATTTTTGAAGTCAGAATATCAAATATAGCTTAGGGTGAATTTTTGGTATTTTTCTGAAAAAAATCAATTTTTGATGAATAGTGAAACCACTAAGTGGTAGTTTAAAAACTGATTTTTCGTTTAAATGAAACTTTACCACTTCTGTGATTTGAATTTAAAAAATCCAACATACATTATTATCATTAATACGTAAAACTTGGTTCAATGGGATTAAAATTATTTTTTGGTGAATAGTAACTTTTAAGTTTTTAATCACGATTAGAGGTAATTAGTGTAATTTAAGTTAAAAATAATGTTTTAATAATATGAAATGACATAGAAACATGTCCTACCCTCATTTAATGTGTCATGTCCGACCAATAAAATCCATGGGTCAATTTGGGGACCCCATGGAGCCACGTTGGTTGAAAATTGAAATAAATAACTTTTTATTTAAGGTAAAAATAAAAATGTCACAAGCATGAGTTGTTTTACTAAAACATTTTTTAAATTTGGTTATACAAGTCATATGTCTGACTATAAATATTCATTAGAAATCTAAAATGATATCATACATCATGATATTTTTTTTATAATTTTTAGACATTAAATAAATTAAATTATTTATGACATCATGATGATGCAGCGATTATCTCATTAATAAAGGATTTAAATAAAATGAAAATATAATGTTAAAACTATGCCTAAAACTTGTAAAAGTCGTATTGGATGAGTATATTTAGAACCCTTACCACCTTATCCTATAAATACATCAATTTGGGACCTTTAAAATCCGAAACTCATTTGATAATAAAGTAACATTTAGTAACATTCCAAGAGTGCCCCTCCTCTGCTCTTATAAAAGGCCCCCACCTCTACCACCTTACCCACACCTCTCAAGCCTTTGGCTCTACCAAATTCTGCTCATTTTGTCTCTCCACATCCCTATCTTACTCCTATAAGCCTCACTTTGGGCATAAGTCTTCCCAAGGAAGCCTTTGAGCTCAAATCAAAGAGAGATACCCGATTTTAAGGTAATGTCTTCACTTGTGTTCTTTTGTTTTATTTTGCTTATCCAACCACCTAAACTCTTTTTATTAATTTCATTTGTAACAACTACAGTATATTAAATAAACTAGGATGTTTTTA
Source organism: Viscum album (assembly GCA_963277665.1). NCBI lineage: Eukaryota > Viridiplantae > Streptophyta > Magnoliopsida > Santalales > Viscaceae > Viscum > Viscum album. Next base: position 122,715,866 of record OY728133.1, on the reverse strand, counting down.
TAATAATTATTCGAGCTACAATTACACATACCTACATTTAATGGTTAAAGAACATATTGTTTCTGTGGATGGTGAATTTCAGCCTCATGAAATGATGATTGTTCAATATTCATTTAACACCCTCAACAGTGTCCATTAAGATGTCACTATATTTATATATGATATATAATATGTTTTTGTTTTACTTAATCTTCTGTATTTTTCATTTATGGCATACCTTTATGGTTTCCATTATGGTTAAACGCGATATCTTTATTTTTGGAAGTGTGGACTACCTCCCCCTCAAAGTGATTTGATTCGTTAATACCATATGTGGTACGTATAAATGATAGATTTAATGATATTATATATGATACCATACTGTAATTATAATACTATTATGTATCATTATTTTTTAATTCCATTAAATAAGAAATAGAAATGGAAGTAGCGTCCATGCATACGTATAGCTTACCGTCTCCATAAACGGTGCATTTCATTTCTTACCTCTAAATGTTATGTAATATTATAAATACATGTATATAATGTATATATATTATATATATGATATCTACATAATGAATATAATTCTGTATATAATATATATTTTACCACATGAACAACTTGTAATTATAAAGAGTTTATTTTTGACTTAAATAGCAATGATCTACAAAACGGCCATTATTAACTTAAATAATTGCATAGTGTTCAAATCATGGTTGTAAGTTATATAAAAGGAATAATGAACTTGAAAAAGGTTCTTAAGAAATTATAAATTAACTCAAGTTTATTATTCAGGAGGTTAAAGAACGATCGAGTCAAGTCGGACCCGAGGTAAGGGATCCTACCCCTCTCTTTCTTTTTAAGTACACTCTTTTATGTCATTCCTTTTAAGCTCATCTGTCTTATGATTGGGATGTTATTTTATATTAATCTTACTTTAATTTCTATGTTCATATGATTAAAGGCCCTATTTTCTCTCATCAATCCATTTTTTATGTTTTAATTGGCACCGTTAGGCTGCCAAAATTTCGTAAGGGGCTTTTTATCTCACTTTGTGTTTTTGTGAGATTCATGCTACATTTACAAATATTTCCTTTTGAGTGGTGTATGTACTATCCATTATTCTACTCTTTGTGTAACATACTTTCGTTTATGATTATTTACATCAATTTTTTATATTCCTTCTTTCATGGGGTGTACGTTTCGAAAGTTACCCAAATCGGTAAGGGAACCTTTCGCCCTCATCTTTTTAAAAGACTTCTTTTGTTATGTCTTTTAATTTTCATCTTATTATGTGGGGATATGTAATTATATATCCTTATTTCCGTAAATTTTATGTCCAACTGATGAGATACCCTTTATCTCTCTCATCAACTCTTTTTCTAAAATTTGATGTGACGACGTTAGGCTGTCAAGGGAAATTCTTAACCCAATTTCGATTTCTTTGGGTTCAACATGTTGTTATTGAATATGTCATCCTTTGAATATTTGTGAATGACCTTTTATTATTTTACACTTAATATCCACTTATATTGGGTGTATTTATATTTTTCGCACATAATTATGAGATTGATTTATCCTTAATTTAATGATACCATCTTAATAATGGATTTCATCTCAATTTACAATTCCATTGAGACTTCGTTGTTATTATGAAAAAATTCACTCTTATATGTTGTATATACTGTCCTTTGGAATATTATATCATGAATTCATTTATTCTCATGATATTATAATGTTTTGATTAAATGATATTCCTTAAATATTGTATTCAAGTGTCTCTCATTTTGTTAAAAAGCATTTAACTAAAATATCATTTTAAATGTTTTAATGATTTATTCTTATAAATATTTCTCATTAATATCCAGGTTTTCAAAATGGTTTTAAGGATTTATTTATATGGATATTAATGGTTTAAAATGTTAATAGCTTTAATGTGGTATGGGGAACTTCGATTTAAAAATGTATTTATTAATTGTTTTAAATGGTTTTGAAAATGGTTTTTAGAATGGATTCATTATTTCAATATCTTAAAATGTTATATTGTTATTGAAACGTGGGAATGTTATCTTTACTTTATGCTTAAGTTATGTGCTATGACTATGTTATGCTTCTTGGGCATTGTTATGAAGACGGGTGGTTCCATGATAAACTAAGGGCGGGTGAGCCCGATATAGCTCTCCAATGCATTGGGTAATGCGAAGGAGTTAAACGTTAAGGTTTCTCCGAAATGATTTAGGGAATTTACTGTGATGGGTATTCCAAACGTAACCAAGAGGGTTACTACCTATGTAAGAATGTTATGAATGACTAGATTTAACAATATGTCTTATGATTTCTATGATTTATTCATGATCTTATGAGGTCTGTTAAAGTGATTATGTTTTATGGGTAAAGTATGATTTCATTCTTATGTATATATGTACTCATGTTTCCTTTACATACTTTTTATAACCCTTACTGAGCTTTTTATGCTCATCCCAATTTTTTGAAATGTTTTTCACAGGTCAAGGGAATGGTACATGATATGATGATAGTGTCAAGGAAGTTTCAATAATGAATCCATGTTTTATTTTAAATATGTTTCCTATTTTTATGTAACCACTTTGTTTAAATATGGAATTTAATGCAATTTTTATGATCTAATTATCTAAAACTCTAAACCTGAAAAGATCCTCAATGTGTAATCTTTTAGTAACTCATGATTAAGTAAGATTTAAGGCTGGGGCCTTATAATTGGTATCAGAGGTCGGTTTAGATAACTTTAGAGGTTAGAGTTTTGTTTAAGAAAAAGTGACTACTTGTGTATAACCACAATGGTTAGTATATTAGATAGAGTCATCGTTTTTTTATAAAGTTAGAATGAGTTTGAGATAACTTGGATAATTATATCTTGGTGTTTATCTTCCTCTTTTTTATTTGATGATTTTACTGATATACTCACACTAACCTTTTTGGTTTTAGTAAATGGCTGGATCTAGCAGGCACCAAAGTAACAGTGGATTTGATGAAAATTGTGACGGTTTTATGAAAGAACAACTTAATGATATTGGAGCAGCAATGAGAACTCTTGTGGATATCCTCAACCAACTATCTGGAGTCATGATTGACCACATGAACCTTAGTGATTTTTATAAGGCATCGTATATGTGAGAAACAAATCCCTACGGAAGTTCAGGTAATAATCATAAAGGTAAGTATGTATAAAAACCTATGTGTCAAATATGTGGAAAGAAACACATAGGAAAATGTTTCAAAGGGATAGAAAGATGCTATAGATGTGGAAATTAAGGTCATAAAGCAAGAACCTGCCATGGAAAAAGGAAGCATCAAGTTGACTCTAGGAAAGGGAAAGAAGTTCATTCTGAAGGATCAATTGAATGTTTTAAACGTGGTGTGCATGGTCATTATGAAAACACATGTACTAAAAATATGTTTTGGGAATGGGGTCACCAAGATCATACAAATATTCATTTACCAATACCTAATGCCATTCCGATTGAGGATGAAGAAACTGAAAATGAAGAATGAAAGGTATGGATTATTTCTTAACATATTTTTTCCTATTATTGGAATCATAGGATATGATTCATGATATTGTTTGTAGGAAAGAATTATTTCTGAATAAGTTGAAAAGGAATGGCTAATGGATCATGGAGAATGTTTAATGAGTAATAAGTAATCATATAAGGGATTCAAGAGTTATGGTAGATTTTAGGATGGTGAAATTTTTATATGTATTAAGTCTCTTTTGATGATGGGGTTACATTAGAAGAATTTTTGTAGTAACCCTGATGTTTGATATACAAAAATTTTATTCAAGGAATAATTATCCTTTCTTTTGTGGATATAGTTATAAAGACCCATTTGGTTTTATATGATCCTTGAATTTGATGAAATTACTGGTTAATACATTTTGGGTTGAAAAATGGAAGTTATCAGATAACCTTTGTGGTTAAAATATTCTAGGGTTATTTTGGATGAATTTATCTCTTTTTGAGGAATGTTATAAAATTATATAATTTTTGAAAAGGGACAACATGCAGACCGTGTGACAACCTTTCGCGTCGGACGAAGCTATGGGAATCGAACCCACAACCAAAGTGCCACTGGTATTTATCTCCTACCACTGGACTACATGAAGTCCCTGGTTAGATTTAATGATTCTTTTTAGTTAGATGATTTTATGAATTAAGAGTAAGTTGATTTTTTGGTTATCAATGGAAATGATTATCCTATCATGGAGGATATGTGATTTGGTTAATTAATTATCAGTATGAGACTGTAAGAGTAACTGATGTTATTTTGGAGAAAAATGTTAAAATTTATCTTAGGAGACTATGTAATTAAATCCTTCATAGAATTGGGTTTCAATCTTAGTTTGGTTTACTTTTTAGAATTTTATGGATATATGTTTATTGAATGGTCTTTTTTGAACTTTGGGTTTTAGTTTTGGTTAAGGTCTAAAGACATGGGAAGTACATAGTTCTCTTTTTTGGATTAGGTGATTCTCTAGAAGTTGTTTATAGCTCTCTCAATGTGAACAAGTCATCCTAAATACTCGTCTTTTGGAGAAAATATGAGTTCGTGTAAGAAATCTAGTAAAAGTTGAAAGTCAACATGACAATTAAGTATGCTTCCTTGTGTTTTAGTTAAGCTCATAAATAAATTCCTCAATGAAAAGTAACTTAAATCAAAAATGTTGTTTGTTAATTTTTCCTACTGGGGAATCAAATACCATTTAACCCATCACAAGTTTGTGATTTTCTTTTTGTTAACTTTCTCATAGACAAGTAAACTATCACTCTCCATCATAACATGACCCTTTGTTTTTTCCTCCATATCCATATTTTCATACTTGGAATCCTAGTATGGGTTAACTTGGGTGACATTTTTACTTCTCTCCCATTGTTTTAAAGTGATAGTTTTACTGACTCTTGTTCCGATGTGGGATTTTAAATGAAGCTTCCAAGCCCAATTTTAAAATGGCGAGGATGCAATTCCCAAAAGAGGTGAAGGATGTAACACACCAGGTAAATAAACAATATGACATTTTCATATTTATCCATATTTTGGAATAAAATATTAATATTACTTTAAAGGAAATGCTATGCTCGAGGGTGTACCCAATACACAACAACGGGTTTCTTTGAAATCTTACGTTGCACTCTAATAATAAAATAATATTATCTTAAAAGGTAGTTAATGCCTAGCCATTGTAATGGTGGGAATGAACAGAACTAACTACAAAATGATTATATATGATTGTCAAATATTTTTACTTTTATCCAAAAAATTTTGGAGGCTTAAAATGAAAATGAATCCAATTTTAAGCATAAATATTCTAATATTCTTTAAAATGTCGATTAACCGCCTTTTGATGGAGAACCCTTTTTAAATATACTTTTGACAATTTTATATGTTTTATTTGACAAAATAAAATCCTTCTTTAGAATCTGGACATCAAAATTTACTTTGTGTAAAATTTTGTTATTTTTTCGATAAAGATTGTTTTTATTGAAAGTGTTGCATTTTAATTCCCAACCTCCTTTTAATCTGATTTATTTATATGGATAGATTATATTTTAAATTTAGAGTAAAGTGTATTTTGAATATATTTTTTCCATTTAATCTAATGGTGGTCATTGGAATTAATTTTACTTTGAAATTGGAATTAAACTAGTGTCAATCTTTTAATTGATATTGTTTCTTAAAAACACGCTATTTGTTTTGACAACAGAATTAATTATTAAATTAATTAATTCAACATATATGTTTTGAATTTTGTAAAATAGACATAATTTTTTAATTTGTAATATCAAATATTTCTTAGGGTGTATTTTTGGTATGTTTCTGAAAAACATCAATTTTCGATGAATAATGAAACCTCTAAGTGGTAGTTTAAAAACTGATTTTTCATTTAAATGAAACCTTACCACTTCTGTGATTTTATTTCAAAAATCCGACATACAGGATTGTGATTAAGATGTAAAATGTGGTTCAATGGGATTAAAATAATTATTTGGTGAATAGTAACTTTTAAGTTTTTAATCGCGATTAGAGGTAATTAGTGTAATTTAAGGTAAAAATAATGTTTTAATAATATGAAATGACCTAGAAACATGTCCTAACCTCATTTTATGTGTCATGTCCGACCAAGAAAAAATCCATGGGTCAACTTGGGGACCCCATGGAGCCACTTTGGTTGGAAAATGAAATAAATAACTTTTTATTTAAAGATAAAATAAAAATGTCACAAGCATGAGTTGTTTTACAAAAACAATTTTTAAATAGGGTTATACAAGTCATATTTTTTACTATAAGTATTAATTATAAAGATAAAAAAATTTCCTACATCATGATATTTTTTTATAATTTTTAGACATTAAATAAATTAAATTATTTATGACATAATGATGATGCAACGATTATCTCATTAATAAAGGATTTAAATAAAATGAAAAGATAATGTTAAAACTGTAACTTAAACTTGTCAAAGACCTATTGGATGAGTATATTTCAAATCCTTACCACCTTATCCTCGAAATACATCAATGTGGGACCTTTAAAATCCGAAACTCATTTGAAAATAAAGTAACATTTTGTAACTTTCCAAGAGTGCCCCTCCTCTCCTCTTATAAAAGGCCCCCACCTATACCACCTTACCCACACCTCTCGACCCTTTGGCTCGGCCAAACTCTTCTCCTTGTGTCTCTACACATACCTCTATTACTCCTAGAAGCCTCACTTTGGGTGGAAGTCTTCCCAAGTAAGCCTTTGAGCTCAAATCAAAGAGAGATACCCGATTTTAAGGTAATGTCTTCACTTGTGTTCTTTTGTTTTATTTTGCTTCTCCAACCCCCTAAACTCTTTTTATTCATTTCTTTTGTAACAAATCCAGTATATTAAATATAATAGGATTTTTTTATAAGAAGGATTTTAGATACACTTACAAACACCTACATCTAATGGTTAAAGAACATACTGTTTCTGTGGATGGTGAATTTCTGCCTCACGAAACGATGATTGTTCATAATTCATTTATCACCCTAAAAGGTGGCCACTAAGATGTCACTATATTTATATATGATATATAATATGTTTTTGTTTTAATTAAGCTTCTGTATTTTTCATTTATAGAATACCTTTATGGTTTCCATTATGGTTAAACACGATATCTTCATTTTAGGAAGTGCGGACTACCGCCCCCTCAAAGTGATTTGATTCGTTAATACCATATGTGGTACATATAAAGGATAGATTTAAAGATATTATATATGATACCATAGTGGAATTATAATACTATTTTTTATCATTATGTTTTAATTCCATTAAATAAGAAATAGAATTTGAAGTAGCGTTCATGCGTACGTACGGCTTACCGTCTCTATGAACGGTGCATTTCATTTATTACCTCTAAATGTTATGTAATGTTATAAATTCATCTATATAATGGATATATATGATATATATGATATCTACATAATGAATATAATTATGTATATAATATATATTTTACCACATGAACAACTTGTAATTATAAAGAGTTTATTTTTGACTTTAGTAGTAATGATCTACAAAATGGCCATTATTAACTTAAATAATTACATAGTGTTCATAGAATGGTAGTAAGTGATATAAAAGGAATAATTAACTTGAAAAAGGTTCTTAAGAAATTAGAAATTAACTCAAGTTTATTATTCAGGAGGTTAAAGAATGATCGAGTCATGTCGGACCCGAAGTAAGGGATCTTACCCCTCTCTTTCTATTTAAGTACACTCTTTTATGTCATTCCTTTTAAGCTCATATTTCTTATGATTGGGATGTTCTTATAAATTACTATTACTTTAATTTTTATGTTCATATGATTAGAGACCCTATTTTATCTCATAAATTAATTTTGTAAGTTTTAATTGGCGCCATTAGGCTGTCGAAATTTCATAAGGGGCTTTTTATCTCACTTTGTGTTTTCGTGAGAATCATGCTACATTTTCCAATATTTCCTTTTGAGTGGTGTATGTACTGTAAATTATTCTACTCTTTGTGTAACCTACATTAGTTTATGAGTATTTACATCAATTTTTTATAGTCCTTCTTTCATGGGGTGTACATTTTGAAAGTTACCCAAATCGGTAAGGGAACCTTTCACCCTCCTCTTTTTAAAAGACTTATTTTGTTATGTCTTTTAATTTTCATATTATTATGTGAGGATATGTTATTATATATCCTTATTTCCATAAATGTTATGTCCAAGTTATGAGATACCCTTTACCTCTCTCATCAACTCTTTTTCTAAAATTTGATGTGACGTTGTTTGCCTGTCAAGGGAACTTCTTAACCCAATTTCGATTTCTTTGGGTTCAACATGTAGTTATTGAATATGTCACCCTTTAAATATGTGTGAATGACCTTTGATTATTTTACACTTAATATCCACTTATATTGGTTGTATTTATATATGTCTCACATAATTATGAGATTGATTTATCCTTAATTTAAGGATACCATCTTAATAATGGATTTCATCTCAATTTACATTTCCCTTGAGACGTCATTGTTGTTATGCACCAATTCACTCTTATATGGTGTATATACTGTCCTTTGGAATATTATATCATAAATCCCTTTATTGTCATGATATTATGAAGTTTTGATTAAATGTTATTCCTCAATTATTGTATTCATGTATCTCTCATTTTGTTAAAAAACCCTTTAACTAAAATATCGTTTTAAATGTTTTAATGATTTATTATTATAAATATTTCTCATTAATGACCATGTTTTCAAAATGGTTTTATGTATTTATTTATATGGATATTAATGGTTTAAAATTTTAAAAGCTTCATTGTGGTATGGGGCACTTTGATTTAAAAATCTCGTTATTAAATGTTTTAAATTGTTTTGAAAATGGTTTTTAGAATGGATTCATTATTTCAATATCTTAAAATGTTATATTGTTATAGAAATGTGGGAATGTTATATATCCTTTATGATGACGTTATGTGCTATGATTATGTTATGGTTCTTGGGCATTGTTATGAAGACGGGTGGTTCCGTGATAAACTAAGGGCGGGTGATCCCGATATAGCTCTCTAATGCATTGGGTAACGCGAAGGAGTTAAACGTTAAGGTTTCTCCGAAGAGATTTAGGGAATATACTGTGATGGGTATTCCAAACGTAACCAAGAGGGTTACTCCCTATGTAAGAATGTTATGAATTCCAAGAGTTACCTTTATGTCTTATGATTTCTATGATTCATTCATGATTTTAAGAGGTATGGTAAAGTGATTATGTTTTATGGGTAAGGTATGTTTTCATTCTTATGTATATATGTACTCATGTTGCCTTTCTATACTTTTTATAACCCTTAATGAGCTTTTTATGATCGTCTCAAGTTTTTGAAATGTTTTTCACAGGTCAAGGGAATGGTACATGATATGATGATAGTGTCAAGGAAGTGTCAAGAAAGAATCCATGTTTTTTTTAAATATGTTTCCTGTCTTTTATGTAACCACTTTGTTTAAATGTAGAATGTAATGCATGTTTTATGATCTAATTCTCTAAAACTCTAAACCTGAAAATATCCTCAATGTGTAATCTTGTAATAACTCAAGATTAAGTAAGGATTAAGGTTGGGGCCTTATAATATCCCCCAGGAGTATCGTAACCAAGAGTGAAGCAAAGCCCATTGTCGTGTACTAGGATACCCCAGGTCAAGCCTGAAACTCCTTGTCAGTGTTTTCACTCTTAGGTATATCTTTTCTAGATCCACATCTTCCTTCTCATTTCTAGATAGGGATGTATTTCGTGGAAAACTCAGAAATTATCTATATTACCAAAATTCATGGAATTTCATCTATACTAATCCTCAAAGTCAATCTTAAGGTCATGTGATCTAATCAGAGTTTATCAAAATCTAGTTTCCAAGGTTGTACTAAACTTCATGTATTACCAACTATATTTCCCCAACCCCAGTTACCCATAGTCGTTGCATTATTACATAACATTTTCATGATACGGGGAATAATGACCTGAAATACTGATCAGTTTAGTAGCCTTGGAAGTACAAGATACATACATAAGTTTTATATTACATCATGAAATAATAAAAAACAACATTATATCCCCTTTGAACACACTAATATACTTGGGTTATCCCTGTAGGTTAATCATAATGTACTTCTTCACATCCTAGGAAAAAGAAAACATAAGAAAGGGGTGAAATAAAATGCTCAAGAAGGATAACAATATAGCAGAAACTATCGTAAATAAGTACAAACATTTAAGGAAATGGATGAAACTAAAACAAAATCCTTTTAAACATAAACTTCATCATAAGGTGGGAAAGATAAATCAAATAATTATATTTACTTATTCACATGGATATTCTACTTGTCTAATAATCACATGTAATATCAATAGCTAATTTCATAATGATGGAATGCATATTATCAGACATCATAACCACATAGTCAAGGACTCGTGTGAATACTAAAAATAAGATTTTGTTAAGGCCTTGTGCCAAGACACTAGTTTGTCTCATGAGACCTACTGATGCATTGAGGAGCTATAGCCAGCTCCACCCGTCACATACTATGTCCAATTCATTCCTCATATGAAAATGTTGAAACATAACATAAACATTCATATTAAAACTTGCATATGAAATGTTAATATATTAACCATACAAAATGAATGGTATAAAAATAGCACATCCACAGTTAAACATAACTCATTCCATACAATATGGAAGATTGTATTATAATAAATTAACCCAAATCTAGAATAATGAAGAATATTGACATAGATGAAAATAATCATCAAAACTATAAGAGAGAAATATCCCCCTTTTTATTGAAAACATTTAAAATTATCAGTATTTATCAATAAGCCATTAAAAATAGATTTTTAAATCAAAGTGTCCCATACCACTTTGAAACTTTTAAAAGTGATTTTAATTTTAAAACATTAATTTCATTATAAATAAATCCTTAAAACCATTTTTAAAACATGGATATTAATGGGAAATATTTATAAGAATAAATATTTAAAAAATTTAAAATGATATTTTAGTTAGAGTTCCTAACAAAATGAGAGATTCTTGAATAAAAATAATTGAGGTAATAAAAAATTTATAATATCATGAGAATAAATGGATTCATGATATACAATTTCAAAATACAATATGTACTCCATATAAAATTGAATCGGAACATAACAACAAAGAAGTCTCAATGGAGTGTAAATTGAGATGAAATCCCTTATAAAGACCATATCCTTAGGTTAAGAATAAAACAATGACATAATTATATGTCAAAAATATAAATACTCTCAATAAGATTGTATATTTAGTGTAAATAAATCAGAATAAAGTTACACATTTTCTTATAAAAACAACACCAATGACAGGAATGTTTAACTCAATGAATAGTAATTGTATTAAAATTACTCTTATCAAGTTCATATAGATGACTTGAGAATTTATAAATGGAGTGATTATGTGTATGAAAATTACATCCACACAAAGGGGAGTTTATATTACTGCATAATTAATTAAATTGGGATTTCACATATAATCTTGGAGTAAAATAATCAATGAAGTTTGCGTAAAACCCAATGAGTGGAAATTGAAATTTAAAATTCCCTAACCAATCTAGTAACTTACGAAACATACACCCCAGGGAAGAAGGATCATATAATGAAGATGTAAATATCCATAAATTAAATAATATTATAACAAGAATACAATCATGGGCAATACATACACCACACAAAAGGAAATAGTTTCCAATATAGCATTAATCTCACGGGAATAAGAAGTCAGATGAAAACCCCTTACCCTGTACATTTCCTTGGTCGAGGGTATATTAACCTCTTGTATAACAGTTAAATAATTTTAATTAAATTAAACAAAATCCACATACATAAATATGATATCATATATGATCTGCTAATATTTATTTGTTAATAATATTTTAGTTGTATCATTGTTTCTGGTGTTAACTCATTCATTTTTTATATGTCTTGTTACTTAAGTCATGTATGTTATAGATAAGATGTATTTGATTCATATCTAGAATTATATTATGTTCTTAAATATTATTTTTAATAATCAAAGTAAAATTATTCTTGAATGTTTACGCTGTCGAATGAATATCATTGCGTTTGTGGAGACGGTAATCCGTACGTACGCATGAAGGCTACTTCCATTTTTTTAAAAGGAATAAAAACCAAATGATACATAGGTATGTTATTATTCAAGTAAAATATAATATTTTATATATATTACATAAGTTCATTAACACCATCCTTTATATGTTCTATGTATGGTATAAACGAGTCATATCACTTTGAGGGGGCGGTAGTCTACACTTCCTCAAATGAAATTATCATTTATATTCAACATGAAAAGAATAAAGGTATGATATAAAAGATAATTACATAAGCTTATAGATAAATTAAATATCATAAACATCATATATAATTACAGTTCCATCATAATGGCCACCATAGGAGGTGGTACATGAATATTGAACAATCACCATTTCGTGAGGCAATAGTCCATCGTCCACAGAAACATTATGTTCTATACCCATTAGATGGATGTGTGTGAAAGTGTCATTCGAATATTTCTCATAAAAACAACCTATTATATTTAGGATACTGGGTTTGTTATAAAATAAAGGAATAAAGGGAGTTTAGCGGGTTGGAGAAGAAAAATAAAAGAAAATAACTTAATAGAAGATGTTACCTATAAATCGGGTAACTCCCTTTGGTTTGAACAAAAAGTCTTACCTGAAGTGGATTCTGCATAAGTTAAGGCTTATAAGAAGAATAGAGGGGTTTAGTGAGCTTAATTGGGTAGATTTTGGACGATCCAAGGTGCTTGAGAGGTGTGAGAAATGGGTTAGAGTTGATGGATTTCTATAAGGGGGGAGGGGCTTTTTAGGAATGTTTGAAAGTATTATTTTATTATATAATTATTTTCAGTTTCCTAAGGTCCAAAACTCATTAAATTTGATTATTCAGTGACTCATGTTCAAAATAAAATCATACAATTAGAATTGGATAGGTTTTGGATAATTTTGTAAATTTTTATAATCTAATTTATTTAAATCATTCTTTAATGAGGTAAACATTGTACCATTATTGTGTCATAAATAATTTTATTTATGTGATGTCTAAAAATTATAAAACAAATAACATGATGTATGAAATCATTTTATCTTTAAAATGAATATTTATAGTCTAAAAAATAACTTATATAACCTCTTGTAAAACGTATTTTACTAAAAGATACATGTTTATTTCATTTTTTTCTTTACATTAAATGGATTAATATAAAGTGGCATTGTCACTCTTAAGTGGATCCATGGGGTCCCAAAATAGACCCAAGGATTCCCATGGTCAGATATGTATCATCCAATAGGAATAGGACACATGTTAGGTTAATTTAATATTATTTTAATAATTTACCATTATTTACTAGATTTATCCTTTAACCATGGTAAATAAAATATTTACTCGAGTAAATATTCATAATGTCTAAAAATAAAAGTTACCTATTTAAGCAATTTTGACCTCATGATTCCAAATATGGAATCCATTTTTCCAAATTCAAAATACATAAGTGGAAGAAATTAATTTAAAATTAATTCTCATTGTCAAAACTAAACGCATGTTTTTTAATAAATAATAACTATCAAAAGATTCACACTTGTTTATGTAAAATTTCAGAGTGAAATTACTTCCAATGAACAAAATTGGATAAAATGGTAAAAATATAATCTAATTATACTTTTAAACCACTCAAATGTATAATTTAACACTATAAATTATTTCGATTAAATAATTTGTTTTAAATAAAATTTACTATTTTCACTATTCATCATAATATAAAAGTAATCATAATAGTACCAAAAAATATCCAAACTAAATTTCTATGTTTCTATTATAAATAGGAATTTAATTTCACTAAATTTAATATATAAAATTGTAAAATATTGGATTTAAAAGGGGGTCACCATTAAAATGCGGAAAAACTTCATTTTTTAAAAATACCTCTTTTATCTAAAAAATTGAATTTTCCTTACCTTATGTCTAGGAAACACAAAATATGAATGATAAAATTGTATTTTATATATATATAATTCAAAATCTGGTTAATAATATTTATAACATCTTCTTGAATGGTTAGTTTGGTAATTCATGGTGCGCTTGATCTTAGTGTTTCATGTAGCGAAAGCTATTGAATTACTTTAAAGAGATAACGGACTATGAAATCTTGGGGTGTTAAATAATGTGACAGAGGTAAATGTTAATGTTTATCCTAAGCGATTTTGGAAATATACTGTGATGGGTATTTCAACGTAACTCCTTAGGTAGTTGTGATAGCTACAATGTATGTCTGATATAGATGCCACAAGTTACCTTTATGATTTATGATTTATGTGTGTTATTCATAAATCCTATGATTTCATCAGGTATGTTATGATTGAAAAGTATAGTTTCATTGATTTGTATTTATTGATTGGTAAATGTTTCCTTTCCTTATTTTATAACCCTTACTTAGCTTTTTATGCTCATCCCAAGTTTTTGAAATGTTTTCCACAAAATAAAAGATGAATATGGTCTAAGATGGGATTAAGGAAAAGTCATGTTGTCTATAACATGGAACTAGACATGTTTATTTTTAAGAGTTTTTTTTATGAAAAAAATGGATACTGATTAGTAGTGTATGCATGTAATTTTCTAGTTGATATGTAATAGTTATGGCCTAATTCTTGAAAACTCTAAACCTGAAAGGATCCACAATGTGTATTATTCATTAAATACAAGATTATGTAATGTTTTAATGTCGGGTCTTTATTATTGGTATCAGAGGTTAGTTTAGAGTACTTTAGAGGTTATGGTGTTTTTGAAACAGAAGTGACATAACCATAATGTTTATCATATTAAAAAGAGTCATAATTATTTTAGAGGTGATAAATTGTTATTTCATTTTTGGGTGAAAAATGAAATGTATTAGATAAACATTGAAGATAAAATATGTTATGGTTAATTAGTCTTTTTTTGAAATGTTACGAAATTGTATAGTTTTTTAAAAAGGAAAACACACAGATCATGTGACAACCCTTCGCATTTGACAAAGATGTAGGAATCAAACCCACAACCAAAGTGCGATTGGGATTTATCGCCTACCACTGGAATATATGAAGTCCCTTGTTAGTATGACTTATTATTTTTAGTTAAATGATTTTATGGATCAAGAATATGTTTATTTAGGATATTTTGTTTTGTCAAATGGACATCCTTAGCATAGGAAAATGGTTATGTGATTATGTAATAAAGGTTATTTTGGAAGACATTCTCTCTTTTGGGAACACTATATGCTTAAGGAAAATAAAATACTATGGGATTTAATTTTTGGAGTAATGGTTAGAATATTATTTTTAAAGAATATATTTTTTTATTATGGACATAAGTTTATTTAGGTTATTTCTGGAAATGATTAATCTATCATAGGGAATATCTGTTTAGGTTAATTACACTTCCGTATGAGACTTTAAGAGAAGTCGATTTTATTTGGAGATAAATGTTATGATTTACTATGGAAGATTATGTGATTAAATCCTTCTACGTTTTGGGATAAAATCTTAGTTTGGGTTACTTTGAATAATTTTAACTACATTTGTTTATTGAATGGTCTTTTCCAAAATTTGGGCATTTTTTGTCAAATTTTAGCAATTAAGAGTAGTATATATTTTTATAAAGTGTTATCCTTTTTGGGATTATCTAGTCTTGTACTAAATGTTTTTGTTTTGTTTGAGGTTTAATGATAAGGGAAATATATATTTCATCTTTTTTGGATTATCTGATACTCTAGAAGTTGATTCTAGTTCTTTTCATGTGACCATGTCAGTTTGAATACTCATCATTTGGAGAAAAGTTGAGCTTGTGATAGAAATTTAGTAAAGGATGGATGTATGGATGATATATGAGTATTTTTCCGTAGGTTTTTAGTAAAGATAATAAATAAATTCCTAAACTTTATGAAAATTAACTTACAACAAAAACATTGTTTGTTAAATTTTCTTATTGGGGAATCAAGGACTATTTAATCCATCACTAGTGTGTGATTTTCTTATTGTTAACTTTCTCCTAATAATTTTTTCTACCACTCTCCATCAAACCATGATGGATTGTTTCTCTTCCATGTCCATGTTTCCCTACATGGAATCCTAGTATGGGATATCTCGGATGACCTTTTTATTTCTATTTCATTCTTTTATTGTTATATTTTTATTAACTCTTTTTCCAATGTGGAACTTTCAATGAAGTTTCCAAGACCAATTTTAAATTTGTGGGGACGAAATTCCCAAATGGGGTGAAGGATGTAATATTCCATGTAAATAAAGAATATAAATATTTATATTTATTAAAATTTGGAATTAAATCTTAATTTTACCGTAAAAGGGATTCTATGTTCGATGACATACCTGATACACAACAACAGGTTTCATTGAAAACTTAAGTTGAGCTATACCAAAAAATATTAATATAATATTATTATTTTAAATTATAGTTAATGAATATATGTTGTATTGGAGGGAATGATCAAAACTAACCATATTATGATTAAATATGTTTCTTAAATGTTATTAAATTTATCCAATAATTTTTAGAGGCTTAAAATAAGAAATAATCTGATTTTAAGCATAAATACTTTAATATTCATTAATAATTTGATTTGCCACCTTTTGATAGAGAACACTATTAAAATATATTTTTGGTCACTTTTATATATTCTATTTGAAAAACTAAAATTCTTCTTTATAATTGGGACATCAAAATTTACTTTGGGTATATTTTTTGTATTTTTCTGATAAAATTCATTTTTAATGAATATTGAATAACAATATATTTTATTTCAAAGATGCCTTTTAATCTAATTTATTTATATGGTTATATTATCTATTTAATTTATTTTAAAGTTTAATTATATTATTTTTATACCATTTAATCCAATTTTGTTCATTGGAAGAAATTTAACATTTAAATTAGACATAAATAAGTGTCAATATTTTGATAGTTATTATTTCTTAAAAACATACTTTTTGTTTTGACAGTGGGAATTAATTTTAAATTAATTTCTTCCACTTATGTGTTTTGAATTTGGAAAAATGTATTACATATTTTGAATCTGTGAGTAAAAATTGTTTAAATATGTATCTTTTATTTTTAGACATTATGAATATTATTTCAGTAAAAATTTTATTTACTATGGTTGAAGCATAAATCTGGTAAATAAGGGTAAAAAAATATTATTACAATAATATTAAATTACCCTAACATGTATCCTAATAATATTTTTTGATACATGTGCGACCATGGGAATCCTTAGGTCTATTTTGGGACCCCATGGATCCACATGGGAGTGATAATGACACATTATGTTAATTAATTTAAAGTAAAGACAAAAATGACATAAACATATATCTTTTAGTAAATAAAATTTTAAATGGGGTAATATATGTTATATCTTAAACTATAAATATTTATTTTAAAGATAAAACTATTTTATAGATGGCGAACTACTGCCTCACGAAATGATGATTGTTCAATTATCTCCTATCGCCTCTCATGGTGGACATTATGTTGGAACTATATTTATATGTGATATATATTATATTTATGTTGGTTCTATACTTCTGTATTTTCCATTTATAGCACACCTTTATGGTTTCCAGAATGGGTAAACACGATAATTTCATTTGAGGAAGTACGGACTACCACCCCCTCACAGTGATATGACTCATTCATACCATATGTGGAACGTATAAAGGATGGAGATAATTAAATTATATATTATATTATAATTTACTTATAATATAAATATTTATCATTACATTTTCATTCTATTAAATATTAAATATAAATGAAAGTAGCGTTCATGGGTACATACGGCTTACCGTCTCCATGAACGGTGCATTTCATTTCGTATATCCAAATGTTATGTACTATTACAAATACATATAAATACTGGAAATATATTATATATATGGTATCTAAATCATGAATATCATTATTAAGATAATTTAATTTCTACCACATGGACAATATATAATTATAACAAGTTCATTTTTAACTCATGTTCCGAACATCGACAAAATGTCCGATATGAACTCAAATAATTCACTTATTATTATAGCATGGTAATAATTGATATAAAAGGAATAATAAACTTTAAAAAGTTCTTCATGTGAGTATAAATTAACTTTAGTATATTATTCATGATATTAAATAAATATTGAGTCAATTTAGACACGAGGTAAGGGGTTTCTTATCTCAATATTAATTCCGTGATATTTCCATTGTTCGCCACTTATTTATTGCATGTGGTGTATTGTGTACTGCCATTTGATATATATTATCATGATTCTCTTTATATTCATGATATTTTTTTTAATTTGGT
Organism: Viscum album; assembly: GCA_963277665.1. NCBI lineage: Eukaryota > Viridiplantae > Streptophyta > Magnoliopsida > Santalales > Viscaceae > Viscum > Viscum album. The sequence continues at coordinate 122,697,408 of OY728133.1, read as the reverse complement.
GATTATTAATTTTTTGTCTTATGACTCGATTGATTACAATGTGGTAAGGGGTTTCTTATCTCACTTTTAATTCTGTTAGATTTCTATTTTTTCACCACTTATTTATTGCATGTGGTGTATTGTATACTTCCATTTGATATATATTATCATGATTATCTTTATATTTATGAAATTTTGTGATACATTTTGTAGTTATTAACTTTTTTTCCTATAACTCGATTGATTACAATGTTGTAAGGGGTTTATTATATCACTTTTAATTCTGTGATATTTCCGTTGTTCGTCACTTATTTATTGCATGTGGTGTATTTTGTACTGCCATTTGATATATATTATCATTATTATATTTATATTCATTGTATTATGTGATTCATTTGGTGGTTATTATATTTTTATTATATGACGCAATTGATTACAACATGGTAAGGGGTTTTCATCTCACTTTTTATTCCAGTGTGATTCATGCTATATTTTCCACTATTTCTATTTGTGTGGTGGTTGTACTGCCCATGATTGTATTATTTGTCTAATATAGTTTAATTTATGGGTATTTAAATCTTCATTGAATTATCATTCTTTCATGGGATGTACATTTCGTATGTTACTAAATCGGAAAGGGAACCTTTTACCCTCCTTTTTTACAAGACTTCTTTTTGTTATATCTTTTAATTTACATCTTATTATATTGGGATATGTTCTTATATATGCTTATTGTTATAAATTGTATGTCCAAGTGATGAGATACCATTTTCTCTCTAATCAATTCGTTTTCTGAATTTTAATGTGACGTTTTTAGGCTATCAAATATCTTTAGTGGAATTTCTTCACCCAATTTCAATTCTTTGGGTTTAACTTCTACTTCTTTATTATGTCATTCTATGAATATGTGGGAATATCCTTTTATAATTTTACACTTAATATCCACTTATATTCGGTGTATTTATTTTTCACACATAATTATTTCATTGATTTATCCTTGATCTAAGGATACCGTCTTTGTGAGGGATTTCGTCTCAATTTACATTCCATTGAGACTTCACTGTTGTTATGCACCAATTCACTTATATATGGTGTATATACTATCCTTTCGCATATTATATCATGAATACCTTTATTCTCATGATATTATAAATTTTTTATTAAATTTTATTTATCAACTATTTTTATTCAAGCATCTTTCATTTGGTTAAGAACTCCTTAACTAAAATATTATTTTAAAGATTTATTCTTATAATGTTTTCTCATTAATTTCCATGTTTGAAAAATAGGTTTAAGGATTTATTTATATAGAAATTAATGTTTTAAAATGTTAATTTATTTAAAAGATCACATGTGGTATGGGACACATTGATTCAAAAATCTATCTATTAAATGTTTTAAATGGTTTTTGAAAATGGTTTGATAAAGAATTGTTTTACATGAAATACTATTAAAAAAAATATTACACGAGATTCAAATATGGGATTTTTTAACATAACTAACATAAAGAGGGAGTAACTCTGGAGGAAGATCATCCCTCCAATGAAGATCATGGGTAACACCTAAATTGGAAAGCCCATCAGCAATTCTGTTAGCCTCAAAATAAGTGTGGGTGGCGATAAAGTTGAGACCAGTCAGGGAGTTCATGCAATCCATCCAATGTGAAGTGAGGGTCCAACCAAGGTGGATGGTGTCGTTCCGAATAGCATGTATGATGGTGGTGGAGTCTCTCTCAATCCATATGTATTTCCAACTATGAATCTTGGAAAAAGAAATGGCATGAATGACGGCCATCATCTCAGCTTCAAGGGAAGTAGAGGAGCCGCAAGAGCTATACAAGAAACCAAGTGTCTGGTCTGAATGATTTCTGAAGATGGCGCCACAGCCCGTTGGCCCAGGGTTTCCTTTAGAGGCTCCATCCATATTTAATTTAATCCATCCTAGGGGGTGGGAGCCAAAAAACATCAAAAGTATATTTAGGGCAGGGATAATTCCCTTTCAACCTCACACATATGAGGATCTCCAAGTCATGAATCGAGTTGTTGCAGTGATCTTTTTTTATCGAAGCCGCTTCACAGATGGACATGAGGATTTTCTATTTTCCTACATTGATTCTAAAATAGTTAATATGAAAAATAAAGTTATTTCTACCATTCCATATTATATGAAGAAGCTCTGCTACGACATCAACCAAAAGATTTGTGAGCTGCTGGGAAATAGACAAGTCCAATCATCGTTGTATCTGCATGATAATGGAATCAGAAAGCAACCATCTGCACTAAAAAATGTCAAGAATGTAATGCCAAAGAGCAGTTTCTGTGTCACAATAAAGAAAAATATGGTTTATATCCTCTCGATGTTGATTGAACATGCGACATTTTGAACAATGAATAATTCCAAAAGTTTGTAGACAAGTATCCGTTGGAAGTCTATTATGAGTAATTCTCTAGAAAAGTGTAAATCTCGAGGGTTTTAACCAAGAATTATTAAAGTTACTTAACAAAGAGAAATTTTTGTCCATGTTATTGCATAAATGATTGTAGTAACTTTTGGAATCAAGAATCCCATTACAAGAAGGTTCCCAAATGAGGAAATCATTTCTATTAATGAAGTTGTAGTTATCAACAATTTGTTTAATATGATCAGGTAGACATGGGTTTTGCATATGCATGACAGTTTTGATAGAGTCTTGGGAGTGGGGAGGAGAAAAGTTATTTTCCATTAAAGAGATCAAAGGAACACCAGTCTAGTTATCAAGCCAAAACTTTATGTTGGAATCCTTATTATCCATCCATCTATAGTTATTCATAATATAAGTAAAGGTGTTTCTGATGGAGGGCTATATAAAGGATGTAAAGAAATGAGTATGGTTATTCCTAAGTTTATCAAGAAAACAAACATTAATAAAATACATGTAAGGATAGGTATTATGAATGAGATTCCACATAAGCCTAGCTTGATGGGATTCATTGAATTTAGAGATATTTTTAATGCCTATCCCCCCCTTATCAATAGGTTTGCAGTAGGAGATCCAGGGGACAGTCACCAATTTTCTCTCCAATGTACTTCCAGTCCAAATAAAATTTTTAATAGCAACATCAATGTGTTTTAAAAGACTCTTTTTCCATTTATAAACCATCATGGAGTAAACCATTTTAGAAATGATGGTGGATTTAACCAAACAAATTATCCCAGCCATCGAATGATTTTTACCCTTCCCGGAGGAAAGATGATGAAGCATTTGGTCAGTGATGAGAGAAAAATATTTTGCTTTTGGTCTACCCTAGAAGATGGGCACTACAAGATAATTGAAAGTAAGTGAACCTTCTTTAACACCTAAAGTAATAGTGATGGTAAGCTTCCTCCCCGAAGAAAAGTCCTTGCCAAAAAAATGTATAATTTCTTCCAGTTTATATACTGACCAAAGACTTCCTGATAGTGAATGAGGATATTTTTCAGAGACAGAATGTTTCTTTTACCCCCCTGAGTAAAGATAATTATGTCATCAACATAGAGAAGGTGTGGGGGAACATTAAAGTTTCTAGAATCAGAGACAGGCTTTATAGACCATTTATAAATCACGTGAGAGATTAGCCTACATAGGTAGTCTTCAGTGATTGAAAAGAGAATAGTCGAGAGAGGATCGCCCTGCCTCACTCCTTTCGAACAATTGAAATATCCTCTAAGTGATCCATTGATCAGGACAGAGATATGTGCAGAATTGAATAAATAAGAGATCCTATTAATAAAAATTTCATTAAAACCAAATTGCCTGAGGTCTTTATACATGAAGCTCCAATCAATGGTATCAAAGGCCTTAACAATATCCAGTTTAATGGAAACATTCCCACCTCTATTATTTTTGTTGAGAAGGTTGGTGGCTTCAGATTCCAGAAAGATTTAGTCTTTAATAGATCTACCTTTTATGATCCCAATTTGGTTCCAAGATACAATTCTATTACTAATTTAAGTGATTTAGTTGGCAATTAATTTAGTGATGATTTTGAAAAGAGAGTTAATGAGCGCAATGGGCCTAAAGCATTGGATGTCATCTGCATTCTTGGTTTTGGGAATGAGAAAAAGAAATTGGGAGTTAAGAACATGAGGGAGAATTACTCTAGAGAAGAAAGCTTTACCCATACTGCAAACATCATTTTGGAGGACATCCCATTGTTTTTGGTAAAAATCATTATTAAAACCATCCAGCCCGGGAGAACTGTCTTGGTTTAAACTAAAGACAGTGTCTTCGATTTCATGGTGAAGGGGGATGTTGTTTAGAAAGGAGTTATAAACACGAGAAACTAAAGGAGGTATGATGTTAGGCATAAGGTCATTATTAATACTATCACCATTAAACATATTATGAAAGTGAGAAATAATATGATTAGAAATACATTCATCAATGTCAAGAATCTGATCCCCATTTCTAATATAATCAAGGGGTTTATAGGTTTTTCTAATTCTATGAAGGGCATTATAAAACTTAGTATTAATATCTCCATCATTAATCCATTTGTCTTTAAAAAGTTTCTTTTGAATATTGTCTTTAATGTTGAGGAGAGAGATAATCTTTGAGGATATGTTAATTTCATGTTGAGAGTCCTGAGAAAAGTTTGAAGAAGAGTTAGTGTTTTGGAATTGAATAAGATCCTTTTCCAAGAGGTTGATGTCTCTATCCATTTCACTAACCTTGAATTTACACCAGCTTTTGAGAGTTATCTTAAGCATTTTTAACTTCACCGGGCAAGAAAAAGGGTCATATTTCCCGTGCATGTTTGTCCAAGTATTCTTAATGATGTTTACGCATTCTAGGTCAGAAGACCAAGCAATGTTGTATCTAAAAGGTCCCCTAATTTTATTAGATTAATGTGAGAAGGAAAAGAGAATAGGGTGGTGATCAAAAGCAACCCTCACAAGAGTAATGCTAGAAATGTTATCCCATTTATCCAGGGCATGTACATTGGTAAAGGCTCTATCAAGTTTGTTGGCCACAATTTTATTGTAATGTTTCCTATACCATGTAAATTTATCTCCCAAGAGATTGATCTCCGCAATATTATTCATTTCAATACAAGCACAGAATTCCCTAGAGGAGATAGGGGTGTGTGAAGGGCCAAGATTTTCACTTGGGGATAGAATAGCATTAAAGTCACCAAGAATAAACCAAGGCTGATTAAAAAAATCACTAAGGTGGGTGATTTCATTCCAAATATCCTTCCTATCTTGGTATCTAGTGCAGGCATAAACAAAAGTGGATTAGACAGGTGAATTCTCAAATATGAATTCACATGTGATTACTTGATTCGAGCATTTAAAAATACTAACATTAAGCAAAGAGGAATGAGAAAAAATCCCTATGGAATCAGTAGAAGTCCCATTATTACAAGCCCTATGAAAGGAATAGCCGCAGGGGGTTTGGTGTAATCTAGAGGAAAAGTTGGTTTTAGGTTCAGAAATAGAAAAAGGAATTGGGGAATGAGTTTTAATGAATCTTTTTGAAACATTAAAGGTGTAAATGTTAGCAATTCCTTGACAATTCCAAAATAAAATATTCATTTAGTCCTCTTTTTAGTGGTTCTGTCCCCTTTCTTTTTGGAGGCCAAGGAATTTTCCTTGGTTTCAACTCCAGGAACCTCCTCTTTTGAGGGATTATAATTCCTGTTATTCAATGACAATTGAGTTGGAAAAGCTAGAGGAATAGATTCATAGGGGGGCTATTTGGATGCAGGTTCTGGCTGAAAGCATCCGGTTTAAAGGAGTCCTGCAATGGAGGAGTCCCACTGAAAACCTGCCCCTTATCCTTACCAAGAGGTGAAGACAGAAGGGAAGCCCTGTAGTTAATAGGCTTGGGGATGTCTACGGTTTCAAGAGAAGGTTATGTTTCAGAATATTGTGGATGAGTGATAATGCTTTCAGGATTAGCATTACCAATTTCCAAAGGAGTGCAAGGGTGTTCCTTAACTGTATTGTCAAGAACCAAAGAAATCTTTGAATACAAAGAAGTAGGGCCTTCTAAAGGGAGGCATGTTGGAATAGAATCTGGTATGGGGTGAGAGAGAATGTCAAGGACATCCTCTTTAATGCCCTTTTTAAAATTCTGTACAAGAGTTTCCAATTCTTGGTCTTCAACAAGATCAGCCCAATATTTCCCTTCAGCAGAATCTAAAAGCCCGAATGAATTAACTTTGTCAACCCATTTTTCCACTTTTTTCTTTGATGTTTCAGGTTTTTCAACAACATTTTCTTTCTCCCGCCTGTTCCTTTTAATTTTCGTCCATCCCAGATTATTGATTTGTGGAGGCTTCTTGTGAACTCTCCTACATTGATGTATGGAGTGAACAACCAGCTTGCAATACTCAAAATAAGAGGGTAATCTTTCATATTCAAGCCTCACCACAGTTTTATAATCTTGACCAGTGAAAGTGATATATTGAGGTGGCTTTGATTCTAAATTGACTTTAACAAGTACCCTAGCATATAACCCTAAATCCCCATTCAAAGTTCTCTAGTCCACCATAAGTGGTGTACCAATGCAAAGAGATAGATCATTGAGGATCTGAGGGTGCCAAAAAAACTAGTTGAGGTTAAAGAATCTGACCCAAACCTGGGCAGTGATATTCCTATTTAAGTTTGGGTTGAGGGAAAAGTCCCACTCAGTGAGGAAGTATGGACTACCACCCCCTCACAGTGATATGACTCATTCATACCATTTGTGGAACGTATAAAGGATGGAGATAATTAAATTATATATTATATTATAATTTACTTATAATATAAATATTTATCATTACATTTTCATTCTATTAAATATTAAATATAAATGAAAGTAGCGTTCATGGGTACATACGGCTTACCGTCTCCATGAACGGTGCATTTCATTTCGTATATCCAAATGTTATGTACTATTATAAATACATATAAATACTGGAAATATATTATATATATGGTATCTAAATCATGAATATCATTATTAAGATAATTTAATTTCTACCACATGGACAATATATAATTATAACAAGTTCATTTTTAACTCATGTTCCGAACATCGACAAAATGTCCGATATGAACTCAAATAATTCACTTATTATTATAGCATGGTAATAATTGATATAAAAGGAATAATAAACTTTAAAAATTTCTTCAAGTGAGTATAAATTAACTTTAGTATATTATTCATGATATTAAATAAATATTGAGTCAATTTAGACACGAGGTAAGGGGTTTCTTATCTCAATATTAATTCCGTGATATTTCCATTGTTCGCCACTTATTTATTGCATGTGGTGTATTGTGTACTGCCATTTGATATATATTATCATGATTCTCTTTATATTCATGATATTTTTTTAATTTTGTGATTATTAATTTTTTGTCTTATGACTCGATTGATTACAATGTGGTAAGGGGTTTCTTATCTCACTTTTAATTCTGTGAGATTTCTATTTTTTCACCACTTATTTATTGCATGAGGTGTATTGTATACTTCCATTTGATATATATTATCATGATTATCTTTATATTTATGAAATTTTGTGATACATTTTGTAGTTATTAACTTTTTTTCCTATGACTCGATTGATTACAACGTTGTAAGGGGTTTATTATCTCACTTTTCATTCTGTGATATTTCCGTTGTTCGTCACTTATTTATTGCATGTGGTGTATTTTGTACTGCCATTTGATATATATTATCATTATTATATTTATATTCTTTGTATTATGTGATTCATTTGGTGGTTATTATATTTTTATTATATGACGCAATTGATTACAACATGGTAAGGGGTTTTCATCTCACTTTTTATTCTAGTGTGATTCATGCTATATTTTCCACTATTTCTATTTGTGTGGTGGTTGTACTGCCCATGATTGTATTATTTGTCTAATATAGTTTAATTTATGGGTATTTAAATCTTCATTGAATTATCATTCTTTCATGGGATGTACATTTCGTATGTTACTAAATCGGAAAGGGAACCTTTTACCCTCCTTTTTTACAAGACTTATTTTTGTTATATCTTTTAATTTACATCTTATTATATTGGGATATGTTCTTATATATGCTTATTGTTATAAATTGTATGTCCAAGTGATGAGATACCATTTTCTCTCTCATCAATTCGTTTTCTGAATTTTAATGTGACGTTTTTAGGCTATCAAATATCTTTAGTGGAATTTCTTCACCCAATTTCAATTCTTTGGGTTTAACTTCTACTTCTTTATTATGTCATTCTATGAATATGTGGGAATATCCTTTTATAATTTTACACTTAATATCCACTTATATTCGGTGTATTTATTTTTCACACATAATTATTTCATTGATTTATCCTTGATCTAAGGATACCGTCTTTGTGAGGGATTTCGTCTCAATTTACATTCCATTGAGACTTCACTGTTGTTATGCACCAATTCACTTATATATGGTGTATATACTATCCTTTCGCATATTATATCATGAATACCTTTATTCTCATGATATTATAAATTTTTTATTAAATTTTATTTATCAACTATTTTTATTCAAGCATCTTTCATTTGGTTAAGAACTCCTTAACTAAAATATTATTTTAAAGATTTATTCTTATAATGTTTTCTCATTAATTTCCATGTTTGAAAAATAGGTTTAAGGATTTATTTATATAGAAATTAATGTTTTAAAATGTTAATTTATTTAAAAGATCACATGTGGTATGGGACACATTGATTCAAAAATCTATCTATTAAATGTTTTAAATGGTTTTTGAAAATGGTTTGATAAAGAATTTTTTTACATGAAATACTATTAAAAAAAATATTACACGAGTTTCAAATATGGGATTTTTTAACATAACTAACATAAAGAGGGAGTAACTCTGGAGGAAGATCATCCCTCCAATGAAGATCATGGGTAACACCTAAATTGGAAAGCCCATCAGCAATTCTGTTAGCCTCAAAATAAGTGTGGGTGGCGATAAAGTTGAGACCAGTCAGGGAGTTCATGCAATCCATCCAATGTGAAGTGAGGGTCCAACCAAGGTGGATGGTGCCGTTCCAAATAGCATGTATGATGGTGGTGGAGTCTCTCTCAATCCATATGTATTTCCAACTATGAATCTTGGAAAAAGAAATGGCATGAATGACGGCCATCATCTCAGCTTCAAGGGAAGTAGAGGAGCCGCAGGAGATATACAAGAAACCAAGTGTCTGGTCTGAATGATTTCTGAAGATGGCGCCACAGCCCGTTGGCCCAGGGTTTCCTTTAGAGGCTCCATCCATATTTAATTTAATCCATCCTAGGGGGTGGGAGCCAAAAAACATCAAAAGTATATTTAGGGCAGGGATAATTCCCTTTCAACCTCACACGTCTGAGGATCTCCAAGTCATGAATCGAGTTGTTGCAGTGATCTTTTTGTATCGAAGCCGCTTCACAGATGGAGATGAGGATTTTCTATTTTCCTACATTGATTCTAAAATAGTTAATATGAAAAATAAAGTTATTTCTACCATTCCATATTATATGAAGAAGCTCTGCTACGACATCAACCAAAAGATTTGTGAGCTGCTGGGAAATAGACAAGTCCAATCATCGTTGTATCTGCATGATAATGGAATCACAAAGCAACCATCTGCACTAAAAAATGTCAAGAATGTAATGCCAAAGAGCAGTTTCTGTGTCACAATAAAGAAAAATATGGTTTATATCCTCTCGATGTTGATTGAACATGCGACATTTTGAACAATGAATAATTCCAAAAGTTTGTAGACAAGTATCCGTTGGAAGTCTATTATGAGTAATTCTCTAGAAAAGTGTAAATCTCGAGGGTTTTAACCAAGCATTATTAAAGTTACTTAACAAAGAGAAATTGTTGTCCATGTTATTGCATAAATGATTGTAGTAACTTTTGGAATCAAGAATCCCATTACAAGAAGGTTCCCAAATGAGGAAATCATTTCTATTAATGAAGTTGTAGTTATCAACAATTTGTTTAATATGATCAGGTAGACATGGGTTTTGCATATGCATGACAGTTTTGATAGAGTCTTGGGAGTGGGGAGGAGAAAAGTTATTTTCCATTAAAGAGATCAAAGGAACACCAGTCTAGTTATCAAGCCAAAACTTTATGTTGGAATCCTTATTATCCATCCATCTATAGTTATTCATAATATAAGTAAAGGTGTTTCTGATGGAGGGCTATATAAAGGATGTAAGGAAATGAGTATGGTTATTCCTAAGTTTATCAAGAAAACACACATTAATAAAATACATGTAAGGATAGGTATTATGAATGAGATTCCACATAAGCCTAGCTTGATGGGATTCATTGAATTTAGAGATATTTTTAATGCCTATCCCCCCATTATCAATAGGTTTGCAGTAGGAGATCCAGGGGACAGTCACCAATTTTCTCTCCAATGTACTTCCAGTCCAAATAAAATTTTTAATAGCAACATCAATGTGTTTTAAAAGACTCTTTTTCCATTTATAAACCATCATGGAGTAAACCATTTTAGAAATGATGGTGGATTTAACCAAACAAATTATCCCAGCCATCGAATGATTTTTACCCTTCCCGGAGGAAAGATGATGAAGCATTTGGTCAGTGATGAGAGAAAAATATTTTGCTTTTGGTCTACCCTAGAAGATGGGCACTACAAGATAAGTGAAAGGAAGTGAACCTTCTTTAACACCTAAAGTAATAGTGATGGTAAGCTTCCTCCCCGAAGAAAAGTCCTTGCCAAAAAAATGTATAATTTCTTCCAGTTTATATACTGACCAAAGACTTCCTGATAGTGAATGAGGATATTTTTCAGAGCCAGAATGTTTCTTTTACCCCCCTGAGTAAAGATAATTATGTCATCAACATAGAGAAGGTGTGGGGGAACATTAAAGTTTCTAGAATCAGAGATAGGCTTTATAGACCATTTATAAATCACGTGAGAGATTAGCCTACATAGGTAGTCTTCAGTGATTGAAAAGAGAATAGTCGAGAGAGGATCGCCCTGCCTCACTCATTTCGAACAATTGAAATATCCTCTAAGTGATCCATTGATCAGGACAGAGATATGTGCAGAATTGAATAAAGAAGAGATCCTATTAATAAAAATTTCATTAAAACCAAATTGCCTGAGGTCTTTATACATGAAGCTCCAATCAATGGTATCAAAGGCCTTAACAATATCCAGTTTAATGGAAACATTCCCACCTCTATTATTTTTGTTGAGAAGGTTGGTGGCTTCAGATTCCAGAAAGATGTAGTCTTGAATAGATCTACCTTTTATGATCCCAATTTGGTTCTAAGATACAATTCTATTACTAATGTAAGTGATTTAGTTGGCAATTAATTTAGTGATGATTTTGAAAAGAGAGTTAATGAGCGCAATGGGCCTAAAGCATTGGATGTCATCTGCATTCTTGGTTTTGGGAATGAGAAAAAGAAATTGGGAGTTAAGAACATGAGGGAGAATTACTCTAGAGAAGAAAGCTTTACCCATACTGCAAACATCATTTTGGAGGACATCCCATTGTTTTTGGTAAAAATCATTATTAAAACCATCCAGCCCGGGAGAACTGTCTTGGTTTAAACTAAATACAGTGTCTTCGATTTCATGGTGAAGGGGGATGTTGTTTAGAAAGGAGTTATAAACACGAGAAACTAAAGGAGGTATGATGTTAGGCATAAGGTCATTATTAATACTATCACCATTAAAGATATTATGAAAGTGGGAAATAATATGATTAGAAATACATTCATCAGTGTCAAGAATCTGATCCCCATTTCTAATATAATCAAGGGGTTTATAGGTTTTTCTAATTCTATGAAGGGCATTATAAAACTTAGTATTAATATCTCCATCATTAATCCATTTGTCTTTAAAAAGTTTCTTTTGATTATTGTCTTTAATGTTGAGGAGAGAGATAATCTTTGAGGATATGTTAATTTCATGTTGAGAGTCCTGAGAAAAGTTTGAAGAAGAGTTAGTGTTTTGGAATTGAATAAGATCCTTTTCCAAGAGGTTGATGTCTCTATCCATTTCACTAACCTTGAATTTACACCATCTTTTGAGAGTTCTCTTAAGCATTTTTAACTTCACCGGGCAAGAAAAAGGGTCATATTTCCCGTGCATATTTGTCCAAGTATTCTTAATGATGTTTACGCATTCTAGGTCAGAAGACCAAGCAATGTTGTATCTAAAAGGGCCCCTAATTTTATTAGATTTATGTGAGAAGGAAAAGAGAATAGGGTGGTGATCAAAAGCAACCCTCACAAGAGTAATGCTATAAATGTTATCCCATTTATCCAGGGCATGTACATTGGTAAAGGCTCTATCAAGTTTGTTGGCCACAATTTTATTGTAATGTTTCCTATACCATGTAAATTTATCTCCCAAGAGATTGTTCTCCGCAATATTATTCATTTCAATACAAGCACAGAATTCCCTAGAGGAGATAGGGGTGTGTGAAGGGCCAAGATTTTCACTTGGGGATAGAATAGCATTAAAGTCACCAACAATAAACCAAGGCTGATTAAAAAAATCACTAAGGTGGGTGATTTCATTCCAAAGATCCTTCCTATCTTGGTATCTAGTGCAGGCATAAAAAAAGTGGATTAGACAGGTGCATTCTCAAATATGAATTCACATGTGATTACTTGATTCGAGCATTTAAAAATACTAACATTAAGCAAAGAGGAATGAGAAAAAATCCCTAAGGAATCAGTAGAAGTCCCATTATTACAAGCCCTGTGAAAGGAATAGCCGAAGGGGGTTTGGTGTAATCTAGAGGAAAAGTTGGTTTTAGGTTCAGAAATAGAAAAAGGAATTGGGGAATGAGTTTTAATGAATCTTTTTAAAACGTTAAAGGTGTAAATGTTAGAAATTCCTTGACAATTCCAAAATAAAATATTCATTTAGACCTCTTTTTAGTGGGTCTGTCCCCTTTCTTTTTGGAGGCCAAGGACTTTTCCTTGGTTTCAACTCCAGGAACCTCCTCTTTTGAGGGATTATAATTCCTGTTGTTCAATGACAATTGAGTTGGAAAAGCTAGAGGAATAGATTCATAGGGGGGCTATTTGGATGCAGGTTCTGGCTGAAAGCATCCGGTTTAAAGGAGTCCTGCAAGGGAGGAGTCCCACTGAAAACCTGCCCCTTATCCTTACCAAGAGGTGAAGACAGAAGGGAATCCCTGTAGTTAATAGGCTTGGGGATGTCTACGGTTTCAAGAGAAGGTTGTGTTTCAGAATATTGTGGATGAGTGATAATGCTTTCAGGATTAGCATTACCAATTTCCAAAGGAGTGCAAGGGTGTTCCTTAACTGCATTGTCAAGAACCAGAGAAATCTTTGAATCCAAAGAAGTAGGGCCTTCTAAAGGGAGGCATGTTGGAATAGAATCTGGTATGGGGTGAGAGAGAATGTCAAGGACATCCTCTTTAATGCCCTTTTTAAAATTCTGTACAAGAGTTTCCAATTCTTGGTCTTCAACAAGATCAGCCCAATATTTCCCTTCAGCAGAATCTAAAAGCCCGAATGAATTAACTTTGTCAACCCATTTTTCCACTTTTTTCTTTGATGTTTCAGGTTTTTCAACAACATTTTCTTTCTCCCGCCTGTTCCTTTTAATTTCCGTCCATCCCAGATTATTGATTTGTGGAGGCTTCTTGTGAACTCTCCTACATTGATGTATGGAGTGACCAACCAGCTTGCAATACTCAAAATAAGAGGGTAATCTTTCATATTCAAGCCTCACTACAGTTTTATAATCTTGACCAGTGAAAGTGATAGATTGAGGTGGATTTGATTCTAAATTGACTTCAACAAGTACCCTAGCATATAACCCTAAATCCCCATTCAAAGTTCTCTAGTCCACCATAAGTGGTGTACCAATGCAAAGAGATAGATCATTGAGGATCTGAGGGTGCCAAAAAAACTAGTTGAGGTTAAAGAATCTGACCCAAACCTGGGCAGTGATATTCCTATTTAAGTTTGGGTTGAGGGAAAAGTCCCACTCAGTGAGCCTAAGATATCCCGTTTTTAGGCTTAAATTGCCGACATTCGAAGCCCGGTCCATGTCTGATTGTGAGGAGAATAAAATATGAAAAAAAGCATTTGCATAAAGCAATGAGCTTCCAGTTGGAGAATCCCCAGCAAACAATAATCCTAACTTTGAGATTTAAAAGGTCCATGGAGTATTACCTTTGAGGTACGTGACTCTGCCCATAAATGAAAACATATAGATCTGGGATCATTTTTGAATCTCAACTAGATCAGCTTCAACACAAAATCCACCATCTTCCATTTTCTTGACTCTTGTTGATTTTTCCAAAGTCAGTTGTTCAGAACCCGTCAGTTCCTCAAGGAAGGAGACGCACTTCAGTATCATATTTGCGGTTGCAATTTTTGATGGTTCCTCCCATTTTGAATTCTCCATTTCTTTCGAGTGATGTTCCCCTATGAGATCCGCTAACACCATTACAGGAATCAGATGAAAGTATAGGGAAAATCCCTTCGAAGATCAAAGAACTAGGGTTTGACGAAAGAACTTTCGAGTCGAGAGGGAGCTGTTGGGAGAAGCATCCCGCATCTCATCGCCATAACTCTTCATTTTATAAAGCATTTATTATGTATATATATTGAAATGATATATTGTGATTGCAATGTGGAAATTTTATCTTTCCTTTATTCTTGTTTTATGTTTTATGAATATGTTATGGTTTTTTTGAATTATTTACGTATATGGGTAGTTATGTGATAAACCTTGGGCAGGTGAGCCTAATATAGCTCTCTAATGCATTGGTTGGCGTGATGGAGGTAAACGTTAATGTTTCTCCTAAGAGATTTAGGGAATATACTATGATGGGTATTCCAATGTAACTCCCTATGTAGTTGTGATCGCTAAAATGTATGTTTGATATGGATTCCACAAGACACCTTTATGATTTATAATTTCTGTGTGTTATTCATAAATATGATGATTTCATGATGTATGTTATGATTGAAAAGTATGGTTTCATTGATTTGTATTTATTGGTGGGTTGATGTTTCTTTTACTTATTTTATAACCCTTAATGAGGTATTTAGGATCATCCCATGTTTATAAAATGTTTTCTATAGGAATTAAAGATAAATAGGGTCAAGGATGAGATCAAGGAAAAGTCATGCTGTCTAAAACATGGAACTAGACATGTTTCTTTTTAAGAGTTTTTTATTTTATGAAAAAAATGATACTGAGTAGCAGTGTCTGCTTGTAATTTTCAAGTTGATATGTAATAGTTATGTCCTAATTATCTAAAACTCTAAACCAAAAAGATCCCTAATATGAATTATTCATTTAATTTAAGATTGTATAAGTTTTGAAGTTCGGGTCCATTAAAACACGGATTATTAGTAATAAGTAAAATAATTTCTTCATATTAGTTTAGTTTTGTCTATTATTCCATGTTTACCATTAAATGACTAATCTATTAGTAGATTTTTATGAAATACAATTATTTTTAATTTATCATTTTAAATAAATAAAAATATATTGTATATGTGTCTTTTACAAAAAAAAATCTTTTTAAAAAAATGATTTATCAAGTTGGTGAATTTTTACTATGTAATTTCATCTCTCATTAATATTGTGTATTTCTTAATTTATTTCATTTCATATATCATTATTATTTTTATCATTATTTTTAACCATAAAAATATGAATAAAAGTGTGTCACTCTTATTATACTTTACGCTTCTTTAATAATTTGTAATTTTTTTATTACATTTGTATGTAATTAATGGATTTGTATATTTTTTTACTAATTTATGTTGATTTAATTTACAAGATAATGATTTATCAATCCTATAACCCACAACATATTTTTGGAGATGATAATACTCATACCTCTGTAGAGGAATGTACACATGCTCTTATTGATTATCCTTATAATCCATTTTTACATGAGACATCTACTTCCACAGGGGAAAAAGTTCGAGTGTTGGAAAATGAGGAACAACATATTTTCAAATATTAACAATTAATCATGGATTGGAATAGAAGATACCAATAGACTTTGATGGTAATGATATTCTAAGAGGTCCAAATTCAAAGAAAAATCATGAATTTTTTATCGATATAGGATGAAAGTAGATTTAGTATTTTTTTGATGATTGGAAAAGTATTGAAAAAAGGACATTATCACAACTATGGTATATTGTTTTCTATACTTGTTTATTATTATTTTACTTATCTTGAAATGTTTATGGTAATAGATGTTTTCTTTTATTATCTAATAAAATTTGATATACTTGGTAATGGAGGAGTCAGGAGGAAATATTTTTCACTGGCTGCTAGGTAATGTACAGATTTTAAATCATCCCTTACATTACAGTTAATTTTTGGGAATAGAAAACATGAAAATCCATGTGATAAATATCCATTTATAATTGAATATTCATGAAAGCATTTTGATGAAAGTAAATGACGAGAAGTGTTTTTGGTATGTGCAATTTTACCATTTGAGATGTTTTTTTTATAATAATTACCATGATAGTGATTTATTTATTTTTAATTTTTAGTTTACAAAAATCAAGGTGACCTCATTTGGATATTCAAGCTAAAATTTATCCCTTAATACATTATCTTAGGGAGGGTATATGTTATTGAAAGAACATATGATAGTATAAAAACATGAAAAGATGAGTTGAGTTTATAGGGTATGTAGAGGTTCCCCCTGCTAGAAAGAAAAATAGAAGAGGGCTCATGTGAGAAAAAAGGATAATATCTTATAGAAGAGTAAGAGTTGTTGCTGATATGATTGTAATTTGTTTACTTTATTTATTTTTTGATATTAAATCACTATTTATATATTTTGAATCATTAAAAAATAAAATATTCTATACAGCATTCTCTAAAGGAGAATAGTACACAGGGGATCATTATTACTGAGGGTAGAAAAGATATTTTAGCTACACAATTGGGAAAGCCTAAACACCCAGGTTGTGTATGAGGATACCCGACAGGTGTATCCATAAGAAAAGTGTTTCCACATTGTAAAGATTTCTCAAAGGCGAATGTTTATAAAAAATAGAATCATTGGAATCCAATTTTTAGTATATTCACATAATGATAGGGGACATGATCAGAGCTTCCATAGAGTCTATGTTTTTAGAAATGCAAGGACAATTTATATCTGCTTATCCAACTCCTCCACCTCAGTCAGAAGATCCCACTCATCCTTCTTATCTTACTCACACATCTCTGCCTCCATACCCCACTCCTTATTATCCTACACTTACACCCCCTCCTCTATAACTTCTATGTTACTATTAGTTATATATTGATGATACTCATCATATTATTGCATATGGGATGATATATTATATCAGCGACATAATTCATCATCATTATATTGAGAGAGAGAATCATAGGTTCATTGTACCAGATATTATAAATAGACAACCAAAAATTTCAGGTCCTATAGATGAGGTGAGTAAATTTGTTGAAAGTATCATTTACTTTTTAGTTTGGTCATCTGGAATACATTGACATATTAATATAGAGGTATGAACATATGTTATATTTTATTTCATTTTGAATTTAATTTTTTTCTAATTTTAAAGTTTATATATTTATCTAATATTTTACTGGAATAATTTAAAGGTAAATAAATACTTTATTGATAAAAAATCAAATTTTAATGAATTTAGATATATATTATACTAGTCTTGATATATTTTAAACACACTCAAATTTATTATAGGGAGTATAAGATATTGAAATTGAAACTTCTATTTTTTTAAGTGAAATGAATTGGTGGATTTTAAAAAATGATATCATAGAGATTGTAACTATATATCAATTGGGAATCAACACGATAATGTTTTTTTAATGTAAGTCGAATAAGAAAATTTTTTCATTCCCTTAATTTATTAAAAATTTATAATTATGCCTTATTTATATTATGTATCTATATAAATTTACACAAATCCTAACATGATAGATTTATATAGATTTATGGAACCACATTTTATTTCTCCCATATATTTCATAGTGACCAATACAAAAAGAACTATTTATATAGCTGAAATATTTTAGAACAATGTCATCAATCAGTATTCGATGTTTCCATATATTGAATCATATGATGCATTTTTTCTTAAAAATTTTTATATATCACTTAACATATTAAAAAATCATTCTAAATTCTCTTTAATAGAAGTATTCATTGGATTTTGGGTGTTTTTTCAAAGAGAGAAGTCATTGTACTAGATATGCTCTATCCTTAGTGAAGTGAGAGAAAAAATTTAGAATGTATTGAATAACTATGATTGATTATTTTAATACATGTTTATATTATAATGAATAATATTTATTTTACTTTTATTATTTTTAAAATAGGTTTTGGTATTTATTTAGAAATATAAAAAGAAAGGAGATCTCCAAGATCAAATTTATAAAAGCTAAGGTGATTCTTCATTTACAATAATTAAATTTTGGATATATTACATAAAAATGTTATTTTGAATTAAAATATATTCAAAGTATTTTAATAATAATATGGTTTAAATAATGTTCAATTACATTTTGAGATTTATGTATGAAATAATTTCAACTGGGATAGTTACACAGTTTCTGATGTTTTGATTTATTTATAATCTATTACTTAATATTTCATAAGTTTTATTGAAAATTAAAGTTAAATGATTTATGTATTTTTTTGTAGGTTTTTGATGACCAAATTCTATAGAGTGAGGAGTAATTTATACATGTACAATTTGAATGGGCTAATCATTTTACAGGTTTGATTCATTTGTAGTTTATTTTTAATATACTTTGTAAATTTGAAAGTTCAATTATAAGTGTCTTTTCTTGGATTTAAGATTCCTTTTTTTGTTCTTTTTATTTTGGATACTTCTATAGTGGAGCATGAATAAATGACTAAAAAAACTATTTTCCATGTCAGTTATTGGATAACAAACATGACAAAAATTACCTCATTGTTTTTCATGTCGGTTATTAGTTTAAAAAGGTGAAAAACAAAGGGGTAATTTTTTTCACATCAATTATCAAATAAAAAATGTGAAAAAAATATTTTCACAGGTTGGTAATAGAATAGACGATGTGGAAAACCGATAAAAAATACTAATTTATTATGTCAGTTTTAGCAAACATATGTGGAAACGTTATTTACTACCTCCAATAACATCGCTTAATAACTGATGTGAAAAGTCATAAAAATCCAACGTGAAAAAACATTTATGCACTACTAGGGGAAGTTGTCGATGATTGAAGAGGATATTAAAAAGGAGAAAATGTTGATTTTTTATTTTATGGGATGTTTGGAAAAAGTTCCATGTTTTTTTCATTATGATATATTGGTGTCCCTATATAAAAATAATAATAATAAATAGTTGAAAAAAATGAAAAAAAATAAAAAAAAACGGGTTGAGTTTTAGAGTGTAAAAAATATCCACTTACATGACCAATATTTTTATAATTTGGGATTGTGTGGTTTATGTGATACATTTCAAATATCAACTTTCAAAAAAAATGGAAATGTTAATTTGAAAAGGAAAAAAGGAAAAAAGTATACAACAATTCATGAGGGTTGTTTTCATTCGTTATTCATTTGTGCTTGACGAATTTACATTGATCTTGGGAAGAGAGTTATGTCATTTTTAAGGGTATATTATCATTAAAAATTACCTTTTTATATCATCCAATGTATTTAAGAGACTAAACTACTACTTTAGATGTTATGTTTCTTACCTCAATACCTTCCGACCAAAATCCTTAGATTCATTTGAACCATAATATTGAGCACTCAAAATTATTTAAATCCTTTTTCTTTATAGAGTATAGAGTTTAGGTTATTTTGATGCTTAAGGGATGATATTTAACTGATTTTATGATCATAACTCTACTTGACCTTGTTTCCTATGAGTGATAAGAGATGAAAAATAAAATTTATTGTGAGGTAAATCATGGTTAGAATGTTTGATAATAATGTGTTAAGATTCGTGAATGGAAGGAAGGAGAAGAACCATCGTTTATCAATGATAAAATGTAAAATACATGGGTTGATTTATTCATTGAAGAGTGTTATTTAGAATTGATAATTCTTGTGTGAAAATTCAATGCTTGGCTCACCATTGAAAATTGGTTGGTTATATTACATTTTAATTTAAATATTGATAGTGTGGTTCAATTATTTGATATATATTGAGATTATATATTTGAGTAAAGGATTTCGTTAAAGTGTGCGGTTATTTTATGTTTCTATTATATGCATGAAATTTTTGATATTTTATATAATGAATTTCATTGATTTATAATTATTTTTCATCAAATATTAATTTATTAATACGTTTGTGGGCATTTATATTTTCAAATAACATTTTCTAAAAAACAAAAATAAATTTATATTTTAAAATTTAATTTTCATGTGTTTAGAATTTTATAACCTTTAAGAAGTTACTTTTATCATTTAACCTATAAAAATGGGCTAACACCTAGCCAACCCAAACAGCCAAAGAAACTCGCATAGACAACATGTGGGGAATAGGATCCCTAACAAGGAATGGGGAGAGCTAGTTCTGGTGTGGAATGAGGCATTGGCCTTGTATTTTGAACACATACAGGTGCATAGTTTCACGAGAGAAATATACATGTAGTGAAGAGAGGAGATCTTCACAAGCATATAGCAACATGGGTGGCGATAGGGGTTCTCTTACCCCCATTTGACTTCAGAAATCATTGAAGTGAGAAAGATCACTTTTAAATAAATTTATATAATTGAATCTCTTGTTGTGGGATGTGAGTGATACAGACACTTTATATACTTACTAAATTTATTTCATATCAGCATGAGTTAGGCACTGCCCTACTCAAACAAAATACACCCCTGATTGTCACCCTCAACATCAAAGTAAAACCACTGGGGTCCCTAGAAAACACCATTATTTCCACTTATGAGCTTAGTATTGATCTCCATTTTCAGTACTAAGGCATTCAACTACCATGGGTGACAATAGAAATCTTGAATGATGCTCTATAAAAATAAAATGAAGAATGTGAATCACTTCTTGAGTAAAAATTTGAAATGGTCTCTACTACACTATAGTGGATTTTATCACATTTCACATGGAGGTCCAAAGACTAAATTGGAAATCCAAATAGATACAATATTATGGATAATCAGTGAATAATGTTTCATGTATGAAATTGAAAAATGATTAAATGTGATAGGTTAAGCCCATAGTGTTCTTGAAAAAATTGAACAAGAGATTCCCAATGATAAAATTGTCCCCAAAATGACTGTTAGACCATGGAGAACCCATAGTAAAGGTTTTTTCATCCATGGATGAGGTTTGAAACAATTTAAATATGACATAGTGTGAAATACCATGGACAACAGGTGTGGAAATAGTGTGAAACATTGATCACTTTAGCATGTTGATAATCATGGTCACATTCAAGAAGATGAATAAAGGAGGATCCCATTGAAATTTTCTCATCCATTGTCATGAAATATATTTTTAATAGTTTAATAATGTTATAGGGTTTTAAAACGACATATTTCACCCCCACCCCATTATTTGGTGGTGAGATAAATTGAAACAGAAGTTAGTTTTATACCACCATTCGTGAAAAGTAATATATATTGAAGGATATTTTCAATGCAGATTAAAAGGGGGATTTTAAAAGAAATATTATGTTGATTCAATAGGGATAATAGTTTTAATAAAAAAAATTCATATACACACTCTATCTCTCCTAGATAAATTTTGGAAAATAGGGGATGAAACATTAACTAAAATGATAGGACATTGACTGATTACAATAGGGAAATATATGAGGATTTGAAAAAGTTACTTCTATATTGGAAATCCCATGCCTTTATATTTATCTTCCATATTAATAAAAGGGTTAATATATTGAAAAAAGAATTCATGGGGGGATATGCTTCGAGATTATTGAGTATTTGAGTTGTTGTTTCTACCTGTTTTGTTATTTATTTTTTATTTTTATTTTTCATCACCCTCTCATGGATATAATGATAGGGTGAATTTATTTGTTCCAAGATATATATTGAAGGGGTTTGTTTAGTTTAATTATTTTTGTTTATTTAATTTAAGTTAGGTTTTTTAAAACTATTTCATTTCTTTCAATACTTCATATTCTATTTCCAATGTTGGACAATTTTGTGTGTATGGTGAGGGAGTGTCACCTTAAACATAATTACAAAAATACCAACTTCTCCATGACCATTTGGTAGTACAGGTTATATGGTTTTACATGGTTTCATGTTACCCATATTTGGGAAATCTAAAGTGGCACGACCACAGAGAAAATATGAACCTAGAAGTGGAGAGTAATTTCCATGAACCCAAGAATTTCATTGAACTGATTCTAATGAAAATAATAGTGAATCTAGGAATATTTATGAACACTTATTTATAAACTCAGATAACCTCGTCTTGGTACATTTTTTTCATTGTCTTCTCCCACTTTCTCAAAAAGTCACACTGTTTTCTTTCAATTTTCATTTTCATAGTTATTTTAAAATCACAGCTTAATATTTTTACTATTAAAATAATTTCATTATCTACCTAGTCTTCATGGGATTGAATCTCTATTACAACTATTCAATGTTTTAGAAGATAATATTGTAGGGATTTTATAAATTTATAAATTTATTTAGATAAAATATTTAATGAAGTCCTCCATAATTTTCAAAAATTGACACATGATCAGCTTGACCTTACCTATTTTTATATCTGGTAATTGAAGTATCATATACAACAAACTATATCAGGTTGACCCAATTTTGAATTTATTATACATCCCATATAGCTCTTCTCCCCCTCTTCAAAAACATTCTAAAACATTAAAGAGAGAATAATATAGGTAATTTAAATAGAAATAATTCCAAAATTTTCTTCATAAGGAAAGAAAAAAAAAATAGAGGTAATATGGGTTCTCTAATAATATAATTATTTTGTATAGTCCTAGGATGAGTTTTTACATGTACTTATAAATTCTAATGTGACTGAAATCATTGTGAAATAATAGAACCCATCTTCCCTATCAATTTATTGATTATTTTTTACCTTTATAAAATTTGATTATAACCATAATATTAATTGATTTATTAATTTAGGGGTATTTATTTTTTAACTAGAGCATTTTGAAAAATAAAATAAAAAAATTAAATATTGTAGATATTTTTCTAAGTAAATACAATTGTTTTGTTTTGATGGGGAAAGGGTATTAGGATACTAGAAAAAGAGAGGGAACTAAGATAGGGATTAGAAAGAGCATGAAGAGTCATGGGTCAGTGCATTAGAGAACCAATAGAAGTTTTCAAGTGCACACAGGGTGGGCCAAGGCCTGATGGGCCCGTGCGGTAGGCATGGGTCAGTGAGGTGTGTGTAATGTGACATTATAATATTTTAAAAGAAAACACTATGTGATTAAATGAACTACTAATTACTATATGGAATTTATAATTTTCCCATTAAACATAATTTTTCCGCTTCTATGTTTAGAATTTTGAAAAATGCACATACACAGTTGTGATTTGTAAGTTATTTAGAGTCTAATAGGACAAAATTGATTATTTTTGAATTGTAACCTAACCTTAGGAATAGTAATGTTACCCTTATGAATAGTAATATGACCCTTAAGAATAGTAAAATGGCCAAATTAATAGTGACCTCACTAATGAATGTATAATAAGAAGGTATCTTATAATTGATAATATGATCATTATATAAGTGTTGGTATTTTTGTAAGTCCTAAATATTTAATTACACTTTTATGATCAATTAAATAATTTAAATGAAACTTTATTTTCATAAAATGTAATCATGAATTATTATTTTATTGTAATATGGTTATAAAATAATTTTATGAGGTCATTATTAATTTTTCAAGGTGTTATAAAATGAGTTATAGTTTTAAGTTTTTTATTTTTTTAATATATTATAATTTTTAAAAAGAAATTATATTAAACATTTTTAAAAATTTATTTTTATAAAATGGATTTCATTTTTTAATTATACACATCGAAAAATCGTTAGAGTGAATTTTTGAGATATTTCTAAAATACTTGAATTTTTTATGAATAGTGAAATACGGTAATTTTCCATATATATAAATTATATGATAAATACACTATTCTTATAATAATGTATGAAATAATCACCCTTGGTTAGAAATCACATGATCTTATAACTATTTTCGGTCAAATGAATTGTCACGAACCAACTCGGTTTGACCCTGAACCGGCCAGTTGAGCCGGTCTGCGACATGGCCCGACGGGCGTTCCCGATCCCCACGGGTTGTCAACCTGTGCTTGGCATCAAAATTAAATTGTTGGGATTGATTTAGCGCATAAAAGATAAATATATAAACAAAAATAAATGAAATAATAAAACGGAACTCGATCAAGGCAACAAGAAAATAAACAGAACATCGCAAAAAAACTCCATATGACTGTCCAGGTCACCTCACAACCAAAGGCTGACCTTTCCCCAAAAATAAGAAACTCAACCGAGAGAAACCTAATAAAAGGAAACCTTAAACTGAAATGAAAAAGTAAGCGTGAGAATTTAAAACGCACGGTAGGGATGCCAAGTGTAAACCACTGAATCCAAGTCCTTCCTTTACCAGGCAATCCAATTACACTAGTTTGAAATATAGGTATAAATACAGTGTTTTAATCTTTTAAAATAAGAAAAATATGTTTTCCATTTGAAAATCCAACACATTTTATATACCATTTTCAAAACCATTTTCCATTTCAAATACAAAACCCAGGCAGATAGATTAAGAATGTTCTATAAGGGAAGCAGGTGAGACAAAACAAGATGGAACAAACTAGTACAACATAAAGTAAACAAACAATGAAATTAATTGAGTAACAATGGGTGATCTAAAACATCCCAATAATACCCCTTTACGTACTCAGTTTTGGAACCACCTGCCGGCATATGGTGAATCTCCTAAGTCTATACCCAACTGGCCTCTCTAACTGACCAATCTAGTGGCAAAGCCCCCCTGGCCTAACAATAAATATAGGGGGTACCGACCCATCTAATCGGGGTTGGTCAGCAACCGTCACTTGATCATCTAAAATATTCCTAGGGACCCATGGTGGTGATAATAATAATTCATATGTATGAAGGCCCCCACATGCATGACTCATCTCACCGCACTTGCCTTCCCCAAACACGGACGCTTCCTATGCGTTCACCCATAAAGGGTTACCCTAGACAGGAGTGCCCCAAAATACAGATTCAATCATTTCACATTAATAAAGTTCCAACCGGTCCATCAAAAAATATAGTAATCAAAACATTTAAAACATTTTATGAAACAATAGAGTTGTTAAATGGGTATCAAAATACCATCCTTTCAAGAGATCAACACAAACATTGCACTAAAGCTGAAAGTGCCAACTAGGCCTTCAACTTGTCATGTCCAAAAACATTACCCAAAACATTACACAAATAAAACTTTTATATTTTCAAAGCCAAACTGGCACACCCTTGATATAACACTTCAAACATTTCAAAAAAACAACACAAAGGAAAGAATCTTACTTAGGAAATAAAAACCATTTAGAAAACCTAGTGTTTAACTAAACACTAGTTTAAAGGTGTCATTTACACTTGATGGATCATCCATGGGTGCACCGAGTGCACCCATGAATGTGCCAACATCTAATGGAATGCCTCCGTTTCAAGAGAACAACTGACACTATTCAAACAAAAATACCACTTTTAAAATAAAACCAATCGCTCACTTTATTTGAAAAAACTCAGACCGCCACATTAAAAAACCAAAGAACCCCCTTTTTATTTTAACACCATAACACAATTTTCAAGTTATAGCAATACCAAAATTATAAACAAAACCATGTTTATAAATAAAAAATTCCGACACGACATAATCAAGGGTAAACATTTCATAAAAACCCTCAATCCCACTTTGAACACTATGGTATTTTATCAAATGCACCAAGTGCACATAAACATTATCATAACCAAATATTTACCTTCAAAGTATTATTTTTTTATCAAACTATATTAATATAAAAAAGAAACGCCCCAATAAAATATCCATAAATATTATCAAAACAGGATTTGGTACAGAGTCAAATAACTGCATACTCGAACCAGGAATCGACTCAAAACATGCTTTTAACTAACTCTAAAATTTTAAAAGCACTCTAACAAAAAAATTATAGGTATAACAAAGCTATGAAACACATAAAATAAAATTATCAAAACACCCAAGAATCAATTAGACTATGGAAAGGAAAACCATGGAATTACCTACCTCAATCCAATACAAGACGCGATCAAACCTCAAAGAAAGGTTGAACAACGCCCCGCAGATAAAGAGCACATCCTAGACAACGAGAAAATCACACAAAACACACCTTCAATGCATTATGGTTTAGGTAAAATAAAGAAAACCACAAAAAAATTGAAGAAAAACGCACTGGGGGGGGAGAGGTCGCGCATCGGAAGTTGGGTCGTGTGGGAGGTCGGCCAGAGGCACGTGCGCCACGGAGAAGTGGAGCAGGGGGGGTCAGCTGGAGGTGGCCTGGCCGGTGCGCAGGAGCTCCGAGTGGAAGGATGCGCCTGGCTGAAGGCACCTAGCTAGAGGCAGCCTAGTGCATCACGAGTAGGGAGGGAGGCCGGATGGGGTGCCGTCGGGAGGAGGAGGCGGTCAGACTGGGGAGGCGGCGCATAAGAGAGGACTGGGTGGGGGGGATAGTTCGTATGGATAGGGAAGGAGAAGGAGGGGGGTGTCCCGCATGTTGATTTTGGTTTGCCCCTTATTTCATTATATTATATTAATAATATTAGTAATAATAATAATAATAATGATAATACTAGAATAATAATAATAATAATACCAATAATAATAAAAATAATAATATTATTAAGAATAACAATTATAATTAGGATAATATAAACAATAATAATAATAATAAAATAACAATAACACAATAATAAAAAAATAATAATATATAGAATAATGATAATAAAAATAATAATAATTATTATGATAATAAAAATAATGATAATAATATTAAGCAATTACATGAAACAAGGTCCAGTTGCGCGGCTACCGCCAACCGCGCGGTGACCGCGCATGGGTCTGAAACCCAGTAAAAACATTTAAAAATCTACAATTTTGATCCGGGACCCAGTTCGGACCATATAGAGAGAGTCTGGGGATAAGAATTAATAAAATAAAAATTAATTTAAGAAGGTGGGTGTGAAAATTCTCCCCACCACAAACATTCTCTACCCCCATAAAGTCACCCAGCTGAACAAT
The DNA here is from genome assembly GCA_963277665.1 of Viscum album. Classification (NCBI taxonomy): domain Eukaryota; kingdom Viridiplantae; phylum Streptophyta; class Magnoliopsida; order Santalales; family Viscaceae; genus Viscum; species Viscum album. Next base: position 122,670,114 of record OY728133.1, on the reverse strand, counting down.
GGATAAATTAAGAATCCATGCCCAACTGAAACTGAAAGGAACCACACCACAAGAGAACGGGAGAACACGAGAGGCTTCTCCCCACCATTATAATTCAACTAGCATGCAAATTTATCACCGAAACATACCAACTCAAGAGGGGGGCGATGTGGAAACTCCCAACCGATCCAAACTAACTTTTGTAGCACGAGTGAACAACACCTCCACTGAAACATGGAACTCTAGACCCAGATCAAAAACCCCAAACACTAGAAAAAAACCCTCTGAGAAAAACATAACTGAATTAGTGAATATATGAATAACCACACCCATAGATCCTATGACAAGCACTTACACCTCTAAATGATCACAACTCAATCGAGATTAATCCATACCTGGGCCAAACACACCATTAAGAAAAAACACATGATTTAGAAAAACATGATCAGACAACAAATCCATTTGGATTATAATAGAAAATATCCATCATAACTCCACGACAATACAATGATCTTACAACAATGTCAAAACCTTAATAGTAGAAAACCCGAAATAAAATACTTTAAATGTTCTACTACCAACACAGGACACAAAACCTGAACTGAGGCTTCACACCCTCGGAAACTCCTGACTGTGCACGAGCTTCACACCAAGACTTATGGTTGGGGCCTTGATGGATGAAGCATCTCCTGCCTCATAGTCAGGCACTAGATTTCATCCAGTCACAACATCTTCCTCAGGTGATGGTTCCTACAAAATATCTCTAAATGACCCAGAACGCCACAATGATGACATGTCATCGGAGGGATGTGACATGATGGCTTCACGTTCCTGAACCAGCCACACTAGTGGCACACCACTGAATGGTCTGACGAACTAGAATCCAGAACCACTGCAGGTGAATTTTTAGAAACGGGTCCCTCTGGCACACCCTGCTCGCTAGATGGGAAACCTTCACAAGCAACAAGATGCACTATATTTATAATAATTTGTGCTCTAGAGACCAACTCATCTAAAAACGCCTCATTCAAAAACTTCTCAAAATGATGGTCATTAGAAGGGAGGTCCCGCTCCTTGATCTCTAGATGAAGACCCCCGATGAAGAGAGAAGTATTCATCAACTCTTGTGATGCTACCTCCGGAGAAAAGAACACAATATCTTTGAAATGGTCAACATACGCCTTCACCCTTCGTTGGCCTTGTTGACTATGCATGATCTCTTCTATTTTTTTTATATTCACTTATTCAGGTGTAACCCATCAGAAAAATATGTATTTTAACACATACCATGTCATCCCCACTTGTATTGATGGAAGGGAGAACTAATCCCATTCATCTAGAGCTGGACCTTCAAACTGACCTAAAACGGCATGCACTCTGACAGCTTCGGAAGTTTCAAATATTCTGAAGATGTGTTCGACCTCTTCAGGCCACTCTAATGCTTTTAATGGGCCCTGATCACCATGAAGGATAGGCAATGTCTGAGAAGGACAAAAAACTAGGCATGACTTTTTTGAAACATTTGGGACATTTCTGGGCGGCATTTTCTGAATAACATGTGAAACACAAAACCAACACCAATATCAAGCCAAATCAACATCATTGAAAGCACCATCTTCAGAAAACAACCAGATCAAAAAGAAAAAATCAATACAAAAACAACCCAAAATTCCTTTTCCAAAAACCCATTTTTATTTTAGATTTCAAAACCACCTTCTTTGAAATCCATTTTCCAAATACCAAACCCACTTTTCAAACAAATTTCAATTTCTAAAATCATTTACCCTTTTTAAAATAGCTTCAGAAAAACAAGTTCAAGCCTTTAATTCCAAGTGTACAGCCCAGTAATCCCATGAACCGTTGCACATGTCTTCATCTACTTTAATCCATATGCACCAACATGAACTTCTCATGCATTCCCTCACATGTGAAAAAAATCATAAAGAGTACCCGAGGTTGCACCCAATCCATATCTTTACTAATCCCAAGAAAACACTGGATTTTTAAACAAAGAGCATTCATTTTTAAAAATCCCTTCCACAAATTTCAATCCATTTAAAAGAAATTGTTCTCATTTCAAAAAACATTTTTCATTTTAAAAAGTACACTTGCACCCACAATAACCATGGAAACACACAACTTGCATCAAATTACCAAATTGAGGGACTAGTAGTCATGCTTAATCAAGCGACATGGTAGTAGTCCATGCCCCAAGTAAGAACCAACAACTAGGTGGATATTAAACCATGTAATCGGACACCACATAGTTCACTAATACCTATGATATCGCGATGTGACATCAACTTTTCTCTATTGTCAACTCTCAATCTAAAACAAACCAGAAAGAAACAATGACTCAATTCTCGGACTACCCCTGGTGACTCGATGTTCAGAACGGGTGAGGGTTCATGACATCCTTCATACACCTACCCCTCGAGTCCCGACAGTCCTAATCTCGATCTACTAGACACCCCAAATAACAAGTGCCTCCTCTGATAACATTTTTTCATGAACCAACTTGGGTCGACCTTGAACCGGCCACTCGAGCAGGTCCGTGAAATGGCCCGAGGGGCGTTCTCGATCCCCATGGGCTGGCAACCAGTGTCGGGCATCAAAATTAAATCGCAAGGAAATATTTTTCCCATGAAATATAAATAGATAAATAAGAATAAACTGAAAAATAAAATGGAACTCGAGAAGCACAATAATAAAATAAACAGAACATCTCAACATACCTCTATGTGACTGTCCAGGTCACCTCGCAACCAAAGGATGACCTTGCTCCCACAGTGAGAAACTGAACCAAGAGAAACATGATAAAGGAAACCGTAAACTGAAATGATAAAGTAGGCATTAGCATTTAAAACACTCAGTAGGGATGCCATGAGTAAACCACTGAATCCAAGTCCTTCCTTTACCAGACAATCCAATTACACTAGTTTGAAAAATAGTTATAAAATTTGGGTTTTCATCTTTTAAAATAAGCAACATATTTTTTTCCATTCGAAAATACAACTCACATTATATACCATTTCACATAAAAAACCCAAGAAAACAGACTAAGAATGTGCTATAGGGGAAGAAGGTGAAACAAAACAAGATGTAACAAACTAGTACAACATAAAGTAAACAAAAAATGAAATCAATTATGTAAACATGGGTGATCCTAAACATCCCAAGAACACCCCTGGATGTACTCAGTTTTAGAACCACCTGTCGGCGTATAGTTAGGCTCCTAAGTCTATAACAAACTAGCTACCCTAACTGACCAATCCAGTGGAAAAGCTCGTCTGGCAAAACAATAAATTCAGGGGGTACCAACCCGTCTAATCGGGGTTGGTCAGCAATCATCACTCGATCATCTAAAAGACACCCAGGAACCCTTGGTGGTGATAATAATACATTGTAAGTATGAAGTCCCTCGCATGCGTGACTCATCTTACCGCACTTTCGCACCCCAATCATGGATGCTTCCTATATGTTCAACCATAAAGGTTTATCCTAGACAAGGGCACCCCCAAATACACATTTAATCATTTCACATTAATAAAGTGCCAACTAGGATGTCACACCATACAGACTTCAAAACATTTAAAACATTTTATGAAACAATAGAGTTGTTAAACACATATCAAAATACCATCCTTTAAGGAGATTAACACAAACATTGCACTAATGGTGAATGTTCCAACTCGACCATTAACTTTTCAGGTCAAAAAAATACCCAAAACATTACACAAAAACAACTTTTATATTTTCAAATCCAAACTGACACACCCTTGAGATCACACTTCAAATCTTTCACCAAACCACACAAAGGATTGAATCTTACTTAGGAAACAAAAACCATTTAAAAAACCATGGTTTTAAAAAAACACATGTTTAAAGGTGTCATTGTCACTTGAAGGCATGTCCTTGGGTGCATCGAGTGCACCCATGGATTTTCCAACATCCAATGGCATGCATGCGTTTCAATAAAACAACCAACACTATTCCCAGAAAACTACCACTTTAAAACTAAAACCAACCGCTCACTTTGTTTGAAAAGAACTCACACCGCTACATTATAAACCAAAGATCCCCCTTTTTATTTAAACACCTTAACACAATTATCAAGTTATACCAATACCAAAATTATAAACCAAACCAACCTTACAAATAACCAATGCCGACACAACATAATCAAGGCTAAGAGTTTAATAAAAACCCTAAATTCCACTTTGAACACTATGGTATTTTATCAAATGTGCCAAGTGCACATAAACATTATCATAACCAAATATTTACCTTCAAAGTATTTTTTTTATCAAACTGTATTAACCTAAAAAGAAACGCCCCAACAAAATAGCTATAAACAATATCAAAATAGGATTTGGCACGCAATCAAATAAATGCGGACTCGAACCAGGAATTGACTCAAAACATGCTTTTGACTAATTATAAAAATTTAAAAGTAATATAGTAGGCAAATGATGTGTATAAAAAAGTTGTGAATCATATAAAATAAAATTATCGAAACACCCAAGCATCAATTAGACTGTAGAAAGAAAAAATATAGAATTACCTACCTCAAACCAAGATCAGACGCAATTAAACATCAACAGAAGGTTGAACAATGCATTGTGGAGCAAGCGCACATCCTATACAATGAGAAAAACATGTGAAACACACCTTCAATGCATTAGGGTTTAGGTAAAATGAAGAAAACCCCAAAAAATTTTGAAGAAAACACAATGGGGGAGAGAAAGTGGTCGTGAGTTGGAAGCCAGGTCGCGTGGGAGTTTGGCCGGAGGCATGTGTGGCAGAGAAAAGCAGAGAATGGGGGGTCGGTCGTAGGAGGCCTGACCAGTGCGTGGGAGCCCATAGTGGCCGTAGGTGCATGGACAAGGGTTCCTAGCCGGAGGCGCTTAGCCAAAGGTGGCCTGGTGCAACGTGAGAAGAGAGGGAGGTCGCACGGAGCACCACCGGGAGGATCAGGCTGCCGGATGGGGGAGGCGGCCAGACGGGGGAGGTGGTGTGAAGGAGAGTACTAGGTGAGGGGTCCTGGTATGCACGAGTAGGGAATGGGAAGGAGGGGGGTCGTGGGTAGATTAGGTATTTCCCCTTTTTTCATTCTATTATGTTAATAATATTAGTAATAAAAAAAATAATAATAATGATGATAATACCAGAATGTTAATAAAAATAATAATACAAATATTATTATTATTATTATTATTAAGAATAAAAATTATAATTATGATAATATAAACAACAACAATAATAATAATAAAATAACAATAACACAATAATAATAGAAATAATAATATATAAAATAATGATAATAATAATAATAATAATTATGATAATAAAGATAATAATATTAATAGTAACCAATTTCATGACACTAGGGCCGGTAGTGCGGCTACTGCCAACCGCACTGTGATCGTGCACGGGTCTGAAACCCCATAAAAATATTAAACGTCAACAATTTTCATCTAGGGCTCAGCTCGGACCTTGGAAAGATAACCTAGGGCCAAGAATTAATAAAATTAAACTTAATTTAAGAAGGATGGTGTGACATGAATCAAGACTATTCATAGTCTTGAGAAAAAATATTAAACTAATGATTAATATATGCCAAAAAATAAGGATTCAAAACTTGAAACAATAGATCCTACAATTTGGATAAGATCATTGTACGAATGAATGATTAATAAATGAGATTTAAAAAAACTAAATTTCATAAGGTATCATTTTTTAGATCACTTGTGATGGCCATGTTAGAAACACTCGAGCATATAGATTATAGAAGATCATGTAACCATGTTTCCATTCATGAGATCTATATGAGGAAGATGAAATGGTTTTTGACACACTATAGGACATGATATTATATTTTATAGGGGATGGTAAAATTTTTAATTAACATTAAAATGTTGTACGATTGGTCATGGTGTGCCAGAAAAAATTAAATAATTTCAATAAAGCTAGGAAAACAGGTTAATAAGTGAGCCACCATGGTGTCTAGATATGAAAAATAGAGAAGATTTTAGGTTTTAACCAATCCCATGAATGGGATTTGAATATTTTCAAAGGGTGATAACAATGATATTAAATGATTTATCTACATGAGATTAGTCCAAATGAAATACAAGATCCATGCATAACTAAATTATAATAAATTTAGGGAAGATAAGGATATTTTTACGAGTATATACAATGAGATACCTCAAGATAATGTTTCTTTACATATAGGGTATGATTTTTGTGAAAAAGATATCTAACACTAGAAACCAAAGGAGATTTAGTATTGAAGGAGTTATCCCATTCTGATTAAGTTAGAAATTATATATTCCTACTCTCTCATGGTTATCATGATAGGGTATATTTTCTTATGTTGGGTTTTCTATGTAATGGTAATTCATTTAATGAAATAGTCTCTATGATTATTTTTCATAATATTTTATCATTATTTTTGGAATTTAATTTTGTCCATTATTATCTACTTAATTCAGGACAATTATGTTAGGAGTTAGGGAGTATGATCGATATCTCTTTCTTCCTTTGTTAATAATAGTTACCCTTGTGATATTTAGTGATATTTATCGAGAGTGAGTTATAGAGTGTGAGGTTTGTACCATGAACATTGGGTTAGATTCATATTCTATATTTAAAAATGGTTTCATGTTACCCACCTTTTAGTATTCTGAAGTACCATGACTATTGATAAAAGTTTATTTGTGTGATTGAAGAGTGTCCAGCATCACCATTAGGTTCACTAGTACTGGATTTCGAAAATATTATATATAAAATGATTAGCTTTTTTAATTATTTCATGAACCTGTGTTTGAAAACTTCTATTGAAATCTACCCTAAAAAAATTATATCATTTAATGGTTTTATTATTCTTTTATTCAGAAAATTATAATCATACTATTTTATTGAAGTCATTCTCTACCTTTCCCCTTATATTTCACCTCAGACTCATTGATAATCTATTATTTTTGAGTAGTTTTAGGTTGTGTTGTTTAATGTTATAATAAATTATAAACTTACTGAGCCTTTTTGGAAGTAACAACACCCTTCCTCCCATGTTTTAATACACCTACATGTTCACATTATGCATGACTTATGCCTCTTAGCACACCTGATATAGATCTCACCATATCTTGGTTAGTTTCCTATTCCTTGAGGTTAGATATGTGAACTTATTATGATTTTAGGGATAGCTCGGTATTATACATTTATTTTTCACATATAATGATAAATATAACTTTGTAAAAAATCTATAATTCCAAAAACATAAAAATTCTCTTTAAAAATAAATGTTATTTTATCATTTCAAAAATTATCATTTATGGGTTTAAATTCCAATAACTTAATTTATTAAATTAATATTTGATAATTAAATATAAATGAAATTCCTTATTTAATATTTAATACATTGCATGTATAAAATAAATACATCTCCATTATTTCATGTTCCTTGAGAAATCCTCTCATAATATTTATTTATTACTATAAAATATTATATATTCAACATACACAATCACAAATAGTGACCTGGTGTTGTTCTTTTTCATATATATATTTTTTACCACCTAAACAATCTAAAACATCATGACTTTTTTGAACTCATCAGGCTTAAAATATAAATTTATTAGGACATTATTAAAAATATATAGGGTTTTCTTCGACTTACGCACCTTTATATCATATGAATCAATCTTAAAGCCTTCGGGTTATTCCATGTATACTTCCTAATTAATCTAAGTATTTAGAAAAGCTATCTTAACATCCCTGTAAAAAATATGGAAGATTATTTATTCTTTAATGGAAAGGGATATTTTGATGGATTCAAGACTATCAACTATAAAAAAGGATTCATCAATGTAAACCCATTGAATTAGTGAGTATTCATTGTAGACCAGCCTGGATTTGTTTCTAATCATGTCACCATTCTCAAAAATCTTTTGGGATATAATAATATTATTTTATGGGTATGTGAACAATTTCCCAAGTTTCATTCTTTTCAATCTGATCTAATTCTTTATTCATGGAACAAAACCACTACTTATATTTGAGGTATTCTTTAATAGTCTTAGGATTAACCTTCTATAAAATAAAGTTATATAGATTCCATGATCTTAATTATTTTCTACACATCTTGATTCTAATATATAAAAATTTTCTCAACATGGAAATGTTTTCATAGCTTTCTGTTTTCCCCTTAATCTTATCTTTTTGAGATTCATCACTTGAAAATACTGATAATGAATCTTCTATTTGAGCCTTCATTTTTTCCATATTTTATTAAACAGATTCTATGTAAATACCAAAACTTCTTAGACAAAGATACTACATATTTTTATATGAATTTTCATTAAATTACACAAACACACATATGATTATTGTGACGGTATAATTCCTTTGGAATATTGGAAGAAAATCTTCTTATTCCATGAAATATATTCCACATGTCCCATAAATATCTTACCATAAAGTAATATTCTTATACATACCATACATAAAACTTTTCTTCCTAACATGGGGAGGGGAAACATAAGAGAATGTGAACTCAGATTCTCATTAAGGGTAAACAAATGAGATATCAACATATCATGAAAATAAGGGTATACTAACCTCATAATAATATTTAGAAACGATACCTCACATATCATATATCATATACTTCAACCATAGAATGAATCAAGGAACTCTATAATATGCAAATCATAATGGAATCAAATAACATGATCCATGATAACATAAATTTTATATAAGACATGAATTTGTTTCATGAACATAAGCATAGAAAATTATTTCATTAGTATTCAAGGATCATTTTTAAAACTATAATAGTGGAATAGATTTACTCCCCAAAACATTTTAGTAGTCAAGGTTAACTCCCAAAAATATATTAGTGGAAAAATTACCTTTCTAAATTGGGTTAAATCCTCCTTCAAGTTCTATTTATCTTATGAGATATAAATATTTACCTAATTAATTGGAGGGAGATGTATTTCTCACCGATTACATAATGAAAATCATATATATGTGTGCCAAAATATTATTAAACATTCATCATATCAGAACCCATGAATTGAAATGGGTTGCATATATAATTCATCATAACATAACCAGTTGAAAAGAAACATGTTTAAGAATCATTTCAATATTTCATAATATCATAACCCATGGAAAAATAAGAAAGTTTCATAAGAATTTTATCATGGTATAACCTATTAAATAGATAAGGGTTTTATAAAGATATTTTCATCATCAATAGAAACCATTTAGATAAAAAAATAAGAATATTATCCTTGGATCATATCCCTAGTAAAGCTTAATTAACAACTAAGGGTATTATCATAGATGGGAAATTATTTTGAAAAATCTCATGGAACATTTCTGAAGGAAAATAAACTTTCTACTTTGAGAAATAATTTTTTAAAAATAAAACTCTTTCAAAACCCTTTTCATTAAAAATAACCTTTTAATAATTATAAATGAGTATTTAAAAATCAATTCAAACATTTCTTGAGAAAAATATCATTTTAACATTAGAAAAAAAAATAAAACATAAAAACTTTTTTTTAAAGAATCTTTGAAAAAATATAATGTAAAATTAAAATAAAATAATTTTTATGATGGTTTAATTACTGTTTAAGCCATATATGTTAAAAAATATATTTTTTCACATTTTTGTTAAAATAAAAACATGTCTTATTTGGAAAACAACATGATGATACCTTTTGAAAATTTTTAAAAAAGTATAAAATGAGTAAAAATATATTTATTTAATCCTTTTTAGAATGATAAAACATTTTTAAAAACATTTTTAAGAAAAATTGACAAAAAAAAAGGGTTTTCACCCAATGGAAGAAATAATGTCTATTTTTCTTTATAACATTATTTTAAACTATTGAGTACATAAAGAGAGTAAGATGAAGGTAAAACATGTATTCTCGTTATATAAAAATTTGATAAGATAATACATGATTTTATTTGGATATTTATCATAATATTTCATCATTTAAAGCACACACATAAACACCCCCAATAAATGATGAGATTTTATCATAAAATGCTTACCACTTTGGAAACTTTGAATCATAAGCCCCATGAATGAATAATGTTAAATTAAACAAAATATATCATGATAAAAAATATATTCATGATATTACATATCAAATTATCAATATATAAACCCCATAAAAAAATATAGGTGTATAACATAACTTATGTCCCAAAGAATACAAATGGAGACAAAACTCCCTTACTGCATTGGTAACTTTGAAACCGTAAACTCTATAAAAGTGAGATACTCAAATGGAAATTTAAATAAAAAAACATTAATGATAATAATCATAACATAAATTCATGTATATAATAAAAACCATATTAAATAAACAACAGGTGAATATGGTATTTGTCTCACAGAAAATACATGTGAGCTGGAAATACCTTACCTTTAGTATCAACTTCATTCATACTTGTTCAAACTCCTTTATAATAAATATATTTTTATTATAAATATATTAAATAACAATAATTATATATATCATACCATATATTATTTAATTATTTTCTTTTATTCTCATTTTATTAATAATTCCTTGTTAAAATCACATTTCGAGTAATAACTGCTTTGTTTTTCATGTAAATTTTAATCTTTTATTTTCAGTCCTATTATTTTGATCATAGTTCAATAATATATATAATTTATACCATGATATTAATATCATACATATCTATTAAATATTTATTTAGATTAATCCACAAAATTTAGACATAGAACATGAAATACATTGTTTATAGAGACGGGAGGTCGTACGTACGCAGGAAGGTTGTTTCCATTTTCTGGAAGGGTAATAAGAAAGAATGTTAAATAATATATTACAATTATATAATAATTATTATTTCATATATATCTCATATATTTGTTAAATTTGTCCTAATTACCATTCATCAAAACCATTAGTGAAAAATGAATCACATTGCTTTGTGAGGCGGTAGTTCGTCGTACAAATGAATGATGTTATCATGTCCCCCGTAGAATGAAAAGTAATAACATATATCTGATATAATAAAAAAATAACTTTAATAATGTTATAAATATCATATAAATTCATTTAATCTATCTTTGTTACCATCCATGTAAAATTGTAATGGAAAAAATCTGATCGATTTGTGAGGCAGTATGTCACCGTACACATGAGCAATATTATTGTTTTTCAAATGGTTGGTAGACAAGAATTTAGATGTTGTATAATTATTACATAGGTATAATTATATCATAAAATAATATATAATAATTAAATCAATAATTATATATCGCCTTGATAGGTGGTGATGGAAAACAACTAACATTGGTTCGTGTTGATGTAGTCTTTCATATATATGAATGGTGATTTTGTATCCCATTTGATTGAAGTAGATATGTTTGTAGGTAATTAACATAAAATAAAAAAAAATCTCACTATATCGTATTTACTAAGTTTATTATATTAACATTTTTTAATAAGCATTATTGGAGGTGGTGGAATAAATAAGATGAAACACATAGTTAGGGATGTTACCTCTTATTCAGACAAAATATTTTGATTTTTTAAATAATATTTATAGGTTGGATTTATGACCTAAATAAATCTTTTAGGAAAAATTTATTTGGATATGTCTTGGCTAATCCAATGTGATTTAGAAGTTTGAAGAATATTGGAGACTAGTGGCCCTTTATATGTGGGGAGAGGACACACTTGGTATTTTCAAAAAGAAAAAAGTGTACCCACATTTTTAAAGTTTTAAAAAGCTCCAAAATGGGTAACTATATAGCATAAAAGGTTATAATAACTATGTATGTCCATCAGATTGGTTTTGGAAAATTATGCATCATTTTTAATCCTTTTCATTAAAGCTTAACTCTAGGTAAAGTAATTGTTACCTTAACTATGATATATACTTTTTACTGTTTTTACTATTCATTTTGGTCAAAAAGAATGTTGACCTTATTAGATAATATAAATTTTTATGACTAAAAATATATAATCCATTTTAAAATATTTAACACAGATTAGTGGAAGAATTTAATTTAAAATCAAACCCGTAGATGTGATGAGAAAGTAGGTTTTCAAAGGGAAATTTTTCATTAGTATAGGAAGTTTAAATATTAAAATTCAATATAAAATTGATAAAAATAAACTAAATTGGATCAATAAATATATAATTGAATTATATTTTCTTTTAAAATCATATTAAATTTTTTTTAAAAAAAAATTATTATTGTGAATGAAGTGATAGTTTTTAATAAAAATTTGTATTTTTTATTATTCGTTGAAAATATTATCTTTTCATAAAATTCTCGGAAATTCACTCAAATATAATTTTTTCAAGAAAATTTCAAAAATTAAGTATAATTTTTAGAATATATATTAAAAAAATTAAAATTTTCTTCTTTTATTTTTTTACAAAATGAAATAGAAACATTTTTTAGAAAATAGAATTTTGAAAACAAATAAAGATTGTTCTAAAAAATAGGTACTTTATTATAATTTTTTTTATATAATCCTATTATACTAAATATTTTAAAAAATAAGTATTAGTATTCAATTCTCTATGATTAATTGATATTTTATAATAATCCCATTTAAATAATAATATTAATAATATATCATGGTTTGTTAAAACTCAATGTCTTATGTAACTGAAGCTAAACTCGATATTATGTATAATAAATGTCATCAGTGAAATTAATTTTATATTAAAAATAATAATTCATATTAACTTGAGATGTATCATTATTCCACCATTTAAAATGAATTTTTCACTCAAAATTTCTTGCTCTGATACAAAAAAATGAGGATTCTTTGACCTCATCATTTACTCTGGTTCCCAGATGGATTCTTCAAACTAGTGGTTTCACCATAAAAAATTCACTAGTGGAGTGGTATTGTTGCATATAACTCACTCTATATGAACCAAATTTTCCAATAATTATTCCTCGTAATAAATATCCTACTCTAGAAGTATGAACTTTGAGTTCGGTACATGTGAAGGATTAGGTATGTACTTCCTTATGGGAGATACAAGGAACACATCATGGACTTAAGAGAGGTTCCATGGAAGTTCCAATTGAAAGGATTCCATCACAATATGATCAAGAATATCAGAGTGACCAATGTACCTAGTTATTATCTTTCCATTACATTATAAGAAAAATTTAAAATTTTGATTGTGCTTTGATAAATTTCAACTTCATCTCTTACTCCATCAATTGAAGCTAAACTTTTTTATGCCTAAAACACAAACGAATCAACAAATACAATATATAATGATATTTTATTAATTATATATCTAGTTATATTTAAAAAATGGATAGAATAAGTTATATAATATAAAATAATCTCTAAAACTGTATCCAATGCTAAACATAAACAATTCTATAAGTTGTAACCTCATTACCCTTCAAAAATTAAAAATTTATAATTAAGTAAACTAAATTCCCGAAAATATACTTAACATTTATCCCCCATATATTATTAAGTATCTATTAATTTTCAAATACCAAATATTTGAATACCTTGGTCATATATTCTCTTGAAACTTGGTAATAACCATAATTACCATCAAAACTCAATGATAACAAGCATGCTTCCTCGTTTTATAAATAAAACTATAGATTATTAAATATAATAATTAAATCAAAAAATGATATAAAATCCATCCATGGTAACATAATAAACATTATCAATAAATATTAAATATATTATTATGTCATAAATATTTTCCAATTTACTTATTCCATTTCAATCATCTATTTATCCAAACAAACTACATTTTCTCAATATCAAGAACATATTAAGGGTTATCATCCCTTAATCAAGTGTTTTTAATAAAAGGTTACATTTAAATTAAATTAATTATCTAGTTCATCAATAACATTGAACAAATTCATTCAAATCCTTATTGAAAAACTTCTGCAAAATAATCCATATATCTTTTATGATTCATATAACATAATTATTGAATTCCCATACACAAAAACATTAATTATATAACTTCTTTACTAAACCATTAACTAGGATTATTCATCTTATTCCCTGATTCCTATTTAATATAATATTACGTATAAATCATGTATGAACATTGATCGACCTCAATTTAATCATGCTTCTCATGTTTAACATAAAAATCAATTAGAACTGTCTATGTGTTTCATATGTTGTTTCTAGCCTATTTATCAGATATAGCACATACCAACTTCCTGATTCACTTCATAAATTTCCCCTTAGGTCATTATTTTTAAAAATTCCCATAATTTAAAATATTAATTTTATTCATACATATATAATACATTTGGGAGACAAATATTTCAATCCATTGCGTTAAATAAACATCTTATTTTCCCAAAGAAAAATCCATACCATTGTTATCCACATATAATACTTATTGTTATTACTTTGATACATTACCTGGAGTGCTTATTCCCACATTCTCTACCTATAGAAAACTAAATCTTATTTTCTCCATGTCCTCCACCACTTGGACTCTCAAAAGATATTAATATTATCTTATTTGATGACTCCAATAATAGGTTACAGTGTTATTTGTTAATTTTATATCAAGATAACTAATTATAAATATTAATAATATTCTCTACTAGAGTCATTATCCCATTTGGTTTGTCGTCAATATGCTTTCCCTCACATTCATTTTTTACCAGTTCCTTCGGGTTCTTGATGTTGACTAAAATAAAAAAACATAGTTTCAGCAATAATAATTAGAGTGGAAACCCACATAATCAAGAAAAATAATTTATACGATATCTAAATAATGAGACATTATTTTCAATCTGTGACACCTTAAGATTAACCTATCTAATTCATTATAATTATTAAAATCCTTTATGATGGTTTATAAAGAGTTTTTTGATCTTCCAAATATATACCCTGGGTGTTTCAAACTATGTGTGCAAAAAGGCATGTTCTTGTGAACCAGGTGATTATCAAGTCTATCTTAATGAACCCTTCTCAAATTTATTACTCCTATGTAAATCTATTCGAGAGACACATATACTTTTAGTTTCTATATAAGTATGTAATTTCTTGGAAACCACTCGCTCTATCTTTTACCAAAATTCTAGGACATTTTCTCATACTTTGAATCATCCTTAGAGTTATCCTTAGATATATCCCTATACATATCCTTAGAAATAAACCTAGGGATATCTATAATATTTTATAATCATAGTATCGAAATGTTCACTTAAGTTATCTTATGATAACACCGTAAAAGATAAAAAATTATCACATATAGGTATTACATGTTTTTAGTTGAATATTTATTAAATTACACATTCACATGCTTGAGGATTTTAAATTTATTGTTCATTTGTATACTTTTAAAACAATATTATTATTTTATGAAATTTATTTAACATATCAAATAATGATCTTACCACATAATAATCTTCTTAGAAAAAACCTACTTAAAACCTTTCTTCATAAACTAGGGAATGGAAACATAAAAAAGGGTGAACATAGATGCTCCATAAGGGTAAACATGAGAGATATCATTCTATCATTAGCATAATGGTATGGAAACTTGAGAATAATATTTGGAAACCATACCCTATATATTATATATCATAAACTTGAGTCATGGAAAAAATCATGGATGTTCATAATATATTAATCATAATGAAATCAAGGAACATGATCCCTAAGAACAAAAATTATCATAATACTTAGATTTTTGGCATACACATAAGTGTAGTAGATCATTTTCATAGTATTAAAGGCTCATTTTTTAAAATATCATAGTTGAACGGGTTCACTACCCAAACTATCATAGTAGTTAGGGTTCACTCCCAAGACTATCATAGTGGCCAAATTTCCTTATGAAATAGTGTTCACTCACCATTAATGTCATGTTTATCTCATGACATGTCAATATTTACCCAGTGAATTGGAGGGAGATATAGGTCTCACCTATCACATAATGAAAATCATATATACTTGTTCTAAGATAACATAAAACATTCATTGATTAAGATCCCAAGTAAATAATGGGTTTTATAATCATTTTATCTTAACATAACCTATGGGAAATAAGAAACTTTCATAATCATTTCATCATAGCATAACCCATGGAAAAAACAAGCTAGTTTCATCATAAATTTATCATGTTATATAGAAATGTATTTTATAAACATCTTTTCCTAATAAATATAAAATATTCAGGGAAACAATATGAATGGTATCCTTGGATCATATCCTTAGTAAATCATAAATATCATTAAATGATTTCATCTTAGATGGTAAATAATTTTGAAAGATCACTTGGATCATTTATTGAGTAAAATATAAATTCCACTTTTTAAAAAACTTTTTGAAAAATAAAACATTTTTTATATAATTTTATGTGAAAATAACCTTTGAAAACTTATAAAGTAATATTTAAAAAGCATTAAAAACATTTCTTGAGTAATATTTCCTTTTCACTTTGGAAAAATATTTTTTTAACATTGGACATTTTAAAAATAAAATTATTTTCAAAAAAAACATTGATAAATTATAAATTAATCTTTAAAGATTTTAATTTCCATTATTATGTAAATCCTTTTCATATTATATGGGCTAAACAGATATTTCTTTCATGTATTTGATAAAATCCAAATCGGCCTTATTTGGAAAAAACATGAATATTAATTTTAAAATAGTTTGTAAAAATTCAAACATGGGTAAAAATATATTTAATAAAACATTTTTTAAATGACAAAACATTTTTAAAAATATTTTTTAAAAACATGGATATGGAAGAAAAAGGGTTTCTCACTGAATAGAGATAGAATATCAATTTCTTCTTAAAAACATATTTTGAAATATATAGTAAATAAAAAGAGGAAAATGAAAAAGAATACATGTATTCTCATGAAATAACCACATTAGAATAAAATTTAAGTGTTTATTTAGGGAAGGATCATAATATTTTATCACTAGATTCATAAACATAAAAAATCCTGATAAATTATTATATTGTAACATAAAACTCTTACCACTTTGGTAACATTGAATCATTAAACCCATGAAAGAATTACATTAAATGAAAAAGAAAATAAAATTAAAAATAATAAATTAATAATATTAAATTTGAAATGGTATATTTATATACACACATCATAAAATAATATAGGTGCATAACATATTGTATATCCCAAAGAAGACAAATAAAGACAAAAAACCCTTACTGCATTGATAACTTTGAAAATGTAAACCCCATAAAATATATATAATAAAATGGATATTTAGATCCAAATAATTTTCAGGATAAGAATAATTACATTCATTCATGTTCAGTATATAATCTACATAAAATAAGAATATGTTGAATATATAATTTGTCAAACATAAAATAAAAGTGAAATGGAAATCTCATACCTTAAGTATCGAATTCTTTCATACATGTTTGAAATTTTTGTATAATAAATATAATTTTGTTATAAATATATCAAAAACCAGGATTATATATATCATACTATATATTATTTTCTTAGGAACTTTTTTTATTCCTTTATTAAAAATTCATTGTTAAATTCATGTTTCAGGTAATAACAACTTTGTTTTTCCTGTATGTTTTGATTTTTTATTTTAATTCATATTACCTTGATCATGGTTCCATAATAGCCATAATTTAAACCATGTAATATATATAATATTTTCAGTATATATATTTAGATTATTCCAAAAATTATAGATATATAAAATAAAATACACCATTCATGGAGGCGGCATGTCCTATGTATGCATGAATGTTGTTTCCATTTTCTTGATAGATGAAATGAAAGAAAGGAAAAAAAATATTCTCATTATATGTAATGACCTAAGACTTTTAAATATATTTATTTTAGAATAAATTTAATTTCTTTAATATCTTGTGATACATGCAACACATGTTTAAAAAAGAACAGGATACTCTATTAAAATATTATTTAAACATGATCATTATAACCTAATCCTTACAACATTGAGTATTAATAGAAATAAATTAATTGTTAGAATATATATATATATATTATTCACACACATTCATTTTTTTATATTTTTTATAAATAAAAATAAGAATCTTTTAAAATAAATGTTTTTAAAAAACTATGTTTTTTTCTAAAAGTTGATTTAATCACACTACATACACATAATTTAAAATAAATTTTTACCAATTTGAGAAATTTTATATGATAAAATAACCATAATTTTATAAATAATCATTTAATTATTATCTTATGTTGAATTTTTATTTTTATTTTTTTGAAAAGATTCATTTTTTGATAAATAGTGAAAATACTAAATAATAATTGAATACTGCATTTTAGTTTAAATTATTTACAAAGTAAGTAATATTTTAAATTGTTCTTTCCCTTAAAAACCATCCTTCCCATTGCATCTATGGGATTAATTTTAAATTTAGTTTTTTCACTTATATGATCAGAATTTGAAAAAATGGATTCCATATTTGGAATAAATATAATTTATATTATCTAATAAGTTCAATATAATTTTTTCCCAAAATGAATTATGAAACCAATAAAAACTAATTACAACGGTTAAGGTAAAAATGGGTTTACTGAGGGTTAAACAAAAAATATAAGTGTTAAAATGACCTAAAAACTTTTCAAAAATATATTTTATGGACATATTTACACATTATAAAGTATAAGGATCTATAATACTCAATTTTATCCCTCATGGAATGTAAAAAAACAAGCGTATACATTTTTTTCATAAATTGCATGTGTGCCACTCACCATGACTATAAAAGGCCACCACCTTCTTCTCTCTTATTCACACCTTCAAACCATTTTGGTTTGGAAAATAAATGACCAAATAAATTTCTAAATTCACTCTTATCATCTTATCATCCTATAATTCTTATTTTTTCACAAATCAGAACTGGGAAGGATTTTGGTGCAATCCTAAGGAGGATTCCCAAAGAATAAGAAATGTCCTTCGATAAGAAATTTTATTTTATTTATTCCTCGGCCTACTTAAATTATTATTAAAACATAATAATATATTAACCATAGTATCTTATATATAATTATATGTTGTTATGGTTTGTTAATTTCCTCTAACCATCCCCACATCCATCAAATGGGTAATGAAATCATCATTCGTGTCTATAGCGGACTACCACCTCGCGAACTGATGTCATTCGTTTTTCTATTACCACAAATCATGGTTGGGTATGATGATGGATATAAAGATTATATAAGATATATATATATCTATATATCATATGTATACCTCTTGAGTCATTATATCAAATATACAATTTTAAATTCCATTCTATAGGTGTTATGATAATACTTCTTATGTGTACGATAAACTATCGACTCACGAAGCGATATGATTTCTCTTTCACTAACGCTTTAGATGGAGGGTGATATGGATAAAATTATTGTTTATATGTGATAAAAATGAAATAATTAGGATATCTTGAAATATATATCATTCATAAAAGATAATATATCATTTTATTTCTTACCATTACACTAACTAAAAATGATAACGTTGTTTGTGTATGTGTGGACTAACCCCTTTACAAAGCGATGTGATTCTATTTTCATCACCACACCACATGGATGATATATATAAGTATAATTAAGTAAATAATATGGTATTTATGATATTATGATAACAATTTAATGATAAAATATTAATTATCTCATTTACATAATGATCATTAAAAAATGAAAACGTCATTCAAGTGTTTGTATGACATACCATCTCTATGGTCGTAACATACTTCATTTCTCAAAACCATATTTAAAATATTTTTTAGAAGAATAATTCATGTATAAATAGAATAATTATTTAATCATTATTATTCTAAATATTTTGTTACTATATAATATTCACAAGAAAAAAACATTCATAACAAATCACAAATGAGGAAATAAGGTAATTAACACACACAAAAATTAAAATAAATAAATATTATTAATGAATTGGGGTAAGATGTTATAAAAGGATCATATATTTTATTATAAATATTAATATGGTTCTAGATTAATTTAATAACATGTTTAAAATCACTATATTAGAGGTTAGATCATGTTCAACCAAAAGGAAGTGTGAGGTAAGGGACTTCACCACAATTTTCCTTCATCAATAAATATTGCAATGTTATTAAACTAATTTATTTAATATGATGTATATAATTTCCGTTTGACATTTAATATCATGATTTTTTCGTAATTCATGGTATTTTTATTTTTGAATTTGAATTATTTAATCTAAGTGGATTTAACATGAAAATTACCATGTGGTAAAAGTTATTGTACAAGCTTACTTTCATTTGTGATTGTTGACATTCTATGGGAAAAATCACTTTCTTACTATCATTTTTCATTAAAATTTACATTTACCATAAATATTCATATTATTTTATGATTGATATGGTTATTTCTTAAACTATATATCATTTTTAAATTTGGTGTATACTACGAAAGTTATTTGATTAACTAGGGAAATATTGATAAATCTGTATCCTTTAATCAATACAGATATCTATTGATAAGTCAAACTATTCATGAATTAATTAAATTATTTTATATATGGGGAATTATTTGTAAATGCATTAATGGGTTGGTCCAAAAATTATATAGACCCTCAATGCATGGGTAAGTCACATGAGACAAGTCAGTTTTCCAAATTAAATATTTTGTAACTTTTAGTTTTAAATCGCCTTTTGAAAGGTCATGATGGTAGAGGTATCATGATTCATGCGATCATGCAGTCTATTATTTAATAATTTTATTTATTAAGAAATGGGTTCTTGTCATCCATAATATTTTCACTATGATATTATCTGTGGATTCATTTCATTCACATATTATTGATTAAATGGCATGTGTGTATTGTTATTTTCTTTTCCATATTGATTATGTATTATCATATCATGATAGTCAAGTTATTTAAATCGAATGTGTGTTCAATCATTTACCTTTCAATTTTTATTATTCTTATTTAATCATGATAGATTCTTATTTATGTCACCCTTATTGAGCATTTGTGATCACCCTTATTTTGTTTCCATTCCCCATGATATAAAGAATATATCATTGATCATTTTTGAAAGTATATATTTTATGTTATTTTATAATGTATTATGTTTTATTTTCTATTCCCAATATAAAATGTCTATCATTTATTTATTTGGTTCTCTAGAAATGAAAAATTTATTAGTCATTTGAGATTTTACACTTTGTTTGTGTGCCAATGTAATAAAATAGGCATCGGCTTTGGGTTACTAGACTCAAGGTCCACTACTACAAAAATGGTCTTTAGAAGCATTGTTATTTATCGATCCTCAAAAAAAACCCTGATAAATGTCATATTTATCAGTGTTGAAGAAAGCACTGATAAATTTGACCTTTTATCAGTGCTTTTATTTTAGCGTTAAAAAGGGGTATCCTTTATTAGTGCTTTATTTTTAGCACTGATAAAGAGTATATTTTATCACTAATTTATTTTTAGCACTGATAAAGGGTATGGTTTATCATCTCTTTATGTTTAGTATTGATAATTATTTCTTTCATCAACTCATTATTATCACTGGTATAATGAAATAATTAAAAAAAATTAAAAAAATGTGTTTATTTAATAAAATATTAAAAAAATTAATTAAATTATTATTGTTAAAAATTAATTGATTGATTGTAAATTATTATGTACTAAAAATTTTATTAATTATATAATTATGATAGTTAATGTTATTAAATTTTTATTTATTAAATATATATATATATATATTAAGGTATATAAATATGATGATATGTTAACAAAATATTTATACACATTACATCAAATTTTCATATATTAATTGACTAATGGTATATAATTAGAAATTAATAGGAACTAAAAATATTGACTTAATTCATAGTACTCGACATATAATTTAATGTCGTTTGATTTTTCAATTTAATATAGATCAAATGTGTGTTATATTGATTTCACATATACTTATAATTAATTCATTTTTTTATACAATATGTGTACACAGAGAACTTATCCATTTTTTTAATATTATTATATTGTACCTTTATTTTTAATTTATTTAATTTCTCTCATATATATATTCATCCACTCAAAATTAGATATTCATTAATAATGTTAAAAATATACTTGTAAAAAATATTTATAAGTAAATATATTATTAAATAAGTATGTTTATAAATGTATATTCACTATATTTATAAAATTATATATTTATAATTATTAATAAATACATGTTTTTTTAAAATATTTATATAAAATAAATAAATAATTGTTTATATTTAAATAATTATTAAATTTATAATAAATTTACTTAAATAATGAATCCACTTACTATATTTATATTTATATATTTTTATTAAATCAATAAATGTATAATTTTATAAATATTTATAATAATATAAATAATATATTTTTAAATATTTCTATAATTATTAAAAAATGATTATAAAATTAAAATACATATATTTAAAATTGAATATATTTACTATATTTATATTTATATATATTTATTAATTATTTATAAATATTTATAATTCTTTTATATAATTATAATTATGTATCCTTTAACAGCACTCTAGTAATAAGCACTGATAAAAGAATCTTTAGAAGTGCTCTCTTCATGCTGGTAAAATGACTATTTATAAACTCTAAACAAAGCATTGATAAATGAACATTTATCAGTGCTATATGTTTAGCACTGATAAATACATATCATTATCAAAGCTAAATAAGCTCTGATTAAAGGGATCTTTATCAGTGATTATTGGTAAACGTTGATAAAAGTTTCCTAGTCTATTTTAAAAACCCTATCCATTTGCGAACTCATCGCGATATAGAAGTTTTCTACAAAATCCACCTGATGCTGGTTCTCCTCAGTGAATTAATGGTCAAATCACACCACATGACTGCCTCCGAACATCTCATCTAACTTCCAAAGATGGTCTCACATTTTATTTAACCTAACGAGGTAGGCCTTCTGATTTTCTTTGGGTATTTTTTATTTGGTTTTTCATTTCTTCTTCTATGATTTGTTTATGATCTATTTTTTATGATCCGTTGATTATGATTTTTTTATGATCAATTTTTTAAGGAATGATTTGTGGTCTGTTGTTTGTATTGACAACTGATGTATGATCTATTGTTTATATCTAACAGTGTACCCTAGATTTATTCAATGCTGGTTTACTACTTTGTTTTATATCTTTTTACTAAATAATTTTTTCATATAGGTATAAAAATGTGTAGAAATTTTCAGGTATATTCTTGTTTATTAAATATTTATTTGAGGCACATTTTTGTTTCCCAAATGATTATATATGTGTTGACACCTTTCATGGACACCTCATTGGACATGCAGCTTCAGATGTTATTTTCTAGGAAACAAATTTGTGAAGTGATGTATGTACCTCTATTTGTTATATGTATCATTAGATCTAGTTCCTCTTAGAATTCACTATGGTATTTAGTTTTCTTATGGATCAGATTCAATGGGGCCCTGCCCGGTTAAGAACATGAGGTTTTATCACATGAAGCCTTCAATTTTTGAATCATTATAGTGCCTTTAGTTTACATTATGTTTGAATGTTAGGTTTTTATCTATTTGATATTTCATATAGACTATAAGTGACTGAATATTTATACTATCATGACATGTATGTGTGTCTATATTGATATTTTATCGTTTATATCCATATTTTTTTGTTTAATAGGTATGCCTATATTGGGGAATGTTGATTTTGGGTCTTTATGTCCATTGGCCCCAAGGGTCATGCTAGAATTTTGTTCAAACTCTGGTACTAATTGTTTATATTTTTTGATGGGGTGACCACCTCCCAATTATGTTTTTTACACCAAAATTTTAAACCATACTTTAGTGAATTTGAGGTGTGTTAGAGGTCATAAGATGATCTGACCTGGTGTTGTTTGGGTAATTCAGGCTAGGCTCATTACAACATCAATATTCTAGTTTACACCTATAAAATTAGGTGATAATATCATAATTATCTACCATTATCGCCCTCTATTTTTTTCAAATTCCAATATCCCTTATTATTGGATTTCTAATATCTAGGTTGTCAGATATTCTAGTAGAAATGATCTATATTTCCATTATTATAATTTTCTATAACTGTTACTTTTGATAATGAATATCTTATGTGTATTTATTTATATATTCTATAAAATTAATATTTTATGAACCCATTAGGATGGAATAAAATGAAAATAGATGCATGCTAATCATTTGATAAATTAATATGAGGATGTAGTTAAAGAGTTCATCATGTTTCCAAGAGAGAATGCAGAAGACCCTTCTAAAATCCTCTGTTAGTGTTTACATTGTTGTTATTCATGATAAATTAGTCCTAAAGAGTTGGAAGAACATTTTATTTGTAACAAAATAAATCAAATCTATTAATTTTAGACTAAACATGGGGGAAAATTAATGTGGACATTGACTTGGATGATACTAAAATTTATGAATCATTTGATATTAATACCTTTGTAAAAGTTGATGGAGATCACATGGATGAAATGACAATGGTAATTGATGATGACCTCCAAGATTGTCCAAAGTTGTTTGAGGAGTTAAATAGTTGTTCCAAGATACCATTGTATATCAGTTGTACTAAATACACAACATTGTATGTTGTATTGAAGTTATATAATTTGAAATCTGTCAATGGATGGAGTGACACCAGCCTTACAAAACTACTTGGCATTATGAAATATATGCTACCAGAAAAAAAATGAACTAACATACTGAAAAAATGACATTAAACGAATGTTACGTTCAATGATAATGATCTATAAAAATACATTCCTTTCAAAATGATTGAATATTGTTTTACAAGGACCCTTAATCACTCATCAAATGCATTAAGTGTGGCACAGATCGATATAAGAAAAATGAATCAAGTCCATTGAAATATGTATGGTACTTTCCTATCATTCCGCAGTTTAAAAGACTATATGGATGACAAGAAACCACAAGAAAATTAACATGGAATGTATATACAATAATTATATATGAGAACCTATGTTATCTAGAGGATTCTTCTCAGTGGAAGAAAATTGATTACAAGTATTCTGAGTTTGGAGATGAGCTAAGAAAGTTTCATCTTGTATTATCTACAGATGGAATAAATCCTTTTGGTGTACAGATTAGTACTCATAGTTCATGGACTGTCATGTTATTAAATTATAACTTCCTCTATGGTTATGTGTGAATAAAAAATACATTACGTTGTCTCTGTTTATATCTGGACCAAAGCAACTCGATGATGATATTGATGTCTACTTGGATCCATTGATCGAATATCTGAAATTGATGTGGGATACAAGTTTTACAATGTATGATTCTCATGGATATAAATAATTCACATTGAGGTCCATGTTGTAAGGAATAATAAATTACTTCCATAGTTATATAAATTTATCAGGATATAGAATTAAAAGCATGTTGGGACATGCCATTCTTTAAAAATGCACATATTCAGTTCAGATGAAACATTCCTTAAAGACTGTTTTCATAGGACATTGAAATTTTTTACCTCAACGACAAAAATACCGATCCTAGATGATAGAATTATATGGGAATATCGATCAAGGTACAACACCATCTCCATCCACGAGTGATCAACTGTAAAAAAAGTAAAAAAGATTGACACAATTTTCGATAAAATAAATCTGAAAATCCTTAAAAAATCATGTTGTAAGAGGAGATCAATTTTTTTTGAATTACCATATTGGGATTTTTTTATGTAATAATTTTTTATGTCATTAATTTATAAAATAAATGAATTTGATAATTTTTTGGCCATGTTACTAAATGTTCCTCAAAAAACAAAATATTGCATCAAGGCTAGGTTGGACTTCATGGAAATGGGGATTAGGGAAGAGTAGGCACTGTTGAGGGGTAAAAGGTAGACATTTCTTCCTCCAGATGGTTACACACTATCCAAATAGAAAAAAATGAAAATATTCCTTTTCTTTATAAGTGTAAAAGTCCTATTGGGGTATTCATCAAATATCAATAATATCATTTTAGTGAATAATTTGAAGTTACAAGGACTAAAATCACATGACTTTCATGTGTGGATTCAAGATTTAATGCTTGTTTTTTTCATTTCATTCAACCTCAACATTTATAATATACATTAACCAAACTCTTATTATTTTTCAAAGCCATATTTAGTAAAGTTGTAGACCCAAAAAAGTTTCCCATTGTGAATAAGGATATTTTAATCATATTATGTGAATTAGAAATGTTCTTCCCACCATCATTCTTTTATATAATGGTACAAATGATGGTTCACATAGTTATAGAGGTTTAACTATGTGGTCAGGTACATTATAGATGGATGTACGCCATTCAACAGTGTTGGAAAATTATTAAAGGATATGTCGAGAATAAAAGTGATCCAAATGGTTGTACGGTAGAATGATATATTATTGAAGATGCTATTGAATTTTAGTAATAAATACCTATCAAATTTTGAAATCATTTTTCTCCCAATGTATCGTCACAATGAATTCCTTATGCTTAAAGAGATTTCCGAGTGAGGTGTTGTTACAATTACCTTGACAGAGTGGGTGCAAGAACATTTTTACATGTTACATAATAGTGAAGACGTTTGTCCATGAATTAAATCACACAAATAAATTCTTATATATTTTAATCCATCAAGGGATGAAATAGGGATATCATATACACATAATAATTAGTTTATTGGATGGTTCAGAGATAAAATTTAGAAGGATTTATCAAAAAAATTGAATTCAATTGCCAAATAACTTCAATGGCTAGACAGAGGACTGAATGACAATGTTATATCTTACACTAGGTTTATAATAAATGCTTATATATTCTAGAAAAAATAACTAGATGACTTATATACAGTGAAAAATTGGTGTTATGATTGTGGTTGAAGTGATTCACATATCAGGTTCCAATGATAGAAATCCAATTTATGAAAATATGACATATTTTCTCATTATTTAATATATATATATATGAGTTGGATTATAAAACATTTCAAGTGAAACTTTTCCATTAAAAATGGGTTAACAATATTCATGGAGTGAAAGATGATGAAATGGGCTTTGTGAAAGTAAATTTTAGTGTTGAAGGGGAAAAGGAAAAGACATTGATAATGGAATCGCAAGCAGTGAAATCATTTTATGTCTCTGATCCAAAAAACAAGAATCGGTTGGTTGTTCTACTGGTGACAAAAACAAATGTTGTGTTAGATGAAAATTCAATCAAGTATGACCCTATCATTGGGATATCACAATCATTTAATGTATGTCCCACTATAGAAAATATTTTTTATGTTATAGGGGACCAAAAGAGGGGATATAGATTATCAAAAGTGAAACCAAATCCTTGAAACTTTTAAAAAAGAAAGAGAGTTCAATGAGAAGGTAAAAGTGTTTTTTAGTATATTATGGTTTTCTTAAAAATATTATATGTTTTCTACTTCATTAACATAATCTAAATTAAATGTTTGACTACTCATCTAAACAATTTCTTCTACACATGATGATGTTACCAATTCCTTAGAATAACAAACTATACTGAAATAAACCCTTTGGATAGATGCAAATGTAATTTTATGATATACTTTCTCTATTTTAATGAAAAATTATATAATGGAACATTGATTTAATTTTCATTATTCTTTTCAGAGTTTGTTTATTTTATAATATTTCTATCCATGTGTCATGCCTTTATAAGAAGAGAGATGACATTGTATCTGCTCATTCATAGAGGAAATCTTGATGTTTTCATAGTAAAATCATTTTCCATATAATTAATGTATTTTTTCATATTTATGATTAATTTGATTCTTTTTAGTAATACTCACATTATAATTTTTTCTTATATAGGTGGATTATTTTTTCCAAGTTGGGCGTGATCTATAAAACTTTTATACACCTCTTTAAAACGTTTTCACCCCTATAGTGGTACATTTATCACCTTCTTTCAAGTTTCCTCCAATGCCTTTACAGGAAGAACAAAGACACTTCTTATACTCAATTAAAGAGGTAATATTGATGTTTTCACAGTAAAATCGTTGTTCATAGAATTTATATACTGTTTCATATGTATAATTTATTTATTTATTTTTAGTATTACTCACATAATAATTGTTTTCTTATACATATTGATTTGTTTTCTCTAGTTAGGGGTGCTCGGTCCAACTTTAATGCTCCATATCCCTTAAAACATTTTCACCCCTACAGTGGTGCATTTATAACTTTTTTTCATGTTACCTCCACTACCATTATAGGAAGGGAAAAGATGTTGTCTCTACTCAATTATAGAGGTAATATTGATGGATTTATACTAAAATCATTTTCCACGAAATTAGTTTATTGTTTCATATGTGTGTTTAATTTATTTATTTCTAGTATTACTCACATAATAAATTTTACTATTATATAGGTAGATTATTTCATTCTATTTTGGTGTGTTATGTCCAACATTCATGCTTCTTCTACCTTGAAACCTTTTCACCCATGTAGTGGTGCATTTATCACTTTTTTTCAAGTTACCTCTACTAACTTTTCTAGAAGAGAAATGACATCACATCTGCTCAATTACAAACATAATATTATTGTTTGAATTGTAAATTCATTGTCCATGGAATAAATTTATTGTTTCATATGTGTGTTTAATTTATTTAATTTTTGTATTAATCTCTTAATAATTTTTTTCTTATACAGGTGGATTATTTTATTTGAGTTGGGGGGGGGGGGGGTTGCCTAATTTTCATGATCCTTCTCCCTTAAAACATATTCACCCCTATAGTAGTGCATTTTTTATTTTATTTCATGTTACATCCATTGTCTTTTCTGGAAGAAAAATGATGCTACCTATGCTCAATTAAAGAGGTAATATTGATGTTTGAATCGTAAAATCATTGTCCATATAATTAATGTGTTATTTCATACTTATTATTTATTTATTTATTTTTAGTAATACTAACATAATAATTTTTTTCTTATATAGGTGGATTATTTTTTTGAGTTTGGTTACTATGTCTATATTTCATTCCTTTATGTGCTAAAACTCCCATAGACTTATTCTCTCACAAAACCATTCACTCCAGTAGTGTTTAAATTAATCACTTTCTTTCAATTTCCCTCTACTCCTAAATCACAGATTTAATCTTGATATTTTCAATGTAAAACCATTGTCCATAAAATTAATGTAATATTTCATATTTATGATTACTTTATTTATTTTTTTTATTATTAATAATAAATTTTTTCTTATATGTGTGGATTATTTTTTTCATGTAGAGGTTGTTTGTTCGAAACTACTCAAGAAATTTGGGCAGTTCGACAAAGAGATTCAATAGAAATTGGTGTAACATTGATAGTTAGGATAGTTTTTTAATGTTTGTTATAATTTTTATATATGTAATTGTATATACCCATCTTCAAAATTTCTATAACATAGTGTTTTTATGGTATTTGAGTTTTAAATTTCATTTCATTTAAATTATGTATTGGAACTTCTTTTTGTTGATATTTGGTGTATTTTTAGTGTGTTTTTCATGCTACAGTGTGATGTAACAGCATATTGTTATATGTCCCTTCATTAGTTCTTTTTAAATAGTTGATATGTAGGACCTTTATCGGCACTTTTAAAAGTTCTGATAAAGGATTTCTTTAGTGGTACTAAATTAATGCTATGATAAAGTTCATATTTATCAATACTTTTAAAAGAACTAATAAATGACCCCATTATCACCAATTTTTTAGCATTGATAAAAGTCCTAGGCTTTTAACATCTCTCACATTATCAATGATTTCCTAGATCTGATAAAGGCCATTTCTAGTGCTATTAATGACCAATTTTTAGTATTGGTCATTATATTTCGTATTATAGGAATTTTAGTTGAAAAATTGGGAACTCGATTAAGAGAAAAAATAATAGGGAACATAAAGCTGTAATAAGCATTAAGGGTTAGTGTATAAGGACAACTTAATGTTTGGGTAAGGAAGAGATTACATGGTTTTTATTATAAATTCATCCTGGTTTTGATATGAAAAGTTGGTGTGGTTCTAGAATAAAGGAACCTAGGGGTAATAACTCTGAAAAGGCTGCATTGTTCTTAACATGATCATCACCTAATGCATGAAAATGGTCATTAATTTTTACCTGGTTTGATAATACTTTGGTATATGATTAGGATAATTCATATTTTATAAAAAAACTATTATAAAGGATTTGAAAATAGCGATATCCCCAAATAAACCAATTTTTATGATTTTAATAGTAACTATGTATAAATTTTGAATTTATGTTAAATGTTAAATCATATTTAGAATTAAAAATTATGATTAAAATTTCATAATTTTAGGATCTAATCTAGATTATTCCATTTTTTTAGAAATGGAACCTGGAAAGAAGAAGGGTATCAATATTGATGGGAAATATAGAGATTCCCCTATTAAGTTATCTTATAATGATGGAATTGGAACTATGAAATTGTTTTATATTAGGGTAGCTTATTTAGGTTATGAAAAATAACCTTTTTTAGATGGAGAAACATATTCCATAGTGAGATTCTCTTATGTGGGATTTCATTATGTAATAGAAGCCCCCGTCATTTCGTGATACTATTAATCCATTGGTGGTGGATAAATGAATTACATATCTAAAGAAGATATTTTGGGCATTCAACTATGGTGAAAAGGAATATTTTACACTTTTAGTGTATTATCTCAAAGGTGAAACTAATAAATGGTGGTTATTGATCCAGAATACTAAGGAGGGAGAAAAAATAGAGTTAATGGAATGGAAATGTTTTAAGGAGAAATTATCTGATAAATATTTCCCTCATGAGAAACAAACTGAAATGAAAACATTTCCTCATCTAAAATATAAAGGAAGAAGATAGTGTTTCTCCTTATGAGCCTTCCATTAAAAGGTTATCTAGGTATGCTATCGATTAAATATGCAACACAGAGTGAAATGTTGAGTATTTATTTGTAAGACTTAAGAAAGTATCAAAAGGGCACTCATATCTAATACTTTTTTATTATATAATGAAATAGTTTTATATTCTATCATAATAGAGAATGGTTTTCGTAATCCAATATATTCACAATGAATTAAGAGAAGAATAGTTCATCTGAGTAAAAATATAATAGGAATACAACAAAGAAGAGGATGATGATGGACCAAATCCTATCATGTGAAAATTGTGGAAAGAAACATCATGGGAATTGTTTGATGGTAATGGGAGTGTTTTACAACTATGATGAAGCATTGTTGATTGTATCCTATCAACCAATCTAAGTTCTAGTTCTCTGCAAATATGAGAACATGGGTCTAATCCTAAAATGATTGCACTATTTTTTAGAGTTGATTGTTTTTTATCTTGATTAGATTTATGGGGTTGTTTTTTGAGATTAATTAAATTGATTTATAGATGGATTTTAATTTAAAAAATTGATAAATATTGGGGTGAATTCATTATTGGGGATTTAATCTTATGATATCCTTGAACTTCTGTGATATTAAATTAAATTAACACCCATATAACAATATGGATTTCATTGGAAATCCAAAGTATTAAGGCTTTGATCAAAACCATAACTTAACTAGGGTTTCAATATTAATAAATTATTATTTATGGTAGTGTATTAATGGTTTAAATAATCTATAGAATCCAAAAATTAAACAAAACATAACATTAATCCCTGAAATTTTATGTTTAACAAATTCAAGGTTAACCTAAAGAATATTTAACAAGAAAACACTCTCAATCACTTGGCATCCCAAAATTATGAATCAACCCAATGTAATTTTTACTCATCCATTTATGAGTTTAACAATATTTTTGGAAGTTTATTGATGATTTGGGAAATTTAAAAGGAAAGTAATTAGATTATAAAATATAATTGTGCACTGAACACACACAAATGAAGGGAGGTAAAAACTTACTTTTCATTGAATAAAAAAGTGAAAGAGTAAAGTGTTTTTTTGTATTGATTTAAATTATATTAATACCATGGATATTATAATATATATGGTTAACGATAATAAGAGATGATAAATATGAAACATTCATTAAAATTCAAATGTAATTTCAATCACACTTAAAAATTTACAATTTAAAATACTTTATTCTCATGAAAATAGTGAAAGGAGGAATGTTATCTCCTTTAGAAACATGATTTTGGAAGGTTCTACCATGAATTTGGAATGTCTTTGGTCATTCCAGTGTATCCTCTTAAGTACAATAGTTCCATCTCTATGTAAGGATAAGGGAGGGATGAATTTTTATCCAAATTTGGTGGACGGTTTTCAGTCCAAAACATCCCTTCAAGTTTGATTTTCCATTTTACAATTTAGATAGAATAATTTGGAAAAAAATTTCTTATAAGTTATATATATAGATGTGGAAGGTTCATCATCCAAATTTGGAATCACCTATACAATTTTAGCAAATGTTATAGTTGTTTTCCTAAACCATGAGTTATTGTGAATTTTTATCAATACATTTTCAAATGAAACAATGTGTATGGGGATTCAGATAGGAATATTCCCTCAAATTGGAATGATTTCCTATAAAATATCTCCACTAAATTTAATCTCAACTGGGCTATTGTATTGGAATAATATTTAATAATTGTATCTTGTATTCAAATCCCACCCAGAATTGTGGTCTAGAAGTTCATGTATCATTTGGGACACTTGTTGGAAGATTTGGGACTCAAATTTTATATCTTATATGTTCTATTATATCCTCAAACAAATCATGTAGTTTCATAAAAAAATTATTCTAGATTAATCCTAGCAATTAAATCATTGTAGATGGTCTAGTTTTCTCCAAATATTTGGTGGGACTTATTGTGTGGTCTATATGACCTTTTATATGGATGAAGTATCCAGATCTCCAGTTGAACAACTTGTATTAAATTCAATTAGAAACCCTAAAAAATATTAATCACACAATTTTTATAAGTGGGGTGATATTTTTGATTAAAATAATAAACTGATTCAAATCTGGATTATTTCAAATAATTCTCATAAATTATATTTAATATTAAAACATGAGTATTTCATACCAATTATTCATTTCATTTCCCTTTTAAATTTAGTAAATGGTGTATTTAAAAAGTTATTAATAAATGAATAATATCAACTCCATCACACTTAGTTTTGTGAATTTACTCATATACAAAAAATATTAATCACAAAAATATCATTTCACTCACTAAAAAAATTTCGATTTTTTTCTCAAATAATGGGGGTATAGACTAGTTCACTCATCCATAATGAATTACCCCACTAAATATTATATAAATAATGTTCCAATAAAATTCCATTTTTTACAATCAAAATTAGAAATGAAAAATGTGGGTAATCCAAACTCACTCCTCTCACGATTATGTAAATTTATTTAAGGAGGATCACTCATTCACCAACCAAAATTGAAATCATAAAGTTTGTAAGATCTCTCAGCCTTAATTACCTATAATAATGTGCACAAGAATAAATTGGTATTTTTTGGGTACTTTAGTGCCTATGGGATGACAATAATATAATATCCAAAAGATAGGAAAAGTGATATAAAATCCCAACATGGAAAAATCAATGATTTTTTTAAATGATATATGGACATTTATAGAAACACGTATTTATAAGAGAATTTTTGTATGAAGGAATATAAAAAAGTGAAATAAAATTTGAGGAGCATAAAAAATTATATACAAAACACAAAACTTCCCCAAATATTCAAGAAAACATCATGAAACTATTTTTTGTTTTTATTTCGTTTTCTGGAAATTTATCTTGGAAACAAATCTCACACTAATACCCCAGATCATTTTGACCTCCTCACAACAATAATTTTAATTGTTTTAACAAGATTAAAGGATGAGGAAGAGTTATTTTCTACCCTCCAAAGATGTAACATCCCTACTAAGCATACCCTCAAATAGGTTGTCAGACTAGTCACTATAGGACCTCAACTGCGTCTCCCTGTATGCCAGAGGTTTCTGAATAATAGCGGGGGTATATTGATAGTACATGGGGAGATAACACCCTCATATTCAGAGTGTATAGTTGAAATAAATAATAAAATAATAAAAAATGGAAGAATATGTAAAAAAATAATCATCTAAGTAATGAAAATGGACAATGTGAGTTTGTACGATGCATTCATGTCATTGTGATATATATTTGAAATCAGTAAACAAAAAAACATGATTTAAATCACATATCATAAATAAAGAAAAGACTCAAAGCCCAATGGGAGATCTCCATAAGCATCTTGATCTCCCGCTCATTCCTTCACTCTTAACTCTAAAGTACAACCAAACGACAAGGTCAAAGTCCACAGTCCTGCAAACAAGAAAGTCTACTCGGGTACCCCAGTGTAGTGGTGGCATGAGTATGGTATGAGATATAAATTTTAGTAGGTTGGTACCACCATTCGTCTAGCTCAATCTAGACAATGTAAAATAAAAAATGATGTGCAGATATAACAAGGAAATAACATAACTAAATAAATAACCCACAACGTGTCTAAGTTCTAAAGGGACACCTAATGACGATACATGCTTTAGCCCATAGTCAGAATAAGAATTTATAAAAGAACCATAAATGTTTATTTATCAAGCATACATAACTATTATCACTTAACCGTTAATTATATATTTAATCATTTCTTAACTCCATGTTCAAATCAGGTCATATAATCATTTCAGAATTTTCTATACAGATTTATCCTTAATGTAGGATGTCATGTTTAACACTCAAAATTACATAGGTGTAGAACATAATGTCTACAACCCCAAATCATGTTCATTTATTTATCATTGTTTTAGAGAACCATATTTAACACCCCAAATATCATCCATTAATTAGTAAATTAATTAATCAAGTCTGTTAATTAGTTCAACAACTAATTAACAACATCAATTTCCCATTAATTAATTCTATTATTAATTAACCATTCAACATATAAAAAACAATAATTAATTATTATTTACCCAAATCAAGTCAACTACATAATTAAATCAATTAATTATCCAAAATCGTTTATTGAAAACATAATAATTAATTTACCAAATTAATTATCGTTATTCCCTTACTAATCCAATGATTAGTGAAACATATCAAAAACAATTATTAAACCCCATAGTTAATTATGTCCACAATTACGTTAATTAATTCATCAATTAATTAATCTATTAACAAAAAACTCATTCCATAATTAATTCGCCATAATTAATTATCCCAAAAATTATTACAAAAAAATATAATTAATACATCATTAATTATCTCAATTTATCCAAAGAAACATATCAAAACTAATCCAATGACTAATTATCTTAATTTATCCAATGCAATATATCCCAATTATTCCACAAATTAATTATCTCAATTAGCTAATTCAATATCTTATAATTAGTCCCACGATTAATTATCTATACTCCAATCTGAAAGTGCATAATTAATTCACAAATTAATTATCTTAAATTATCCTACTCAAAACTCATAATTAATATTCTGATTAATTCTCTATATTTCAATCTCAAGGCATGTGATTAGTCCACCATTATCTTTACATCGAATTAAAATTTCATAATTAATTTCCAAATTAAGTATCTCTACTTTTCCCGTACAATACTCATAATTACCACTTAACCCATGTGTGTCAACATGTAAAGGGGAGAAATAGAAAATCACATAATAACAAGCTAAATGAAAATATTGTTCTAAACATTATTTTTTTCACTTGAAGGCAGTGTAACTCCATTAGAGGTTTTTTATTACAAAAACACAATTTTCTAATCTAACAAAAAAATTTATACAAATAAAACCATTCATTCAGAACATTCAATTAAATTCATCATCATTAGTGATTTAACATATATTGTGTCTTATTAATTAAGCAATGTTGAGGACCCTGCCTTGAGGAATTAGTCGAGCCAATGCTTTCTAACTTAAACTATAATGCGTTCGTGCACATGAACTTCCAAAATAATGTGTCTGAATACTTAGAAATCATCACCTCACCTTACAATAATTAACAGGCACCAATTATTATTGAGGCAAGGACCAATACACACCAAATTAATCAATCAAAAATCAAATGCACCATAAGAAGATAATTCTTGAGGTGAAAAAAAAATTAATGGAATATAAACTTACCCAAATATGTCGGCAGTGAGTTGAATCGAGCTGAACCACCACACCTTTTCAAAGGTCTTCAGAATATGGACCTACGAGTCTCGATATACCTTCTGTGCTACCTATAATTGGTAGAAACAAAGAAATTTAATTGAACCTAAATCTGGGGTTTTGGCCTAATAGAGGTCAGGCGACAGAGATCCAAAACAGCTTATGAGAATAATGAAATTCATGGAGAAGGACTTACCTTGAAAATATGTACAAAATTCAGGACGGAACCATCATGATCCGGTGCGCGGAGAGGGAGCTGGGAAGTGAGGGTGGTGCGCCATCCATGGGAGGAGAAGGAGTGGTCGCACCTCACCCTCATGTGTTCCTCCCTCTTTTTCTCTCTTCCTACAAAATAAAAACTAAATTTATAATCCTAAATAAATTATAAGGAATAATATAATAATAATAATAACAATAATCCCCATTATATTATTATTATTATAAAATAATTAACACACCTCTTAGAAAAAACTCAAACTCCTCATTTAACACATTTTTTTAATTAAATTCTTTTCAAAAGAATTTAATTAATTAAATTCTTTAACACATCATCATTTAATTAAATTATCCCAAACATTAATTTCATTAAAAGAACCCCCCCCCCCAATTCGTATCAATTAATTAAATTCATCTTAATATAGAATGTAATTAACTAAGACCCCACATTTAACAATAATTATTTAAATCCCTTTTTCCTTTGGATTTAATTTAAATAAAAACCCCCATTTAGACAAATCATTTATTACACCACCTTGATAAACCCTGACACCTCAATTACACATCATTTAATTAACATTATTATCCAACAAATTTAATTAAATAAAATATCCAACACATAATTATTAAATTAGAATTATTATCCAACAAATTTAGTCAAATAAAATATCTAATACATCATTATTTAATTGAAATTATCATCCATCAAATATAACTAAATAAAAAATTCAACACATCATTAATTAAATAAAATTATTATCCAAAAAATTAAATTCAATAAGTTATCCAACATATCATTATTTAATTATAATTATTATCCTTTGAATTTAAGTAAATAAAATATCCAACACATCATTATTTAATTAAAATTCTTATCCTACATCAATTTAATTAAATCAATTTTCCCCCTTTCAACGATATTTAATTAAATTCTCTTTAACACAATTTAAATAAATGAATTCTTCATCCTTCATCTCATCCTCATTTAATTAAATTGTTTACCTTAATTTAATTAAATTAATCCCAAATTTCACATTAATTAATTAAATTGCATTTAACTCAATTTAATTAAATAAATCTCTCCATATCACCTTATTTAGTTTTATTCCTTATCCCCAATTTAATTAAATAAAACTATCATACTAATAACCATTATTATTATTATCATATTTTAATTAAATATATTATTTTCATATAAATATAATTAAATAACTTCCCCATCACAATTCCATCTAATTAATTTATCTCAAATTTAATTTAATTAGATGAAACCTCTGACAACTCATTTAAATAAATTTATTTCAGCCTTAATTTAAATACATGAAACTCACAAAATAATAACAATTATTATTATTATTTAATAAAAAATTTATTTCATAAAACCCAAGACTCCCCATTTAAACATCATTTAAATAAATTATTCTCAAAAAGTTTAATTAATGAAATCCCCCACTTCCCAACATTTAAT
The DNA here is from genome assembly GCA_963277665.1 of Viscum album. Taxonomy (NCBI): domain Eukaryota; kingdom Viridiplantae; phylum Streptophyta; class Magnoliopsida; order Santalales; family Viscaceae; genus Viscum; species Viscum album. Next base: position 122,632,196 of record OY728133.1, on the reverse strand, counting down.
TAAATTCTATTTAAATCAATTCAATTAAAATAAACCACTATTTCTCAAAAATTAATTAAATCCTCTTTTCCCTTGGATTTAATTAAAAACCCCCATTTAATAATATTTAATTAAATCCCTCTCTACCCTAGATTTAATAAAATAAAATAATGTAAACCCCATCATTGGGTAAACCACACGGTCTAACTGACCATGTGCAAACCATGTGTCTCCTACTACACACATGTTTTAATGTTCATGACTGACCCAAATAGTTTGACTAACCGTGTGTAGCCTGTGCAAACACCTATACTAGGTTCAGTGCTCCCAAAACCGATCCCACCATCTAGAACACTGCTCAAGCATTTACCCAAGCCCACTGTCAACATGTTTAAATGATCCCATCTTGAAAAAATTCGTCCAAAAGCATGGTTTTAAAAAAGACTCAATAATTAAATGAAAAAGTTCAAAAAATGTATTTTAACCAGGTTAAAAACATGGGACTTTACAAAAGACACTACCCATCAGTTTTTTCATTTTTTATTTTTTTCACACTTTTATATAAAATTTTTATGAAATGACATAACATGAATTCATTCCCAAAAATCGATGAATTTCAACCTCTCACCCATGCTTAAATATATTATTTCCCTCAATCATATGATGACAAAATTATAATCAATGGGAATGGAATCAAAAATTAAATACATCCCACCATAATTAATTTTCAATAAATTATGAAATGAAAATACATGCATATTTTTTGAGGGAAAAGGTTGTGGGCTTATAATGTATATATATAAAAAATCCATTGGCTTAAAGGGGAATTAAAATGGAGGATTAATGTATGAGTAATGGGAGGCTAATTGGATATTTTGATTCTGAAGTGGTTCTAAAAATATATCTATTGTATTAATACACACCAATGTTGGAAATTAACATCAAAGGTCCACAAACTAAAGACTCTCAATTAGGGAAGAAAATTTATAATATGAAAATATTGTCAAAGTTGAACTTATTAATAAAGATTACATTATTCCTCACAACATAGGGAAAATAACTATCCAAATCAAGAATTTAGAAGTCAAAATTTTCTAGTTTTGATAAAAAAATTCATTATCCATATTTATGATTAAAATACTAAATGTTGAGATGAAAAAAAACATTGTAATCCCAAAAAGTGTTCGAAAATTTTTAAAAACTAATGGTTCATAATTATGATTCTTTTTTTTAAATTTCATTAGTTTTTTTATATTTTTTTTAACTCACACCCACACAAAAGATAAATAGAAAAAACGTTTTATGATGAAATTGGTAGAAAAAGAAAAGGTGCGAATGATAGGGGAAGAATAAAGAAGAAAGAGAGAGAGATAGAGGGGGATAAAGAGTGAGGACGAAGAGAGGTAAAGGGAGTTGAAGGGAAATAGTTTCTCATGGTTTGGATTTCATGAGTTGTCATCTCTATCCAATGGTGCATCTTCTAAAGTAGTTTGGGATCCATTGTAATTTGATGTGGTGTCTTGTGTGTGTGTCCTCTCATGGGGATGCTTTAACTGATGTCTATTAACTGTGAATTTTCTTTTGGAAGAAGGGTGTGGGACTTTTATTTTAGAAAATAGGGAAAATTAGTAAAAATAAAAGGAACATACCAAAAATAATGAATCATTCCTTGTTTAATTAGAAATCGAGAATTTAAGAGCATTACATTTTTACATTTCCATAATACCTTTCACAGTATGTGTATATCATGGAGTAATTTAGAATTTTCTTTATAGAGATTACAATTCAAAAAAGAATCATGTTTAATATCTTCTATTTCATTTAACTATAACAATATCTATTCTCTATATTTTTTCACAATTAAAATGACATTTGTCAATATCAAAAAAAGACTTATATTGGATTTCAACAAGTAAATGACACACATTACCAAAAACTAGTCTAAAAGAAGACATTCCAATGGGTGTTTTATAGGTAGTTAGATAATCCCAAAGAACGTAAATGTATATTTTAATAAAATATTTTCATGTTGGCTTGAAAATTATCTCAAACACTATTTTCCCTTCTATGTTAGAAATTTAATCAATGATATTTGTTTTAGGGTGATATTAAGTTTATGTTTTTTGTATAACCCCTCTCTTCTTTAGAAGATATTCCATTTCCTAATTATAGAAATGGGTTCCTAAGTCATTTTCCAAGGTATGTGATGTTCCAAACAGATAAAAAATATATATTTTTAGGAATTCAATAATAGTGTATGCATCATCCTTCCCAGTGGGTTTGGACTCAATCCACCTAGAAACATAGTTTACCACCAGAATAATATAGGAGAATCCATTGTAAGGGGAGAGTGGTCTCATGAAATTGATGTCCCAAACATCGAACATGTCACATTGGATTAAGGGAATTTAGGGAAATATTTCTCATTTGTAAAATTTCCCAGACTACTACTAAGTGTCACATGATTGACAGAACTCAAGTGAGTCCTTAAATATTGAAGAACAAAAGAATCCCAAGTTAACATCCTTTTAGGAAGTACTTTGTGAATCCAAGTGGCCACCACCAGGAACTAAGTGTAAAAATTCTAAGATGAAGGAATTATCATCCTAATCAAGACATATATTAATCACCATGTTATCCTTGTTTTTAAAAACTTTATTATCATGACAAAAAGTATTTAGAATCGCTTTTCAACTTCATTTTTTATTCTTTTGAAAACAAAAATATGAAAAAATCCGAAACAAAAAGTAATTTAGAATTGGTGAATTGCATGGTAACTTTAGAGTGAAAGATTAGAGGTGTTTTATTGTAAATTAAGTATCTATGATTTTAGAATGAGAAGAATTAGAAATTATTATTAGGCGACCAGTCACATGGTTTTTCTTTCTAGGCATATATTAGATATCAAGGTAAAAATATTATAGAATTGTGATCTATCTTATTATCCTTGGTTTGGTATCACTTTTCTTGAGTAATAAATTTAATGAATAATAGTTTGTAAATATGATGATTTTAGAAAATAAGAGATAGGGATAGAGTCTATCCATTGAAAAACCCACAGATAAAAGTTATTTTTTAGTGATAGTGTAATTAGATTGAGTTTCATCTAGTGTTTTTATGAATAATAGATGAAATGAGAACTTTTCTCTCATATTTAACCAAGAATATCCAAAACAGACCTATCGAAATCAGAACACAATAATTAGTTAGGTAAGAACCAATATCGGGATGGGATTATTGGTCATGATATAAGAAAATCATTGATTTCAATGAAGTATCTCTTTCAAGACTCATCTAAATAGAATGTAACATCATTCTGGGGAGATGAGTGAGTGTGGGGGAAATCCTTTGGATGTTCAAGATGAATCATCAATAGAAACGGTATGACTAAGGAATGAATGGATGTCCTGAATTGATGTTTATTCAACAAGTGATTGGATCACCTCAATTTTAGTAATATTAACATGAATAACCTCTTTTGAAATTATGTGCCATCGAAAAACCCCTTTAGTAATAATGAAATTTCAATTTTCAAATTTTAGAATAAGGTTACATTTGGAACACTTTTTTATAACTAGATAGAGTGAATTCAAAAAGGATTCAAATGAATCATTAAAAATGGTAAATTAATCCATGAATACCTCCTTGAAATTTTCATTGAATTCTGAAAATATACTCAGCATACACCTCTATAATATTGTAAGAGCATTAAAAAGGAAAAAAAGAATTACCCTATATGAATAAATTCCAAAGGGGCGAGTGAATATAGTATTTTCTTAGTCCTAAGGTGTAATTTGGATTTGAAAGTAGCCAATGTATCCATCAATAAATTGATAATCTGAATTTCCAGCTAATATTTCTAAAATTTTATCACAGAAACGACGATAGTAGTGATCTTTTCACATTTCATAATTCAATTTCCGATAATCGGTCCACAGATTCCATTTTTTCACTCAAGTTGTGACCACCTATTCATGCTCATTTGTGAAAATATTTGTCTCACCCTTCTTGGGTACCACTTAAATCAGATTAACCCATTCACTACTAGAAATTAGGAAGATAATTCCAGCTTGGAAAATTATGGTTTTCTCATCCCGAACTTCCTCAATTATGAGTAGGTTGATTCTTATTTGAGGTTTTCTAGTCAGTTTAGATGACTCTTCTAGATAATTATGATGCATGAAAAGGGTATGGTTGATGCCTAGTATATCATCTATAATGAACATATGGCCTTATTGTTTTCATCTAATAAATAAACAAGTTGATAATATTTAGTTTCTATAAGTGAAGTATACATAATGATAGTATAAGTGTGATCATTGAAAAGGAATGAATATTTAATGTGAATATAAAGAGGTTTTAAATCATTTTAATCCTTAATTTTTGTTCCATAAAAATGAGGAATAGAGGAATGTATTATAGTTGGTTTTGATTCATTTTCCACAATAATTTCCATGATGGAGTAGTAAATATCATAGGTGATATGGGATTCTAGATATTTTTCAATATATTTTAGATTTATGGAGTATATGAATGAAATTTAGACATCAACTTCCCAATTTATAACTTAGTTAATCATAGTAAAAATTTCACAAACTCCTCACTCATTAGAACAATATAAACATGATGGAATGGGGGTGAATCCACTCCTAAAAGTGTCCTCCGAAGCATAGATAGAGAATGTAGAGTGATCCTCTAATGTTCATCTCTGGATTGAAAGATATTGAACATTACCTATTTTTCATCAAATTCTAGGGATAAAATTCCTAAACATACATCAATATCAGTTCAACCTATCAGGAAGAATGGTCTTCGTAGAATTAGGGGTGATCAAGAAGAAGATTTCTCACATTCTAATTCAATTATATAGAAATTAGTTAGAAAGATAAGACCGTTGACCTATAAAAATATTACCTTAGTTATTCCCTCAAGACTGGAAGTGTATTGATTAGATAACTATATGAAAATACTAATTATGTCTAATGGAATCTAGATAATATTTGAGAAGATGTATTTTGGAATAACATTTATCGAGGCTCCTAGTTTTATGAGTGCATCATAGAAGTTGAAAATTCCTATTTATCATTGAACTGTAATGGTTCCTGGATCATTACACTTCATTGGAATGGATTGTTGGGTTGAAATATTTTCAATGGTCCTAAGTTATATCTTATGAGTTCACAATTCCTTAAGAAACAATTCATATATATGGATTTGTTTTATGGAATACAATCTGGTAATTTTGAATTTAAAACATCTGAACATTTCGATCATATCATAATCAAGTTTAAAGGTTTTTTAGGCTTAAATATACCTTGTGAAAAATTAATTTTTTTAAGAGGGATTGAAGCAGGCAAGGGAGTAAAGTTAGGTTTGTTTTCTATACTTTTGTTATTTTTTTCTAGTTCAAAATTTAATGTGGATTTAGTGGATTCATCATGAATTATATCATGTTTTTTCCAAATAAATGTGAAATTTCACTAACATTACCCTTTGCGTTGGCCAATGGTTGATCTGGGAGTTGTGAAGAATTATATTTTTGTTATTGACTTAGGTTGGATGCAAGCTACCCAATTTTGTTTTCATGATATTTAAGGATAGGATGGGTGAAATATGAAATATTTTCTACTACACTTTCCCATGTTTTCTTGGAAGAATATGGATGTTTGGCATTATGATTTCTTGGAATTTGGTTCTTGGGAAACAACATGTATTGGGTTGGCAATTGAGAAGGATCACTATGATAGTGGAGTCTAGGAGGAGTAGGATGATGATTTCTATTTTGATTTTATGGTACAAATTTTTATGTTTGTTGTAGGTTACCACCACCTTGAGCATATTCGAATTAGTTTTGATGTTGAGGATTGAACTGAGGGGTGTGAGAGAAAAAAATACCATACCTCTATCCATGGTTATAGGTTAGAGATAAGTAATCTAACGGAGTCTAGTGTAGTTTCTAATGAATGAAATTTATTGTTGAGGGATGGTTTTATATTGAGAATATATTTCATTGAGTATTATTAGACTATAAGAATCAAATGTATCATCATGAAGCTGTGGACATGTGTCAGTTGGATGAGTGGGTGGGTTGTAGACTCCAAAAAAAATTATATGTGTAGGGAACATAGATTTTGGAGAAGATGGGGTTTGGGATTTATAATTCATATATAAATGACACAAATTATTAGTATGTTAACTTATCTACTCATTAATATTATTCGTATCAAAATATTGATTCTCTTGGACTTGTTTAACTTGATCATGTGCTTGATTATTGAATTGTTGTATGTTCGGTGCCATTTTTTGAGATCTTCTGTAGCTGTATGAGTTTTTTAAATAAGATAATAACCCATTATGGATCCAATTATAGTTTTCACCATATTCAATAGCCACTCATAGATGTATTGGATCAATATTTGGTCATAGATTTTATGGTGTGGGAAATTTTCCACATAATTTTTGAACCTCTCTCAATACTCATGGAGTGATTCATTGGGGAATTGATGGATACCACTAATTTACTATTGGATAGAAGTGGTTTGATAAGGATGAAATAATTATTATAAAAATATATGATTCATGTTATTCTATGTTCTTATAGAACCAAGAGGGAGTTAATTGAGTCATGACATATTGAAGTCATCTAGGGATAAAAGTAATGCTTCAAATTTGATTTGTTCTTCAAGAAACCCTTGAAGATTCATGGTAGAACAAACTATTTAGAACTCTTCAAGGTGAATATGTGGATCCTCATTGGATATCACTTGTAAATGAGGTAGAAGATAAATCAAAACTTATTTTAGTTCAAAATCATACTAAATATTTGGTTATTGAATACCAATGGGTTGGTAATTCATATCTCATGTAGAGATTTATTTATGAGGTTGTTCTCTAATATTGTACATATCTAGATAAATTGGATAGGAAATGAATGGGTTTTGAGTTATTTGATTATCCCAAATATTCCTCCTATGTCATTGTAGAGTTCACTCTATTTTTGGGTCAAGAAAATTTGATTAGGTGTTGAGGAGGCTACGAACCATTTAGAGAAATTTTGAATGATGTGGAAGGCAGGTTTATATATTTTTTCTTTTCTTCCTATTTTTTATTGGATGGTGGAATGTTTGTCCTTTTTTTCTTTTTATCAGAAGGTAGGTTTTTTATTGTGTATTTTTTATGTTTTTTAATTTTTTAATAAAACTAAAACAACTGACTAATAGTTGCACCATTTCTAAAAATGGAACAATTTGTAGTAAATTATATTTTCACACTTTGAACATTCAAAGTTCTGATTCTCTACTAATTTTATAGAGTAATTGGAGTTTAATGCTCTATGATGGTACTATTTTTTTAATGTCTAATGTTTTTTTATTTGTCTTTTGATTGGGGGGTTGTGGTTTGTAGAGAATAATAAAATTGATTAATGTATGTTGTTTAATTTAAAATTTTGATAAATATTTGATTGAGTTCATTATTAGTGATTTAATATTATGATATCCTTGATATTTTAATGAGATTACATCAAGTTAACACCTTCTTCATAAGATTATTTTGATCAGAAATCATAATTTTTTGGGCTTTTATCCATGACATAACATAACTACCTATCTAATCTCAATCCATACTTATTTATGTTACTTTATTTATATTTCTAGTAATCCATGTAATCCACACATTAAAAAAATATTTCATTAATATGTGAAATGTTATGTTTAACATACACAATGTTAACCAAAAGAATATTTAATGAGAAAAATATCACAATCACTTCACATCCCCAAATTATGACTCACCCAAATGAGATATTTACTCATAAATTTGGGTGGTTAGTAATTTTTTGGAATTTGTTTTATGATTTTGTAAATGATAAATAAAAAATATGAGATGAGAAAAGATAATCATCCCTTGAACACACACAAATGAAGGAAGGTAAATGCATTATTTTGATTGAGTAAGTAAGAGAAAGTGGAAAAGGTTATTTTGGATTGATTTAAACAATATTAATACCATGTATATTATAATAAAAAAGGTGGATGAGAATAAGATGGGATGAAGATGAAACATGAATTAAAATTCAAATGAAAATTCAATCATGCTTACATAATTACAATTTAAAACAATTGATGTACATTAAAAGACATCGAGGAAAGGTCTCTCAAGTATAGAAATGCGTTTGGAAATTCATACGCATCCTTTAAAATAGATTTTATCATACTAATATATCTTGTTAGTTATGAAAGTTCCAACCCCTTGTAAGGATACCATTAAAATAGGTATTATTATACATTTACCTTGTAGTTTAAGATGGTATTTATCATTAAAGACTCCTAGGGGAAGTCTCACTACAAAAAGGATGCATCGTGAATTCCTTATTATGACACATAAATAATATTTATTTTAGGGCCTTATAATCACACCTATTGTTTCCTTTGATATAATCCTTTGAATGGAATTTATTTTAAAATATGATACAAACATTTATTGAAATAAGAAGAAAAATAAAAATTTTGGGGAAGATGTAGAATCCTTTATCTTTAAGGAATATACTTTTTCATATAATTCATATCTCTATCAATCCCTAATAGCTCCACTAATTGTGATTCTTGGGGAATAAGAGAAAAAATATATAGGGATAGAGATAGTAATCTTCAAATTGTGGATGTACCTGTTGTAAAAGAGTACATTAATATACTTCTAGAGAAATTACCTAGAGATCCCCTAGAGTAATAAGTTGAGTTTTACATTGATTTAACCACTGATAAAAGACTAATATCAAATACTCCCTATAGAATCACCATTTTGAAATTAGTGTAATTGAATAAACAACTAGAGAAGTTTGGTGATAAGGGGTTTATTATCCGCAGTGTTTCACCTTGGGGAGCCCTGATTTTCTGTGTTAATAAGAAAGACAGATCCATGATAATTTTCATTGATTATAGGGAAATCAATGTTATTTTGATAAATTAAAATTGTTATCTACCATACATTGATGAATTATTAAATCAACATCATGGAGCCCAATATTTATCAATGATTGACCTTCATTATGGATATCATCAATTGTGAGTAAATAATGAATAAATTATAAAGATAGCTTTATGAATGAGGTATGGAAATTATGATTTTACAGTAACTAAATTTGGATTAAATAATGATCCCTCTATTTTAATGGATCTAATGAATGGATAATTCATGGACTATCTTGACTATTTTTATATGGTATTCATTGATCATATCTTTTTGTATTCTAAAAACTATGGGGACCATGAGAAACACTTGAGGATTAATATAAAGACCCTTAGAAGTAAAGTGTTATGTGGTAAATTTAGTTAGTGTGATTTCTAGATTCATGATGTTTCTTTACATGGCCATATAATCTCCAAGGATGGAATCTTAGTTGATCATATGAAGAAAGGGGTATTAAGAGAATGGCCTACACCAATGAACATATCTGAGGTTCATAGTTTCATTGGTTTGGTATGTTACTATCAACAATCCATTTAGATGTTTCCTTGAATGGATAAGATTTTAACCAAACATCCACGTAAAGTGGTTAAGTTTGTTTCGATAAAGGAATGTGAAGAATGCTTGGATGAACAACAGATAATATTGGTCAATGATCCGATTATAACTCTACCATATAGAAATGATGAGTTTGTGGTATATAGTGATGAATCAATATTGAAAATTAGCCATTTTATAAAGTAAAATGATAAATTTATTGCATATACATAAAGAAAGTTGAAAAATTATGAATAGAACTATCTACCCCATGATCTTCAATTGGAAGATGTAATATTTTCTTTAATGATATGGTTACATTATCTATGTGGTGAAATATGTGAGATATACATAGATCATAAAATCCTTAAATATATCTTTTCATATAAATATCTCAATATGAGAAAAAGGCGATATCTCAAGCTACTCAAGTATTATGATTTCTCAATACACTACCACCCAAGGAAATACAATAAGACATTGTATGCATTGAGTATGAATGAATATGTAATCTGAACCAAATAAGGATTGGGTGAGACCCTATGTTCATAAATACAGAAAATATAAATATGGGAGTTATTAAGGAAGGGTAAAAATTTCCTATTTTTTAAATGATTTCAAAACCATATTTATTAGAAAAATAAAATATTATTAATCTAATGATGTTAACCTTCCTAATAAAATTATAAATTTGAATGATGGGATATTAGAAAAAAAATTATGATAATATTGTTCTAAAATAAGGAAAAATATTATGTGTTCAATCTATACCTGAGCTAAAAAGTGAATTGTTTGATGACTCTCATTGCTTAAATTTCTATATACACCCAAATAGCACATAGATGTATAAATATTTGTGGGAACATTTTTTGGGATAACATGAAGCAATAAATTTCTAATTAAATGTCAAGATATTTGATTTGTTAATAATTTAAAGCTATGAGATAGAATCCTAGAGGATTCATGCAACCTCTCCTTGTTCCTGTGTGTAAATGGGGTGGAATTACTAGTAATTTGTTACATGACTACCGAATACTCCTATAATGAATGAGGAAATATGGGTTATTATTGTTCACCTAATTAAATTTTCACATTTCTTCTTTATAAGAGAAGATCTGCCTCTTGAGTTATTTACTAGTTTCTATATCAATAAATATGTATGACTTCATTGCACACCTTTAAAAATTTTGTCTGATCAAAGATCAATATTTTACATCAAAATTCCGGAAAAGTCTTCAAAAGGATCTTGATACCATGATTAATTTTGTAACATTCTACCAAACCTCAAACTATTGTAAAAATCAAAAGGATAATTCAATAATGGAATACATGTTGTGTTTATCCTCACATTACATTCAAGGTGTGTGGGATCAATATATACCTTTGTTGGAGTTTTCCTATAACAATTGTTTTAGTTCATGTATTCAAATGGTTTTGTATGAACCATAATATAGACATAGATTTTATTATCTAACATATTAAAATAATGTTTGGTAAAGGAAACTAATAGGCCCATAAATTTTTGAAGATACAATAAAAATGTTAAAGGCAATTCAGGAACACATTAATGCATCTCAAAGTTCGAAAAGTTTTTTTGCTGATAATTAGGGGAATGATTTGAAAGTCTAAGTGGGAGATCATGTTTTCATGAAAGTATCTACATAAAAGGGTGTTATAAGGTATTTTATGAAATTTAAAATTATCCCCAGGTACATTGAACACCTTCAAGTCCTTAAAATAACTGAATCTGTTTCTTATCATTTTTAAATTCCACCAAGTCTCCCAAAAGTACATAAAATGTTTAACATATCATTGTTAAGGAAGTACATGTCAGTCCCAACACATGGGATCACCTCTGATGAAATAGAATTGGAACCCTAGTGTTTCTTACTATGAAAAAACCCACTATATTCTTGATACTAGAGAGTAATTATTAAGGAATCGAATTACTCAACCGGTAAATACACTTTCGGGAAATCACAAAATGGAGAAAGCAACCTGGAAACCAGAGGATTCTATGAAGAATATGTTCAATCAACTATTTAGAAGGTGATGTCCATGAAATTTCAAGGATAAAATTTTTTTAGGAAGGAATATTTTTACACCTCAATATAATACTACATATTTCATTAAGAATAAATTTGACTACTTTGATAGCTTATTATGCACACAACTCGGGGTTTAAAAATAACACGATACACTATTAAAATATTATATAAACATGACTACTAAAATATAGCTATTATATTAAAGGGTATTAATATAACTAAATAAATTATGAAAAATAGTTATATTTTACAAATTTTCCATTTTTTATTTGTTATAAATAAAAATAATACTCTTTTAAAATAAAAGGAAATGTTTTCTGAGAAAATTATATTTTTCTATAAAAAAATTAGTTGTTCTTCATGCACATAATTTAAAATTAATTTTGACAAATTTTAAAATTTTTATTTGATGAAATTAAATTCATTTTAGATATAAAAATATAAAAATTATCTTATGGTGATGTTTTGGGATTTTTTTGAAATATTTAAATTTTTTATGTATAGAAAAAAATACTAAATTTTAATTGAAAACTGAATTTTTGATTAAATTATTCAAAAATATAAACTATATTTATTTTTTAAAAAAGTAAAATTAGTTCAATTGTGTTAAAATTTAACAAATTTAGTTTATTTGAATCATTTTAATTTTCAATTTTTATATAAAAACTTTGTAAACTTTTGAACATTTTCTCTTTGAGAACATGATTTCTCATCATGCCTGGGGGATTAAATTTAAATTAAAATTTATGAATTATGGAAATTGAATTTATTAAAATTGATTAAATATTTTCAATACAAATTATATATATTATCTAATAATGTAACTTTAATTTTTTTACCACAATGAATAGTAAAAAATTTAAAAAATAATTACCACGGTTAAAGTAAAAATGGGTTTACTGGTGGTTAAAGAAAAAAGATAAGAGTTAAAATTGCTTAAAACTTGTTTAAAATATATTTTATAGGAATATTTAGACCTTATAATGTCAAATTTTCTATAATAATCTATTTTTTACCATTTATGAATGTGAAAAATGTGGGTACGCCGTTTTATTTTCAAAAATTGCTAGTGTTCCACTCCCCTCACTAATAAAAGTCTACACCCTATTATCTCTTTTCCACACCATAAAACCATTTTGGTTTTGGAATTACTACCAAAATAACTTCCCAACATCTATAATATCATCCTAGAAGTATTAATTTTTATATAAATCCAACCTAGTAATGCTTTTTATGCTAACCTAAGTAGGATACCCAAAAAATATGTAATGTCCTTCAACCAGCATTTTCACTTTATTTCTTCTTCCACATCCTTAAATTATTATTAAAAAATGGTGATATAATAACATGAGTATCTTAAATATAATTAATTTTTTATGTTAATTTCATAACCTACATCCATTCCCACTCACATCAAATGGGTTACAAAATCACCATTCGTGTATATGGTGGACAAATGCCTCACCAAACAATTTCATTCATTTTTACATTACCTCCTCTCGGAGTTGGGTATGATGATGGATATAATGTTTATAAATGATATTTATAACATAAATATATCTTTATATTCATTATATCATAAATATAATTTTAAATTCCATTATATATGAGATAGAATAACATCACTCGTGTGTACGACAAACTACCGCCTCATAAAGTGATGTGATTCATCTTTCACTAATTCTTTAAATGGGTTGTGATAAAGATATATTTAATGGTTATATGTGACAGAAATTACATATTTATTATATTAATTACATATTTTTCATTATTATAAGATTATATGTCAATTTATTTCTTATCATTTCACATACTGAAAGATGATAATGTCGTTCACATACGTGTGGACTACCACCTTCACGAAGCGATGTGACTCTTTTTTCATCACCACACCACATGGATGATATATATAAGTATATTTAATGAAATAATATGGTATTTGTTGTGTTATTATAAATATTTAAAGATAAAATATTACTTACCTTATATCCATAATGGTAATTTAAAAATGGAAATGCAACACATGTGTACATACGACCTACCGTCTCTATGATCGTTACGTACTTAATTTTTAAAAACCATATTTCATGATTGGTCTTGAAAATATAATTTATGTATAAATATGATAATTATATTGTTAATTTTATTCTAGAGATTATGTAACTGTATAAAATTTATAAGAAATTGAGATTTTATTATAAATTATGAATTAGAAAACAAGGCAATTAACTCTAGTAACAATAAAAAACTAAAATATTATTAATTAACATGTGAAAAGATGTTATAAATGATTATATGTGATATTATAAAAATTATTATTCTTCTTAAATAAGTTAATGACATGTCTAAAACCTTTATAGATGAGGTTAAATAACATTCAACCCAAATAAAGTGTGAAGTAGGGGACCTCATTTCAATTTCCCTTCATTGAGTCATATTGTAATGTTATGCAACTAATTTATTTTATAGGATGTATATACTGACCCTTTGTCATGTAATATCATGATTAATTTATATTTCATGTTATTTTTTATTTTAATTTAATATTTTAATTCAAGGTAATTTTATAGGAAATTTACCAAGTGGTAAAAAAATTTGTATGGTCTAACTTTTTTATAATTGTTTACTTTCCCTTGAAACAATAAATTTATTCTGATCATTTTTAATTAGAAATAAAATTTAACTTAGATATAAATATTTTTTTGATGGATATGATTATTTATTAAACTATGTACCATTTAAACATATGGTGTATACTTTAAAAGTTATTTTATTAACTAAGTAAATATTGATTAATTTGTATCCTTTACCCAATAGGAATATTTATTTTTAACGAATATTATTCATGAATTAAATTTATTTTAAAATATATGAGGAATTTTATTGAAATGTAGTGATAGGTGGGGCCTAGAATTATATTTCCCCTCGATACATCAGTGAGTCTCAAGAGTCAAATGAGTTGGACAAATTAAATTGGTTCCAACCTATTATTTTAAACAATCTTTTGGATAGTATTGATGGTAGATGTATCATGATGAATGTGATCATGAAATCCAATAATTAAGAATTTCCTTCATTAATAATTGAATTATTTTCATCAATTATATTTTTTACATGATATTATCTGTAGATTCATTTCATTTTCAGATTATTGATTAAATGGTATGTATGTTTTTTAATCTAATTTTTTATATTATTTATTCTGTATTCTATCATGATAGTAATGTTATTTAAATGGAATTTTTTTCTCTTATTTACCTTTCCATATTGATTATACTTATTGATTCATGATACCTTATGTTTTATGAATCCCTTACTGATCATTTGAACTCAACCATATTTTTCTTCCTTTCACCAGGATATATAGAAGATATAATTGAATTAATTTTCAAGGAATTATTTCATTTTATTATTTTATGTATGATGTTTTATTTTCTATTATCAATATAAAATGGGTATCATGTATGTATCTGGTTCTCTAAAACTTCTAAATTGACCGGTCCTTTGGGATTTGACCCTTTGTATCTATACCAATGTAATAAAATAATAACTAAATATGGGTTATTGTAGTAAGGTTCATTGTATTATAGAATCCATTGTATATCATATATATATAATATATCTTATAAATTTACCCTAATTATGTTACATGAAAATCATTAGGGAAAAAATAACCACATCGCTTCGTGGGACGGTAGTCCACCATACACATGAACAACATTATTGTATCCCCCACAGAATGGAAATTAAAAATTTATATATGATATCATTATTCAAGAGATATAATTATATTTAAAAATCATATATATTAAAGTAATCTATCCTTATTACTATCTATGTAAGATAGAAATAAAAAACACATCACGTCGGTTCACAATGCAGTAGTCCCCCGTACACACGAGCAATGTTATTTTTTTCAAAAGGTTGGTAAGTAAGAATTTATATGTGATATTATAATTATAGAGGTACAATAACTTCATAGATATCATATAAAAACATTAAATATATCATTATATCCACCCATGATTGGTGTTTATGGAAAATTAATAACATTGTTTCGCGAAGAGGTAGTACATCCTACACATGAATAAAGAACTCATATCCCATTTAATGGAAGTGGAGATGGTTGTAGATAATTACCTTAACATAAATACATATAATTCTATTGAATATTTATATTTAACTATATTATCATGGTTTAATAATAACTGAATGAGGTGGAGTAAGAAATAATGTAAAATACTCAGTTAGAGACATTTTCTCTTCAATAGATAAATATTTCTTATTTTTAACAAAATCGTTCCTAGGTTGTATTTATAAAAAAATGAAGATTATTGGATGAGTTTATTTTGGTGTAATGAACCAAAATTTCCATGGAAATTTTTTTCTTGAATACATGGTACTTTTACGAGTGTGCGAAAACTGACGGCGCATGATTCTGAGGCCCGGTGTTCCCACAATAAATTTCTAATGTTTTTTTTGGGTACATTCAGTAAACATATGAGTGGGTTTTTATAACTTTTGGACTGGTTCTTGGAATTGAAATCTGAGGTCACCTTTGAACTCACAACGCCAGTATTCACTTAAGAAGACTTTCACCTCGATGGTAGATGGTTGGAAATAAAAGATAGTTTTTAGGTTTTTTGAGAATGTTTTAAATAAAAATAAAATGTGTAGAATTATTTTTATTAGATAGTTAAAATCTCCATGTGGAGGTTGGATATAATGACCCATATTTAAAATACATTGTTATTACTTCAGAATTGAATCACACTTATTAAAACATATAACAAAACTAGGAAAGGACCGTATAGGTATAGAGTCTTTAGAAACTGGGAAACATAAACAACTGGTTCTTAAAGAATCTACTTTGCCTCCAACTTATTTCATCATATCTAGAGTCCCTTTTTGGCATATCCTACTTAATAACCTTCTTCCTGACCTGGGGAAATAAAACATACAAAAGGGTGAGCTCAAATGCTCAGTAAAGGTAAACAAAAGAAAAATCAATCACATCATGAACATAACCTTTTGGAAAACTTAACCTGCAAAAGAAATCATAATTTCATACCATGGGATAAATCATTGAAGTGAAATGTAATCCCAATAATCATAACATAAAACATGTAACTTTTTTTCATACACACATAATCATATAGAATCATTTATTATTAGTCAAGACTCATTGCCAAGACTATCTTAGTGGACAAAGTCCATTTCTGAACCGAGTTCACTCCTCGTTTCAGTCATGTTTCACTGAACCGGTTTAACCTGCCATTCCAGCCATGTCTATCTCATGAGATATAAAATCTTTACCCAATGCATTTGGGGGAGAAATAGGTCCCACCCTTCTCATAATGATACCTTTCTAATGTGTGCCACAAAATCATAAACCATACATCATAGCATAACCCATGTCATAAAAATGGGATTCTTAAACAACATGACATCATAAAAAAATTCATAGAAGATAAAGGAATTCATAAAAATAATTCCATCACAACATAATCAAATCAATATAATAATATGGATAGAAACAGGACCCTATATTATCTTAAATGGAAAATAATTTTGATAAATCAGTTGAATTCCATTCTTGAGGAAAATATCCTTTCTACTTCAAAAACATTTTTCTTTCTTAACATGTCATATAATATTGAACTTAAAGAAGTTGATTAAAAATAAACTTGAAAACTTGTAAAGTAATATTCATAGAAATAATGTTCTAAAAATACATTCATGTCGTATAAGTTAAAAAACATTCTTCTCGTACTTTTGTCGGAAAATTCGAAAAGTACCTCGTACGAAAAACGACAAAAGATTCATTTCATATCTTTTACTAAAAACTCACCAAAGGGTAAAATTGGATTTAAACAATTGTAGGTGGATGGAAATAATATTACATATTGAGGAAACATGGATGTGGATGATAAAATACACCCCAGTAAATACCAAAGTATAAACAATCTCGGATAAAAATGATATTGTGATATTTCCCTTACCTTAGGTCCAATATGCTTTGTACGTGTCTGAACCTCATGTATAATGATTTAAATAATTTTATTGACTTATTCCAGAATCATAATTATTGTTATGATATCATATATGGTCATATTCTTAGCTTCTTAGTAGTAATATTTCATTGCCACTTGTTATTCGGGTGTTTATAACTTTTTGTTCTTATGTGTGTTTTGTCGAATAAATTCTTATTCTTCTCTTTAGGTTATAGATACATCATTTACAGAATGGTATTAATGTACTATATATCATATTTATTCATTCAATTCATTTATATAATCATTATACAATGAATATCATGTAGAACGAATCGCATCACATCGTGGAGACGGTATTCCGTACGTACGCACAAGCGATGATATCGTTCCCATGATCGTGGAATTGTATTGGAGTGTATGTATACTATTTCATAATCAATATAACTTTAAAAAAATAATATATAGTAGTTATTTACACAATTATACCCATCCAAGTAAGGTGGTGGGGGGAAATAGATTACACCACAGCGTGGAGACGGTATTTCGTACGTACGCACGCGCGGTGATTTCGTTTTCCGTAGGATGGATAGATGTGGAAATAGGGTTTTTTCATACTTATAATAACATATCAGTATATTAGTGATACTGATGTAATTACGTCATAATGAATCAACTAAAGAAGAAGAAGTTGAAGAAGAAATAATTTGGAAAGGATCGGTAATGGATATTACCTCTTTTTGACGCGCCTCTTCTTAACCTCCTCTTAGGGCACTAGGGTTGGTCTTTGAAGAATACCATAACCTCTAGGATGATTCTAGGGAATTGGGGAAGTAAAATGGGCAGGGTGTGGACGAGATTGAAGGCGCAAATTGGTTTGAGGAGGAGAGGGAGGAGGTGCCCTTTTATAAGGGAGGAGAGGGTCTCCTTTGGAAAAACTAAAAATAGTATTTTATTATAAAGTCAAGTTGGGTTTTAAATAGCTCCAAATTGATTTATTTAGAATCTAAGGTGGTTATGGGTCTAAATCCTTTCATAAAATAGAATTTAGACAAGTTTAGATTCCTATTTTAACCTTATCATTTAGATTTATCATTAAGTTAAATAATTTTACTTTTACCGTGTCTTCTTGTGTTCATATAATATAAGGTTAATAAACTCACTATAACGATCCAAACGAACCCCAAGTTGTTTATTATTAATATATATAACCTTATCTAAGTAATTTGGCCTAACCTTATATTTTTAGGAATAAAATAACAATTAATAATATAATATTTGTTTTAAAAACTATTTTATGTCAATTTTGACACTATTTAGTAATTGATTTTTGTGAAAATCATTACAGAATGATTAGTTCTAAAAAAGCTAATTAAATCAATACTAACATGTCATAGTAACCTTGAAAATTAGTGTAATTCATAAAAAGTCTCAAATTACATTTATTTGGGTATTTATAACATCAATTATGTCAATATTTCATTAATAAGATGATTACTGCATCATCTTTGTGTCATAAATAAATTTAATTATTTAAGGTCTAAAAATTACAAATAAAATATCATTATATAGGAAATCTTTTTATATTTATAATTTATATTTATAGTCGAATTTATCTTATTTATAACCCTATATTAAAAATGACATACTTATTAATCTTTGATTTTAACTATTTTAACCCTTCTATAAATAAATTAATAATAAATGTCCTAATCTAATCCAAGTGGGCCTAAATGGTCATATTTTATTCCTAAGGTTGTTTTTGTTTGAATTATACTTACCCAATAGAATTATTACTTGTGTTAGGGTAATAATAATATCATTTTTACCCTTAATTACCCTATTTACTTTTAACCGTGGTAAATAAAAGTAAAAAGTTACTATTCACCAAAAATTATTTTCATCTCATTGAACCACATTTTACTTACTGACATCAACCGTGTCTCTCTAATTTTTGAAATTCCACTCACAGAAGCAGTAAAATTAAGTTTTATGAAAAATTCAGTTTTTTTAACTACCACTTAGTGGTTTCACTATTCATCAAAAATTGAAAGTTTTCAGAAAAATACCAAAATTTCACCCTAGGCTAATTTGGATATTCCGAATCCAAAAATGAAGACCATTTTGAAAAATAAAATTTATAAAATTTCAAAAAGTTGTTATTACTATTCATAACGTCTAGTTTTAATAATATTTTAATAGTATATCGTTGTTTAGTGAAACTCGGTATTGCGTACGACGCAAGCTATTGAGGAAGGTCGTGATTTCGTGTAAATCAATCCAAGCAAGTGTTGTGTGTAGAAAAATATTCCTTTGATGATTTATATAACATAAAAGTCTCGGGTGTTACATTCTACCCCCCTTAAAATGAATTTCGCCCTCGAAATTTGTCACTTTGTAACAAACAGATGAGGATACCTCTCCCTCATCATATCCTCAAGCTCCCATGTAGCTTCTTCTAATTGGTGGTTCCTCCATAAAACATTCACCAATCGAGTGATCTTGTTTCGTAGAACATTTTCGCTACGATCCAGAATCTCTATCGGCTTTTCTTCATAAGAAAGATCTTGCTCTAGCGGTACAACATCTGAGCTGAGTACATGTGAAGGATCAGGTATGTACTTTCTCAGGAGAGATACATGGAACACATCGTGAACTTGAGAGAGATTCGGTGGAACCACCAATAGGTAATCTACCTTCCCAACACGATCCAGTATTTCGAAAGGACAGATATATCGAGGGCTCAACTTCCCCTTCTTTCCAAATCTCATGACCCTCTTCTAGGGAGATATTCGTAAGAACACTTTATCACCCACTTCAAACTCTTGGTCTTTTCTTCGGTTGTTGGCATAACTTTTCTATCGACTCTGAGCTGCTCTTATGTGTTGTTGAATAGATCGGACCTTTTCTACCATCTCATCAACGAGATCAGGTCCTAATAGCTTTCTTTCCCCAACTTCATCCCAGCAAGTTGGAGTCCTGCAGTTCTTTCCATAGAGAGCTTTATAAGGAGCCATCTGAATACTGGAGTGAAATCTATTATTATAAAAAAATTATACCAAAGGTAGGTGTTGATCCCAACCACCTTTGAAATCCATAGAGAAAGATATCAACATATCTTCTAGAGTTTGAATTGTTCTCTCAGACTGACCGTCTGTCTGAGGATGATAAGCAGTGCTGAAACTCAACTCTGTATCCAGAGTATGCTGAAGACTTCGCCAGAACTTCGAGGTCAATATCGGATCCCGATCAGATATAATAGAAAGTGGTACTCCATGCAATCTTACCACTTCCTTTAGATATATCCTAGCAAGCTGATCTAGAGATAAATCCTCTCTAATAGCAATGAAGTGTGCAGACTTGGTAAGACGATCAACTATGAACCAGATAGCATTATTGCCCTTGGATGTTTTATGATGTCCTGTGACAAAGTCCATAATGATGTTTTCCCATTTCCATTCGGGTATCTGTAATGGTTGTAACATCCCCTTAGACTTCTGTCTTTCAGCTTTCACTTGATGACAAACCAAGCATCGAGAGACATATTCAGCAACATCTCTTTTCATGCCATCCTACCAGAAGTACACTTTCAGGTCCCTATACATCTTTGTGCTTCCAGGATGAATAGAGAATGAAGACTATGAGCCTCATCCAGAAGCTCCTTCTTTAATTCCGGGATGTGAGGAACACAAACCCGATTCCTGAACATTATTATCCCATTACAATCAGGTTGAATTCAGGAACATTTCTCACCTTCTTTTGTAACTCGACATCTTATTTCTGTGCCTCTTTAATCTTCACATGTATATATGATTGAACATTCATTTGAGAAAGATAATATTTTTCCCCTTCCATTATAATTCCAAGATCCATCCTTTGTAAATCCATAAATATTGGATCTTTTGTGATACTCATGATGGATAAACTAGCATGGTCTTGTCGACTTAATGCATCTGCCACCTTGTTTTCTTTCCCAGGATGGTAATTGATTGAGTAGTCGTAATCCTTAATCAGCTCCATCCATCTTCTTTAGTGCATATTCAGCTCCTTTTGTGTGAAAATATACTTTAAAATTTTATGATCAGTATAAATATCACACCTTTCACCATAAAGGTAATGCCTCCAAATCTTTAATGCAAATATTACTGCAGCTAACTCCAAATCATGAGTTGGGTAATTTTCTCATGGATTTTTAACTGTCGTGAGGCATAAGCTATCACCATATCATTTTACATAAGAACACACCCCAATCCCTTCTTGGATGCATCACTATAGATCACAAACCTCTCTCCACTACAAGGCAGTGTGAGCACAGGTGCACTGGATAACCTTCTTTTCAACTACTTGAAATTCTCTTCACATTCCTTCGTCCAAACATACTTAACTCCTTTCCGAGTCAACCTGGTGAGTGGATTAGATAATCGTGAAAAATATTTCACAAAACGTCGATAATATCCATCCAAACCAAGAAAACTTCGGATCTTAGTTACTGTTGTTTGTCTCGACCATCTTTCGATAACCTCTGTTTTTGCTGGATCCACAGATATCCCCTCTTTTGAGATTATGTGACCCAAAAATGAAACTTTTTGAATCCAAAATTCACACTTGGTAAATTTGGAATAAAGCTTCTCCTTTCTCAGGGTCTTTAATATAATTATCAAGTGATCTTCATGTTCTTCCTTGTTCTTTGAATAGACAAGAATATCATCTATAAAGACTACCACAAACTGATCAAGATTGTCTATAAAGACTCAATTCATCAGATCCATGAAGATAGCAGGGGAATTAGTAAGACGAAATGGCATCACTATAAATTCATAGTGTCCATAACTTGTAAGGAAAGCCGTCTTTGGTATATCCTCCCTTTTGACCCTTAATTGATGATACCCTGAATGAAGATCAATCTTGGAAAAGTATTGAGCTCCGCATAGTTGGTCAAACAAGTCATCAATGTGTGGGAGAGGATATTTGTTCTTGATAGTGATCTTGTTATGTTCTCGATAATCAATGCAGAGTCTCATTGATCCATCTTTCTTCTTAACAAACAGAACAGGTGCTCCCCAAGGTGACGCACTAGGGCGTATGAATCCCTTATCAAGATTCTCTTGGAGTTGCTTCTTCAATTCCTGCAACTCAATTGGGGCCATTCTATAAGGTGTCTTTGAAATAGGTAAAACACCTGGTATGAGTTCTATTGAAAACTCAACTTCACGATTTGGTGGAAGACCCGGAAATTCCTCTGGAAAGACATCATCAAACTCCCGTACAATGGTAATATTCCTAATCGTGAGTTTCTCACCAACCATTTGAGATAAATAACCTTCATTTAGTGGAACCAAGACCCATAAGATGGAAGAAATTTCCACTGGAAGGTTATGTTCATCCTTGCATCGATAGTCGATCATAGATTGATCTGGAATATGAAATGTGACTTCCCTTATTTGGCAATTGATATGAGCTCCATCTAAAGAAATCCAATCCATGCCAAGAATCACATCAAATTACACTATAGGAAGGATCACAAGATTTGCAGGAATCACTTTCCCACAAACTTCAATAGGAGAAGATTTATAAACTTTTGATGCAGCAGTTGTGCCATTAAGGGTTGTCACAGCTAACTCAACATCTAATTGTTGAGGTAATACTGTGATATCCTTCGAAAAATCATCATAAATAAATGAGTGGGTGGATCCAGAATTAAATAAAACATTTTCTACATTAGAGTGGATGGTAAGTGTACCTTTCACCACATCGTTATCGTACTCCACATCGCTGATAGAAATTGCATGTGACTTTCCTTTGTCTTTAGCCTTAAGAGTTTGTTGACGTCGACCATCATCATCAACCCTTGAATTTGGGCATTGATTGGCTTAATGCCCCATCTCCTTGCACTTGAAACATTTAAGTGTAGTAGGTTCATTCTGTGTATCCCTTCCTTGGATTGCATCATTAGACATCTTCTTCCCATCATTTCGGCATTCAAATTCCCGATGACCTTCCTTTCCAAATTTGAAACATTTACTTGTCCCTTTAAGACAACTCCCTCCATGTTTCTTTCTACACTTTGAGCATAAGGGAAAGCTCATCTTATTTTCAGTGTGCTCTTTAGATTTTACTTTGAATTCCATTTTCCTCTTCTTATCAAACCCATATGACTGATGGGTTACTCCAATCTTCATCTATACTTTGAGAGCACATCGAAAAATTTCCTCGTAGCTATTGAAGTCCCTTATGGCTAACGCCCTTCGAAGACTTGGTTTTAAGCCACTAAAGAATCGATCGATCTTACTCTCAGGTTGGATAATAATACTAGAAGCATACCTTGCAAGTCTTGTAAAATTTTCCTCATAGGTACCAACAGATTCATCATCCTTTTGCTTTAGTTCAAGAAACTCTTTCTCCATCTTTATTCGGAGAATACGAGGGAATTACTTACTGAAAAATAAGTTCTTGAACTCGTCTCATTCCATGGACTCAATTTCATACCTTTGCCTCGTATTCTTAATAAGATTCAACCATTGATTAGCATCTCCTTCTAAACGATACACTGCTAGGATGACTTTATCATGTTCAGAACATTGAAGAACGGAAAATATCTTTTCAGTAGTACTAATCCACTGTTCATCAACTAATGGATCAGTAGACCCGCTGAAAGAAGGTGGACACTGCCTCATGAAGGATTCAACAGAATTTTTCTCCTTCCTTTTCTCGTTTGGAAGTCCTACATGATTCATAGCTTGAGAAAGTTGTGTGAGCATGGCTACAAGATTTTGCATTCCATATCCCATAACGTTTGGTTTCTCGGGGGGACAATCATTACATTGCCCGTCGCATTACGCATTAACACGGTTCCTTCAGGTTCCAACCATTGACTAAAACCAAGAAGAATAGTGTGAGCAACACTAATTATAATAGGAAAACCACATAATAAAGAACAAAATTTCACACTTCAGGTCTTATCATAGGTTGTTCATGGCCATTTCTAAAACACTAAGATTTTGTTCTATGCTTAGACTTATCCTTAGGATTCTTACTAAGGCTTTCACATCCTAGTTTGCAAAGGTTGACTATACCTTTCCTATGATACCAACTATAACGACCCATACATAACATACATTGTTATTACTTCAGAATTGATGAAAACTTATTACAACATATAACAAAACTAGGAAAGGGCCGTATAGGTATAGAGTCTTTAGAAACTGGGAAACATAAACAACTGGTTTATAAAGCATCTACTTTGCCTCCCACTTATTTCATCATATCTAGAGTCCCTTTTTGGCATATCCTACTTAATAACCTTCTTCCTTACCTGGGGAAATAAAACATACAAAAGGGTGAGCTCAAATGCTCAGTAAGGGTAAACAGAAGAAAAATCAATCAAATCATGAACATAACCTTTTGGAAATCTTAACCTGCAAAAGAAATCATAATTTCATACCATGGGATAAATCATTGAAGTGAAATGTAATCCCAATAATCATAACATAAAACATGTAACTTTGTGTCGTACACACATAATCATAGAGAATCATTTCTTATTAGTCAATACTCATTGCCAAGACTATCTTAGTTGACAAAGTCCATTTCTGAACTGAGTTCACTCCTCGTTTCAGTCTTGTTTCACTGAACCGGTTTAACCTGCCGTTCCAGCCATGTCTATCTCATGAGATATAAAATCTTTACCCAATGCATTGGAGGGAGATATAGGTCCCACCCATCTCATAATGATACCTTTCTTATGTGTGCCACAAAATCATAAACCATACATCAAAGCATAACCCATGTAATAAAAATGGGATTCTTAAAGAACATGACATTATAAAACAATTCATAGAAGATAAAGGAATTCATAAAAATAATTCCATCACAACATAATAAAATCAATTTAATAATAGGGATAGAAACAGGACCCTATATTATCTTAAATGGAAAATAATTTTGATAAAACAGTTGAATTCCATTCTTGAGGAAAATATCCTTTCTACATCAAAAACATTTTTATTTCTTAACATGTCATATAATATTGTACTAAAAGAAGTTGATTAAAAATAAACTTGAAAACTTGTAATGAATGACTCATAGAAATAATGTTCTAAAAATCCACTCATGCCGTATAAGTTAAAAAAACATTCTTCTCATACTTTTGTCAGAAAATTCGAGAAGTACCTCGTACGAAAAACGACAAAAGATTCCTTTCATATCATTTACTAAAAACTCACCTAAGGGTAAAATTGGATTTAAACAATTGTATTTGGATGTAAATAATATTACATATTGAGGAAACATGGATGCGGATGATAAAATACAACCCAGTAAATACCAAAGTATAAACAATCTCGGATAAAAATGAGATTGTGATATTTCCCTTACCTTAGGTCTGGTATGCTTTTTACATGTCCAAACCTCCTGTATAATGATTTAAATAATGTTATTGACTTATTAAAGAGTCATAAGTATTGTTATGATATCATATATGGTCATATTCTTAGCTTCTTAGTAGTAATATTTCATTGCCCCTTGTTATTCGGGTGTTTATAACTTTTTGTTCTTATGCTTGTTTTGTCGAATAAATTTTTATTCTTCTCTTTAGGTTATAGATACATAATTTCCAGAATTTTATTAATGTACTATATATCATATTTATTCATTCAATTCATTTATATAATCATTATGCAATGAAGATCATGTAGAACGAATCGCATCACATCGTGGAGACGGTATTCCGTACGTACGCACGAGCGATGATATCATTCCCATGATCGTGGAATTGTATTGGAGTGTATGTATACTATTTCAGAATCAATATACCTTTACAATAATCATATATAGTAATTATTTACACCATTATAAACATCCAAGTATGGTGGTGGGGGAAAATAGATTACACCACGGCGTGGAGACGATATTCCGTACGTACGCACGCGCGGTGATTTCGTTTTCTATAGGATGGATAGATGTTGAAATAGGTTTGTTTCATACTTATAATAAAATATCCATATATTAGTGATACTGATGTTATTACTTCATAATGAAACAACTAAAGAAGAAGAATTTGAAGAAGAAAGAATTTGGAAAGGATCGGTAATGGATATTACCTCTTTTTGACGTGCCTCTTCATAACCTCCTCTTAGGGCACTAGGGTTGCTCTTTGAACAAGACAAGAACCTCTAGGATGATTCTAGGGAAGTGGGGAAGTGAAATGGGCAGGGTTTGGCCGAGATTGAAGGCTAAAATTGGTGTGAGGAGGAGAGGGAGGATATGCCCTTTTATAAGGGAGGAGAGGGGCTCCTTTGGAAAAACTAAAAATATTATTTTATTATAAAGTCAAGTTCGGTTTTAAATAGCTCCAAATTAATTTAATTAGAAGATAAGGTGGGGAGGGGTCTAAATCCTCTCATACAATATAATTTAGACAAGTTTAGATTCCTATTTTAACCTTATAATTTAGATTTATCATTAAGTTAAATAATTTTACTGTTACCGTGTCTTCTTGTGTTCTTATACTATAAGGTTAATAAACTCACTGTAACAAGTCAAACGAACCCCAAGTTGTTTATTATTAATATATATAACCTTATCTAAGTCATTTTTCAGAACCTTATATTTTTAGGAATAAAATAACAATTAATAATATAATATTTGTTTTAAAAACTATTTTATGTCAATTTTGACACTATTTAGTAATTGATTTTTGTGAAAATCATAACAGAATGATTAGTTCAAAAAAAGATAATTTAATAAATAATAACATGACATATTAACCTTGAAATTTATTGTAATTCATAAAAAGTCTCAAATTACATTTATTTGGGTATTTATAACATCAATTATTTCAATATTTCATTAATAAGATAATTACTACATCATCTTTGTGTCATAAATAAATTAAATTATTTAAAGTCTAAAAATTACAAATAAAATATCATTATATAGGAAATCTTTTTATATTTCTAATTAATATTTATAGTAGAATTTATCTTATGTATAACCCTATATTAAAAATGATATACTTATTAAACTTTGATTTTCACTATTTTAACCCTTCTTTAAATAAATTAATAATAAATGTCCTAATCTAATCCAAGTGGGCCTAAATTGTCATATTTTATTCCTAAGGTTGTTTTTGTTCGAATTAAACTTGTCCAATAGAATTAGGACATGGTTTAGGGTAATAATAATATCATTTTTACCCTTAACTACCCTATTTACTTTTAATCGTGGTAAATAAAAGTAAAAAAGTTACTATTCACCAAAAATTATTTTCATCTCATTGAACCACATTTTACTTACTGACATCAACCGTGTCTCTCGGATTTTTTAAATTCCACTCACAGAAGCGGTAAAATTAAGTTTTATGAAAAATTCAGTTTTTTTAACTACCACATAGTGGTTTCACTATTCATCAAAAATTGAATGTTTTAAGAAAAATACCAAAATTTCACCCTAGGCTAATTTCGATATTCCAAATAAAAAAATGAAGTCCATTTTGAAAAATAAAATTTATAAAATTTCAAAAGGTGGTTATTACTATTCATAATGGCTAGTTTTAATAATATTTTAATAGTATATCTTTGTTTAGTGAAACTCGGTATTGCGTACGACGCAAACTATCGAGGAAGGTCGCAATTTCGTGTAAAGAAAGCCAAGAAAGTGTTGTGTGTAGAAAAAGATTCCTTTGATGATTTATATAACATAAAAGTCCCGGGTGTTACATTGGATGTGGGGACCACCACACCTAAACCTCCCATGAGAGGTTGTGGAGGTGAGGCCCACCTGAACTCAACCGTCTCTTCATATTTAATGTCGTGGGGACCACCTGAGGTTTAAACCTATTGAATTCCCCATTAAGTGGGGAGAAACCTCTTGATCTCCCCACGTTTTGATGTCATATCCACTCCATTAATTAATTGGGCATCAATTAATTAATTTGAATCTTTTTGAATTTTGTACCAACAACTAAATAATTGATAAATCTATTATTTTGTTGGGGGGATCACTTTCATTTTGGTGGAGCTTGGAAGAGGAGAGAACATGGAAAAATGTATTATTTCCAATGAAGAATGCTCCTCCCAACGAAGAATGACCATCAAAGCATGAAGAAAACTTCATCCGGTAAAGACAGACATCTTCTTCTTTGATCTTCAACTGGAATAAGGGAGGAAGCCCCGTCCTTGAAGAACGCCGATGACATCATCCTCTACTTCTTCATCTTCTTACCCAACGCCAACAAATCGATATCTGATTTTCCGTGACTTCATCAATGATCAACGAACAATGGTAGGGGTTCGAACTTTGTTTTGATTCTCGTTCTTCGTTTTTCATCAAGGATTATAATTCGAATCTACATGATGTCAACCTAATGTGGAGGGTGCAGGCCAAACAAACACGGCATGACCCCTCCTCTTTCTTTGTGAAATTTTACCTTAAATGCAGGATGAGACTAGAAGGAGTGACTCTCATCAACACTGAATTCGGATTGAAGGCGACATCCCGAAAAGTGCACAGCTTCTTTTGGAACAAGAATCGGGTCACCGGAACTCATCTGGTGACATGCGTAAAGTTCATCTGTGGATGGAACTGACAAATGACACTGCATGACGGCAGCGGCGCAACCGCGCCTTCGGAGGAGTAACTCGTGGATGACGGGTCGTGGAGGTGCAGCAGCCGACGGGCCTGGGTGGTGCATTAGCGGCCGACGGAAGGCCGGCTGTAAAGAAAACCACTGCCCAATCCGCTGGGTCACTGGAGAAGGCGAAGCGTAAACATGCCGCATTGTGGATGAAAAGGGGGCCACAGCCCCTGGCCGCGGCGGTGCATCCATAACCAGTGCAAAGTCGTCCATGAAGAAGACCGGCGGCCCAAGTCGTCGGGTCGATGGAGGTCGAGCGGTGCAATCAGCGCCTCGCGGGAGGTGGTTGGCCGCTTGGCCAGCCGAGAGGAGTGGGACCCCTCTCTAGGTCCCACGTGACACGGACCGGCACCATGTGGCACCGGTTTTGGAAATCACCCAAACGGCTAAGCCGTTCGTGATCCAGGGGGCGCAGCCTCCCACCTGGATGCGACTAGGGCAGACCCCACGTGCTGACGGACCGGACCCAGCACGGGCCGGACCTAGTGCGGGATGGGCCGCCATCATGGGTCGGGCCGCCCTCACAGGCTGGGCCGTCCCCGTGGGTCGGGCCTTCCACGCGGACCAGGTCAGACCCCATTCGGGAACTGGGTCGAGCCGGACCGGACCTGGACCCGGACCCGTTTGTCCTGTTTCCACTCTTTTTCCTGTAACTTGAGCTACGAGCATCTGATTGAAAAACCGTCTATAGAAATGGAAACCTTGGAAGGAGATAGTTTTTTTGGTATAAACCACTTGAGGTTTGGACACAATTGGGTTATGGTCAGGTTGGATCGAACGTAAATCCAACCAGGCCCTCGGAACTGAAATGCCAATAACTCTCAGACTGGTCGATCGATAGATGTATCGTCTGTCGCATTGAGTTTCTTATGGAAAGAAGGATATTTTGGATACATCAACTAGGGAATTCATGTAATTTGATGTATCAAAGCTTGGATTGAGGAGAGGACCCTTCCAGAATCAAGCATGCTTCATGCGGAACCCTGTGGCTGGCTGTGTACTAACGACTATTCCTGGATCCTGTGTGGGTTTGACAGCACTGATGACTGTTCCTGGATTGTGTGTGGGTTCGATAGCACTGATGACTGTTCCCGGATCCTATGTGGGTTTGACAACTTCGATGACTATTCCTGGATCATATGTGGGTTCGACAGCTCTATTTACTTTTCCTAGATCCTGTGTGGGTTCGACAGTTCTGATTTTTGTTCCTAGATCATGGGTTCGACAAAATAGATGATTTAGTGGCTATATATGATCATCTCTATCTCTCTACATAATTTTCATACCTGTGTGAGCTGACTCAGTGACTTTTGTGTTTTCCTCATGGTTGAGATGGGTTACTTGATAACTTAGGTATATGTATGGGCATATAACTAAGTAATGGCTATCCGTTGATTTCATAATATGTGGTTTATCCTTGGTGGATTTTGAGAGACCTTTGTGGTCTCGGGGGTCCCAATTGATTATTTCTATACTCACCCACGCACGGGCTATGCTTGCACCTCATTGTGTTGGATGTAGACGATGGACAACACTGACCGAGGCTGAGTGTATGGGGACTGTACGGTACCCAGAGGTGTACCTAATGTTGAGTTAGTACCTGGAGGATACTTACAGGCTTGGATTTCTGAGGATGTTATCTATACCTACCCTTTATTTAGGATCTGTGACGGATGATCTAGGAGCTGCTCTTCACCTTTCAGCTATTTTTTTCCATTTCAGTTGTACTTGTACTTTAAAATTGGGCTTGTATTTCTGGCCCCTTTACTTTTCAGCACTCTTTTTTTATATGGTTTTACTTGGTCTTTTGCTTCCATCTTGTACATTGTTGTGTGCGTTTTCATGATTTAAAGGAAATTCCTTAAATATTTAGGTATTTACACCTTTGGTACTAATCTCTAGCCCCAAACCTATGGAAGGCGGGCTTGCGGTAGTCACGGAATGGGCCCCGGGTGACGGGTCGTGACAAATTAGTATCAGAGGAGTCGATTATACCGCAGAACTTAGGACTCTGATCTTTTATATGAAGCAATATTGTTAAGCGTATTGATTCTGGTTTTCAGTTCAGGGAGTCCAGTGTTGGTGCGGCGGCTGACGTATCCATACATGAAGAACCAAATTTTTGATTTCTGACTCAGTGCACGAAAACACTGATTGCGTGTGTGTTACAAGAGTTCTCTTAGTGATCTCTTTGAGTCATCTCACAAGGTAAAACTTATTAACCATGGCGCACCTGTTTCTTTACAGGATGGCCCCACATAGATAGCCATCTAGGGTTCCAAGATTTTTATGAGATAGCATCCCACCGAGCGACGAGGCCTTGGTGCAGGGACCTATCACAGCGGAGTCACCAGCGGTACCACTAGCCATTGGGCCACCGATGCCACCTGCCCCAGCAGCAGAGAGTGCATGCCGCCTGAGCACATTGCACGAGTTTCAGTGCCAGAGGCCACCCATGTACAGTGATGAGATGGACCCACAGACAGTTGAGGATTGGAAAGAGGCTATGGTGAGAGTCTTTAGACTAGTAGGGACACCAGCTGACCTTATGGTGAACCTTGTCGCGATTCTCTTTCAAGAAGTAGCAGGCAGATGGTTGAGCCTGATGCTCCAGGTGCATGACGAGGCGACACTTCTCTAGGCAGACTTCGAGAGCCGGTTTTGGGCGGAGTTTGTCCTAGTCACCCTATGTGTGTTGTGGATACAGGAGGTAATGTATCTACATAAGGGTAGTATGACGGTGGCGCAGTACTCAGCAAGGTTCACCAACCTCTCGCAATACTCCACAGATATGGTACGGGACCCATTATTTAAGGCCCAGACCATTGAGCAGGGGTTCAGGAGAGAGATCAGAGCTTCGATGATCTCCCTCATCATACCTATGTAGGAGATGGTATTGGAGCGAGCCCTATTAGTAGAGAGTTTCCTTGTTGAGTAGTCACTAGTAGCGAGACCCACCACCGGGCATCACGTAGCAGATTCTTCTACAGCTGGAAGCAGATAGATGTCGCAGAGGTCCAAGCGAACCAGACCAACTGGTGGAAGACCTCCAGACATGGGTTTGGTTGTCCAAGTCACACGAGACAGAACCAGTCATTCGAGGAACATGCAGTGTTTCACATGCGAAGAGCAGGGTCACATGGATCATGACTATTCGACCCACTGATAGGATGATCAGAAGGTAGTTGAGGGACCTCCCAGGCAGAGGCATAGGTTTGATCGAGGCGATCCGCAGGGTGCAGGCGGACGTGGCAGAGGAGTTGGCTGTGCAGCTGGCGGTGGATGACGTTTTGAAATGTTACCACCACCACCACCACTAGGAGGTCCACCCCGACCGCAGGGAGCAGGTGGACAGGCGAGAGCTCAGCTCCAGGAAGCTGAGGCTTATGATCATGGTGCTCCAGAAATGATTTGAGGTATGATCTGTGTCTACTACGCCTTAGCTGTAGTTCTTATAGACATAGGTTCCAGTCACTCATTCATTGCCACTATCCTCGTTCGGAGCTTAGAGATTCTAATGGAGCCATTGGCTCAATCCTTACAACTAGAGACTCCTACGGGAGTAGACTCGATGATTACACACTGGTGCCAGTATTATATGCTTACTCTAGGATGTGAAAGCTTTGGATGGGATCTTCTAGTAGCGGTGTAAAGGCATTAAGATGTCATCTTGGGTATGGACTGGTTATCTACAGTCCATGCACAGATCGACTGTATTAGGTGCAACGTTTGGTGTGTCTGCACGGATGGGACCGGGTTTACCTTCATAGGTGAGAAGAGAGCCTTTTTAGCACTGGATGGACTTACTCAGAGGAGGTTGAAGCTAATAACTCATCAGTTGGCATGCCTTACCCTTGTGCAGTTGATGTCGAGAGTTCGAGCTATCCTGTTGTGGTGGACCGGTACGTGAATTTTTTCCCTGACGATGTTTCAGGACTACCTCATCGTAGAGAGGTGGACTTATACATTGACCTATACCTCGATACAGCACCGATATCTATACCATCATATCAGATGTCTCTCAGTAAGCTTTGTGATCTGCAGGTATAGCTGGAGGACTTGCAAGGGAATGGATTCATCCGGCCCAGTGTTTCTCCCTGGGCAGCCCCGATTCTATTCGCCAAGAAGGCGGATGGGAGCTTGAGTATGACATCCCAGAATTTTCTTACATTACTATTACATCATTTTAAAGATAAAAAATACAATAGTATTACACATGGAGGATCCAGAGGTTTAGTGTCTTGGGAAAACTAGGACCATACATAACAAATACAACATCAACCATAAACATTTATTTAATTTCTTCTTCTATAGCTTCTTAGTAGCACTTCTCCTCTCCTTAGTACATGTAGACACCTGAGGATATAAATCAAAAGGGGTGAGCTATAAGCCCATTAAGAGGATAGATAAGAACAATATAGCATGAGGTTAGCATAATCATGATGTAGGCAAAAGATCATGAACATGAGAGGAGCATAAATAAAAGACATGAAATGTAGCAATGCATAAAAATGAAACATCATGTCTTAGTGGTTAACTACCACACATACTTGTGAACAAAGCTAGAATCATGTTCACACATCATTTCAAATTTACTCATGAGATTCATCACTTTACCCAATGCATTGGAGCGCTATATAATTCCGGGTGCACCCGTCACATTTAAACATTCATATTGCGCTATATAATTCCGAGTGCACCTGTCACATCATAACATTATCATTATCATGATTGCCACATATAACACATATCAAACATGTACATAAATAACCCATGGATTGGAATGGGTTTCATCTCATAATAACACATTTATAAGATTTGGGTTCCCAAAATAAAGAGGGAACACCATACTTGATACAAGAACCATCAACCTTGAATGAGAGGTAAAATGTGAGATCTTGAAAGAAGAGTTCTTTTGGAAAACATTTTGATGGACATAAAAACCATTGACAAACATGTTTATCCCAGAAAAGTAAAGGAAATTATGAATAATTTATCTTTGAGGAGTAACCGTATCAAAAATGGAGTGAAAGAGGGAGAACCCGAAGAAAGAAAATTGGGTTCGAGATTTCCCCTTACCTTGTACTCGAATGCCTCTTTCTCTTTAATGTCCTTTATAATGACATTATATTCATTAATTAGAAATTACAGAACCTTTTATACATTAATAGGGTTCATTCTGATTTCATTATTTCATATTATGTTCCTTTGGAAGACTTATAGAGTTTAAAAACATTGATCGGGGATGTTCGTTTTCATGGTTTTCTTAAGCGGTCCACTTATATTCTTAATTCTATGTTTGGGTAGATCATGGGTAAATATCCAGAACTGATATTACATGTTATTAATGATATTACAGAATCTTGAATGATTTTATAATGAGTTATATTAGATCCATGTGGACGAATCATTAGATAATAATTAAATGAAGATTATTTGGGTTAATTTGAGCGGTTTTAGGATCACAACGAACTCATTTTAACTTTTCACTTAGTAATATGGCCATAGGTTATTTCCAGAACTTAAAATAGAAAATAATACATATAAAATATTCTGGTTCAACCATAAAAATGGTTTCATGACCTGATTGAAGGTAGAAATGGAAGAAGAGAGCATGTTGTTTTTGAAGGTGATAAATTTTCACCACATGAACAACGTTCTCTTTAATAAAATAAAAGGAAGAGGGAAAGGGTGTGGGGTGATATAATATACCATTAGAATCATAAGATTATAGTATATGTATAATAATGGAGTTAAAAAATAGTTTGGATGATGATAGGTAGGAAGAGATCAAGAAAGGAACTTGAACTTGAAAGGAAATTAAAGGAGAAGAGGGAGAGAAATTACCTTTAGAATCCTCCTCTTAATAACCTCCTTAAGGGCCTACTGTTGGTCTTTTGATGAGACGAGGAGATCTTGGAAGTGGGGAAGGGGCTAGGGAAGATGATTGGGCAGATATTAGACAATGATTGAATCTTAAGAGGTGTGGTGTGGCAAGAGGAGGGGGAGGGCTTATTTATACATGAGGAGGGAGGTGTTTTTGGTATAAAATATTAAATAAAATAATATATCATACGTTAGACATGTAATAGTAGTTTTTTGACATCCTAAATCATATATCAATATAATATAATTCGTTTTAGGCTTTAACTCTTCTTTATAATTCTAATTCATTAATTTATTAAAAGGAAAGTGAAAGAAAGAGAAAAAGACACTTTAAGAAATCACCTTTTGACTTTAGGCTTTGGAAAGTTCTGTTTAGGTTTGAGAATTGGATATATTGTATATAAAGGAAAAATAAATTAAATTTAATATGTTTTGGCCGAAACTAAAGTTCTATAATGTTTATTTCATAATTAAATCATTAATGATGCAATTTAGTATATACCGATTATGCGAAAAAACTGTATTTTTTACTATTCACCCGAAAATTGATGTATTTCAGAATAAACCCAAAAATTTACCCCTACCATTTTTCAACGTGTAGAATCCAAAAATGAAGCCCATTTTTCAAAAATAATTTTCTAAATATTATTAATTTAATATTTAAATAAAATCATAATTTACTTAAAAAAATAGTTTTTAAGATTAAAACTGATTTTATAGTTCTTTCAAAAATTACATAGGGTCTTATAAAATTATCTAAAAACCATTAGACATTGATTCAATAATTTATGAATACATTATAGGAAAATAAATATTCTTTTAAATTAATTAATAAATTATAATTAATTATTTATGAATTATAAAATACCAAAAACGTTTACTAAGGTCAAATTATCACATTCTATGATGTCTAAATTTTATTTTATTATTCATAGGAAATGTTACTCTTATTTAATATTCATAAGGGTCATATTACAATTCATAAGGGTAGGTTACTATTCATAAGGGTAGGTTACTATTCACCAAAAATAATTTTTGTTTCATTAGACTCCAAAAACTTTCTTGAACACAACCGTGTATGTCAGATTTTTAAAATTCCAAACATGCGGGTGAAAAAATTATGTTTAAAGGTCACTTATCACTTAGTAGTTCATTATTTTGTGTTTTTATGACATAGATAAAAGAAGGGAATTTTCGGTTGAAATACTTTGGGTCGTTACATTCTTCCCCCCTTAAGACATTTCGCCCCCAAAATTTTACTATACACAAACAGGTGTGGATACTTCTCCTTCATTGCCTCTTGTGATTCCCAAGTTGCATCCTCAAACTTATGGTTCCTCCACAACACTTTGACAAGGCGGGTTGTCTTGTTGCGTAGAACCTTATCACTTCGGTCCAAAATTTTTACCGGCTGCTCCTCATAGGAGAGATCATCATCCATCTGTACCACCTCTGATTTTAGTACATTTGAGGGGTCTGGTATGTACTTCCTCAGTAGTGATACATGAAACACATCATGAACTTGAGCCATATTCGGTGGAAGTTCCAGATGATAGGCCACGGCTCTTATATGATCAAGGGTCTCAAAGGGGCCAATATACCTTGGGCTTAGCTTCCCTTTCTTCCCAAATATCATGACTCTCTTCCATGGAGATATTCAAAGGAAGACTTTATCTCCAATGTCGAACTCCAAGTCCCTTCGACGATTGTCAGCATTGCTCTTTTACCGACTATGAGCAGCTTTGATGTGTTTCTGGATGACTTGAACCTTCTCGATCATCTCCGGCACAAGATCGGGTCCAAGTAGCTTTCTTTCTCCAACTTCATCCCAACAAGTTGGAGTTCTACATCGATTCCCATAAAGAGCTTCATATGAAGCCATCTAAATACTCGAGTGGAAGATATTGTTGTATGAGAACTCAACCAATGGAAGGTGTTGATCCCATCCACCTTTGAATTCTAGAGAGCATGCTCTTATCATATCTTCGAGTGTGTGAATAGTTCTTTCAGACTGGCCATCAGTTTGGGGGTGATAGGTCGTGCTAAAAAATAATTCAGTACTCAAAGCATGTTTAAGGCTCCTCCAGAATTTAGATGTGAACCTTGGATCATGGTCTGAGACAATCGAGAGTGGAACACCGTGCAATCTCACTACTTCCTTCACATATATCCTTGCAAACTGTTCAAGTGAGAGGTCTTCCCGAATAGCGATAAAATGGGCAGTCTTGGTGAGTTGATCAACCACGAACCATATTGCATTATTTCCTCTTGACATTTTCGAGAGACCCATGTAAATGTCCATAGTAACATTTTCCCATTTCCACATGGGTATAGGCAATGGCTGCATCATACCTTTGGACTTTTTCCGCTCAGCTTTAACTTTTTGACATACAAAGCACCTTGATATATATTCTGCAATCTCCATCTTCATGTTATCCCACCAGAAGTGTTCTCGGAGATCACGATATATCTTGGTACTTCCAAGATGAATATAGAAAGTTGAGCTATGTGCATTATCCAACGGCTCCTTCTTTATCCCGGGTGATGAAGGCACACAAAGCCGCATTCCAAACCGAATCACACCATCATCGTCGATATGGAACTCTTGTAGCTTCCCTTCCTTTACTGCATTCACCCTCTTTTGTTTCTCTACATCATCCCTCTGTGCTTCCTTAATCTTCTGTTGGATGGATGGTTGCACAATCATTTGGGAAAGGTAGGATGTATCCCCTTCCCTTATGATTCCCAAATCCATCCATTGCATATCCAAGAAGATAGGGTCTTTCTCAATCCTTAACATGGATAGAGTAGCAGGTTCTTTCCTACTTAGAGCATCAGCTACCTTGTTCGCCTTTCTAGGATGATAGTGAATAGAGCAATCATAATCCTTGATTAGCTCTAACCATCTCCTTTGACGCATGTTGCGCTCCTTTTGTGTGAATATATACTTTAGGCTCTTGTGGTCGATGTATATGTCGCACTTCTCCCCATAGGGTAGTGCCGCAAAATTTTCAAGTCAAAAATCCCGGCTGCCAGCTCTAGATCATGCGTCGGGTAGTTCTGCTAATGGATCTTCAACTGTCGTGAGGCGTAGGCTATCACATTATTATTTTGCATGAGTACACAACCCAAGCCTTTCTTTGATGCATCACTGTATATCACAAAATTTTCTCCACTTTTCGGTAGTGTGAGTACAGGTGCAGTGATCAACCATCTCTTTAGCTCCTTGAAGCTTCCCTCACATTCTTCCGTCCATACATACATCACCCCTTTCCTTGTTAACTTAGTTATCAGGCTTGAAAATCGTGATAAGTTTCTCACAAAACTTCAATAGTACCCTACTAATCCAAGAAAACTATGGATTTCTGTGACACTAGAGGGCCTGGACCATTCTTCAATCGCCTTTGTCTTTGAAGGGTCCACAGAAATTCCCTCGTTTGTGATCACATGTCCCAGGAACGTGACTTGGTTCATCCAAAAGTCACACTTGCTGAACTTGGCGTACAACTTCTCCTTTCTCAATGTCGCTAACACAAGTCTTAGATGTTCTTCATGTTCCTCCTTTCTCTTGGAGTAGATAATAATATCATTGATAAACACTACCAAAAGTTTTTCGAGGTAATGTCTAAAGACTCTATTCATCAAATCCATGAAGATTGCAGGGGCATTAGTAAGTCCAAAGGGCATCACCAAAAACTCATAGTGCCCATACCTTTTACAGTTGGAAGTCTTCTAAATATTTTCCTTCTTCACCTTTACTTGATGATATCCAGAATAAAGATCCACCTTTGAGAAGTATTGAGCACCTCTTAACTGATCGAACAAGTCATCAATCCTTGGGAGAGGATACTTGTTCTTTATGGTGATCTTTTTGAGTTCCCGATAATCGATACACAGCTGTATGGTACCATCCTTCTTCTTCACAAAGTGCACTAGCGCACCCCAAGGTGATGCACTAGGGCGTATGAACCCTTTGTCCAGATGCTCTTGCAGCTGCTTCTTTAACTCCTCCAGTTTGATAGGAGACATCCTATAGGGGCACTTCGAGATAGGAGTAGCTCCGGGTATGAGTTCAATTGCGAACTCTACCTCACGATCCGGGGAAATTCCGGGTAACTCTTCACGAAATACATCTCTGTATTCCCTTACGATGGGCATTTCCTCAATGTTGGAACGTTCCTTTAACTCAATCATTTGGGTGAGGTATTCTTATTCATAGGGAATCATCACCCACAACATTGAAGGATTTTTCAAAGGATATTCATGATCTTCCTTGAATTTGTAGAGGAGCATGCGATGGTTCGGAATATGAAAACATATTTCCTTTTTCTGACAGTTGATATGTGCTCTATATAATGAGAGCCAATCCATTCCCATTATAGCGTCGAATTCCACCAAGGGAAGTATTATGATATTTTCCAAAAGAATCTTCCTCCATATGTCAATAGGAGAAGAGTCAAACACTTGGGTTGCAATAATTGCACCACTTGGTGTTTTTACAGATATCTCTACTTCAAGGTTTCGGGGCTTCGATTCTATAGTTCTAGCAAACTTGCAAGATATAAAGGAATGCATAGAACTAGAATCAAATAAGACTTTTTCCATTATTGAGTGAATAGGAAGTGTACCTTGTACGACTTCATTATCATGTTCCACCTCCGTATTAGTGATGGCATAAGCCTTCCCTTTTTCCTTTGGCTTTGGTGGTTGTTGGCGCTGATTACCCTTGAGAGCTCGAGGTTTAGTGCACTGGTTTGAATAGTGCCCAAGCTCCCTACAGTTGTAGCATTGAACCAAGATTGGTTATTTCCTTTCATCAGCTACATTATTCTTCATTTTCATGTCTTTTCGAAACTCGTGTGCTTGGTGTCCTTCCTTCCCACACTTAAATCATTTCGTTGTACCTTTGAGGTAGTTCCCATGGTGCAACTTCCCACATTTTTGGCATGTGGGTCATTGTGTTTTCTTCCCATATTTATCACTAGATCCACCAGATTGAAACTCCATCTTTCTTTTCTTATCACCATAGCCATGGGGCAATTCTCCAAACTCCATCTCCACTTTGAGATCACACCGAACAACTTCTTCATAACTCCCAAAGTCTATAATTGCAAGATCCTTTCGAAGATGTGGTTTTAATCCACTAAAGAATCTATCAATTTTGATATCATTGTTGATAAAAAAACCCGAAGCATACCTTGAGAGCCTTATGAAATTTTCTTCATAGGATGTGACAGATTCTTCTTCTTTTTTCTTGAGCTCTATGAATTCTCTCTCCATCTTCATGCGAAGAGTTCTTGGGAAGTACTTATTAAGAAACATTATCTTAAAGTCTTCCCATTCCATCTCTTCAATTTCCTCCCTTGGCTTGGTGTTCTTAATCAAAGCCCACCATTGATTGGCTTCTCCATCTAGACGATAAACATCTATAGTCGCCTTCTCTGTCTCGGAACAGTGAAGAACAGAAAATATCTTCTCCATGGAGTTGACCCACTATTCTGCAACTAGTGGATTAGAATATCCACAAAATGTTGGTGGTCGTTGCCGCATAAAACATTCGATAGCTAGTTGCTCCCTCTTTGGTAAAGGAGGACATTCCACATTATTATGGTTATTATTCATAACCCGAGATAATTGGGTAATCATCTCCATGATGTTTTGAACTCCACCTCTTAAATCATTGGGGTTGTCGTTTGGGCAATCGTTGCGTTGACCCTCGCAAGAGTTGTTGGCCTGATTTCTCCTGGTTCTCACCATTTTCTAAAATAGAAAAGGTTAGAACAAAACATAAGTAAACAAGTCATGAATAACTTATTCATTTAAAAAAATTATACCAAAAACATAACATATGGGATCCCTAGGTAAATATTCTTGGGTACATATTTGTACTTATTCTTATGCTAGTGGTTTTCTCTAGGGTTTACTAATCCTAGATCCCAAATTAACTAAACCTTTCCTCTGATACCAACTATAAAATCCCAGCCTTTCCTTACATTACTATTACATCATATTAAAGATAAAAAATACAATAGTATTACACATGGAGGATCCAGAGGTTTAGTGTCTTGGGAAAACTAGGACCATACATAACAAATACAACATCAACCCTAAACATTTATTTAATTTCTTCTTATATAGCTTCTTAGTAGCACTTGTCCTCTCCTTAGTACATGTAGCCACCTGAGGATATAAATAAAAAGGGGTGAGCTGGAAGCCCAGTAAGAGGATAGATAAGAACAATATAGCATGAGGTGATCATAATCATGACGTAGGCAAAAGATCATGAACATGTGAGGAGCATAAATAAAAGGATTGAAATGTGGCAATGCATAAAAATGAAACATCATGTCTTAGTGGTTAACTATCACACATACTTGTGAACAAATCTAGAATCATGTTCACAAATCATTTCACATTTACTCATGAGATTAATCACTTTACCCAATGCATTGGAGCGCTATATAATTCTGGGCGCACCCGTCACATTTAAACATTCATATTGCGCTATATAATTCCGGGCGCACCCGTCACATCATAACATTATCATTATCATGATAGCCACATAGAACACATATAAAACATGTACATAAATAACCCATGGAAAGGGATGGATTTCATCTCATAATAACACATTCATAAGCTTTGGGTTCCCAAAATGAAGAGGGAACAACATACTTGATACAAGAACCATCAACCTTGAATAAGAGGTAAAATGTGAGATCTTGAAAGAAGAGTTCTTTTGGAAAACATTTTGATGGACATAAAAACCAGGGACAAACATTTATATCCCGGAAAAGTAAAGGAAATGATGATCAATTTATCTTTGAGGAGTAACCATATCAATAATGGAGTGAAAGAGGGAGAACCCGAAGGAATAAAATTGGGTTCGAGATTTCCCCTTACCTTGTACTCGAATGACTCCTTCTCTTTAATGTCCTGTATAATGACATTATAGTCATTAATTAGAAATTACAGAACCTTTTATAAATTAATAGGTTTCATTCTGGTTTCATTATTTCATATTATGTTCCTTTGGATGACTTAT
Source organism: Viscum album (assembly GCA_963277665.1). Classification (NCBI taxonomy): domain Eukaryota; kingdom Viridiplantae; phylum Streptophyta; class Magnoliopsida; order Santalales; family Viscaceae; genus Viscum; species Viscum album. Next base: position 122,590,112 of record OY728133.1, on the reverse strand, counting down.
AGAGTTTAAAAACATTGATCGGAGATGTTCGTTTTCATGGTTTTCTTGAGCGGTCCACTTGTATTCTTAATTTGATGTTTGGGTAGATCATGGGTAAACATCCAGAACTGATATTACATGTTATTAATGATATTATAGAATCTCTAATTATTTTATAATGATTTATATTAGATCCATGTGGATGAATCATTAGATAAGAATTAGAATGAAGATTATTTGGGTTAATTTGAGCGGTTTTTGGATCACAACGAACTCGTTTTAACTTTTCACATAGTAATATGGCCATAGGTTATTTAAAAAACTTAAAATAGAACATATTACATATAAATTTTTTTTTTTCAACCATAAAAACAGTTTCATGACCAGATTGGAGGTAGAAATGGAAGAAAAGAGCATGTTGTTTTTGAAGGTGATAAATTATCACCACATGAACAACGTTGTCTTTAAAAAAATAAAAGGAAGGGTTAAAGGGTGTGGGGTGATATAATATACCATTAGAATCATAATATTACATTATATGTATAATAATGGAGTTACAAAACATTTTGTATGAAGATAGGTAGAGAGAGATCAAGAAAGGAACTTGAACTTGAAAGGAAATTAAAGGAGAAGAGGGAGAGAAATTACCTTTAGAATCCTCCTCTTAAGAACCTCCTTAAGGGCCTACGCTTGGTCTTTTGATGAGACCAGGAGATCTTGGACGTGGGGAAGGGGCTAGGGAAGATGATTGGTCAGATCTTAGACAATTCTTGAAGCTTAATAGGTGTGGTTTGGCAAGAGGTGGGGGAGGGATTATTTATACATGAGGAGGGAGGTGTTTTTGGTATAAAATATTAAATAAAATAATATATCATAAGATAGACTTGTAATAGTAGTTTTTTGACATCCTAAATCATATATCAATATAATATAATTCGTTTTAGGCTTTAACTCTTCTTTATAATTCTAATTCATTAATTTATTAAAAGGAAAGTGAAAGAAAGAGAAAAAGACACTTTAAGAAATCACCTTTTGACTTTAGGCTTTGGAAAGTTATTTTTAGGTTTGAGAATTAGATTTAGTATATATAAAGGAACAATTTATTAAATTTAATATGTTTTGGCAGAAACTAAAGTTCTAGAATGTCTATTTCATCATTACACCATTAATGATGCAATTTAGTATATACCGATTATGCGAAAAAACTGTATTTTTTACTATCCACCCGAAAATTGAATTATTTCAGAATAAACCCAAAACTTTACCCCTACCATTTTTCAACGTGTAGAATCCAAAAATGAATTCCATTTTTAAAAAATAATTTTCTAAATATTATTAATTTATTATTTAAATAAAATCATAATTTACTTAAAAAAACAGTTTTTAAGATTAAAACTGATTTTATAGTTCTTTCAAAAATTGTGTAGGGTCTTATAAAATTGTCTAAAAACTATTAGAAATTGATTTAATAATTTATGAATACATTACAAGAAAATAAATATTCTTTTAAATTAATTAATAAATTATAATTAATTATTTATGACTTATAAAATACCAAAAATGTTTACTAAGGTCAAATTATCACATTATATGATGTCTAAATTTTATTTTATTATTCATAACTAATGTTACTCTTATTTACTATTCATAAGGGTCATATTACTATTCATAAGGGTAGGTTACTATTCATAAGGGTAGGTTACTATTCACCAAAAATTATTTTTGTTTCATTAGACTCCAAAAACTATCTTGAACACAACCGTTTTTGTCGGATTTTTAAAATTCCAAACATAGGGGTGAAAATATTATGTTTAAAGGTCACTTATCACTTAGTAGTTCATTGTTTTGTGTTTTTATTACATAGATATAAGAAGGTAATTTTTTATTGAAATACTTTGGGTCGTTACATTGAGGCTTTATGTTGACTACCGTCACCTAAACAATTTGACCGTGAAGAACAAGTACCCACTCTCAAGGATTGAAGACCTCTTTGATCAGATGAAGGGATCATGGTGGTTCTCAAAGATAGACCTCATATCAAGCTATCACCAACTCAGAGTTCGAGACGAGGATGTGTAGAAGACGGCCTTCAGATATCGGTATGGCCACTACGAGTTCTTGGATATTACATTCGGAATAACCAACGCTCTAGCAGTGTTCATGGGACTCATGAACCAGATCTTCCAGCCATACCTCAATAGTTTAGTCGTAGTTTTCATTGACGAAATTATAATCCACTCAACTACTGAGGAGGAGAATGTATACCATTTGCAGATAGTACTGGACACACTCTAAGGGCGCCGGATTTACGGTAAGCTCTTGAAGTGCCAGTTCTGGATCCAAGAGGTTCACTTTCTGGGCATGTCATCTCAGAGGCTAGAGTTGCAGTATATCCAGTAAAGATTGAGGTGGTACTTTCTTAGGATCCACCCAGGAGTGTGAAGGAGGTACGGAGTTTCCTGGGTTTGGCTAGATATTACCGGAGGTTTGTACACTACTCTCCAGAGTTACAGCTCCACTATCATCTTTGAAGAAGTAAAGAAATCCATTTGTGTGGTCGGAGAGATGCCATCATAACTTTCAGGTGATGAGGCAGAGGCTGACTAGTGCCCCCAAGTTGAGGCTTTTAGAGGAGGTCATAGAGTACTTAGTCTACTACGATGCATCAGGGACAGGACTCGGGTGTGTCCTAATGTAGGAGCGAGCATTGATAGCTTATGGTTCTTTGCATCTGAGACAGCAGGAGTATAACTACGCTACATATGACCTGGAGTTAGCATTAGTGGTCTTCGCCTTGAAGATGTAGTGGCACTATCTAATGGGCAATCGTTTCACAGTCTAATCTGACCACACGAGTCTCAGTTATATCTTCTCTCAGAAGGACCTGAACCTGAGACAACGACATTGGCTTGAGTTCCTCCAGGACTATAACTTTGATATATTCTATACTCTTGGGAAGGGAAACATTGTTGCAGATGCACTCAGTAGGAGATCTGGTATACAGCTGCTAGGTGAGGCAACAGAGTAGATGGCTGCTTTACAGATATCCTTTGTAAATAGATATGGATAATTTTTCCTTCAGTCTCTTACAGTCACTCCCCCACTTCTTCAGTGAGTCAGGGAGACACAGCATGGGGATGCTAACTGTGAGACTCGACTTGTTCAGATATCCACATGGCAGGAACCTAATGGATTTTATGAAGGTGGGGAGCACGTCATCCTTTTCAGAGGATGTACAATGGTACTAGTGTCACTTTAGAAGGAATTGTTGAGGTAGTTCCACACATTTCATTTAGCGACACATCTAGGAATGGAGAAGATGTACTAGGACCTCAAACGATAGCACTGGTGGTCGGGGATGAAGAAGGAAGTTGCAGAGTTTGTCTCACGGTGCCTCACTTTTCAGCAAGTGAAGGCGGATAATTAGGTACAAGCAGGCTTGGTTCGGCCTTTAGAGGTCCCAGAGTGGAAGTGGGATGGGATGTCCATAGACTTCATGGCAGGACTTCCTCATACATCCAGGGGACATGACTCGATTTGGATGATTGTTGACCGACTCACCAAGTCAGCCCACTTCCTACCATTCAGAGAGTAGGGTTCTGTAGAGAGCATGGGACGCCTCTACGTGTAGGAGATTGTGCGACTACATGGAGTACCCTCTACGGTTGTCTTTGATCATGAGGCAATGTTTACATCCGGGATATTGAAGGGGTTGCAGGAGGCTTTTGGGATGTCATTTGGTTTGAGCACCGCCTTCCGTCATTAGACGGATGGTCAGACTGAGCAGACCATTCTGACCCTTGAGGACATGATGCATGCTTGTGTCCTTGACTTCGGTCATTGCTGCGAGGATAAAATACCTTTGGTGGAGTTTTCATACAACAAAAGTTGTCACTCTACCATAGGGATGGCACCTTTTGAGGCATTATACGGGCGACCATGCAGATCACCCCCGTGCTGGACTAAACCTAGGGAGTCGGCACTAGTGGGACCAAAGATGGTGCGAGCTACCATGGAGAAGGTGCAGCTCATCTATCAGCGGATGAAGACTGCACAAAGCAAACATAAGTCATATGCTGACAGGAGATGGAGACCTCTAGAGTTCGAGGATGATGACCACATATTTCTAATGGTCTCCCCCTAACAAGATTTATGGAGATTTGGTCGAGGTGGAAAGTTATCTCTATGTTTCATCAGACCTTTTCAAATCCTCAGTAGAATTGGCATGGTGGCATACCACTTAGCTCTTCCACCTCAGTTGCACTGGGTGCACGACGTCTTCCACGTATCCCAACTAAGGAGATATTTGCATGACCCTTCTCACATCAATGACCATGGGGAGTTGGACACCGATGATGGGGTGACTTTTATGGAGGTTCCAGAGGATATTGAAGATAAACAAGAGCGGGTCCTTCATGGATGGATGATACCTCTAGTGTGCATTCGTTGGTAGCACGGGAACCTCCAGGAGAGCACATGGGAGCGAGAGGCTCAGATGCATTCTCAGTACCCCCATTTGTTCCTTTAGTTCGACTTATATCTTACGGGGACATAAATCCCTGAGGTGGGGTGAACAAAAAGACATGGAATTTCTGTGGAAATTTTTTTCTTAAATAGATGGGAATTTTACGAGTCCTTGAAAACTGACGGTGCATGAGTCCGAGGCATGGTGTGCCCGGAATCAATTTCTGATGTTTTGTTTGGATATGTTTATTAAATGTATGAGCAGGTTTTTATAACTTTTGGACCAGTTCTCAGAATTGAAATCCGAGGGCACCGTTGAACTCGCAGCGCCGGTATTCACTTAAGAAGACTTTCACCTCGATGATAGATGGTCGGAAATAAATGTTAGTTTTGGATTTTTTAGAGAATGTTAGAAATAAAAATAAATTGTGTGGTTTTATTTTTATTAGTTGGTTAAAACCTCCATGTTGAAGTTGGAGGTGGGGACTGCCACACTTTAACCTCCCATGAGAGGTTATGGAGGTGGAGCCCACACGAACCTAACCTTCTCTTCATATTTAATGTGGCGGGAACCACCCAAGGTTGAAACCTCTTGAACTCCCCATTATGTGGAGAGAAACCTCTTGATCTCCCCACTTTATGATGCCATATCCACTCCATTAATTAATTAAGCCTCAATTAATTAATTTCACTCTTTTTGAATTTTTTTCCTACAACTAAATAATAAATAAATCTATTATTTTGTTGGGGGCTCACTTTCATTTTGCTGGATCTTGGAAGAGGAGAGAACTTTGAGAAACTTATTCTCTCCAACGAAGAATGCTCCTACCAACGAAGAACAAACATCGAAGCACGAAGAACACTTCATCCACCAATGACATACATCTTCTTCTTTGATCTTCAACCTGAACAAGGGTGTAAGTGTCGTCCTTGATAAACGCCTACGACGTTGTCCTCAACCTCTTTATCTTATTTCCTGACATCAATGAATCAACGTCCTCTTTTCTGCAACTTCTTCAATGATCAATGAACAAAGGTAGGGGTTCGAACATTGTTTTTCTTCTCGTTCTTCATTTTCTCTTGAGAATTATAAATTGAAGATCCATGATATCACCCTAACATGGAGGGTGCAGGCTGAACAAACACGGCTCGACCCCTCCGCCTTCTTTGTGGAATTTGATGTTAAACGCGGCATGAGACCGGAATTAACAACTCTAGTCAACACTAATTTCGGATCAAAGCCGATGTCCAGAAGAGTGTGTGGCTACTTCCAGAATGAGTATCGGTCCACCGGAAGTCGTCTAGTGACCCGCGGAAAGTTCATTGGTCGATGGAACCGACAAACGACATCACATAACGGTTGCGGCGCAACTGCACCTTTGGAGGAGTAACCCCCAGCCGATGGGCAATGGTGGTGCAACAACGGCCAGCGCAAGCCCGACCGTGAAGAAAACCGGTGGCCCAAGCCACTGGGAGCCGGAGAAGGTGTGGCCCAACCGCGCCACACAGTGGAGTAAAAGGGGGCCACCGACCTTGGTCGTGGCCGTGCAATAGAAACTGGCGTAAGGTTAGCTGTGAAGAAGACCGGCGGGCCGAGTTGCCGAGCTGCCAGAGAGGGTGTGGCGCAATAAGTGTTGCATGGGAGGCGGATGGCCTCTCGGCTAGTCGGGAGGAGTGGGACCCCTCGCTAGGTCCCGCGTGATGCGGACTGACACCATGTAGCGCCGGTTTTGGAAATCACTTAAACATCTAAGCCATTCGGGATCCAGGGGCACGACCTCCCTCCTAGATGCAGCTATGACGGACCCCAAGGGCCACAGGGCTGGACCATCTCAAGCCGGACCCAGCACTGGCCAGACCCAGTGCGGTCCGGGCCGCCAACATGGGTCCCCCCCTCCCTCGTGGGCCGATCCTCCCTCGCGGGCCGGGCCACCCTCGAGGGCTGGGCCGTCCCCACGGATCGGGTTGGACCCCAATCTGGATCTGGTTCAGGTCGGCTCAGTCCGACTAGGCTGGACCGAACATGGACCTGTTTGACTTGTTTCCACTCTTTTCCCTGTAACTTGTGCTATGGGAATCCAGTTGATAAACCATCTACGGTGACTAAAACCTTGGAAGGAGACGGTTTTTTCGTTATACCCCACTCGAGGTTTGGACACAGTTGGGGTACAGCCGGGATGAATTGAATGTAAATCCAACTGGGCCCTCAAAACAAAAATTCCAATAACTCTCAGATCAGACATCTAATTGACGCACTGTATGTCGCGTTGAGTTTCTTATGGAAAGACAGATATTTTGGAGACATCAACTTAGGAATTAGTGTAATTTTATGTATCAAAACTTGTCTTGTGGAGCGGACCCTCCCAGAATCAAGCATACTTCATGCAGAACCTTGTGGCTAGTTATGCACTAACGACTATTCCTGGATCCTGTGTAGGTTCGACAGCACTTACAACTATTCCTGGAACCTATGTGGGTTCGACAGAAATGATGAATTTTTTTGAATCCTGTGTGGGTTCGATAGCTTTGACGACTGTACTTGGATCCTCTGTGGGTTCGACAGTTCCTTTTACTGTTCATGGATCCAGTGTGGGTTCGACAGTTCTGATTTCTGTTCCTGGATCCTGTGTGGGTTCAACAGAATAGATGATTCAGTGGCTACATCAGATCATCTCTATCTCCCTACATATGTTGTATACCTGTGTGAGCTGATTCAGTGACTTCTATGTTTTCCTCATGATTTATATGGGTTACTTGATAACTCAGGTATATGTATGGGCATATACCAAAGTAATGGCTATCCGTTGATTTCATACTCTGTAGTTTATCCTTGGTGTATTTTGAGAGACCTTAGTGGTCTCGGAGTCCCTACTGAGTATTTTTATACAAACCCCTTCACGGGCTATGCCCAGAACTTGTTGTGTTGGATGCAGATGACGGACAATGCTGACCGAGGCTGAGTTTACGAGGACTAGGCGGTATCTGGAGGTGGACCTCAGGATGAGTCAGTACCTGTAGGAGACCGACTAGCGCAGAGTGTTGAGGAGACTATATGTACCTACCCTTCGGGTAGGATCTGTGATGGATGATCCAGGAGCTTCTCTTCACCTTTCGGCAGTTTTTTCCTTTTAGTTGTACTTGTACATTACTGTTGGGCTTGTATTTTCGGTCCCTTTACTTTTCAGCACACTTTTGTTATACCGTTTTACTTAGAGTTTTGCTTCTAGCTTGTCCTCTATTGTATGATTTTTTATGTTTTAAAGGAAATTATTTCCCAGTTTAGGGATTTACGCCTTCGGTGCTAGTCGCCAGCCCCTGGCCTATGGAAGAGGGGCTTGGGGTAGTAACGGCACGGGCCCTGGGGGACAGGTCATGACATTTGGTAGGTACTTTCTAAACCAATGGGTTTTTGAAGTGTTAATAGGAGAGGAGGGGGCCTTTTATATATAGCGGAGAGGACACACTTGGTATTTTTGAAAAAAATAATGTGTACGCACCTTTTTCATATGACACAAAACTAAACAAATGGTAAATTATATATCCTTTGTTGTGATATTGTATAAATATGTTCATAAAATATTTTTTAGACAATTATTCATTCATTTTTAACCCATACCTTTTAAGTTTAACCCCCAGTAAACATATTTTTACATTAACCATAGTAAATAATATTTTACTGTTTTTACTATTTATTATGGTGAAAATTTATTTTCAAATTCATAGATAATAAAATTTATGATAATTGCAAATATAGAATCTATTTTTCCAAATTAAACTCACAAAAGTGGAAATTTTTAATTTAAAATTAAACCCATATATGCGATGAGAAAGCGGGTATTCATAAGGAAACATGTTCATAATTAAAGAAAGTTTAAATATTAACATTCAATATGAAATTGATTAAGATGTCCTAAATTAGGTTTATAAATATATAATTAAAATAATTTTACATTTAATTCCTTCTTAAAATAATTTTTCTGTTTTTAAATGTTGTAAATGAAACGTCAATTTTTAAAAAAAACCAATATTTTTCACTATTCACTGAAAAAAAATTATTTTCATTAAATTATAAAAAATTTAATCCAAGATAATTTTGAAATATAGATTTAAAAAATGAATTAAATATTTTAAAAACAATTCTAAATGTGTTAAAAATAATTTTAGTTTTCCTTCCAAAAATTCAATAAAACCAATTTTTAGAAAATAATATTTTCAAAATATATAGAGACTTTTTAAAAAATAATTACATTTTAATCACTATGTTTTATTTATATAAAATAATTATACCTAATATTTAAAATTTAGTTATTAATATTCCTATCACTATGTTTATTGACTAGTTTATAAGGGTAACATTTAATTAATAATATTAAAAATATATCATGGTTTGTTAAAAAATAGGTCACATGTAACGCTATCTAAACATGGTGTTTCATATGACACAAAATATCAAATAAAATTAATTTATTTGAAAAAGATAATGCATAAAAACTCAGAGTCATAAATTATAAAACGAAAACATCATCCTCATCATCTAAATGGATTGTATATCTAGTCCCTCATTTTCAAAGATTGTAGTATTATCACTATCAATGATTCTTTCATATTTCTAATTGTAAAACTTATAAGATTTAATATTTTATATAAACCTAATAAAAATTTTATCTTTAGTATTATCATTAAACTTTATTTCACTTTTATCCTTTCTCTTGATCAATCATGGACTATCAAACACCTTGATATTTTTAAAATTTATCTTTCTTTTAAACTACATCTCATAAGGAGTCATGTCTTAATTTGTCCTTATGAGACCCATATTTAGAATTATTCATGCTGTTTTGATGTCCTTAATCCAATAGCACATTGTGGTGTCATGCTATACCCAAAATGTCCTGTCTATGTTTACTATTCTATTAATATTTTTTTGGCCATTACAATTTTTTGAGGATTATATGGACCACTAAATTCATGTCTGTTTCCATGCATTATATTATATTCAAGGAACTATTTTTTACATATTTAATTCATTTTTACAAACGTTATCACTTTAAATACAAGACTTTTTTTTCTTTTATAAAAGTATTTTGATGCACTTTATTATTTCCAGGGAATGTTATTTGTGATACATTAACATAATTCGAGTCATAATTTTTATATCTTTTATAAATGTGATATAATATATTTCTACAGTTATTGAATTCTTAGTAATATGTTCACAAATATTATAATAAATCCATTTCTGAAGATTTGAGGTTTGAAATTCAACTCACATATGAATTTTAGTAACCATGTTACCTTTTTTTCAAGTTTCACAAATAGTATCAGTGAATTATTTTATAAAGGGAAAATTTTTAATAACTCGTCATTGAACTAATATTTTTTTATTATTTTAGCCAATGTAACCCAACCTTATATACCATAACTCATTTTGTTCTTATTTACTCAAGTAACATCCTAAAATTTCTTCCAAAATTTGAAATTAATTTCTTAGGGCTCTCAAAAACCAATAAACAATAGACTTGTGTTTTGTTATTTTACATAGAATCCATTTTTTTCTAAAATTATATCATTTACACCATCATATATTTATGATACACTTAATATATCAACATTTAGTCCATCCAATAATAGCCCACTATCGATACTGATTTGACTTTTACCAATTCTTGTTTTCCCAAAACCATTATCTTCATATAACTATCTTTACCAAATGTCACAGTTTCTACTGTATATTTCTAAACCTTTTTAAGATTTTTAAAATCACTTCTCGTGTGATGTGAATACCCACTATCTATGATCTACATTTTTTTTAAATTTTCTAACTTTAAATAAAGCATCAACTACTTTAGCCAGTTTCCTAATTTGGATTTTGATTATGATTATTTCCAAACCTCTAACTTATAACCAAATATATTAGGATTAAATCAATCCATACTTCTCATGTGTTACCTTATTTATTACATCTTCTACATACTTTTTATGTTTCTTCAAATCTTATTTTATCTTCATTTATTTTATCAAACTATTTATTCCACTTTTGAGCTCCCACCTATGGTTGTTGTGTCCCATTTGATTCCTACTCTTTTATTAGTCCACATAAAGACCTACTATACCAATATTTGTAGAAATTATTTTCAAACACACCAAAAAAATATCAATATCCCTAAAAATCATTTTTAAAGAAATAATACTACTAAAAATAATGTTGTTTCACACTATGTTCTACCCATTAATAAGTATATCTCTCAATGAAATTTTGTGTATTTATTCTTTGAATATTTTTATTGATATAGAATCATTTTTTATTTTTCCCCTTCCATATTTTTGAAAACATTTTTATATCTTTAGAGCATTCATATTTTTCATATTGAAATATTTTATCATTATTTCATCAGAAATAGTATCCCTTTCACCAGATATTCTAAACACTTTACTTTTTTTATTAAATACATATTTTGTGTTTTTTAAATAATTATACTTTACCATGAATGAAATTTTTATTCTTGTATTCATTTTTCTTATCATGCTTCATGATTTAATCATTCCACCATATGATTTTATTAATTTCAATATCTCCAATGATAATAGTCGATGATGTATCTTTAGTGATGATGGAATTTTTTAACTACAAATATTTTGAAAGTCTATTTGTTTTACAAGATTTTATTTTTCTTCAATATGCTTCATTTTCTCATCTATCACATTCTTAAATTGAGTGTTGTCATCTCCCAACTTTTAAATTTATTTCAAACACATCTATATCTACAATATCAAGGTATATTCTTTGGTAATCTTTCTTTTCTTCACTACATACTCACTATTACATTATCATTCATCTTTAGATGCATTAACCTCTTATTATTATTATATTGTGAGTACTCATTGAGTAAAATCTCTAGAAACATCCTCATCACTAATTTCTTCGCCATCACACAACCCTTCTTTGATTGATATCACATTCCTTCTAAAGGAACTGCATGAATTTTCTTCTTTCTTTTTGATTTATCAATGGTTTGATCTCTAGTAATGTTTTTCTTGGAAGCTTCCTCACTATAATTTTCTATTTAAAATATCATAGGAGAGTTTTTAGATAAATAACCTGCCTTTCCACTGTTAAAACATTTATATGTAATTTTACCTCTATACATACCACTTCTTCTTCATCTGAAATTTCTTTACATGAGAAAAAGAATTTCAGAATAATATTTTATGTTTTCTTATTCATATAAGTAGTAATTATTCTCTTAAATCTTCACACCTTTAGAGATTTAATTATTATTTTATTTTCCTTCTTACCTTTTCTCTTAGTTGAATGTCTACTTTTCATTTCATAATTAATGAGAGTGATGTGATGTTCATCAATAGAAAATTCATCAAGATCCCTATCTTCAAGAGATAAGATATTACCCACAAATTTATCAAGAAGTATTATCATAAATTTTTAACATAACATTATAATATTCAATAGTTTTTACGAAACCTTTAATTTTTCTAACAATAATATTTACCTTGGTAAAGAATTCATCCATAGTTTCATCCTCATGCATTATAATATCATAAAAATGTTGTTGATTAATATATATATATTCTTCTATAAATTTTTCATTTATACTATAGATGTTATGAAGATTATCTAAAATTACATTATTAGTTCTACAACCCAAGAACATTTCGGTACCTTTTTCGATAAAGAAGATAAAATCTAATTCTAATATTCCTATATTTTTCAAAGTTACTTATATCTGTCATAGAAAATGAATAGTTTTCATCTAGAAAATTTAATCTATATTTAACATAGTCAATAACATCATTCCAAAGTGAAATAATTTAGGGCGAAATTCTCTCTTTCCAAGAATAAAACCCATTTCCATCAAAATTTTGGATTTTTTTATAGTTAACATAATTTTCTTGATCTATATCAGACACATGGAAGTAATAGAGTTAACATATATACTCTTATACAAATTTCTGGATCACAAAAAGGGTAACACACACTAATAGGGGTGAATCAATGTGTCTACCAAATTTAAATCCTTTAAAATATCATGATTCTAAAGTATGGATCTCTAAAAATTCTCACTTATGAAGTAAGAAAAGGTGAATAATTTTATTTAAAGAGGTTTACCTCCTTTCAGATGATTATGTCCTTATACTTTTCTAGTTATTATCCCATGCACACTATAAAATTTTATTACCAAAAGATACTTAAGAAACTGTATAACCATAAACATCTAGAACTGCTTGAACATGTCAATTTAAACCTCAATTAAATTAATTGAAACTCCTCAAAGAATGATTTCCTTGTATATGAGCATCCACTTATAATCTGGATGATGATATCATTCCTCTTACTTATACAAAAATCACCTATAGTTTTTCTCGAATATTATTCTTTGATAAAACAATATATCAATTTCTCTTCTCAAAATTCTCAATCACTTCCCTCCATCATATAACTTGTTATTTATATTCACCATATATTATGTGAATATAATTTCTATAATTTTTATAGAAATTTTCTTGAATTTTTGTGGAATAGAATAAATCATTAAAATCTAATAAACCATTATTCAAAGCATCATTAAAAATCTTCTTGAAAGGAATGTAGAAGATTAAACTTGTTTCTTTATTGTAATTATCAAATGAGTCAGACTTATTACCATTTTTAAATTTTTACCTTTTATTTCTCTTGATATTTTTATGTAAGTATAATATCTAGATCTTATAGCATGTGGAATTAAACAATCATTTGTTTTGGCCGCATGGGTTATTATGTGGTTCTATCATCTATAGTATTGACCTCTCATCTCAACACTACCAGCTTCTCGTTATGGTTGGTTCATTCCTTTCAATCTCTAATAGATTCATGATCTTCAGTTTGATTAGGAAGAATGATCCATGAATAAAATAAAACTTTTATCATATGAAATTTGTTTATCACTCTAGATATATTAATCAATAAACCTACATAAGATCACCTAGTATGTATGAAAAATTACATTATGTGTATTTCCATTTGGATATGTTATTGAATTCCATTACATGGATCTTCATGTATCTGAATTTAAAAAGGAGGTTATCCTGTAAAAATACCATACATATGAGATCGTTTATGTGACTCTATATTAACATACATGATATATTTTGTTAAACAAGATTATTCAGATACCTGAATTTTCAAATTCACATATGTAGTATCATTTTTCTACATCACATATTTCTCTTGCATCAGACCAAATGCCTACATGAAATCAGATCCATGGTAAAATAGATATATTGGCAAGATTTCCTTTATGTAAAATAAATAAACTATGTGGATCATTCATTTATGTCCTACATTTAATTATGTTTATTTATATTGGTAGATGAATCACTTAAATAAATATGAAAAATTCCATATTTCACTCAAACATACTCATTTACTATTCAGTTTTCTTTTAATCCCTCTTAACTACTTAAAGACTTCTCAACAATATTTAGACATTTATCCTTAATCTATTAACGCATTACTTTAACATATTTACTGATCTACCATTAATAATCACAAATAATATTTATTTAAAATAAATAAAACATCATACCCAAGAGGTTTCAAGTCATCCAATTCTTATGTGCGATCCACTATATCTCACATGGTATGTTATAATTTCTCAATGACTAAGGGAGAAGGAAGAAGATAGAAATAGAAGAATTAAAACCCTTATTTATAAATGATTTTACACCACATATCAATGATGTTCACCTCTATATATATTCCTTTCAATGCTCATGGGCCTTTCATGACATTTACTCAAACATTTTATGTGACCCTCAGTTGATTTTAATTCTCCCATGTATTGAATCTTATGAAAAACTTATTAATGACATCCAAAATTATAACGATATAAACACTAACTCATAATTTTTTTACTATAAATGATTAATCATATAGTTTTATAAGAATAATACAATATTATTCCAATAATAACACTTACTTATAATAATTCCATTTTTTATACAGTAATATGTCCTAGGAAAATCCAATATTATATATCAATATTGTAGGAAATGATATTCCAAAAAATGTAATATAATATGAATTTGTTAAATACATGTAATAAAATATAACATATTTATATCCTCTCATTTAATAAGATATAAACACAACCTATCCATTTATATATTTGGGTTATATCACGATTAATATCCCTCTTACATTAAATATTCAATGACTTTTTGTTATTTCAACTTATATTTAATCAAATATAATAAATTATGAAACCATATCCAGAAATTAATTTATATATTTCCAATTAACATTTTAAAATATATAATCAAATTCACCATGTATCAACTCATATGTAATACCTTATAAATATTCATCCAAAACTTCTTTTGGATAAAATGTAAACACCTTTTAGAGTATCTCTCTAAGTTTCACAAAACTCAACCCTAATTCATTCAACCCAAATGTATAAACCCATGAGACCTATATGGTTGAATAAAATATGATTTATTAGATTTTAAAATGTAATAAAATGGTTTATTTATGAAAATATTCAGTTATACTCAAGTTATAAAGGGATCTGGCATGATATATAATAAACACATGTATGTTTATGCCTATGTCCACTTGTTTAATAAAAAACATAGATTTTTATATGATACCTTTATCCAAGATATTGAGTGACCATGGGACCTAGAGTATGTAAATATCATATAATTACTTACACATTCTTGATTATCCAAGCATATAGTGATCAGGATGATTAATACATCCTGTGTCATTAATCTTAGTGGATGAGAACATCACATGCACCTCAGTCAAATCGATAAGAAGATAAAATTTCTTGTCTAAGTTCATATATACACTCATTAAACCAATCTCAATCAAGGGATTAAATGTTATACTCAATATAGAATAGAGATAATATCAACTTGGTTAAGCCTGAACAAACTACATGATCAACAATATATCCAACCACCCCCTAATTAGATAAGCCTCAAGGATTTAACAATAAAGGTATCAAATTATGTAGGTTATCATGTTTTGTAACATTACAGGCACAATTAATAAGTAATTATAGATATATAAAATTAAACCCTAGTATACTAAAGACATAGTGTATGAAACTCTATGTGGTGTGGTGGGTCATCTAGAACACAAATATCCTTTTGTGCCAAATGATCATTTTTTGTAAGTCTATATGAAATTATACCCATACTAAACATATCATTTTTTTATAAAATATAATAATTCATGGTGAAAAATAAGTAAATATAACTCAATTTCATACTTTTATAGGTCAACTATCATTTCACGTAATCTGATGTATACAGAAAATGTGAAAGAATGATAAAACAGATTATTCCTTTTGTATAACAACATATGTTTTATATTCTTAAACTCCTTTAAGAATTAAAAAATATCATATATATGATATCTTCTAATCATATATCACATGATAGACCAACAAAGAATCCTTATATTAGCTAAACGTTTAGGGTATTGGTAAACTCATTATAACTTTTTGTGATTCTTGCCACATTTCTTTGGGACAATATGATAAATCCACCCTCTAAACTCTTTTTGTAAGTAATGTCTATGAAGAAAGATTTTTTGAATAATACTGATACCTAGGAATAATATTAATAATGTCCAACTCCTTTAATAAGTATTCAAACTCTTTTACATTAGAATATCATATATTATAAAGTCAATAACATATGTTTTCTTCCTAGAACTACTTTTATGTTCAACAAAATCATCATTATTAGAAATTTTTTTATAAAAAATATCTATTGAGAACATTTTGGTAACAATATATAGCAATTTAAATTTTTATTTACCAATATATCTTAAAACCATTTTAGGATTTAAAATAAATTTCACTTTATTTTTTAACTAAATATAAAAATTTACTTTTAAATTTATAAACATTCCTCACACTTTCTTAAGATATTTAGTGTTATTCACTTTAAATATTTATTTATATAATATTTTATTTTTTGTACTTAAACTTATCTAGTTATAACTATACTCATAATAGACTCTTAAAAATTATTTTCTATTCAAAATATTTTTCTATGATACATAAACTCTTTTTTCATCAAATAATAAAACTTAATTATTTAAGAAAATGAATATAATAAAAAAAATTCTCATATCAAATATGGTATTCTATGTGTTTTTATCATTTTTCTAAAAAATTATTCATTAAAATATTTCATTGATGGGTGGTGGTATCATATCCCTTATAATTTATCAAACATCAAGATAAACTATGTTATCCTGGATAAAACATTTCTATCATTATCTTCTTTTTATGCATTTTAACGAACCAGATAAATAAAATACCATGTATATCAAAAACATAATATCATATTTCCCATAACAACTGATTTTTAATAAAAAAATATATTATAATGTAATAAAAATAATTTGACGATGCACGTACTTTATTTTGATTAATCTCATATTTATTTATCACATTACTTTCAAATACCAGGATTTAGAGACCTTTTTCATCATCATTTCAATGAAAACTACAAGATAAATTAATTCATTCATTGATTTTGAACCCCTTTATATTTACAAACTTTATATATTATACATTTAGTATATTATAAGATTAAAAATCAAATAAATTATTTCTATAACACTGATACATGTCATGGACTTTACATAAAGTTTCATAAACCCCTTAAAGAATATAAAAATATTCCATCATGTGGAAACTATTTTCTTCCATATCAAATTATCTTTTAGGTTTTAATAAACACAACTATCTATTTAAAGAAACATTATTAGACTTTCTAACTGACTTTTCCTCTTCTGATTTGAACTATGAACCAATAGTACTATTAATACAACACCAGAACCTGGAAATCACATTCTCTAGTTCATATATCCTTATCACTTTGAGAAAATAGGATAAAATTTTCTTTAACACTTTAAAAATTTTAGGATATTTCTAATGATGACTCCAAAACAAATTTTATAGCCGGAACATGTATTAAAGGAATGCTCCAGTCTCGTCATGTCATTAACACATTCAATAACATTAAATATATGAGTAGAGACCAATGTTCCTTTAGCCATCATTTATATAATGCCTTTAAACCCACATATGAATCATAATAATATTATCATGAGAATCTACATCCAAGGGTTAAAAAACATTAACAATAGAGTGTTTAAAAAAATACTCTAACACATATAATTTATCTTATTACTTGCGAAATAATCTCAATTTTTACTAATCTAAGATGTTTCTTAAATTGAGTTAACCATTTTTATAGGATTTTTCTCAATGTAATGTTTAATTATAATGATGATAGAATATATATTACAGAATATTGTATCATATGAGTATCATGTATTACATTTTTTTAATAAATAGTTTTACTAAATTTCCTTCCACTAAAATAATGCCCTAACTTAAAAATATCAACATATACATTGGTGGTCCAAGAATGATATTTCACTATGAAATGAGTAAAATTTATTATTTATTTCATAAATTAGATATTTATGTAGGTTATCTTTCCAATCATATCATATATTACTCTTGGATGGTTGAGTAGAAAACTCATTGTCTGATCCATTATATGGATAAACACAACACAATTCCTCATGTATCTTATCTCAAAGTATTTCCCAATAAATTGTAACATAAAGAAAATATCAAAACAAGGCATGTAACTATTAGGGTCACCTTGTTTCATTCTAAAGTTACATAAGATACTCTATGAGAACCCAAATTTATCCTAAGACTACCCATCTAGATAATGAAGATCTTGATAAGTGTTTTATATGAAAGGAATTTAAAACTCATTATTTTTAAAGGGTTTTTAATCTCACCATCTTATTTCATTATATTCCCTTTCTGTGTGTGTGTTCTTTGAATTATTTAATTTATAATCTTTATTCCTTACACAAAATCAATCTGTTCAATCCATATTTTTGTGTAACTCTTTACACAACTCATATGTACTGTTATGAGGAAATTTTTAAAGATAATTATATTAATAAATATCCAAATTCATCTCATGCATAAGGTACATAAAACCATTTCATTGAAAATATTATAATCATATGAAATCAACAATCATCATGTGAGTAATATTGAAGAGACAAATATCTAACACCTAATTGTCTAGATATGGTATCCATCTAACCCAAAGTCCCTTTAACCAAGGTTACATTACTCAAGTGAGGACTCAATTCTATCATAATTATAAAACCTAATATGTATAAACTATAAGAAATATTCAAATTCAAGATCAAAACCTAATACAATCTAAAATCAAGATAAAATTAAACTGAATCAATTATCATACCCATAATTTAACTCCTTAAATGTTTGCATAATAATCTATAGAAGTAGTTTTACACTTTAAACCAAAACATAAATCCACTCATAATATAATAATTATATATATGAATAAAAGGGAATAAACTAAATATATGGGTAATTCAAATATTAAAACACGAGATAAAAACATTATGAATACTTAGTAAATAAATTAAAAATACTTTATAATTTATCAATTCATTTTTAAAATAACATAATTAAATAAATATAAACACTTTATATACATCTCAAATATAAACTCTAACATATTATTATTTTTTAAAGATATTTACTTAAAATATATGATATTAAGTTTTATGTAAAAATTATATGTTCCATATCTATTATGAAACAAATTTTCATAATCTAAATATCGCATATTTAATATTACATAAACCTTTATCATATAAATTATCAAAACAATTTTTGGTACTTTTTAAATAATATATCAAATAAGTCCCTTTATTTAAACAATTCAAGTCAACACTTATTAATAACCCATAATTTAATATAAATTCATTTATATTTTTCCTTATTTTTTAATTTATAATACCTTTATAAATTAAAATTATAATTTTTGAACAATAATGTTATATCCAAATTTTTTTTAAAGAGATATAAATTTAAAATATATCTAATATTAAAAATTAATATTATAGATATATATTTATTAAATGTTTCATAAAAATTTTAAAATTAAATTATAAAAATTTTATAATGAAAATATAAAAAAATTAAAAATTAAATAGATATTATAAAATAAATTTTCAATATTTTATAAACATTTTATAAATTATATAATTCAATTTATAATTTCAATTTAAGAGAAAATAAATTATCATATACAACATATTCTAAGATATCTTTTATATCATAAGTCACTATAAATGTCATTATCTATCATATTTTATAATTGATGGACCTCGTTAGAGACAATGTAATGCCTCAGGATTTTAGTGGATATTTTTTTAGTTAAATATTATGTTTAAAAACTTCCTTCATGTGCAACATCGAACAAAGATAAGTCGTAATACATTTTACAAAGATAAAATTATAAGTATTAAATGTGACCATTGTAATAAAGATATAAAATTGGAAGGTATAAATATAATTATCCACAATTTTTAATTTACGTATAAATAAAAATAAAGAGAAAATTTTAATTTTTACACATTAATAAAATTCAATTACTATAGCTAAAAAACTATTAAGTTCATTTATTCTTAAATATATTTTCTTAAAAAAATTAGATGTTATATATTTTGATGAAAAAATATATATTTTATAGTAATAATAGATTATTAGTAATACAATTACTAGTTAATTGGAAATAATAATAATACCAATTAATATTTGAAAAAATTCAATTTCTTATAAAAACAATTTTTCATTATATTTTATATTTCAAATTAAAAGTTAAATTCTTATATTTTAGAATTTAAATTTGAAAAAATGAACCTAATTTTTTGATTTAACATAAAAATATTATCTTAGGATAACGTTTCAGTTGTTTTTTCAAAAAATATTGAATTTCATGTGAATAATGAAAATTCAGTTTGTTCTAGTGTCACAGTGTTTATGAATTTATCATGATGAAATCATGACTTAAAAATTTATAATAAAAAACTAAAAACAAATAATGTATTTATAGAGTAAAAATTTCATTTTAAAAAACTATTTTGAATCTACAAAATATGTGTTTAACAACTTGAAACTTAAGAAATATTTTATTTTAACAAAAATATTTTATCCATTTTTTCATATAATTATGTTTTCAAAATGTGAAATTATTTTCCATATTACTTTTTAATACAAAACAATTATTTGTTTTTTAAACTAATTAATTTCATGAAAATCAATAATATTGATAATTTTATCCTAAACAGAATCTTTATGCTTAATAATACACATTCTTTAAAAAATGGTTTTTACTTGTTACGTGTGTTACTATTAAAATAAATTTTTCTCATCCATGAATTTTTTTTTTGATAAAATTGTTTCCATATTTTAAATCATAATTCATTAATTTAATAATATTTTCATTTTCTTATTTATTCATAAAATCTATTCATCAAGGTTAAAAATGGATTTAATATGATAAATGTAAATTATGGTAAATGAATGTTTTATGTATTTCTGAACCAAAAAATATCTCATATCAATTATTTTTCACTTATTATCCACATTCAATTTGAATAATTTGAACTCATTATATTGAGAAGTTATTTTTATAAAAAATGCCATTTGTTCAACTTATAAAAAGGGACTTCTACCACCTATTCAAGGAAAATCTAAAAAATAAAATAAATCTTTAAATAATTTAAATTTTACTTCTAATATAATCCTATTTAATGACCAAAATAATATTTTAACAATAATTTGTATTAAGTCCTCCATTTCTAATAAGTCCCCCAAGGGAAAACTCATGTTCTCAATATAAGTACCACTCACTCCCTAACCTCTTTTGTCTTTTATGATTCACTTCCCAATATAAAATTTTCATTCATATATAATGAAATAATTATAATTTTTATAATTTATTTTATTATGTTTAAGGAATAATAATTATCCATATTTTACATTTTTTTAGAAAAACAAAAAATCCATTCATACGTTTCTACAGGCTACCACCCTAACGAAGCAATATGTTTTTTGTTCATTAAAAACCAAATATAACTGGATTAAAATGTGAATTTAATAGATAAATATTATATTTATAACATTATTAATATTATGAAAAGATAAACCAATTCTTACCTTCTTTTTATTATATGAAAAATAAAAATGTCATCAATGTGCACGTGCAGACTACCTTATTCCATAGAGAGACATGTTCCATTTTTCATCACCATCCTAGATGGTTAATTTAAAAATATATTTATTGAATATATATTATTAATGGGTAATATATTTCATAAACATGGTTATAAAATGATAACATAAAAATTAGAAAGCATTATAAATTAATCTATTGATATTAATAAATTACTCAAATAAAACTCATCATGTATTCCATTATGACAAACCATGCCCATAGTTTCTATAAAATAAACATGTGTATAAAAAATAATAGAAAAAAATTTATTTAAATAAATTTTATAATCTATTAATTATAAAATTGTTACATTTCCATTATAAAACATATGTGAAATAATTCTAATTATTAACACCTGATAATGAAAATAAACATTAAATATCTAATGAATTAATAATGAATAATTATAAAAAAGATTAAAAATGTTAACATATATGAAAATTTTTATAAAATAGGATATTAATATGGTTATTTTTATGATCTTGTTGATTAAATCACATTCAAAAAAGTCAAGAGCAAAGGTAAGGGCTCTGTCTCAAAGCCCCTTCTTTGAGACATGTTTTTTATACACCTATTTTTGTGTATATAGTATATATAATTTCTATTTTTTGTATTTTATCATGATTATAAATTTATTCATGGTATTTAATTTTTCATTACATGTTTTCTCTTATAAATTTTTATTTGTATCAAATGTTATCAAATATGTAATGGTTTCTTCATCTCAATTTTTATTATTGAGATATGCTTTGTATTCAACACTAATTTTCTTTGTATAGTGTCTATAATACATGTGGATGTCATTATAATATAATTAAAATTAAATTAAATGGATTTAAAAATACATCTTGTTTTATAACTTTAATGATTACTTAAATTAGGAAGATAATAAAGTTATATTGGGTTTTCTTGACTCAATTTATTTTTTTATGTCATAATTATATCTTTTTTTACACAATTATGAAATATTTTTTTATTCTATACTATGATTATATTATATTTAATTTAAAATATATTTTATAGGTAATTATATTTTCCAATCAAATAAATCTCCTTTTATGGATTTCATTCTTAATAAAATGTGTTGATGTTCAGAAAATTGCTAATCCTCCCCAAATAAACTCTTTTTCTTCCATTTCCATCTTCATTGTTCCTTCAAATATTATGAATTATTATTTTGAAAAAAAAATTGTTTAATTTCAATATATGTTAACATTTATATTTACCTATTTTAAAATGGAATACATATCACTCATTTTACGATGTGGGTTTCAATAATGGTATTTTTAAAATTGAAAGGTTTTTTCCCATTTCATGATTGTATGTTTTTTCTTCCACTCCAAATTTCCTTTTTAAAATATTTATTTATTTTCAATAGATCCGTTATTTAAATTACTCAAAAAATAGTGTTTCAAAAAAAATATTTCCAACTTCTCAAAAGAAACTTTTGTAAATAACTTATAATTTCTTCTTCTTTTAATAATGTTAAAAATGTTTTATTGAAAACCATTTCATTATTTCTGTTCAATTTTCCACATTAAATATAAAATATCTATATCAAAAGGATTAATATATTATAAATCACCATATAAATTTATTTATGAAATAATCCCTTTGTATTATTGAGTTCTTGGTATTATTTGATCAAGTTATAATATAACGTTGTAATATATTATTTGGGAATGTTAAAAAACTATTTTCTTTCTGTGGGTTTTCATGGTATGATAAATGATTGATATCTTAAGACAAAAATATGTATGGATATTTATGGTTGAGGTCTTATATCTTAACATAATGCATTGGTTAAGTTATTATGTCTAATGAGAAAAAATGATATGTGAGTTATGATTCTTTAGTCACTAATGGGATGTGAGTTATGATACTCGAGTCATTAATGGGCCAAGAGTGGTGATGCTAAATTCAGAAATGGGTCAAAATAAGTGATACTTGAACCACCATGTAATGGATAATGATATTTCAATACCTAAACCAGAATTCGATGTTCTCCTATGATTATCTAGGTGTCATAGTTCTTTATTATGCTATGTTTCAATTACATGCCATTTTTTTATGTCATGCGCTAATGATTTATCTCTATGACATGTGTTTATTATCTCACTCATATACCAAGGTTCATGTATATTTTTTAAGATTAAATGTCCTTATATCATGAGATATGTACAACTCTTATTGTTCCATGATATTTTTAATAAGATGTTTCTCTCATTCACATGTTTCTCATGTGCTTATGATCTAACCCTTGATGAAATGTTGGTTAGTTTATTCCTTACTGAATTTTTGAGTTCACCACTTGAATATATTTTCATTACCAAGGTTAGGAAGATTATAATAACTTATAATATTTCTATGAGAGAGTCTAGTGTGGTTTGATTAGGGAGAAATTTTCACAAGTATCATAAAATAAGTTTATTGTATAGTTAATCCTCAAAGACAACAAACCTTCTGTTCTTAGGATTGTAAAATTATTTATGATATGTAATGTTTAAATTTTGAAGATAATTTTTAACATATGAATGTTTATATTTGGTAAATATCACTTGTTATTGAATCTATATTTTAAAGAATGTATTTAAAGCACTGAACCTAGGAGTATAGCTATAGGGTGACTCATTTTGTATGTGAGAAAGGTTGAGTTATTTTTTTTCATAATTTTAGTTATTTTGGGGATTATGATGAGAGAACATTACTAAAAAACATATTAATACATCTGATTTAATGATAACATCCTTAAATTTTGGTCAATCCACTAAAAGAAGAATGTAATATAGTTATGTTTTTTCATTGGATTCATTTCAAAATACAGTTAATAAATTCACCTATGTTTCTGAAAAATATAGGGAAATATAGTGTAACTAATTATCTATGTATATAAACATAGCTAATTAGTTCTTTACTTGTGTTTTCAAATACATTTTTAATTGAATTTTATTTACCCATGTTTTTTTAAACGTGGGAAAATTTTCTTTTATTTGGACTTTTTTGGGAATCTAAGAATTTTATATACCAATGATTTTTTAAACATTCATAAATTTTATAGTACATAAAAATATTTGGGAGTCCATCCCCTGACGACCCCCCCCCCCCCTTATCCTTGAATTCCACACACCCTCCTTCAAAGTAGTGTTAGCCATTGTGCCCCCTCCATCCCACCAGAGAACAACGCTCACTCCCTCCCACTAGCGCTAACCGTGCATTGCTCCTAATCCCACCCACTCCCACTGATCATTGCTCCCACCCTCAGCATCGAATGTTAGCCCTCTTTACCTCTCCTTCTCTCATCTCCCAGTCACCCACACACACAGTGCAACCCCCCACCCCCCTCATTCGTTATTTACTAGCAGACCGCCCGCATCATTTTTGATGTGGGATTACCCCAACACATTATATTAATATACTATATTATTAATATATAATTTTAATGACATATTAATATATTATATTGTTAAATATATATTGTTATATATATATATAATATACCATATTATTAATTTATATGGTTAATAATAATAAATAAAAACATATACACATATATGTACAAAAACATTATTAGTATATTATAAACATATATATACCTAATTGTTATTGTTATTATTAAATAAAAATATATTAAAAATATATTATATAAATATATATTATTAATATATTAAAAACATATATATATATATATAATCATAAATATTATTAATATATTATATATACATTATATACATATAAATAAAATTTTAAACATATAAATAAAATATATCTGGGTTAATATATAAATTATATAATATATTTTCAATATATATATAATATATACAATATATAAAATATACAATATAAAATATATAAAATTTTATCGTTAATATATATAATATTCAATATATATGTGGTATATTACTGTATATATTTTATATATTATTATACATATATAATATATTTTTGGTTATATACAATATATATTATTAATATATACATTATATATTAGTAATTATAATAAATATATATATATATATATATATATTAGTTATGTTTTCTTAAAAATATGGGTAAATTAGTCACGAAATTAAGATAATGTTATTAACTTAAAAATGAGAAACATTTTAAAAAGTTTCTAAAAATTACTAATTTAAAAACATTATCCAGAAACACTTTTAATTCAAAATTAGAAAATTTGAGAAAACATAACAAAATGTAATTTTTTTATTGATTAAAGATTATGTGGTTTTCTAGAAATGACATTTATGTATTGATTTAAAAAGTCAAAGTAGGCTATGGCAATGATTCACCTCGCGGTAATAACCCTGAAATGGTTTGTTGGGTAATAACTCGATCTTCATCCGTTGAATGATAATGTGGCCTAACTGATTGCCTATTTTGATACTCTCTGAGGGTATTATTTACTAATTCATGTGATCTTTATGAACCATTATGATGGATTTAAAAACATTTCAGTTAGAAAACATAATAGGAATATGACCTTGGATAACCTAGGGAGTAATAGGTTGATCCAATTATATCATAGCTCAACTAAACTTTTGAATGGTAAAATTAAATGTGCCATTGTGGAAGACATCTTATGATTGAGGTTAAATTATTATTATCATTTAATATATTTTTATTGGATATTATAAAAACCATTTTGGTTTTAGTATTTAGTTAGAAATATAGTCGGGAAAATGGTGTTATGAAAGGAATGTCCCTATAAACTCTTACAACCGACAAAGGAAGAATATTTTGTACAAATTATTGAGATAAAGGAAAATATCAACACATAAGTGGGAAAATATAAATCTCTAAGAATTTAATATTGTGACATTGATATCTTAGTAGAAAATATATCTTAAGTATCTTATGGGTCCCTTAACTTTACTCGTTAGTGAATGATACTTAAAATTGTGATGAATCAATTTCTTTAAGTGAAGAGAATTTAAATTCCTAATATTTTAGTATATATTTTATTTTAATTAAATACCATGTTGAATAACATCCTATACACATAACACCAAACCAAAACGAATCACGATACATTTTACTAAGCTAAAATTATAAGTACTTAATTTTACCATTA
Organism: Viscum album; assembly: GCA_963277665.1. Taxonomy (NCBI): domain Eukaryota; kingdom Viridiplantae; phylum Streptophyta; class Magnoliopsida; order Santalales; family Viscaceae; genus Viscum; species Viscum album. The sequence goes on along the minus strand of OY728133.1, from coordinate 122,563,447 downwards.
TAATGTAGTCATTGAATTGGTGGTTATGAATAAAATTAATTGAATTTTGAAATATATATATATATAAATAAAAATAATATGTATTTTTAGATATCTACATATTGATAAAATTAAATTAGGGTAGCAAAATAACCAATAAGATCATTTTGTGATTAAAAATGAATTTTTCTAAAACAATATTTTTGGACACTAAAATTTTTTATATATTATTATTTAATGATGACAAAATATATTTTTTATAAGAATAATTTATTATCACTAGTTTCATTATTAATTAATATGAAATAATAATAATAACTAATATTTGAAAAAAAATCATTTTCCTTTTAAAATAGTTTTTCCTTATATTTTATATTTCCATATAAAAGTTAAATATATAAATTTTAGAGTTTTATTTTAAAGAAATTAACATTTTTGGATTTACCATAATGTTTTTATCTTATGGTTATTTTTTCTATTTTTTCAAAATTATTGATTTTTAGGTGAATAGTTAAAAAATTATTTTTTACAAATACTATATCATTTATTTCTTTATCAAGATTAAATTAAACCTAAAATTTATAAAATAGTTTTCTCAAAAAAAATATTACCATACATAGCATAGATCATAAATGTTATTCATGCAATAAATCTTGGGAGTTTATAAGACATGAATCATAATTGAATGAAACAACATCATCCATGAGAGCATAACATTGGAAAATAAATAGATTTTTGGAATACACATGATTATATAAAATCATATTTCAAGGATAACCAATACATTTATAACATGTTAGGCTTAGGTTAACCACCCATGTACCTACATTGGTCTTAGGATAACCTCCAGTGTGCCCACTTTTGGGCTTGGGATATCCTCATGTGTACCCTATTTTGAGCTTAGGAAAACAACTTTTACACCCTATTACATTCTTGGTATAACATTAATATATCATTTTATATTATATAACATTAATCATTACCCAATTTAGTAGAGGTAGATATAGGTCCCACTTATTCCAAGATGAAAATCACCCATACCTATACCACATGATCAAAAAACATTCATCATATCAGAACCCAAGAAAAAAAATGATTTTCATATTCATTTCATCATAGAATAACCTATGTAAAATAAATAGGTTTCAAAATCACTTGATCATTTCAAAAAATCATAAACTACTGAAAAAAAAGGTAGGTTTCATAGGCATTATGTCATCATAAACTTAAATCATTCAAAGAAAAAAATAAGAATGGTATCCTTGGATCATATCGCCAATAAAAAATAAGTAACATCAAAGGATTTCATATGAAATGGTAAATTACTTTGAAATAATACATGGAACATTTCTTGAGTAAAATAGAATTTTCACTTTGAAAAAAACTTCTTAAAAAATAAAAAAAATTCAAAATCCTTTATTTTGAAAATAAATATGAAAACCTAATAAGTAAGGATTAAAATAATTTAAATCATTAATGGAGTAAACTACCCTTTACACATTGAAAAAAAATCTATAACAAAGAAAAGTTTTAAAATCATTTTCTTCTAAATTTAGATTTGAATCTTATTAAGGAGACTTTGAAAATCATTTAAAAATTTACTTGAGGAATGTAACCATTCTTTGAAAAACACCTATTTAAAATTAAAAAATTGTGAAAAATGAGGAAATAATTTCATTTTAAAATAACCTTGAAAAAATATAATTGAATATTTAGATAAAACAATGGTCCAGATGTCAGGTAATTTATTTCATTCCATACATATTAAAATAAATATCCCTATCACATTTTTGATAAAATCTAAACGGGCCTTGTTTGAAAAAAATATGAAAAATACAATTAAATTACCTTTTTAAAAACTCAAATATGGTTAAAAATTTTTCTAATAAATACTTTGGGTAATTTTAATAAAATGAAAACATTTTTAGAAAACATGGATATAAAAGAAAATGGGTTATCAACTAAAGAAGGAAATAAATACGATTTTTATTAAAAAATATTTTGATATATTTAGTATATAAGGAGAGGAAAATGAAAGTAAAATATGTATTATTAAGAAATAAACATAAAAGAATGAAATTCATTATATTATTGAGATAATTTTCATAAGATTTCATCATCATAATCTTAAAACTAAAAAATCCCAATAAACGATGAGATTATATCATGAAACCCTGACCACATTTGTAATATTGAATCATAAGCCCCATGAAGGAATAATATAAAATTAAAATGAAAATATAATTATGAGAGATAAATTTATTATATTAAATTTTATGCTTCATGTATATACAACTCATAAAATTTGATAGGTGCACAATATATCATATGTCCCAAAAAGTACAAATTGAGACAAAAGTCACTTACCGCTTTGGTATCTTTTGAAACATCAACCCGAAGAAAGAGATATATTAAAATGGATATTAAATTACCCTTAATTTTCATGAAAAAAAATATAAAATATGTTCATGAAAATTAGATACACCACATTTAATAAACAAGTGGTGAATATGGAGTGTCTCTCACAGATACAAAAGTGAGACAAAAAAACCATTACCTTAAGTATCAACTTCTTTATTACACATTTTAACCACATTTATAATAAATATAATATTATTGTAAATATATTAAATAAAAATAATTTTATATAAAAAATATATATATGATTTATTAATGATCTTTTATTACACGTTTATTAACAATTCCATGTTAAAATATCATTTCTGTTAATAAATGCATTGTTTTTGTGTATGCTTTGATTTTTTCTTTTTGGTCTTATAAATTTGATAATGGTTAAATCATATCCATAATTATAACCCTGATTAAATATCATATATACTTATTATATATTTATTTATAGTAATCCAATAATGTTAGAGATAAAAAATGAAATACATTGTTTATGGAGACAGTTGGTAGTACGTATGCATGATTGTTGTTTCCATTTTCTCAATGGATGAAAAGAGAAAATTTTAAATAATAAATTACCATTAAATTATTATTATTATTTCACATATATCAAATATTTTCATTAAATTTAATCTAATTATCTACCATGTAATGTTTTAGTGAAAAATGAATTGTATCTCTTCGGAAGGAGATAATCTATCATATAGGCAAATGACATTATCGTATCCCCTGAGAAATTAGAATTAAGAAGGTATATGTAATATTAAAATTATATCAGAGTAATTATATCCTAAATATCACATAAATATGCTAAATATTTCATTATATACATATTTTATAGGTGGTTATGAAAAAATAATTATATCAGTTCGCAAGTTAGTAGTCTTTAATACACATGATCGATGGTTTCATTTCACGTATGATAGAATAAGATATGGATATAAGTTATGACATAAAAATAATAAAATATAATTATATTTTAGATACTTGTGTTATTATTTTTATATTATTATTAAATGAATGGAGGTGGGAAGAGAAGAAGTAAAAAAATAAGATTTTAGTAAGGACAATTACCTTTTCTTAGAACAACCCCCTTTGGATATCTTATTAAAGACCATTGGGATGGTCTTTGGGGATAACTAGAAGATATGTAACATAGATAATTATTTTTGGGATATATTTTTTAAGGTTTTGGTTGATCCAAATGACTTATGAGGTGTGAATAAGTGAGGGGAAGTGGCGGCCCTTTATAATTGAGGAAAAGTGGTATTTTTGTAAATACCAAAACTTATTCAATAATGGGAAGTAACCCTCTAATAAAGTTACTCAGAAAAATATAATAAAAGTATTGGAGTAAATATATATTCAATAATCACCTATACCACACAAAAAAATATAACATATTGTTCCTTAACGCCAATGTTTCCTTACTTTTACAATTTTACTTCTCACTACAGTAACTAGTATTTTTACCTAGGTAATTTGTAATTTAAGAATATAAATATGTAAAAATAAATATATAATTCTTACCTACTAGTTAAAAATATTAAATATAGTTTTAAAAATAAGAAATATTGGTGTGTGGAAAATTGATTTTTAAAAAAATGCATGTAACACTCAAATCTCTGTTTTAACCTTTACCATAGTAACGAAGTTTTAACTATTTAAGAGTCAATATAATTATTATAAAAGAAAAGTTGGTCCATTATTGGAAGATTTTTTATATTTTTATATATTTCTAAATCAATTCTATGAATATATTATTTTTAGGAATTTAAAATCATTAAATAAAATATCATTTATTATAAAATGACATTAATGTCAATTTTTAAACTATTCTTTTAATTTGACTTTAAAATTATCAATAAAATGTTGTAATTAGAATATATTATTTTCAAACCAGCCTAAAATTTCAAATTTATCATTAAAATTAATGTAATGAAATAATCCATTCAATTTATATTACATTTTATATTTTTAGTATTATTTATTTTAATTTTCAATTAATTAAATAATTATTGTGTTTGTCTTGTTTAAGCTTTTAATGTAATTATATAATTATTAAAAATAAATTAACCTCATCAAATTAATCTCAGTTTTCTCAAAATTAAATAATTATTCGTTCACGTCTTACTTTTGTCCTTATGTGAACCCATAATTGAAATTAGAAGCAAGTGAGGGATATTTTTTCTTTTTCTTCACTTAAATTATTACAATGGTTAATTTTTTGGAACATTTCCCACACCTAAACATAAATATAAAACCTAAGGTAATAACCGTTGAAATAAGGTTATACTATAGTAATTTTAAATGTTTTTAGGTTATTCTATACCTTATCATTTTAGTTTAACCCCTTTGTAAACCTGTTTTAACCTTAACCGCAGTAATTAATATTTACTTTTTTAAAATTAATTATGGTAAAAATTTAAGTTGAACTTATTTGATGATATTAAATATTATTATTATAACTATTGAATCTATTTTTAATATTTTAATTCATATAATTGGAATAATTTAATTTAAATTTAACCCTACATATGTGACAAAAAACAGTTTTCTAAAGAGAACATTCAAAATTTTAAGAAGTTTTTATACCAAAATTCAGTATTAAATTGACCTTAATGACCTAAATGGGATTAATAAATATATAATTGAAGTAATTATAATTTAAAAAAAATTATCCTTCTACATTATTTAAATGAAAAGGAATTTTTCAATAAAAACCAATATTTTCACTATTCATTGAAAAAACAATCTTTTTAGAAAAATCCCAAAAATTCACCCTAATATAATTTTGACATGTAGATTAATAAAAATTAAATTAAATTTCTCAAATTAATTTTCTAAAACTTTCAAAAATAATTTTTTTTTTCAAATAAGAAAAAATAGTTTTTGAGAAAATGGAATTTTCGAAATATATAAAGACTTTACCAAAAAATAAATACCTTTTAATAGACAAGTTTTTTATATAAAACCATTATACATAATATATAAAATGTGTTTATTCATATTCATTCGCCAAATTTTAATAGCTAGGTGATAATATGTCACGACCCGCCCTCGGGACCCGTGCTGTGACTACACCAAGCCCGCCTTCCATAGGCCAGGGGCTGGCGACTAGCACCAAGGCGTAAATCCCAACAAAAAGGGAAGGCATTGCCTTTCAAAAGTAAACAACCACCACAGAGTAAGCAAGCAGGAAAGTAAACACTAAGTAAAAACAGAGTACAACTGAAGTGCAGAAAAGTAAATGGGCCAGTATACAAACCCAAACTGAAAGTAAAGTACAACTCGAAAGGGAAAACAGCAACTGTAAAGTAAAAGCCGCTACACCGAGCTATCCACTAGAAATCCCACCTGAAGGGTGGGTACAGATAGCTCCACTGCTCCTCGGGTCCCGTCGTCCGCTCCGAACACGTCCTGCCCAGTGGTCCACCTCCAGGTACCGTCCTGCTCTGCAAGCCTCAGCCAAGATCAACGTTGTCCGTCGTCTGCAACCAACACAACGTAGTGCGGGCATAGCCCGTGGAGGGGTGAGTATAAGATACTCAGTAGGGACCCCGAGACCACTGAAGGTCTCCGAAAATCCACAAAGGATAAACCACAAAGGAAGATACAATCACGAAGTAACAACCGACACTGCTTAGGTATATGACCATACATATACCTAAGTCATCAATTCCAATACGCTCCAACCTCCGATCCCAAGTACAACTCATTCCACACAGGAAAGTAAACGTATTCCACACAGGAAAGCAAAACGAAATCCACACAGGATAGCACAACTCAATTCACACAGGAAAGCAACAGGATTCAGCTCACACAGGTATACTTCTTCAAAGGACGATAAAGATGATCTCTGATCCATCTAAGTTGTCGGACCCATGAAGGATCGATAGGTAACTGACCCCCGCAAAGACCCACACAGGATCGGGCCCACACAGGACCAGTAGGCGCTGGTTCACACAGGACCGCTGAGCGCAAAGACCCACACAGGATCGGACCCACACAGGATCGGGCCCACACAGGACCTGTAGCATTGATCCACGTAGGATCGCTGAGTGTTGTAGTCGTCGTCGAATCCACCAAGGATCCCAGTACTGTTGTCGCAGTCATAGTAGCAGTAGCAGTAGTAGTCATAGTCGTAGCCAGCACTAGGGTTCCCGCACATAGCAAGCTCGATCGGGAGGGTCCGCTCCACGAGCCGAGAGGCTGATACATCAACTGTCACAAAGTCCAGAGTTGATGAATCCAAAAGTTCTGTATCGTCAACAGGAACTCAACGCAACAGACGGCGCGTCGATCGGACGCCCGGTCTGAGAGTTATTGGCTTTTTCGTCCCAAGGGCCCGGTTGGTTTTTAAGGCAAAACCAACCCGACCGTACTCCACCTGCGTCCAAACCTCGGGCAGAGTATGCCAAAAGATCCGTCTCACTGAGAGGAACACAACAAAGCTGACGACGCGTCAATCGGACGTCCGTAGCTCAAGATATGAGTGTTTCCGCTCCGAGGGCCCGGTTGGTTTCGTGTACGAACCAACCCGGCCAAACTCAAAGTATTCCGAAACTTTGAGTGCGATATACCGAAACGACCGTCTCGATCCAAGGATCGCATCGCCGCTGACGATTCGTAAATCGGAGGTCCGTAGCTCATGTTATGGGCAAAATACCGAAATCAATTCGAAAACGGGGGGTCCGGGTCCTGCCCGACCCCCCCTGGGTCGGCCCGAACCGGGTCGACCCGGCCCGGATCCGACCCGGCCCGGCCAGCGGCGCGGTCAGGCGCGGCGGCGCGGCCTGGGCGCCGCTCGGGTGCCACGTGCGGGGGGCAAGGCCCCTGCCTCTTCTCTCTGGCGGCGCGGCTGAAGCCGCGCCTTTGAGAAACCGACCCCCACGTGGGGGCCTGCTTTTGAGAAAACGGGGGGGCGCTGCCCCCCCCCCCCCCCCTTTTGTAACCGCGGCCCCCCCTTTATGGGGGGGGGGGGGGGGGTTGGCCAGCTAGGGGAATTTATTCCCCCGGTCCTTCTCCCTTCCGGCCGGCCCAACATGGCCGGCCGGTTCTTCCTCAACGGGACCAGCAAGGCCAGTCCCCCTTCCGGCTTCCGACACCGGTGGCCCGGCGAGCCGCCGTACTTCTCGTTCCGCCGCGGCCCGGAACCGGCCTCGGCCTACGTCGTCCGGCGCGGTGCGACGGCACCGCGCCCCTCCGCTGTGGCCCCACTCCGTCTGTGGCGCCTTTGGTTTCCTTCGACGCGGCGCGACGGCGTCGCGTTCTTGATATACTTTCTGTAGCACGGCGTGACGGCGCCATGCGATTATAGCCTTGCGATTCTCGTGTGGTGCGACGGCACCACGCCATCTCGTTCATCCGCAAGGAAATAATATTCAAGGACAGAGGAGGGGGGATTCGGCCGTGTTTGTGCGCCCCCCCCCCCCCCCCCCTCATTATTCGATAACACTTAACAATAATCCTCAAGATTGTCATGCTAGAACCAAGAACGAGAATAAATAAATAAGAAACAACAAACCCCTACCTCGGTTCAAGAACGATGATCGTCAACGACCCGCGGAAGACGAGCGTCGCGGTGGTCGGCGTCACGGAAGAAGGACGTTGATGTCGTGAATCGAGGATTCAAAGTTCTTTGACGACGATTTCGTCACGGGAAATGGTCGCGGAAGAGATGACGCGGAAGAAGTACGTCGTCGGTATCGCGGGTATGACGTCGCGGAAGATGGTTCCCGAGAACGTGGCATTCTTCATCGATGTTCGAAGGTTCTTCGCGTTCTTTGTCAAAGCTTGAAGAAGAAGAAGAAGAAGAAGTAGGTTCCAAATTCTCTCAAGATTGTCTAGAGAATTCTAACCCAAATAAAATAAGCTAAGGTCTTATTTTATTTACTCAACCAAACCATTTGAAATTCAAAGGTTTGAAATTAATCAACTCAACCCATTTAATAACCTAAGTTGTCAAGCTCATTAAAAAGGGGAGTTTAAGGGAGTTAAAAAAAAAGAGGTGAAGAGTTATGCTTCGTGTGGGCCCCACCACACTTAATCCTTCCAAGGGAGGTTAAGTGGATGTGGGTCCCACCTTTAACTCCCTTTGGGAGAGGTTAACCAACAAAATAAAAATAAAAAGTGTTTCCACATTTTTATTTAACTTCTTATAATTTCTCCCAAAAACTAACTTTCATCCCGCATAAAACGCAACCTCGGAAAAGGTCTACTTAAGAGAAAATCGGCGCTGCGAGTTCATCGGTGCCCTCAGAATTTGATTCCGGGCACCGGTTCAAAAGTTAGAAATTCCCGCTCGTTTGTTCACTGAACGTACCTGAGCCAAACTTCGGAAAATTATTCCGGGCACTCCGGGCCTCAGAATCAGGTGCCGTCAGAAACCGCGCTCTTGTAAAATTCCAAAGAAAATTAAGAAAAAATTTCCATTGAATTTTACGGGTCTTTACATTACTCCCACCTCAGGACTTTACGTCCCCGTAAAGATACATCAAAAACTAGGGAAACAAATGAGGGTACTGAGCACACATCTGAGCCTCCCGCTCCCAAGTGCTCTCCTGGAGATTCTCGTGCTTCCATCTGATGCGCACTAGAGGAATCGATTGTCCACATAGGACCCGCTCCTGTTGATCCTCGATCTCCACCAGGACCTCCGTAAAAGTCACCCCATCGTCAACATCAAGATCCCCATGGTCAATGTTGTGCGTCGGGTCGTGCACGTATCTCCTCAGCTGAGACACGTGGAAGATGTCGTGCACCCGGTGCAACTGAGGTGGTAGAGGCAGGCGATAATCCACCTCGCCAATCCTTCAGAGGACCTGGAAGGGTCCGATGAAGCACGGAGATAACTTTCTGCCTCGGCCAAATCTCTGAATACCACATCAAGGTGAGACCCGCAAGAAGACGTGGTCGCCATCCTCGAACTCTAGTGGCCTCCGCCTCCTGTCAGCGTATGACTTCTGCCGCTCTGAGCTGTCCTCATCCGCTCCTGGATGACCTGGACCTTCTCTGTCGTGGCCTGGACCATCTCCGGACCCACAAGTGCTGACTCCCCAGGGTCTGTCCAGCACAAAGGAGATCTACAAGGTCAGCCGTACAATGCCTCGTACGGTGCCATTCCGATGGTGGAGTGGTAGTTGTTGTTGTACGCAAACTCCACCAAGGGTAGGTGGTCCTCCTAGCTGCGACCAAAGTCGAGGACACATGCACGGAGCATGTCCTCAAGAGTCTGAATGGTCCTCTCCGTCTGACTATCCGTCTGAGGGTGAAAGGCTGTGCTCAGACGTAGCTGCATCCCGAACACCTCCTGTAACCCCTTCCAAAGCCGAGAAGTAAAACGACCATCCCAATCGGAGACGATAAATGATGGCACACCGTGGAGTCGCACAATCTCCTGAACGTAGATACATCCCAAGCTCTCCACTTATCCCTGCTCTCTGATGGGTAAGAAGTGTGCCGACTTGGTGAGTCGGTCAACAATCACCCAAATGGAGTCATGACCTATGGATGTGCGTGGAAGTCTAGTCACGAAGTCCATAGATATGTTGTCCCACTTCCACTCCGGAACCTCCAAGGGCTGTACCAAGCCTGCTGGTACCTGATGCTCTGCCTTCACCTGCTGGAAGGTGAGGCATCAAGAAACGAACTCTGCTACAACCTTCTTCATGCCCGGCCACCAGTGCTGTCATCTGAGATCCTGGTACATCTTCGCCACTCCTGGATGTACCGCCAAAGGAGAAGTGTGAAACTCTCTCAGCACCTCCTCTCGCAAAGTGACTGGTACCATGGTACGTCCTCTGAAAATGATGTCATGCTCTGCTCTAAGGGAGAAACCATCAGGTGCCTATCCTGAGGATATATGTGCACGTCGTGTCTCACATTCAGCGTCCTCACGCTGTGCCTCTCTAACTTGCTGTAGTAGAGGAGGGGTGACTGTGAGAGACTGGAGGAAGGCTGCTCCATCTCTATCTACGAAGGATATCTGCAAAGAGGCTAGCTGCTCTGTCGCCTCCTCAAGTAGTTGAATGCCCGTCCTCCTGCTGAGGGCATCGGCTACTACGTTCCCCTTCCCAGGAGTATAGACTATCTCAAATTCATAGTCCTGGATGAACTTGAGCCATCGCCGCTGTCTCAGGTTCAGGTCCTTCTGCGAGAATATATACCTGAGACTCTCATGATCGGAAAAGACTGTAAAGCGCTCGCCCATCAGGTAGTGTCGCCATGTCTTCAGAGCGAAGACCACTACTGCTAACTCCAGGTCATGGGTAGCGTAGTTCTTCTCATACGGCCTCAACTGACGTGATCCATAGGCGATCACTGCCCGCTCCTGCATCAGAACGCATCCGAGTCCAGTCCCTGATGCATCGCAGTAGACTATGTACCCTACTCCGTCCTCAGGCAACCTCAAGATAGGTGCGCTGGTCAATCTCTGTCTCAGCTCCTAGAAGCTCTACTAACAACTGTCTGACCACATGAAGGGTTTCCCCTTCTTCGTCAAAGCTGTGAGTGGTGCCGTAACTCTAGATAAGTCTGGCACGAATCTCCGATAGTGTCCATCTAGTCCCAAGAAACTTCGAACCTCCGTCACGCTCCTGGGTGGATCCCAAGCTAGCACTACCTCGATCTTCGTGGGATCCACTGCTACTCCCTCCTCATAGATGATGTGTCCCAAGAAGTGGACCTCACATATCCAGAACTGGCACTTCGAGAGCTTACCATAAAGCTGGTGCTCTCGGAGTGTGTCCAGTACAACTCGCAAGTGGTAGGCATGTTCCTCCTCAGTCGTCGAGTAAATCAGTATGTCGTCGATGAAGACCACGACAAACCGATCGAGGTATGGCTGAAAGATCCTATTCATGAGGGCCATGAACACTGCTCGAGCATTGGTTACGCCGAAAGGAATAACCAAGAACTCATAGTGGCCATACCGACATCTGAAGGCCGTCTTCTGCACGTCCTCGTCTCTGACTCTGAGCTGATGATATCCTGACCTGAGGTCTATCTTCGAGAACCACCGTGCTCCCTTGAGCTGATCAAAGAGTTAATCAATCCTTGGTAGCTGATAATTGTTCCTCACTATCACATGGTTCAGGCGACGATAGTCAACACAAAGTCGCAAGCTCCCGTCCGCCTTCTTGGCGAACAATATCAGGGAAGCCCAGGGTGAAACACTGGGTCGGATGAACCCCTTGGCCTGCAAGTCCTCCAACTGTACCCGTAGCTCTCGAAGCTCGGCGGGGGCCATTCGATATGCTGGAGTTGATATCGGGGCTGTCCCGGGGTACAGGTCAATATAAAAGTCTACCTCTCTGCGTGGAGGTAGCCCTAGGACGTCGTCGGGAAAAATGTCCGCAAACTGATCCACCACTGCAGGAAAACCAGGACTACGCACGTCAACTGCTCCAAGGATGAGGCTAGCCAACTGATGAGTGATGGGCTGTCCTCTCCTCCGCGGAAGTCCATCCTGTGCTGCAAAGGCTCCCTTCTCGCCGGTGAAGGTGAACCTGCTCCCGTCGGTGCGTACACATCGCACCTTGCGCCTAAAACAGTCAATCTGTGCATGGACCGTAGATAGCCAATCCATGCCCAAGATGACGTCGTAAGGCCTCGACGCTGCTACAAGAAGATCCCAGTCGAAGCTCTCGCCTCCTAGAGTAAGCTCACACCACCGGCACCAGTGCGTAATCGTCGAGTCTACTTCCGTAGGAGTCTCTAGCCGTAAGGATCGAGCCAACGGCTTTGTCGGAATCTCCGAGCTCCGAACAAGGGCAGCGGCTATGAAAGATTGACTCGCTCCTGTGTCTATAAGTACTGCATCAAGGGTGGAATAGACATAGATAGTACCTCGAATCATCTCAGGTGCGCCGTGGTCGTAGGTCTCCGCTGCCTAGAGCTGTGCCTGTCTCTGCCTGCCATCTCCCTGTGGTCGGGGTGGACCTCCTGGTGGTGGTGGTGGTGGTAGAGCCTCAAAGCGTCGCCCACCACCGGCTGCTCGTCCAGCTCCTCTTCCTCGTCCGCATCCTCCCTGCAGACCGCCACGGTCGACCCTCTGCCTCTTCCTCGGTGGTCCCTCAACCGTCTGCTGCTCCTCGGCACGGCGGGTCGGGCAGTCACGAGCCATGTGGCCCTGCCCGCCGCACGAGTAGCACTGCCTGCCTCTCGAAAGACTGGCTCCGCGCTGTGTGCCCCGCACTACTGAGCCAGTGTTTGAGGTCGTCTGCTTGAAGGTCTGGTCTTCCTGGACCCCTGAGTCATCCGTCGACTGCCTGCTGCAGAAGACTCTGCCAAGTGCCGCCCTGCGGTGGGTCTCGGCGCTAGTGTAGACTCAGCAAGGAAACTCTCGATCAAAAGGGTCCGCTCCAGTACTCATGTCTGAGTCGGTATACTGAGAGAGATCAGTGATGCCCTGATCTCGGGTCTCAAACCCTGCTCGAAGGTCCGGGCCCGGAAGAATGGGTCCCGTACCATGTCAGTCGAGTAGCGCGAGAGATCAGTAAATCTCGCCGAGTACTGAGTGACCATCATGCTGCCCTGCCGCAGCTGAAGAAGCTCTTGAATATGCACCGCACGAAGGGTGGCTAGGACGAACACCGAGCAGAAGAGGCTCTCAAAGTTCGTCCATAGAAGAGATGCCTCATCGTGCACCTGGAGCATCAAGCTCCACCATCGTCCTGCTGATGCGTGTAGTAGGCTCGCAGCGAGGATCACCATGAGGTCTGCTGGTGTCCTCACTAGCCTAAACACACGTACCACTACCTCCAGCCAGTCCTCGGCTGCCTGGGGGTCCGTCTCCCCACGAAACCCGGGCGGTCGCTGGCGCTGAAACTCATGCAGTGCGCTGAGGCGACGTGCATCGTCAGCGGCTGGTGCTGGAAGCATCGGTGGCTCGACGGGTAGAGCTACCGCCGGTGCCACTGCTGACAAAGGGCCCGGCACCGAGGCCTCGTCGCTCGGTGGGCTGTCGTCACGCTCGACTCTCGGAACCCTAGCTGGCTTCCGTCATGGGGCCATCCCGAAAAGGTAACAGGTGCGCCACGGTCAGAACAGTATACCTGGTGAGCTGATATATAAAGTAATCACAAAGAAAACATTGAAACACACACACAATCAATGTTTTCATGCATTAAGTCGGAAATAAGAAGTCAGGGTCCTGGTGTACGGATACGTCGGCCGCCGCACCAACACTGGACTCCCTGGACTAATAACCACACTCAATACGCTAAACATTATTGCTTCTCATAGAAAAGATCAGAGTTCACGGTAGAACCGAACTCCTCTGATACCAATTTGTCACAACCCGCCCTCGGGACCCGTGCCGTGACTACCCCAAGCCCGCCTTCCATAGGCCAGGGGCTGGAGACTATCACCAAGGCATAAATCCCAACAAAAAGGGAAGGCATTGCCTTTGAAAAGTAAACAACCACCATAGAGTAAGCAAGCGGGAAAGTAAACACTAAGTAAAAACAAAGTATAACTGAAGTGCGGAAAAGTAAATGGGCCAGTATACAAACCCAAACTGAAAGTAAAGTACAACTCGAAAGGGAAAACAGCAACTGTAAAGTAAAAGCTGCTACACCGAGCTGTCCACTGGAAATCCCACCTGAAGGGTGGGTACAGATAGCTCCACTACTCCTCGGGTCCCGTCGTCCGCTCCGAACACGTCCCGCCCAGTGGTCCACCTCCAGGTACCGTCCTGCTCTGCAAGCCTCAGCCAAGATCAACGCTTTCCGTCGTCTTCAACCAACACAACGTAGTGCGGGCATAGCCCGTGCAGGGGTGAGTATAAGCTACTCAGTAGGGACCCCGAGACCCCTGAAGGTCTCCCAAAATCCACAAAGGATAAACCAAAAAGGAAGATACAATCACGAAGTAACAACCAACACTGCTTAGGTATATGCCCATACATATACCTAAGTCATCAATTCCAAAACGCTCCAACCTCTGATCCCAAGTACAACTCAGTCCACACAGGAAAGTAAACGTATTCCACACAGGAAAGCAAAACGAAATCCACACAGGATATCACAACTCAATCCACACAAGAAAGCAACAGGATTCAGCTCACACAGGTATACTTATTAAAAGGACGATAAAGATGATCTCTGATCCATCTAAGTCGTCGGACCCACGAAGGATCGATAGGTAACTAACCCCCGCAAAGACCCACACAGGATCGGGCCCACACAGGACCTGTAGGCGCTGGTTCACACAGGACCGCTGAGCGCAAAGACCCACACAGGATCGGACCCACACAGGATCGGGCCCACACAGGACCTGTAGCACTGATCCACGTAGGATCGCTGAGTGCTGTAGTCGTCTCGAATCCACCAAGGATCTCAGTACTGTCGTCGTCGCAGTCACAGTAGCAGTAGCAGTAGTAGTCACAGTCGCAGCCAGCACTAGGGTTCCCGCACACATCAAGCTCGATCGGGAGGGTCCGCTCCACGAGCCGAGAGGCTGATACATCAACTGTCACAAAGTCCAGAGTTGATTTATCCAAAAGTTCCGTATCATCAACAGGAACTCAACGCAACAGACGGCGCGTCGATCGGACGCCCGGTCTGAGAGTTATTGGCTTTTTCGTCCCAGGGGCCCGGTTGGTTTTTAAGGAAAAACCAACCCGACTGTACTCCACCTGCGTCCAAACCTCAGGGCGGAGTATGCCAAAAGATCCTTCTCACTAAGAGGAACACAAAAAAGCTGACAACACGTCAATCGGACGTTCGTAGCTCAAGATATGAGTGTTTCCGCTCCGAGGGCCCGGTTGGTTTCGTGTACGAACCAACCCGGCCGAACTCAAAGTATTCCGAAACTTTGATTGCGATATACCGAAACGACCGTCTCGATCCAAGGATCGCATCGCCGCTGACAGTTCGTCAATCGGATGTCCGTAGCTCAAGTTATGGGCAAAAGACCGAAATCGATTCGAAATAAGCGGGTCCGGGTCCGGGCCGACCCGGCCCGACCCCCCCTGGGTCGGCCCGAACCGGGTCGACCCGAACCAGGTCGACTCGACCCAGGTCCGACCCGGCCCGGTGCGGCGGCGCGGCCTGGGTGCCGCTCGGGTGCCACGCGCGGGGGGCAAGGCCCCCGCCTCTTCTCTCTAGCGGTGCGGCTGAAGCCGCGCCTTTGAGAAACCGGCCCCCCACATGGGGGCTTGCTTTTGAGAAAACGGGGGGGGCGCTGCCCCCCCCCCCCCCCCCCTTTGTGTAACCGCGGCCCCCCCTTTATGGGGGGGGGGGGTTTGGCCAGCTGGGGGAATTTATTCCCCCGGTCCTTCTCCCTTCCGACCGGCCCAACATGGCCGTCCGGTTCTTCCTCAACGGGACTAGCAAGGCCGGTCCCCCTTCCGGCTTCCGACATCGGCGGCCCGGCGAGCCGCCGGTCTTCTCGTTCCGCCGTGGCCCGGAATCGGCCGCGACCTTCATCATCCGGCGCGGTGCGACGGCACCGCGCCCCTCCGCCGCGGCCCCGATCCGGCCGCGGCACCTTCGGTTTCCTTCGACGCGGCGCGACGGCGTCACGTTCTTGATAAACTTTCCATGGCGCGGCACGACAGCACCGCGCGATTATAGCCTTGTGATTCCCGCTTGGTGCGACGGCACCACGCCATCTCGTTCATCCGCAAGGAAATAATATTCAGGGACAGAGGATGGGGGATTCGGCCGTGTTTGTGCGGTGCCCCCCCCCACCTCTCATTAGTCGATAACACTTAACAATAATCCTCAAGATTTTCATGCTAGAACCAAGAACGAGAATAAATAAATAAGCCACAACAAACCCCTACCTCGGTTCAAGAACGATGATCATCAACGACCCGCAGAAGATGAGCGTCGTGGTGGTCGGCGTCACGGAAGAAGGACGTCAATGTCGTGATGTGAGGATTCGGAGTTCTTTGACGACGATTTCGTCGCGGGAAATCGCCGCGGAAGAGATGACGCGGAAGAAGTACGTCATCGGTATCGCGGGTATGACGTCGTGGAAGACGGTTCCCGAGAACGTGGCGTTCTTCGTCGATGTTCGAAGGTTCTTCGCGTTCTTCGTCAAAGCTTGAAGGAGAAGAAGAAGAAGAAGAAGTAGGTTCCAAATTCTCTCAAGATTGTCTAGAGAATTCTAACCCAAATAAAATAAGCTAAGGTCTTATTTTATTTACTCAACCAAACCATTTGAAATTCAAAGGTTTGAAATTAAACAACTCAACCCATTTAATAACCTAAGTTGTCAAGTTCATTAAAAAGGGGAATTTAAGGGAGTTTAAAAAAAAGAGGTGAAGAGTTATGCTTCGTGTGGGCCCCACCACACTTAATCCTCCCAAGGGAGGTTAAGTGGATGTGGGTCCCACCTTTAACTCCCTTTGGGAGAAGTTAACCAAAAAAATAAAAATAAAAAGTGTTTCCACATTTTTATTTAACTTCTTATAATTTCTCCCAAAAACTAACTTTCGTCCCGCATAAAACCCAACCTCAAAAAAGGTCTCCTTAAGCGAAAATCGGCGCTGCGAGTTCATCGGTGCCCTTGGAATTTGATTCCGGGCACCGGTTCAAAAGTTAGAAATTCCCACTCGTTCGTTCATTGAACGTACCCAAGCCAAACTTCGGAAAATGATTCCGGGCACTCCGGGCCTCGGAATCAGGTGCCGTCAGAAACCGCGCTCTTGTAAAATTCCAAAGAAAATTAAGAAAAAATTTCCATTGAATTTTACTGGTCTGTACATAATAGTTGTGTTTAAATAATAATGTTAATAGCTTATTCTGGTTAGTTAAAACCCGGTGTTGCATTTAATGCAAGTTATTGAAGAAATTAAATTATATGAAAAATATATATTTCATAAAAACATGGGGTGTTAAATTATAAACTCTAAATATATATTTTTTCCTCAAAATTCATCACTCCAATAAAAACAAATGAGGATACTTCGACTTCATAACATCCTCAGGTTCCCATATAGCTTCCTTAAGCTGGTAGTTTCACCACAAAACTTTTACCGGGCGAGTGGTCTTGTTTTTAAACTCATTCTATCTATGATCCAAAATTTCAATTAGTTTTAACTCATAATAAATATCATTCTCCAATTGTATAACTTCTGAGTTCAGTACATGTAAAGGATCAAGTATGTACTTTCTTAAGAGAGATACATGGAACACATTATGGACTTGAGAGAGGTTCTGTGAAAGCACTAAATGATAATCAATTATCCTGATACGATCAAGAATTTCAAAGGGACATGAATATCAATTGATAAAATATCCTTTATATCATAAGAACAATTTCAATATTTGGTTTTATTTAAATAAATTTCCAATTAATCTATGAAATTTATATTCTGATGAATTTTTCATGCCTAAAGCACTGAAATCATAATAATATATATAAGTAATTCCGTTAGCCTCTAAATATTTACCAAAACAAAAAAAAATTATCACATGTTATCCAATAACATCAAAATTTCAACAAAATTTATTCCATGAAAAGTTAACCTGAAGGATTATCCTTGTATGACCCAAATTAAAATCCAAAAATTTAGAAATAAGGTCACAAAATTTCCAGAATAAAATTATCATTAATAAATTATATAACATAGAGTATCTATAAATTTCACATACCAAATATTTGAAGACATTGATCATATATTCTATTTGAACATGGTATGAATTATAAAATTAATTGTTTCCTCATTACTTAAATAAAATAACTAATTACTGAATATATTTAATAAATCCTAATAATTTTTAATCTATATCAATGATATAAAAAACACATTTTCCTTAAAACATTAATCGGTTCTAAGGAAATCAACACTATCCAATTTACATTATTCATATCCATCCTCTATTTATCCTAACAACATTATCTCAACATCATTTACATGTTAAGGGTTATATTTCCCTTAATCACGTGATTTCTATAAAATATCTCCCAACCATTAAATTTTCTTCCAAGATCATCAGTACCATTAAAAATATTCTTAAAATACATAATAAAAAACTTCTACAGAAAAATACTTATATATTTCTTGACTCATGTAATATAATTCATGAATTCAAATACATAAATACTTCAATCATTCCACTTTATTCCTAAACCATTAACTAGGATTCATCATCTTACTTGTTAATACCTCTTTCTTATAATATGAAATATGAGTATTATATTTAGATTAATCAATATCAATTTAATCATGCTTCTTGTGTTTAACATAAAAAATACTATTTAAATATCTCATACCTTTAATATGTTATTTTTAGTCTCTTCATTATTAGTTGAATAACCATTACTCATACAACCATTCTGAGTCTATTTATGATCTTCCTTCCTATGTCATATACTTTTAAAATGCCCATATCTCCCACATCAAAAACATTCAACTACTAATGACACTTTAGGGATACCATTATTCTTATTTATTTCATTAACTAAAATTTCTATTTTTCCTCAGGAATCACTTACATTTTTTCATTTTTTTCCGCACATTACACATTTTTTCATTCCCTTGAGGCATTCCCATGAGAAATTATTCCCACATTATTAACATATAGGAAACCGAATCCTCTTTCCTCCATGTTCTCCACAACCTTAAATCTCAAGAAACTATATTATTCTCTTATTTAGTGAGTTTAAGAGTTATCAAATATAAAAGTTTTTAATCATATATTGATATAATTTATTAGTGATAATCACTATATCCTTCACTCCATTTATCATCCCATTTTATTTCCCATAAACACAATTTCTATCATATTCATGGTTAATCTAGTTCCTTCTAGTTTCTACCATTTACTAAAATAAAAATAATATTGTGAACAATAATATATGCAGTGATAATCCACAAAATCACAAAATAAATAAAATATTTCAAAATACTGACACCTTATCATCAAAAAAATAACACGTTGGGTTTAAATGAGGCTATTATTTGTCATTTTCAATTCAAATAATTCATGATAGTTCATTAATATTTTTTGAATTTCTAAATCATATCCCCTGGGAGTGTCTAACTAGGTGTATAGTAAATCCAATCTAGGTGGTGATTGAGTATATCTCAATGAACCATTTTTAGAGTTATTACCCCTAGGTACAACTTTCCTAGAACCACTTCCACTTATAATATTCAGATAGGGATTTATTTCTAGAAAAACCACGGTCCTTTATTTAACATAAATTAATCTATTCTCTTATATTTAGGACTTTCTTAATTGTTCTCACCAATGTTTTTTCAACCCAGTTTTCTAATGTTTTACAAAAAATTTATTTGATACAACTATAGAAACCCAAACTTCTCACACATATATTACATATTAGTATAAAAATATTCATTATATATCATAAAGATACAAAATATAATCATTTAGTTTTAGTGAATTTAGAAACATAAATACTTAAAAACTGGTTTATAAGTGGGATATATAATCTCCCACTAAAATCTTCGTAACTATAATCCTTCTGATATGTTTCATACAAAGTAACTTTCTCTGTTTCCTGGGGAAAGGAACCATAAGAAAGGGTGAGTTAAGATTCTCAGTAAGGGTATAAATAGGATATATTAATATAACATGTCTATATGGGTATGAAAACATGAGAATAAAATTTGAAAACTATATCCTATATATCATAGATCATAGACATGATTCATGGAATAAATCTGGGACGTTATAAAGACATGAATACAAATGGTATCCAAGAAATATATCTATGATATAATAGAATTGGTATAAGACATATATTTTTGTAATACACATGAGAATATAAAATATTATGTCAAGGCTATCTACCAAGACATTTATAACATGTTATTCTTGGGATAACCACCCTTGTACCTACTTTAGTATTGAGATAACCTCCCATGTACCCTATTTTGGGCATAATATAACCTCACATGTACGCTCTTTCAATCTTGGGATAACCCCACACAAACCCTATTTTGGTTGTGGGATAACATCTATATACCCTTTGAGCTCAATAACATTAATCATTACCCAATGCATTGAAGGGAGATATATGTCCCACTAATAAAATAATTAAAATCATTCATAAATTTTCTAAAATATCATAAAATATTCATCATATCCGAACCAATGAAATGAAATAGTTTTTATAAACATTCCATTATAGACTAACATGTTAAAAATAAACATGTTCGTATCATTTCATAATTTTCTTGTAGCATAACCCAAGGAAAAATAGTCGGTTTCATAAGCATAATTTAATTAGAAACATTAACCATTTAGAAATAAAATAAGGATGATATCCATGGATAATATTACCAGAAAATAATATGTTAAATTGAAGGATTTCATATTAGATGGAAAATGGTATTTAAATATCACTTCGATCATTTGTTAAGAAAAACTTCCTTTCCACTTTGAAAAAACATTTTAAAAAAGAAAACATTTTCTGAATCATTTTATTTGAAAAAATACTTGTAAAATTATAAAAAAAAAGATTTAAAAAATTAAAATATTCAGTGAGTAAAATGTCCTTTCCAGTTTGAAAAACAATTTATAAAGAATAAATCTTTTTTAAAAACATTTTCTTTGAAAATAACCATTAAAAATTATAATGTAATCTTTAAAAATAATTTAAAACATTTCCTCACTTTTTAACATTATAAATTCATGAAATAATGTGGAAATAAGTTTATTTAAAAATAAAATTAAAAAGGAATAATGAAATATTCAATGAAAATAATGGCCGTGATGGCAGGAAATTATGTTCATGTCGTACATGTTAAAACAAAGATTCCTTTCACATTTTTGGTAAAATTCTAACAAGACTGATTTAGAAAATGACATGAAGATTACTTTTAAAAAACTTTTTCAAAAGTAAATAAATGTGTAAATTTTTTTTTAAAATTATTTTTATAATGATAAAATATTTTTTGAAAACACGGATATGAAAAAAAAAATTGTTTTTCAACCGAAGGGGGAAATAAAGAGGAATTTTCTTAAAAACATTATTCTAAACATTTCAGTACATAAAGAGATTAAAATGATTTAAAAAATCATAATGAAATAAATATAGGAGGAATAAATTAATGATTTTCTTGATATATATTTCATAATATTCATCATCTTGATCATAATCATAATCAATCCTGATAAATGATGAGATTGTATCATAAAACTCTTACCACATTGATAACATTAAATAATAATCCCCTTGAATGAATAACATTAAATGAAACATAAAATATTATTAAAATTAATAAATTCATGATATTACATGTCAAAGGGTCTTTATATATACCTCATAAAATAAGGTAGGTGCATTACATAACGTATGTCCCAAAGAAGACAAATTGAGGCAAAAATCACTTGACGCTTTGGTATCATTTGATCCAAAAACCTGATGGAAGTGATATCATAAAATGGAAACATAAATATTTATAATTTACATTATGAAAATATAAAATTCATTAATGTGCATTATATACACCATATATAATAAAAACATATGGAATATGGAATGTATCTCACGTATATACAAGTGACACGGAAAATCACTTACCTTAAGTATAAAATTCATTTGTACACATTTTAAACTCTTAAATAATAGATATAATCTTATTATAAATATATTATAGAACCATACTTATATATATCATACCATATATGATTTACTTATGTCCTTTGATTATCTTTTTCTTAACAATTCCTTGTTAAAATCCATTTTCGGGTGAAAACTTATTTTTTTTCATGTCTGTTTTGATTTTTTATATTCATTCCTCTTAATTTTTTCATTATTAAATAATATAAATAATTTTAAACAATATATAAATATCATATATATTCATTATATATTTATTTATATTAGTCCATTAAAGTTAGATATAGAAAATTAAATATATTGTTAGTGGAGATGATGTGTCATATGTATGCATTAACATTGTTTCCATTTTCACTAAGGATAAAAAAAATAAAGGTAAATAATATATTACCTTTAAATAATAAGTTTTATTCCATATATAAAACATATATTTATTAAATTCACCCTTATTACCATTCATGTGAAGTGTTAGTGAAAAATGAATCACATCGCTTTTCAAGGAGATAGTTCACAATAAACACGAACAACATTATTGAATCCACCACATAATGGAAATTAAGAATATATATTTGATATCATAATTAGAAAAGTATAATTATATCATAAATATGTTAAAATTTTCATTATACCTATTCAGGAGAGGTGGTGATGGAAAACGAATAACATTTTTTCGCAAGGCGGTAGTCCACCGTACATACGATCGACAGTTTTGTTTCCCATATGATGGGAGGAGGGGTGATGGATATAGATTATTACATCAACATAATAACATTTAATTATAAGTTAGATAATTTTTTTATAATATTTTTATTATTAGTAATTGAATGTACGTGGTTAGAGAATATGTAAAAAAGAAGAGTTTAGTGATGACAATTAGCTTTTCTTAGAACAACCCCCTTTGGATATCTTATTATGGACCCTAGGATATGTTTTTTTTGGGATTAATATATGATAAATAAAATGTATATGGATTTTTGGGATGTATTTTTTGTGTTTTCTATGAAGAAAAATGGATTAGTATGTGTGATGAAGTTATGTTAAGAGGTGGCCTTTATAATTAAGGGGGTGGTACTTTTGTAAATATCCAATTTTAATCAACAATGAGAAGTCACTATCCCACAAAGTGGCTCACATATTGAAAATAAAAGGATTTTAGGAAATATACATTCTATAAAACCCCTTCCATACAAAAAAACTTTTTTAAACATTTTTTCCTTACCTTCTATGGTTTCGTACTTTTACCATTTAAGATTTCACTGTGGTAACTAGTCTTTTTAGCTTGGTAATTATTAATTTAAGACTAGATATAATTGATCCTAATTAAGTAAATTGTACCCACTAGTTCTAAATATTATATCCAATTTTAAAAAACTCATAAGTGTGTGGAAAATTAATTTGAACACAAGCGCATGTAATGCACAAAACTCGGATTTACCCTTCACCATTATAACAAAGTATTCACTATTTAGGAGTTGATATAGCTATTAAAAAAGAACAATTAGTCCATTAATGGACCATATTTTATAATTTTAAATATTTATAAATAAATTTTAATAATATATGATTTTTATGAATTTTAATTATTTAATAAAATATCATTTAATATAAAATAACATTAATGTAAATTGTTACACTATTCATTTAATTTGACTTCAAAATTATCAAGACAATAATATAATTTGAATATATTTTTAAAAAACTAAATATTATTTCTTATTTATCCAAAAAATCATGGAATACAATAATTTATTCATTTTATATTACTTTTTATAGTTTTAGTATATTTTATTTTAACTTTTTATTAATTAAATAATTAATGACTTGGTGTTGCTTAAGATTTTAAAGTAATTATTTAATTATTTAAAATAAATTATCTATATTAAATTAATTTTATTATTCTAAAAATTACCATCAATATTCATTCACATATTTATGTTTTTCCTTTGTGAACACATAATTGAAATTTAGAATCATGTTTTTTGAATTTTTTCTTTTTCATTACTTAAAATATTACATTAGTAAATTTTTTAGAAAAGTGTCTCAAAAGAACATAAAAATATAACCTAATGTAATAATAGTATAAATACGGCAAGAAAATATGAATTTTAAAAGTTTTTAGGCCATTTTAAACCTTATCATTTTAGTTTAAACCCTAGTAAACCCATTTTAACATTAACCATGGAAATTATTTTGTACAATTTTTACTAATAATTATGGCCAAAATTTATTTTTGTTTTATTATATGATATAAATTAGGATTATTATAAATATTTATTCAATTTTTTCAGATTTAATTCAAAAAATTGGTATAATTTAATTTAAATTTTATCACGCGAAGGTGGTGAAAAATGTGTTTTTCAAAGAGGAAGCATTAAAAAGTTTTTAAAAAAATTAAATAAATTCAATATAAATCGATTTAAATGAATTAAATAGGTTTAATTATTTTATAATAAAACAAATTTTACTATTTAAAAACATTTTAAAAGAAAATTAACCTTATAAATTCTTTAAATGAAAATATATTTTTCAATAAAAACCAGTATTTTTATCTATTCTTTGAAAAATTAATCTTTTGAGAAAAATCCAAAAAAAATACTCTAAGATAATTTGGACATGAAAATTTAAAAAAACATGTTTATTATTTCCAATAAATTTTTTAAATCTATCAAAAAACTATTTTTTTTATTTTTTCACAAAAAGTAAAAAAACACTTTCTTGAGAAAATATCATTTTAGAAACATATAAAGAATTTACCAAAAAAGTAATACCTATTTATCAACAAGTTTTATTTATATAAAAACATAATGATTAATATTTAAAATATATTTAGTCCTATTCATTTCACCAATTTTAATAGCTAGGTAATAAGAATTTTATTTAAATAATAATAATAATTTGTCTTGGTTTTCTAAAAAATAGTGTTGTGTGTAATGCAAGTTATCAAGGAAATAAAATTATTCAAAAAATGTTTCATAAAAACTCAGGGTGTTATATAATAGATCTTATCCTTTTAATATTTTATTTTATAGATTGGATTTTACATATTTATAATATATAAACCATTTAAAATATTTCTAATTCTATAAAACATTAAATTCATATATATATATATAATATTGTTCTTCAAAATTATTAAAAATGTCATATTGATCAAACAATATATATATATATATAGAGTCTATTTATCATCATACCATATTAAAAATTTTCTAATTATATAACTAATCCACTAGGTAGACATAGACCATTGGTACCAACCTGCAATGTAATAACTATTTCCATATTATGAACACATATTCCAATTTCTAATTTTTCAATTATATATTTTTTATAATTAAATTTTTATCATTATAAATATTTAATGCATACTTGGTATCCAATTATCATGAGTAATAATTATAGAAACTTATTTTTATAACATTAATATCCATGTTCATGTAATTATTCTCTTTGAGAATACATCTCAACCTTATATACTAATATAGAATTATGTTATATGTCATGCCTATAAGAGACCTCAAAAATATATTCATAATGAATTCCATTATCTAAAACATGGAATATATATTTTTGTTTATTGTGCCTTATATATTTTCAGAAATAACTTCAAATGAGAGTACTCTCACTAAAATAAAGACCATATACATTATTTCCTTCAGTGGTCCAACATCTATATTTTATAAAATATTTTTCTATTTTGAATTTATCCAAAATTTTATCTTTTTAGGTAGGTTATCCTTCCAACCATATCACATATGACTATTAGATGGTTAGGTGGAAAACCCCTTAACCAAATCATAATACAAATATTCCTAACTTATTCTTTTTATAACTTAATCTTATTATGGTCACACATATAATTTTAATCCATATTATAAAATCAAATATAGGCACATAATCCAATTATTCTTTACAAAAAATAATCCCGGACCACTCAGTTCTAGTATAACCTACCCATTTGGACTATCGAGTTCTTGACATGTGTTCACTTTGGAAGGAATATAAAACTTAGCATTTAATGGATTTTCTTAGGCTCACAATTTTCAAATAAATCATATGCATATGACACATTATTATTACATACTTTGTAATATAAACCTATCATTTTATTCCTATATATATTAATTTTTCTAATGATTTAGTTTTTTAATCCCTATTATATCCAGCAAATTATTATATTCAAAAAAAATTAATAGTTAAGTCTTTACACAACTCATAGTGTGCATTACTATCCTTAATGTAGAATCAAAATAGATTTATGCATATCCAAATCCATCTAATGGAAAAGGTTTATGAAACACTTCCATGTAAAATCTTAGAATCATTTGAAACCAAATTTCATTAAGGGTAAGTATGGTGTGATTGGTATCCAACATTTAGAATGGTTCTATATAAAGTATCTCCACTTTTAGATCAATACCCAAGAAAATTTTAAATTCCTACACAAGTCAAAAAAATTACTACATATTGACTATAATAAATATTTAAATTCAATATTATATATTTATATCAAACTAATTTCAAGAAGAAGAAAACTAAATCTTATGTTTCCACACATATCATATAATTTTATGAATAGTATGACACTTTTATAGGTAGAAGTTTATTAAATAAATTAAATCATACATTATATCAACAACATGCAAACAATTTATATAAAAAATATTTAAATATAAATAAAATAAATAGATGAACAGTTCACTTATTTAACAAACATGGGATATTAATAAAATCATTTCATTTTCCATTTAGGAATAAAAATATTCAATAAATTATTCCTAACAAGTATTTTTTATAAGGAATTTATAAACTACAGTAATTATATACAAAATAATAAGTTTACATATTTGTGTTTTATATAATATTATATGATATACCCTTATAGTATGTCACAATAAAAATTATTATATATGATTGGATTCATAGCATACCCTTGACATTTGCCATCCGTTACTCATAACATATACCAACATATTGTTTTTGACCATTAGAAATTTCAACAATCATACAGTAATAATCAAGACATATATGAATCTTTAAAATGAATTATAACCAAAGAGAAATCATTCTAAGTGTGTAATTCTTCACAATATCTCATATTGTAAATACCAGCTCTATCATATACTAAAATATAGGAAACTCATGTCTATGACTATATAAATCCATCTTATACCTCTCTCTGAGATATGTATCATAAGTATATCATAGTTTACTTTATAAATATTAATCATACTATATTATTGATCTATTATATAGAATATCTATTGATTCATGGGGAAGAGGGATTTCAAGTAGTATGTGTTGGTCTTATTTGAGAGTTTTCTCACATATAATTTTTTCTTTTATAGTTTTCTTTAGACTATGTATTGGTTTTTATTTTCAATAATATGAATAATTTGATAGTAATATGCTTTTGAGGCCCCTATTTTAGTAATACTTTAATTTATGAGATTTAGGTGCTCGAAGTGAGTATAGTAGGTTTAAGGGTAGGTTTTTAAAGGATGGAGTTTATGGTTTTTAGGTAAACTATATCATGGTGATGAACTCCATACATCATGGTTGATCTATGTTCTTTATGGTTTTGGATATGGTCATGGTAATTTGATCATTTTATAAAATAGAGTAGTTTGAGTTGAGACTAACTAGTTTTTGTTATTTTTAAATCATGTTGGAAAACCATGATATGGTGGTCCCCATTTTGTATATCGTAGTTGGATATATCTTTTAAAAGAATCTATTTCTTCTATAAGGAGGGAAATTACAATGGTTTATTTTTTAGGGTGTAAAATATCATGTTAGGTGATCACAACATTGTGATGGTTTTATAGTACTCTGGGGGATCAATATAATTAAATCATAGTTTATAGACCCCATCATGGTCTTAGTTAAAGTCATATTCAAGGAGTGAAATGAGAACTGAAATTCATGGGAGTTTTCATTTGATGATACTAAGGATTTTTAATTGTATTTGACTGGATAAAACCATATCATGGTGATTACGAAACTATGTTGTGGTCTGGATGGATCTCTTAGCTTATAAATTCACCTATTTCATCAATTTTTATATCTTTCCAATACATTATATGATCTAGGGTGAATCTTTAGGGATCATGGGATACCCTAGAGTTCCTAGAGTGGTTCCCTTGGTGTGATATGAGATTAATACCTCTAAAATATCTTATTGAAGTAATTCATGGGAACGCATCATGGAGTAGCTGATTTGTAAACCTTTAATAGTAACACTAGATGTTGGTTCAAGGTAGAATATTTTTGAACTCTTTTTCTACCTCCCGAAACTATATGCTTGGTCTATTTTTTTTATTTTCATCCAAGGTGTTATTCCTTATCATTTATCCATTATCTATTTATTTATTCAATAATGTAATTTTATTGATTCTTTCTTTTTTGGTTTTATAAGTTATTCATCTTTTTTTGGTGGAGTATTTGGATAGGGTTGTGTACGAGAATTAGACAGTTGGTGAAGAATTTTTGGGATGGTCAGTAATTTCCATGAGTATTGATGGTGGGAAGTCTTCATTTTCATGATTTTATATAATATGGTTTTTTACTATTAGGACCAAGATTATTTAAGATATTGGTTTTAAAAAAATCGTTCTTGATATTTTCTTTCTTTTTTTTTTGATCAACTTTATTTACATAACTTTTTTAAGTACATAAATCACTTGAAAAACTATGATGTCTATGGAACTAATCTTCACGAAAAAGACTTGTGACCGTGGTGATAGATTATTTACAATAGTGAAAATATATTTGGAATTAATATTGAAACATAAATGGGGATCTTTTTTGAATAATACCTTCCAATATTGAAGGAAATTTATTATGAAATGGAATTAAAGAGAAGACTATGAAATATTTTATTTTTAAGGCCATGTAAATCCTCATTTTTATGAAGAATATTTAATGATGAATATTTGAGAAAGTATTGTAAATTTAAGTTGATGAATTTGGAAAACTCTTCATGGGAGTTTACTATAAAAAATTACGGCAAAACCCAACCACCAAAGGAGGAAAGATCAACCAAATAAATGTGGGGAAAGACTCAACACTTATGGGAGTTATCCCATACACGAGAAAACATGGTGGAAACATCATGGAGTGTGAAAAAGAGAACCATGGGAGCATAGTTCCCCCATAGAGTACATAGGTGGTCATGCATAGTGTTTATAGTATGTCGGTGGGCCAACGCAAGTGAAACAATGACTGTGAGGGGGTGTGTATATAGGTATATTCAGGTGTGGCCCTCAATGACATAGCCTGAATAAAAAGAAAACACATAATATATTATAATGTATCACTCAATCAGTTTGAAGTTTGATGTGTGATGAAAACCATGCATGTACTATTACTCCATATTAAAATATAAAATTGTAACATAAGCCATCAAATGTGATTATATTGAGATTTATGATCAAACCAATGATTTTATTCATCCTTAAACCTCATTAGTGGATATCTATTTGTTGAACATATTTCATGTCATGTCTTCCATTATCGAACCATGAATTAATGGATTAGATATTAATGTGATGATACACTATATCATCATGCATGATTTTATGATGTCCATGTAGGTGTTTTTATAAAGATATATCTTCTACTGATGAAGAACTAATGTTTATGAATAAATTACAATAATTATAGTGATATCTTAAAATATAAGGCATGGGGTTATTTTTTTCATGCATGATAGGCACTCATCATAAAATTATATATCCTCATTGGAAAAAAATGTTGATGTGACTTTTGGCATATATTTGAGATTACTGAAAATATAAGTAATATTATTATGAGAATTCATGTAGAATCTTTTTCAAAGGCTTCATATGTCATGAAAAGAGGCGGAGTAAGGTTTTGGTTTATATCTTTAAAGATTTAATCTCAAAGGATAAGATTATATATCAATCTTCTATGAAGATCCCTCATTTTCTTAGATAAATCATAGCAGTATGAAAGTTTGTTTCACAATGTGGAGTTTCTACGAGCCTTTTAGGCCCTGAAAAAGAATATTTGTTGGCCTCCAAATTGTGTTTCACACTTTAATAACTACCTTAAGAACCAATAACATGAATCCCTTAATGTTTTCAATATCCACATTCATGAAGGCTCAATTCCTTATGCAATGGATCAGGCTATTTGGTATCTCACAAACCTAACTAACATATACATAATATTTTGTAAAAAAGAAGGGATAATTGGAAGTTAAATTTAAGAAATTAATGTGAAAAGATTAAATTATTTATATCACATTATACATTTTCATGAAGAAGAGTGAAATAAGTGTATAATATCGTGTGCATTCCTACATGCATATTTCAATGCATTGAGAAACCCAAAATAGAATATGAGTATCACATAAAATAATAAACACAAATATATATGTTCTAGGGATTATGAATAAATCAATGTTAAGGAATTAATTGATTGATTCTAGTCAATAAAGTTAAGGAAAAATAGTTACTTGAAAAAAATTATAGGTGTGAAGAAAATAAAATCATCACAATAATTTCATAATAAATCTTATTGGTGAAATTTTATTATGGTTGTCACAAAAAAAAATATTACATCATATTTATATGTGTGTAGAGAACATGCACCAGTAATTGGTCCTAGTGAAACAAAAGTCAAGGTAAATTTTATTCTTATTTTAAACACATTTAAAGGATTTTGTTCATGTGGTTCTGTGGTATTGGATTATTATCAAATCATGCTATGGAATATATACCCTTATTGTGTAGTGAACCTTGTAAATACCTATTTTATTGTGATTTTTCTTTTGTTATTGTTTTTTAGTAAAGTCATATCTATTTAACAAAAGGTGAAGGTTATTTCATAATGGAAAAATATAAAAATAAAATTTCACGGATCCATCCCTTCCCATCTCATTGATCACAAAAATCTAAATTGGTCTTTTCAAGTTTTATTATAATAAAGGTTCCCTTTTTGACTCTTTGTTGATGTTTGTTGAAAATTTAAGTACTTATGTATGTTTAGGGATTTATGAATAGTAAGTGGATTCTTGTCTTTGATGGGAAATCCTATCATATTTAGAAAGATTGAATGCTACATTATCTTATGTCCCTTTTTTATGAATTTCTCAAATATGCTATATATTTTTTCCCTCTTTATGCTATTAATATTCCACTTAAACCTACTAAAAATAATTTTATTCTTAAATGATGGGTGATCTAGAAATTCTATACGTTATTCATTCTCTAAAAGTCAGATCTATAGAGTCCAAGGAATTGGAATAGGTAAATGAATTTGGGGTAATTTTAATAACATCAATAAATGAAATATAAAAGTGAAGAAGGCGAAGATTCAAATTTGGAGAATTATGTATGAAGATCTTAATATGGGTTATAATGAATCTATTTAAGATTTCTTTACAAGGGTGAATGACATTGTTGGCATCATAAGATCTCATAGTGAAAAGTTTGAAGATGCAACCACTGTTGAAAATATCTTATGAATTATTCCAAATAAATTTGATGTAAAATTTGTATCATTGGAAGATAGAGATCGTGAAACTATATCTTTGGATGATATACATTGCATACTCATCACCTACGAAATGAGAATAGAAAAGGTTATGAATAACAAAGAGAAGAATTATAAGGAAATTTCATTCAAAGCTAAAATTCAAGGAATGTCTAATAATGTTCTCAAAGAAGAATAAACTAGAAACTTAGACACTAAAGATGAGGTTGGTAAAAATTTTGATGAGTTTATTTTTTTAAAGGTAGAAAGAGGATTGGGAAATTACAAGGAAATTCTACAACTAAAATGTATTGGTTCAGGGTTGTTGGTTATATTGTTTAAAATACTCTATGATGAAACATGAAGAATAAAGTGATGAAGATGATTGAAATTAAAGAAAATAATTTAAGAATAAGGAAATACAATCCATGTCATATCCAAGAGTAAAATACAACAAGTTCTGTAAATAAAAAAGGATAAATTATTTTCTAATTTTGATGAAGATGATTATAGTAAATAAAAGACTAATAACATCAGTGATGATGCTACTGAAAAACTTCTTATAGGAAAAATGAAAAATGAGAAATTCACCCGTGATAAAAGTAGTATTTCATAAAAATAAGTAACTCGTATAGAGTTAATGCTGAAGAGAAAGTTAAAATAATGTCTTAAAAAAATTTTAAAAACTAAAATAGATAAGGGGAAATTGAATGTGAAAAATATTTTATAAAGAAATCAATAATTTATTCTTGATGAAAAATTCATGTTTCTGATAGATATTTACAGTTGAAAAAAATGGTTAATGGAAAGAAAAACATCAACATCGATATTGAAGAAAAGTTGGAGGTGGAGGAATAGTTAATGCGTTCTCAACCAAAACATGATATAATTGAAAAAGGGATTAAAAAATCCAAAAATTAGTAACTGAAGATGGGAAAATTAATGGTAAGTGTAAACCTATTAAATATATAGATGTTTATAATGAAAAGCAGGATAGGAAGACAATGTATAAATCCAAAATAAACAGAGATGATAATCACAAGTTTCTAAAATTTTAATGTCTGAACCAAAATCTACTTATATTGGAGATTCTATTGAGGTTGAGAATAAATTTAAATTAAAGTATAAAATTATAGGTGTTAACCAAAACTTTGGTGTTCACTAAAAGAGAAAAGTGGGAGGTAAGAAAGTTAATGAAAATAAGGTACACAAATCTAAATATTTTGAAAACTATAGAGGGAGATATGATTTCTATAAGTACTACTTAAATTATAGAGGATATGGGAATATGGAATATATATTTTTGTTTAATCATTAATGTTACTAAAAAACAAGAATAAAATGAAGGTAAATATTGAGGGGGAGTAAACCAAATCAAAGGATACAACATGAAAAAGGACATCCAAATTATTGAAAATAGATTGTAACCCTTGGAAATTGATTTTGAAAGATTTGTACATCTTGGACACCTTTTAAAATTATTTTTCATCATGATTATAATGAAATAACGTTATTATAATAAATATCAAAAGTTTCATGATAATAAATAAGAAGGAAAAGAAAAGGCCTTAGTTGTCGAAACTGCTCTCAATTCTACAAAATGAGAGAAACCCTAGTTTTTTGATAGTGGGTGTTCTTAAAAAATGATAGGAGAACTAAAGTTATTGAAGAATGTGAAAAAATTTTAACAAGGTATAATATCTTTTGGAAATGATGAATCCCTTATAATCAAATTCATTGGTCCCACTATAATTGGGGAAGAAACTATCAAATCCAAAATGGACTTGTTTGTTGGTGGATTTAAACAAAATTTATTGAGTGTTTTACAAATTTTTAATTATTGTAATGAATTTTTATTCATAAGAGACAGGTTTTATGTTATATGACTTAATGATGGAATTTTTTTTTGAAAGGACAATGATCTAAAGGAATCTTTTTTCAAATTGGTGATTCCTAGAAATCATTTTTTTATATGCATGAAAGAATAAAATAAGAAATGGCATAAAAGTTTGGGGAATATGTGTTAGAGTGATATGTGAAGACTTTCAAATAGATAAAATATTCATGGTATTACTGAATTGGAAAGAAGAACAGATTGGTTTAATTTCATATGTTATGAAGTAAATATCAAAAACTCATGACATAATAAATCTAAGATACATTCCAACCATCCCTTGGAGAGGATTCATTATGAAATTTGTGGGCCCATGACTATCCAATAAACACATGGAGATAAGAAATTTATTTTCTTTATTTATGACTTTACTCACATAAAAGTTATTATCTTTTTAAAATATAAATTAGTGGCTCTCAAAATGTTTAAGAGTTTCAGGAGAAGCATGGAAAAGTAATGTGCATACTCTATGAAGATTATTCGAACTGATAATGGTGGTTAATATAAAAGTTGATAATTCAAATATTATCCTGAAAAAAATAGAATTATCTATGATTTTAGCAAACTATAAACACCATAGTAGAGTGGTGTTTCTGAAAAAAATAATATATGGTTGTATAGATGTAACGAACAATGTTGATTGAAAATGAAAATTATTTATATTTTTATAGGTAAGCTATCGAAGTAGTATTTTATGTTCAGAATCTTTGTTTTTTATAGGTAAAACGTTGATATGAATTCTTATCATATGTATTAAGAAAGGATGACTTTACATCCATATATAAAATTTTATATCTTTTTTACATTTATAAACTATGTATCTTCATGATTGAGAAATATTAAAGCTATGTGTACAAGTTGGATAAGTATTTCTATGGGTTGAAACAAGATTCAACAGTTTGTTATTGCAAATTGGATACTTTTTTAAGGAAGCTAAACTTCAAGAAAAGAAGGGTTAATATCAGTCTATACATAAAATAAAATCTATATATTTCTGTCATTGGGATTTTTTATATTAATGAAATAATATTCATAAGAAATAATGAAGAAACATGTGATAAGTTTTCTGAAGAGATGAATAAATTTTTTTAAATTTATATACTGGGAGAAAAGAAATACATTCATGGAATACAAATATCACAAAAGAAAAAAATAAA
The DNA here is from genome assembly GCA_963277665.1 of Viscum album. Lineage (NCBI taxonomy): Eukaryota > Viridiplantae > Streptophyta > Magnoliopsida > Santalales > Viscaceae > Viscum > Viscum album. Next base: position 122,528,959 of record OY728133.1, on the reverse strand, counting down.
TTTTCCTATCTCAAGAGAAGTATGCTAAGTAACTTCTCATAACATTATTCATGGAACATTCAAATCTAGTCTACAAATATTTTTTAGCTAGAAATTTTTTTAAAAATATGTTGAAGTAAAGGAGTTTAATTATGAAGAGTTAAAAAATTGATTGGATGTTTATTATATCTAATTGTTTCAAGGCTATATATAGTGTATTTTGTTACACTTTATTCAATGTATAAATAGATCCAAATGAATATCAACACATGGAAGGAAATAATATTCTCATATATATCAAGGTAATGACAAATTTTGGATTGAAATATGACACTATAGGAAAGATTAATCTATTTGTTTATATAGATGCCGATTGGGTAGGATGTGTTGATGATTGAAAATATGCAAATGGTGGAGTTTTATTTTTGGGTTAACATTGTGAAAGTTGGAATATAAATAAATAAAATTATTTACCACTACACTATGGAATATGATTTTGTAGCTTCCACTCAAGCTACAATATAACTTATTTTGAGTAATACATAGTTGGATGTTTATTTATGTTAAGTTTCCCCTTCTCTTGGGTGTGATAATCAAAGTTCTATATGTCTAACTAAGAATCCTATTTCATATTCTCATTACAAGAATATTGATATCAAATATAAATTCATCAAAGATCATATTGAAATGAATTTACTAATGATGGATTTTGTTCATATAATATAGCATGTTTCTGGTATTTTTATAAAATATTTATGGAAGGAAACGTTTTATAAGCTAATGTTAATAATGGGTGTTCAACCTCCCTCTCTTAAAGTCTAATTTATGTGACTATCTAACCTCCCCCATCTTATCTTTTGATATTTTTTTATAGTGGTATAATAATGTTGTAACATAAATCTATCCATTGGTATGTGTTTTTACCTTTTGAAGAAAATAATATATTTATGGTAGTTTTTAAAAGATGTAAGATATGATTTCAATGTGTGAACGGTTTTAACAAATTATTTAATTGTATGTAGGAAACGAATTCATGAAGTAGTTATAAAAGTTTTATGTATTATTAAAAGGTCTAATAACAAGATAAAATGGTTTCTTAAATCACTAATTTTAGAGAACAATATATTACAATCCAATGATTCCTAATTCCTATATATAGTTTTCTTATATTGTCTTATAATTTCTAGATAAATAATACATTTCTTGAGTTATAAAGTTCTAGTAATTTATGTTCCTTGGTTGAAAAAAAATACAAGGTGATATTTTTTGGATAAATTTTGTTGAATATTCTAGTTTCAAGAATGTTTTTTAGGTGTTGTCTTTGGTTGATAAACATTATTTACATAAAACAATTATGTACATAAATAGCGTAACAAATAATGGTAGTTGTGGAGCAGATATTCCTGAAAAAGACTAGTTTTAGAATTGTTATATTTAAATTATGTTTATAATTTTTGTTTTGTATTAGATTGTATCTAAACCATGCCAAGGAATAGCTAATCATATTGAGTAGTGAACCATGTAAATACATGTGTCCATGTGATTGTATTTTTCTACTTGTTTTTCAGTAAAGTCGTATCTCTTTAATTAGAGGTGAAAGTTATTTCATAGGGAATAAAATATAAAATGAATAGATAACTGATTCACCCCCACCCCCTATTAGTGATAACACATACCTAATTAGTCCTTTCATGTTCTTGCCTTATTTATATAAAAAAAATTATGTGTTCAGTTGGGTAGTATGATTATTATTGAAAGAAAGGGGTAAGGCTGGGAGGATTTTCAATGATGAAGGAGATAGGTTAGTCTAGGAAATAAAATGTATGGAATGTTGATTTTAAGGTAATGTGTTGAGTTGTATATTTTATTTCTTATCTTAACATGGTCACACATATCACCATGTTGTGTAGAGTGGTTTTTTTGGGAAAATGGAATTGTGAAATAAAGGTTATTAACAAGTGATGAGGTTTATAAGTTTATTGGAATTTTCTAATGGGATGTGATTGATGTATTGTTCGATTTATTATTCCTTATTATCTTTTTATGTGTAATTTTTATGTAGTTATTGGTTGATGTATTTGATTTATATTATTTTTAATATGTTATTTCTATACTTGATTGGTTAAAATTTAGGGTATAAACTATGTTATGTGTTTCATGTTGTTTGATATGTAATTTATTGCTAATTATGGTGGTATAAAATCATGGTGATGTAGTGATAGTGGATGAGTAAGTGTGGGGTGATGTTAAATAGGTACACAATGGTAATATGGTATAAATGATGTTGTGGAAGTGTAAGTGGTGATGTTATTCAGTTGGAAGTGAAATGGTATTATGATGTATCTAATAGTTGATACGTGGTCCATGGTGAATGGTTTTGGTTATACAAATTTGGTTATAATATGTAATTTAATAGTGTAGTTAAATTTTATGTGTGGTAAATAAATGAATTATTTATATACTATGTGGTGGATGGATTGTGACTATGAGATATGGTGGATCTGGTGGTATGGTTTTTCTAATTGTTTTTCTTTCATTCCTGATTAGTAAGAGTGTGGTTGTCCTACCAAAGCTCAATTTTAGATGGTGAGTTTGACTGACTTATAAACTAATAATTAATAGAGGTTAAAAATTTCAAACCCCATTTTCATTATTTTTATTGGTTGTCCTACCATTTATTCTTCTTTAAATTCTTTTTTGTGTTTCTATAGATCATTTTTTATAATGTTGTGGTTTTGAATTGATGTTCATAGATTCTATTGGGAGGATATCACTACATGAAATAAAAACAATATCATTGGTTTACATGAACCATCTATAATTGGTACATCCACATTATTTTTAAATTGGTTATAAATATATAATTATTCCATTCTTGTATTTTCATGAAACCAGTATTTAACGATGGTTATACTTGAGTATGAAATCAATTCATGATGGTAGGTCACACATTTAGTAGTGTTTATTAATTCTTAGTTGTTTTTATTTAACCACCATTAATAAATTTATAATTGGTTTAGGAAAAAAACTTATAAATATGGTCATATATATTAGCATGTACTATAGTTAGTTCGTAACATCCTACCCCTCAACATTGGCTTAGGAAGAGGTAGTTGGGTTTTACTAGGCCTTAGGTGACTTCCCCAAGACACCAAACGCTAGAAATAAATTTCAAGGGATTTATAATAATTAATTAATTATTTTACATTTGAAAATAAAACAACCATAATCAAAATATAATAACCAAAAAACCACTAGATGATTTATGAGAATAGCGTGATACAGGTCAAAGTAATACCAAGAAGAAATAATACCTAACTGAATATGTGAACCATATCATAATATAAATAGGAAACAAAAAACAAAAACCCAAATATAAACTAGAAATATAGTAGAAACTACCATCAAGATCCAATCTCTAACTCAATAATCCATGGCCAAGGTATCATGATGAATCACTACAGAACTTGGATACCTTGACTTTACCCGTGTCTTGATATAGAACATCTGAAAATGCACAAAATTTACGAAACAAGGTGTGAGTTTAAAACTCAATAAGATTTCTCTAATGACTTCCCTAATCATGATAGTATGATATAACATGTTATGACATTTATATAAAACAATTTATATAAAAAAATGAAATATTTTATCTCAAACCCAAAACTACTTCTAAGAAAAACAATTTTCATTGGAAATCAACCAAAAAATTATTTCAAACCATTTCAAAATCCATTTTTAATAACACATTCTATTCCGCATATCCATAAATGCATGAAAAGGTTAAATTTGCATGCTGATGAGAAATATACCATAGATCTCCCAAGTCATCAGAAGGTAACCATATACCAAGTTCTCCAATGGTGTGTGCCCATTCCATGGGGTCATATCAATAAAAATGAAATTATGCCAACCATTTATGAAAAATACCATGCCAAACTAGTTATTCCAAACCATTTTAGTAAAAAAGTACTTTTATTAAAAACATCTATTTAAATCGTTCAAATAAATTGAAACAAACCCATATTTTAAAATCCTCATTTTGAAATCATGAAACAAATCACAACTCACATTAACCAATTTCAGAAATTTCAAAAACCATCACTAAAGAGGGTTTATGTCAATATCTTCAATTAAATTTAACAATGAAATTAAATAAATTAAACAAATTTGAAATCATGACTTCATTTTCTAAAAATAGGATTAGATATTGAATCCACATACCTCACAAACTAAGGAGAAAATGAATTACAACACAAATTATTCAACAAACCGACTTGAAACTCAAAAAACTGACCATAAATCGTGTTCCCTACCATCAAAATGACCATATATCATCATTATTGTTTCAACACAACATGGATCTGTATCCAAAGTATTATATCTTCAAATCCAAGAACGAGATGAAGAAGAAAACTAAGGAAAAACACCATGAATGGGAACTTACCAAGTAATCTTACCTCTAATGCACCAAAATTCACAAAAGTATCTCTCCTAGATCAAGAGTAATTGTCTCCAAAGCCTTATTAAAGAGTGTAACTCATGTTATGTTCATATCAGGGGATAAAAGATACGTTATGGGGGTATACAAAGTCATATCCAAAATTTTCAGATCTTTTTCTTAATGGTGCATGGTTAGGGTGAACAGTTTGGAAAACTATGTGCTAACCATGTGTTATCCACTACCTCCGAATAGAGCTTGCACAATTGGATCACATGGTTAGAAAAACCATGTTTCAGCCATGCTAAACCCCTTTCCAACATCACAAAATTTATCTTAGGTGGTCATACGGCATTTTCAATCCATCTAACAACTGAGTGTCTACTATCTCAATTGGATGGTTTCTTAGAAGGTGATACATTGCTTCTACTAACCATGAACCTATAAAAGCCCCCAAAACATCAAAAACCCCTCAAAAAATCCCAAATATCAACCTAATAACATTATATACTTAAAATTCATAAATAAATGGTAATGTAACATAAATTGGGGGTGATAAATTCTCCCCACCATTTTCCATTCCTTACATAGAAAGTAGAAATACACCATTATCTTGAATGAGTTCAGTCCAATTCTAATCCATTTCCATCTCCTGCAACCATGATACTTCTTAAATCTTACCATTTTTTCATAAAACTTGCACTAGACCAATGCTTTTCCCATGAAATAATTTCTATATCCTATCCAAAATCTACATAGGCATATCAACTAACATAGCATCCAGATCAATGTCAATGTGATCCCATCAAATAACATGGTCAGGATCAAGTTTACGTGTCTTCAATTGAGAAACATGAAACACATTATGCACTAAACATTACCATTATATAAAATATAACTGATATTTCACCTGACCATCCTATTCAAGTATCTAAAAAGGGCTTATTTATTAAGGAGATAACATTCCATGATTCCCAAAATTAAAATTCCTAAGCCTTTAATAGATTCTCAAGAACATGGGATCACTCACTTCAAATAAAAACAACTATAGATGATTATCCGCATATGATTTCTGAAAACTATGAGTCATCTCCATTATTTTCCTGATCAACAAAATATTAAATGTTGTCTGTTGCACAGGGCTTGGTCTAACCAGTGAGGATTCACTGATTTCCCTCAAACAATGTGGAGAAAAAAAAGGATCCCCATACGATTATTTAAAATAATCCATATGTATCGAGGCCTGATAACTGTTGTTGTACGAGAACTCCACTATTAGTATGTGCTCCTCCCACGATCCACCAAAATCCATTACCCAATCCTAAATATGTATTCCAATGTTTGTATCATCCTTTTATATTTTAAGTCCATTTATAGATGATACTCTGTGCTCATAGTTAACTAAGTCCCAAGGGATTACTGTAATGATTTCATTAAATGAGATGTAAACCTCATATCTCAGTATGATACTATCGAAATTGGTACAACATGCCTCTTTAACTCTTCTCAAATATATATTTTATAAAATTTTCCACAATATGATATTCATGTACAGGGATGAAATGGGATGAATATGTGAGATGATCCACTATCACCCATATGAAATAGTGTTTCCAAATGATCCTTGGGAGTCATTTCAAAAAATCCAGGGCTATCTGCTCCCATTTTCAAACTATAATAGGTAAATACTACAACATACATATTGTCCATGGGTGCTCTACATTATCCAACTAATTAGTGAGGGATATCATAACAAACTCATCCACCATACTTTTCATGTTGACCAACCAAAATTGTGCTTTGAGTTCCTTATACATTTTTTTATTCCATGTTGAATAACCCATCTCGAATGGCGTAAATCATGAGAGTGTTTTTTATGAAAATCCAAAGTTATGATCACCTGATCTTGAAACCACAAAATTAATTTTCCATCTAGCTTATTACCCTCACTGGCATCCTCACTATTGAGTTTGAAACTCATAAAAACACATTCTGAATTGGATTTTTGTCTGTCTTTAACCTTCTCATACAAATTCAGATCAATAGAAAATAAAAATAAAAATAAAACATTACCTCTGTCTTTATAATCCATGTTCATTTTATTTATCACTAATATGAGTTGACACTAATTTAAATACTATTTTTCTAACTAAATATTTTAATTTTTCCTTAATTCATCCATCAATGAATTTCCTTTACCTGATGTATACATCAATTCAAAGTCAAACAGTTGAAGATAATACATCCATATTCTTTATATTAAGTTCAAATCAATTTGTGATAAAATGTGTTTCAAACTCGTATGATTAGTAAACACATTAAATTTCTCGCCAAAAAGGTAATTATTCCAATAATTAAAATAATGGACCATAAAAAGTAACTATAAATCATTTATTGGGTAACTATTCTCGTGAAACTATAACATTTTTTATCCATAAGAAACACTATGATCTTTCTGCATTAGAACACACCCCAACCAAGATCCTAAAGCATAAAAATACAACACATAAACCTATTCTAATTCTGTAAAATTCAAGATTGGTGTTGATGTAAGGAGAACGTTAAGATCTTGAAAAGACTTATGACATTCTTCATTCCAAGGGAATGGAACAGTATTCTTTGTAAAAAAATCATTGGGGAATCTATTCATGAAAAATCATGAACCAAATGTTGGTAATAACCAGCTTATCTAAGTAAATTGTGTATCTCAAAAACATTCTTTGGTGCTTTTCAAGAGAAAATAGCCTCTATGTTTTACGTATCCACATAGACACTTTTTTTAGTGATTACATGTCCAAAGAAACATACCTATTATATCCAAAAATCATAATTTTAATGTTTGGTATATAGATGATGATCCTACAAGATTCTCAACACTATCATCAAGTGTTTATCATTCTTAGACTTTTTCATTGAATATGCCAATTTTTCATCCACAAAACCACCAAAAAATAATCCAAATACCATTAAAATATCTGATTAATCAGTTCTATAAAGACTACTGGTGAATCCATAAGACAAAAATTCATAACCACATACTCATAATGGTCATATCTACTAGTAAAAGTTGTCATTGGAATATCCTCCATCTGTATCAATAATTAATGATATCCTGATCGCCGATCAATTTTAGAGAACCACTGGTCTACCCTTAATTGATCAAAAATATCATCAATTCATAGAAGAGAATATTTATTATCTATCATAACTTGGTTATGTTTATCATAATCTGCACATAATCGAAGATTTCTATCCTCCTTTTTCACTAACAAAATGGGTATTACCTCTGGAGATGTACTAGGCCAAATGAACCCTTTTCTTTATATATCTTACAAATAAACATTAAATTCATTCCATTCTATTGGTTCTATCTCAATAGAAGGAATTAGGATAGTATTGGTACCTAGTAAGATATCAATCATAAACTCCACATCTCTTTTGGGAGAAAACCCTGTAAAATTATTAAGAAAAACATCATGAAATTGATCAAAAATTACTATAAAATTATATCATTGATCTCATCCACCATTTCCAAGCTCAAAAATACTAACTAGTATGATAATGACTTAAACACTGGTGTTAATAGGCATGTTTCACCTGCCTTTACATTCTGGTCTCATCTAATGAGATGCCCAGCGCTGCCCTTAGTTGTAAAACTAACCCATCTGGTATAACAGTCTATGTGAACCTTAAACATTATAAACCAATTCATACCCTATATTATTTCATATAAATACATCTCAATCATAGAGATATTCTAACTCAATTCAGCTTCACCATTTTTTATAGAACATGATTTTCACATAAAGTCTTGATATTCTCTTTGGACAAGAGGAGTTTGAAGTTACAAAATATAATGAATTATCTCAACATGTAAACCAAAAAGATAAATTACATGTCAATAAATAAATAAATGGGATGCACCGATATAAAACAAAGCTTTCATAAGGGTATAATTCAAATTAATCATACCTCTCATCATTTATGGTCTTGATTGGTCATTGAAAAACACATTCTCAACTTCATTCAATTTCTTACTTTATACACTTTATTCTTTATTACTCTGTTTAGGTATCACTACATGAGGAGTCATGGAATTATTAGATTTACCATGGGTTCCTCAGTTCTAATGATGATAATTATTCTACTTCCTTTATCCTGTCAAAGTATATAAAATCTTCAAAACATGATATGTCTCTCTAGAACTTGACCTTGGAACACTGTGACAATTGATATGAAGATTCCACATCTGGTTGTAATAGTGTCGTGCTCTTGGTGGTGTCATACAATCTCACTTGATTTGATCAGAAAACCCACTTTGATAACATCCTAGATAAATCTTTAGTTTAGGAGTAAGATTCACCAATCCGACTACCTAATTCTAATTCATACCACTACCTTGAAAATATGTTTCCCACTTCTTATTATTCCCAAAATTAGAGTTCCACCATTTCCCATAGGTATCAACACGCTTCTTCCACCCATAGTTCCTAATACATCTCTTTCTACCAATTTCTCTATATTTATCATCTATGTATAATCTATTATAAAATTCTTGTAAATCTTAGAGAACATTTATGGCCCCAATTATTATTAAAAATGTGTTTCTTTAAGGATTCTCCTATAGAAACATCCAGTGAAAAGAGGACTGAATTCCTAAATTTAGACGTATAGTCTGTCACTGAGAGATTCTCCTTCATCAAGAAAAAATATTTCATTGTTCTAGAAACATTGAATGGTTGAGGATAGAATCTTTTGTAGAATAGTTATTAAAAATCATCTCATGTAATTCCTTGGTCAAATTTAGCATGAAATTATAAATCCCCCCACTAGTGTACTAGATCATACATCAAGTACATTTCCAACTTGACTCTCATCTTATCTAGTGTGCCTTTTAAATTAGTGATTCAATTCATCTTATTCATCCATACTTATTCTTTATTCAGTTATAAATCATAATGAATCATTGGTGGATTATACTATTTTAATTGAATGGAATTATTCACATTAATTGGTTCATCCCTTCTATTCCCTCTATTAATAGCTTGAAAATCCAAGAAAATTATTTAAACCAGCTATTGGTTCAACTGTGGCATAGGTGAAACCACATTCTCAATAGCCTCTTCGGATTGGTTTTTTATATGGCTAAATGGTGAAATTTTCTATAACCAAAAGAAAACTACATTTAGTCTCACTCCCTTTTATCTGAAGGCTTAAAAATTTCACATTTATCACATTACACATATCACAATAAGGCTATATAATATTCAAAAAAAAATTGTTTCCAATCCATTTTTGAAAATTCCACCATACTCTTTGAAAATCAACCATTTTCAATTATTTTTTGAAATTAATATTTTTTTACCAAATTATTAATCATTACTGCAGATGAATTATACACTACAATTGGGTAGGTATTTTTTCCAATTCCTTACATGCTCTTATCATTGGATAAACATGTGACATTGAGATAAAAACTTCTATGGGTGTCTTAAAACACTTATATACCTCATTTCCTGGTAACTCAAGGTTCAGCATAATTAGGTTAGCTATTCCCCTTTATGATCTATATTTCATGTTCTATTAATCATATATCTTTGCTACCAATGAAAATAAAGAAGAAAACAACAAGGATTTTCAACTACAAGACCAAAAAAACGGATACCATTTATCCCAAAATATATTTGGACTGACCAAGACTGATACAATTTGTTCTATCCCACCCCTCATCAATGGATTGCAAAGAGTTGGTGGGGGTGTTACTAGGACTTAGGTTACATCCCCAATACACTATAGACTAGAAATAAATGTCAAGGCCTTCATAATAATTGGGTGATTATTTTCCATTTGAAAATAATACAACCATAACCAGAATATAATAATCAAACGACCACTATATGATTCATGAGAACAATTTAATACAACAGAAATTATTACCAACTGAAAATGATACCAAATTATAATAATGAACCATATCAGAGTACAAATAAAAAATAAACCCTATAACCTAAAGACCGCCAAGAAATCCAACATAAACTCTCAACAACCTCTAATCTTTAAGTCAAAAATTCATGCCCAAGGTATCATGATGCATCACTAAAGAACTGGGATACCTTTCTTTTACTCGTGTCTCGATATACAACATTTTTAAATGCAAAAAAGTTCCCAATCATGGGGTGAGAAAAAAATTTGGTATTATTTTCCCCAATGACTTTCCTACACATTATACTAGGATAGAACATGTTGTAAAATTTCTAGAAAACAATTTAGACAAAACCATTTATCTAAAAACCAAAACAATTTCTAAGTAAAAAAACTCCATGGAAAGAAACCAAACATGTCTTTCATAACATTTCACAATAAATTTGGAAAAAACCCATTCCATTCCAAATAATCACACATGCATTCTTCTATGATATTTATATACTCATGAGTGGTCTTTCATCGATATACCTTGTTTTCATAAGGTAACTGTATACCAAGTTCCACAATGGAACACTTCCCTTCTATAGGGTCACGTCAATGAAAATTAACACATGCTAAAAATTTATGCCAAATACTAATCCAATCCAATTATGTCAAATAATTTCAATAAAATAATCCATTTATTATAAACATTTCTAAAAAAATTTTATAAATCAGATTAAATCCATATTTTAAAATCAGCCTTTTAAAATCCTGAAACAAATCACTTTTCATAGAAACCAATTTCCACAATTTCACAAACCATCACTAAAGAGGGTTTTTATCAATATTCTTGTATTAATTTGACGATTCAATTCAATAAATTCAATCAATTTGAATTAAATCCTTTAATTTCAAATAATATTAGTCGAGAGTAAAGACACCTAGCTCACAGACTATGGGGAAAATGAAGAATGGCACAAATTCTTTAGAAAATAAGTTTGAAACTCTAAAAATTGACCTTAAATATTGTTATTTACCATCAGCACAACCACATATCATCATTATTATCATCACACATCTTGAATATATACCCAAATAATTATATCCATGAATCCATGAGAGGTAATAATAAGATAACTATGGAAAATCACTAATAACGAGAACTTACCAAGGAGTCTAGCCTCAAATGCTGCAATATTTTCCAATGAATCACTCCTTGATAAAGAGGAAAGGACTGCACAACCTTGTAAAAGAGTGAAAATCATGTATGGTTTATATTATAGGTAAAATATATTAAGGGGTGAACCGAGTGAGAATCACCATTTTTTAATCATGTTTTTAATGGTGCATGGTTAGCTCACAAGGTTAGGAAAACCATGTGCTAGACACTGCCTCCAAACACCCCTCACATGGTTGGATCGTATAGTTATAAAAAACATGTACTAACCATGTCAAACCCCCTATCCAATATCACATAATTTCTACTGGTTGGTTCTATTGTTTGTCCAAACTATGAACCAAATCATGCGTTAACCCAATGTCTACTATTTTAGTTTCATGGTTTCCAGGGAGGTTCTACACAGTTTCTACTAACTGCCATCAAACCTTTCACCTGTATACAAACTCCCCAAACATAAAAAAAGTCCTATAAACATCCAAAGACTTTTCCCAATAACATTTTATAATTAAAATAAATAAATAGATGTATAAGTACATGAAACCAAGGGTGCTACATAGTGGTAGTTAAATCTACCACTAACTATAGGAGTACATAAAAAAATCATAGTTCTGCCCCTTTTATTCCATTTAATTAAATATAAAATAGATATACATCCAATAAAATATAAAAATGATGATATTTTTCATCCATCAAAATACTATAAACGAATATAACACATTACTACATAATATTAAAAGTTATAAAATTTAAACAATAATTGTTTTTATTAATATAACTCTCCATAAAATTTCATCAAACACATCACTTTTCATATGCTCTACTACAACACATCTGTTTTACCCTCCATAGATTCATATTATAAGTCATAAAATCCCAACCTAATTCCTACCTCTAGTGACTAAATTAAAATAAATTACTACACATTAGTAAATAACATTTTCAAAAAATAATAAATGAATTTTAGTTAATTATAAAATAAAGAAACACATGTAACAACCCAAAAATTTCAATTTTTAATTTAATGCTTGATTTTTCCTAAATTTTTAAATATTGGATTATTTGATATGTTCTTAGAGATACTAAGGCTTTGGTGGTGTTCAAATAAAGATAATGAGTTTTCCCCTACTCAAAAAATGTATCAAAGGGATATCGGGTACCTTGTTTCTTGGTTAGAATCTGTATAGGTCTTATATCACCATTGGAAATTTTTTGGGGGTGTACTAGGTGGTCAGTGAATCATTGAGTACCTTGTGGGTTTTGGGTGAGTTTCTATGTTAATTTTGGAAATTCCCCTCTAAAAAATATTTAAGACTCTCCTCTATCCTCCCTTTTCCCCCATTTTACCAACTATAATTTTGGTGTCTCCATTGTCTTCTAAAACTCCTCCAAACACATTCATTATCTATTTTAAATTTCATTCATCTTGGGGGTTCTCTTTTCATATGTTTAATACAATGGATGCCATATATGCCTATTTTTTCCATTATTTTCCCTTGGTTGATTTCAAATACCTAATTTATAGGGTTTAAGGATGATATTAGGTATTTTTGAGATTAAATTGTATGGAACAACTTAGCGAGCGAGCTTTATTAAGTTAGAGAAAGGAAGTCCATACTATGTTATGGAATTTTTATGTGGTTTTACAAGCTTTTGTTCATGTAGGTGTGTGTGTTTACCTAAAATTATATTGTCTTTGGTATCAAAGTGGTTTGGTTTATCTAGTTTAATGTAATTTACCATTTTGTGTAAAAATATGGGTGATACATCTTGTGTTAGATAAAACCTCACCTGGCAACATGGATTTAGGTAGAACTGCCTGTTTGGGTTGCATAGGCTTATTATGATCCTTATAGTCTCATTTGAGGTTTGGGTGAGCTTGTAACATGTCATATGGTAATGGGTGACGATTTACATCAATGTTTAAGGTGTTAGGTGAGTAATAATTCCTAGTATATTAAACCTATATAGGTTGATTTGGGATTAGAAATGGTATATAATTGGGGAATAATTGTGTAATTTTGTCTTATTGGGGATAGAGGTTTCACCTAAGGATTTTTTTGTTATATTGGTAACTTGGTTGACCATTTAATTTTTTGTGAAACAGATGTGGTTTTGACCACATTCCGAGTGAGAATATGGAAGCCTATGATGAGATTTTGTGCCCACATCTTGAGTGAGAGGATCATGGATTGTGATGTGGTGATTTAACAACACCCTAAGTGACAGAGATACTGAACTAGGATGATGATGTGTGACCTCCCATGAGTGAGAGGATATTTTTCTAGGTTTCATTGTGGGATTCAGACTTGGGTGAGAAGGTACCAACCATGTTCTGAGATATCCAATGGCATGATATGAATCATCCTTCTTTCATAGATCTTAATTAGGTATGGGAAGGTTTCATAATGGCCAAGTTAGTGCACGAATACCCAATGTGGATGTATGATTTAATATTTATTAATTCTTCATATGTACATAAATAGTCATATATATTGTACTTATTCTTAGGATGTGTTTAGGGTATACTATTTATTTTATTAATTAGGACCTAAATAGGTATCTTGATGTGCATGATGACTTTTTTGTATGTGATCATTCCAATGTAAAGGTAGATATGTCTGGTTGTTGAGTAGGTGGGGCTGGATTGGGATATAGGACATGTAACGAATTACTATGATCCTTTTTAATAATATCACTTTTCTTATGTTCTTTTTCATATCATATGAATTATCTATAAACATATAGGGATAACTTTTAATTATTTGTTTATGAATTAAATGTATACATTCTTGCTATCACATATGATGTCTCCCCAAATAATGTTGTATGCCTTTACCACTTGTTGGTGACTTCTTGTATATGGGAAAGCATGAATGAGTTTATGTGGTGCTCTATCTTTGATCTGGTGATTCGATCGAGGTTGTTACAAATAGGTATCAAATACAGTTTTATTTTATTTTTTATTTGTAGCTTTGTATATTAGAGGTGGGACAATCAAAACTATGGTGGGAAACTATTATTTTGTCTAGAAAGCATATGTATAGTGGATATTTCTGTTTCTATGGAATTGGTATTACTTTTATTGGTTGTGTAATTAGGGTTTAATGTTTATTTTCAAGTGATATTGTGATTTAATATTTTATGGGTTTTTTCTTTAGCCTAGGGTGGTGACATTGTGAGAGTTCATGCATTATGATTCAACACAAGGGTTCACATGTCATACATATAATGTTATGTGGTCTTTAAATTTTAAAAATTAATTTAATATAAACATTAATATATTTGATGTTTTCCCAAATACATGGTGGTATCTAAATAATTTAACCTATTATTTTGATTTATATTATATGTGAATATGAATAATTTTTAGGTACTGGTGGTATGGGTTTAGGCCTTGGGTGAGTAGTGGGTTGTGATGTATGGTTTCTTATGGGTAGACCCTTAAAGAAACTCTCATTTGGTTGTTATTTGTTTTGGTGTATATTAAAGCTTAAATTTTTTATTAATTTATGACATTGAAGGAATTATATGTCTCTATATTGAAATTTTATGAAAATTACCCCTCAAAATGTCCTATAGTGACACTCAGGGAAAGGATTGAGTATTTCTCTGAGGTTCATAATACTCTTATTATACCTTCTAATGTGTAGGAGGGTGGAGATGACCAAGATTTTGAGGCTGCCCCAGGGGTTTGGGTAGTCGATCCACTTCAGCATTGGGTGTTACCACAGTATAATTTTCCAAAGACTTATAAATAAATAAACCTCCATTTTTTCATGGTACAGGTGGTCCTTAGGATGTTGTGGACTATATCATGACTATCAAGGTTACTTTTAGATGGTAATTATTTTAGATGATTATAAAGTGATTTTGGAAGCTTATATTCTTCAGGTACCCACCTGGATATGGGGGAGTTATGGTTCAGGCCATGAGGCATGACGGTCTGTCTTGGGAGGCTTTCAAGAACCTATGCCTTGGTTATTTTTTCCAAACTTCACTAAAGTTAAATTAATCTTTAGGGATCTTTAATAGGGGATGATTTTCATTACATACTATGCTCCCTATTTCATTGAGTTATTACATTTTCCTCTTTGATATCTACGAATGAGTCCCAAACGTTCTATAGGCTTTTCATTGGTCATCAAGCTGCTGTATTTTACCCCATTTTTATCTTTAGTGGTCTGGGTAGTGGTATTTCTAGTAGAGGTGGTGATACCTCTTATAATGGTCGGAATGGGATATTTTATTAGATGTGTCGGGGTAGAAAAATATATTCTGTTTAAGGATGATGCTTGTCTCTTTTTCCCTTAAGAGAAGTTCCCATTATATTTTATTAGTTTGGGTGAATAGGTCATTTTAGTGGTGTATGTTGAGTCTGTAGAGGGAGTTTTCTACATGTGGTAGGATGGATCACCTATAGAAGTTTTATTCAAGGGTGTATCAGTCTAGTTTGAGTAGGAGTTTTAGGTAAACATAGGATTTGAGAGTTGGTTAAGTGGTCCCTGGTAGAAAGATAGCACGACATTGTCTGAGAGGTTTGTTTGAGGAGCTCTTTAGGGATCTCAAGGGTGATATCATCAAAATACACCTCATGTATTAGTTCCTTAAGTGAGTCAGGGATTGAGGGTTCATGATCATGGATCTGATATGGGTAGGGTTAATGCTTCATAGTAGGTTCCAACTGATGGGTTCTATATTTTAAGGTATGTTTTTTATTTCTTTTATAATTTTTTTCCATGTTTGATACAAGGGCATATAATTCCTTAATAATTTCTCAGTGGTGACTAGATTGGTATTATTTTTGGAAATATATCATATTATATGTGCTATTAATCACTAATTGGTAAGTGGTTAGATCACATTCATATATTTTGAGTGTGTTCCACAATGGTTGGTGATATAGGAAATTCTAGGATTTCATCTCTTTAGATATCGTGAGATTTGATGCCATATTTTGGATGATTTGAATTATATGATTCTAGGATCACATTTATTACTAGAAAAGGTTGGCTTCTTTCACTTACCTATTAGGGAGAAAGGATGTTCTCATGGTTTAATGGGATTTGAAGGATGGTATGTTAGGATGTCACCATGATAAGATAGGGTCCATTATAGCATAGGTTGTGGGTATGCTCCTTACAACGGATCAAGTAATGGTTCTCACATATTTTCCACTAATAGTATATCATTTCTAATAAATGTTTTAGAAAAATTTCTAAAGGTTTTCTTTATAATAGGAATATTGAGTTCAGAATTGACTTAGTGTTGGATGTAGAGCCCATATCGATACCATCTAATCATATGGAACTAGTTCAGTTATGAGAGTTAAAGGTGTAACTCAAGGAACATGAGGTGGAGGGTTTTTTTCTCTCATGTACATTTACCTAGGGCACTATTTTTACAAGAATGTTAGTGATATTATGATAATATTCAAATATTACTAGAAACTGAAACAGGTTATGGTGAAAAATATGTATCTATTACTGAGGATATGTGATCTCTTTGACCAATTGACAGAATCCCAAAGGATATTTAATATTTACCTATGATTAGGATACCATATGTAGTGATTCTAAGTAGAGGATATACCAAAATAGTTTTTATAATAAGATATAGGTTATATATATACCTTGTGATATCATTTAGTCTCACAAATACACCAGTGGGGTACATGGAATTCATAAACTAGATTTTCTAACCCTGTCTAGATTATTTCATTATGTTGTTTATTAATGATATATTGATAAAATTTTGGATTCAAGTCTACATCGAGTACATGTATATTTAATTTAGTACACATTAAGCATACAGAATATATTCTAATTACTTAAAGTGTCACCTTTGGATTAAAAAGGTGTGTTTCCTTGGGCATGTGATATCAAAAGGTGGTATTTCGGTTGACCTAGATAAAGTAATGGAATTGATATCATAGGTTTGAACTGAGAATTTGTTTAATATTGGGATTTTTATTTGATCAGATGGGTATTATATGAATTTTATTCAATATTTCTCTTGCTCAACAGTTTCGCCGAAACATATAACCAAAAATAGATTGAAATTCAAGTAGACTAAATATTATGAATTATCCTTCTAGGAATTGAAAGTGAGGTTTATTTCTGATCCAATTATGATTTTACTAGACCTAGGGTAGGGATATAATGTGTAATTAAATGCCTCTATAGTGTTTCAATGATATTTTTGATATAGGGGGATAGTGTGATCTATTATGGGTCTTATAAGTTATGACACCAAGAGTGGAACTACCATACCTATAATTTTTAGCTAGCTATTTTGGGTCAAACCTTGCAGTAATTGTGTCATTATCACTTTGGTGACATATTTTTTGTCTACATAGACCATAAGAACATGATGATTATATTTTCCTAGTGGTATATGAACACATTGTAGGGGCATAGGGCAGAGTACTTATAGATGTTTTAATTTGAGATTATGTATTCCCTAAATAAGGGGAATGTCATGGAATAATCTCCCAGTAAGAATACAAAGGGGAATAGAGTTTGAGTATCATGTGAGAAGTGGATGTTGATAATCATTCTCACTGATCGAAAAAAGAAAAAGTTAGAGGTCCAATAGGCTCTGAAATTTTCCCCTGTGTCCATTACTTTCTCACTAGTAAACTTGTTTAAGGATAGTGGAGAGAATAATTTAGACTATCTTATAATATCGGAATGTATCATGGGAGATAGCCTAGTCCAAGGATGGTCATAGCATAATTACAGAGTAATGTATATCCATAGTAGGGTGGTGGTACCTACTTACATAAGGGGGAGATGATGAGGGACTCCCATGACTTATGTTGGGTGGTGTAACCAAGGTAGAATAAAACGTATCATAACATCATGTGTTATTTCTGATTTCCTAACATGAGGAAGAATATCATAGGGTGTGTGGCCTGATTCCTCACCTATTAGAGATTAGGGTGGAAAATTACTGAAAATATGGTAACTTCAACCCCTTCCACATCTTATATAAAAATGGTATGAGGTGACAATTTACTCCATCATGGGACTACCCATGACCTCTAAGGGTCATAATGTATTTTGGGATGTATAGGATCAGCTGAAAAAAGGTTTTTCACTTCATTCTCATCTGAGAGAATCAATTAGTATACGATATATGTATGTTGTATGTGTGGGAGATAGTGTAATTTCATGGGGTACCTACAGGCATAGTTTTAGAAAAATATTTCCATTTCATATCAATATCTTCAAAGGTCTTGTAAAATAACATAGGCACTTAACTAAAATTGAGAAAAATGTATCACCCATAGATAGATGGAAAGTCTAAGGGTATGGTTTAGATACTTTATGATATTCTTAAGATATGTTTTCTTGATCTTAATGGATCCTAGGATGTCCATATTTCCTTGTTAGAGTTTTTGTTTAACAATATCTTCTATGATTCAATTCAGATGGATCATTTTGAGTCTATATAAAGTAGTTTATTCCATTCACCATTGTGTTGGTTAATGTAAAGGGAGTCAATAATTATTCTATTGATCTTGATATAAAAGACCACCAATTGGGTTTAATTGATCAAGAAGTGGTTAATTACTTCTCAAAGAAGGAAACATTCATATGTTGACTAGAGGTGATGAAATTTGGATTTAATTATGGGCAACCATGTATTCTTATGGATATTTCATTGGTTAAGGAATCAACTTCTGAGGAATCAAGGGAAGCTCACACCATATTTTTTTGGTCATTAGAGACTGTAGATTAGATTTTGGTAGTGTCTTAGAAAATGGATATTCCTTTATGATGTCAAGTTATATATGATTTTTTTCATGTTTCATAGCTCTAGAAGTATGAGGCAGACCCTGGTCACATGATCAATGGTGATGATGTCAAGCTAGAGGAGGATATGTCATTTTAGGAGTGCACAGTGCATATTATGGATAGGAGAGAGAAGGTTTTGTGAGGGAAATTTGTTCCTCTAGTCTAAGTAATCTGGTGGCATGAGAACATCCATGAGTGGAGATAGGATATAGAGTGATATGTTTGAGACCATTGTCTATATTTTTTTAGTGAGGAGTCCTATATATTCTTATTGAGGAAACGAAACCCTTAGTGGAGTTTGTAAAATCCCAAATTTTGTTTAATAATTCAAGGATTATTTTTGGACACAATTAGTTAACATTTGATGATTTAATATGTACTTAGGGGGATAGTGGGTATTAATATTTTTTTCAGAGTATGGTACCAGGGTTACCCCTCCTAAAATTACAATAATGGGGTATCAAGTTTCTGGTACTGGACACCAAGTACTAGGTGTCCTAGGAAGAAGTATTATAGTACCTAAAGCCCCATTTACTAACTTGAGGGGTATACTAATAGGCTAGTGGAGAAAAAGGTACCCAGTACTCAGTTGGTTTGTAGTGAGTTTTTTTGTGGGGTTATAAATTCCCCCTCTAAACACTCTTTAATGCTTTCCCCTCTCTACACATGATCCCTATTCAACCATCTATGATTTTTGGGGTCTCCATTAGATTCTAAATATCCTCTAATCCAATTCATTATTTATTTTAAGTGTCATTCATCATGAGGTTTATCCTTTACTATGTTTAAAATCATGGAAACCTTAGATGCCTCTTATTCTCACTGTTTTCCCTTGGTTGATATCAAATCCAAAATTTATAGTGTTTATGGATAATATTAGAGATATTTTTGTTAGATCATGAATTAGAAGGTGTTATCTATCAATTGAGATTCATTAACCTTGAGGTATGATGTCTTTACCATGTAATGGTATTTGTATATGGGTGTATGGGATATCATTCATGAAGGTGTGTGAGTTTGACTAATGTTATACTATTTTTGTTATGAAAGTGGTCGTGTGTGTATAGATTAATGTAATTTTCACTTTTAAAGGGTATATATGGGTGATATGGATTGGGTTTTATGAAATATATCCTCGTATAAATGCTTGAGGTAGCAACGTTTGCCTGCGTTGGTTGATGTTATTGTGAGTTATCAGAGCTAAGATGAATCTCGGATGATCTTGTGTCTCAAAGGATATATATGGGTGAAGATTTCCTTAAATGTGACGGTATTGGGTATCTAGTCATGGATAATTTTGGTATCCTTTAGGGGTTTATATAGGGGTATTCAATGGGATATCCTCATGGAATCATTGTGTTGTGGTGATCTATTGGGGCTAGTGGTTTTCCCTATGGATTTTTGTGTTGTCTTGGTAACTATACAGCCTATTATATTTTTTGTCAAACATATGTTGTTATTACCATATATTTAGTGGGAGGGTTGTTTATATTGATGAGGTTGTGTTTCCATATCATGAGTGAGAGTATAATCTCTTGTGATGTGGAGATATAAATACACCTGAATTGAGAGGCTGTCGGAAATAGAATTATGGTGTGTGGCCTCCCCTGAGTGAGTGGGTAATGGCCTGGGATTCAATGTAGGATTATTCCTTGAGTGATATGGTACTATTCATGTTCTGAGATGTACTTATGTAATGAGATGATTGTTCCTTATAACATGAAGCTGAAGCTAGTATGGTCGGGGTTAGTGGTGGCTTTGATAGTGCATGGTGACATGACATGGACGTATTATTTCTTTTTTATGTGTTCTTTATCAATATATACACACTCATATAAAAAATTCACTTATTATAAAGACATGTTAGTTGTATTTGACTGGTTTTATTACTCACAACCAACATGGGAATCTTGGTGTGCATGCAGACATTATTTTCAAGGATCCAGCCAAGGGAAAGGAACTTATGTCAGGTAGTTGAGTAGATGGAGCTAGATGGGGATGGAGGTGATTCTAGAATTTACTAGGATCTTTTATAGCAATTTATATTATTATTTTATCCTTTTTAGATATTATATATTGATATGCTATCTATGGGGATATATTTTGATTACTATTGTATGATATACTTTTATCTCATTCTTGTGATCACATATGACATTATTTATTGGTTTTATCACCAATGTGATTCTTTGTTGTTGAATTTTTTTATTATTACTGCTTCTATTTTATTATGAATTTATGGTTATATAACATCAAGGGAATAGTATCCCCAATGATTTATACAAATCTTCTAACACTAGTCATAAATCTCTTGTATACGAGAAGGTTTTAATATTTTCATGTGGCACTCCGGATTAGACCATGTGATTTAGATATAGTTGTCAGAGAAAATAATGTAACATCACTATCAATGATATTATTCTAGGAAAATAATATATTAATTATATGACAACACAAAATAAATGAAAAAAATTACTTTAGATAGAACTAGAAAATAACCACTGTAATCAATATTTAAAACATCAATAATTATTCTAATTAATAAATATAAATAAACACACAACCTTTACCCTAATTTAAAAATCATTGATCAAGGTATAAAACACCAAAAATATAAGGAGTTAACTATTTATTCTTTTTTTTTTTGAAAAAACTTATTGAAAATTTAAGCAACCTTTAGGACTTTTATAAAAAAAATGAAAACTCATTGAAAATACTCATTATAAATCACCAAACTGAGAAATAGAGTTATTAATGATTTATTTGTCAACAATTATTAAAAATTAATATCTATTTAGGATATATTTGAAAAACGTCTTGAAATTAATTAATAAAACATATTACTTGTGATAATGAGTAAAGAAACATATATCATAAATAACAAGTATTATAAGTTAATTTAATTTAGTGTTACTTGAAAACTTCTCTTTAGATATGTTCAATTAGAGTATTGTCACATATAGGTACTACGGGTCATAATTATTATAATATTTTTTAATAATTATTACCAAAACACTTATATCTTATGTTAAGTGATTGTGTGTGTAGTTAATGAGGTTATTATACTAAACATTAAATGAAAATATATAGAATATAAGTGATAGTGTATGAAATTTATGGACCCCAAATGCCCTATCAGTTTGGTTTTTCTTTGAGAATACTACTCGTCATCCTCTGAAACAAAAAACCAAATTCACTATCCAATTATAAGACTCAAACAGTCTATGTTTTAATAATAGAATTTTGATTATTAATAGTATTCTTCTGTGCATGAATTTCTTTCAATGATTCAGGATCATAAAAACCTATAATCTCCCACATATCTCACATTTCTGAAAAGAAATATGTTTATGACTTGACAAGTACCCATGATAATGATATTCCAAAACCCATCCACCCCCACCCCTACTAAACCATATTGTTATTTCCCTCAAACTCAATAAATATTTTCCTACTCAAATAAAAAATATAGAAATGTAGGTTTGGCATAATAAACTTATTTTTTGTGTTAAAAATGGTATGACATTGAATTATAAAAATTTATGAACCCAGAATAGTAATTAGCATTGTTTACCCTAATGTTTTTTCAGATAAATTTAAATAACTAGCATAATTTTTTGTTTATTTAAAAATCACATCTTTATTCATCCAACATCAAGATCTACCTACTTCTCATATATCAAATTAATAAATAACTTCCACTTTCAAAAACTAAACTAGTTGAAGTGATATATATATATATATAATGAGAAAATAATGGTACCATGCCATCTCATTTATTATCAAAACTCTTTAACCCAAATTCATGAGGAATTACTTAAATCCCTCAATAAGTAACATTTCTCAAATAAATAACCTAAATAAATTATATATTCATAAAACATGAAATGTTATTAAAATAGTTTTATTAATACACTAACATGTAATAATATACTTGATCAAATATTTAATTATGACAATCAATGAGTTCTATTTACTAAATCAAAGGAATGGCTTTAGGGACCTTCTAATACATCAATGACAATGATGGAGATGTGTTATTAAATTAATACCACAATATCAACTTGGAATATTTCCATTTCTTGCCTATGTTTTTTAAGTTTCATGGATGTGATAACACATAGTTCATGTAAAAATAGACTAGAATCTAAAAAATGTAAAATTCATTATATTATTAAAAAATTGAGTAATAGTGTTCAAATTAATCATATATTAATTCATTATCAAGATAATACCCTTACATGGATATTTGAAAATTCATTCCTATATATCAATGAAATATAACTCCAATCAGAATATGTAAGGTGAAAGGATTCTACCTCACAGATTAACATCCCTATAATATTCCTTTAAAGGGATATTGCATCCCTAGTGGATACAATATATGTAGAAACTGTAAAAACTATATTTAAGTTGTTGAAAATCCAAATATCATGATCATTGATGTTTTTCATATTCATATTATTATTTTAACTATTGAACATATTAATTAATTTATTAAAATAAATATTTATGAAATTAATGTAATCATTTTGAAATATATATTGATAATGATGGTATGTAAATAGCCACTTGATAGTAACTAAGTCATATATGATGACAAGAGGGTTGCAGTGAAGTTAAATTTTTGATGCCCCAATACCCTTAGTAGAATGAATAATTTTATATGAAATCATTCCAAGATATATAAAAATAGTTCCAAAATAAATATTATAGGTATCTAATGAAGTGTACCCTTGGTTAGAATGGTTATCTATTATGGTTGGTGCACTCTGTATAGCATGGGTAGGATGATTATCCCATATTTTCAATATAAATTTTGTAGTTGGAATAGAATGGTTATCATGTACTATCATTTAACACATTATAATTGGATTAGTTTTTCTATCCTATGATGTATAGTGGCTAAATTACCTAAACCACTTCCCTCATATAATTTCTATGGAAAATATGAAGAAAATAAGTCATTCAATTAAACCATTATTTTAATAACAAATAAATAAATTTATATTTATTTAATTAAACTATAAAAAAAATCCCTTAAATTAGATATTATTATAAATCGAGCTTAAAAATATTATTCTGTTTATATAAAAACAACATACTATATTAATAAGTAATTACACTCATATTAATGAAATTAAACCTTAAAAAAGACTACATATATCTTATAATAATTTTATTTTTGGTTGGAAAAATTGTTATAAAATATAAAACCCATTGAGTTGATAGTAAATATATTTTTTAATTTTTATTTATATTTAATTTCATTCTTGGAGTTCCTAGGATCTGGGGTTCAAAATTGGGTTTTTAGAGAAAACAACCCCTCACACATGGTTTGTATAATCATGAAGCTAACCGTGTGAGGGTAAGATTTTGGGGATGGTATGTATTTTAAAGGTTTCAGTATAGTTTTTCAAACCATGTGAGGTTTATGGGTAACCATGTGTCTTGGGTCCTTGGGAGAGAGTGACACCCACATAGTTGGCACATGGTTTGTCTAAATGTATGGCCAAACCATGCTAGTTTTCCATCTTGTTAAAATTCTGGATTTTACCAAAATTCCATTGATGGATATATAACAATTTATCCTCATTTAATATATCCATAATTTGTATCCTCTATCTCTTGATTTTGTAGCTTCTTCCATATCCTTTTATTAGATTCCTCTTGCACTCTTTGAATTTTGTCTTAAGTTAATCATCTTTGTTCAAGATTTGTTCTTAATTCCCACTTATTGTTCTTTGTTCTTCCATTTTTATACATTTTTTGAACCCTATATGGTGTTTTGTATTAACCTAGGTTTTTAATGTGTGTTTTGTTTTGATTTATTTTTTCTTAGGTGTGTGAAGTCCTCCCCTTCATAAATTAGGTGGTCTCTGTTGAAGGAATCGAGTTTATAACTGATTCTAATGTATATGTCTCTATTTAAGGAGATTTTTCATAGATTAAATTTTCATTATTAAATATCCATTTATTTATATTTATTAAATTTCTATTTAATTATTTTTTTAGTTGATGTTTAATGTTTATTTGTAAAGTTTCAAGATTTTTTATTGAAAATTTGAGGTTTAATGAGGGTTTTCCAATGGGAGTTGTATTAATTTCATTATATGTTTTGATAATATTGAACAATGTGGTTCTATGGGATTAAATGGGTTTATAAAAAACTTTTAAAAAATATTTTTACCTTTAGTTTTGCCTCTTATTAAAAGGTTTTTTTAAAATGTATTTAGAAAGGATTTTATGTTTGGAACTTGTGATGTTTTATATTTTTCATTTAATAACACCTGTGATACCTATGGTGTGAGAGTGAATTTTACAAGGGGTTGATATAGCCTTTGGGAGGAATAAATTGATAAATTTTTCACTATTTTCCCAAGGGACAGATATTTTCTTTGGGGAGGAAGACTAAGAGTCTATCCACTTTATTATCCAAGTGACTGAGAGAGCTCTTCGGAATTTTTCTTGAGGAAGACCACGAGAACTTCAACATTGTTTATATAGATATAATAACATATTTTTTAGACACACCCAAATTTTTCCCTTATGGGTATAGTTTTTGGTGCACTTTACTTGTGTTTAGTTTTTTTTATTCTCTTATGCATCATGATAGTGCCTTTTTCATTTGGGGTGTCATGCCTTATGCACATTTCTACGTATTTGATTATATGACGATGGTTATTATTATACCATTGGTATTCTTTATTTGGATATTTTGATCATTTTATGCTAATTGGATTTTATTTCCTTCATTGATCCATATTAATAAATTTTTTGGAAACATGTTTTGTCTAAAAGAAAAAATAAATGTGGTTTAAAGGATTTATTTCAAGTGAAATGTTTTCAAAGTGGTATAGTTTTGGAAAATGATTTATTGAACTAGTTTGTTGGCTTTCACGGTTTGAAATCCTTAAATATATTCATGGTAGAAACTTAATGTGATTTTTTCCCCACACCCTACATATTACATTGGGTGTGTGTATACATTGTTTTGCAGGACACAGATAAAGTCAAGGACACTATATATATAGGTGTCTATTCTTAATTTTTTCCATATATGGTTTTGAGGGAGGAGATATGGCCTCATAGGGTTATCTCATAAGAAAAAATTATAATAATTTTTAACCATAGGGAAACATTTATAATCCATGTTGGGTATTCATTACTATTTTATATTTTTATCGTATGACTTGAGATACCATGTTTATGTTCCTTTTATGACATATTATGTATGTGATGTAATGTTTTTTATGTTATTTCACATAAGTAATTTCTTCTTCCCTTCAATTTTATTTTTATTTATTTTATTAACTCTGATTATGTTGTTTTTTCATCCAAAATCATCGATGGTTCATACAAGTTATCCTTGGGAAAAAAATTCCCAAGAGGATTTTCATTATGACTAGGTTCTTCTCACTAGATTGTGGTGATCAGGAACAAGATTTCATTCATTTGGTGTGCTAACTCATGTGATTGTTTGGGTTGACCTTGTATGGTTCTCTATAAAATCCTATCATATCCCTTCATTATTTGGTGGTTAGTGGTATACTAGAGTTAAGACCCTCAGACCATGAGTGGTAAGAGAAGGGGTGTGCTTGAAATATCTTCTTCATGTCAAACCTGAAGTTTTCATAGGTAGTATGGGATTCTGTACAAAGTTTGAGCCCATTTATGTGTTTTTATTGAGATTCTAATGTTTTTTTGATGTTTTTATGAGTTTTGGGGTGATACCATGAGTTATTTTGAGTTTTGTGGTGAAATAGGGAGGTAAATGGGCTAGGAACATAGATATTAGTAACTGTGCGTAGCCCATGTGGCCTTTTCTATCAAATTTCAATGACACTTTCATTTTTGGCACATCGTTTTTCTAACATTTTCTCCAAATTGTGCACAATTGAAAATTATTTAAAAATATTAATTTTTCACCCATTGTTTTTTTTTGAATGCATTATTCTTGTAAATTTTTTTTGAGACATATTATAATGGTTTCTTTTAGTTTAATTTATGATATTAATATTCAATTGAGTATTG
Organism: Viscum album; assembly: GCA_963277665.1. Classification (NCBI taxonomy): domain Eukaryota; kingdom Viridiplantae; phylum Streptophyta; class Magnoliopsida; order Santalales; family Viscaceae; genus Viscum; species Viscum album. Next base: position 122,501,619 of record OY728133.1, on the reverse strand, counting down.
ATTGAGATTATGTCTTTTGCTTTTTTTATAATTCCTCCTAGAAAAGCCTCATCCAGGCTTAGAGACGGTGTTGTGTAGACTTACCCATATAAAATCCTCTAATTGATTCAGATTGGGTGGATTTAGTGATCCATGTGATCCATTATTTGGGCCATGAGGGTTCTCAAGAGTAGACACAGACAATTGACCCTGCTCAAGAATTCACTAACTAGAATCCATTGGTGATATGTTGAAATAAGGGATACAAAGATCCTAAGGAGTGGCTGGAGTTAATCAATTGAATATTTCTATATATACATACCCTTGAGACCTAGAATGTTGGATAATCCATATATATGATATAATTATAGAGTAGGAAGTGGTGAGAGTCTATGGTACTGGAAAAGTGGCATAAGTATCTCACATGAACCACTGACAAAGTGGATTTCAGGAAATAGTTCTACTTGGATACTTTGATAGTGTCGAAGGCCCATAATCATGTGACATTGGATTAAGGGTATAGTTTGGTGATGTAGTATGTAACTTTATTTTTTAATTTGGTTCATGTTTCTTCTAAACTTCTTACAAACAATTGCCTTAAGGCTTGACATTTTGATATGGGATTGAAGATTGAGATTTGGTCCATGATTATTCTTATTCTCTCACCAATATATTCTGATATGGTTAATAATGTGGCTATTAGATATATAGTTATGGCCAAGAATATAGGTCTCATTGGTGTTCCTTTTATGGTTGGTATCCATATATTTTCATCTAGTAAAAAGCAGAAGTAGGATGAACCCTATAGGGGCAATGTTAATAGTTATTAGAAGTCATCAGGTATAGAACCAATTATTTCTTCATGGTGTAAGATATTGCTTTGTTATCGGAGCAAGAATACTAATCATAGCAAGCCTAGTTTCCCATAAGCTCTGATGAAGTACCACCAGTGTGGGAATTCGGGTCATATTCAGTATTTTTTCAATCTTCTACATAAGGGACAGTCATTGGTTCGACATGATCTAGGGTTTATTAGGTGAAATATGATTATTACATGGGTGGAGGATCTCACCCTAAGGTAAAATATGATTCTCACCAGGAAAAGATGGATCAAGGGGGTCCTGAGTCAGGATATCTTCATGCAGTAGATGTGGGGTTAGATGATCCTAAATCTAGGCCGACCACTATGATATGTATGGTGTTCATTGTTTATTCCATGGAATTTGTTTTATTAGATATGGATACTTCCCATTTATTAATATTGTTAAATATTAATGATTTCATGGGTATTCAAGTAGATATGATTCCATTTTTGATGAATTTTATTTCATAGTTGCTTAGGAAAAATGAGAAGGGTTTTAAGTTTCTAGAGATTCATATTTTAATCGCGGACATGGAATTCATTTGGGGTTTCCCTATCTCGGAACTGGATTTCTATGACCTCATATTTGGAATGTATTAGATTATTAGCTTCAAATATTATATTTATTTCTACTACTTAAAGTATTAGTTTATATCTCCTGATGAGATAACTCATGTATTCTAGGGTGAGTGGGATCCATGGACAAGGATAGAAGGTCCCATTATCAAATATAGTAATGGTTGATTTATTTCTAGTTTTATAGGTTTTTTTATCTTTTTTGATAGAGTTCATAGGTTTTCATTCTAGTGTTAATATCACATACATAAATTATTTTAAAGTTATTTTTAATTTATTTTCCATTCATGCTTTGTTTTGGGGGTTTCCATAGGTTTTATGGAGAATATGTGAGTTTTCATGAATTGGGCCAAACCGTGAGCCCAATTCCATATTTAAAAATAAATTTTGTTTCTTTTATAAATTTTTCATTTTTTAATATTTTTCACTCATTCCAACACCTAAAAGTCATCCCCCGATATATTAACACTACATTTAAATTTTGAGTCTTTATAAATCCATAATCAAGGAGGATTTTGGTTTTTATTTCAGAATTGGGCCAACCCGAAATCTCATTTTCTAGTTTTAAATTGTTTCTTTAGTTTTTTAATATCTTATTCATTATAATTAATTTTTCGGTTATTCCACCTCCCTCTTGACCCTAAGAATCCCAGGCCCTCTCCCATTCCTTTACCCATCTTTGGAGCTCGTTTTCATAACGATTGAGTACTGAAATTCATAGGGTTTCTAAAATCGGGAAGATTTGAGGAGGTAAGTTATTTCCATCATAACTCTATCAATTACTACTATTTTTCCCCAATTTCAGTTCCCACATGATCTTATAATCCTTGTTAAAACTTCCCTTGAATGGTTTAATGTTTTGAAATTCAGATTCTGGTGGATTTTGGGTCGTTTTATTCAAGATTGTTTTGAGTAAGTGTTCCTCTCTTCAATTTCTTCATTCTCCTTAGGGTTTCCTCCCTCTTTCATTATGTTCTAAAATGTCCAGAAGTTAGGGTTAGAATATATTATTTGATTTGGTGTATTTTTGGTTAAATATTGTGGTCTAGTACTGTATTTATCATCCTTGTGATGTCACGGTGGTGCGGTTGATGTTTCGCACCAAGTTTTGAGGGATTCGACACTTTCGGTAGGTGGTTCCATGTGTAAACAATTATTGATGAGTTATCTTGAGGTATTTAGTCATTTTTAATATTCCTCATATGTTTGGTGTTGTGCTAAAATAGTTTATGATTGATTTGGTTAAGTGTTCAATTTTATATTTGCATTTTAACTTGAAATTGGGTGTTTTAATGTGTTACTCGTGGGGTATTATTTGGGTATATTTTATAACATATGGAATTGGTTTACTAAATATTTTTTGGACTTCAAATTATGGTTTGGTAATGTATTAGTGTCATGTGGGCCTAAAAATACTGGTTTTTAATAGGTTTTATTTTTAAAACATTCTTATACTTCTTGAGAGAATTTTATGAAAATGTGTGTTTTCATTTGAATCTTTTGTAGTATTATTCAAGGTGATTTTATAAAACTTGAAAGTGGTTTTATAAATGTCTCTAGGGATTCAAATTCTGTTTTCTATAGGAATTGTTTTGGTTTTTTGTCTTAAATGGTGGTTTTGAAATGGGTTTTGTGTGTAATATATGTTGACACCACTTGGGTTTTTTTATGAAAATTGAAAATGTTTTAGTTGGTCAAACAAAGTGGGAAAAGAGTGAATTTTTACTGTTTGGTATGTTTGTTCACCTATTAAGGGGTTTTTAATGTTGAAGTTAGGTTTTAATACATCATACATTTTTATAATGATTTTTAAATTTCTGAAATGTTTTAATAAATTGTGATGTTGGAGCGAATCTTGTTTGTGGGCTGTTTCATGTATGTTTGATGATGAAATTATTTTGAAGGTAAAAAGGGTATTATGTAACAATTGAGTGGGTTTTTATGATAGTTTTAATATATTGGAATGGTTTATAAAATTGTTTAATGGATTTGTGTAAGTGTTAAAGAAATGTGAAAAGTGTTGTGGGCTATTTTGGTGTGAGTCGGATTTCAAAATCAATCGGAATGAAAAGTGGACTTTTGTTACTTGTGTTGTATACATGTGGGATGTTTGGTGAATTTATGATATGGAAATGATATTTTCATGTGAAAATTATATTCATTTACTTGTTGAACTTGTTTGAGCACAAATGGAAAACCCGGGTATCTAGGTGGGTGGACGTGTACTAGTATGCTAGTGAATCCGTGGGGTTTGGCCTCAGTTTCACTTAGTAAGATTGACGCTTACAACTCTAAATAAACTATGATGATGATTATTGGAGACCAATAGGTTATGGTTATGTTCCCTACTAGTGGATCATGCACGAGAATGGATATTTGTGATGGTTACTCTCACCGAGATACGAGGTACCTGGGACCCACAGCTAGCTAGTGCCTAGGGGTTATTTCCCATTGCTTGTGCTCACTGGATATTTTTTGCTTACCTTCAGCATACGGTATGAGAGGATGTAAAATTAAGTTTCTATGGTATTTGTTTTAAAAAAATTTATTCTTTAAATTAGCCCACCTAAAAATTATTTTTATTTAATGTTGCATCTTTTATAAATTTTAACTAGCATATCATGTTTTTGAAAACATGCATGCTTTTCATCATTAAATGTTTATCACATGGAATTTATTACTGGTGGTATCCTATTGGGATTTGTCTCACACCCTAATTAAACCCTTGGGTGTATGTAGACTTTTTTATTTTTTTTGTCGTAGGTTCGGTACAGTTTTTAGTTCCAGTGGTTCGGGTTTCTGGAAGTTCATTGGTGGTGAAGTCTAGTGGAGATGGCTTGAGGGCGGTGCCCCTTGCTATGAGAGTTCATGGGATGTCCTTAATTTTTTTTTACATTTGTAATGGTCTTTTAACATAGTTTTAACTTATGTAATTCAGTTCTGAAATTGTAAAAGAAGGTTTTAGTTGAAAAATGCAGATTTGTTTTATTGAACTTGTTTGTCGTTTAATGTTTATAAAATCGGGTAAATCGTTCCCAATCATCATTATAAGATACCCGGGCACTTTTTCCAGCCTGTGGGGATCGGGAACGCCCTTTGGGCCTTGGCACGGGCTGGGTTTGGTGCCTGTTTGATGGTGACTAGATCCGGTTCCGGACAAAATGGTATCAGAGGAGGTTTTGTTTAACTCTTTGGGTCACGTTAATTAGGGAACAATCGGGATAGTCTAGAGTTAGGATTGTTGGGACTTGGTAGTTCGGTTATGGGTAGTGTGCCTGATCACCACACCTCATGATAGGATTTGAGTCTCCAGGGGAAGTTGGGATTTATCTAAGTCCTTTGGTTTTCTTGGTTTGATGATGATTAGGGGAAATGAAAAGAGAGTTGGGTTAATGGTCTCAGTGAGCTCACAAGGCCAAGAAAGACATGTGGAGCTGGGGATATTCCCAAGAACACTCTTTGTGATGGTGAAGAGATTAGAATATGGCCACCAACCATATTTCCAAGTCACCCACTGAAACTAGTTTCCTCTGGCATTGTTTTGTGCTTTAGTTTTGAAATATTAGCACTTTGGTTTTAAAGTGACTTGGTTTTAAGAAGCGTAAAGTTTTTATGAAATGATTTTAAAATAAAAAGGTAATGGTTTGGTTTATAAAATGGCGGAACTGAATTTTTAGAATTTTTTTGAAATGGAAAATGGTGTGCTTAAACATCTTTTGAAAGTATGAACTATATTGAATTTTGTTTTGAAAAGTGTTTCCAATAGAGTTTTCTAAACAATCAGAGTGTGTTTTAATGGGATGTGATGTTTTGAAATTGATTTGAATATCTTGAAAGTGAGTTATTTTCTAAATGGTTGTGAATTTCTGAAATGTTTTGTAAGATGTGAGTTGGGATTTTGATCTCGTGGTTAGCGGTTTGGAGAAAAAGGATGTGTTGGTTGACCATTTTGGTTTTGAAAAGTGGAAATAATTTTTGTTTTAACCTTTGGTATTTTCGTGAGAAACCACATGCATGAGGTTATATGGAAATATGGATGGTTGATGACATGACTGGATGAGTGTCGGGATGGATATGAGTACGGTGCCCGATGTGGCACAGAAACATGCATGTGTAAGGCCCATGGGGTACCATTGGTGGATGTGCTAACTACAGAACCATTTGTTTTCCAAGAAATGTTTTTAAAGAGAAACATGATGACTTGATGAATTGTTTGGGATGGTTTATATTATGTGTTTTTGTAAAATGTTTATGTTATGGGATGTTTTGAGTCCAAGAACTCCTCATGTTTGAACTGTGTTTTGGGTTTGGGTTTGGTCAGTAGGTTGTGTTATAGGGACGGTTAGTGGTCTCTTTTGAAAAATGTTTGGGGACTCCCTTATGATGGTTCCCTTCATGTGTTTGGATCTGTCTTATGGTATATCTTGACCAGTGGACCATCTTGGTTGGGTCCTTGGGTTCAATCATTGGATAAGGTACACCCCCATTAAAGGTTAGTGCACAACTGAAGTGCAACCAGGATTGTTTCTCCATTTGAAGACCCTCCAGTTGATCAATATATGTAATGTTTTTCTTGAGATTTTTAGATTGAGTCTACACCCATTACTTTATTTGATTTTTAGATCTTCATTTAATAGGAGAGTGCTCGTCAAAGGTTGAAAGAGACCTTAGTTTCTTATGTTTCCTGATTCTTTGAAGGTGGATGTCATCTAGGGTTGTTAGTGTGGATTAGTGTCTCAATGATATCTAAGAGGGACTTTGGGTTCTTCAAAGTTTCTTTGAAGCATGAGTTTATGTTAAACCACCGGTGTGGGAAATATGGTCATGATAGTATATTGTGGCCACTTTAGAGAATTGTGTGTTGTTTGGGGATGTTGTATAATGTTCCTCTCCATGCATTGTTTATATCAGTCACAATGGTCATGTTCGATGATGCCTTATGATGTCATGTGCTCGATTGACTTTCTAGGTGAAAGTAGTGAAATCCTCTAAGATTCTATGTTATGTTGGGAGAATTTATCCCTTGTAAAAGCATGAAAATAATCTATTTTAGAGGAATGTGAGTGTAGGTGTTCTTTACTTCTATTTTTTCTCACTTGAAGAAACAAGGTGTGATGTGTGTGCATCTTCTTAGCCCTTGTTTCAGTGAAATATCAGGATAGGGTAAAGTGAGTTTGGAATGTGTTATGTCTAGAAAAATTATATGGGATTACGGTGTAGTTTGTTATGGAACTAAAAGAAGAATTATCATTCAGGGGGATTCCAAAGACTAACTGTGAGGCCGAAGATGCTTCAATAATTTGATCTCCAGCCATAGGTCTCAGAGAGAAGCTGGCTCGTACTCAAGAGAAATAACAGGGTCATTTAAACCCTTGTACAAATTCATATCCTAAATATGAAATATAGGATGAGTTTAAACCTTTGGTATCATCATATTTCTTCTGTTGTTCGCGTTTGGTGGAAACAGGTGGAGGGCCTTGTCCCCATGTCATCTCCCAATGTCATTCCCTCCCCCTTTGGTTTCCATTGAGTCTTTGGAGAATGGTTGGAAATTTGGCTATACAGGTTGAGAACATGGCTTGTGAATGATTAAAAGTTAATGTGTTCCAAGAATCCATGTGGGAAGATTGATCAGCACAGTTAGTTCACGATTTCACAAACTGTGTGGACTAACCGTGTGACCTTCCCAAATCTTGAAATTTTTGGGTTTTTCTGTGTCGTCCCATGCTAGTCGGTTAATATGGTTGATTCTTATAGTGGGGAGAACCACTATGATTCTCATGTATGTTCCTTCATATATTTTGAATGAAATTATACCCTATTTACCAGGGAGTTCGTTCAAGCCTCCCCCTATTAGTGTCCTGATTCTATCTTGGAAAAAAAATATCGGTTGTCTCTTATGGTGGGGAGCATATTAGTGTCCCCCCGTACCAGTAACTTAGATTTATCCATGGTCTTGGATTGGTGTAGATAGTATTTTTCTGAGCTATCTAGCTACCAACATCTTTCTTGAGGAAATGTTGGGACTGGAGAGCACCCAATGGTTTAGTTAAAGTAAGGTAATTGTAACCTTGTTCAAAGTTATTATTCGTTTGGGTGAATTTCTTGAGTCTTGTTCGGATAGTGTTTGAGGAGTTTTCTTTTGTGATAAATTATGAATGTGATTGATCCTTTCAGTAAAGTGGTTTATGTTTTGTGTGTTAGTGTAATCCATACTTAATTGATCACTGGAGGTGTTTTGTCCTTTGGGGGTGAAACCTGGCAAGGGAGTACCTATTGGTTTCTCAGTGGGGTTTAGTTGTTTCTTTGACCTTTCTGTAACTTTCTGGGCAGAAACTTTTCAAGGTGGGTAGAATTATCACATACATAACTTATTTTAAAGTTATTTTTAATTTATTTTCCATTCATGCTTTGTTTTGGGGGTTTCCAAAGGTTTTATGGATAATAGGTGAGTTTTCATGAATTGGGCCAAACCGTGAGCCCAATTCCAGATTTAAAAATAAATTTTGTTTCATTTATAACATTTTAATTTTTTAATTTTTTTCACTCATTCCAACTCCTAAATGTCCTCCCCTGATATATTAACACTACATTTAAATTCTGAGTCTTTATAAATCCATAATCATTTAGGATTTGGGTTTTTATTTGATAATTGGGCCAACCCGAAATCCCATCATCCAGTTTTAAATTGTTTCATTAGTTTTTTAATATAATATTCATTATAATGAGTTCTTCGGTGATTATAACTCCCTCTAGACCCTAAAAATCTCAGTCGTGCTCCCATTCCTTTCCCCCCTCTTTAGAGCTCGTTTTCATCAGTATTGAGTGATGAAATTCTTAGGGTTTCTAAAATCGGGAAGATTTGAGGAGGTAAGTTACTTCCATCATTACTCTCTCAATTCTTACTCTTTTTCCCCAATTATAGTTCCTAAATGATAGAATAATACTTTTTCGAACTTCCCTTGAATGGTTTAATGTTTTCAAATTCCGATTCTGGTGGATTTTGGGTCGTTTTATTCAAGATTGTTTTGAGTAAGTGTTTCTCTCTTCAATTTCTTCATTCTCCTTAGGGTTTCCTCCCTCTTTCATTGTGTTCTAAAATGTCCAGAAGTTAGGGTTCTAACATATGGTTTTATTTGGGGTCTTTTTTGTTAAATATTGTGGTCTAGGTCTGGATTTATCATCCTTGTGATCTGGCGATGGTGTGGTTGATGTTTTGCATCATGTTTTGAGGGATTTGACACTTTCTGTAGGTGGTTCCATGTGTAAAAAGTTATTGATGAGTTATATTGTTGTATTTAGTCATTTTTAATATTCCTCATATGTTGGGTGTTGTGAAAAAATGGTTTATGATTGATTTATTTAAGTGTTCAATTTTATATTTTCATTTTAAATGAAACTGGGTGTTTTAATGTGTTACTCGTGGGGTATTATTTGGGTGTATTTTATAACATATTGAATTGATTTACAAAATCTTGGTTGGACTTCCAATTATAGTTTGGTAATGTATTAGTGTCATTTGGGCCTAAAAAGAGTGTTTTTAATAGGTTTTATGTGTAAAACATTGTTATACTTCTTGAGAGCATTTTATGAAAATGTGTGTTTTCATTTGAATCTTTTGTAGTATTATTAAAGGTTATTTTATAAAACATGAAAGTGGTTTTATAAATGTCTATAGGGCTTCCAATTATATTTTGGATAGGAATTGGTTACGTTTTTTTTTCTTAAATGGTGGTTTTGAAATGGGTTTTTGTGTGCAATATATATTGACACCACTTGGATTCTTTTTATGAAAATTGAAAATGTTTTATTTGGTCAAAAAAAGTGGGAAAAGAGTGCATTTGTAATGTTTGGTATGTGTGTTCACCTATTAAGGGGTTTTTAAAGGTAAATTTAGGTTTTAATATGTCAAACATTTTTATAATGTTTTGTAAATTTCTGAAATGTTTAAATAAATTGTGATGTTGGAGCGAAACTTGTTTGTGGGTTGTTTTGTGTAAGTTTGATGATAAAATGATTTTGAAGGTAAAAAGTGTATTATGTATCAAGTGATTGGGATGTTATGAGAGTTTTAATATATTGTAATGGTTTTATAAAATTGTTTAATGGATTTGTGGAAGTGTTAAAGAAATGTGAAAAGTGTTGTGGGCTATTTCGGTGTGAGTCGGATTTCAAAATCAATGATAATGAAAAGTGGACTTTTGTTACTTGTGTTTTATAAATGTGGGATGTTTAGTGAATTTATGATATGGAAATGATATTTTCATGTGAAATTATATTTATTGACTTGTTGAAATTGTTTGAGCACAAAGGGAAAACCTGGGTATCTAGGTGGGTGGACGTGTACTAGTATGCTAGTGAATCCTTGGGGTTTGGCCTCAGTTTCACTTAGAAAGATTGACGCTTACAACTCTAAATAAACTATGATAATGATGATTGTGGATCCCTAGGTTATGTGGATGTTCCCTACTAGTGTATTTTGCATGAGAATGGATATTTGTGATGGTTAATCTCACCGAGATATGAGGTACCTGGGACCCACAGCTAGCTAGTGCCTAGGGGTTATTTCCCATTGCTTTTTCTCACTGGAAATTTTGTGCTTATCGTCGGCATATGGTATAAGAGGATGGAAAATTCAGTAGCTATGTTATTTATTTAAAAAGTTTTTATTCTTTAAATTATCCCACCTAAAAAACTATTTTTATTTAATGTTGCATCTTTTAGAAATTTTAACTAGCATGTCATGTTTTTGAAAACTTGAATGCTTTTCATCATTAAATGTTTATCACATATAATCTATTAGTGGTGGTATACTATTGGTCTTTGGATCACAACCTACTTACACCCTTGGATTTAAGTAGACATGGTTATAATTGTTTTCACAGGTTGGGTACAGTTTTTAGTTCCAGTGGTTCGGGTTTCTAGCAGGTCCTTGGTGGTGAAGTCTTGTGGAGATGGCTTGAGGGCGGTGCCCCTTGCCATGAGGGTTCTTGGGCTGTCCTTATTTGGTTTTTTACCTTTGTAATGGTCTTTAAACATCATTTTAACTTATGTAATTCTGTTCTGAAATTTTGTAAAAGACGGTTTTAGTTGAAAAATCCAGATTTGTTTTATTGAGTTTGTTTGTTGTTTAATGTTTATAAAATCGTGTAAATCATTCCCAATCATCATTATATGATACTCGGGCACTTGTTACAGACCTTGGGGATCGGTAATGCCCTTAGGGCCTTGGCATGGGCCGGGTTTGGTGCTGGTTTGATGGCGACCAGATCCGGTTCGTGACAGTTCATGGATTAGTACCTCGATATTTTTCTATAGGATTCCCCTAGGTTCCACCCCAATGAAGGATCAATTTCACTATCGATATTCAACCTAAGATAGACCTAATTTCATTTCCATCTTACTAGATGGATTGATTGATCTAAAATAGATGAAAATTCATCTTTATTACCTTGAGGGAAAAGTATTTTTTTTTGAGTGTGTCACCACTGGTGTTTCTTATTCTATTTGTAAAGAAGTGGGACAAAATTCTCTGACCTTTCGTATATTTCCATATTATTTATTAGGTGACTATAATGAATAAATTTCCATTACCAAGAATCTATGATCTCTTTTATTAGGTTATAAGAGATCATTGGTTTTTAAATATTGACTTGAGATCATGGTACTACTAGTTAAGGTTCTGAGAGTAAGACATAATGAATACCACTTTTTAAATCTAGTATTTACACTTTGAGTATTTGGTTATATTTATCGGTGTTACCAATGATCCTATGATATTTTTAGACTTGATGAACTAAATATTTCATCAATTTTTAGACACCTTCATAGTCAGGTTTGTCGATGACATCTTGATGTATTCCAAAATAAAGTAGGATCATGCTAACCATCTTTAAGTTGTATTGGGAATCTCATGAGTGAATCATCTATATTACAATCTATAAAAATTCTAGTTTTGGATCCAGGAGGTGATGTTCATGGTCTAGGTGATTTTTGAGAGAGGTGTTTTAGTGGATCCTGATAAGGTTCAAGAAGTTATGTCCTAATATCATCAAAAAAATATGTTTGATATTATGAGATTTTTGTTATTGGATTAGTATTATAGATGCTTCATTCAACACTTCTCATAGATTTATTTTCCCATTAATGCTTTGAATATAAAAGTGGTGAAGTTAAAATGGTTTGAGAAGTGAAAAAATTATTTCAAGATGCTATAGGAAATTTTGAGATCCACCCCAATTATGATTATTCTCAAAATGTGAAGTCTTATGTCTTGTATTTTGATTCCTCTAGTCTAAGTTTGCGATTCATGTTGATGTGAGATGACTATGTGTATCATATGGCTGGCGGAAGATATGGCCACATGGGAGGAATTATACCACTCATGACTAGGTGTTGGAATCTATTATGAATGCATTGAATATTGGGAATAATTACCTCTTTAAAGAAAATTTTATAGTCTATTCAAATCATAGAATCTATAAGTAAATCATTACATAGAGGTAATTGAACCTCATGAAGATGTGTTGGGTAGAGTATCTTCATAATTTTAATTTCAACATTGGTTATACACCCAGGGAAGTGGAATATCATCATAGATTTCATAATTATAAATTCTATGATTAAATACCTTCAATAATTAGTGGATTATTGGGTCTTGAATATTTTTTTAAATATCTAATTCTATAAATACAGGATTATGGAGAGTATGTGTTCTTGACTAGTGTGTAGGTTACTCCCTCTATTGATGATTAGGTTAAGAGAGAGTGGTTATCCAACCCTAAGTTATAATAGATTATAAGTTTATTAAATGGTGGGGATACAACAGGTGATTTTCCTCAGTATCACAATGGTTCTCTCTATCTTATTAAATAGATTATTTATTCTTTGGTCTTGATAAAGGAGTTTATGCACAAGGCGCATCATACTTTTTTATCTAAGCACTCTAAGTATACCTTATAAATCCAATATTTATGATATTTTTTATATGTATTTTAATTATTTAATCCCAAATAATTTATCAATTTGAAATTAATTTCATCCTTTTTGGATTTTAGGGATGTTTTGAGCTTAAATGTCATAATTTCTTAATTCCGTAATTTTAACGGTTTTCTATCCCATTAGTATTTTTAGCATAACATTTTCAATATTTAACCAAATTGAGTTGTTCTTTTATTATTATTCCATAGTTAATAAGATTTAACTTCTTCAACTGAGCACAATTTTAATTTTAAATTCATGAGGCCCAAATGAATAAATCAATGTGGAAAATATCTTTACCCAATATAATTGGAATTACTTCATTAAATGATGAATATATCAGGATATAAGAAATAAAATGAGGTTATTATGGTTAGATTTGAATATGGAGTCTAATTTTTAGGTGAAAATAAAATCTCATAGAGAAATTATCTTATTAATTTAATCATTTCATTCAAAAAAGTGTAGGAAAATTAAGAATCTCTTTGGATAGAAAAATATAAATGTAGTGATTCAAGAATAACTTTATGAAAACATGTAAAAAGTATTTCGAATATAGAGGGTAAACAAAAAACACAATTATTACAAATTAACCATACATATTGGAATGTTTTATATATCTGGTGGGAATAAATTATGAAACCATTTGTCATACGTATTCTAGAGAATAAATTTTCTTCACTTCATTTTCCCTTTTCGTAGTTTTGTAAATTTTTCATCTTCCCCCTACTTCTCAAATACCCCTCACAAGGAGGGGTAATATTATGAGTGATTGGAAAAAAGGATTCATTATTTTTTTAATTATAAAGTTATTTCACTTAGTATAATAAAAATCTATATCCTTCTTCTGTTAAGTTTGTTTCAATACTCTAAGAGTCATTCTTATTATCAAGTATGTCCATATTTGGTTTCATATTCTATTATTGTTATTTCATTGGTTAATGATAATTATCTCCCCCCATCTAGGTTATGATTTTTATATGACAAGTTATTAGTGGTGATGTACTCATATATATTCATTATGTGTTGGAGGGGTTCTAGAAATTTTTTATTATTTGGGATAAACAAGACTTCATCAGGTATTAATTAAACCAGTTGATGCATTCACTTCAATTATCTTATACATAAGAAGAAGGGTAGACTAAGATAATATTTTTTAAAGGTTCATTCTCATAATAACTATTTTTAAAAGTGATTGAGATTAATTGATTGTGGAATCTCACTTTAATCATCAAGGGAAAAGAGGATTGGATAACTCGGAACAGGGAAAACATTTCATTTTAAAAAAAAAAGAAACCTAACATTATAAACCTTATCATATCAATATTTTAATCATTTATTTCGTCGATATTTTTTTAATATATTGTTTTATTACTTTATTTGTTTTGAAAATAAAAAAAATCCTATAACCCCCCCCCCCACTCCTCTAATTTAAAATGACAAACTTGATTATTGTGCATTCCTCTCTAAAGAAAATCTAGGTTGACTACTATAATATATTTTAACTAAGTAAATAATTTTTATTACTCACCCCATGAAAGGAAAATGTCAAAATATGGAACGATTTCAATGGATTATGTTTCAACAAAAAAATTCTCACATTTTATATATTTTTTTAGTTCATTAAAAAAATATATAAAAACAAATCTTTTTTCATGATGTTCCCATACTACATATATTATGAAAGGACTAATTATTCATAAGTTAAACATAAATAAATATATTTTAACAAATATAAAAATTATTGGATTCAAAGTATCGAATAAAATATACAGGTGGTGAAAATATAAATGGAACAAATATCTCATGATTGTATCGAGAAACCCAAACCTGAACCTAATCCAATGGAGGGAGAGGTTTCCTCACTCATATTTGGAGTTAAAAATCTGAGATGTAAAGTATGATATACATGAAGATAAATTCAACCTCTATTAAAAAATTATGGATGAAATTTTCATTGAAGTACTTATGAAATATTAATATGATTTGGATAAATTTATAATTAATATATGGTGCAAAATGATATTCCCATCCCTTACAAAGTAGAATAATTTTAACCATTGTATCACTCTCTAGAATTTAAAGAAAAAGAAACCTTTATGGTGGTGGAATCTGAAGAAAATATAAGGAATCTTAACTATCTACCCCTTTCTAGTTAAATTCAACTACAAGAGGAAATTTCCACTAAAGAAAGCTATTTAAGATGAACAAACATAGGGGGTGATCTTTTCTTGAACTCATTCTAATTTGATTTTATTTTAACTGAACTAAGTATCGCCCCTAATTGTTTTTACTTTTCATAATTTGAAAATTATTTTTTACCTTGGTTAAATATGAACAAAATGAAGATGTTTCTCTTGAGGAATATATAAATCTCCTTGAACATGTTGAAAATTTATTAGAGGGTGTACAAGAGGATATCTTAGTTTCTTCCCTTGAATAAATATAGAAATAATCTACTTACATTGATGGGTAAAATTTATATGTTTAATGATCATGTAATAATTTTATTCAATATAATTACACTTTCACATCCCATTTGTTTATTCCATTAATAGATTATACCTAAATAATGTTCTATAAAATGAATAATAGGTTTTAAAAGTGGAAACCAAGAAATAGGAAGAACCATTATTTATCCTACACCCACTTATCTCATTGAAATAAGTAATTATTTGCGGTACTCTATCCATGGATTTCTCACTAAAAAAAGAGAAGTGTATGATAAATGGAGGAAGTGTTGGTGTTTCATGAGCAAAAACCAACACCCACCTTTATAATAGGGATAACCCACTAGAACAACCAGTCTAGAGGTTGTAAAAACCCAAGTCCCACCTGAGGTTTAAACCAAGATATATCCTTATTTTCAATAAAGTTTTTCATATTTCTTTTTATTTTATTCATGTAAGTTTTCAGTAAGAAGAACTTGAGAGATTATCTCAATGTTTCACTATAAATAAGTCAGTTTGTACCTATCCTTATCACCTAATTTATTATTTTGATTAAATTCAAAATATTCTTACATGTTAAATCTACTAAAATTTATTAAGAACACTATATTATTTAAGTGTGGATGAAGGAACCTTTATATTATAGTATTTTCAAATTTCTTTTTTCAAACATTTTGTGTCTTTTAAAATTTTTGTGCACTTATTTAAAATTTTTAAATATTTTTTAATCTTGTGAGCTCAAATGATTATATTTTCGCTTTTTGAAACCCATGTCAATGAGTGAACAGATTTATCCCATGAAACCAAACCTAAATGAATGTTGAAAATAATATTTTTTCATGTTCAAAAATTCAAGAATTTTATGAAAGTTCTTTGGATTTTTTTAATATCATTAAATATATAATTGTATTTTTCTTAAAAATAACATTCCCATGATGCCCCTGAACCATTTTTTCATATTCTATTCATTCATCACATTTTTTGAGACAACTAATCCATGCTTAGTTTAACCAGAATTTGATTTATTTCTAAAAGAACTTGATGGGTTTTCGTAAATGTGTTTTAAATGATTTAGAATTTTCATTGGTTTTAAAATAACTTTTTCAAGAGAATATATTTTATTCTATCATACCATGTACATTTAATCTTACTGTCCATTAGTATTCATGAACATCCTTTTATGTTATCCACATTACAAGTGAATTTTTCCTTTCCAACTTACTCTAGAATTAAAATTCATTATCTAGTTGAACTTAAGTTTGGTGGTATGGTGTATTGTGGTATTTTATACCATTTAGAGCTAAATTTGTTGGTAAATAGAATTCTAAAGAGATTTGTTTTCTTCTAAAAATATATTATAATAAAAAAATTTCATTTTAGAGATTTTCAAACATAGAATTTTGATAAAAAAAATAATTTGTGTTGAATCTAGTAAAAAATATCACTTTTTCTACTAAAATGGTGAATGGTGTGAAACTTATATCAATAATTAATAATTATTGGAATTTATTTTATAAAAGGTTAGTGAGGAGGAGACCATACTTGAATGAAAATTAGAATCCTATAATTTTGCTTCAAAAAATTTCAAACTCTTTTTATTTTTTCTCAAAAATTTTAACATGTAAACTCAACCAAAAAAATCCATTGAACAGCACTAAAGATTACTCATGATAAACAATTGATTTTTATGCACATCAATAGAATATTTCATAATTTATCAAGACTTTAATGACTCTTTTGTGGGTTTGGATAAAAAAATACTTATTGAAAATTAATATATGAATAATGGGAGAAAATTCATGTGAGGTATGTTTTTTGTTTTCATGGAAGGATAAATGAAGTGGAAATGTTGTGAATAAGCTGAAATAATAACTTGAAATAATATATTTTGCGTAATTATGATATCTATTGTTTCTTGGTGATAAATTGGTGGATATAATGGGTATGTGTTTTAAATTTTCTTTAATTTGATTTTGATTCTTTCTTGTCTCAGATTCTAAGTCTAAAGTGTGGTATAATTGATATATACAATATTTATAATATTTATCATGTGTATTAAAACAATTTAATCATAAAAAATATTTCAATTTAAAATTAATTTCAAGATTTTTAGATTTTAGGGATGTTTTGTTCTAAAATGTAAAAATTTCATAATTCGGAAATTTTAATAGTTTTCAATTACATCATTATTTTGAGCATAATATTTACCCATTCATCCATATTATATAATTATTTTCTTAGTATTATATTTTTCATGTGATTCAACATATTCTAATAGACCCATTACTAATTTGAACTTCATGGGGACTAAATAAATCAATCAATATAGAAAAAAATTTGGAAATAGAATTGACCTTCCCTCACTAAATGAGGCATATATTGGGGTAAATGAAACCAAATTATGTGATTATATTTCAATATGAAATAGTAATTTATGTTTTATGTGAAAATAAAATTTCATATAGAAATTAATTCATTAAAGCTGTCGTTGAATGCATTAAATTGGAGGAAGATGAATAGTATCTTCAGCTAGAAAAATAGAGATATTGTAATTTAAGAATAAAATTATGTAAACATGTAAAACGTATTTTAAATTTATTGTATTGGTAGAAAATTAAATTATTAAAAACTATTAAGAAGACCTCTTAGTGAGTTTTGGTCATCTGGTGGGTAGAAACTATGAAATATTTATACAGGCATATTCTAGTGAAGAAATGTTCAGCTCTTCTGTTTCTCTTTTATTAGTTTTATAATGTCTTCTTATTCCACCTTCTTCTAAAATATCCTTCACAAGGAGGGGTAAAATAATTATTTATTAAGTAAGATGAGGTTTTTGTTTTTAATTATTGGGTTCTTTCACTTTATAGACAAAAAATCCCTATATTTCTTCTATTAAGTTGGTTTTAATACTCTAATTGAAGCTTTTATTATCAAGTATAAAGGTATTTGGTTTTAGAATATGATATTTTTATTTACAGTTTTAATTATAATTATCTCCCACTTATATTTTTTTGTTTAAATACTATTTAATAAACAATGTCTTAGTGGTGAAGTACTCGGTGATTGTCAATACATGTGGGAGTTGTAGTAGAAACTTCTAATATTTCAGAATAAACAAGACCCAACTAGGTATTAACTAAGTTAATTCAGGGTATTAACTATAATTATCTCATACATAAAATGTAGGGTAAACCAAAGTAATATTTTGGAAATATTGATTCTAACCATAATCATTTTACCAAGGGAGTGAGAGGAACTGATTAGGTAATATCACTTTAATTGACTTAGCAGAAGATGATTTCATAATATTTATCATGTGTATTATAACAATTTAATCATAAAAAATATTTCAATTTAAAATTAATTTCAAGATTTTTAGATTTTAGGGATGTTTTGTTCTAAAATGTAAAAATTTCATAATTCGGAAATTTTAATAGTTTTCAATTACATCATTATTTTGAGCATAATATTTACCCATTCATCCATATTATATAATTATTTTCTTAGTATTATATTTTTCATGTGATTCAACATATTCTAATAGACCCATTACTAATTTGAACTTCATGGGGACTAAATAAATCAATCAATATAGAAAAAAATTTGGAAATAGAATTGACCTTCCCTCACTAAATGAGGCATATATTGGGGTAAATGAAACCAAATTATGTGATTATATTTCAATATGAAATAGTAATTTATGTTTTATGTGAAAATAAAATTTCATATAGAAATTAATTCATTAAAGCTGTCGTTGAATGCATTAAATTGGAGGAAGATGAATAGTATCTTCAGCTAGAAAAATAGAGATATTGTAATTTAAGAATAAAATTATGTAAACATGTAAAACGTATTTTAAATTTATTGTATTGGTAGAAAATTAAATTATTAAAAACTATTAAGAAGACCTCTTAGTGAGTTTTGGTCATCTGGTGGGTAGAAACTATGAAATATTTATACAGGCATATTCTAGTGAAGAAATGTTCAGCTCTTCTGTTTCTCTTTTATTAGTTTTATAATGTCTTCTTATTCCACCTTCTTCTAAAATATCCTTCACAAGGAGGGGTAAAATAATTATTTATTAAGTAAGATGAGGTTTTTGTTTTTAATTATTGGGTTCTTTCACTTTATAGACAAAAAATCCCTATATTTCTTCTATTAAGTTGGTTTTAATACTCTAATTGAAGCTTTTATTATCAAGTATAAAGGTATTTGGTTTTAGAATATGATATTTTTATTTACAGTTTTAATTATAATTATCTCCCACTTATATTTTTTTGTTTAAATACTATTTAATAAATAATGTCTTAGTGGTGAAGTACTCGGTGATTGTCAATACATGTGGGAGTTGTAGTAGAAACTTCTAATATTTCAGAATAAACAAGACCCAACTAGGTATTAACTAAGTTAATTCAGGGTATTAACTATAATTATCTCATACATAAAATGTAGGGTAAACCAAAGTAATATTTTGGAAATATTGATTCTAACCATAATCATTTTACCAAGGGAGTGAGAGGAACTGATTATGTAATATCACTTTAATTGACTTAGCAGAAGATGATTTCATAAATTAGAACTAAGATAACATTGAATTTAAAAAACCCTAACATAGTCAACCTTAACATATAACTATTTTCAATTACTTTATTCATCAATATATTTTTAATCTATTGATTCATTACTTTATTTTGTTTTCAAAATAAATCAATTTAAAAAAAAACACTATTTCACCCTAATTTAAAGTGACAAAATTTATTGTTGTGTGCTCCTATCTAGAGACAACCTAGGTTGACCACTATATTAAATTTTAAATTAGTAAATAATTATTTCTATCACACCCTAAGATAGTAATGTTTCCCTAAAATGTTTTATTATAACATTATAGGTTGGTATCAGTGACACATTATGAGGTGTTTAGTTACATTTTTTGTTTCACAATGCATAACATTATAGAAAATCAAAGTAGGCAAACAAAGACCATAAGAGTTATTATATAATCTTCCTATTTTATTGTGGAAGTGGGATGATATCTCGATTGATTTCATGATCGTACTACCTCATACACTGATTGTAAAATAAGATGTATGGATGATTGTTGACCACTTGATAAAATATGCAAATTTTCTTTCCATTAAATAGTCAACGAATATATAAGAGATCGGGCACCTATATATATTATTGGTTGTTAGAATTCATGGAATTACTTCAATAATAGTTTCTAACTGGGATGACCATTTCACTTCTCAATTTTTAAAGGGACCTTAGGAGTATTTTGGAACCAATATGAGGCAGAGCACTACATATATGTCATGAACAGACAGCCAGTCTGAATGGACTATCTACACTCTAGAGGATATTAATTGATCATGTGTTATTTTCTTTGGGGGTTCATAGTAAATACACCTATTGTTGGATGAATTTAATTATAATAATACTTACTAGGCCTCGATCAGAATGGCCTCGTTTAAGGATTTATATATCCATCCATGTTAATCTTTGTTATATTGGGATTAGGTGGGTGATAAATCCTTATTAGAAAATAATTACATCCAAGTGATGGTGGGAAAAGATTGAATGATCCAAAAGAGGTTATTAACAACTGTGATTTTCCATAAATCTTAATCTGATCAACATCATCACCCATTTGAGTTTTAGGTTGGTGATCAAGTGTATCCCCAACTATCTCTTTGTCTCTGACACTATTTCTTGAGAAATCAAGGTAAACTAGCACAATGTTATGTCAGTCTATTAAAAGATGTGGAATGTATTGGGAAGGTATCCTAATGATTAAAATTTATACCATGGATGACCTAGATATATTACTTATTTCATGTTTTATAGTTGAAGAGATGCCATACTCACCCATCTCATGTGATAGAGTTGGATTCATTGGAAGTTGAGGCCTATGTCACCCTGGTGGAGTAGCCTGTTTATATCATGGAATATCATAACAAGGTTATCCAAGGTAAAATCATATCATTGGTCCATATTCTTTGGAATCACAATGGTTTTAGCCATAAAAATGGGGAGTGGGAAGATTTTGTGAGGGTGTAGTGGCCTCAACTATTTTCTTATAAGGATTCCTGAGGAATTTCTTAGGGGAGAAAGTTACATGGTATGGATATTTTTTACAATCATCGGGTCACTGGTACATATATTTTTATGTTTTTATTTATATTTTATTTTTTCACATAATTTATAGTAGTCAGGGGGTCGGTATTTAGGTTTTTAGAGAAAAAATACTCTAGTGCATGGTTGGTGCATGATTTTTCTAACCATGAAAGGGTTAGGTTTTGGGTAGAGTTTGTTTTTAAAAATTTCAGTATGGTATGAAAAAACCATGTAAGGATGAGCGGTAATTATGTCTCTTCGGTTATTAAAATATAGTTTCACCCACATGGTTAGTGCTCTTTTTTTCAAAACATGATATTTGTCTAGGTCAACAAAATTTTATCCTTTTACTAAACAATTCTTCACAAATTTATAAAATTTTGGTCTCATTTATTCTCTAAATCTTGTGAAACCTCCTTAAATTGACATTATACCTTCCACCTATCCTTTTTGTGGATTATACTTGGAATCTTGGAGTTTTTTCTTGAGATAAGACTCATTATTCAAGATTTCTAATTCATCCCTCCTTCTATTGCTATGTTCTGCCATTTTTATTGAGGTTTGAAACCTATGATGGTGAGTTTGTCAAAACTAAGGTGTTTAATTGGGGTTTTGGTTTTATTTATTATTTTTTTATTGTGTGAGGTCCTTCCCTTCCCAAATCGGGTGGTTTTCTTCAAAGCCTATGAGATTGGAATTGATTTTCATATAGGTCTCTCTATTTAAGGTCATTTTCTCAAGAATACATTTGATTCCTTAATCACCATTAATTTATGTTTATTAAATTTAAATTAATCATATTAAAATTTATGTTTAATCAATGTTTGTTAATTTTTATGATTTTTCATTGTAAATTAAATGTTTAAAGTGGCGTTTCCAATGTGAGTTGGCATAAGTGAACTCCAAATGTTTTGTGAACTGGAAAAAATTGTTTTAATGGTATAAAATGGATTTTTAAGGAGGTTTAATAAAAAAATTTACCTTGAGGAACATGTATTTTATAGATATTGATTTAGAATAGTTTTTATTTATGGAACTTATGATTTTGTTATATGTGGAATTGAGTAGCACATGGGATACCTATGGTGTGAAGGTGTATTTCCCAAGGGACAGATAAAACCTCTGGGAAGAAGACTGAGAGAGATTTTTTATTGTTTTATAATGGATAAAGATAGTATTTGGGGAGGAAGATCAAGATAGATTCCACTTTGTTATCCAAGAGACAAAGAGAGCACTTGGGAGTTAGGATCAGGGAAGACCGTGAGAGATTCCACATTATTTTGTAGGCTCTCATATCCTGTTTTTTATAATTACACACCCTAGACACTTATGTTTAGATATTATAGTTTACATTACTTATTATCTATTTATTTTTATTCTCTGATGTATTTTGATTGTTCCTTTTTGTATTTTGGGTATCATGTGTAATGCCCACTTCCACTTATTTAATTATATGATGAAGGTTTTTCTTATACCTTTATTATTCATTATATTGATAGGCTGGTAATGTTCAATCCAAGTGGATTTTATCTCTTTACATGAACCATATTAAGATATATTTTTTGAAATATGTTTCTTTAAAATAAAAACAAATGGATTTTAAAGGCTTGATTTCAAGTAAAATATTTTCAAAATGGTATTGTTTTTGAAAATAAGATTTCAAAATATTTTATTTGTTTTCAGGGTTCAAAATTATTAAATATATTCATGGTATAACCCTATTATGATTTGTTCCTTACATCTTATATACTAATTTTTGAATATATAAACCTTGTTTTGCAGGACACGTGAAAAGGAAATTTCACATTGTATATAAGTGACTCTTCTGGATATTTTCGTTTGATTTTTTGATGCAGCACACATGATTTCACAGGGTTATCTTGTGAGGTTTTTTTGTTATGTTTTTGAGACATTAAGATACATTTATATTCCATATTGGGTATTAATAACTCTTTTGGTTTTTTGATATTTTGACTTGAGATACCATGTTTATGTCTCATTTAATACATTTAATGTATGTGATGTGATGTAATTTATGGTATCTATATTTAGTCATTATTATTTCATTCTTGTTTTACATTTATTTATTATTTTTAAATTTATTTTGTTGGTGTGTACATAAAAACTCATGGATGGGTCATGCCAGTTTTCCATGTTTAAAATCATTCTCAATAGGTTTTTCAATACACCTTAGAGCTTGTCATCAACCCATGGTGATCAAGAATGTGCTTCAGTATATATGGCATGTTGAATCGAGTGATGAGTCAGGTGAACCTGGGTTGGTTCACTATGTGAACTTCCATCACTAAAATTACGTCTTATTCTTATTCTTCACCCACCCTTACAAGACTAAAAGTTTTAATATCTTCAGAGATAAAAAATTCAATGTGTAACTGTCAATGGGGTTCACTTTTGAAAATTACTTTAACTTCATCACTCATATCTAACATGTCTCTTGGTTTCATGTGGGAAAAAAATAATCCAACCTTCCTATAATATATCATTAAAATAATATACCATTTTTATATGCATAACCAAAATATATGTGTCATGTTCTTTACACTCATTGGTGTCAATAAATTGAGCTAAAATTTTTAATTAATTTTCAACATCCAATAGTGACCCAGGATTAAAATACATGGATATTAAATCATTTTAGATAAATATTAAACATATTACAAAATAAATGACTAAGAACCATAATATTTTAGTGTATTTGGAAACATCAAAACATAAAATTATATATTGGTGAAATATCTTCAATATTTCCAACAAGGAGATCCCCATTTTGTTTTCCTACTTTAAACCTTTCTTCATAACTGGAGGAAAGGAAACCTAATAAAGGGTCAGATTAGATAATCATTACTGGTAAATAAAGGAGATATGTAATCATAACATGAGAATAAGTGTAAGAGAACATGATAATAACATTTTAAGATCATACACTACATATAAAAGGTCATACGCATGAGTCATGGAATAAATATTAGAAGTTCATAATACAGGAATCATAAGGGTGATAAATCTACATAAATATATAATGAATCATAATCTCATGTCATATAATTTTGGAACCATAATTAATATATAAAACCACTTCGTGTGTCATGGTTAACTACCAATACCATCAATATAGTGGATCAAGACACACATGTTTCATATGGGGGGTCAGGACAAACTTGTTTCCCATACTGGATTAGGACACACCTATTTCTCAGTTTGGATCAGGACATACCTATTTCCCAATGTGGATCAAGACACACTTATTTCCAATTTTTTATTTGGATACTCCCATTTCCCACTATGTATAAGGGAACACATGTTTTCCATTTTGGATCAAGAAAAACATGTTTCACATTACAGATCAAGACCATCGACTTGTTTCTCATTTTATATCATGAGATATAAATCCTTAGAAAATGTATTGGAGGTAGATATAGGTACCACCCATATCATAATTAAATTGCACATATGTGTTCTACAAGATCATAAACAATCTTATCATAACCTATGAAATGAAAAGGGTATCATAAACATGTCATCATATCCTAACTTATGGAAAAGATACAAGTTTTATAATCATTTCATAAAATATTAACCCCTGAAAGGAAGTGTGTTTTATATTTATTTAATCATGGTATAACCCATGAAATATAAACTTGTTCCATAAACATCAAACAATCAAAACAAAAACCATTCAAAAAAACAATAAGAATGGTGTCCTTGAATAATATTCCCAATAAAGAATAAACCATTTCAAATTGTTTCATCTTAGATGGAAAATAATTTTTAAATGATCATTTAAAACATTTCTTGAGGAAAATATAATTTCCTATTTGAAAAATTCTTGTTAAAACATTAAACATTTTGAAAACCTTTTTCTTTTAAAATAACCATGAAAACTTATAAAGTATGCTTTAAAAATCATTTACAGCACATCTTGAACATAAAACATATTTTGAAAACCTTTTTATTTTAAAATGACTTTGAAAACATGTAAAAAATAAATTTAAATCCATGAAATCCTTTTCTTTGAAAATAACCTTGAAAACTTATATATGAATGTTGAATACATTTTGAAAACCTTTTCTTTGAAAAAATATTTTTGAAACTTATAAATGAAGATTAAAAACATTCTTAAACCCCTTTAAAAAAATATAACACTTTAAAAATTCCTTTTCATGAAAATTATCTTAAAATATAATTTACAAAATTTAAAAAAATTTAAGGAAACATGTTTTTTGAATAAAATAAATAAATTTGACTGAGGAGAGAAATAAAGTCAGATTTTCTTAAAAACATTTTCCAAATTATCTTAAGTAAAAATAGTGTAAAAATGGTTCCATTGCCTGAATATATCAATAATAACCATATTATAAAAAATTAATGGTAATTATTGATATATGTATCATAATATTTCATCAATAGAAGCATAATCATAAACAATCATAATAAATTATTAGAGTGTAGAAATAAACTCTTACTACCTTGGTAACCTTAAATCATAATCCCCATGAAATAATAACAATACATAAAGAATAAAATATCATTAATTTCATTAAATTCCTGGTATAACATTTTAAATTATTTTTTATACTTTTTTTAAAAGAATATATGTGAATAACAAAACATGTGTCTCAAATAAGGGAAATTATGACAAAATTATGTTCCCAGTTTTTAACTTTTGAACCATAAAACCCTATAAAATAGAGATCATAAAATGGATATGAAAATAAAAATAAATTTACTTATAATAATCATATAATATATTCACTTTTATTATATAAACCACACAAAATAAATGAGTTTTTAATCAATCGTAAGTCTCGCAGAAATAAAAGTGAGACTATAAATCCCCTTTCTAATTGAGTTAGTTTTCAATCGTGAGATTCATGAAATAATAACATAAATTTAAACATTTAATATCATTAAATAAATAAAATAAATAATATAACATGTCATATTAGTTCATATACCCTACAAAACAAGAATATGTAGTGAATATAGCATATATCTCACATAAATAAAAGTGAGATGAGAAAACCCTTACCTGAAGACTTAACTTTCTTCGTTCACATTCCAAACTCACATATAATAAATATATGTTCATTAAAAATATATAAAATAACCATATTTGTATAACTAATACTATATATAATTTTATTTTTAGTTTATATTACCCATTTGTTTTTCGTTGACGTGTTGTTCTTGATCCTTTTAATTAGATCATGATTTATTTATTTATAAAAGGAAAAACATGATTTAAGTATCATATATATACAGTATATATGTATTTATAATAATCTATAAAATATATAAATATTAAATGGAATACACTATTCAATGAGATGGTAGGTCGTACGTATGCATGAATGTTGTTTCCATTTTCTTATCATATTAAAAGAAAGAAATTAAATAACATAGTTTTTTGTGTGTATATATATATATATATTAAATTATTATAATAATTTCATATATATCATATAATTTTACTAAATCTATGATTAATAAATTCTATTTAAATTGTGAATGAATCACATAGCTTTAAGGAGGTGGTAGTCCACACGTCCACAAACGAAGTTATCATATTCCCAAAAAATAGAAATTGTGAAGGTATGTATTATATAATAGTTAAATAAGTATAATTAAATCATAAATATCATATATATCATTTAAAAATAGTAATTAAATCATTATTCCCAACCTTGAAAGGTGGTAATTGAAGAACGAACAACATTGGTTTGCAAGGCGGTAGTACGCTATACACACGAACGATGATTGTGTATCTCATTTGATGGAAGTGTGTATTGGTGTAGGTAAAACCATTAACATAAAAATAAATCAGTTTATGTATTATACTAACTTTATTATATAATCATGTAATAATAATAATTTTTGTGATGGAGAAATAAATAAAACAAAAAGTGCTTGTTGAAGGATGTTACCTCTTCTCTGGGTAACTCCTTTTGGTTTGCACTAAAGGTCTTCCTTGGTTGGATTTATACACAAAGTGGGGATTATAGTATAAAGGTAGGTATGTTGGGAGTATATTTGGGTAGGTTTTTTTGATCTAAATGGATTTATTGGTGATAAGAAGTGATGGGGGTGAGTTCCCTTCTATAGTGGAGGAGTGGCATTCTTGTAAATATGAAAGGGTAAGCACTATTGAGAGGTCTCCTTTACACCATTTTCCTCCAATAATAGTATATTTTCTGTAAAATATATCATATGGTCAAAATATGTTCATAAAATGAATTTTGTAATTTTTTATAGGTTATTTGGTCACTTATGTTAATGTTTGACCGCTATGTAAACTTGTTTTTACCTTAATCGTTGTAATTAATTTTAATTACATTCATTAATATTTTTGGTCAAAAACCAAGTTTACCATAATATAAATTATAAATTATTTTTATTAAAAAATTTTAATATTTTTCACATTCTAAACAAAAATGTGGTAGAAATTAATTCGAAATTAATCCCGCAGATGGGACGAGACAAAGTGTTTTTAAAGTGAAAATGTTCAAAAGATTGAAATGTTTTTATATCCAATTTTAATTTGAAATTTATTAAAATTAAAATAATTACATAATATATGTATAATTAATCTACATACACTTTAGAAATAATTTAAAATATAATTTAACTATACAAAAAAATTAGACAAAAATGCACTTTTTCAATTAAAATTCTGTGTTTCTTACTGTTCATCAAAAAATGATTCTTTACTGAAAAAAACAAAAATTTAAAGGAGTTAATTTTTTATATTACTATTTTAAAAACTAAGTTTATTTTTTCAAATATATTTTATTAAATTTTAAAATTTTGGAATTAAAATAAGTTCTCCATTAAAAGGTGGTAAAATTTCCTTTTAGAAAAATATATATCATTATGCGTAAAATTGGTTTTATTATTATATATTGTATAGAAAACAAATAAGATGAAAGTTAAATAGTTTATTCCATATATATATATATATCATTAAAATATTTTATAAAAAGATTTTTAATTAATTTATTAAGCTAAAAGTTGTTTGATTTCATAAATATTGTTTTCTAGCAAAAGATCTCCTATATTTTAAAAAGGGTTTTATATTTATTTATAGTCCATTGGTAACCGAATAATTATTATTATATACATGCGTAAATCATATTTTCATTATTTAATTAATATTATTCATAACCTTTATTCATATGGTTAGGCGAAAACTATAATAATATTATAATAATATTATTAATAGTGCATCTTAGTTTTGTAAAACCATGTATTTCATGTCACACGCATTAGGTGACAACATCCCTCATAATTTAATGGGACAACAAACCAATTCTTATAGGAGTAGTGGATAAGTTCATTAGAGAAAATATTTCTCACTTTGGTATGTAATGAAAGAGAGAAGGTTGTCATGGATGTTTATCGACTATCAGGAGATTCGAATCAGTGGTGGTCTTTAATCCAAACACAAAGGAGGAGGAAGAAATATAAGAAATGTAATGGAGGGATTTTAAGGAAATATTCTTATAAAAATACTTACCTCATGAATATTGAGAATATATGGAAAGGAAGTTTATGATTTTGAGGGAAAAAGAGGATGAGAATGTTGCCAAGTATGAAGCTAACTTCATAAACATATAAAGATATCCTTGTACTACATATATAATCCACGTAGCAAGATTGATCGATTCTTTGATGGTTTAAAACCATTCCTATGAAAGGTGCTAGTCTCCCAAACTTTCTCATCATATAAAGATATATTCTCAAGTGATATCAAGACATAAAAGTAATTTTCTAAGTCTTATGACTTTAAAGGAAAGAAAGAGAATAATAGGGCTGCTGAAAACTATAGAAAAGTAAATAGAGAAATGGGTAAGAAGGGAAGTGTTGACCTTCCAACCTTTAGTAATTGTGGGAACAAACACCATGGAACTCACCTGAAGGGAATTGGAGTCTGTTACAAGTGTGGAGAAAAAGTCCACCTATCTTGGGATTTTAAGGGGAAGAAAGAAGCTACCAATTTTCAATGCTACAATTACATAGAAATGGGAAATTATGCACATGAATGTCCTAAGAATCCGGAAACATTCTGCAAAGAAGAACAAGGGAGCAAGACCAATATTAAACGGTCATAACTGTACAGTTTGACGTTCCTAACAATGTGGTGGCAGTTTCATTAATCATTTCCTCGCACTTAGCCAATGATTTATTTGATTCTGGATCATCGCATTCTTTCATATCTTCCCAATTTTCCAAGAAAATTTGATATTTTCAAATTGATTTAATACGGGAGTTTTCAGTCAAAACTCTTAAGGGAAGTATCATTTCCATAAAGTTGTATCAGGCAGTCCCCATTATGGAATATAAATGTCCCTTATCGTATGGTTTTATTATCATACCCATGATTGAATTTGGTATAATCCTCGGTATGGGTGGGATTTTGAAACATGATTCAAAAATTTATTTCAAGAAGTATGGGGTTAAAATTGATGAGGATCATGTGGAATCCCTTATCTTTAGGGTAGAAACATAGCCATTTAATTCTCATCTAGATCCACCCCCAGTAGCACTACTGAATTCATTTATTGGGGAGGAAGGGAATGAAATATCTAGGAGTGAGGAAAGGAATGTTCAAATAGAGGACATACCTATTGTGCAAGAATATGTTGATAAGTTTCTAGAGGATTTACATGGACATCCTCCAGAATGAGAAGTTGATTTATCTATTGATTTAATTCCTGGTTCGAGGACTATATCAAATACTCCTTATAGAATGTCCACTATGGAATTATTAGAATCGAATAAAAAACTAAAATAATTGAGTGATAAAGGATTTATTCTCCCTAGTGTTTCCCTATGGGGAGCCCCTATTCTTTTTTCATGAAGAAAGATGGATCTATGAGGTTGTGCATTGACTATAGGGAGATCATTGGTATAACAATAAATAACAAGTATCACCTACCTTGAATTGATGATTTATTTGATCAACTCCATGGAGACAAATATTTTTTGATGATTGGCCTTCAATCTGGATATCATCTGTTTCTAGTAAGTAAGGAATACATTCCATAGACAGTGTTTCAAACCAGGTATGGGCATTACAAGTTTACAGTAATGCATTTTGGACTGAATAATGTACCCTTGGTTTTCATAGATCTAATGAATAGTGTTTTCAAGGAATATCATGAGGACTTTGTGGTGGTATTTATTGATGATGTCTTGGAATAATATAAAAGATACGAAGATCAAGAAAATCACTTGGGAACTATTTTGAACACTCTTAGAATAAAAGAGTTATATGGGAAGTTTAGCAAGTGTGAATTTTGGCTCCAATCAATTACATTTCTTGGGCACATTGTCTCTAACAATGGAATATATGTTGATCCTATGATGAAAAATGTTGTGAAAGATTGGCCTACTCTAATGAACATAACTGGGGTATGTAGTTTTATTATTTTAGCTGGTTATTATTGGATTTTTGTTCAGAACTTCTATCATTTAGCCAACCCAATAACCAACCTTACATATAAATTGGTTAAGATTGTATGGACAAAATAATGTGAGGAATGTTTTGGGGAATTGAAGAGGATATTAGTGAATGCTCCGATCCATACCCTACCATTGGGTAACGACCGGTTTGTGATCTATAATGATGCATTAAATAAAGGAATTCGTTTTGTCCTTATGTAGAGTGATAGAGTTATTTCCTATGCATCCAGGAAACTTAAAATTCATGAACAAAACTATCTTAATCATGATATTGAGTTGTAGTTGTAATCTTGGCTATGAAGATATGGACTCATTATCTCTATGGATAAAAATTTGAGATATATACAGATCACAAGAGTCTGAATTATATCTTCTCACAGAAATAACTCAATATGAGGAGAAGGTGATGGCTAGAACTACTCAAGGATTATTATTGTTCTATACACTACCACCTAGGAATGAAAAATATGGTATATAATGTATTTAGTAGGAATAATTGTGGAGTTCTCCACAAAATGAGGATTGAAAAGGATCCTATGTATATAGATCTAGTGAGTATGGATGTGGGAATTATCCAAGAAGGTGAAATATCTCTACTTTTTCATTTGGTTTCCCAACCATCTTTAATATAAAGGATTAAAATCTCTCATACTGATGATGAGAACCTCAAAATAAAATTAATTCTATAAAAGATGAAAAGTTTTGTTACTTCGTGTGTGAAGATGGAATTCTGAAATTTGATAAGAGGATTTTTGTTCTAGCTATACCCGAGCTAAAAATAGAGTTATTGGATAATGCCCATAGTTTGAATTTCTCTATACATCCTGGTAGCACTAAGATTTATAGATATTTCAAGGAACATTTCTGGTGGGACAACATGAAGTGGTATATTTTAGATTATGTATCAAGATGTTTAGTATGTCAATAAGTGAAGGACAAAAAGACAACATCCTTGAAGATTCATGAAACCTATACCTATTCCTACATGGAAATGGGTTGAAATAACCATATATTTTTTCACTGTATTACCCAAAACTCTATGAAAGAATGATGTGATATGGGTAATTGTGGATCAACATACAAAATATGCACATTTCCTCGCTATAAGGGAGGACTTTCCACTGGATCCCCTTAAACACCTCTATATCAATGAAGTTGTGAGGCTTCATGGAGTACTTCTTTCAATAGTTTCTGATCATGATCCTTGATTTACATGAAATTCTGGAAAATTATTCAGAAATATTTGGATATTGAGCTTCGTTTAAGTACTTATAATCATCCTCAAACTGATGGGCAATCAGAAATGATGATTCAAACCTTAGAGGACATGTTGAGATCATGTTCACTTGATTTTCATGGTATTGGGATCAGTATTTACCTTTGGTGGAGTTTTCCTACAATAATAGTTTCCATTCTAGTATTCAAATTGCGCCATATAAAGAATTGTATAGAAAGAGATGTCGTACACTAAGATGTTGGAATGATGTTGGTGAAAGGAATCTAGTGGGTCTAGAACTTGTGGAGGAAAAACAGCAAAGGTAAAGACCATTCAAACCCATATCAAAGTAGCTGAAAGCAGGAAAAAAAGGTATACCGATAATCGAAGGAAGGATTTTGAATTTCAAGTGGGAGATCATGTTTTCATAACATTATCTCTATGGAAGGGAATTATAAGATTTGGGAAGAAAGGGAGAATTATCCCTAAGTACATTGGTACTTTTGAAATTCTGGAGAGAATTGGATCTATGGCTTATCGTTTGGCTATGCCACCTAGCCTGTCTAAAGTATATAATCTATTCCACACCTCATTGTGGAGAAAGTACAAGTCAGACCCAAAACATGAACTCAATTCTGAAAGTATAGAATTGGAACCTAACCTATCTTATTGTGAAGATCCTATCAAAATTCAAGACACTAAATAACAAGTGTGGACGAACCAGATGACTCGACTTGTAAAGATACTTTAAAAAATCATAAAATTGAAGAGGCAACATGGGATCCTGAGGACCATATGTTGAAGAACTACCCAAATCTTATTATGAGGTAACATTCTGGTAATTTTGATGACGAATTTTTTGTAATGAGAGGATGATGTAACACATCACAAATTTATAAATAAATTCTTGAAACACTAAGTCTTCACAAAATAACCATTTTTATATCCTATCCAGTAAACATAATTTTTCTACTATTTTATTTGAATTTTAAAAAAACTAACATACAAGGTTGCCTTTCGGGTGATATTTAGAGTCTCATAGAATCAACTTAGTTTTTGATGAATAGTAATGAATAGTAATGAATATTAAATTGTCCAAAAAATAGAAACTTATCCCATGGATGTATAAATACAATTTAGACATCTTACAAGTGAAAACATTATCATATTATAAGTATTAGTATTTTTTATGTCAAAAATATTTAAATTAAAATATTTTTATTAATTTAATAATTTAAAATAAAAATTTATTTTCAAAAAATGTAATCATTAATTTTTATTTCATTTTCTAATGGTTATAAGATATTTTTACATGACCTTGATTAATTTTTCAAGATGTCATAAAACAAGTTACAGTTTTAATGTGGTTTTTTCAAATAAATTATGATTTTATTTAAAATATAAATTAAAAATATTTAGGAAGTTATTTTCCAAAAATTGATTTCATTTTTAAATTCTAAACATTTAAAAATATTGGGTGTAACACCCCAAGCTTCCATGGTACCTTTCCCTTTAAATAATTCAATAGCTTGTGTTGTACGCAACTTGGAGTTTTAACACACCATGGCCAATCAATCTAGCGGTTATGAATAGTAATATCAACTTTTTAAATTTTATAAATTTTATTTTTCAAAATGGACTTCATTTTTGGATTATTAATATCAAAATTTTCTTAGGGTGAATTTTTGGTATTTTTCTGAAAACTTTCAATTTTTGATGAATAGTGAAAAACACTATGTTATTGTTTAAAACTAACTTTTTATTTAAATAATTAGTAATTTTATTTAAAATTATATTAGTTAAAAATAGATAAATAATACCTATATATATTAAATTTATTTTGTTGGAGTCATTTTATAATAATATTACATATATAGAAAATTTTATTGAACTTTTTACCGTCTTTTACCCACCTTCTAAGCGCATTTGCAAATTTACATAAAACGTAATTTTACATATTCTGTGAATTTATTTTCAAAATTATGAGAGACACAGTGGACATCAGTATGTAAAATGTGTTTTAATAAGATGAAAATATTTTTTGGGGAATAGTAACGTTTGACTTTTATTTACCACGTTGAAAAGTAAATAGGGTAATTTAAGGTAAAAAATGATTTTAAAATTACCCTAACACATGTCCTAATTCTATTGGATAAGTGTATTTCGGCCAAAATCCACCTTATGGATAAATATGATCCTTTTGGTCAACTTTTATTAGATTATGACATTTATTATTATTTTATTTAAAGAAGAGTTAAAAGTGTTAAATTCAATGTTAAATAACTAATCTATTTTTAATATAGGGTTATACATAAGACAAATTCAACTATAAATATTAATTAAAAATATAAATCTATTTCCTACATAATTGTCTTTTATTT
Organism: Viscum album; assembly: GCA_963277665.1. NCBI lineage: Eukaryota > Viridiplantae > Streptophyta > Magnoliopsida > Santalales > Viscaceae > Viscum > Viscum album. The sequence continues at coordinate 122,467,578 of OY728133.1, read as the reverse complement.
ATAATTTTTAAACATTAAATAATTAAATTTATTAATGATACAATGTTGATACAGTAATTTCATTATTAATGAAAGATTAAAATAATTGATATTATAAATATTAAAGTAAATTTAAATTAAGACTTATGATGAATTTAACTAATTATCTAGGTTCATATGATATTTTAGGGTTTATTAGATAATTTTTTTTGAAGTGATAAAATTGTTATGACTTTCACAAAAAATAAAATACCAAATAGTGTCAAAATTGACATAAATGAGTTTTTAAAACAAATAATATATTATTAATTGATATAATATTACTAAAAATATAAGTTTCAACCAAAGGACTTATATAAGGCGAGATATATTAATATTTAACCGCTTGGGGTTATCTTGGATTTTTATAGTAAGTTTATTAACCATTTATTATAATAGTACAAGAATACATGGTAAAAGTTAAACTATTTAACTAAGAGTTAAATCTAAAACGTAAGGTTAATATGGTGACATAAACCTCTCTAAAACTTATTGGTTGAGAGTTTTTCAACCCATACCCACCTTATCCTCTAAGTAAAACATTTTTGAGGCATTATAAACCGAATATGATTGTATAATTAAATAATATTTCATACTTTTCCTAAAGTGACCCTCACGTCTGTTATAAAAGGGTACTTTCTCTTCCCTTAAAATCACACCTCCAAAGCCATTTAGCTTGGAAAAACCCTTCTCAAATATCCTCCAAACTACCCTCACTTAGACCTAGAGGCCTTACATTGATCATAAACCCAACCTAAGGAGCCCTTTTGATCAACTCAAAAGGAAACACCTGAAGAAGAGGAAATAATTTCACCACCTCTTTCAAATTTCTTTTCTTCTTGCACATCCTCTTTATTTGTTGTTTCCATACCAAAATAATAAATATAGTACCTTATACATAATGTGATGTTATTATAAATATTTTACAACCAAATTCATTACTCTATCCATCCTATGAATGAAAATTCATCATACCTGCGTACGTACGACTTACTGTCTCCACATCGTGGTATAGTTTGTTATTCAAACACTTAATTATTTGGATGGGTATAATAATAAATATAACTGATGTAAATAGTAAATATAACATGTGATTGATTATTTATATATGATATACCATCCAATTACTTATGATTTCACCATCAATAGAATGATATTGTTGCTCATGCGTATGTACGGATTACCGTCTCCACGAACGCGATGAAATTCATTCCCCATCATAACCATTCAAGAATAATTTTAATTTTATGATTAAAAATAATGTTTAAGAACTTACTATCATTCTAGATATGAATCAAATACAAAATATTCATAAAAACATGGATTATGTAACCTAGCATATAAAGTAAAACGAATCAGTTAACACCCAAAACAATGATACTACTGAAATATTATTAACAAAGAAATATTAGAAGATCATATATGATATCATATTTATGTATTTTGTTCTTTTATAATTTAATAAAAAATATTTAACTATTATACAAGAGGTTAACATACACTTGATCAAAGAAAAGTACAAGGTAAGGGTTAATTCTACAATCTCTTCATTATCTGAGGTTGTTTATACGTGAGTATCTACTAGGACCACTTTATCATCCACATCTATGTTTCATAAAAATTTATTTCAAAACATTTTTACTATTTCCTATAATTTGGTTTAAAGTTATTTATACCCTTTTTTTTCTTTTTATGATATTTTTATGAAGGAATCTTTCCATTGTTTTTCAAAAAAGGCCCTTTACGACCTTTTCAACAAAATTAAGGAAAGAATGTTTTTTTTAACTTATATGGTGGGTGCGGCTATTTTTTGCCATTGTAAAACCTTAGAAGCTTCACTTACAATCTTATACAAATATTTTCAATATATTTTTTTTTAAATTACTGGACTTTTTAATGATTTCAAAATAGAAAGAGTCATATCTTTTAAATAGTTTTATTTAATTTATGTTAACATCCTTTGTTAGATTTTACACTTGTTTGAAGTTGATTTATTATGATAAAATATTCCATATTTTATTGAATATTTTATGATATTTTTGACTATGGATGTGATATTTTTATACCATTCATGGTTTATGGTTAAAGTATTGACATTTCGTATGTTAGTTTTAATATGAATGTTTATGTTATGTTTCAACCTTTTTATTTTAGGAATGAATTGGACATATTTAGTGATGTGTGGAGCCCGCTATAGCTCTTCGATACATCGGTAGGTCTCATGAGACAAAATAATGTCTTGTCACAAAGCCTTGACAAAATATTATTTGTAGTCTTGGCATGAGGCCTTGACTATGTGGTTATGATGTTTGGCATTATGCATTCCATCATTATGAAATTAGCTATTGATATTACATGTAATTATTAGACTAGTAGAATATACATGTGAATAAGTAAATGGAATTATTTGATTTATATTTTCCATATTATGCTCATGTTTAAGTTTAAAAGGCATGTGTTTTAGTCTTATACATTGCCTTAAATGTTTATGCTTATTTATTAATGTTTATGCTATATTGTTATCCTTACTAAGCACCTGACCTCATTCCATTCTACGTTTTATTTTTCCCAGGATGCAAAGAATATATTATGATTGACCTATAGGGATATTATAAGGGAGATGATTGTTTTAAAAGGAGACACAATTTTTTTTTCATGATTAATGTAAAACTTATGTATGTATCTAGTACTTAAAAGGATACTAAACTAATCAGTCTTTCATGACATGATTTCTTGTATCATGCCAATGCTATTTAATAATTCACCGACTCTGGGTAACTGGGGTCGGGGCATTATAGTTGGTATCAAAGGATGTTTAGTTCAAACCTTGTAAGCATTATTTAGAAAAAACTCTGATTAGAGAACATTACCCTTAGAAAGACTTTGAGGATTTGTATAGAAGAACTTCCTAGAATTTTGGTAATATAGAGATTTTGTATGTTTTTCAAGAAATACATCCCTTTCTGGATACGAGAAAGTAGAGGTGGATCTAGAAAAGATATACCTAGGATTGAAAACTCTGAAAGAGAGTTTCAGGCTTGGCCTGGGGTATCCCGGTACACGGCAACATGCCTTGATTCACTCTTGATTATGACACTCTCGGGGGATAAGCTTTGGATAATTCACATTTTCTTTAAAACCCATTATGAAGTATTTATGAGTATATACCTCCTTAAATAAAACATTTTTATGATTATGGATTATATCTATAAACTGTTTAATTTATGTTATGTGTTTTAAATGTTTTTGATGGTGTATTGGGATTCATAAACTAATCTATTATATGCCATTGTTTAGAAATGGAACCTAGTGGAAGGAATTGAAACCATACCAATGAATGTAATCCATGTAGGTATTTTCCTCCTACTCAATATAATTATAGTGGAGCTTGTGATGCAACTAGTGCTGATTAGCTTCTCACCATACTAGGATAACTCACTCATGTTCTGAATAATAAACGTACCCGTATGGAGCACCCTGATCCACAACGCGGAGGATCATCGTTAGAACCCTTCATGAGGCAAGAACCACCAACATTCAATGGGACTACAAATCCATTTTTAGCTTAACAATGGATAAGTTCCTTAGATAAAATATTCATTCTTTGGGGAGTAGCAAAAGGGAAAATGTTTTCATGACCGTTTATCACCTCACGGGAGATGAAGATCAATGGTGGTCATTAATTCAAAACACGAAGGAAGATGAATAAGTATAAAATATGGAATGGGGGAGTTAAAAGATATTTTCTTAGAAAAATAATTTCCTCATTACCATCGATAAAATATGGAAAGACAATTTCTGAGTCTGAGGAAAAAAGAGGATGAGAATGTCACAAAGTATAAGGCTAACTTTACAAGGTTAGTAAGACATGAAATATATTATATACATATCACAAGGAGTAAGATTAATAGATTATTTGATAGGATAAAACCATTTCTCCATCGATCATTAGTCTCAAAATCTATCTCATCATACGAAGATATTGTATCATGTTCTATCAATACAGAAAAGGAATTCTCTAAGTCTTATGTCTTTAAAGAAAATAAAGAGAAAAAGAGAGCTATTGAACACTCTAGAAATCTAAATAAGGGAAACAAAGGAAAAGTTGAATTTCCATCTGGCAGTAAATGTGGGAAGAAAAACCCTAGTACATGCCTGAAGGGAATGTGACTCTATTTCAAGTGTGGTGAAAAATTCCTCCAAGATCATGATTGTAAAGGAAATAAAGAGGTTGTCAATGTTGAATGCTACAATTTTATAAAAATGGGTAATTATTCAAATGAATGTCCTAATATCCAAGGAAACATAACTCAGAAAAGGCCAAGGGAGAAAGACCAAGCTTATACGATCGCTACTGCTGATGTTGAAGCTCCAAATGACGTGGTGGAAGGTAATTTAATGGTTTCCTCAAATTTACCCAATGCCTTATTTGATTCTGGATCATCGTGTTGTTTCATATCTTCCTAGTTTGCTAAGAAAATTAGATATTTTCAATTTGATTTAACAAGGAAGTTTTCAATCAAAACTTCTAAGGGAAGTATCATTGCAAAAAAAATTTGTGAATCAGTCCCCATTAGGGCGTATAAATGTTCTTTATTTTATAATCTCATCATCATACCCATGATTGAATTTGATATAATCCTGGGTATGGATTGGATTTGTGACCATGAATAGAAAATTTATTGTAATAATAAGGAGGTTACAATTTTTGATGATGATAAAGAGTACCTTATCTTTAGAGCAGAAACGTCACCACCTGATTCTTATCTAGATCCACCCCTAATAGCTCAACTATATTCAATTATTTTGGAGGAAGAGAATGAAATAATTGTGGGTGAGGAAATGAATTTTTAAATAGTTGATATACCTTTTGTGCATGAATATGTTGATGAGTTTCTAGAGGATTTACCTGGACATCCTTCAGAATGAGAAGTTGATTTATCTATTGATTTAATTCCTGGTTTGAGGCCTATATCAAAGACTCCTTATAGAATGGACACTATAGAAGAACTTAAGAAACGACTAGAATAATTGAGTGATAAAAGATTTATTCTCCCTATTGTTTCCCTATGGGGATCCCCTGTTCTTTTTTTTCATGAAGAAAGATGGATCTATAAGGTTGTGCATTGGCTACAAGGAGATCAATGCTATAACAATAAAGAACAAGTATCCCCTACCTCGCATTGATGGTTTATTTGATCAAATTAATGGAGCTCAATATTTTTCCAAGATTGACATTAGATCATGATAACATCAGTTGTGTGTGAAGAAGGAAGAAATTCTAAAAATAACATTTCAAACCAGGTATGGGCATTACGAGATTATAGTAATGTCTTTTGGACTGACTAATGAACCCTCGGTTTTCATGGATATAATGAATAGAGTTTTCAAGGAATATCTTTATGACTTTTTAGTGGTATTTATTGACGATATATTGGATTATCCAAAATCTATAAAGATCAAGAAAATAAATTGCGCACTATTTTGAAAACCCTCAAAATAAAGGAATTGTATGGGAAGTTTAGAAAATGTGAATTCTGGCATTATGAAATTTTTTTTCTTGGCCATATTGTCTCTAAGGATGGAATCTCTATTGGTCCTTCTATGACAAGAGAAATACAATAATGAACAACACTGATGAGTATAATTGAGGTACGTAGTTTTATTCATTTAGCAGGTTATCATTGGTGTTTCATACAGAATTTTGCCTGATTGGCTAACCCATTAACCAAGCTCACAAGTAAATGTGTTAAATTTGTTTGGAAAAAAGAGTGTGAATAATGTTTTGAAGAAATGAACAGAAGATTTTTCAATGCTTCTATCTTGACTCTACCATTAAGGAATGATGGGTTTGTTGTTTATAGTGATGATTCAAAGAAAGGACTTCGTTGTGTCCTTATGCAGAATGATATATTTATTGAATATGCATCAAGACAGCTAAAAATTAATGAATAAAACTATACCACTCATTATCTTGAGTAATTAGCTATAATCTTTACTTTGAAGATATGGAGACAATATCTCTATGGTAAAAAATGTGAGATATATGCCAATAATGAGAGTTTGAAGTATATTTTCTCACACAAAGAACCCAACATGAGGCAAATACAATGGCTTGAACTACTCAAGGATTATGATTGCACTATACACTACCACCCGAGGAAGGCAAATAAGGTGGAAGATTCTTTGAGCATAATGAATCATGGAGTTTTGAACAATATGAGAGTTGAAATTGATCCTATGTTCATGGATCTAGTAAGGATAGATATGGGAATAATCATGGGAGGTGAAACATCATTACTTTTTCAAATGGTTGCTAAAACATCTTTACTAGATGGGATAAAAAGTTCTCAAACTGATGAGGAGGAGTTTCAAGAGAAAATTAAAGTTGTGAACAATACGAGATTGATCGACTTTGTATATGAAGATTGGATTTTTGAATTTGGGAAGAGACTTTGTGTTCCTAACAAACCTGATCTAAAAATGGAATTGTTGGATGATGCTCATAGCTACAATTTCTCTATACACCCTTGTAGCACTAAGATGTATAAATATTTGAAGAAACATTTTTGGTGGGACAACATAAAGAGAGATATTACTAATTATGTGTCAAGATGTATGGTTTCTCAACAAGTGAAATCTAGAATAAAAAATCCTATAGGACTCATGCAACCTCTTCCCATACCTAAGTGGAAATGGGATGATATTACTATGGAATTTTTCATCGGACTACCAAAGACTCCTAGAAGGAATGATGCAATATGCGTCATTGTTGACCGTCTTACCAAATCAGCACATTTTCTTGCTATAAGAGAAGATTTACCACTTGAAGATCTAGCAAGACTATATATTAATGAAGTTGTAAGACTTTATGGAGTATCCCTATATATTTTTTCTGATAATGATCCTTATTTTACATCAAGATTCTAGAAAAGTATTTAGAAGGCCTTGGATACTGAACTTCGTTTGAGCACTACCTACCACCCTCAAATAGATGGACAATGAAAACTGACTATTCAAACCTTATAAGACATGTTGAGATCTTTCTCACTTTACTTTCAAGTTATGTGGGATCAATATTTACCTCTCGTAGAATTTTTCTATAACAATAGCTTCCATTCAAGTATTCATATGGCACCATATGAAGTGTTATATGGAAAGAGATTTCTCACACCAACATATTGGGATGATGTTGGTGAAAGAAAACTTGTAGGCCCAAAACTTGTTGAGGAAACAATGTAAAAGGTTATGGTTATCCAAACCCACATCAAAGCATCTCAAAGTGGGAAAAAGATATATGTTGATAACTGAAGGAAGGATTTGGAATTTCAAGTATGAGATCGTGTTTTCTTGAAGGTATATCCATGGAAGGGTGTTATAGATTTTGTTAATAAGGTTAAATTTAGTCCTAGGTACATCAGACCTTTCAAAATTCTTTAACAAATTCGAGTTGTAGCTTATCGTTTAGCAATGCCGCCAAGTCTGTAAAAAGATCATGATGTGTTCCACGTATCACTGTTGGGAAAATACATGCCTGAACTAATGCATGTAATCACCTATGAAGAAATAGAATTGGAACCCAACCTGCCTAATTAGGATGAGCCTATTAGAATTCTTGATACCAGAGAACAGGTGTTGAGAAACTGGATGACTCATCTGGTGAAAGTTTTATGGACAAATCATAAGATGAAAGAGGCAACATGGGAACCCAAGGAACTTATGATGAAGAACCACCTGAATATTTTCATGTAGTAATATTCTATAAATTTCGAGGATAAAATTATTTAAAGTAGGATATAATCTTCCATGGTACGTTTCCCTTTAAATAATGCAATAGCTTGCGTTGTACGTAACTTGGAGTTTTAACACACCACGACCAATCAAACAAGTCGTTATGAATAGTAATACCCACATTTTGAAATTTTATAAATGTTTTTTTTCAAAATGGACTTAATTTTTTGATTTGGAATATCAAAATTATCTTCTTGTGAATTTTTGGTATTTTTATGAAAACTTTTAATTTTTGATGAATTGTGAAAAACACTGCGTTATTGTTCAAAACCGAAATTTTATTTAAATAATTAGTTATTTAATTTAAATTTATATTATGTAGAAATAGATACATAATACCTATATATGTTCAATGTAATTCATTTTAGTCATTTTATAATAATATTAGATATATATACATTTTTATTGAACTTTTTACCGTCTTTTACCCACTATCTAAACGCATTTGCAAATTTCCATAAAACGCAATTTTACCACTTCTGTGAATTGAATTTAAAAAATATGAGAGAAATAGTTGACATCATTAAGTAATATTTGGTTAAAAAGGATGAAAATAATTTTTGGTGAATAGTAACTTCTGACTTTTATTTACCACGGTTAAAAGTAAATAGGGTAATTAAATGTAAAAATGATATTATAGTTACCCTAACACAAGTCCTAATTCTATTTGATAATTTTATTTCCACTAAAATCAAACATGGGGCTAAAATATGATCCTTTTGGTCCACTTAGATTACATTTGGACATTTATTATTATTTTATTTAAATAAGAGTTAAAAGTGTTAAATTCAATGGTGAATAACTAAAAAAATTAATATTAGGTTATACATAAGATAAATTCAACTATAAATAGTAATTAGAAAGATAAAAATATTTCCTAAATAATCTTATTTTATTTATAATTTTAGACACTAAATAATTATATTTATTTATGATACAATGATGATGCAGTAATTACCTTGTTAATGAAGGATTAAAATAATTGATATTATAAATATCCAAATAAATGTAAATTGAGACTTATGATGAATTAAACTAATTTTCTATGTTAATATGAAATTTTAGGTTTGAATAAATATTTTTTTTAATTGATAAAGTTATGACTTTCACAAAAACGAAATACCAAATTGTGTCAAAATTGACATAATTGAGTTTTTAAAACAAGTACTATATTATTAATTGATATAATATTTCTAAAAATCGAAGATTCCGCCAAAGGACTTAGATACGGTTACATATATTAATAATTAATCACTTCGGGTTCTCTTGTCTTTTTATAGTAATTTTATTTACCATTTATTATAATAATAGAATAATACAAGGTAAAATTTAACTATTTAACTAAGAGTTAAATCTAAAAGATAAGGTTAATATTGTGACATAAACCTATATAAAACCTATTTTTTGAGATGTTTTAGACCCATACCAACCTTATCCTAGAAATAAATTATTTTGGAGTAATTATAAACCGAATATGACTGTATAAAAAAAATATTTAATTCTTTTCCTAAAGTGACCCTCACCTCTCTTAAAAAAGGGTACTTCCCCTTCTCCCAAAATCACACCTCCAAATCCATTTGGATCGGCCAAACTCTACTAAAATATCCTCCCAAATACCGTAAAATATACCTAGATGCCTTACTTTGATCAGAAAGACAACCTAAGGAGCCCTTTTGATTAACTCCAAAGGAAACACCCGAAGAAGAGGTAATAATTTCACCACATCTTTCAAAGTTCTTTTCTTCTTCCACTTCCTATTTATTTGTTTTTTCCATAAAAAAATAATAACTCAAGTACCTTATACATAATATGATGTTATTATAAATATGTCACAAACATATTCATTATTATATCCATCCTATGGATGACAAGTCACTATACGTGCGTACATACGTCTTACCGTCTCCACGTCGTGGTGTAGTTTGTTATTCAAACACTTCATTATTTGGATGGGTATAATAATGAGTATAAATGATTTAAATAATTTATATATAACATGTTAATGATTATTTATATATGATATATCATCCAATTACATTCTATTTCACCATCAAAATAATGATATTGTTTCTCGTGCGTACGTATGGATTACCGTCTCCACGAACGCGATTAAATTCATTCCCCATTATAACCATTCAAGAATAATTTTAATTTTATGATTAAAAATATTGTTTAAGAACTTAATATCATTCTATATATGAATAAAATACATCATATCCATAAAAAAACATGGCTTAGTTAACCAAGCATATAAAGGAAAACAAATCATTTTACACCAGAAATAATGATACTATTGAAAAATTATTAACAAAGAAATATTATAAGATCATATATGATATCATATTTATGTATTTTATTCTTGTATAATTTAATAAAAATTATATCAATATTATATAGAAGTTTAATATACCCTCGATTAATGAAAAATTACAAGGTAAGGTTCAATTTACAATCTCTTCATTATCCGAGGTTGTTTATACATGAGTATCTATTGGGACCTCTTTATCATCCACATCCTTGTTTCTTAAAAATGTATTTCAAAAAAAATTACTATTTCCTATACTATGTGTTAAATTCATCTATACCCTTGTTTGACTTTATATGATATTTTTATAAAGGAATCTTTCTGTTGTTTTCCAAACAAGGTCCTTTATGACCTTTTCAAAAAAATTAAGGAACGAATGTTTTTTTAACTTATACGGTGGGTGCTGCTATTTTACTTCATTTTAACACCTTCTAAGCTTCCCTTAAAATATTATAAGAATATTTTCAAAATAAATTTTTTCTTTTAAAAATATAATAATTTTTAAATGATATCAAAATATAAAGAGATTTTTCTTTCAAATAATTTTGATTTCATCTATGTAAACATCCTTTGTTTGATTTTACTCTTGTTTGAAGTTGATTTATTATGATACAATATTCTTTATTGTATTGAATGTTTTGTGATATGTTTGATTATGGATGTGATATTTTTATTCCATTCATGGTTTATGGTTAAAGTATTCACATTTCGTATGCTAGTTTTAATACGAATGTTTATGTTATGTTTCAACCTTTTTATATGAAGAATGAATTGGACTTAGTAAGTGATGGTTGGATCCCGCTATAGCACATTGATGAATCGGTAGGTCTCGTGATAAAAACTATTGTCTTGGAATAAGGCCTTGAAAAAATCTTATTTGTAGTCTTGGCATGAGGCATTGACTATGTGGTTATGATGTCTTGCCCTATACATTCTATCGTTATGAAATTGGTTATTGATGTTACATGTGATTATTTGACTAGTATAATATCGATGTGAATAATTAAATAGAATAATTTGATTTATATTTTCCATATTTTTCTCATGTTTAAGTGTTAAAGGCCTGTGTTTTAGTCTTATACATTTCCTTAAATGTTTATGCTTATTTATGAATGTTTCTGCTATATTGTTATCCTTACTGATCACCATAGCTCACCCATTTCTATATTTTATTTTTCCTAGTATGAGAATTAGTATATTATGACTAACTTGTAGGGATATTCTAAGGGATATGATTTTGTTAAAAGGTGACAAAATATTGTTTTTTATTTCATGATGTAATGTAAAACTTATGTATGTATCTGGTACATCCAAGGCTACTAGACTGATCGGTATTTTGGGACATGATTCCTTGTATCATGACAATGTTATGTAATAATGCACTAACTCTGGGTAACTGGGGTCGGGGCATTATAGTGGGAGTGAATTTTTGGGCTTTTTCTAAAATACTTGAATTTTTTATGAATAGTAAAAATGTTGTTTTGTGTTTTCCATATGTTTAATGAAATCATAATGATATAATAATTAATATAAAATTATGGTATAATTTTTTACATTAAAATATGATATTATGTTTCCCATGTGGATAATACCATGGACAAATACCATGGTAAATCCCATGGTTTTTCAAAAACCACTAATTAGGTGTCCTTTCAAATTAATAAAAATGTCCCTCTAATTTACTATAAATACCCACTCATTCCTTTATTTTAGTTCATTACTAACTCATAATACTCTAATATTAGGTAGATATCCCTCCCTAGGAGTCCTCATTAGGTTTACTAAATTCCCCAAGGTCCCAACCATCATGTTTTATGAGTTACTCTACAAGGTAAGAGAATCTACCACACTTCTCTTTTTAAAGCACTCTTTTTATGTTATTATCTTTTAATTTCAACTATATTATGATGGGATATGTCATTTCATATCCCTATTACTTTCCATATTATGTAATAATGATGGAAGATCCCTTTTTCTCCCATAAAAATATTTTATGAATTTTTAATCAATGTCATTAGGCTACTGAATTTTCATAAGCGATTTCTCAACTTTTCTTTTATTTTGAGTTCCTTTGTTTTTTTTATTTCCTCACATCATTTCATCAAAATGTTATGATAAATATAGTACCATATATTTAATGTAATTTTTTTGTGATAATGTAATTATTCCCCATCTTCTATCCTTTCCAATTATTTTAGACTAAAAAAACACCATCGGAGATGTGTTAATTTATCATATTCAAGGACGACAGGTTTTAAATTTATATTACCATACTAAATTATAGTCATAAAACCATTTTGATGGTTGAAAAATAATGTAATATATGTATTATAACTTTTTTAATGTTCTGGTATCCTTTTTTATACATGATGTTAATAAATAAATCAAAATGAGTTCACTGTGAACAAAAAACTACCAATTAACCCAAACAATTTTCATTATAGTTTTATATAATCATTCATTGTAAATCACAATAACCAAATGAATTTTATAAAAATTTAATCCTATTTTTTTACTAATAATATACAACATCTATTTGGGAAAAAATCCCATTCTATTTGTTTATGTGTACCTGAATATAAGTAAATTGATCATGAAACCCAAGGAAGAAAATGATTCCAAACAATGAAATTGAATATCTTAACACATCAAAATGGAATGAATAAACCTAATAAGGTTATAATAAATCAATTACATATAAATTATTTTCTTTAATAATTAATTTATGAACCTAAATTTTATTATTAATGTCATTAAGATCAATTGAAGAACACCTGCATACATAAGGTAAGTGTTTTCCACCCAAACCTCAAATTTTATTTGGGTTACTTTTATTATCTACTTACCTCAATTAAATTATTTTTCATTAATATGAACTCCACATAAATTCGGTTTTAATTTTCTATATATTTTTACCATCCCTAATACTACCTTAATTTATGAGTAATTATATGTTTTAAAAGGATCTTTCAAAAATTCCTCTTAAAATACAATCCCGATTCAAGGGAATTTCTAAAATTCATACTTATTTTCAAGGACACTATATAATCTATTTTTTGGAAAACCGTATCTATAAAAAAATTATTATTAAAATACTATATTACTTCACTTCTAGTTTTATACAAATAATTTTGCAAAAGAACTCTTCTTTTCATAGTAAAAAAGTATTAATCTCAAGAATTACTCGTTGATTTTATAAGAGGATCTTCACCTATTTCAACACTATTGTCCATTATTATGTATTACTAGGAAAAATATTATATGATTTCATCTAAAATATTTATTTTAATGTTTTATTATTTGTTTTACTATGTATGTTCTATCCATAAACCATTCATCAATTTACTTTAAATGGTTACTGTTTATGCTTAGTGTTCAGAAAAAGTTATTTACATTTCATATGTTAGTATGAATTTGAATGTATCTATTATTTATGTTTGTCAATGTTATTAAGAATAATTAATTGGACTTAGTAAGTGTTTCTTAGGTCCCACTATATCCCCTCAGTGCATCAATAGGTCTCATGACACAAAATATGGTCTTCGAACGAGGCCTTGAAAAAATGGATATTTATGGTCTTGGCACGATGCCTTGAAGGTATGGCTATGATGTCCCCCATTATGCATTCCCTCATTTTGAAAATAGTATTGATAGTTCCTGTGGTTATTTAACTTTTAGAAAACCCATTTTTATGTTTTATTATGGAATTATTTATTCAACTCTTATTCCTAGCATAATGTGATCAAGTTTATTTTTAAAGGCATGTGTTTTTTAGTTATTCACCATGCCTAACGATTATGTTTGTGATATCTTATACTTTATTATTTACCATTATTGAGAATTTGATCTCGCCCATTTCTTATGTTTCATTTTCCAAGGACATGAAGATGCATATTATGAATGACATGAAGAAATAATATAGGAGTTATAGATGTTGTCAAAGAATTTTATATGTTGTATTTCTTTTCAAGTTATAATGTTGAATTTATGTATGTGTCATATTTCCAAGGCTACTAAACTACGCGGTTCATCATGATTTATATTCCTTGTTTATATTCCAATGTAATAAAATAAGGCACCAGCTCTGAGCAACTGGGGTTGGGTCCTTACAATTAGTAAGACCAAAATGAATCACTATAAATTAAGAGTGTCCATACCATGTACGGAATACCGTATTTAGCATATCCTCTTTCTTGACCCTTAATTGATGATATCATGAATGAAGATCAATCATGTAAAAGTATTGAGCTCTGAATAGTTGGTCAAATAATTCATCAATATGGGTAAGTGGGTATTTTTTCATGACAGTGATCTTGTTAAGTTCTCGATAATCAATGCAGAGTCTTATTGATACATATTTTTTCTTAACAAACACAATAGGTGATAACCAAGGTGATGCACTATAGATTATGAATCCCTTGTAAATATTCTCTTATAGTTTCTTCTTCAATTCCAGTAACTCAATTGGGTATATTCTTTAAGGTGTCTTCAAAATAGGCATAGCACTCAGTATGAGTTCTACTAAAAACATAACCTCACAATTCGATGGAAGACCAGAAAATTATTTCAAAAAGACATCTTCAAACTACTATAAAATAAACTATTGGGTGGATCTATAATCAAATAAAACATTTTATACTTTAAATTTAATGTTATGAGTACCTTTCACCGCTTCATTATCATACTTTACATCACTGATAGTGATCACTTGTGATATGCCTTTATCATTGGACTTAAGATTTTATTGGCATCAATCGTCATCAATAACCCTTGGATTAGGGAATTAATTAACATAATGTAACATTTCCTTGCACTTGTAGCATTGAAGTGTAGGAGGTGCAGTTTATGTATCTTTTTCTTTATTCAGATCATTATACATTTTTTCCCATAACTTTGGAATTCAACTACCCGATGACCTTCTCTCCCACACTTAAAACATTCTCTAGTCCCTTTATGAAAATTTCCTTTATGTTTTATTCCAATATTTGAGCATAAGGGAAAACTCAGCTTTTTTAGTGTGGTCTTTTTATTTTCCCTTGAATTTCATTTTTCTCTCTTAATCAAGCCCATAGGAATTATGGGTTACTCTAATCTCCATATCAACCATAATAGAGAATCAAGCAATTTCCTTATATCTCTTGAAGTCCTTTATGGATAATTCCCTTTAGAGACTTAGTTTTAATCCACTAAAGAATCGATCAATTTTACACTCAGGTTGGATAATAATTCCAAAAGTGTACCTCACAAGTCTTGTAAAAACTTCTTCATAGGTACCAACAAATTTATCATCCTTTTTCTTAAGCTCAATGAATTCATTATCCAACTTTTTTCAAAGAATATGAGGAAATCACTTATTGAAAAATATTTTCTTGAACTAATACCATTCCATAGAGTCAATTTCGTCATGTTGCCTTGTATTTGTGATAAGATTACACCATTAATCAACTTCCCCTTCCAAAACGATAGAATTCCAAGATGACTTTATCATGTTATGAAAATTGGAGAAATGAAAATATATTATCAATGGAACTGATCCATTTTTAAACAACTAATAGATCATAAGACCTATTGAAGGAAGGTCTAAGCTTCCTTATGAAAGACTCAACAGAATTTTGTTCCCTCATTTTCTCATTTGTAATTCCTTATTGATTAATATAATGAGAAATTATTGTGAGCATAACTATAATATTTTTCATTCCAGCTCCCATAACAGTTGGTTTCTTAGGAGGACAGTCATTTCATTTCCCTTCACATACAACATTAACATGGTTTCTTTAGGTTCCATCCATTTACTCAAACCAAGATTCATAGTGTGAGAAACACTAATCATAATGGGAAAACTACATAATCAAGAATAAAATTTCAATTTAGGACAATTTAGTTTTTATCCTAGGTTATTCATGGTCATTTCTAAAACACTATGATTATAACCTATACTTTGACATATCCTTAGGGTTTTTTACTAATTTTTTACCATCCTTTTTTTCAAAGTTTAACTATAAATTCACTATGATACCAACTATAACATCCCACAATTTAAATGAATAGATATTACTTCAAAATTAAATAATATTCATTACAAAAAACAACAAAACCACACTAGGACTATAGGTTTGGTGTCTTTAGAAAATAAGAAACATAAAAAATTTATTCATAAGAAATCTATTTTGACTTCTGCTTATTTATTTATAACTGCACCCATTTTTTACATATCTTACTTAATACCCTTCTTCATGACCTAGGGAAAAGAAACATAAAAAGGGGTGATCTTAGATTCTCAGTAAGGATAAACAAGGGAGATATCAATCATATCATAATCATAGGATATAAGAACATAAAATTTTAAAATATTATCTTTTATATAAAAGATCATGATATTATGTCCTAGGATAAATCATTACAGTTCAACGTAATCCCAAAATTCATAACATAAGACCTTAAATTTATTCCATACACTTAAGAAAAGAAAATCATTTCATACTAGCCATGGATCATTTCCAAGACCATCATAGAAGAAAAATTCCATTACTGAACCAACTTCAATCATCATTCTACCCCTATATGACTGAAACAAGATCATTTCCCATTCCATCCATGTCTATCTCATGAGATATAAATTTTTACTCAATGCATTGGAGACAGATATAGGTCTCACCCATCACATAATTAAATCCATCTTACGTGTTCCAGAAAAATAGAAATCATTCATCATAGCATAACCAAAGGAATAAAATGGGTTTCTTAAACATCATCCCATCATAACATAATCCATGAAAAATGGATTTCATAAATATCATTATGTAGGGTCCTAAAAACTCCACAAAGGGAAGGAAAATACTCCCACAAGTTTGATAATGGAATAAGATGCAAGTTCTATTGGAAATTTTAGAAGAATATTAAATAAATCAAATTTGGAAAACGACCAAAGTGGTCTACATTATGAATTTCAGGAATGGTGCCTAGATGGTATTTCTCACAAACTAAACGGTATATGAAAAACCAATGAAAATATAGACCATGAGTCATTGGATAGCTAACCAGGCTATTCGCGGAATAAATGAAGAATGACATCGGCCCCTGTGAACCATGATGTTGGTAGAATGGAGGCGTAGAAATTCCACCTGCGAACCATGACCCCGTGAACTGTTTCATTCAAGAAAATTTGACAGAGAAGTATTTCCCCACACACTATCCCTACAAACATAGTTTTTGGATAATTTTAGTCTAACAACATCCCTAGAACTACATCATTCAAGTGATTGAGGTGGTGATTTCCTCTGTAGTGAACTGCAGCCCCACAAATCTCTATTGACTGATTCATCCACATGTCGGGTGATTTTTTCATGGTCTTTTACAAATGGTTCTACATGACCCAAAGATACATATTTCCTAGAACACTATAAAATGTACCAAAAGGGGAACTGAGCAAATTCATTTGGGAGAGGTTGGAGTTTACAAGTGGAAGACTTCGAAGTAAAATGACAGACAAAGTACAGAGTCGTGAGCAATTCACATTAGGTATAAACCCACTGCAAACCATAAAAAGAAGAAAGCATAATAATATGGGAAAATTGAAAACCTAATTGGATAAATTTGAACCATAATACCTTCATGGATGAACTTACCATGAATTGTAGTACCAATTCCCCTTCAATTCATCATACCACATAGCACATCCCTATGAGGATGAAACCCTACCCAGCATAGAGTTCCGCTACACGGATGGACTCCATCACCCCATACCACCACGGTATGCGGATGGAACCATATTCCACATAAATATGTGGTATGAGAACCATATACAAGTTCTCTTACCACCTTGGTATGTGGATGACCCCTCCACCAGCATAGCAATGCGCTATGCAAAGGGTACCCCACCCAGAATGAGAAAACGGTATACGGAGCGGGGTACTTTTGGGTGTTCCGTGTTCTGGTCTTAATCATTCCCTTACATTCCCATATCATCCTCTAAATCACCTCCGCTAACCATTCGATCAGTATCAGGCCAAAGCCTCTTCCAAATCCATCAGACACATATGATAAAATAGTTGGTCACATCATCGTGTCCTTTTGAGTTTACATACCCATGGTAAGCGGAATCATGTGGGTAATCCTGACAAGGGTGTGGACCCCTAGAATTTAACTAGGTTTACATTCTCATGGTAACCTAGGGCCCAAACTTTGAATACTCATGTGAACCACCCCATTCTAAGGGTCATGTGTAATCACTGGATTTTTCATTCAATGATGGAAAATGACAAGTCAAAGGGATCATGAATGCTTTACCTTTTATGAGGATCAATGCTTCTCCCCTTTCCCAAAACTAATTTTATGGAACTCTCCTTGAGATAATCCCTTAACCTTTCTATGGGAGGTGGTAGTATGGATCCTCTTGGGCCCAGCTCAGGACATGTCTAGATAGATTTCAAAACATGTCTATCTTGGATATCAACAAGGATGAGGAGATTAGCACATTCAAACCCCTATCTCTCTCACTTTGGGATCTAGTACCATCTATCATTAGATGATGTGGGACATGTGATCTTTAGATCCACTACCTCCTCTTGTTTCTTACACTGAGCATGACTCATGTGGGCTTATAGGTTGGTGGCAATCATGACATTCACATAACCTCAAAGCATGGGAATCCTCCTAGGTGTAAGCCCCAACAAAACCTTTAAATCATCATGAGTCCAGATCCTCTCCATTATTCCAAAAACATGGGAATCCTCCTCGGTGTGAGCCCCAAACAAAATTTTAAATCATCATGAGTCTAGATTATCCTCATGATTCTAGAAACATGGTCCTCCTCCCAGGTGTAAGCCCAAAACCCAAATGAACTACAATAACTATAATTAGTGATCTAACATGGATATGTAGGATTCATTTCTAAAGGTATAATATTAGATAGACCTTCTCTATGGTGTAAGTCCCAACCATATCCCCTCAAGTGGGAAGCTTCCATGCATAATCCCTACCCAATGAAGCTATGAGGGCTTTGATTCTAAACCAATTGGGATAAGTAGGAAGCCTCCATGAGGTCTAAACCAGACACCCAAACCACCCTAATATTCTCCATGATATATCCCCAGTAAGTTCATATCTACCCAGGAGACCATATCTATTTCATCCATCTTGGGATATTTCAACATAAGTCTAACACTGAATCTTGACTAGGAATCTTCTGCCTAGACATCCTCATTGCATGATGATAAACTTCATGGGTGGGTCCTCATCACACGACCTTAAAAGTTTATGTGTCCTATAAAGATACACCAAGATACGTGGAATCTGATTCCTCTCACAAGTATGCGTACAAATACCATCTTATGGGTTTGATCTAGACATCAGAATAATCTCTATTCCTATCCTAGATGACAATAAACTTTTGAGTGTCTCGTCGTATGGCATAAATCATCATAGTCTAGAAAAAACACTAAAGAACTAATAATATGTTAATAAAAGGTAAAATTTATGAAGAACCTAAAATACATACATATTTATTCATCATTGGAGAACCTAAGATACGAACAGAGGTTTTTAAATCCATGCATACCTTTTGATGATCTATTGACCTAGGGGTCATTTGCAGACACAAGCTTGGGAAAGAACCAAGGAATCATGAACATATAAACAATGATTAAATCTATAAGATAGTACTGGAGTAGGAAATAATTCCCCCTAAAATGGTGTGATGATCCTGACCTCCCATCAGATCAAGAAATGGTGTCCTTAAGTGTCTTGGCCAAATCATCATCTAATGAGCGCCTGCCTTTTGAAAGTAGGTCCATGAATCATGGATAAAGGTTTGTTGGGTGTTTCTATCTTCTAAAATAAACCCATTGGAGACTATACTAGGACATCATACCTAACATGGAAACCCTTCATAATAATATACAATGGGTCACTATATGTCGGGCAACTTCAACGGGAGTCAAGTATGATGAAAATTGGGTCGAAAAAAATGGCGAACCTAACATGAATCTTTAACCAAGGTTTTGAGTCACCCCACCTCACTCCCCTTTTCTATTCCAAAGGAATAGGGATGTATAAGATATCCAATCATTCGTGTGATCATGATATTCTACCTTGATGAGGTTTCATTTTTTGTGTTTTTTTCATGTATTGAAGGATTCAAATACCTCTCTTTGATCCAAATGGCATCTCAAAAAATTGCTCAGACACGTTTGTTAGAATCCTCATAGGTGATCGGATCCCCAATGAATAGGTATCTATCACCAACCCATCATCTTCAAAAATGGGTTTCAAACACACCTCCCTTATCCTAGCGAGGAAGATGAAGTCGACACTTATGACTTTATACCACCTGCACAAGAACCCTGCTTGAGGGATCCTGCTAGAGAATGCTGCCACTAGTAACTTACAACCCAATATCCTCACTATGAAGAGGATATCATTTTGAGAGTACCTGCAAAATTCCAATAGAAATGGGACCCTCAGACTACCTACTGAGGGTGTAAAATTCACAATTGGGAGCAGGTTATCACCCAGGTTCATGAGGAGGAGATCCTCTACACAAACGTGGCGAAATAAAATGAGAATACATAAAACTCATCCCCCCTATTCTCAATTTCACCATAGAAATATTGAAGAAACCTATGAGTGGACGTATATTAACACTCAATCTTATAAATCTCAAAATTGATACATGATGGCACATCACAAACTGGCTCAAATTCCAGCCAATGCTCTCTGGTCCTGCCATGTAGACATAACAGAAAATTATGGGCAGGTGAAAATCTCTTCAAATTCCCAAGAATCCCATCATCAAAATAGGAAGGAACCTAGCTACAATCAGGCTCAAATCCATGATGATTCACACCAATCCCCCCATTCAAATAGGGTGGAAAACCATGGGTAGTCATATGACACTGTCGATGCATATGAAGACCACCATTAAAATATGGTGGCAAGAAAATATGAGAATAGTCAAATTATTTTGGATGAATACAAATCCCACTAGCCAAATACTTTAGAAACCATGGAAGATAGTCATTTGAAAACTCTATCCTTTATCCCAGCAAAGGAGAACCACTACTACTCACTAGAAACTCATAGAGGGCCGACGAAGGAACAAACTCCTGCTCCGACATCAGAATGGGAATTCAAACTCATTCCTATCAAATGCATATCTCAACACATCTTGTCCATGATGGAGGATCAGACAGCGATCCCAAAATAAATCCTCCAGATGTTTTAAGATGTCATTGCATCGACAGAAAAAGCGAGGAGTCAAGCCAAAGACTCGATCTCCTCAGATGGGGTGATTCATCCAAAAAAACATAGAGTCACCCCTGAGTAGACCTACATCCCTAATCTAGTTCATGAGGGTTTATGGTCATATTCCACAATACAAGGATAATAGGATTGAAAAAAATACATGTTCTGACTAGGGGACACCGGTCCAACGTGGTGGCCGCTTCAGGGAAGGCATATATCCATTCATGATTCAATATGTTCATCTGCATATCCTAATGACATCATGGGAACCAACCGAATAGGGACCCATATATGAAGGTCCTTACCAATAGCAAGCGGCCCCAGTTTCCCGCAAGAGACTGCACATAAATAAAACTTGTCAAAGGAAACTAGAAAATGAAGATCATACTCACGATTCTGCTCTGCTTAAAGTTGGTCCTCCCCGCAACGTTGGTACTATCAGCTCTGAAGGTCCTCTCAAGATCACCCATGGGAGATTACTTTGTGGACCAAAAAGAATTGATCCTGAGATCCTATCTTCTAATGTATGTCATGGTAGCCCTCCCCTTTACTAGAAGATCAAAAATCAATAAGGTCCTACCATTTATTTTTTCCACCCTAATGATCCTCCCCAGGGTATATGCTACATATTTTTTCCCTGTAGTTATATGTCAAGCTATTATGGTAGTCCTCTCCATGACGTAAGTCACTACGAAGGCCCTACCCATAGTGACATCATGAAAAGGGATGGTTTTCCCCTCATTGCAGTACATCCTGAAGGCCCTCACCAGGATGTAACTTGGAGACACTCTCCCTACAGCTAGATCAATGATGGTAGTCCTTTCCATAATAGCAGCCATTGTGAAGGCCCTCCCCTTAATGACTCTAAGTAGAAAGAAGGTTCTCCCCTTACTACAGTCCACCCTGAAGGTCCTCCCCAGGGTATACACTGTAGAATTCCTCTCTATATCCAGGAACTAATCTACAATGGTAGTCCTTTCCATCCCTACATCAACTATGAAATTCTTCTCTACAGGAAAAAAAATTATGTCAACGAGAAGGTCCTCCCCTCATCAGATAAAATGTGAGAAATCCCTCATATTATGAGGCGCTTGAAAAAATAGAGTTCGACATGCTGGATACTCTCTCCATGACAAGTTATATCCTTTGTCAACAATTGGATAGCCTGGGCCATGCTCATATTTCAATCCAGCCTTGTACCATTCACAAGTCAATGAGACTCCCGCTAACCATGCTACTTGTAACAAAATCATTAAGAAGAATTCAACCATGAAGATCAAGTAAAATGGTCCCTGATAGAACAACAACAACATGATGTGTTTCTTATGAGAAGAAAACTAGTAAGGAATGACATACCAATGATGTATTTTACCATAGACACTAATCATTTCAACATACCAAGAGTGTTGTCAGAATAATGTTTGCATAATATTCACCTCTATATCTAGACAACTCTCTTCGAGAGAAAAGAAATTTTTTCCCAACAATGGGTATGTGGACCATGTTAATGTCCTGAAAGAGCTTCACCATAAAATAGACCTAGAATCCCTTAAGTATACATGGTGGACACAATAATAAAATCTAAAGAAAGACCTTGAGCTAACCTTCCTTCATGCGCTACACCAATCTCACTTCCTTATCAGAAACGCCTCATCTGGTGTTCCTATTCAAGGATAGGGAGAATATGGATCTCTACACTTCACCCAACTTCCCATATATCAAAATCAATTATAAGTGACATCATATAATTTCATCATCCACGGAATGGTAGACAAATTAATTCCTTTCTCAAGAAAGATGGAACTCTTGACAAGAACCATCCTTGATTAAGTCTTATAAGAATCAGGCCCAATGAGACAAATCCATCAAGAATCTCCTAAACCAGTCCACCAAGAATATCCAGAAGGCCTCCCTTTTAAGATAATCCAATCTATGATCACTAATTATGTCCTTGGAAGTAAGTAATTCAAATTCAGACATGACACCATATTCAGATCACTCCTGCATGGGAATGTGTGGGATCTAGAAGGAGGTAATAGCAGCAGCAACCATTGCAATATTGGACCATACCTAGTTTATAGGGTGGGGAATTTTTAACACAAAATTCTCCTATAAGACCTACAAATATAGGCCAAGTCATGTTGATAGTGTAATGGGGGCCACCCTAGCCTATTGGGATGGGGTTATTTTTACCTCAAATTCCTAATCAGTGGATGTTTGTCTTCTCATGTCTGGGGATAAAATGGATAGAGGGTTCAACCATTCAGTCATGTCTCATGACTCATATCCCCCAGAACAGAGTCATACTGCAAGGTCATATCAAGGCTCCCTTCGAGTCACTCTCCACCAAGAAACCCATAGGATATCGCAAAATGGTCAGAGAATATCAAGAAAATGGATGCAAAAATCTATCCTAAAATTCAGAACCCGATACACCACCCCCAATGCAGTGTACATCAGTGAATGTTGTGGACATCATCCACATGGACCTCATTGAAAATAATACAAATAATTCAAAAAGGAGATAAGAGGGTTCCCTCCCATAGATGGTCCACACTGATCCTAGACGTGTGCACACCAAAAACCAGAGAGTTGTTCTAAATTAATGTGCCCCCTCAATTAATTTGATATTACCTCCCACATGAATCAAAAATAAGAAGAGGAATAACTGAAATTACTACGACCCCACTCCTCCTCCCTATGAAGATGATTCCCCCATGCTTGAGGAGAGATTCAATTGATTGGAGGAAGTAATGACAGAGATAAGGCAAATCAACATTGATTTGCTACGAGAATTCCATCTTACGGGGTTTGTTTCTTAGGTGGAGCTTTGACACACACTTCCATAAGAAGTACCTCTATCTCATAAGGTTCATCCTGATGTACAAAGAAAGACTGGAAGGCTTTTTTAAGGCAGCGCTGAGACCATTAGTCTACCTGAAACTAATCTCAATGGGATATCATGATTTCCCTCCATTAGGGAAGAAACCAAAATAGATTCAGGAAAATCCACAAAGGATGCCCCCTGCTGGGTATCTTCCTCAAGTATTAGCAGTGCCGGCACATCCAATATTACCCCTTGATTCACCTACTCATGCTTAGGTCCAACAGTAAATGCATCAAGGGCTCCTGAATACCATCGATTTGTTGACAACTCTAATGGAAGAAATAGAGGACTGGCATGCTCCAATACAACCAAAAAGGCAAACTTACATTGACTTGGTGAGCAATGTCCCACCTCCACCAAATTTTAGTAATCTCAGATTCCCAGTGTTCAATGGATTAGGGGACCTGGAGCAGTATCTAATGCACTACTCTTATTACTATGATCAAATTATGGGAACCTCGGAGCAATAAGAAGAAGTGAAAGTCAGATGCTTCATGCAGACTCTATAAGGCTCAGCCTTTATGTGGTATAATAGTCTACCATATAATTCAATAATAGGTTCAAAAGACCTTTGGATATATCTTTTCTTATAATTAAGGTTGACATTTTCAAAAATAACAGTCAGTGATCTCATGAATTGAAAATAGTGAGAGAATGAGATATTTTCAGACTTCATCTCTAGATGGATAGGTCTGACTTACTCCTTTAATCTATCGATCCACCAAGATGAGATGATTTCCATGTGCATCGATAATCATTGAGATGATATGTGAAATCCACTCATTCTTGTAAAATATACAAGTGGGTTTGATATTTCTTTATCATCACTCAAAGGATATAATATTCAGTACAACTGACTAATCTCAATCTCGAGCAACCCCATCTTCCTAGGGAAAAGAAAGGGGAAAGATGATGTGAATTTTGTTACGCTTAGGACACCCCTTTTACTAGCTCCATCTTTAAGGCCCCCATCAAACTATGAAGGTCTCTCTTGACATTAGAAGACACCTCCCCCTTAACAAGACGATCGAATGGGGGGGAAATATATCAATTCAAAGAACAGATAAATAAAGTTTACGCATTAAAGGATGATCAAGTATGTGGTTAAATCATAGAAACCCTTAATTGCAACTTGCTTCATCTACCAGAGATAAATATGGTTGATGAAGTTGGTATTGATGACCCACCTTCAATGTCCTACTAGGAAGTCCATATATGAATCAACACACATCAATTCTCTATTCATACCATCAATGCATCAAATATATCATCGATTGTCAAACTGGGAGGTCATACGCCTATAAATCCCCATTTGAATCATGAAAACCACACTACATCAATGTGGGATTCTATGAGTAGGAAGGGAATTAGTCATTAACCAATGAATCAACTGGATTATTTTCCCAAATAGAAGAGAAATAGCTCCTACCGACCCTCTCAGACATCTCAGAGAAGAATTTTTACTCCCTATATTTAAGGTGGAGTTCATGAGTGAAAACTCAAACATGGATTAATCCATATTCATGATCTTAGTCATGGATACTGATCCTGATAGTGTTGAAAAGTGAACTGGCCCTTGGGATGATAGTGAATGCTCAAACAAAAATGCACCCAACCCATCCTTAATGTCCCAAACACTTCTATAATTTCCAACCAAGGAAGAAGAGGATTTCTCGCCACTAAAATAAATATTGTACTCTCCTTTGACCCTCACTACATCCCCCCCAAATAATTACCCACTTTCAATTGGGATAGAATAAGTTGTTTCAGCCGCCAAATACTGGAATTTTGATTCCTTTCCCAATTGTGAAGATATCGTCTTGAGAGTCTTATCCCCATAGGAAGAGGAAGAGGAGGATGAGGGGTATGTGGAAGAAGAAGAAGAAGATCTTAGGGATTCCCCTCCTACTTTCTAGGAAGATGTCACTACCAACCTTGATTAACTCAAGGAAATAAACTTGTGTATAGAATAAGGCCTGAATCCCACTCTTGTTAGTGTGGCCATGCCTTCTGAAGAGAAAGAGGTATATGCCTCTTTCATAAATAATAATCCATATTTTTTCACTCAGAACTATTCAAAAATTCCATGCCTCAATTCGAAGGTGGTCACTCACCATATGGGCCTACCAGAAGATCGCTATGGCTAAAAAAACCTACCAAAAGGATGCACCCAACACAAACTACCAAAATAGAGGCTGAAGGTGACAATATCATAAAATATAACTCAATACATGAGGTCCATTAGCCCATATAGATGGAAAATATAGTCTTTGTCGAAAATAAGAATGGATATGTCAGAGTCTACATCAATTTCAAGGACCTCAACCAACACTACCTAAAAGATTATTTCCCAGTAATGATCATCAAATTGTTGATCAATGAAATGGTTATATGTGAGTCACTCTCATTCATGGATGGTTATTCATGGTATAACCAGATCTGAATGGACAATAAGATGAAGAATCCACCACCTTATGAGCCCCCCATGGAGTGTTTTTCTATGATGTTATTCCCTTTGGTTTGAAGAATGTCAGTGTCACATACCAGTGCACCATTCAGCACATCATCAAACCCTTCCTGGGAAAATTCGTTGAATGCTATGTGTATGATTTCATGGTTATGTAATGATGGTACTCAGACCACTTGTTAGATCTTGAAATTTTTTTCAACAAATTATGACAACGTAGTTTGAAAATGAACCCCTTGAAATTTTCCTTTAGTGTCACCTTATCGAAATTCCTCAACTTTCTTATACACTATCACAACATCGAAGTCAACCTCGAGAATACAATGGCTATCCCTAGAATGTCACCACCTCATAGAATCACTTAGATGAGAGGACTCCAAGGACATCTGGCCTATATTTGGTGCTTCATATCCAACCTCACAGGAAAATGTTTTACCTTCACCAGGTTGATGAGCAAAGGGGTAGAATATCAATGCCCTCATAATTTTTGGGAATCATTCCAAAATATAAATAAATATATCTTAATTCCATTGGTGTGGATTCCTCATATCTAAGTAAGACCTATCATTCTATTTGTAACCACCTTGGATCATTCCCTAGGAACCTTCCTCAGAAAAAACAATGATGTCGACAGTGAGAATAGTCTCTATTACCTCATCTAAACAATGATCGATGCTAAGACTCATTATTCGACTATCAAGAAAAGATTCCTTGTGTTCATATTTTTTTTCTTGAAGATGGGGAATTACTTGTGACACCATAAAGTCCACTTGGTCTCTCGTAGAAACACGCTCAAGTAAATTTTCATCCATCCAATGTTGACTCGACACCTATCATGATGGGAAGTCATCCTACAGTTGTTCGACATGCGGTTTATACTGAAAATATCTATCGAAGTCCAACAATTAGAAAATTTCTTCGAAAATAATCCCTCAATAGAGGTGGACCTATTAGATACTAAACTACCTATTGAGGAAGTATTATCTATTCAAGAGAACTCACGAATGTTGGAAATTCATTTTGATGATGTGTCCATATTCCTGATAAAAAAAGAATAGAAGACCTGAAACTCATCAAATTGGGCCTTGGAGACATTCTTGTATCCTCGAAAAAGGTAGTCCTTCCTTATTTATTCCTACTAGAAGAGGGGTGCACAAACAAGGAAGAATAATACCAGGCACTTATCACAGGCCTGGAACTAGAACTCCAAGTGCAAGTCGAACACTTAAACAAAATAGGAAATTTTGAACTGGTCATGAAGCTAGTCAATGGTTAATATGCTATCAAAAAAATAGGAGATGATATCTTTGATAAACCATGTTCAAGAATTGATGGTAGAATTCCATTTGGATTCAACACTGGTATATGTCCCTTGGTCACAAAATGCACAAGTCGATGCATTAGAAAATGCAACCAAAACTCTGGCTGATCGAGATCGAAATGAAACAGTGATCAACATTTCACACCTCCAGATGGTTTTAAAATATGTTCAGGCCAACATTGAAGAAATAAATGAGATCAGTCCCATATCAGAGCCATACAATCATACCACTGGGTGGATGTCCCCCATTGTGGACTATCTTTAAAAGAGAGAACACCCCCCAGATTGGGTTGGAAGGGAACAGATCTGAAGATGAGCAGTCAATTTCATGATGCATGATGGTACATATCAATGAAAGGTTCTCTAAAAATGAGGCCTTGAAGGATTCCTTCTTGGGTGAATTGATGGAGAAGATATCATATTCTTCATGAAATAAGTGCATGTCGGAACTTGTAGGGCACACCAATTAGCATCCAAACTCTCCCACCAAATTCGAAGGCTGGGGTACTGTTGTCCCACCCTGATGCAGGATTGTGATGAATTCACCAAAAAGTGTCATTCCTATCAAGTCCATGCCAATTTCATCTGTCAACCCCAATATTTTCTTCACAATGATAAGTAATCCTGGCCATTTACCATATGGGTAATAGACGTTGTGTGACCATACCCTCCCACCACAACTAGACAATTCAAATACATCCTCACAGCAACCGACTTCTTTTCTAAATGGGCAGAAGTTGTACCTCTCAAATTGGTTGGGGAAATAAGCATTGTTAGCTTTGCGAAAGACAACATCATCACCAGGTTTGGTGTCCATCATAATTTATTCAAACACAATGGCACCAATATCATCTATGTTGAATTGGACAAACTCTACCAAGAATATGGCATTAAATCCAACTATTCAACCCTCTATCATGCAACAGCCAATAAGAATATAGAGGCCTTAAAGAAGACCATATCCAATATACTACAAAAGATGGTAGATAAGGATAAGAAATCATGGTCGGACAAGATCCTCCATACCCTTTGGGATTATGGAGCCAAAACCCACACTTCCACTCAAGCAACCTTGTTCTCATTAGTATACGAGATAGAGGTAATTAATATCATTGAAATTAAACTTTCATTACTCTATGTCATTGTCTCTAATCAAATTTCTATAGATGAGAAATCCCAAAAATAGTTTGATGAGCTGGAGTGGTTGGATGAGTAAATATTTCACACTTTGCACCATTCGGAAGTCTACCAAAATCAGATTACACAAGCCTTCAATAAAAAGGTTTTCCTTTAATCTTTCCTTGTAAGATAACTGGTGTTGGTCCTCAGAACCCCAATGATACATGAGAAGAATCCTCTAAATATGGATCCAAAATGGGAAGTACCATATTCCATAAACAAATTTTACTCTTATAGAGCAAATTGCCTAATTTCAATGGATGGAAATCTCACCACATCTCCCACCAATACTATGTTTCTAAAGAAATATTTCATGTAAATAAAATCATGTCACTACATCCTGTTCACATGATAATAAACTTTATAATAAAGTCGACCACACTAGACAATATTAATCTACAAAGAATCTTCATCCATGTTGCACAATGTTAAACTTCTTATCATATTCATCCATGATGCAAGACATTAAAAATATCATCATCTTCATCCATATTTCATGAAGTTAAACTTCTTAGCATCTTCGTCCTTACTGCAAGATGATAAACTACATGGTGATCATTTTTTCTAGTACAATGACTTGTTTCACATAAATCAGATCAGTGTGAGGGAAATGTATAAATTCCCCCACTTTCTATGTATGGGTTAGACCGACATAGAGAGTGTATCTTAGAACTACATATGGATTAATTCACATTCATCAATGGGATTCGTAGTGACACCTAGATTCAAAATAATAGTCCATAGGCTAGTAAAAATCAACAATTCTCCTCTCACTGCATATAGTTCATACTTTCTTAGGGAAATCCATCAGTCCTAACCATATGACGTTAAACTTTATGGCCCAAACAATGTTTTCACTTAAGGGGAAATTGCCTCTGGCATCAGTCACCTACCATGTCGTGCTATAGAACTATGTAAAGATTGATTCCCATCTACCAATGAGATACATAGTGACACTAGGATATTTCATCCTAGTTCAGCCTCCATCGAAAAAAAGAGTAAAATTATGACCCTTCCTCCTATGCATGGGTCAGACCGATAAAGGTAACATATTGTCTTATAACTATGTATGATTTGATTCCTTACATCATAGGATGTGTACAGAAACCTTGACCCAAAGTCTTGGTCCAACCATCACATGGTAAAAAAATTTCTATATTATACTCTCAACTGCCTTTGCATCACGGGAGGAGACCCTGTATATTTCTTATTTCTCACACCAATCATATCTAACGTGAGCTTAGGAATGGTGGTAAAGGTTTTACCTGGATGAATAGAGGATATAAGTATTCTACATGAAAATTAAAAAAGTTTAAAAATGAACCCTCTTCATGAATGAGACAAACCTATATAGGTAGGCAGCTCTAGAACTACATTTGGCTTGATTCATACTCTTATAGGATATATAGTGACACCCAGATTCTTTGTCTTGGTCTAGCTTCCAAAAAAAAATGCCTCTTTTCCCTATGAAAAGATTAGACCTATTCAGCAAGTTTCTTCATAAGAGCCACATATGGGTTCATTCTTCCCCTGCAAAATACATAACCAGCACCTGGATCTTCAATATTAGGCCTATATATAGTAAAGTATTGAAGTCAAATGAAATTTTCCTTATTCATGATCACTTTTTGTGGTAGAGTAATCCCTTTCTGGACCTTGTTTCTCACACTGAGTACTATTCACGTTTTCTCAGGAGTCTTGGAAGAGGATTCCTCATATGCATACCAACTCTCTACTAACCAAATTTCTTACCACAATACGTAAATCTAGAGGGTACCCTAATAACTACATGTGACTTGATTCCTGATCTCACAAGATATGTAGTGATGTTTGGATTC
Organism: Viscum album; assembly: GCA_963277665.1. Taxonomy (NCBI): domain Eukaryota; kingdom Viridiplantae; phylum Streptophyta; class Magnoliopsida; order Santalales; family Viscaceae; genus Viscum; species Viscum album. The sequence continues at coordinate 122,436,531 of OY728133.1, read as the reverse complement.
TCCATCATGTTCCAGCTGCCACCTAAAATATGTCCTCTTCCTTATGTGTGCACATTTCATATGTATTGAATTTTCTTTAAGAACTACGCATGACTTGATTTTTTCCCTCATAGGATATGTAGAGACACCTTGACCCTATGTCTTGATCTAGCCACCCCATGATACAAATTTCCCCCTATCTTGGCATAGGTCAGACTGAAACAAAGAGTTTTCAAGACTATGTGGACTTTGATTCCCAACTAACTGGGATATATAGGAATCCTTCATGAGGTTCAAGCCCAAAACTTCACTCCCATCATCCTTTTCATGATGGTTCATTCTTGTCCTTACCGTATGACATTAAACTACATAGGATACTAGAACTATGTGTGGCTTGATCCCCATCCATCAGTGGGTCACTTAGTGACCCTTTGGCCTTCCTGGGTCTGGTCTCTAGGAAACATATTCCTCCCCCTATATATTAGATAGAATTACATGGGGGAAATTCATGATTCCTAACTGCATGACGTTAAACTGCATGGCCCAAGAAGTCCTAACCACGCGACATTAAATGGTAATGTGTCTCAATCACTACTTTTGGATTGATTCTCAGTATAAAAATATATGTAGAGACACTCAATCTAGATATACTGAGTCTATTAATGCAGAATAAAACAAAGAAACAAAAGAAATTCCCCCAACCCCCAGAATGTGAAATGAAAATAGATGAAGAGGATTTCAAATCTGGACTCTTACATTTAAAATGTGTCAAAAAACCATGCTTCCCTTTACTTACAAATCATATCAATATAGAGGATCATGTACCTTAGAACTAATCAAGGTCTATCTATTTCTTATGTACCCAGAAATCCGGTTTTCATCCATCAAACTCCATGACCCAGGAAATTTCAGATCATAATAATTTCCCACGACTATCAAAAATGGATGACTAATGTCTTGCAGACACCTTTGTTTGACTATGCACACAATTCCCTAGCGTCTCTGCATATGTTTCCCACAAAAATTTCTTGTCAACCAGAGGAAAATTCATCCTCAAGAGAGGTTATTCCTACTTATGAATGCACATTGAATCCTAAGCCTCACATAATCTCTCCTAACATGAGGGATCCTAGAATCATAGTTTACACCTTCTTCCCTTGCTCAAGTTTTGGACATACCCGGAATATCCCAGCCTTATTATCTCATATTTACGCATGATCCCTTTGATATTTTTTTCCAAAAAACATGACATTAAATTTTTCTGTCAATGTCATTTCTGCAAGACTTAAAACTCTATGGCCCAACAATGCTCTTTTATTTGATCCTTTCATCCCTAGGTTGTTGAATGAAACCCCTTCCACCCCTTTTTTCTCACATCGAGCATAACTCAAGTGGGCTTAGAAATTTTTGTAGGGGAATACCCACATATCTAGGGTGGATCAGTTTACAATTAATGACCCTACTATAGTGACTTTAAAATCCATATTAGTGTTTTCCCCTCCATGTTGGGAATCCTAAAGTCCTAATCATATGACATTAAACTACAAGGTAATAAAATAGATAAAATGACCCCACTCCTTGTGCATTGACAAATTATGTGTAGAGAATCTGATCATGGGATACCTAGATCTTTGAAACTAGGCCCTGATTCAATAAGGGATTCAAAATATCCCACCTCACATACATATTAAATCTGATTAGAGAGACTCCCAATTTTATGAATAATCACGGTCTAAGTGTTTCTAATTTGTCCAAACCAACTCACTCTATTAGTAAAAATCCATTATTTGAGTGATATTTGATATTTATAATCCTTCATATCCCTTGTAAACTGACGACCAGTGTCCTGTGGATACCTTTTCTTGACTATGCACACAATGCCTCAATGTCTCTTCATATGTTTCCACAAAATTGGCATGTCAAGCAAGGGAAAATTCATCCTCAAGAGAGGATTTTTCTACATATATACACCAAATGGATTTTAGGCCCCATTTCATTCCTCCTGCTCCAAGAACCCTATATACCATGGTTTACATGTTCTTATCTACACACATCTTGAACATGTCATAACATCCAAGCCTGATTATCCTCCAGATACTTATTACTTATATATCAACTTCCTAATCGCATGACATTTAAACTACACGATACAAGATACCCAGTATTCACCCTTAGTACATGTCCTGTTAAAGGGTATTTCCCATCATTAACTTATAAATTAAATGAATTTTTGTAGGGAAGATTGACACACAACCTGCCTCATTGGTTAAAATGTATCCAAAATAAAAAATCATCATCTATATGTTTGAATCATATCTATATTGGAATGAGACTTAAATAAACTATGTATAAATCAATTCATGTCATCACATGATATGTAGTGACATCTAAATCTCATTTGTTGTATCCATCCATAGAACAAAAGTGCACCATCCCTGCCCCTGTAAGGGTCATACCGACATAAAAAACAACTCATATGAATAGGATAAAAATTCTTCGACTAATTCTGGGTATTCTTAGTAAATTTCAACCTGAAATTCTTTCTTTTCATGGTCAGTAACCCCTATTCATGCACCATACTCTATGTCTAGAAATCTATGATTCCCCATAACCTTCCATGGCCATCAGAAATGGATGGCTAGTGTCTTGTGAAAACCTTTGTTTGACAATATACGCAATGCCCCGGCAGCTCTGCAAATGTTGCCCACAAAAATGGCATGTCAACCAAAGGAAAATCCATCCCCAAGAGATATGTTTTCCTATCTCCGTACACCCATATGACATTTACGTCTCACCTCATTCTCTGGTTTCAGACACCCCCTAGATTACAGTTTACATATTTCCCCTTTTTAATGCCTAATGATAAAGTACATTTATGGTCAAACTAATGTGGAAAATATAAATCATTTATCCTCATCTAGTCAGAGTGAAATGATCTCACAAAACTAATCTCAAATGCCATGTTTGTATAATGTTAAACTACACCATGCACTAACCCTTATTTACATAAGTTAAATTCATATGGGGGAATTTTCTCATCCAAATCTGATACAAATATCCTTATTACTTTTAGACATGTTTCTATTAATAGGCCACCCATTTCATCCCACCACAATAAAACAAATCCAAAATTCTCTAAAAAATTTCTTTCCATCAAAAATGGATGTCCAGTGTCCCATGGACACCCTTTCTTTACTATGCACACAATACCCTGGTGGATCTCCATAAGTTTCCCACAACAATGGCCAATCAACATCAGGAAAATTAGTGCTCAAGAGAGGCTTTTAATACTTTTGTATACCCCATAGATTTCATGCCCCATAGCATGTCCCATATTAATAAATCACAAGTCAGGGTCAAGAAAAATACCCATTCATGTCTGAAAGTTGTTGGGAAATTATCGGTTAATGAGTCCAAAATTTTGTCCCTTTCCCTACAAGTCATAGTCAAAGTTGTTCAACCTAAAATATCAGTACAGTCCTGGTCGAATCTATTCGACATAAAACATCAATAATGATAGTCCATCTTGTAAGACTCTAAACTTCTAATGAAAAAGACACAACACTCACCATAGTGAAAACCTGAAAAGGGAACCCTAGACAAATGTTTAGTACTAGATCACTAAACCTATACTACATACATTTTAGACAAAACATCGAAAAATCAAAAAAATCATCATCAAGAGACACAGATTTTTTTAGGTCAAAATCCCATAAAGGGTGGCCTAAGAAAAAGTCAAGTTATACCATCTAATCCCACACTGTAACATGATTAGGAAAAAATTAGGGTAATAACTGAAAACCACAAAGTTTGTGGGGTTTTCCGTGTGATCTTATAAAGAGTCAAACTATTCTTGTTGAGCCCCTCTGCCTAGGAAAAAATTAGGGAATGATTTGATTATTTTACTTATCCCAGATTATGATTCAAATGAATATCTGGTTGAGATTATGGTTTAATATGAAATTGATCATAAATGATTGATATCGCAAGAAATGATAAAATATGAACACTAAAAGGAAAAATGTTTCCATTTTATCAAAAGATGTGAGAGTGGGGGGACATCCAAAATCTGAAGTCTCTACCCAATTTTGAAACAAAGGTGTTGTAGGTCATCCTAATGGATTACAATGACAAACTAATTTATCTTTCCAATAGGTCCATAACTAAGTGATGAGGGCTATCAAGGGCTTATTCCAAAGAATCCCTTTATTCATCTTTAGCTTCAACCATTGGGCGTACTCACTTCATAATAGTCTGAAGGTATCAGCCATTCTATTTGACAACCTCATAATCAGAACATGATGATGCTAATTTCACTTTTAGTCTAGACATGTGAGCCTCACACTCATGAAGTTCCTATATCTGGGAAATCACCTTATCATGAGAACTTGCTTCCTCAACCTCCAAATGATGAAACTTGTTAGTAATATCCAGGAATGTTTGATCTTGGTGGTGAGAAGTGTTGAATTGAGTGAGGTCACCTTGCCAAGCAACGAGATCCTCTCAAGATATAACAATTTGGTACACAAAGAGATGTTGGCATCGGAAATCAAAGCCTCCCAAACTCAGATCGACAAATAGTCATGGAATGATATCCTCCTCATTTGAAAAAAAATGTTAGGGTATTTTTCAAAAAAAAAAGTATATATTTGACGGCATGCTCATTTTCACACAGATTTATGCCTCTGAATGGCATCAGGATCATGGTCCTCCTCCACCATGATTGGTATGTAATCAAGAAGTAATATTACATGAGATAGAAGCATCCTAATCAGAGTCACCCAAACTAGGGGAATTTTTCTCCCAATGGATTGTTTATCCTCCGGGACTAACTTAGGGGGGTTGGAAGTAACTTTAGGGATTCATGGGGATGTCCCACTCAGACCATCTTCAGTAGGACCATAGACCACACTAGCCAATGATAGGGGATATGAGTCACTTTCCACGGATATGGGTTGTGTGGGTGAATCCTCTTCCAAACACATGTGATTGAAAGTAGAATGGATTCTCACCACAGGGAGGGGAACAACCCAAAGTCTCTGAACACATCAAATTATCCTTCCCAATTCCCTATTAGGGTAGCAAGCTACCCAATTGTGTGTACTATAATGACAGGTATATTGAGTCTACTATGATAGGAATGAGAACTTTCACATTATAATCCTCAAGCATCATGTCCAGCCACAATTGGTGAAGAATAACAGGATGAGACTCCCTCTTAAACAGAGTTGCAGATATAGGTGTGACATGTTAAACGCATCCAAATTGTTTAAATCCCCTATAAGGAACATAGGGTTCGCATATGGTTACCGTATATATGTGAGAAGATAAAACTCCATCCTAAAGTGCAATGATATAAGAAATATCTTCTAAATATCCCCTTATGTTATCCATCACAGATCTGTGGGGCACAATGTAAGGTGTGAAAGAAAACTCTGAAACATCACTCAGTATTTTGATTATGTTAAAAATACTCAATGATTGGGGACGAACAATGACAATGTTGAGAAGATATGGGTAAAATTTAGAATGAGAAACCCTTGCAGCATGCTGATACTCGTAGTAGGGGAAATGTTCTACCATCCATCCATACAAAAAATGAAATGGTCCACTAAGATGATGTGGGTTTTCTCTTCTTGTATCTTCCCTAACAATTCATAAATTCAGGTGAGAGTATGAATATCCAAATTAATGGTTTGTCCCTATCCCAATGTGGTTTACATCATCAGAGTGAACACTCTAACACTAGTATAAACATCATGATAGGGTAAGAACCATCCACTCAAAAATATAGAAAATAAACCTTCCAATCTGAGCTCAGGAGGTACGGCTGACAGACTTTTGTACCCCTAGGTGGTGTATCAACCTGCCTTGAGGGTGACATGGTATGAACCCAATATTTTCTATGATTGATGAGTCAGGTGAGTCTTGAGGTAGTGAACCCTTAGCCTAAGACCATTCTCCTTCAAGAATAGCCTAATCTATTCTTCGAATGAGATAAGATAGCAATCATGTATTGGTTGGCTGAGTAATCCATCTTCCATGACCAATAAATTCCTTACCAGCAGAGATAATTGTTCGACATTCCCCTAAGAATTGGCAGTTGTAAAAAACTCATCATACATGTTTCCTAGAATGGGAATACCTTCAGGTTGATGGATGTACCAAAACTAATCCCCACCTCCCCATGTAATAAGATAAAGGTATGGTGCTTGAACACCAATGACTAAGTAATTTGTGAAACATCTCACCTGGTGAATAGATTGTAAATTGGTAAACCCATGCTGCTTGATACAAGTTTACTGCTTCCAACTGGCAACAGGACTCCAAAAAAATATGATGAACGTAGAATTATTAGTCCCACTCATCAGGGAATCATCTTTCAGATCACAAGTCCCATTTTGTGCTCCAGCCTCTATTGGGATTCTCTCGAGAAAGATTGACAATGGACGGGTTCTTCCAACTGACCAACCTCAAAGACATGTTACGATGACTATGATTACTTTGGTTCCACAAATATCATTTCTGTGTGAACACATTCTCTTGAGTAAAAGAAGTTATGAGTTCTCCTATTAAATAAATATTGTCCCGGTCATGCCCTCAGGATGTCTCGAGGTGAATAATAGGGGTACTATGATTGGCCAATGGATGGGGAACGTCATCTAGGAGGTTGAAATTATAAATTGGAAACTAGATAGATAGCTTATAGGACATGAACTCTGGTGAAAGAATATCTTTGAGAATACTCTCTTGATGAACAATATAGGAATGAAGGTTGTATTCAGAGTTCTCAACTATATATTCCCTCCTCAAAGTCAATTCTACAGAGATAAGATAAATATCCATTATCCAGCATTTAAAAATACTAGGGAAAAGGGTAAGACCAATAGAATGCTTTAGAAAAAGACCAAACAATGACAAAAGACTACATGAAGTCTGCATTGCAAGTCTCGGTGTACGAAGTACTAGTAATGGTTCACATAATTCATTCCCCACAAACCAATAGTTCGTGAAACTCCCTATAATGCGTTGGCCCATAAAGTGTTGTCCAACAAATCAAGACTAGTTCAGGAAATGGGTGATCTTCACATTGATCTCCTCTATGTTGTTGTCCAAGAATTTACAACTCAAAGATTTAATGTTTGATTTGAAAATTTAAAGACCATCTTGCCAAATTGAGGTTTAGTCCATGGAGCAAGAAAACCACATAGTTTCCAACTACACTATAGTTCAAATTTATGTTTTTAACACTAAAAGTTTGGTTCATAGATTCAAATGTCATTTTGAGGATGAGAGTAGCTAAAAAGAGTTCAGAGTTCGTAGAATGGGAAATATGGTTCGCGAAAGATGGATTTCACGAATGAACTAGTATGCTAAAGTAGGGAAAGCCAGTATCACATTGTGGAGAACTTTTAACTGAGAGGTTTGGTAAATGAAAAATGATCTCCCCCCCCATATATAGGCATGGTCCCCCCAATGCGTCAACCTTTCTATCCCCAATTAGTTTAGTTCTGGACCACTTTCTACATTGGAATAGACTCCTTTTTTCATGATTGGAGACCATTCCAATTAGGGGATTTGTAGGGTCCTAAAAACTCTAAAATGGGTAGGAAAATACTCCCGCGAGATTTATAAAGGAATAAGACATAGATTTTATTGAATTTATTAGAATAATATTGAAGAAATTTCATTTTCTAAAGGACCAAAGTGGTCTGTGTACTAAATTTTGGGAATGGTGCGTAGTTGGTATTGCTCATAAACAAAATGGAATGTGTACATCCTATGAAATTCTAGTTCATGAGGTTTTTTCCAACTAATAATTAAGTTCATGGAATAAATAAATAATGGACCCCCCCCCCCCCCGGAACCTTGCCATTGGATGAATGGAGGTAGAGAAATTCCACCCGCAAACCATGTTGTTGGTGAAAATGTGAGAGAGAGGTATGAACCCACACACTTTCTCTGCAAACTAAGTTTGAGTATTAGGAAAGGCTAGTGGTGTCCCATGAATTGCATCTTTCATGGGATCGAGGTAGTGATTTATGATGCCATGAACTGTATCCCTATAAATCTCTGTTCACCGAGTCATCTGTAGATCAGACAATTTCTTTATGGGATTTTTCACATGGTTTCACGTGACCCAAAGATATAGCTTTACCAGGACTCTATAAAATGGGACACAAGGAGAACTGAGATAATTTAGTTGGGAGAGCTTGGATTTTACATGTTGAAGACATGGAAGGAAAATTATCGATGAAGTATGGAATCATGAACGATTCCTAAAAGGTATAAACCCCTTATGATCCATAAAAAGAAGGAAGAATAATAATATGGGAAAAACATAAACCTAATTGGTGAACCGTAAACCATAATCCCTTCACGAATGAACTTCCCTCAAATTGAAAGACAAATTCCCCTTGTCCAATCTAGCGTACTTCATAGCCCATCGTTATGTGGATGAAACCCTACCCTGCGTAGCATTCCACTACATAGATGGACTCCATCACTTCATACCACCATGGTATGTGGATTGAACCCTAGGAATCATACCACTACAGTAAGTGGACCATATCCAGGTCTAAATACCACCACGGTATGTGGATAGCCCCTCCACCTACATGGCAATGCGCTATACTAAGTTTACCCCACCACACATGAGCAAATGGTATGCGGAGCACAGTACCTTCAGGCGTTCCACATTCCAGTCCCAATCATGAACTTATGTTCCCATCCCATCCTACAAATCCCATTCAATAACTAGTCTAACTGCATTAGGCCAAAGCCACTTCCAAATCCACCAGATCCATATGATAAAACCGTTTATTGCATCAACGCTTCCTTTTGAGTTTACATACCCATAGTAAGTGGAATCAAGTGGGTAATCATCATAAGGTTTTAGACCCCTAGAATTTCATTATGTTTAAATTCCAATGGTATCCTAGGGACCAATAGTGGAATACTCATGTGAACCTCCCCATTATAGGGATCAAGGGTAATCACTGGATTTTCGATTCAATGAGGTACAATGACAAGTCAAAGAGATCATGCATGATTTATCTTTGATGAGGAGCAGGGCTTCTCTCAATTCCTAGTAATAATTTCAGGGAACTCTCCCTAAGGTTAAACCATAACCTTTCCCTAGGAGACAGATCTATGGCTCCTCCTAGGCCTAGTACAGGACATGTCTTGATATTTTTACAAACGTGACTATCCTTTATATCAACATAGATGAAGATATTGGCACATTCAAATCCCCTCTCTATCTCACTTTGGAATTCAGTACCATCTATTAGAATATGATGTGGGATGTGGGATCTTTATATCCACTACCTCCTCTTGTTTCTCAAACCAATGATAACTCACGTGGTATTAGAGGTTGGTGGAAATCATGACATCCACATAAACCCAAAGCATGGGAATCCTCCTAGGTGTAAGCCCCAACCAAACATTCAAATCATCATGAGTCAAGATACTCCTCATGATTTTAGAAACATGGTTATCCTCCTAGGTTTAAGCCCTAACCAAACATTCAAATCATCATGAGTTGAGATCCTCATCATGATTCCATAAACATGGGCCTCCTCATAGTTGTAAGCCCCAAACCCAAATAAACTAGAAGAACTCTGATTCCTACTCTAACTAGGATATGTAGGATGCATGTTTGAAGGCCTAATATCAAATTGGCTTCCTCTACGGTGTAAGTCCCAACCATATCAACTCAAATGGGAAGCTTCCACATGTAATCTCCACCCAATTGAACTATGAAGGATTTGATTCTCAACCAATTGGGACATGTAGGAACCCTCCCTGAGGTCCGAACTGAACACCCAAACCACCCTAATATTTTCTGGGCCATATCCCTAGTAGGTTATAATATACTCAAGAGATAGTATCTCTTTAATCCATATTGGGCCGCTTTGTCATAAGTACCACATAGAATCTTGATAAGGCATCTTCCACCTGGATGTGGTCACTGTATGACCTTAAACTCTATGGGTGGGTCCTTATCAAATGACCCTATAAGGTGATGTGTCCTATAAAAAACACCGACCTACATGGAATTCGATTCCTCTCATGAGGATATGTAGGAAAACCATCTTATGGGTTCGATCCAGACATAAAAATGATCTTTGTTCCTCCCCTGGATGACAACAAACTCTAGAACGTCTCGTCATATGGCTTAAATCATTGCCATCTTGACAAAATACATAGGAATTCATAATATTTCCATAAAAGGGTAACATCGATGAAGAACCTCAAATACATAGCGATTTATTAATCAATGGATAACCTTGGATACATACATAGGATTATAAATCTGTACATACATTTTGATGATCTTCTGACCTAGGGGTCATTTTCAGACACATGCTTCAGAAAGAACCAATGATTCACGAACATATAAAAAATGATTAAATATATAAGAGTACGTGTGTATGCAATAATTTCCCCCCAAAAGGGTGTGATGAGCCCTACCTCCCAACCTCTTGACCAACAGAGTCATTAAGTGTTGTTAGCCAAATCATCATCCAATGAGTGCCTGCCTTTGGAAAGCAGGTCCATGAATCATGGATACAAGGGACATTGGGTGTTTATGGATCTAATAATAAACCCATTAGAGACCATTCTAGGACATCATACCAAACATGGAAACCCTTTATAATAACGGACAATGGGCCATTATCTATCAGAAAACTTCTTCGGGGCCCGAGTAAGATGTGAATCAGGCCGAAACACATTCCATCCTAAACAAAATCATCCCATAGGAATAATAGGGATTGTATACATGAAACATACCCTTATTGAATAATTTAATCTTAAATGGAAAATAATTTTTATAAAACCCTTGAAATTATTTCTTGAGGGAAATATATTTTTTTCTTTAAAAACCATTTATTTTCTCAAAATGCAATGATATTTTAAAAGAAAATAATTTATGTGAAAATAAACATGAAATATTATAATGGAAGATTCATAAAAATAATGCATTATAAAAACATAAAAAATATTTTTATTCCATATATTTTAAAAGAAAACATTCTTCTCATACTTTTTTTAGAAAGTCAAAAAGTACATCGTATTGAAAATTAAAAAATATTCCTTTCATACCATTTAATAAAAATTCCCCAATGGGTAAAATTAACATTAAAAAATTTTATAAGGATAGAAATAATATTTTGGAATACATATTTATGAAATGTGAACTTGGATGATAAATATTCCCTAATAAATATTTACATATAAACAATATCATATAATGATGAGATTACAAAATTATCCATTTCCTGAGGTCCGATTTACTTTGTTTGTAACTGAAAATCTTATATAATGATTTAAATAATTTCATTTACTTATTCTAGAAACATATTCATTTTTATGATTGAATATATGATCATATTATCATCTGTTTGTTTGTAACAATATTACTCATCCATCAGGTATTAACTTTTTTATTTTCTTATGCATGTTTTGTCAGATAAGTTCTTGTTCCTATTATTAGTTTATAGTTACATAATTTGAAGAATTATATTAGTATAATATATATCATATTTATTCATTTAATTCATTTATATAATCAATCTTTAATGAATATCATGAAGAATGAATCACAACGCATCATAGATATGGTAGGCCATATATACATACAAGCGACGATATCATTCCCATAAATGTTGAATGGTATTGAAGTGGATGTGGTATAATATTTAAGAATAAATATTAGGTTATAATATTCATATATGATCATTATTTCCATCATTATACCCATCTATGTATGGTGGTTGTGAAAAACATATTACACCATGTGTTGGAGACGGTAAGCCTTATATAGGCATGTGTGGTGATTTTATTTCTCATGGGATGGATAAAAGGTGGAATATGGTTATTTTATAATAATAAAATATCATTATATAAGTATTATTGTATTTATTACTTTTTAATTAAACAACTCATGAATATTAAGTATAATAAGAAAGAAGTTTGAAAGAATCGGTGGAGAAGATTACCTCTTCTTTGACGTGCTCCCTCTAAATCTCCTCGTAAAGCACTTGAGTTGGCCTTTAAAGTTAAAAAAAAACTATAGAATGTAACTAGGAAATTTTATAATGGAAATTGGTAGGGTATGTCTGAGATTTAAGTCTCAAAGTTAAGTGAATAAGTGAGGTAGGAGGGTCTCTTTTATAATTGAGGTGAGGGGAACTTTTGGTATCTCCACAAATATTAATTTATAATAAAATAAAACCACATAAAAAACCTCAAAAATGTCCCAATTTAGAATATGATATGATATTGGGTTGTAATCTCATCAAAAGAAATTAGACAAGTTTATCTATCAATTTAAACCTTTTCATTTTAATTAACACTTAGTTATTTTATTTAATTTTTAACTAGGGTAACAAATATTTCAGTATTAAAAGAGTGAAATATTTATTTATTTGATGAAAATTAGACCATAAATAAATAACTTAGAAAATTTTATACTATATAATAATTATTCTGTATTTTTAAAAATTATTTATGATTTTTAAATAATTTAATAAAATATTATTTGGATAAACAATCAATAGTGTAAATTTTGACATTATTCAATTCATTGATTTTTTATAATATTAATATAAAAAGTTAACAAAAAAATATTTTATTATATTCCTAAGAGGTAAATATAATCTATAAAATTAATTATACATATTAATTTTCCCAATTATATTTATTTTTATATTTTTAATAACATTTATTTGATATTTATTTTAATAAAATAACTACTACAGCAGTATTGGGTAATTATTAAATATGCTTATTTGTTGAATAAAATTTAAAAATAAAAGACTATGAAAAATATAAATCCTCTATATTTCATAATAATATTTCTAATGGAGAATATATTCTATATAATCCATCATTAAAAATATTATACTTATTAAAACAATAATGTGAAAAGTTTATCATCACTTTAAATAAAATAATATAACTGACATAATAACTTCTATAAGGCTCCAAATGGTCTATAAATATAAAATTGGATGATTATGGTCGATATATACTCAAAAATTAATATTTTATCATGTTTTTGGGTCTTTTAATGGTTATTATAATTTTAATACTTATTATTTTATTGATTTCTTCTCAATTAGATAATTTCTGCACTATCAAAGTATAAGCCTCTAAGGTAATTATTTTTCTCCTAAAAATTAAAAATAAATTTAGATGATAAATAAATACATTTTAGTTTTAAAATGAGTATTTATAATAAAATTTATATTCTCTATAAACATATATTAAAAACCATTTAATTATTAAAATTTGATTGAGATGTATTTAACCTTCCTTTAAATAAAATAAATTAAATGTCATAATCTCATCCAAGTGGATTCCTATAGATACCATTTCAACTCAAGGATGATTTAAGTCGAATCCTACTCATAAAATGATATTAATAAAACTATTAGGGTAATTTTATAATATAATTCTTACCCTTAATTACATGATTTACCATTTTACTGAATTAATAAAAATTATCAAAGTTACTATTCATAATGCCCAAAAATAAAATAAAGATATTTAAGTAATTTGGACCTGCTAATTACAAATATGGAATCCATTTTTAAAAATTATAAACATAGAAGTTGAATTAAATAATTTAAAATTAATCTCGTTGTCGAAATGAGAGAACGAGTTTTAAAATTTTAACATTGTAAAATATTGAAATATTTTTACATCTGAACTCAATGTAAAATTAATTCCAATAAACTACATTATATTAAATGATAAAAATAGTTGATATTTATACTTTTAAACCATTCGATAATATAATTTAACCATATAAATTATTTTGATGAAAAAAGTTGTTTTCAATTAAAATTTAGTGTATTTTTACTGTTAATCGAAACATGAAAGTAATCATAAAAATATCAAAAAATAATCCAAAATAATTATTTATATCCCTATTACAAATAAAATATTTATTGTTTCATATAAAATTTATTAATTTGTCAAAATATTAATTTAAAGGGGGTTTTTCATTAAAAGGAAGAAAATTACCCTTTAAAAAAATATAGGTTTTTATACATCAAATAGGGTTTATTCATACCATATGACAAAAGAATCTGTTGGATGGATATCAAAAATATTTTAATCAAGTGTATAACATATAAAATTAATTAATTTCATTTACTAATAGTAATTCACTCAATACAAAAAAAAATGAAAATTTATAATTGATTTATATTTTTTCATAAATAATTGGTAGCCAATGAATTCACAATAAATTTTCATAAGTTAGTTATATTTATCCCCATTAACCTAATGGATAGGTTATAATGGAAATTTTATACTAAGGGAATCTCACAGTTCATTTAAACTCACAATTTTGTGAAATGTAAGCTGTTGAAAAATTAAAATTATTTAAAGAAAATATTTCATAAAAACGTCTTAGTGTAACACTAAATGGTGTTAAAAGAGGTTTTAGAGTTTTCTACAACAAGACTACACAACTGGGGACCCCACCAGCTAGATGGTGGGTTCCCACAAGAAGGTTGGTGGGTCTTTTATAGGAGACCCTTTCTATCAATATCTCACTGACTAGCCAGTGGCCTATCATTTTATCCAAACATGAAAACCACAATGTTCCACTAAAATCCTCTACTATTCTGGATTCTCTGAACCCCCAAACTCCTAAGGAATAACATTTCACATGGAGAACATTGATTACCAAGTTTTAAATGATTTATACAAAACTCAAATAGGTTTCAACAAGAACTTAAATATGAAAATACCTAAAAACAATATGGGATTTTAAAACCTTTACACCATATAACAGTATTTAACTAATATGTGATCCCAAGAAATATTCCCTAAGATATTATTCTCACTATGATCCATAATAAAAATCATATGATCCTCAAAGGACTCATCAACATCAAGAACAAAATCCTAAACATTTATCACATGAGGAGGGTAAAGATGATATCTCTGAAGATGTAACACATGATACATGTCATGAATGAAGTCGTAGCATAATGGATGGTCCAAACAGTGTGCCACTAGACCGAACCTCTCTAATACCACAAAAGGACCAAAAACGTGGGATCTATCTTTCCCTAATTTCGGATATAATGTTTCCCAAGCCTAGGCGACACCTGAACAAAATCTTGATGACCAACCTCAAACACTAGAGGTCATCTATGTTGGTTGGTGTATTATTTCTATCGAATATTCATGGTCATCAACTATATTCTGGTCATCTAAACCTACTCATATGTCTTGTGAATGATACTAGGTTCAACGAGCACTAAATCCCCTTCCTTTATCCAGCATAGAGAAGAATGAAATAGATTTATATATAAATATTGGAATGAATCCATTTATATTGATACTGGGAAGCTGTTATTATAATAGAAATCCATGATTGCCATATGATCCTCCCAAGAACCATTTGAGTGTAAGAAATAGGCTCATAGAATGTCATCTGTAATCTAAATAATTTATTTAGATTGGCCATCGGTCTAAGGATGATAGGTTTTACTCAGAACAACCTATGATACCGGGGCATTTTAAAGGACCTTCTAGAATCGTTATGTAAAATGGGGATCATTATTAGAAAGGATACTTCTTGGGAGATTATGAAATTAACCTATCTCCCATACATAAAGACTACCTAGATCATCAAGGGTGAAGGTATCCTAGATAGAAAATAAGTGATATACATTTGTCAGTTAGTCAAAAATAACTCACATGAAATCATTCTTATGATGTTTCTTAGATAATACTATCACAAAGTCTATGGAAACGTCATCCTATATTAATTTTGAAATGGGAAAAGGATATAGTAACCCAACATGCCTTTAATGCTCAGCCTTTACCTACTTTCTAGTGAAAAAACACACCAAAAATTATGGTATCTCCTTCTCCATCCCTAGACACTTGTATTTTATATGGAGATCATGATACATATTTATCATACCAAGATGTACCACCCATTTAGAGTCATGAAACTATATCATAAAATCCTTTCACAAGATTGTAGGAACACAGAAAGATTTGTGGACAAGAATAATGTCACAGCTTCTAAGAGACAATCCCAATGGTGCCTCCCCATCATATAAGTTCTCCCTCAGATCTAATCCTTCTAGATAAAGATAATAATATCTTTGATTTGGTCTGGGAGAATAGAGACCATATATGTTGAAGTCAGAGTCACTCATCACCAAGAATCTTGAACATCTAGATGCATGTCTGAAAAGAGAACCATCATCCACCACTCATCACAAGACTCCCACATTGTAACAACCCCAATCTGGAAATATATCATGTGGCTATAAATATTTTTTTAAGAGGCTTCAAGCTTACCACCTTTCATGACAAAGGCTTCCAACTAGTAGTTGGGGTTCGAATTGTATAGTGGGGAGACTATACCCCACAGTATGAAGTTTCATAAAAGTAGAAAATTTCATAATAAAACATATTTAATTAGATTAAATACATTGTAGAAGACAATAATAAAAACCAACTAAATAATCCAATAAATAATGAGGAATAATGTAATAATGTACTATAATGTAACTAAATGTTATGATAGAACAATATAAGAAAATACTAGAAGAATCAAATAAAAGACTCAAATTCATGGGTCATGAACCCCATGTTGGTCCCATATCCAAACTCCATCCCAAAAGCATATAAGAAATCAATAGAAAGGTCATTTTCCCTTGTCGAAACCCACAAC
Source organism: Viscum album (assembly GCA_963277665.1). Taxonomy (NCBI): domain Eukaryota; kingdom Viridiplantae; phylum Streptophyta; class Magnoliopsida; order Santalales; family Viscaceae; genus Viscum; species Viscum album. The sequence goes on along the minus strand of OY728133.1, from coordinate 122,419,832 downwards.
CATATAATCTTCTTGGTTTCCAAATGGTGGCCCAAATAGGGTATGATTATAACTTAGTAGGTTGACACCACCATGTCTAAAAAACTAGTCTGATAAGAAGAATATGTAATTAGGTGATAAATAGGTGCTTAATTAATTAAAATAATAATAAAATACAGCCATAAGTTGCTTCTACTCTATTCTGGAATATCTATGAGAATGTCTTACAACCATTCCAACCACCATCATATAACCAAGGTAAGATAAACTGCTTCAATTCCATGCCGTAATATCTGTGATCATGTCTTATGATCATGGAATCCACAACCATATAACCATGGTAAAGTCACAACAATCAATCTAGGTCAAATCCCTATAAGCATTATAGAATTTTTGGGTCAAATCCCCAAAAGTGTTATAATATTCCAGGTCAAATCCTTATAAGAATTACAATACAGGACTGGGAATAGCATGCTCTCTATAAGCATTACAGTATGGGATTGGGTCGAGCCGACTCAATATCAGCATTACAGCATATAAGTGTGAATGTTCCAACGCCAAGCCCGATATATAATAATTACAACATGGAACACAATTCATGTCATACAACATGGATATTACAATATCACATATTATATTTCAATGGTTAACTATGATAATTTATATTATTCTTTCATATTCCACATGTGATTAAATTAAAATTGGATTAAAAATTATATCAATAATAAAAAATCCACAATTTATGGATTCTATAACAATAAATCACCCTAGGTCACATGTCATGTTAAACATACTTTAATCTATTATCCAATTACAAATACATTTGAAACCAAATGAAATAATGGCAAAACATCATTAAAATATGTAATTAGTTTGGTTGCATGAAATGATGGATCAATCACAATATTTTATAGTCTTGGAAAATATCAAACCATATGGTTACGATTTAGATCCACAACCTTTTATCGATGATCCAAAACACTTCTAATGGAAAAATCACATGAGGAAGAAGGTTGAGGTTATTACAAAGTGGTTCGTATATAAAAACTAATCAATATAAAAACCAACAACATAATTGGCCAAAGGATTTAACTGCAATGGATAGATGTAACAGCCCAAGATTTTATAAAAAAATTTATTCTTTTTAATTTTATTAATGTCTTGTGTTGTACGCTACACCAAATGGAGCTTGCACAACACACATCCTTGACTTGCCTTGCATTACACGCAATCGCGACCTTCCTCGATAGCGTGTGTAATACGCAATACTGAGTTTCATTAAACAACGATATGCTATTAAAATATTATTAAAACTAGCCGTAATGAATAGTAATAACCACTTTTTAAAATTCTATAAATCTTATTTTTCAAAATGAACTTCATTTTTGGATTCGGAATATCGAAATTAGCTTCGGTTGAAATTTTGGTGATTTTCGGATAACTTTCATATTTTGATGAATAGTGAAAATTACTAAATTATAATTAAAAACAACTTTTTTAATCGAAATAATTAATAGTGATAAATCATTAATTTGAGTGGTTTTAAAGTATATTTAGAATATATTTTTACAATTTAATACAATGTTGGTCATTGGATTTAATTTCACATTTAAACTAGACATAAACAAGTGTCAATCTTTTGATAGATATTGTTTCTTAAAAACACGCTATTTGTTTTAACAGCGGGATTTAATTATAAAATTAATTAATGCAACTTTTATGTTATGAATTTGGTAAAATAGACTTCATTTTTGAATTCGGAATATGAAATATAGCTTGGGATGAAATTTTGGCATTGTTCTGAAAAACATCAATTTTTGATGAATAGTGAAACTACTAAGTGGTAGGTTAAAAACTGAATTTTGCATAAAACATAATTTTACCGCTTCTGTGAATGGAATTTCGAAAATCCGAGAGACACGGTTAATATCAAGGACTAAAATGTGGTTCAATGAGATGAAAATAATTTTTTGGTGAATAGTAACTTTTTACTTTTTTTACCACGGTTAATAGTAAATAGGGTAACTAAGGGTAAATATGATATTAATATTACCCCAACACATGTCCTAATTCTATTGGACAACTGTAATTCGACCAAAAACAAACTTAGGAATAAAATATGACCATTTAGGCCCACTTGGATTAGATTAGGACATTTATTATTAATTTATTTAAAGAAGGGTTAAAGTAGTTAAAATCAAAGTTTAATAAGTAAATCATTTTTAATATGGGTTTATACATAAGATAAATTCGATTTTAAATATTCATTAGAAAGCTAAAACGATTTACTACATGATGGTATTTTATTTGTAATTTTTAGACATCAAATAATTTAATTTATTTATGACACAAAGATGATGCAGTAATTATCTTGTTAATGAAATATTGACATAATTGATGTTATAAACACCAAAATAAATGTAATTTGAGATTTTTAATGAATTCCACTAATTTTCTATGTTACTATGATATATTAGTGTTGATTTTATCAACTTGGTTCGAACATATAATTTTGTTATGACTTTCACAAAAAATCATATATCAAATAGTGTCAAAATTGACACAAAATAGTTTTTAAATAAAATATTATATTATTAATTGTTATTTTATTCCTAAAAATCTATGGTTCTGCCAAATGACTTAGATAAGGATATATATATTAATAATAATCAATTTGGGGTTCTTTTGGCATGTTATAGTAAGTTTATTAACCATATAGTGAAAGAAAACAAAAAGACACGGTAAAAGTTAAATTATTTAACTTAGAGTTAAATCTAATTGATAAGGTAAAAATAATAACCTAAACTTGTCTAAATTCAATTGGATGATAGGATTTCGACCCATCCCCACTTTAGCTTCGAAATAAGACCCTTTGGAACCATTATAAACCGATTTTGACTTTAATATAAAATAATATTTTGAGATATTCCTAAGGTGCCCCTCTCCTCCCCTATAAAAGGACACCTCCTCCCCCTCCTCCTCACACCAATTTGAGCACTCAAGCTCGGCCATCCCCTGCCTATTTCTCCTCTCCACTTCCCTAGAAACATCCTAGATGTTCTGGTCTTCCTCAAAGACCAATTTTAGTGCCCTAAGAGGAGGTCTCAAAGAGGCACTTCAAAGAAGAGGTAATTACCGTTACCAATTCATTCATCTTTATTTCTTCTTCCACTTCTTCTTCTTAGGTTGTTTCATTATGAAGTAATAACATAAGTATCACTAATATACTGATATGTTATTATAAGTATGAAAGAACCTTATTTCACCATCTATCCATCCTACGGAAAAAGAAATCACCGCGCGTGCGTACGTACGGAATACCGTCTCCACGCCGTGGTGTAATCTATTTTCCACCACCACCTTACATGGATGGGTATAATGGTGTAAAGAATAACTATACATAGTTATTACAACATCATATTGATTCTGATATATTGTATAATCCACTCCAATTCAATTCAATATTTATAGAAATGATATCATCGCTCGTGCGTACGTACGGACTACCGTCTCCACGACGCGATGAGATTCATTCTCCATGTTAACCATTTAAGAATGATTATAATGTATATATAAGAAATAATAATGAAATATATGACATTATAAAGCTACTGGATTTATGTATATATATACATATGTATGTCATCTACTTACTTCCATTTCAAGACAATAAGGAAAGAAAAACAGCGTTCATGCGTACGTACGGACTACCGTCTCCATGAACGGTGTTTTTTCATTTTATTTATCTATCTATTATATATATATATATATATACTGAATATATATGATATATAAATCATATTTTATATTCTGGAAGTAAGTAAATCATGATATAAGTAATAATGATTTCAAGAACAACAAGTCAAAACACCTACGATAAATGAAACGATTTTACCCAAAACGCTTCTTTAACATGGAATTTACAAAAGAACGGGTAATATAATGTCATAAGTGAACCATATATGATATCATAACAATGAATATGATTCTGTAATAAGTCAATGACATTATTTAAATCATTATACAGGAGGTTCGGACACATACGAAGCAAATTGGACCTAAGGTAAGGGGAATATCACAATCTCATTTTTATCCGAGATTGTTTATTCGTAAGTATTTACTGGGGTGTATCTTATCATCCACATCCATGTTTCCTCAATATGTAATATTATTTCCATCCACCTACAATGTTTTAAATCCAATTTTACCCTTTGGTGAGTTTTTAGTAAAAGATATGAAAGGAATCTTTTGTCGTTTTTCGTACGAGGTACATTTTGACTTTTTCGACAAAAGTAAAAAAGAATGTTTTTTTTAACTTATACGGCACGAACGGATTTCTACTGTTTTATGAAGCCTTATTTTCATGAAGCTTCCTCTAAAAGATTTTATGACTATTTTCAATAAAATATCTTTCTTTTAAAATTGCATGATGTTTTGTGAAAAGAAATTGATTTTGAAGAAGAAAGGATATTTTCCTCAAGAATTCAATTCAAGTGTTTTATCAAAATTATTTTCCATCTAAGATAATAAAGGGTTCTGTTTCTATCCATATTTTTACATTGATTTGACTATGTTGTGATGGAATTATGTTTATGAATTCCTTTATCTTATATGAATGGTTTTATGATGTCATGTTGTTTAAGAATCCCATTTTTATTACATGGGTTATGAAATGATGTATGATTTATGATTTTGTGGAACACATAAGAATGGTATCATTATGAGATGGGTGGGACCTATATCTCCCTCCAATGCATTGGGTAAAGATTTTATATCTCATGAGATAGACATGGCTGGAATGGTAGGTTATACCGGTTCAGTGAAACAGGACTGAAACGAGGATTACTCGATTCAGAAAGGGACTTTGTCCACTAAGATAGTCTTGGCAATGAGTCTTGACTAACAAGAAATGATTCTCTATGATTATGTGTGTATGCCACAATGAGTAATGTTTTAAGTTATGATTTCACTTCACTACTATGATTTATCCCATGTTATGAAATTATGCTCTCTTTTGCAGGTTAAGATTTCCAAAAAAATGTTATGTTCTTATGAAAATTATGTGATTGATATTTCTTTTTCATACCCTTACTGAGCATTTGAGCTCACCCTTTTATGTTTTATTTTCCCCAGGATATAAAGAAAGGTTTTAGGTAAAAAAAGGTAAGATCTTTATGGGAGATATTGAAGATCTTTCACCACGATTAGAAGATTGCATTCCGAGTTTCCAAAGACACTAAACTATTACGATCCTTTTGTGTGTGTTTTTGCTATGTACTAAGTATTCCGCAAAAGTAATGTAATGTCCATGTACGTCAAGATTCGGGTCTCTACAGTTGGTATCAGAGGAAAGGTTTAGTCAACCTTTGGAAACTAGGATGCGAAAACGTTAGTGAGATCCCTAGAGATATTTCTAAGGTATGTCTAGGGATGCCCCTAAGGATAAGTATACGTATAGGATATAGTTCTAGAAGTATGGTAACGATATTAGATTAAACCAAAGATGATAGATATTTAAGTTAATCCCCCATTATTACGATTTTTGCATCTAACACTATTCTGTTTGGGTTTTAGAAAATGGCTGGAAACAAGATGATTCACAATAATGGAGGATATGATGGACAATGGAATGATATTCTTCTTGAGCAACCAAATGAAATGGGATTTGGATGTCCAAACATCATTATTCTGCCGAATCAGCAATCTCACAACATGATCAATAAAGTAAAATTTGGTAAGTTTCCTGACTCGACTAATAAGAGAAAGATGGAGTTCCATGATGATCATAGAGGAAAGAAAGTTCAATTTCCCCTATGTAAATCATGTGGGAAGAGGCATCAAGGAGAATGTTTCAAGGGAACTGGAAGATGCTTTGGGTGTGGAAAAGAAGGACACAAAGCAAGTAAGTGCAAAGGAAAAGGGTCGGTTAACACCATGGATGAGGATAATGGTATTGCTATGACATCAAAAATGGTTAAGTGTTTTAAATGTGGAATGTATGGGCATTATGCAAACAAATGCCCTAAGGGAAAGACTCATGAAGAGAATCAGTATGGTCATATGGGTAGTATTTATGTGGATGATGATGAAGAGACTACAAATGATATGTGAGATGAAAGAATTGTTGAAGCTCGGTCAATGGTTTAAGAATGTTGTGGAATGATTAAATGTTTATCATGTGTAATGTTGTATAAGAAATCTCATGGTACTATGGAATAAAGAGACATCTGAGGATTGTTACACTGTTGTCTTTCCTTGAGTTATGAAAGTGTATGATTAATGGTACCACTATCCATGAAAGGTTATTCAGATATTTTTGGAATGTAGATGATATGCGCATAATGAAGGGATAAGGAGAAAATTAAATGTTTGATAGTATTCATGAGCTCATGATTGATATAAGAACTAAGTGATATCATGGTTTGAGTATATAGAATTTTGAGGATTTTGGTATGTGAAAAGTGTTAACTTTTAACTGCACTCATGTTTTCACTAAGGTATTCAAGAGAATACACGATTAAGGACTTTGAATGTTTGGAATGTGACCAACAAGACATATCTTATGATATGTGGGGATCAACGACAGTATTAAATCTCTGGTAATCGATGTCACTATATTATGAGAGTGGACTGCAGTATTATGTATAAGCCTAAAGATTAGACTGGATTATGTTGGACATAAGTTAGTATTGTTTAAGGATAGAAGATTTTCGATATTATTGATGGGATGTTATAGTAAAGTAGTTTTAGAAAAAGAGACAACCTGCAGGACGGGCGACAGCCCATCGCTTCGGACAAGGCTGTAGGAATCGAACCCACAACCGAAGTGCAACTGGCCTTTATCGCCTACCACTGACCTACAGGAAGTCCCTGTTTAGTAGAAACTAGTTTTATTATATTAAGCAGCATGATATATGAAGTATAAGTCCATTTTAGGAACCATATATGATTAATCTCACTATAGAATGACTTATGTATATTTAATAACTTTTGCTAACCTTTTGTTTGAGACAGATGGAATGAACAGTCATTCTATCACATGATCTGCTAACACTTCACGAATAACAAATTCAACTTCATTTAAGAGATGAAGTGGAAATTGTTCAAGGCATGAACAAAAGTGAGATTGTACCAAAATAAAGTAAGTATTTATTCTAAGCAAATTTTTAACTTTAGGGAAATGATCTTGAAAACCAAAAATGTTGTCCTAGTGATCTTATACCTGATGAATCAGATGGTACCTTATATCATCACAAATCTATGGATTTGTGATTACTGGCTTTTCCATAGCCATGTTCTCTACCACTCTCCATCAGAACATGATGGTTAGATTTCTCTTCCATATCCATATTTTCACCTATGTGGAAACCCAGTGATTAGTTTATTTGGGTAATCGTTACATTTCATACTTTAGTTTTTAAAGCCAAGTTTTGGTATTCCCTTTTACGATGTGGGTTTCTATTAAAGAAACTTTCGAATAGTAAACCATTTATAAACCCGACGAATTTCGAGGGCGAAATTCATTTTAAGGGGGGTAGAATGTAACAGCCCAAGATTTTATAAAAAAATTTATTCTTTTTAATTTTATTAATGTCTTGTGTTGTACGCTACACCAAATGGAGCTTGCACAACACACATCCTTGACTTGCCTTGCATTACACGCAATCGCGACCTTCCTCGATAGCGTGTGTAATACGCAATACTGAGTTTCATTAAACAACGATATGCTATTAAAATATTATTAAAACTAGCCGTTATGAATAGTAATAACCACTTTTTAAAATTCTATAAATCTTATTTTTCAAAATGAACTTCATTTTTGGATTCGGAATATCGAAATTAGCTTCGGTTGAAATTTTGGTGATTTTCGGATAACTTTCATATTTTGATGAATACTGAAAATTACTAAATTATAATTAAAAACAACTTTTTTAATCGAAATAATTAATAGTGATAAATCATTAATTTGAGTGGTTTTAAAGTATATTTAGAATATATTTTTACAATTTAATACAATTTTGGTCATTGGATGTAATTTCACATTTAAACTAGACATAAACAAGTGTCAATCTTTTGATAGATATTGTTTCTTAAAAACACGCTATTTGTTTTAACAGCGGGATTTAATTATAAAATTAATTAATGCAACTTTTATGTTATGAATTTGGTAAAATAGACTTCATTTTTGAATTCGGAATATGAAATATAGCTTGGGATGAAATTTTGGCATTGTTCTGAAAAACATCAATTTTTGATGAATAGTGAAACTACTAAGTGGTAGGTTAAAAACTGAATTTTGCATAAAACATAATTTTACCGCTTCTGTGAATAGAATTTCGAAAATCCGAGAGACACGGTTAATATCAAGGACTAAAATGTGGTTCAATGAGATGAAAATAATTTTTTGGTGAATAGTAACTTTTTACTTTTTTTACCACGGTTAATAGTAAATAGGGTAACTAAGGGTAAATATGATATTAATATTACCCCAACACATGTCCTAATTCTATTGGACAAGTGTAATTCGACCAAAAACAAACTTAGGAATAAAATATGACCATTTAGGCCCACTTGGATTAGATTAGGACATTTATTATTAATTTATTTAAAGAAGGGTTAAAGTAGTTAAAATCAAAGTTTAATAAGTAAATCATTTTTCATATGGGGTTATACATAAGATAAATTAGATTTTAAATATTCATTAGAAAGCTAAAACGATTTACTACATGATGGTATTTTATTTGTAATTTTTAGACATCAAATAATTTAATTTATTTATGACACAAAGATGATGCAGTAATTATCTTGTTAATGAAATATTGACATAATTGATGTTATAAACACCGAAATAAATGTAATTTGAGATTTTTAATGAATTACACTAATTTTCTATGTTACTATGATATATTAGTGTTGATTTAATCAACTTGGTTCGAACATATAATTCTGTTATGACTTTCACAAAAAATCATATATCAAATAGTGTCAAAATTGACACAAAATAGTTTTTAAATAAAATATTATATTATTAATTGTTATTTTATTCCTAAAAATCTAAGGTTCGGCCAAATGACTTAGATAAGGATATATATATTAATAATAATCAATTTGGGGTTCGTTTGGCATGTTATAGTAAGTTTATTAACCATATAGTGAAAGAAAACAAAAAGACACGGTAAAAGTTAAATTATTTAACTTAGAGTTAAATCTAATTGATAAGGTAAAAATAATAACCTAAACTTGTCTAAATTCTATTGGATGATAGGATTTCGACCCATCCCCACTTTAGCTTAGAAATAAGACCCTTTGGAACCATTATAAACCGATTTTGACTTTAATATAAAATAATATTTTGAGATATTCCTAAGGTGCCCCTCTCCTCCCCTATAAAAGGACACCTCCTCCCCCACCTCCTCACACCAATTTGAGCACTCAAGCTCGGCCATCCCCTGACTATTTCTCCTCTCCACTTCCCTAGAAACATCCTAGAGGTTCTGGTCTTCCTCAAAGACCAATTTTAGTGCCCTAAGAGGAGGTCTCAAAGAGGCACTTCAAAGAAGAGGTAATTACCGTTACCAATTCATTCATCTTTATTTCTTCTTCCACTTCTTCTTCTTAGGTTGTTTCATTATGAAGTAATAACATAAGTATCACTAATATACTGATATGTTATTATAAGTATGAAACAACCTTATTTCACCATCTATCCATCCTACGGAAAAAGAAATCACCGCGCGTGCGTACGTACGGAATACCGTCTCCACGCCGTGGTGTAATCTATTTTCCACCACCACCTTACATGGATGGGTATAATGGTGTAAAGAATAACTATACATAGTTATTACAACATCATATTGATTCTGATATATTGTATAATCCACTCCAATTCAATTCAATATTTATAGAAATGATATCATCGCTCGTGCGTACGTACGGACTACCGTCTCCACGACGCGATGAGATTCATTCTCCATGTTAACCATTTAAGAATGATTATAATGTATATATAAGAAATAATAATGAAATATATGACATTATAAAGCTACTGGATTTATGTATATATATACATATGTATGTCATCTACTTACTTCCATTTCAAGACAATAAGGAAAGAAAAACAGCGTTCATGCGTACGTACGGACTACCGTCTCCATGAACGGTGTTTTTTCATTTTATTTATCTATCTATTATATATATATATATATACTGAATATATATGATATATAAATCATATTTTATATTCTGGAAGTAAGTAAATCATGATATAAGTAATAATGATGTCAAGAACAACAAGTCAAAACACCTACGATAAATGAAACGATTTTACCCAAAACGCTTCTTTAACATGGAATTTACAAAAGAACGGGTAATATAATGTCATAAGTGAACCATATATGATATCATAACAATGAATATGATTCTGTAATAAGTCAATGACATTATTTAAATCATTATACAGGAGGTTCGGACACATACGAAGCAAATTGGACCTAAGGTAAGGGGAATATCACAATCTCATTTTTATCCGAGATTGTTTATTCGTAAGTATTTACTGGGGTGTATCTTATCATCCACATCCATGTTTCCTCAATATGTAATATTATTTCCATCCACCTACAATGTTTTAAATCCAATTTTACCCTTTGGTGAGTTTTTAGTAAAAGATATGAAAGGAATCTTTTGTCGTTTTTCGTACGAGGTACATTTTGACTTTTTCGACAAAAGTAAAAAAGAATGTTTTTTTTAACTTATACGGCACGAACGGATTTCTACTGTTTTATGAAGCCTTATTTTCATGAAGCTTCCTCTAAAAGATTTTATGACTATTTTCAATAAAATATCTTTCTTTTAAAATTGCATGATGTTTTGTGAAAAGAAATTGATTTTGAAGAAGAAAGGATATTTTCCTCAAGAATTCAATTCAAGTGTTTTATCAAAATTATTTTCCATCTAAGATAATAAAGGGTTCTGTTTCTATCCATATTTTTACATTGATTTGACTATGTTGTGATGGAATTATGTTTATGAATTCCTTTATCTTATATGAATGGTTTTATGATGTCATGTTGTTTAAGAATCCCATTTTTATTACATGGGTTATGAAATGATGTATGATTTATGATTTTGTGGAACACATAAGAATGGTATCATTATGAGATGGGTGGGACCTATATCTCCCTCCAATGCATTGGGTAAAGATTTTATATCTCATGAGATAGACATGGCTGGAATGGTAGGTTATACCGGTTCAGTGAAACAGGACTGAAACGAGGATTACTCGATTCAGAAAGGGACTTTGTCCACTAAGATAGTCTTGGCAATGAGTCTTGACTAACAAGAAATGATTCTCTATGATTATGTGTGTATGCCACAATGAGTAATGTTTTAAGTTATGATTTCACTTCACTACTATGATTTATCCCATGTTATGAAATTATGCTCTCTTTTGCAGGTTAAGATTTCCAAAAAAATGTTATGTTCTTATGAAAATTATGTGATTGATATTTCTTTTTCTTACCCTTACTGAGCATTTGAGCTCACCCTTTTATGTTTTATTTTCCCCAGGATATAAAGAAAGGTTTTAGGTAAAAAAAGGTAAGATCTTTATGGGAGATATTGAAGATCTTTCACCACGATTAGAAGATTGCATTCCGAGTTTCCAAAGACACTAAACTATTACGATCCTTTTGTGTGTGTTTTTGCTATGTACTAAGTATTCCGCAAAAGTAATGTAATGTCCATGTACGTCAAGATTCGGGTCTCTACAGTTGGTATCAGAGGAAAGGTTTAGTCAACCTTTGGAAACTAGGATGCGAAAACGTTAGTGAGATCCCTAGAGATATTTCTAAGGTATGTCTAGGGATGCCCCTAAGGATAAGTATACGTATAGGATATAGTTCTAGAAGTATGGTAACGATATTAGATTAAACCAAAGATGATAGATATTTAAGTTAATCCCCCATTATTACGATTTTTGCATCTAACACTATTCTGTTTGGGTTTTAGAAAATGGCTGGAAACAAGATGATTCACAATAATGGAGGATATGATGGACAATGGAATGATATTCTTCTTGAGCAACCAAATGAAATGGGATTTGGATGTCCAAACATCATTATTATGCCGAATCAGCAATCTCACAACATGATCAATAAAGTAAAATTTGGTAAGTTTCCTGACTCGACTAATAAGAGAAAGATGGAGTTCCATGATGATCATAGAGGAAAGAAAGTTCAATTTCCCCTATGTAAATCATGTGGGAAGAGGCATCAAGGAGAATGTTTCAAGGGAACTGGAAGATGCTTTGGGTGTAGAAAAGAAGGACACAAAGCAAGTAAGTGCAAAGGAAAAGGGTCGGTTAACACCATGGATGAGGATAATGGTATTGCTATGACATCAAAAATGGTTAAGTGTTTTAAATGTGGAATGTATGGGCATTATGCAAACAAATGCCCTAAGGGAAAGACTCATGAAGAGAATCAGTATGGTCATATGGGTAGTATTTATGTGGATGATGATGAAGAGACTACAAATGATATGTGAGATGAAAGAATTGTTGAAGCTCGGTCAATGGTTTAAGAATGTTGTGGAATGATTAAATGTTTATCATGTGTAATGTTGTATAAGAAATCTCATGGTACTATGGAATAAAGAGACATCTGAGGATTGTTACACTGTTGTCTTTCCTTGAGTTATGAAAGTGTATGATTAATGGTACCACTATCCATGAAAGGTTATTCAGATATTTTTGGAATGTAGATGATATGCGCATAATGAAGGGATAAGGAGAAAATTAAATGTTTGATAGTATTCATGAGCTCATGATTGATATAAGAACTAAGTGATATCATGGTTTGAGTATATAGAATTTTGAGGATTTTGGTATGTGAAAAGTGTTAACTTTTAACTGCACTCATGTTTTCACTAAGGTATTCAAGAGAATACACGATTAAGGACTTTGAATGTTTGGAATGTGACCAACAAGACATATCTTATGATATGTGGGGATCAACGACAGTATTAAATCTCTGGTAATCGATGTCACTATATTATGAGAGTGGACTGCAGTATTATGTATAAGCCTAAAGATTAGACTGGATTATGTTGGACATAAGTTAGTATTGTTTAAGGATAGAAGATTTTCGATATTATTGATGGGATGTTATAGTAAAGTAGTTTTAGAAAAAGAGACAACCTGCAGGACGGGCGACAGCCCATCGCTTCGGACAAGGCTGTAGGAATCGAACTCACAACCGAAGTGCAACTGGCCTTTATCGCCTACCACTGACCTACAGGAAGTCCCTGTTTAGTAGAAACTAGTTTTATTATATTAAGCAGCATGATATATGAAGTATAAGTCCATTTTAGGAACCATATATGATTAATCTCACTATAGAATGACTTATGTATATTTAATAACTTTTGCTAAACTTTTGTTTGAGACAGATGGAATGAACAGTCATTCTATCACATGATCTGCTAACACTTCACGAATAACAAATTCAACTTCATTTAAGAGATGAAGTGGAAATTGTTCAAGGCATGAACAAAAGTGAGATTGTACCAAAATAAAGTAAGTATTTATTCTAAGCAAATTTTTAACTTTAGGGAAATGATCTTGAAAACCAAAAATGTTGTCCTAGTGATCTTATACCTGATGAATCAGATGGTACCTTATATCATCACAAATCTATGGATTTGTGATTACTGGCTTTTCCATAGCCATGTTCTCTACCACTCTCCATCAGAACATGATGGTTAGATTTCTCTTCCATATCCATATTTTCACCTATGTGGAAACCCAGTGATTAGTTTATTTGGGTAATCGTTACATTTCATACTTTAGTTTTTAAAGCCAAGTTTTGGTATTCCCTTTTACGATGTGGGTTTCTATTAAAGAAACTTTCGAATAGTAAACCATTTATAAACCCGACGAATTTCGAGGGCGAAATTCATTTTAAGGGGGGTAGAATGTAACAGCCCAAGATTTTATAAAAAAATTTATTCTTTTTAATTTTATTAATGTCTTGTGTTGTACGCTACACCAAATGGAGCTTGCACAACACACATCCTTGACTTGCCTTGCATTACACGCAATCGCGACCTTCCTCGATAGCGTGTGTAATACGCAATACTGAGTTTCATTAAACAACGATATGCTATTAAAATATTATTAAAACTAGCCGTTATGAATAGTAATAACCACTTTTTAAAATTCTATAAATCTTATTTTTCAAAATGAACTTCATTTTTGGATTCAGAATATCGAAATTAGCTTCGGTTGAAATTTTGGTGATTTTCGGATAACTTTCATATTTTGATGAATAGTGAAAATTACTAAATTATAATTAAAAACTTTTTTAATCGAAATAATTAATAGTGATAAATCATTAATTTGAGTGGTTTTAAAGTATATTTAGAATATATTTTTACAATTTAATACAATTTTGGTCATTGGATGTAATTTCACATTTAAACTAGACATAAACAAGTGTCAATCTTTTGATAGATATTGTTTCTTAAAAACACGCTATTTGTTTTAACAGCGGGATTTAATTATAAAATTAATTAATGCAACTTTTATGTTATGAATTTGGTAAAATAGACTTCATTTTTGAATTCGGAATATGAAATATAGCTTGGGATGAAATTTTGGCATTGTTCTGAAAAACATCAATTTTTGATGAATAGTGAAACTACTAAGTGGTAGGTTAAAAACTGAATTTTGCATAAAACATAATTTTACCGCTTCTGTGAATGGAATTTCGAAAATCCGAGAGACACGGTTAATATCAAGGACTAAAATGTGGTTCAATGAGATGAAAATAATTTTTTGGTGAATAGTAACTTTTTACTTTTTTTACCACGGTTAATAGTAAATAGGGTAACTAAGGGTAAATATGATATTAATATTACCCTAACACATGTCCTAATTCTATTGGACAAGTGTAATTCGACCAAAAACAAACTTAGGAATAAAATATGACCATTTAGGCCCACTTGGATTAGATTAGGACATTTATTATTAATTTATTTAAAGAAGGGTTAAAGTAGTTAAAATCAAAGTTTAATAAGTAAATCATTTTTCATATGGGGTTATACATAAGATAAATTCGATTTTAAATATTCATTAGAAAGCTAAAACGATTTACTACATGATGGTATTTTATTTGTAATTTTTAGACATCAAATAATTTAATTTATTTATGACACAAAGATGATGCAGTAATTATCTTGTTAATGAAATATTGACATAATTGATGTTATAAACACCGAAATAAATGTAATTTGAGATTTTTAATGAATTACACTAATTTTCTATGTTACTATGATATATTAGTGTTGATTTAATCAACTTGGTTCAAACATATAATTCTGTTATGACTTTCACAAAAAATCATATATCAAATAGTGTCAAAATTGACACAAAATAGTTTTTAAATAAAATATTATATTATTAATTGTTATTTTATTCCTAAAAATCTAAGGTTCGGCCAAATGACTTAGATAAGGATATATATATTAATAATAATCAATTTGGGGTTCGTTTGGCATGTTATAGTAAGTTTATTAACCATATAGTGAAAGAAAACAAAAAGACACGGTAAAAGTTAAATTATTTAACTTAGAGTTAAATCTAATTGATAAGGTAAAAATAATAACCTAAACTTGTCTAAATTCGATTGGATGATAGGATTTCGACCCATCCCCACTTTAGCTTAGAAATAAGACCCTTTGGAACCATTATAAACCGATTTTGACTTTAATATAAAATAATATTTTGAGATATTCCTAAGGTGCCCCTCTCCTCCCCTATAAAAGGACACCTCCTCCCCCTCCTCCTCACACCAATTTGAGCACTCAAGCTCGGCCATCCCCTGCCTATTTCTCCTCTCCACTTCCCTAGCAACATCCTAGAGGTTCTGGTCTTCCTCAAAGACCAATTTTAGTGCCCTAAGAGGAGGTCTCAAAGAGGCACTTCAAAGAAGAGGTAATTACCGTTACCAATTCATTCATCTTTATTTCTTCTTCCACTTCTTCTTCTTAGGTTGTTTCATTATGAAGTAATAACATAAGTATCACTAATATACTGATATGTTATTATAAGTATGAAACAACCTTATTTCACCATCTATCCATCCTACGGAAAAAGAAATCACCGCGCGTGCGTACGTACGGAATACCGTCTCCACGCCGTGGTGTAATCTATTTTCCACCACCACCTTACATGGATGGGTATAATGGTGTAAAGAATAACTATACATAGTTATTACAACATCATATTGATTCTGATATATTGTATAAACCACTCCAATTCAATTCAATATTTATAGAAATGATATCATCCCTCGTGCGTACGTACGGACTACCGTCTCCACGACGCGATGAGATTCATTCTCCATGTTAACCATTTAAGATTGATTATAATGTATATATAAGAAATAATAATGAAATATATGACATTATAAAGCTACTGGATTTATGTATATATATACATATGTATTTCATCTACTTACTTCCATTTCAAGACAATAAGGAAAGAAAAACAGCGTTCATGCGTACGTACGGACTACCGTCTCCATGAACGGTGTTTTTTCATTTTATTTATCTATCTATTATATATATATATATATACTGAATATATATGATATATAAATCATATTTTATATTCTGGAAGTAAGTAAATCATGATATAAGTAATAATGATGTCAAGAACAACAAGTCAAAACACCTACGATAAATGAAACGATTTTACCCAAAACGCTTCTTTAACATGGAATTTACAAAAGAACGGGTAATATAATGTCATAAGTGAACCATATATGATATCATAACAATGAATATGATTCTGTAATAAGTCAATGACATTATTTAAATCATTATACAGGAGGTTCGGACACATACGAAGCAAATTGGACCTAAGGTAAGGGGAATATCACAATCTCATTTTTATCCGAGATTGTTTATTCGTAAGTATTTACTGGGGTGTATCTTATCATCCACATCCATGTTTCCTCAATATGTAATATTATTTCCATACACCTACAATGTTTTAAATCCAATTTTACCCTTTGGTGAGTTTTTAGTAAAAGATATGAAAGGAATCTTTTGTCGTTTTTCGTACGAGGTACATTTTGACTTTTTCGACAAAAGTAAAAAAGAATGTTTTTTTTAACTTATACGGCACGAACGGATTTCTACTGTTTTATGAAGCTTTATTTTCATGAAGCTTCCTCTAAAAGATTTTATGACTATTTTCAATAAAATATCTTTCTTTTAAAATTGCATGATGTTTTGTGAAAAGAAATTGATTTTGAAGAAGAAAGGATATTTTCCTCAAGAATTCAATTCAAGTGTTTTATCAAAATTATTTTCCATCTAAGATAATAAAGGGTTCTGTTTCTATCCATATTTTTACATTGATTTGGCAATGTTTTGATGGAATTATGTTTATGAATTCCTTTATCTTATATGAATGGTTTTATGATGTCATGTTGTTTAAGAATCCCATTTCTATTACATGGGTTATGAAATGATGTATGATTTATGATTTTGTGGCACACATAAGAATGGTATCATTATGAGATGGGTGGGACCTATATCTCCCTCCAATGCATTGGGTAAAGATTTTATATCTCATGAGATAGACATGGCTGGAATGGTAGGTTATACCGGTTCAGTGAAACAGGACTGAAACGAGGATTACTCGATTCAGAAAGGGACTTTGTCCACTAAGATAGTCTTGGCAATGAGTCTTGACTAACAAGAAATGATTCTCTATGATTATGTGTGTATGCCACAATGAGTAATGTTTTAAGTTATGATTTCACTTCACTACTATGATTTATCCCATGTTATGAAATTATGCTCTCTTTTGCAGGTTAAGATTTCCAAAAAAATGTTATGTTCTTATGAAAATTATGTGATTGATATTTCTTTTTCTTACCCTTACTGAGCATTTGAGCTCACCCTTTTATGTTTTCTTTTCCCCAGGATATAAAGAAAGGTTTTAGGTAAAAAAAGGTAAGATCTTTATGGGAGATATTGAAGATCTTTCACCACGATTAGAAGATTGCATTCCGAGTTTCCAAAGACACTAAACTATTACGATCCTTTTGTGTGTGTTTTTGCTATGTACTAAGTATTCCGCAAAAGTAATGTAATGTCCATGTACGTCAAGATTCGGGTCTCTACAATAGAGAAGAAGGAAAACCTAACCAAATGGACTTACCAGGGATTTCTAAGCTAAAATAGATGTACATAATGGATTTTTCCAACCCAAAATCATCTAAATAATTCCCTAGGGTCAAAAGGAGAGAAGTTTTAGTTAATTAGAATGAAAATCAGTTGAACATAATGTTTAAAACTACATTTCTAGCATTTACACAATGTGTAATGTGGTTATACATAATGTAAATGTTTTTAATGGAATTATCCAAAGACATGTCACCTCAGATTTAATTTATTAAAACTCATGAACAATTACAGAATGTGTAAATGTTTTTTAATTGATTTTTCATCTCATTTACATTTAAACAACCTTAACCCCCTTTTAATCTTATCAACATGCCAATAAACCATTTAAACACTTAGTCCCATTTATACTCCAGACCCCACTAACTTAAACAAGCATATATCTCTGAACATTAGGTCATTTTCTCCAATAAATTATCTCTGTATCTGAACAATACTCAGCCACCAAGGCTAAAATGAAAAACTCACAGAAAAATATATTTGTAAAAATATGAGATCTAAAAACCTCCCCCACATTATAACAGCTCATCCATGAGTTACTCCAAGTGTCACTATGAGGTCTCAACAAAAAAGTCTGGACAATGTGTTTTAATATCAGACTCCCTCTCACATGTCTCCTCCTGAAATCACCCATGTTTCAATTGCACTTGAACCAACGATATAGTCTAACCCAGATGATATTTATCATTATGGTATATAACACATATTTGATTCTCCTTAAAGGATTTATCATCACAAATATCGATGTCTTCTATGTCTGTCAAATGGGAAGGTTATAAATGATATATTCATAGTTTTGACACATCGAACATGTTTTCATGTCACTATAGTGTTGTGTAAGAGATAAAAAGTGCACCATTGGACCGACCCTTTCCATGATTTTCAATGACATGACCAACCTGGATGCTAGATTTTTATATTTTTTTATATAGTGCTACCCCCAACATAGGAAACACTCGAAAAAAACATGATGACCAACCTCAAATTCTAGTGTTCATATCTAATGTTTAGCATATGATTTCTTCATTCATTATGCAGTCACCAACTGGTGTCTGATCAAATGAACATGTTCAAACATATCTTGAATGAGACTAAGCCCAACATGTGTTGACTCACCTGTTTCCATCCAAAAAAGTAGAGAATGAAATGTACTTCAATAAAAAGACTCAAAAAGTGCCATCAGGATATTTTCTAGGAGTCTATATTTATATGAAAACTCCATGATTTCCATATGTTTCTTCCAAGAACCACCAAAATCCAAAACACAATCTTTTAATGTATCCTCCAAAACCTAAATAGTCCACTCATATTGACCATCGGTCTGTGGTTGATAGTCTATTCTTAAAATAACTCACGATCCTAGGGATTTCTAAATACCCTTCCAAAAACATAATGTGAAGTGAGGATCATTGTTTGAAATGATACTCCTCAGAACACCGTGCAATAGAACTACCTTGCACATGTAATTATTTTCCATATATTCAACTATGAATGTTTCCCTGATAGATAAAAAGTGGGCTACCTTAGTCAATCAATCCACATCAGCCCATATAGAATCATTCTTATGGGTTATCTTGGGTAATCCTCTCACTAATTCCATCATGAAATCATCTCATTTCCACTTTTGGATGGGTAATGGTTGTAAAAGACCAGCTGGACTATGATTCTCATCTTTCACCAGCTAACAAGTGAAGCATCTATCCACAAAACATTCCATCACCTTATTCATTCCTTACTTCCAATATTATCTATGGAAATCATGACACAAATTTTTAAAAATAGGATGAACCACCCATCTAGAAGTATGAAACTACAATATCATCTCCTCATGAAATCCTATAGGAACCCATACGCGACTATGGAAAATAAGATAATTTTTAATTTAGAGAGATCATACTGATATAATCTCCCCACCATATAATTTTTCTCTCATAATTGTGCCCTCTAGATCATACAACTTATTGGTCTTAATCCAGTTCTAAAGCATGGGTATAACTGATGTCGAATTCAGAGCTACTTTCCCCTGAGATTCTTAAACATCCAGATGCATGTCTTCAAAAAGGTTCATTATCTACAAGTCATAACAAGACTCTTGTACTTCCAATTTCTATTTCTTACTGCTCAAATCATCATAAATAATTTTTTCCTTGCCTAAGGAAGATGAAAATTCAAATTCAAATGACTACAGTTACTCGACCCACCTCCTCTACTGAATATTTAGGTCCAACTAAGAAAATATGTACTTGAGGCTCTTTTGATCCAAGAATACCACAAATATCACACCCATGAGATCTTTTCTTCAACATATTAAGGAATTTACCACTACTTCTAACAATATATCATGATTAGGGTAGTTCCTCTCATATGGTCTCAACTACCTAAATCCATAAGAAACTACACAACCCTCCTCCATTAGAACTTCTATGATTCCAACTCTATATGTGTCATAGTAGAAAGTATATTTATTACCCGGCACAGGTAAAGTAAGGATATGTGTTGAGGTTATCTAGACGTTTTGATATTGAAAATATATCTCATAAGAATCAAACCAAACAAACTTCAACCCTTTCTTGTTAATCCCATACATTGGTGCATCCAAATGGGATAAATCTTGGATAAAATTAAAATAATAACATATTAATCATAGAAAGATATTAATTTCATAGTTGTTCTTGGGATATTCCCAAGATACCACAGTTGTAACATTTTCTGGGTCCACTAACACTCATGCCTCTAAAATTACATGGCCCAAGAATTTCACTTTATTTATCAAGAAATTGAATTTAGTTATCTTGATGTAAATATGATTCTCTCTTAATGTACTCAAAAAGATGTCAAGATGTTTAGAATGATCGTCTACTAACTAGGAGTACACTAATATATCAATGATGAAAACCACTACAAAATAATTTTTAAAATGATGAAATATCTTATTCATTAAGTCCATGAGTACCATAGGTTTATTAGTTAACCCAAACAAAATAAATAAAAATTCATACAAGCCCTACATGATACTAAAAGAAGTTTAAGGTATATATGGTGGAATCACCCTTAACTGATGATATCCTCGGCTAAAATTAATCTAGGAGAATATCATGGATCCTCCCAAATGATCCAAAATATCTTCAATATGCAGAGGAGGATACTGGTTCTTTACCATCATCTGGTTCCACCCTTGATAATCCAAACATAAGCACAAAGATCCATCAGAATTTTTGGAAAAAGAGAACTTGAGAAAACCAAGAAAATGTACTCATTCATATGAATCCTTTATGTTCCATATCTTCAAACCGAACATTCAAATCCTGAAGCTCTTCTACTACCATTCGGTAGGGTGGGATAGAAACTAGCTCTACTCACAGTACCAACTCAATCATGAACTAGATATCTCTATTAGGTGGTAAGCCATAGAACTCATCAGGATAGACATCCTGAAAATATTCTACCATAAGAGGAAAAGAATCCGAATTCATTCCACCATTATATAGAGAAATACTGGAAATTTGAGCCATGATATAATCCAATCTTAACTGAATTGGCCCCGTATGACCATCCTTAAGATACAAATCACCTTGGGGGAATAGTTTCTTTATTCTAGAGATAGGAAGGTAACTATCCTCTTATAAAATTAGATATGAACCTAATATAGAACTAACAAATCCATACCAATAATCAAGTCGAATCCTATCATTTAAAACAACAACGGTTCCCAAAAAAATTAGTAACCTCTAATCTCTAGAGAATACATCTTGCAACATTTGATATTTTAATACCACACACATAATAGTGTGTAAATAGTTAAAAACCATCTAATATTTCTATATAAAATCCAAAATAATTTTAAAAAAAGAGAGGATAGAAAAAAAAAATGTGATGCTCATGTATCAAACAAAACACAAGCTAAGGTAGATTATACAATAATAATACATATGATAGTAGATAGTCTGGTATCAACGTTAGATGAAGTATTTTGTATAACATACAACTGAATTGTACCTATGCATTGGGATTTAGTATGATTTCTCTGAGATACATCCCTTGCATGGTATTGTTGCTCATGCACTGGGGTACCACATCCCATACCTCATCCTGAACAGCATGTGTAACTCCAACTCAAATATTGTTGAGGGGTAATTGATCCCCTTTCTAGCTTTGGTTCTTGTATAAATCCTCTTCCACTAGTATTCTATATAATTTTCACACCTAAACTTTGAATATGACCTAGTGTATAATGGATATGGCACCAGACTTTATGGAAAGGACACTACATGCACTTATGACCAAACATTCCACACTAATATCACTACAATGGAACAGGGTCTTGAGATGGTAGTCCAATACCCTAACTGTTCCTACTACTATTACTTTGGTGGAAATTTTCGTAACAATTCATATTACAACTCAAAGAATAACTTCCATATCACACTTCTAAAATAGTCTGACCGCTGCTCAGGGACTCTTTCAGATTCCCTTCTATGAATATTTCCTAATTCGTCATGCCCTTAAATATTATTAAACAAGGAATGTTTACCTATTGCCAATTCTCTTAATGAATACCATCTTGGAAATGTATCTCCCTGTAGATCTGATTAGCCTCCAAGGATGGCGCAAAGCACTATAGGTTGGTAAAACATCTAGCATAGTCTAGCACTGACAAACCCTCATGTGTTAGATTTATGAACTCATGATATTTTTCATCCCTAAAGGTTTTGGGATAGAAATGGATCAGTAACTTCATATATAAGTCATTAAAAGATAGATCATTATACTACCCATCTTACTCCATAATATCCCATCAACGTTTCATAGGTCCACGAAGCATATACATAGCAAGAATCACCCTTCAATCTGTTGGTTTCTTGAGATGCTTGAAGATTGTATGGACTGACTTGATCTAGAACATGGTTTCCTAGGGGCCCCATTCCATAGTAGACCCAGTGGAAACTGAAGCTGAAACTCTCATTTCATCTCACACATTGATGGAATGGTACGAACAGTCTCCCTCTCCATAAATCACATAACCTTCATGAAGTTATCACGAAGTTGAACATCCATTTGTTCCTTGAGAACTATAAAATTTTCCAGTTCAGCTACATTAGGACTGTGTTGATTACCACTCTCTTGATGCATAATTTTAAGATAGAGAGGAGGAATTTTATCTACAAGGAAAATGTACACTTTAGAGAACTGGCTAACAACAAGGTCAACCCAACATGTGACTACAATAGATAACCACTAACTCTTGGTCTCCCTATACATGGATTACATATATTTTAGCATGTCACAATTACTCATTTAATTGTTTAATTGAATCAGATATCTCATATTAATTTTCAGTAGGAAAGTGTACATCACATGAAAAAATAGATATGTTCTTATCTTGAACAATTCATGTCAATATATCCCTATGTGCCTATTATGATGCTTGTATTCTCTGCTGACACCATACCGGGCCATGAGTACAATTCTCAAAAAATATTAAGATCATAAAACAATAACCTCACACAACATGTGAATCACCCAAGTTGAAGTAACACCAAATAAAACAAGAACATAACACAAATAGAAATCTCATCCCTAGGTACTCGGATTTTCTCCCATACAAGGGTTAACTACTCCCATGCGGAAGCTCATTAACAAGTCTCAAAACATCCTAGTATCCTTTATACCATTTCCCAAACTATAAGGAAAAATAAATAGAAAATAAAACTCGCTTCTTTGAAATCACTTTGTAACATCCCACAATTTGACACTCACTCACATGGCCAAAAAGGGTTAGTTATGAGACCCCCAGAACACCTCCCCATATGCCAGATGAAACAAACTAGAAAACTGGGTGTGAATTTTTTAGTGGGAGAATATACCCCCTTATATGAAGTGTTATAGTAGTAGAACAATTCATAATAAAAAATAATCAATCAGAGTAAATAAATTGTGGAAGACAATAATGAATGTTAACTGAATAATCCAAAATATAATAAGGAATAATTTAATGATGTGATATAATATAACCAGATTCCATGCTAGAACAATACAAGAAAATACTAGTAGACTAAAATAAAAGACTCGAAGTTATCGGTCCCAAACCCCACACCAATCCCATCTCCAAACTCTATCCCAATAGCAAACAAGTAATCAACAACAAGGTCCTTTTCCTTTGTCCAAAACTACATCTATAAAATCTTAACGGGTTCCAAATGATAGCCTAAATAGGGTTTGAGTATAACTCAGTAGGTTGACTCCACCATTTTTAAAATGACCAGTCTGATAAGTAGTGTATGAAATAAGGTTATAAAAATGTACATTGATTAATTTACCAATTAATAAAATACAACTATAACATGATTTGGATCTATGATGTAATATCTCTGAGAATATATTACAACCATTTAAACCACCATCTTATAACCAAGGTGACATAAACTTCTTTGGTGCAATGATGAAATATCTCTGAACATGTCTTAAAACCATACCAACCACAACCATATAACCATGGTATAATTGCAATAATCAATCTGGGTCAAAGCCCTATAATCATTATAGTATTTATAGGTCAAATCCCTATAAGCATTACAAAATTCTGGGTCAAGGACCTATAATAATTTCAGCATGGAATTTTTCATAGCCCGCTCTCTATAAGAATTATAGCATGGGACTAGGCCGAGCCCGCTCAATATCATCATTGAAGCATATAAGTGTGCAATTTAAATTGTAAAGCCTGATATATAAGCATTAAAGCATAGAACATAATTCCCATCATACAACATAGATATCACAATATCAAATCATATATCTCAATGGTTAATTATAAAAATTATCCTTATTATTTTATATTACACTTGAAATTCAGTTCACAATTGATTAAAAATTATATCAATAAGCAATATAACACAATTTAGGTATTCTATAACAAGAAATAACCCTAGGTCACATGTCATGCTAAACATACTTTAATCCATTATAAAATTACAAATACATGTGAAACCAAATGAAATCAAATAATAATCACATTCAATTATTTAATTAATTTGGGTGCATGCAAAGATGGATCAATAATAATATTTCATAAACTTGGAAAATATTTTTCATGACCCGTCCCAATGGTGCCCGCACCATGACTCCCCAAGCCCACCTAAAGTAGGCCACGGGCTGGTGACTAGCACTGAGTAGGCAAATTATTAACATGGGAGTCATTACCTAAGAACCTGTACACACACGCATCTCCAAGCCCACAAATAATGAAATGTAAAAACAATATGGAACAAAATGCATGCATACAACTAAACCCAACCAATAGAGTACGACGGAAAGTAAAGTACTGAAAGTAAACTGGGCCAGAATACAAGCACACTAAACAAAGAGTCTGAAAACGGAAAAGTTCAACTTGTAAACACAAAGAGGTTATGGGACTGCTGCTCGTAGCCGAAGGAGTGCCTCGACTTGTAGGGAACTCAGAAAGCTTGGTCTTTTACTAGTCCACCCTGGACTCTGTCAAAAGGATGCTCATCTGCACAAGACACAACACGTGTGGGAAAATCCCGTGCAGGGGTGAGTATGACAATAATAAGTAGAGGACCCCGAAAACTACAAATCAGTACATGAAGTAAAGGTATAGTTGTAACACCCCAAGCTTCTATGGTACGTTTCCCTTCGAATAATGCGATAGCATGTGTTGTACGCAACCTCGAGTTCTAACACACACCACAACTAATTAAACTAGCCGTTGTGAATAGTAATACCTACTTTTTGAAATCATATATATTCAATATTTCAAAATGGACTTCATTTTTAGATTCGGAATATCAAAATTAGCCTAGGGTGAAATTTTGGTACATTTCGGATAACTTTCATATTTTGATGAATAGTGAAAATTTCTAAATTTTAATTAAAAACAACTTTTTTAATCAAAATAATTAATAGTGATAAATTGTGATTTTGAGTGGTTTTAAAGTATATTTAGAATATATTTTTACCATTTAATATAATTTTGGTCATTGGACATAATTTTACAATTAAACCGAACATAAACAAGTGTCAATCTTTTGATAGTTATTATCTCTTAAAAACACGCTTTTTGTTTTGACAGCGGGAATTAATTTTAAATTAATTTCTGCCACTTCTGTGTTTTGAATTTAGAAAAATGGATTCCATATTTGGAATCAGGATGTTCAAATTGTGTAAATAGGTGACTTTTATTTTTAGACATTTTGAAAAATTACTGCGGTAAATATTTTATTTACCATGGTTAAGGGTAAATCCGGTAAATAAGGGTTAAAAAATAATATTATAATAATACTAAATTACCCTAAAACGTGTCTTAACCCTATTGGTTGATACATGGTAGACCATGGGCATCTTTGGGTCAATTTGGGGACCCCATTGATCCACTTGTAAGTGATAATGACACTTTATTTTAATTAAGTTAAAATGAATACAAAAATGGCATAAGATTACATCTTTTAAAAGAACAATTTTTACATAGGGTTATACATGTTTGATTTTCGATTATAAATATTCATTAGAAAGCTAAAAAGATTTTCTACATAATTATATTTTATTTATAATTTTTAGACATCAAATAATTTAAATTATTAATGACACAATAATGATGCAATGTTTACCTCATTAATAAATCATTTAAATAAATAAGATTATAATGATTAAAATATTATCTAAAACCTGTCCAATTCTTATTGGTTGATGTTATTTAGAATATGAGTCATCTTATCTTCGACCTAAATGATTTTTGGACCATTATAAACCGAATACAAATATATTATAAAGTAATACTTTCACACTTTCCTAAAGAGCCCCTCTTCTCCCTTATAAAAGGAGACCACGTATACTCATTCCTCACACCTCTCAAGCCACTTGGCTCGTCCAAACTCTGCCCAACTAAGCTCCCTACATCCCTCTCCTACTCCTTGAAGCTTTCCCTTAGGCAGAAATCATTTCAAGAAGTCCTTTGGTTCCAACCAAAGTGAGTTACCTAAATTAAAGGTAACGTTTTCTCTTAAATTATTTTCCTTTATTTTGCTTCTCCAACCCCCGAACTCTTTTTATTTCCTTTCTTTTGTAACAACACCAGTATCCTCAATATACTAGGAGGTTTTTATAAGAAGGATTCAAACTACACATACACACAACTCCATCTAATGGATGATGAACATAATGTTTCTGTGGATGGCAAACTAACGCCTCACGAAACGATGATTGTTCAAATACATCTTACCGCCTCTCATGGTGGCCATTATGATGGCACTGTAATTAAATATGATATTAATGATATATATTTTATATATAAGCTTCTGTAATTCCATTTTATTTCATACCATTATTCGTTTCATGTTGTATATACATACGATAATTTCATTTGAGGAAGTGCGGACTACCGCCCCCTTAAAATGATATGACTCGTTCATACCACACATGGAACGTATAAAGGATGGTGTTAATGAACTTAAGTAACATATATAAAATATTATATTATACTGGAATAGTAATATACCTATGTATCATTTGGATTCAATTCTTTTAAAACAAAAATTAAATGGAAGTAGCGTTCGTGTGTACGTACGGACTACCGTCTCCACGAACGCGGTGAGATCCATCCTCCATCGTATCCATTCAAGTCTTATTCTCATTTTAGGGTTAAAAATAATGTTAATATCATTATGATTATGAATAAGATTTAATCTATCCATTACAAACATGTCTTACGTAACCAAACATTTAAGAAGAACGATTCGATTATCACCTGAAACAACGATAATACTAAGATATTATTAATAAAGCAATGTTAAAAGATCATATATGATATCATATTAATGTATATGATTCTTTTATAATTTAATAACAATTATTTAACCATTATACAGGAGGTTAACCTACCCCAACCAAGGAAAAGTACAAGGTAAGGGTTTATTTCCCAATCTCTTCATTATCCGAGGTTGTTTATACGTAATAATCTACTGGGATATCTTTATCATCCACATCCATGTTTCTTAAAAATGTATTTCAAAACATTTTTACTATTTACAAGAATATGGGTTAAAGTCATTTATACCCTTGTTTGACTTTTTATAAGAGGTTTATAAAGGAATCTTTCCGTCGTTTTCAAAACAAGGTCCTTTTTAACCTTTTCGACAGAATTGAGGTAAGAATGTTTTTTTAACTTATACGGCGAGTGCGGTAATTTTACGCCGTTATAAAATATTCAAAGCTTTACTTAGAATATTATAAGAATATTTTCAAAGAAAATGTTTTATTTTATATGGATCTTAAATGATTTCAAAATAAAAGGAGATATTTCTTTAAAAAGAATTTTGATTTCATCTATGTCAACATCCTTTGACGGATTTTAAGATTATTTGAAGTTGATTTATTATGATACAAAACTTCTATATTGTATTGAAGGTTTTGTGATATGTTTGACTATGGATGTGCTATTTTTATACCATTCATAGTTTATGGTGAAATTATTGACATTTCGTATGCTAGTTTTAATACGAATGTTTATGTTATGTTTAAACCTTTTCATATGGGAATGCATTGGACTTAATAAGTGACGGGTGGAGCCCGCTATAGCTCCTCGATGCATTGGTAGGTCTCATGAGACAAACTAGTGTCTTGGCACAAGGCCTTGACAAAATCTTATTTGTAGTCTTGGCATGAGGCCTTGGCTATGTGGTTATGATAGTCTGGCATTATGCATTCCAACATTATGAAAGTGGTTATTGATTTTGCATGTGATTATTCGATTAGTAGAATATCCATGTGAATAAGTAAATGGCATTATTTCATTTTACTTTTGCCATACTATGTTGAAGTTCATGTTTAAAAGGCTTTTGTTTTAGTAATTCATTGCCTTAAATGTTTATGCTTATTTTGAATGTTCCGCTATATTGTTATCCTTACTGGGCATTTGAGCTCACCCCTTTTCTATGTTTTATTTTTCCCAGGTAGTGAAGAAGTAAATTATGATTGACTTGCAGGGATATTATGAGGGGTTATTAGTGTGGATATGAAGACTTTGTTGTTGTAGTAGTTTTTCACTTTGAAATGTAATGTAAAACTTTATGAATATATCTAGTGTTTCCAAGGCTACTAAACCAATCGGTCTTTCGAGATTTGATATTTCTTGTGATCATGCCAATGTTACGAAGTAATGCACCGACTCTGGGCAACTGGGGTCGGGGCGTTACAGTTGGTATCAGAGGAAGTTTAGTACAAACCTTGGAAGCTAGATTTAGATAAACTCTGATTAGAGCACGTATACCTAAGATGAACATTGAGGATTAGTATAGAAGAACTTCCTAGAATTTTGGTATTGTAGAGATTTTGTGATTTTTCCGAGCAATACATCCCTGTCTGGATACGAGCAGGTGGAGGCGGCTCTGGCACAGATGTACCTAGGGGTAAAACCCGAAAACACCGCTTTGAGCTAGACTCGAACGGGAACTGGTGCAAGACAACGGGCCTTGCTGCACTCTTGGTTACGACACTCCCGGGGGATATGCTTAGGATAACTCTCACTATCTTTAAAAATCATTATGAAGGGTTTATGAGTATATACTTTCTCAAAGAAAACATTTTTATGATTATGGATTATATCCATAAATAGTGCAATTTATGTTAAGTGTTTTATAAGTATGGGATTGTGTATTTTGATTCATAAACTGATCTAGTTTATGCCATTGTTTAGAAATGGCGCCTAGTGGAAGAAATGGAAACCGTATCAATGCACGCACTCCATGTAGGGATTGCCCTCCTGCTCAAGATAATTATAGTGGGGCTGGTGATGCAACTGGTGCCGATCAGCTAATCACCATACTGGGACAACTTACTCAGGTTATGAATAATAACCTTACCCGTATGGAGCACCCTGATCCGCAGCGTGGAGGATCAATGTTAGATCAATTCATGAGGCAACAACCACCAACTTTCAACGGGAATACAAATCCATTAGTAGCTGAGCAATGGATATTTTCCCTAGAGAAAATATTTCAGGCTTTGGGGAGCAGTGAAAGGGAAAAAGTTATCATGGAAGTTTACCGCCTCACTGGAGATGCTGATCAATGGTGGTCATTGATTCAAAACATGAAGGAAGATGATGAAGTATCAAATATGGAATGGAGGGAGTTCAAAGATCTGTTTTTAGAAAAATACTTCCCTCGCGACCATCGAGCGGATATGGAAAGGCAATTTCTAAGTCTGAGACAAAAGGAGGATGATAATGTCACAAAGTATGAGGCTAACTTTACAAGGTTAGCGAGGTATGCTGGAGATTATATACGCAACCCAAGAAGTAAGATTGATCGTTTCTTTGATGGGTTAAAACCATTTCTCCGTCGAGCATTAGTCTCACAATCCTTTTCATCGTACGAAGACATTGTCTCATGTGCTATCAAGACCGAAAAGGAATTCTCTAAGTCTTATGACTTTAAAGCGAAGCAAGAGAAGAAGAGACCTGCTGATCAATCTGGGAATGGAAATAAGGAAAAGAAGGGAAAGGTTGAATATCCATCTTGTGGTAAATGCGGGAAGAAACACCATGGTGCTTGCCTGAAGGGAATGGGAGTCTGTTACAAGTGTGGTGAAAAAGGCCACCAAGCTCATGATTGCAAGGGGAAGAAGGAAGCTACCAACGTTCAGTGCTAAAATTGCATGGAGATGGGGCATTATGAAAATGCATGTCCTAAGTGTCAGGAGAACTTACCTCAGAAAAGTCCAAGGGATCAAGGCCAGGCTTATGCTATCACTACTGCTGAGGTAGAAGCTCCGAAAGATGTGGTGGCAGGTAATTTAATGGTTTCCTCAAGTTTAGCAAATGAATTATTTGATTCTGGATCATCGCATTGTTTCATATCTTCCCAGTTTGCTAAGAAAATTAGATATTTCCAATTTGATTTAATAAGGGAGTTTTCAGTTAAAACTCCTAAGGGAAGTATCGTTGCAACAAAGTTTTGTGAATCAGTCCCCATTAGAGCACATAAATTTTCTTTATCTGCTGATCTCATCGTCATACCTATGATTGAGTTTGATATAATCCTCGGTATGGACTGGCTTTCGGACTATGATGCGAAGATTTATTGTATGAAGAAAGAGGTTACGATTCTTGATGATAATGATAAGGAACACCTTATTTTTAGAGCAGAATCGTCACCACCTAATTCTTATTTAGATCCACCCCCAGTAGCTCAACTTAATTCAATTATTGGGGAGGAAGAGAATGAAATAACTGTCGGTGAGGAAAGGAATGTTCAAATAGAGGATGTACCTGTTGTGAAAGAATTTGTAGATGTATTTCCGGAAGATTTACCTGGACATCCTCCAGAACGAGAAGTTGAGTTTTCTATTGATTTGATTCCTGGATCAAGGCCTATATCGAAGACCCCTTATAGAATGGCCACTGTAGAGTTAGTCGAACTAAAGAAACAACTAGAGGAATTGAGTAATAAAGGATTTATTCGCCCTAGTGTTTCTCCATGGGGAGCCCCTGTTCTTTTTGTTAAAAAGAAAGATGGATCTATGAGGTTATGTATCGACTACAGGGAGATCAATGCTATAACGATAAAGAACAAGTATCCCCTACCTCGTATTGATGATTTATTTGACCAACTGCATGGAGCTTAATACTTTTCAAAGATTGACCTTCGATCTGGATACCATCAGTTGTGTGTGAAGAAGGAAGACATTCCGAAAACAGCATTTCGAACCAGGTACGGGCATTACGAGTTTACTGTAATGCCGTTTGGATTGACTAATGCACCCTCTGTATTCATGGATCTAATGAATAGAGTTTTCAAGGAGTATCTTGATGAATTTGTGGTGGTATTTATTGATGATATCTTGGTATACTCCAAAACCTATGAAGATCATGAAAATCACTTGCGCATTATCTTGAAGACTCTGAGGAGGCATGAATTATATGGGAAGTTTAGCAAGTGTGAATTCTGGCTTCAAGAGATTTCTTTTCTTGGCCATATTGTCTCTAAAGATGGAATCTCTGTTGATCCTTCTAAGACCAAGGCAATCCAAGAATGGCCAGCACCTACGAGTATAACTGAGGTACGTAGTTTTATTGGCTTGGCAGGTTATTATCGACGTTTCGTCCAGAATTTTGCCCGATTGGCTAACCCATTAACGAAGCTCACACGTAAAGGGGTTAAATTTGTTTGGACAAAAGAGTGTGAAGAATGTTTTGAATAATTGAAGAAAAGATTAGTCAATGCTCCTATATTGACTCTACCATCGGGGAATGATGGGTTCGTTATTTATAGTGATGCATCAAAGAAAGGACTTGGTTGTGTCCTTATGCAGAATGATAGAGTTATTGCCTATGCATCACGACAGTTGAAAATTCATGAACAAAACTATTCTACTCATGATCTTGAGTTAGCAGCTGTGATCTTTGCTTTGAAGATATGGAGGCACTACCTCTATGGTGAAAAATGTGAGATTTATACTGATCACAAGAGTTTGAAGTATATTTTCTCACAAAAAGAACTCAACATGAGGCAAAGGAGATGGCTTGAATTACTCAAGGATTATGATTGCACGATACACTACCACCCAGGGAAAGCAAACAAAGTAGCAGATGATTTGAGCAGAAAAGACCATGGAGTTCTGAACATGATGAGAATTGAAAGGGATCCAATTTTTATGGATCTAGTGAAGATAGACATGGGAATAACCAGGGAAGGTGAAACATCAATGCTTTTTCAAATGGTTGCCAAACCATCTTTACTATAAAGGATTAAGAGTTCTCAGACCGATGATGAAGAATTTCAGAAGAAGATTAAAGCTGTGAATGATGGGAGATTGAGAGACCTTGTGTATGAAGATGGAATTTTGAAATTCGGGAAGAGACTTTGTGTTCCCAATATACCTGATCTAAAAAGGGAATTGTTGGATGATGCTCATAGTTCCAATTTCTCTATACACCCTGGGAGCACCAAAATGTATAGAGATTTGAAGGAACATTTTTGGTGGGACAACATGAAGAGGGAGATTGCTAATTTTGTGTCAAGATGTATGGTTTTTCAACAAGTGAAAGCTGGAAAGCAACAGCCTGGAGGAGTCATGCAACCTCTTCCCATACCGGAGTGGAAATGGGACAATATTACGATGGACTTTGTCATGGGGCTACCAAAGACTCCTAGAAGGAACGATACAATATGGGTTATTGTTGATCGTCTTACCAAGTCAGCACATTTTCTTGCTATAAGAGAAGATCTACCCCTGGAACGTCTAGCAAGACTATACATTAATGAAGTTGTGAGACTTCATGGAGTACCCCTATCGATTGTTTCTGATCGTGATCCCCGTTTTACTTCA
Organism: Viscum album; assembly: GCA_963277665.1. Taxonomy (NCBI): domain Eukaryota; kingdom Viridiplantae; phylum Streptophyta; class Magnoliopsida; order Santalales; family Viscaceae; genus Viscum; species Viscum album. The sequence continues at coordinate 122,386,259 of OY728133.1, read as the reverse complement.
AGATTCTGGAAAAGTCTTCAGAAATCCCTGGATACTGAACTTCATTTGAGCACTGCTTACCACCCTCAGACAGATGGACAATCAGAACGGACTATTCAGACCTTAGAAGATATGTTGAGATCTTGCTCACTTGACTTTCAGGGTATGTGGGATCAATATTTACCTTTGGTAGAATTTTCCTATAACAATAGCTTCCATTCGAGTATTCAGATGGCACCATATGAAGCGTTATACGGAAAGAGATGTCGTACACCAACCTGTTGGGATGAAGTTGGTGAAAGAAAACTTGTAGGCCTAGAACTGGTGGAGGAAACGGTGGAAAAGGTGAAAGTAATCCAAAATCACATCAAAGCAGCTCAAAGTAGGCAGAAGAGCTATGCCGATAATCGAAGGAAGGATTTGGAATTTCAAGTCGGTGATCATGTTTTCCTAAAGGTATCTCCATGGAAGGGAGTCATAGGTTTTGGTAAGAAAGGTAAATTGAGTCCCAGGTACATCGGACCTTTCGAAATTCTAGAACGAATTGGGGCTGTAGCTTACTGATTGGCAATGCCGCCAAGTCTCTCCAAAGTTCACGATGTGTTCCATGTATCTCTGTTGAGAAAATACATGCCTGGCCCAACGCATGTACTCACCTATGAGGAATTAGAACTGGAACCTGATCTGTCTTATTGCGAAGAGCCCGTCAGGATTCTTGATACAAGAGAACAAGTACTGAGAAACCGGACGACGCGTCTGGTAAAAGTTTTGTGGAGAAACCATAAGATGGAAGAGGCAACGTGGGAACCCGAGGAACTTATGATGAAGAACCACCCGAGTATTTTTATGCAGTAATACCCTAGAAATTGTGAGGACGCAATTATTTGAAGGAGGGGAGAATGTAACACCCCAAGCTTCTATGGTACGTTTCCCTTCGAATAATGCGATAGCATGTGTTGTACGCAACCTCGAGTTCTAACACACACCACAACTAATTAAACTAGCCGTTGTGAATAGTAATACCTACTTTTTGAAATCATATATATTCAATATTTCAAAATGGACTTCATTTTTAGATTCAGAATATCAAAATTAGCCTAGGGTGAAATTTTGGTACATTTCGGATAACTTTCATATTTTGATGAATAGTGAAAATTTCTAAATTTTAATTAAAAACAACTTTTTTAATCAAAATAATTAATAGTGATAAATTGTGATTTTGTGTGGTTTTAAAGTATATTTAGAATATATTTTTACCATTTAATATAATGTTGGTCATTGGACATAATTTTACAATTAAACCGAACATAAACAAGTGTCAATCTTTTGATAGTTATTATCTCTTAAAAACATGCTTTTTGTTTTGACAGCGGGAATTAATTTTAAATTAATTTCTGCCACTTCTGTGTTTTGAATTTAGAAAAATGGATTCCATATTTGGAATCAGGATGTTCAAATTGTGTAAATAGGTGACTTTTATTTTTAGACATTTTGAATAATTACTGCGGTAAATATTTTATTTACCATGGTTAAGGGTAAATCCGGTAAATAAGGGTTACAAAATAATATTATAATAATACTAAATTACCCTAAAACGTGTCTTAACCCTATTGGTTGATACATGGTAGACCATGGGCATCTTTGGGTCAATTTGGGGACCCCATTGATCCACTTGTAAGTGATAATGACACTTTATTTTAATTAAGTTAAAATGAATACAAAAATGGCATAAGATTACATCTTTTAAAAGAACAATTTTTACATAGGGTTATACATGTTGGATTTTCGATTATAAATATTCATTAGAAAGATAAAAAGATTTCCTACATAATGATATTTTATTTATAATTTTTAGACATAAAATAATTTAAATTATTAATGACACAATAATGATGCAATGTTTACCTCATTAATAAATCATTTAAATAAATAAGATTATAATGATTAAAATATTATCTAAAACCTGTCCAATTCTTATTGGTTGATGTTATTTAGAATATGAGTCATCTTATCTTCGACCTCAATGATTTTTGGACCATTATAAACCGAATACAAATATATTATAAAGTAATACTTTCACACTTTCCTAAAGATCCCCTCTTCTCCCTTATAAAATGAGACCACTTCTACTCATTCCTCACACCTCTCAAGCCACTTGGCTCGTCCAAACTCTGCCCAACTAAGCTCCCTACATCCCTATCCTACTCCTTTAAGCTTTCCCTTAGGCAGAAATCATTTCAAGAAGTCCTTTGGTTCCAACCAAAGTGAGTTACCTAAATTAAAGGTAACGTTTTCTCTTAAATTATTTTCCTTTATTTTGCTTCTCCAACCCCCAAACTCTTTTTATTTCCTTTATTTTGTAACAACACCAGTATCCTCAATATACTAGGAGGTTGTTATAAGAAGGATTCAAACTACACATACACACAACTCCATCTAATGGATGATGAACATAATGTTTCTGTGGATGGAAAACTAACGCCTCACAAAACGATGATTGTTCAAATACATCTTATCGCCTCTCATGGTGGCCATTATGATGGAACTGTAATTAAATATGATATTAATGATATATATTTTATATATAAGCTTCTGTAATTCCATTTTATTTCATACCATTATTCGTTTCATGTTGTATATACATACGATAATTTCATTTGAGGAAGTGCGGACTACCGCCCCCTTAAAATGATATGACTCGTTCATACCACACATGGAACGTATAAAGGATGGTGTTAATGAACTTAAGTAACATATATAAAATATTATATTATACTGGAATAGTAATATACCTATGTATCATTTGGATTCAATTCTTTTAAAATAAAAATTAAATGGAAGTAGCGCTCGTGCGTACGTACGGACTACCGTCTCCACGAACGCGGTGAGATCCATCCTCCATCGTATCCATTCAAGTCTTATTATCATTTTAGGGTTAAAAATAATGTTAATATCATTCTGATTATGAATAAGATTTAATCTATCCATTACAAACATGTCTTACGTAACCAAACATTTAAGAAGAACGAATCGATTATCACCTGAAACAACGATAATACTAAGATATTATTAATAAAGCAATGTTAAAAGATCATATATGATATCATATTAATGTATATGATTCTTTTATAATTTAATAACAATTATTTCACCATTATACAGGAGGTTAACCTACCCCAACCAAGGAAAAGTACAAGGTAAGGGTTTATTTCCCAATCTCTTCATTATCCGAGGTTGTTTATACGTAATAATCTACTGGGATATCTTTATCATCCACATCCATGTTTCTTAAAAATGTATTTCAAAACATTTTTACTATTTACAAGAATATGGGTTAAAGTCATTTATACCCATGTTTGACTTTTTATAAGAGGTTTATAAAGGAATCTTTCCGTCGTTTTCAAAACAAGGTCCTTTTTAACCTTTTCGACAGAATTGAGGTAAGAATGTTTTTTTAACTTATACGGAGGGTGCGGTAATTTTACGCCGTTATAAAATCTTCAAAGCTTTACTTAGAAGATTATAAGAATATTTTCAAAGAAAATGTTTTATTTTATATGGATCTTAAATGATTTCAAAATAAAAGGAGATATTTCTTTAAAAAGAATTTTGATTTCATCTATGTCAACATCCTTTGACGGATTTTAAGATTATTTGAAGTTGATTTATTATGATACAAAACTTCTATATTGTATTGAAGGTTTTGTGATATGTTTGACTATGGATGTGCTATTTTTATACCATTCATAGTTTATGGTGAAATTATTGACATTTCATATGCTAGTTTTAATATGAATGTTTATGTTATGTTTAAACCTTTTCATATGGGAATGCATTGGACTTAATAAGTGACGGGTGGAGCCCGCTATAGCTCCTCGATGCATCGGTAGGTCTCATGAGACAAACTAGTGTCTTGGCACAAGTCCTTGACAAAATCTTATTTGTAGTCTTGGCACGAGGCCTTGGCTATGTGGTTATGATAGTCTGGCATTATGCATTCCAACATTATGAAAGTGGTTATTGATTTTGCATGTGATTATTCGATTAGTAGAATATCCATGTGAATAAGTAAATGGAATTATTTCATTTTACTTTTGCCATACTATGTTGAAGTTCATGTTTAAAAGGATTCTGTTTTAGTAATTCATTGCCTTAAATGTTTATGCTTATTTTGAATGTTCCGCTATATTGTTATCCTTACTGGGCATTTGAGCTCACCCCTTTTCTATGTTTTATTTTTCCCAGGTAGTGAAGAAGTAAATTATGATTGACTTGCAGGGATATTATGAGGGGTTATTAGTGTGGATATGAAGACTTTGTTGTTGTTGTAGTTTTTCACTTTGAAATGTAATGTAAAACTTTATGAATATATCTAGTGTTTCCAAGGCTACTAAACCAATCGGTCTTTCGAGATTTGATCTTTCTTGTGATCATGCCAATGTTACGAAGTAATGCACCGACTCTGGGAAACTGGGGTCGGGGCGTTACAATAGTCATATATGCACAGTATATGACTACAGAACATATATCAAGAGAAACACAAACCAGATATACTCAAAACCCAAACCCAAGGTCTAGAGACAAGTCACACAACTGCATACCCTCGTAGGGATTCAATTCGAAGATTCCAAAAAGCACTCGTTCTGGGAGAACACACTCCATGAGTCTTAAAGCTCTGATGACGTCTGTTCGAGAAGTACCGTTCGTCGGGAACTGTCACGAGAGGTAGTTACACTCCTTACGGGAGACACACTCCTGAGTGATAAAGATCACAATAGATGGATGCACTCATTACGAGAGACACACTCTTGAGTGGGAAAGATCACGATACACAGATGAGCATCACTGCCAAGGAAATGGCGGATACCGCGACTCAACCAGAATTCACCTACTAAGTAGAGGATCGATGCCCATTGGAGTTGGTCATGTCTATGCCTAACTCTACCTAGGGAAAATAATGTATATAGGATCTCAATCTGAGCCTCTCAGATGGATGCCAGACTCTATCACAGAAAGTCCTGCTGAAGGGATCATACTCCTGTAGAAGGAAACGATACCTGACCTTAAGGGGAACGAGAAGAAGGGGCACTAACCCAAAAAAACATGTCCAAGATATGGTAGAAAATAAGACCATGACATTTTTTAAAAATTACACGGCGTGTAGAAAATTTACACGTCATGTCATCTGACCCCGAGTACTTCCCGTGTACAACGGCCTGTTTCGTAAGGCTAGTCATGTATAAAAGTTAGTACACTTAATGTAGTACTGTGTACATTCCGTGTTTGGGTGCTTGGGATCGCCTTTGTGTACGCTATCCATGTGCCCATACATGGTCTTCAACCCGCGTACTCCAACCCCTGTGATCGGTACATGGGGTGACCCACGTTAATGGCCTCGCCTGGCTGTGTGATGGAGTACACAGTCATGTACTCCATCCCATGTCCATCACAACTATAAAAATACCCTATACCAATGGTTTGGAACCATTGTTATGGGCCTCAAAACCATTGGTATAGTCTATATCAATAGTTTAGAGAACCATTTCCAAGTAAGCCATGAGGATAGGTCTATACCAATAGTTTTGGGAAAACCGTTGGTATAGACCTATACCAACGGTTTTGAATACTGTTGGTATAAGTAATATGAAAATCTGTACCAATGGTTCCATAAACCATTGGTATATGTAATTCAAAAAATAATCATCTGGTGGGTTTTGATCACAGCACCTCCCATTTGTGATTGAACGACCTAACCACTAACTTAACTTACTTTTGTGAACATAATTTCATAAATATATATATGTATTATCAAAAGTATTTTAAATATTGATTTATTTAATGTTCACTGTAAGAAGATTCCATTAAATATACATGTACCTATACCAATGTTTTTGGCCAAACCATTGGTATAGGTCCAAATTAGTGAACCTATACCAACGGTTTGGCCAAACTATTGGTATAGGTCCCCCCTATACCAACGGTTTATCCAAAACCATTGGTATAGGTCCATATAAGTGACCTATACCAATGATTTTGGCCAAACCATTGGTATGGGTCCAAATTAGTGAACTATACCAACGGTTTTCCCAAAACTATTGGTATAGATCATATTTCCAGTAGTGCGTGTACCCCCTGGATACACGCAGATTCTCGTGTTGCTGCCTTTTCCATGTTGTACATGTCGTGTTCTAAAGTTGTGTAGATCATCCCATGTCTGTGTACTCCAAAAAATACACACCGAGCTTCAGGGGAATTCCAAAATGCCGTGTGACCAGGGTCACACTCCATGTGATTCCTCTCTGACCCCCAAAACCCAAGCCACCACCAGTACTACACGACGTGTTCTTCGGAAGTACACGCTATGTATTCTGGAAATTTCCAGAAATGCGGACCTCACCTTCGTGCCTCCAGTGATGCCATGTTCATCAATCCGGTCATCCGATCGCCATGGAACACACGGGTTTTGGTTGCCCCGACACCACGAAGCTTCTTCCGATGTTTTTGGACCTCCGATCGGCCCTGAAAACATGTTTTGATCTTCCTGCATGAAGAACGCTCGAAGAACAAACTCTTTCTATCCGAGCTAATTTGTCGTCCGTCATGGTCGTCACACCTCTGTAGGGTCGTTGCGATGTCTGATCATTGGTTTGGGATCATTGTGTTACAAGACGGGTGCGCAATGATCCATTGTTCGTCACCCTGTGAAGAACGCAAAGAACATGAAGAACACGAAGAACGTGCGAGAAGAAAAGGGGAAAGGAAAACCAATCGAACAAATTTGAAGAATGAACCTCCTTATTCGTTTGTCACAGCATCGATACACTTCCATTAATAAGCTTAAATGGAGCATGAATCAACAATAATAATCAACGTGTATTAATTACCCATAATCATACCAAAGAAATCCCTCCTGCAAGAATGTACGAATCCGCGGATCAACATGTTCATGGTTAATCTGTGCTCGTCGTTTAAATTCAAGAACATGGAAAGAGGAATGAAATAACAACCCCTAACATTAAGAAATGATTGATCATTGATCAAAGGGTCGCGCTTCCATAATCTTCAAGATCCTTCAACTTTGTTGGCGCAACGATTCCCCACATCGACCCGTCGGCATTCGTTGCTGAGGGTTTTTCCCCCACACTGCGCAGATTCTACAGAGATTTCTCTCAATCGTCACCAACGATCAATATTCGATTATCCAAATAAAAACGGAAACATATTTGACATCCCATTATGATATGGAATTAATGTGTCAGCATTGTTATTTATGAGTCATTATGAAATTACTTTAAGTAAAGAAACATTTTCCCCATCACTGCACTACAGTGGATATTTCAAAAAGAAATAAAATAAAATGTATGAATTTATTTTATTTTATTTTACCTAAAATGTCTGAAAATTAACTTTCTACCTCAACCTACGCCGGTCAAGTTTAGGCTTGTTCTTAGGTAAATTCGTTATTCTGGACGTAATAGTGCCCTCATATTTTTAATCCGGACATCCGTTTGGAAACTGCCATAGCCGCGCACAAGTGCCGACTCACTTAACTTAAAGAATTTCAAACCACCATTCCGGGCTCACTGGACCTCAGAATGATGTTCTGTTTTCATGCTCAGTCTTGAAATAATCCCATATAATATTTAATAATAATACATGGAAAAATCTGAGACATTAAATTCTCCCCACCTTGGGTCTTTACATTCCCGATAATCCAAAAAAAACCTACTCAAAAACATGTGGGTACTGGGCATATATTTGAGAATCCCTCTCCCACGTTCTCTCCTGAAGATTCTCATGCTACCACCGAACACGCACCAAGGGAATTGATCGCCCACAATGAATCCTCTCTTGTCGATCCCTAATCTCCACCGGGTACTCAGCAAATTTCACTCCATCCTCGATGTCCAGCTCCCCCCAGTCGATGATGTGTGATGGGTCATGCACGTACCTTCTCAACTGCGACACGTGGAAGACATCATGTACCCGATGCAGCTATGGTAGTAGAGGTAGGTGGTACGCCACCTCTCCAACTCTGCGCAGTATCTGGAAAGGTCCAATGAACCTCAGAAATAACTTTCCACCCCGGCCAAATCTCGATAACCCTCGTCGAGGTGAGACCCAAAGAAATATGTGATCTCCTTCTTTGAACTCCTGTGGTCTCTATCGTCTGTTAGCATAAGTCTTCTGCCAGCTCTGTGTAGTCTTCATCCACTCCCGAATGATCATCACCTTCTCGGTGGTATCTCACACCAACTCTTGACCCATGAGTGCTAACTCTTCGGGGTCGGTCCAGAAAATCGGTGACCGGAAGGGTCTCCCATACAAGTCCTTGAACAGTGTCATACCAATGGTGGAGTGGTAACTATTTTTGTACGCAAACTCCACCAGTGGTAGCTGGTTCTCCCAACTATGAACAAAGTCCAGGACACAGGCTCACAACATATCCTCTAGAACCTGAATGGTCCTCTCCGTCTGACCATTTTTCTGGGGATGAAACACTGTTCTCAAGCATAGCTGAGTCCCAAAAGCCTCCTTCAATCCCTTCCACAACCAGGATGTGAAATAGGCATCTCGGTCTGAGAATATTGTATAGGGGATTCCATGAATCCAAACTATCTCATGCACGTAGAGGCGTCCCAAGCTCTCTTCTGAACTCTGCTACCTGATAGCTAGGAAGTGGGCCGAATTGGTGATTCGGTCAATGACCACCCAGATGGAATCATGCCCCTAAGATTTCCATGGTAATCCGGTCACAAATTCCATCTCTAATCACATCCCACTTCTAGTCTGGAACTTCCAGGGGTCAGTTAATCCCGCTGGAACCTGGTGCTCAGCCTTCACCTGCTGGCATATGAGGCATCGGGAAACAAACTCTGCTACTGCCTTCTTTATGTCTGACCACCAGAACTATCATCAGAGATCCTGGTACATCTTTGACACTCCAGGATGTACCGCCAAAGGAAATATATGAAACTCCTTCAGGACCTCTTCCCGCAACACCACTGGTACAACGGTGCGTCCTCTGTAAAAAAGTACATGTTCCCTACCTTGTAAATATCCATCAAGAGCATATACTATGGATAACTGACCATGTAAATCCTCAAAGTCGACATCCCCAAGTTGTGATTCCCTAAATAATTGTAAGAGTGGAGGGGTGAGAACCATCGACTGCAGGTAGGCTGCATATTCTCTGTCCATGAAGGACAATTGCAACGTGGTTAACTGCCATGTCGCCTCACTCAACAGCTGTGAGATCGACCTTCTACTCAGAGCATCCACCCCTTTTTCCCTTTCCCAAGAGTATAGATGATCTCTAAATCATAGTCTTGGAAGAACTATAGATAATGCCTCTGCCTCAGATTCAGATCCTGCTGCAAAAAAATATACTTGAGGTTCTTATGGTCATAGTAGATGATAAACCTCTTTCCCATAAGGTATTGTTTCCCCATCTTCAATGCGAATACTACCACTGCCAACTCGAGATCATGGGTAGCATAGTTATGCTCATGTGGACTAAGTTGGCATGAACCATAAGCGATCATTGTATACCTCTTCATCAGGACACAACCAAGCCTGGTCCCAGATGCGTCGAAGAAAACTATGTACTCGACACCCTCCTCTGACAATCTCAAGACCGTGGTGCTCATCAAGCTCTGTCTCAACTGTTCAAAAGCCTGCTGGCACTTCTCCATACATATAAAGGTTTTCCCCTTCCTGGTCAAGGTTGTCATCGGTGCTGATATCCAGGAGAATTCAGAAATGAATCTTTGATAATATCCTGCCAATCCAAGGAAGCTCCGCACCTCCATTATGCTTCGAGGTGGCTCCCATGCTAACACAGCCTCCACCTTAGCCAGTTCTACAGCTACTCCATCTTCCAAGATGACATGTCCCAGAAAGTGGACCTCCTAAATCCATAATTGGCACTTTGAGAGCTTCCCATAAAGAGGGTGCTCCCAAAGTATATCTAAAACCATCTGTAGGTGTCTCTAATGCTCCTCCTATGACATCGAGTACAAAAGGATGACATTGATGAAGACCACTACGAACCATACCAAGTACGAATGGAAGATATGTTTTATCAGTCCCATGAACACTGTAGGGGCGTTCGTCACACCTAAAGGAATCACCAAGTACTCATAGTGACCGTAGCGGCATCTGAAAATTGTCTTTGGTATGTCCTCATCCCATACTCGTAACTGGTGATAACTAGATCAAAGTTTAACCTTAGAGAACCACTATGACCCTCTCAACTGGTCGAAGAGGTCCTCGATTCTCGGTAGTGGATACTTATTCGTCACCATCACCTGGTTTAGGCACTGGTAATCCATTCACAACCTCAGACTCACGTCTGTATTCTTAGAAAACAAGACTGGGGCCAACCAGGGTGAAACGCTGGGTCTCATGAAACCCTTACTCTGCAATTCCTCCAACTGCACCCTCATCTCACGAAGCTCTTCAGGATCCATCCGATATTCTAATAAGGAAATTGTTGCTGTCTCGGGGTGTAAGTCGATGCAGAAGTCGATTTCCTGGTGGGGAGGTAACCTTGGAACATCTTCGGGAAAGATGTCCTCATACTCTGCCACTACTACTGGGAATTGGGAGCTCACAACATCCACTAATCTGAGGGAAAGTCTAGCCAACTCATGAGTTATTGGATGCACCCTCCTATACATAATCCCATTCTACACTTCCTGGGTTTCTCTTTCTATGAAAAAGGAAAACCCCGTTCCATCACGGCGGACACACCACACTCTTCGCCTAAAACAGTCAATCTGGGCATGGACTGAAGATAACCAATCCATACCAAGAATGAAATCATAAGGCCTGGACGCTACCACCAAGAGGTTACAACCGAAACTCTCGCATCCAAGGGTAAGATCACACTGTCTGAAAAGGTGTGTGATTGTCGAGTCTCCTCTCGTAGGTGTATCCAAGAGTAAGGATCAAGTCAACAGTTCTACCAAAATCTCGAGGTTTCGTACAAGACATGTGGATATAAAGGAATGACTGGAACCTGTGTCTATAAGTACAGAAACTAAGGTAGAAAAGACAGATATCTCACCTCGAATCATCCCTGGAATCCTTGGGTCATATGCCTCAACTGCATGTAGCTATCCCCGTCTCTGTCCCCTAGCTCCCTGAGCCTGGTGCGAAACTCCTGGGGGTGGTGGTGGAAGTAAGTCAAAGCATATGACACCACCCATAGCTCTCCCTGCTACTATGCCATGTTCTCCGCTTGGTGGGTCTGTCTACTCCACTATCTACCTCTGCCTCAGTGGCCCATCCACCACTTCCCTTTCAGTATCTCGACGGGTCGGACAATCTCTAGTGATATGTCCCCTACCTTCGCACGCGTAGCATCGCTTCTCCTTAGGCTGACTGGATCTAGTCTGAGAAACCTGGATTGTCGATCCTTTATCCTAGGTCCTCCTATGACATTTCCCATATCCAGATGCATGTGTCTGATGTTGGCTCCCTGTTGTCGGTGTCTCTGCACTTGTCCGCCTTCTACTGACTTTCGTCGGCTATCTATGCTCTTCCAAGAAGCTCTCAATCACCAATGCCTACTCGATCACTCTAGAATAAGTCAAAATGCATATAGGATTGACACTAGCTCGTATGTCTCATTGTATACCTTTATCTAAAGTACTAATCCATGACCATATCCATCGAGTACCGGGGGAGGTTCGTGAACCTCGATGAATAGTTAGCTACCGTCATACTGCCCTGCTGGAGCTGAAGAATCTCTTGGATGCGCACAGCTCTCAGGGTAACTGAAGAGAACTCCTCCCTAAAGAGTCACTTGAACTCCGTACAAGAAAGAGTATCCTCCTCATGAGTCTATGTGGTTAGAATCCACCATCATTCCGCCGAACCCTGAAGAAGGCTCTCCCATGGGATTACCATCTGGTCTGCTGGTGTCCTCACTAGATGGAAAACTCTGGTCACAGACTCAAGCCAGTCCTCAGCCGCCTAAGGGTTGGGCTCGCCTCGGAACCTGAGGGGTCTCTGTCTCTGGGACTCATAAACCACACTAAGCCTACACCCCTCACCGGTCAGTACAATAGGTACCACGGGCTGCTTCACTGGTAGTGGCATAGCAGGTGCACCACTGGGTGGCAACGCCTGGGAACTGGTCCCTGTATCGAAGCCTCATTACTGAGGGGGTTATCCTCGTGAACGTGATGCTAAATCCCAGGGGTTATGTGTCGTGGAGGCATCCTATATTGAAATAACATGTACCATGGTCAATGAGTATATCTGGATAGCTGACACAAAGGATATGGAAAACACAACCCATTCCTACATGATTCACGTACCATTCATTTTCCCCACAACCAGTGCTTTTGTGCACCGAGTCGAAAAGTAGGTTATCAGAGTCCTAGTGTATGGATATGTCAGCCGCTGCACCAACACTGGAGTCTATGGCCTGAAATTCGAGATCGAAACACTTAACACTATTCCCCAAACCCATCTCACAGACTCTTGGTCCTAATATAGAACCGACCACCTCTGATACCACTTTATCACAACCTGTCTCACTAGGGCCTGCGCTGTGACTCCCCAAGCCAGCCTCCAATAGGCTAGGGGTTGGTGACTAGCACCGAGTATGCATATTATTAACATTGGAGGCATTGCCCTAAAACTTGTACACACGCACACATATCCAAGCCCACAAATGCTGAAATGTAAAAACACTATGGAACAAAATGCATGCATATAAATAAACCCAACCAATAGAGTATGCTGGGAAGTAAAGTACTGAACGTAAACTGGGCCCGAATACAATCCTACCAAACAAAGAGTCTGAAAACTAGAATGTCCAACCTGTTAACACAAAGAGGTACTAGGAATTCTGCTCATATCCGAAGGAGCGCCTTGGCCTGTAGGGAACTCAGAAAACTCGGTCTTGTCCCGGTCTGCCCTGGACTATGTCAAAAGGATTCTTATCTTCACAAGACACAACACGTGTGGGAAAGCCCGTGTAGGGGTGAGTATAACAATACTCAGTATAGGACCCTGAAAACAAACAAGCAGTACAAAAAGTAAAGGTTTAGTCATCTAGGCACAGTATATTTCGACAAAACTTATAGCAGGAGAAACACAAACCTGATATACTCAAAACCCAAACCCGCAGTCTAGAGAAAAGTCGCACAACTTCATACCCCTGTTAGGGATTCAGTTAAAAGATTCCATGAAGCACTCATTCTGGGAGAACACACTCCATGAGTCTTAAAGCTCTGATGACATCCATCTAGGAAGTACCGTTCGTCAGGAACCGTCACGAGAGTTAGTTACACTCATTATGGGAGACACACTCTTGAGTGGGAAAGATCACAATAGATAGATGCACACATTATGGGAGACAAACTCTTGAGTGGGAAAGATCATTATACAGAGATGAGGATCACTTCCAGGGCCGTGAAAGATACCGCAAATCATTTGGATTCCACCTGCTATGTAGTGTATTGACGCCCGATAGAGTTTTTCACATCGATGCCTGACTCTACCTGGGGTCAAGAATGGATAGAGGATCTTGATACGGGCCTCTTGGATGGAATCCTGACTCTATCACAGAAAGTCATGCTGAAGGGATCATACTCCTATAGAAGGAAACGATACCTGACCTTCAGGGGAATGAGGAGAAGGGGAACTAACCCAAACGAAACATGTCCATGATATGGTGGACAAGAGGACCATGCCATTTTTTAAAAAGTACACAGTGTGTTGAAAAGTTAAATGTCATGTCGTCTGACCCAGGGTACTGCCCATGTACAATGGCCCATGTCGTAAGGCTAGTTGGGTAGAAAATTTAGTACACGACATGTATTACTGTGTACATGCCGTGTATGAGTACCTGGGATTGGCTCCGTGTACGCTGGCCATGTACCCGTACACGGTCTTCAACCCGTGTCCTCCAACCCATGTGATCGGTACATGGGGTGACCCACATTACTGGCCTCACCTGGCTGTGTGATGGAGCACATGGTCATGTACTACATCCCGTGTCTGTGTACTCCCTGGATACACGCCGAGTCCCGCATAGCCGCCTCTGCCATGTTGTACATGTCGTGTCCTGAATCCATGTAGATCACCATGTGTCTGTGTACTTCCCAAAATACACGTCTAGCTTCTGGGGAAGTACAACATGTCGTTTGACCAGGGTCACACACCATGTGATTCCTCTCTATACCCTGAAACCCTAGTCACCACCAGTACTACATGGCTTCTTCTTCGGAAGTACACACCGTGTACTCTGGAAATTTTCAGAAATGTGGACCTCTGCCGTCGCGCCTCCGGTGATGCCTCGTTCGTTGATATGGTCATTTGATCACCATGGAACACCTAGTTTTTGGTTTTCCCAACACTACGAAGCTACTTCCAATGTTTTTGGACCTCCGATCGGCACTAAAAACATGTTTTTATCTTCCCGTGTGAAGAATGCTCGAAGAACGGCCTCTTCCGATATGAGCTGATAAATCGTCTATCATGGTCGTCGCAACTCCGTAAGGTCATTGTGATGTCGGATCTTCAGTTTGGGATCGTTGCATTGCAAGACGGGTGCGCAGTGATATGTTGTTCATCACCCCACAAAGAACAGGAAGAACGTGAAGAACGTGAAGAATTCATGAGAAGAAAAGGGAAAAAGAAAACTAATTGAACAAATTTGAGGAATGAACCTCCATCGGCATTCGTCACGGTGTTGATCTACTCTCGTTAATAGGATTAAATGCAATAGGATTCAACAATAATAATCAACATGGATTAATTCCCCATAATCATCCCAAAGATATCCCTCTTGCAAGAACATACGAATCCACAGATCAATATGTTCGTGGTTGATCTGCGTTCATCTTTTAAATTTAAGAACGGGGAAAGAGGAATGAAATAACAATCCATACCTTTAAGAAATGATCGATCATTGACAAAAGGGCCGCACTGCCATCATCGTTGAGATCCATCAACTTTTTTGGCGCAACGATTCCCCACTTCGACCCATCGTCATTCATCACTGAGGGTTTTGCTCCCACGCTCTGCGGATTCTCAAGAGATTTCTCTCAATCTTCACCAACGAGCAATATTCGATTATCCAAATAAAAAAAGGAAAAATATTCGACATCCCATTATGCTGCAGCATTAATGTGTTAGCATTGCTATTTTTGAGTTATTATGACATGATTTTAATTAAATAAACAGCTACCCCGTCACCACGCCGCATTGGATATTTCCAAAAGAAATAAAATAAACTTTGTGAATTTATTTTATTTTATTTTACTTAAAACCTCTGAAAATTAACTTTCTCCCTCTACCCGCGCTGGTCGAGTTTAGGCTAATTATTAGGTAAAGTCTTCATTCTGGACGCAACGGTGCCCTTAGATTTTTAATCTGGACATCCATTTGGAAATTGCGACAGCTGCGCACAAGTGCCAACTCACTTAACTTAAAAAAGTTCAAACCACCATTCTGGGCTCACTGGGCCTCAGAATGATGTGATGTATTTGCGCCCATTCTCGAAATAATCCCATATAATATTTAAAAATAATACACGAAAAAATACAAGACATTAAAATATCAAACCATAAGGTTAATATTTAGACCCCCTACCTTTTTCTCATGATCCAACAACACTTCAAATGGTTAATTCCCATGAGGAAGAAAATGCATATGATTTCAAAGAGATTCTTAGATCAAAACTGATCATGATCAAAACAAAAAACACAATTGGCCATAGTATCTAACCAGAATGATTGTAGAATAAGGAATAACCTAAACAAAATGAATTACCAGGAATTGATCACACAAAAGGGACATCCATAAGGAAATTTGGAACCCAAAAATTACTTAGAGAATGCCTTAGGGGTGACAGGAGAAAAGATACAATGGATTAGATTGAAAATCAACCATACAACATATTTAAAACTATATGTTGGGCATTTACTCTATGTGTAATATGGTTACACATTGGGTAAATTTTTTTAATGAAATTATCCAAAAAAACCCATCACCTTATATTTAATTTATTAAAACCCATGAACAATTACACAATGTGTAATCCATTTACATGATGTGTAAATGTTTTATAGTTTATTTTTCATACCATTTTCCTTTTAAACTACCCAAACCCCATTTAAGTATTATCAACTTACCAAGAACCCATTGTAAAAAATTGTCCCATTTATACTTGGACTCCATTAACTTAAACGATCATACATCCCAGAACTTTTGGTATTTTTCTCTAACAAAATATCACTTTCACAAAACAAGAATCTAACACCAAGGATAAAACATAAAACTCAGAGGGAAACATACCTAGAAAAATATGGGATCTTTCACACACTACCACTTT
The DNA here is from genome assembly GCA_963277665.1 of Viscum album. Taxonomy (NCBI): domain Eukaryota; kingdom Viridiplantae; phylum Streptophyta; class Magnoliopsida; order Santalales; family Viscaceae; genus Viscum; species Viscum album. The sequence continues at coordinate 122,369,923 of OY728133.1, read as the reverse complement.
CTACATCTTCATACTGAAGGAAATGGCAATGACACATCCCTTTCTAAGAGTGTAGGAAAACTTGAAGTTAAAATACTATAGATAATTGAACCACCTCATCTGAAAAATGTTTAGGTCCCAATATGAAAAGATATACTTGATTATCTTATCATCCATGTATATTAAAATCCTCTATCCTAATAGATATTTTCACCATCGTCCCATGATGTTTACCATAATAGCTAACTCCATATCATGATTAGGTTAATTCCACTCATTTGGCCCCAACTATCTGGATCCATAAGCACCCACTTGATCCTCATATATCAAAACTTGTCTAATTTTGACTCTTGACACGTCATATTACATGGTATACTTGTTACCTATATCAGGTAATGTGAGTATTAGTGTTAAGTTTTACCAACTCTTTAACTCCTAAAAAGCCTCCTCATAAGTTTCTAACAATAAAACTCACCCCTTTATTTGTTAGCCCATATATCAGCACTTCCAAATGGGACATGTCCTAGATACAACTCTATCAATAAACTAATAGATACAAAAAGATTTGAATCTAAAATAAGTTCTTGTGAATTTTTCAAGATAAATTGGGTGAAACCTTATTTAGGTCCACTAACACTCGAGCCTCCGAGATAACATGGAACTGGTAGTGCACTTTGTCAATCCAAAAGTTACATTTAGATAGATTTGTGTATATTTGATTCTATCTTTTTGTAATTAGGATGATATAAAGATATTGGGAACTAACATCAAAATATTGAGAGTATACAAATATTCCATCGAAAAAACACCTCAAATTGATCTAATAATGGATCGAATATTTGATTCATCAAGTCCATGAACACCACTAGTTAATTTTTTAAATCAAAATGAATTAACATGAACTCATATAATCCATAACTAATCCTAAAATTAGTGTGGGTTATGTTTGATAGTCTCACACTCAACTGATGTCACCCAGACCGTAATTTGGTCTTAGAGAATATTTGGGAACCTCTCAGCAGATTGAGGATATCGTCAATGTGTGGATGGGGATAACATTTTTTAACCATCATCTAGTTCCATCTCTGATAATAAAAACACAAATGCAAAGTTCCATCATCCTTCTTGAAGAAAAGTATAGGGGAACCCCATGATAAAGTACTAGGAAGTATAAATCCCTTTACCTCTGTATCTTACAACTACACGTTCAAATCACAATGCTCTGTTGACACCATCCTGTATAGTGGGATAGAAATGGTTCAACTCCCAAAACAAAATTGATTCTTAACTCAACCTCCCACTCTAGTAGTAAGTTATAGAGATCATCAAGAAAAACATCCCAACAGTGGTCAACTATTGGAGGAGAAGTTCTCTATTGTAACTCATCATCATCTTGAATAAGACTCGCTATCTCGGTCGTGAGACAATCCAATCTTCACTATATTGGCCCAGCACAACTAGCCTATAGATCTCAAAAAGCTTGGTGGATATATTTTTCATAACACCCTAAGATTTTATAAAATATTTTTTAAAAAAATAAATTTAATTTCTTCAATATCTTATGATACATGAAACATAGAGTTTAACCGAACCATGATATATTATTAAAATATTATTATTTAATGTGATAGTTAATTTATAGATATTTGATTGCTGGGTATGAAGAAAAATAAATATATAATGAAAAAAATATTTTTTATATAAATATAAAATTAATTATTTTATTATCAGTCAATTGTTAATGAATATAAAAACCAATGAAAATAAAGGATATTCTTTTCTAGAAAAAAATGTTTTATGTATCACATGTGTTATTATATTAATAAATTAAATTGATCAATATTGGTGAATAATTTTAATGAAATATATATTATATATTAAATCAAGTGTATTATCACTCATCTAATATTTTTTTTAAACATGGGATAAGGATAAATATAGTTTTATGCTTAAAAACTATATTTCTTCTAAAAAACGATTTTGTCATATTCTGCATGATTAGTTTAAAATTATTTTTTTTAACTTTTAAAAAAATTGAAAATATTAAATTCATTTTTTAAATCAATTCATCAAAATTATATTAGATTGAACTTTTGAGAATGTTTTAAAAGATCGATTTTTCAATGAATAGTGAAAAATATTGATTTTTATTAAACAAATGTTTTTTAATTTAATGCATTTTCAAAGTTAAATTTTGTTTTAAAATGTTTTTAATATTAAAATTTGTTCAATTTTATTATTATAAATCAAATTTAGTTCATTTGAGTCTTTTTTTTTGAATTTGGATATTAAAATCTTTTATACTTAAGAAAACTTTTTCTTTAAAAAATTGTTTTCATCGTGTTTTCAGGTTTAGTTTTAAATTAAATTCATCCAATTATGTTAATTGAATTTATTAAAATGTATTAAATATTTTTAATAATATTATTTATTTTTATTTGATAAGTTAAACTTAATTTTTTATCATAATTAATAGTAAAAATAGTAAAAATTGATTACTCTGGTTGAGGATAAAACATGGTTTTTCACATTACATTTTCTTGTGTTAAAATTAATTTTCCACTAACATAATATTTTTATTTGATAAATTTTATTTAATATTTTTTAACTATTTGGTCTAAATTATCTAATAAGGATTTTCTGATTATCAGGATTAAAGGATAAATTGTCTAGGTAAAATCTAGTTATGGTGGTGAAGATTAAAATGGTAAAAGATAGTGAGCTTAGAGGTAAAGGGAATAACTTGTTTAAAAATGTTTCTATGTTAAATTTGGAGGTTTTTATAGAAATTATATTATATACATTCCATTTTTTATCAATTTTTGAGTAACTTTGTTTGAGAGTGACTTCCCAATATTGAATAGTTTTGGGTATTTACAAAAATGACACTACTTCTCACTTATAAATGGGCACAACACATCCTCTTTTAATAAATCTTAAAAAGAATACTTATTAATACATGATATAAAAAAATGAATTACTTAATTAAATTATCATGTCCTATAGGCATTGGTTTTATTATAAAACCCTCATAGTAAGGCATTTGGTGCAAACCTAAAGAGGTTGTCTCAAGAAGATGTATCATTCTTAACTGAGTGTTTTTGTTTATTTCATATTCCACCTCTTGAAATATTAATAAACTACTATAAAATAATAAAAATAGTATATAATATATACTTATATGTTACTATGTTAATTTTATAACCTATACCTATCTCCTCTTTCATCAAAAGGAAAACAAAATCGTCAATCATGTGTACAACAGACTACAACCTTACAAGCTAATGTAATTTGTTTTCTATCACCACCTATCACAAATATTTATAATTATGGATTTAATGTATATATAAGATATTTACTAAATAATTACACTTATTTAGTTATAATATCACATCTACCTTCATAACTTCCAATCTGTTTGAAAATGATAATGTCACTTGTGCGTACGTATGGACTATCGCCTCCACAAAGCGATGTGGTTCATTTTTTCATTCCTATTTTACATGGATGGTAATAAGGATGGTTTTTATGAATATATATTATTTATATGGTATAATATTTATTTTATAAATTTTAATTATTTTTTACATTTCTATCATTCCATTCATCAGAAAATGAAAACAGGATTCATGCGTACGTACGACATACCGTCTCTATGAATGGTGTAATTCATTTTTCAATATATAACAAATTTTGATTAATATTAATATTTATATAATGAAATTATATTATATTTATATCATTATTAACATTATAAATATTATTTATCCATGATCAAATTTTAACAACAAATACTACTGAAGGAAAACATACATGAAAAATGAAGCAGTTATCACCCAAAATAATGATTTTAATAAAGAATTGTTAATAAACAACAGATAAAAGGTTATAATTAATTAATATATGGTATGATGCATATTATTATGGTTATATAATATATTTATAATATACCTATATTTATTATACTATATTTTAAAACATTTATGGTTAAATTTAAGACTTGCGGTAATGGATTTTCATCTCACTTTTATTTCCATGGGACACATGTTGTATTCACCACTTGTTTCTTTTATATAGTGTATATAATGAACATGAATTGGTTTTATGATAATTATAATAAAAATTATGGTATATAAATATCCATATAAGTTTATTTATTTAATGGATATTATGATTCAAAATTTACCAAAGTGGTAAGGGTTTTATGTTACAATCTCTTTGTTTATTAGGATTGTTTATGATTAAGTTTCCTATGATGAAGTATTATAATATATATATAAATAAACACATAAATTTTATTATACTTAGGTTATTTCTATAGATTTAATTTTTTCATTTATTTTTTCTGTCTTTAATAACTAAATAGTCCTAAATAATTTTTTTTAAGTAAAACCAACTTTATTTCTCCCTTCGGTCAAAAATACTTTTTTCTTCCATATAAATGTTTTATAAAAAAATTATGATTATTTTTAATATTAATATATGATTTTATAAAGTCATTTTTAACCATTATTTATTTCTTATGAAATGTTTTAAAATTAATCTTTTTTAATTTTACATAATTAGGTACTTTTTTCTTTTTAATGAAAATGTTAAAGTAATCTTTGTTTTAACATACATGAAACGAATGAAATTTCATACTATTCTGATCGGTCAATTCTTTGAAGATTCATCTTCAAGTTTCAATGGTTTTTTTAATAAAAATTTTTCATTAATATTTATAACATTTTTAGATTTTTAATAAGTGATTTGATATTTTAAAGGAAAGTTTCCCCAAGAAATGTTCAAAGTGATATTTTAAATAAATTTTTAATTTGAGATGCAATATATTGATGTTTACTAATCTGAAATGGGGAAATGATACAATGATATCATCATTATTATTTTTATGGACGTTTTATAATTATGATGATAATATTTTTATGAAACTGGTTCATTTTACATGGGTTATGCTATGATGTATTGATGAAATGATTATTAAACCTATTTCTTTTCCACAGGTTATGTCCTAAAGAAATGTTTATGAAACTTTTCTTTATATGTTTTATGATATAATTACTATTTTAAGATATAATGAAACACATTTTTATGATTTTTATTATGTGATGGGCATTCCTATAATTATATATACCTCTAAATCATTGGTAAAATATGAATATATCACGAGATTAATCAAATTGTAATGGGGAGGGAACCCAGTTTAGTAAGGTACTATGACTACAATGATAGTCTTGGGAGTGAACCTTGAATACTAAGATTGTTTAGGGAGTGAACACAACCCACTATGATAGTATTTTAAGTGAGCCTTAACTACTAAGGAAATTATTTTCAATTTTTATGTGTATTCCACAAATCTAAGTCTTATGCCAATGTTATTATTTATAGATCATGTTCTTTGATTCCTTTATAGTCCATATCTTAATGACAACAAATATTTATGCTACGAATCAAGATTATGATCTATTATTTGTAGGGTATGATTTTAAATTTTTATTATAATATTCTCATACTCAGATTCTTATGTTTTGTTCAGGTGATATTTGATATCTCTCTTGTCTACACTAACTGAGAATCTGAGATCACACTTTATTATGTTTCCTTTCCTCAATTTATGAAGAAAAATATTATGTAATATAGGTATAATAAGGGTTATATTTATTAATAACTTAGTCTAATAAAATTTAATTCACTTATGAAATAGTTGTTTATGTATCCAAGTTTCCAAATGCACTCAACATTTATGGTCCATGGGTGTGTATTTGTGAAATGTATTGATATATTAATCTAAAAATATGTAATATTTATATATGAAAAGATTAGTGTGATACAGATTCCCTCTTATAGTAATAGGAATGTCACAATACTCTAGTAATAGTCATCATGATCCTGGTATAGGAATATCCAATCCATACCAAGAATAAAATTAAACCATGTCATCTCTAATACAAATAGATCTCAGAGGAAATGGTATACACTAATTTCAAGAGAAAAATATGTTTCATGTATAATACCTTTTCATAATACTCCCAATTATGTGTTAATGGTCATAAATCTATCCATTAACTCCACAAAAAACCCAATCCATAATAAAATTGGGCATATATAAACTAATGTGATACTCATGTATCAAAAACAGTGCAAGAAAGGGTAGATGATACTAGAACCATACCTCTGATGATGAAATGTACTATATCCAAACTACTTTGAGTATAATATATAACATATAACTAACTCACCCCTCTACCCTAGGATCTATTATAACTCACATTTGATGCTCTCTCTGACTAAAACTACCACTCCTATATTTGGGTACATGATTCCCTACCCAAAACCAAGCATCAGGTGGAACTCTGACTACCTATTTATTGAGTGGTAGTGGAGTCCTTCCAAGACTCTTATGCCTGACCTAATCCAATAAAACCACTAAAATACTAATTTTTTCTATAGAAAATTTTTATATGGCCCATCCTAACATAAGCACAACACTCCACGGGAGGGTAAGGAGAATGGAAGTTCCTATAGCCAGCTTTACAACACTAAAAGCATTTTCCTTAGTCACAGTCTTGTGATGGTTGTCTGATTCTCTAGATTATCTACCCCTTATACATCCTTAGCAATAATTTTCATATAATAGTTTATTACCACATAAATAATAACTCCCTTATTTTCATATTGAGACTGTATACCAGCCACTTGGGTCCTCTTTTAGGATCCCTTTCATGATGAGATCATGATTCATCACATCAGTGAAGTTTCATAGCTAAAATACATTCACCAAAAACATTATATTGTAATTAATCCCATCACAGAATCACATTATTCTGGAAATATAATCATCTACCAAGGATGGAGAAAATTTTTTAACCAGTTAAAATTTCTAACATAGTCCATTACTGACATTCCCCCTGCATCAAGTGCATGGCCTTCTTAGCCCCATAATCCCCCAGTGTCTCTGGATAAAAGTGTCTCGTTAGACTTTCCTTAATGTCCTTCTAGGTAAGCTCTTATTAATATTATAATTTATATATGATTTCATACCAGTAGTTGGCCGGTTATGGAGTATATAAGCATCAATTTTTACCCTCTTATATGTGAGTGTCTCAAGGTACTTGAAGATAACCTAGATAAACTCAATCAAAAACTCAACTGCCTCAGGGCCTCCCTCCCTAGTGAACATTAGTTGATACTAGATCTGTAACTCTCTGGTTATAATAGAAATTTATGGTATGGTGTGAGAAGTATTCTTCCCCATGTATCGCATGACCCTCTAGAAACATTCATGAATACGATCATCCATCGGGTTCCCTAAATCCACAGGAAGTTCTATATTAGCTATATAAGGGTCTGTAGGTTACAACTCTACTAACACTCAACCCAAATATAACATGGAGGTGTTCTCTCTAAAACGTTCAATATTCCCCTCAAATTATAGGATTCAAAAAAATATTACCACATATGATCAAGACAAGAATAAAGAACCGCTGGAACAAGGTTAATCTTAACATGGATTAACAAGTGAATTATCATGTCATAATGGTTTCTTTCATTTATTTTTTTCAAATAAATCAATGGATTATTTTTCATAGTTCAAATATGAAGACATGTCAAATGAATAAATATTTCCCTAACATGAATAATATATATCAGTATATTACCCTATGTGCCTACTATGATGCATTTATACTCACAACATGTAGTACTATCCCACAAGTAAAATTTTAAAAAACAGGAACATTACATGAAAATTGAATCACACAAGTTGAAATCACATCCAAATTTTAACAAGAAAACATCAAAAATATAAATCTCATCCCCAGGTACTTCAGTTTCCCCTTGGACATATATTAGTTACTCCAATGAATGAGATCATTTCTAAGCCCCAACACATCATAGTCTATTTTTTACCTTTCCCAAATAGAAAATTAAAAGAATATACTTAAGATCTAATACCACTTTATAATATCCCTAGCTTGTTTCACCCTCGAGTGATCGAGTTGGGTTGATATGATACCTCAGGCACACCTCCCCATATACTAGAGGCTATAGAACATAAGTGAGGGTGTAAAGAATATAGTGTGGAGACTATACCCTCGAGTACATAGTTGAAATAATAGTAGAAATCAGATGAATAATGAACCCTGAAACTCAAAAACAATAAAGAATAAAACCAAAATAATTAAAATAATTATAATAAACCATGTCATTTTATACTGAATTCCAAACTAAATGAAAAGTTGAAAGTTATATAAAGGAAAAAATAAAGTATACATGATAATATAGACTATAAAACCATAGTCCTAAACCCTTGATCAATCCCATATAAATCCTCCAATACCATCCACAAATAATCAATCAAGTATGGGGACCCTTTCCCTTTTCCATACCTACATCCATGAAATCTACTTGGGTAATAAATAGTGCTCCAATAGTGTTTGAGTATAACTCAGTTGACCGAAACCTATGATTTCTAAACAATCCAATATTAATATATAGTGCATGAAATGGTTTGAATAACTTGGTAGTTAATTAATAAATTAATGAAGAATATAAATAAACCTATCAACCCTCAAACTCTAGATTTAAACTCGGGTTTATCAAAACATTCTTTGGCCTAATTTTGGAGGTCTTTGTCACATTGTGAATCCTTCTTCCTAGAAAAGACCACCCATACCATTGGAAAATTCTACTTTCTAGGGTGAATCGCCAATATTATGTCTCATGTAACTGAACACATCACCCTCAAGCATCAATACTAGACTCTTTGTGGATTCACATTCTATATATGCTTATTTGTTTCCATAGTGCAATACCATACCAAGGGAAAAGGTTACCATGTCATATTGGGATCTATATGAATTCCCATGCTAGATCCGCTTATGTATTCGTAAGACTCAAGACCATGCCAAGGGAAATAGTATCACTAGACCCAATCAAAATTCCAATGCTACAACCACTTATGTTATTATAGGACATAAAACCTTATTTTAATTCCTATGATAAGTCCAATTTTACAATTTAACAAAAAATGAAACAATTTGATGCATCCAAGTAAACAAACATTACAAACATGTAAGGATAATATATACTGGTTAATTTACTCAAATTAATAATTATAAAATATATATATAATTATTCTAGGTTACCAATTATCTCATATAATTGTAATAAATTACCATTACATGTATCAAATAATTCCATTTACCATTTTCAAATGAATCTATCCATATTTCATCATGTTATCATGACATAGACCATTTCATTCCAATTAGCTAATTCAATATGAGAGTTTCTATATCAATTCAATAACTATAATTAATAGGTTAAGCTAAATCAAAACCAAATTCAAATTACCAAGGGGCTCTATGTTAATTCTATTCAAGTTCCAACCTATATTCAAGTGTTGGAACACACTCTGGGAGGATAAAAGTCATAGTATCATTGAAAATAGACCCAACAGGGTCTGAGGGAGGCTTGTGCATATGGTTTCACCAGATAGTGGATTACCAATTAGGTTTGGTCATGTTCATGGAGTGTCATTAATATTTCACCTATTTTTCATAATTCTAAATGATATAGATGTTAGGGAGTTTTTCTATACCATCAGTGTAACACCCCAGGTAAATAAAGAATATGACATTTTTATATTTATCCTTATTTTTGAATAAAATATTGATATGACTTTAAAGGGGACGCTATGCTCGATGGCGTACCCAACACGCAACAACGAGTTTCTTGGGAATCTTACGTTGCACTCTAATAATAAAATAATATTATTTTAAATGGTAGTTAACATGTAGTCGTTGTAATGGAGGGAATGGATAGAAATAACTAAAATATGATTATATATGTTTTTAAATGTTTTTACATTTATCCAATAAAGGATAGAGGATTAAAATACGGAAAGAATTCAATTTTAGGCGTATATGCCCTAGTTTTCACTAAAGGTTCACTTATCACCTTTTGATGTTGAACCATCATTAAATATAGTTTTGTTCACTCTTAAACATTATTTTGGAAAAAATAAAACACTTATTAAGAATCGGGACATCAAAGTTTACTTTGTGTAAATTTTTGGTATCTTTCCGATAAAGTTCATTTTTTTAATGAATAGTGTAAAATGTTGTATTTTAATTCAAAACAACTTTTTAATATAATTTATTTATATGATTAGATTATATTTTGAATTGGTTTTAAAGTGAAATTAGAAAATATTTTTACCATTAAATCCAATAGTGGTCGTTGGAATTAATTTCACTTTGAAATCGGACTTAAACTAGTGTCAATCATTTGATACTTATTGTTTCATAAAAACACGCTATTTGTCATGACAGCGGGAATTAATTATCAAATTAATTAATGTGACTTATATGTTTTTAATTTTTTAAAACGGACTTCATTTTTGAATTCAGAATATCAAATATATCTTAGGGTGAATTTTTGGGATTTTTCTGAAAAACTTCAATTTTTGATGAATAGTGAAACCACTAAGTGGTACTTATAAAAACTGATTTTCCATTTAAATGAAATTTTTCCATCATTGTGTTTTGATTTTAAAAAATCCGACATACATGTTTGTCATTAAGAAGTAAAATGTGGTTCAATGAGATTAAAATAATTTTTTGGTGAATAGTAACTTATTAAGTTTTTAATCGCGATTAGTGGTAATTATTGTAGTTTAAGGTAAAAATAATGCTTTAATAAAATGATATGAGCTTGACACATGTCTTACCCTCATTGGTTGTGTCATGTACGACCAAGACAAGCCATGGGTCAACTTGGGGACCCCATGGATCAACTTTGGTTGGGAAATGACATAAATAACTTTTTATTTAATGTAAAAGTAAAAATGACACAAACATGATATGTTTTACTAAAACAATTTTTATGTAGGGTTATACAAGTCAGATTTTTTGTTATAAATATTCATTGGAAATCTAAAACGATTTCCTACATCATAGTAATTTTTTTTAATTTTTATACATTAAATAAATTAAATTATTTATGACATCATAATGATGCAACGATGACATCATTATCTGACGATTTAAATAAAATGGAAAGATAATGTAAAATCTATGAACTAAACATGTCCAAAACTTATTGGATTAGTGTATTTCGAAGCCTTATCACCTTATCCACGAATTATATCAAAGTGGGACCTTTTAAAACCGAAACACATTTTCAAATAAAGTAATATTTCTTACTTTCCAAAAGTGCCCCTCCTCTCCTCTTATAAAAGGCCCCCACCTCTACCTCATTTCACACACTCCTCAAGCCTTTGGCTCGGCCAAACCCTGCCCATTTACTTTATCCACATCCCTCTCCTCATCCTAGAGTATTCCCTTTGGGAATAATCTTTTCAAAGGAAGCCTTTAGGCTCAAATCAAAATGAGTTACACTTTTAAAGGTAATTCATTCTCTCATGTTTATTTGTTTTATTTTGCTTCTCCAACCCCCTAAACTCTTTTTATTTAATTTTTTTGTAACAACACCAGTATATTAAATATACTAGGAAGTTTTTTATAAGATTTATTCGAGATACACTCTCACACAACTACATTAAATGGTTAAATAACATACGGTTTCCGTGGATCGCGAAATTCTGCCTCCCGAAACGATGATTGTTCAATACTCATTTAACACCTTCAAAGGTGGCCATTATGATGTCACTATTTTTATATATGATATATAATATGTTTATGTTTTCCTTAAGCTTATGTTTTTTTTCATTTTGGGAATACCTTTATGGTTTCCATTATGGGTAAACACGATATCTTCATTTAAGGAAGTGCGGACTACCGCCCCCTCAAAGTGATTTGATTCGTTAAATACCATATTTGGGACGTATAAAGGATGGAACTATGATATTATATATGATATTATACTGTAATTATAATATACCTTTATATCATTATTATTCCATTCTATAAAATACGAAATATAAATGAAAGTAGCGTTCATGCGTACGTACGGCTTACCGTCTCCATGAACGGTGCATTTCATTTCTTACCTCTAAATGATTATGTATTGTTATAAATGCATGAATGTACTGGATATATATGAAATATATGATATCTACATCATGAATACAATTCTGTATATAATAAACATTTGGCCACACGAACAACATGTAATTGTAAGAAGTCCACTTTCGACTTAAGAACCAAATACCGACAAAATGAACATTATTAACTTAAATGATTACATAATGTTTATAACATGTAAATAATTGATATAAAAAGAATAATGAACTTGGAAAAGGTTCTTAATCAAGTATAAATTAACTAATGTTTATTATTCAGGACGTTAAAGAACGATCGAGTCATGTCGGACTCGAGGTAAGGGATCCTACTCCTCTCTTTCTTTTTAAGTACACACTTTTATGTCATTCCTTTTAAAGCTCATATTTCTTGTTATTGAGATGATCTTTTATATTAATATTACTGTAATTTTTATGTTCATATGATGAGATACCCTATTCTCTCTCATCAATCCTTTTTGGAAGTTTTGAGTGGCGCCGTTAGGCTGCCAAATTTTCGTAAGAGATCTAACCTCTCTCTTTCTTTTTAAGTACTCTCCTTTTTGTCACTTCTTTTAAGCTCCTCTTTGTTATGTTGGGTGATTTTCTTTTATATTCATCTTTCTGTAAATTCTATTTTAATATGATGGGATACTCTATTTGATCTCATCAATCCATTTTGAAAGTTTTAAGTGGCGCTGTTAGGCTGCCGAGTTTTCGTAAGGGATTTTTCATCTCACTTTTATTCCCGTGAGATTTATGCTACATTTGCCACAATTTCCTTTTAGTGGTGAATGTACTTCCCATTATTCTACTCTTTGTGTAATATACTTTCGTTTATGAGTATTTACATCAATTATTTATTGTCCTTCTTTCATGGGGTGTATGTTTTGAAAGATACCCAAGTCGGTAAGGGAACCTTTCACCCTCCTCTTTTTAAAAAGACTTCATTTTTGTTGGGTCTTTTAATTTACATATTTTTATGTTGGTATATATTCTCATATACCCGTATTGGTGTAAATTTTATGTCCAAGTGATGAGATAACATTTTTTTTATCTCTCATAAACTCATTTTGAAGTGACGTCGTTAGGCTGTCAAGGGAACTTCATAACCCAATTTCGATTTCTTTGGGTTCAACATGTAGTTATTGAATATGTCATCCTTTGAATATGTGTGAAGGAAATTTTATTTTTTAACACTTAATATACACTTATATTGGGTGTTTTTATATTTGTCACAAATAATTTTGAGATTGATTCACCCTTAATTTAAGGATACCTTCTTTATAAGGGATTTCATCACATTTGACATTTCTATTGAGACTTCATTGTTGTTATGCACCAATTCACTGTTATATGGTGTATATATTGTCCTTTGTAGTATTATATCATGAATCCATTTATTATCATGATATTATAAAGTTCTGACTAAATGTTATTCCTCGATTATTGTATTCAAGTGCCTCTAATTTTGGTAAAACCCCTTTAACCAAAATATCGCTTTAAATGTTTTAATTATTTGTTCTTATTAATATCCATGTTTTCAAAATGGTTTTAAGGATTTATTTATATGGATATTAATGGTTTCAAATTTTAAAATCTTCAAGGTGGTATGGGACACTTTGATTCAAAAATCTCTTTATTAAATGTTTCAAATGGTTTTGGAAATGGTTTCCTTTTGAATGGATTCATTATTTCAATATACTAAAATGTTATATTGTGATTGAAATGTGGAAATGTTATGTTTCTATTATGCATGTTTTATGTGATATGGTTCTTGGGCATTATTATGAATACGGGTGGTTCCATGATAAACTAAGGGTGGGTGAGCCCGATAAAGCTCTCCAATGCATTGGGTAACGCGAAGGAGTGAAACGTTAAGGTTTCTCCGAAGAGATTTAGGGAATATACTGTGATGGGTATTCCAAACGTAACCAAGAGGGTTACTCCCCACGTAAGAATGTTATGAATTCCTCAAGTTACCTTTATGTCTTATGTTTTCTATGATTTATTCATGGTTTGATGAGGTATGTTAAAGTGCCTTTGTTTTATGGGTAAAGTATGATTTCATTCTTATGTATATATGAACTCATGTTTCCTTTCTATATTTTTATAACCCTTACTGAGATTTTTATGCTCATCCCAAGTTTTTGAAATGTTTTTCATAGGTCAAGGTAAAGGTACATGATGTGATGATAGTGTCAAGGATGTGTCAAGAAAGAATCCATGTTTTATTTTCAAAATGTTTCCGTTGATGGGAAGAATGAATACTGTCTTTTATGTAACCACTTTTTTAAAATGTGGAATGTAATGCAAGTTTCATGATCTAATTCTCTAAAACTCTAAACCTGAAAAGATCCTCAATGTGTAATCTTGTAATAACTCAAGATTAAGTATGGTTTAAGGCTGGGGCCTTATAGTTGGTATCAAAGTTCGGTTTAGATAACTTTAGAGGTTAGGGTATTCTCTAAGCATAAGTGACATTACCATAATGGTTAGGATTTCAGAAAGAGTCTTAGTTTTAGATAAAGTGAATGAGTAAGTATATCTTATTTTTTATCTTACTCATTAGTACATGATGGTTTTGTTGATATACTCACACTGACCTTTTTGGTTTTAGTAAATGGCTGGATCTAGCAGGCACCAAAGTAATAGTGGATGTGAAGGAAACTGTGACAGTTTTTTGAGCAAGCAACTGAATGATATGGGAGCTGCAATGAGAACTCTTGTGATTATCCTCAACCAACTATCTGGAGTCATTATTGACCACATAAACCTTGGAGATTTCTCTAAGGCATCATATATGAAAGAAACAAATCCCTACGGAAGTACAGGTAATAATCATAAAGGTAAGTGTGTTCAAAAACCTATGTGTCAAAGATGTGGAAAGAAACACCTAGGAAAATGTTTCAAAGGGACACAAATATGCTATAGATGTGGAAATGAAGGTCATAAAGCAAGAACCTGCCATGGAAAAAGGAAGCATCCAGTTGACTCGAGGAAAGGGAAAGAAGTTATTTATGAGGGATCAATTGAATGTTTTAAATGTGGTGTGCATGGTCATTATGCAAACACATGTCCTATGAAGAAGTTTCGTGAATGGGGTCACCAAGAGCGTACCAATATTCGTTTACCAATACCTAATGCCATTCCGATTGAGTATGAAGAAACTGACAATGACCAATCAAAGGTATGTACTATTTCATGAATATTGTTTTCCTATTTTGGAATCTTAGGATATGATTCATGATTTTGTTTGTAGGAAAGATGTATTTTGGAATAAGTTGGAAAGGAATGGATAATGAATCATGAAGAATGTTGAATGAGTAAGATGTCAACACATAAGGGCTTCAAGAGTTATGGTGAAATTCTTAAGAGTATTAAGTCTCTTTTGATGATGGGGTTACATTAGAAGACTTTTTATATTATGTGTAACCCTGATGTTTAATATAGGCAAATTTTATCCAAGTAATAGTTATCTTTTCTTTTGTGAACATAGTTATAAAGAACCATTTGGGTTTATATGATCCTTACTTTTGAGGTAATTATGGGTTACTATATGTTATGATTGAAGTGAAAGGCATGAGATAAAATTGAGGTTAAATTATTTTATGGTTATTTTTGATGATTTTATCCCTTTTTGGGGAATGATTAGAGAATTATATAGTTTTGGAAAAAGGAAAACACGTAGACCGTGTGACTACCCATCGCGTCGGACAAAGCTATGGGAATCGAACCCACAACCAAAGTGCGACTGGTATTTATCGCCTACCACTGGACTACGTGAAGTACCTGGTTAGTTTGACTGATTCTTTTTAGTTATATGATTTTATGAATTAAGAATAAGTTGATTTTGGGTTATTTATGAAAATTATTAACCTATCATGGAGGATATGTGATTAGGTTAATTACTTTTCAATACGAGACTTTAGAAGAAACTGATGTTGTTTGGAGATAAATGTTACGATTTAACTTGGAAGACTATGTGACTAAATCGTTCAAATATTTGGGTTTCAATATTAGATTGGTTTACTTTGAAGAATATTATGGACAAATTGTTTATCTAATGTTCCTCATTGAACTTTGGGTTTTGTTGGAAAAATTTGGAGATTAAGCATAGATTTTCTTTTTAATGGGTTATCCTTTTCTGGATTATCTGACCTTGTACTAACCTTTTTGGTTTTGGTTTTGGTTTAAGCCTAAAGACATGGGATGTATATAGTTCTCTTTTGTGGATTATGTGATTCTCTAGAAGTTTATTATAGTACTCTTAATGCGAACAAGTCTTCCTAAATACTCGCCTTTTGGAAAAAATATGAGTTTGACTAAGGAATCTAGTAAAATATGAAAGTCAACATGATAAGTGATTATGTTTCCTTATGAATAAATTGCTCAACAAAAATTAACTAAAAACAAAAATTTTGTCTATTAACTTTTCCTACTGGGGAATCGAATACCGTTTAACCCATCACAAGTTTGTGATTTTCTTATTGTTAACTTTCTCCTAAACATGTTTTCTATCACTGTCCATCAGAACATGACCCTATGTTTTTTCCTCCATGTCCATGTTTTCCTACATGGAATCCTAGTATGGGTTAACTCGGTTGACCTCTGTACTTATCTTTCTTTATTTTAAAGTGATTGTTTTACCGACTCTTGTTCCGATGTGGGACTTTCAAGGATGTTTCCAAGCCCAATTTTAAAAATTGTGAGGACGCAATTCCCAAAAGGGGGGAAGGATCTAACACCCCAGGTAAATAAAGAATATGAAATTTTCATATTTATCCATATTTGTGAATAAAATATTGATATGACTTTAAAGAGGATGCTATGCTCGATGGCGTACCCAACACGCAACAACGAGTTTCTTGGGAATCTTACGTTGCACTCTAATAGTAAAATAATATTATTTTAAATGGTAGTTAACATGTAGTCGTTGTAATGGCGGGAATGGATATAAATAACTAAAATATGATTATATATATTTTTAAATGTTTTTACATTTATCCAATAAAGGATAGAGGATTAAAATACGGAAAGAATTCAATTTTAGGCGTATATGCCCTAGTTTTCACTAAAGGTTCACTTATCACCTTTTGATGTTGAACCATCATTAAATATATTTTTGTTCACTCTTAAACATTCTTTTGTACCAAATAAAACTCTTATTAAGAATCGGGACATCAAAATTTACTTTGTGTAAATTTTTGGTATCTTTCCGATAAAGTTCATTTTTTTAATGAATAGTGTAAAATGTTGTATTTTAATTCAAAACCACTTTTTAATCTAATTTATTTATCTGATTATATTAACTTTTCAATTGGTTTTAAAGTTAAATTAGAAAATATTTTTACCATTAAATCCAATAGTGGTCGTTGGAATTAATTTCACTTTGAAATCGGACTTAAACTAGTGTCAATCTTTTGATACTTATTGTTTCATAAAAACACGCTATTTGTCATGACAGCGGGAATTAATTATTAAATTAATTAATGTGACTTATATTTTTTGAATTTTGTAAAACGGACTTCATTTTTGAATTCATAATATCAAGTATAGCTTAGGGTGAATTTTTGGGATTTTTCTGAAAAACTTCAATTTTTGATGAATAGTGAAACCACTAAGTGGTACTTATAAAAACTGATTTTCCGTTTAAATGAAATTTTGCCATCATTGTGTTTTTATTTTCAAAAATCCGACATACATGGTTTTCATTAAGAAGTAAAATTTGGTTCAATGAGATTAAAATAATTTTTTGGTGAATAGTAACTTATTATGTTTTTAATCGCGATTAGTGGTAATTAGTGTAGTTTAAGGTAAAAATAATGCTTTAATAAAATTAGATGAGCTTGACACATGTCTTACCCTCATTGGTTGTGTCATGTCCGACCAAGACAAGCCATGGGTCAACTTGGGGACCCCATGGATCAACTTTGGTTTGGAAATGACATAAATAACTTTTTATTTAATGTAAAAGTAAAAATGACACAAACATGATATGTTTTACTAAAAAAAATTTAAGTGGGGTTATACAAGTCAGATTTTTTGTTATAAATAGTCATTGGAAATATAAAACGATTTCCTACATCATAGTAATTTTTTTTATATTTTTTAGACATTAAATAAATTAAATTATTTATGACATCATAATGATGCAGCGATGACATCATTATCTGACGATTTAAATAAAATGGAAAGATAATGTAAAATCTATGAACTACACATGTCCAAAACTTATTGGATTAGTGGATTTCAAAGCCTTATCACCTTATCCACGAATTATATCAATGTGGGACCTTTTAAAACCGAAACACATTTTCAAATAAAGTAATATTTCTTACTTTCCAAAAGTGCCCCTCCTCTCCTCTTATAAAAGGCCCCCACCTCTACCTCATTTCACACACTCCTCAAGCCTTTGGCTCGGCAAACCCCTGCCCATTTACTCTCTCCACATACCTATCCTCATCCTAGAGGATTCCCTTTGGGCAGAATCCTTTCAAAGGAAGCCTTTAGGCTCAAATCAAAAGGAGTTACACTTTTAAAGGTAATTCATTCTCTCATGTTCATTTGTTTTATTTTGCTTCTCCAACCCCCTAAACTCTTTTTATTTACTTCTTTTGTAACAACACCAGTATATTCAATATACTAGGATGTTGTTATAAGATTTATTCGAGCTACACTCTCACACAACTACATCAAATGGTTAAAGAACATACGGTTTCCGTGGATCGTGAAATTCTACCTCCCGAAACGATGATTGTTCAATACTCATTTAACACCTTCAAAGGTGGCCATTATGATGTCACTATTTTTATATAAGATATATAATATGTTTATTTTTTCCTTAATCTTCTGTTTTTTTTTCATTTTTGGCATACCTTTATGGTTTCCATTATGGGTAAACGCGATATCTTCATTTAAGGAAGTGCGGACTACCGCCCCCTCAAAGTGATTTGATTCGTTAAATACCATATTTGGGACGTATAAAGGATGGAACTATGATATTATATATGATATTATACTGGAATTATAATATACCTTTATATAATTATTATTCCATTCTATAAAATACGAAATAGAAATGAAAGTAGCGTTCATGCGTACGTACGGCTTACCGTCTCCATGAACGGTGCATTTCATTTCTTACCTCTAAATGATTATGTAATGTTATAAATGCATGCATGTACTGGATATATATGACATATATGATATCTAAATCATGAATAAAATTCTGGATATAATAAAAATTTGGCCACACGAACAACATGTAATTGTAAGAAGTCCACTTTCGACTTAAGAACCAAATACCGACAAAATGAACATTATTAACTTAAATGATTACATAATGTTTATAACATGTCAATAATTGATATAAAAGGAATAATGAACTTGGAAAAGGTTATTAAGGAAGTATAAATTAACTCAAGTTTATTATTCAGGACGTTAAAGAACGATCGAGTCAAGTCGGACCTGAGGTAAGGGATCCTACTCCTCTCTTTCTTTTTAAGTACACACTTTTATGTCATTCCTTTTAAAGCTCATATTTCTTGTTATTGAGATGATATTTTATATTACTATTACTGTAATTTTTATTTTCATATTATGAGAGACCCTATTCTCTCTCATCAATCCTTTTTGGAAGTTTTGAGTGGCGTCGTTAGGTTGCCGAATTTTCGTAAGAGATCTAACCTCTCTCTTTCTTTTTAAGTACTCTCCTTTTTGTCACTTCTTTTAAGCTCCTCTTTGTTATGTTGGGGGATTTTATTTTATATTCCTCTTGCTGTAAATTATATTTTAATATTATGGGATACTCTATTTGATCTCATCAATCCATTTTGGAAGTTTTAAGTGGCGTTGTTAGGCTGCCGAGTTTTCGTAAGGGATTTTTCATCTCACTTTTATTCCCGTGAGATTTATGCTACATTTGCCACAATTTCCTTTTAGTGGTGCATGTACTGCCCATTATTCTACTATTTGTGTAATATACTTTCGTTTATGAGTATTTACATCAATTATTTATTGTCCTTCTTTCATGGGGTGTATGTTTTGAAAGATACCCAAGTCGGTAAGGGAACCTTTCACCCTCCTCTTTTTAAAAAGACTTCGTTTTGTTGGGTCTTTTAATTTACATATTGTTATGTTGTTATATGTTATAATATACCCTTATTGATGTAAATTTTATGTCCAAGTGATGAGATACCTTTTTTTATCTCTCATCAACTCATTTTGATGTGACGCCGTTAGGCTGTCAAGGGAACTTCATAACCCAATTTTGATTTCTTTGGGTTCAACATGTAGTTATTGAATATGTCATCCTTTGAATATGTGTGAATGACCTTTTATTGTTTCACACTTAATATCCACTTATATTGGGTGTTTTTATATTTGTCACACATAATTTTGAGATTGATTCATCCTTAATTTAAGGATACCTTCTTTATAAGGGATTTCATCACATTTGACATTTCTATTGAGACTTCATTGTTGTTATGCACCAATTCACTCTTATATAGTGTATATACTGTCCTTTGGAGTATTATATCATGAATTCATTTATTCTCATGATATTATAAAGTTCTGACTAAATGTTATTCCTCAATTATTGTATTCAGGTGCCTCTAATTTTGGTAAAACCCCTTTAACCAAAATATCGCATTAAATGTTTTAATTATTTGTTCTTATTAATATCCATGTTTTCAAAATGGTTTTAAGGATTTATTTATATGGATATTAATGGTTTAAAATTTTAAAAGCTTCAAGGTGGTATGGGACACTTTGATTCAAAAATCTCTTTATTAAATGTTTCAAATGGTTTTGGAAATGGTTTCCTTTTGAATGGATTCATTATTTCAATATACTAAAATGTTATATTGTGATTGAAATGTGGAAATGTTATGTTTCCATTATGCATGTTTTATGTGATATGGTTCTTGGGCATTATTATGAATACGGGAGGTTCCGTGATAAACTAAGGGCGGGTGAGCCCGATATAGCTCTCCAATGCATTGGGTAACGTGAAGGAGTGAAACGTTAAGGTTTCTCCGAAGAGATTTAGGGAATATACTGTGATGGGTATTCCAAACGTAACCAAGAGGGTTACTCCCTACGTAAGAATGTTATGAATGCCTCAAGTTACCTTTATGTCTTATGTTTTCTATGATTTATTATTGGTTTGATGAGGTATGTTAAAGTTCCTTTGTTTTATAGGTAAAGTATGATTTCATTCTTATGTATATATGAACTCATGTTTCCTTTCCATATTTTTATAACCCTTACTGAGATTTTTATGCTCATCCCATGTTTTTGAAATGTTTTTCACAGGTCAAGGTAAAGGTACATGATGTGATGCTAGTGTCAAGGATGTGTCAAGAAACAAACCATGTTTTATTTTCAAAATGTTTCCGTTGATGGGAAGAATGAATACTATCTTTTATGTAACCACTTTGTTTAAATGTTGAATGTAATGCAAGTTTCATGATCTAATTATCTAAAACTCTAAACCTGAAAAGATACTCAATGTGTAATCTTGTAATAACTCAAGATTAAGTAAGGTTTAAGGATGGGGCCTTATAATCAGCCTCTAGCAACAGAGAATAAGTAATCCAAGTTTGAGCATCAGGTCTAAGATTAACACACAAATATCCTATAGAAATAAATTTACACACCTCATCAAGGATAGAAGAATGATATTATAGTAACATGGGTTAATTCATCAAACAAAGAAGAACTTACTAATTCATAGATATTTTTATTGAACTAAGGATCAAGAGGAAGAGGAATGTCATTAGATAATCCTTTAGATCCATAGAGAACCTTCCAAATTTATAAATCCCAAGTTATGGATCCATTCTTTACTAGTGCATCTCTCCCTCTTCTCCCTTTCAACTAATAGGGGAGCCCGAACATCTCCCTCAGCAATGGCCTCTTCTTCCACCTCTCTCTATCTCCCCTTCTAACACATTTTCCCTTTTCTTTTATGTTTCTTTCATTTTTGGGCTTTTGTTAGTTGCTTCGGTGTGGTTTTAGGAGGCTTTATTTGAATCTAAGGATCCTAATATCCTCCTATATACTCTTATTGTCTCTCCCATCACACTAGACCCATTATATGGTCTACCATGATGGATCTTTAGAAAGTATGGGTTTGTGATTATGTACTGATTTTCTGTTCTTTTGGTTATTAGGTTTTGTTTTACTTTTTTGGGTTTCATTTTTTGGGGTTATGGCTCTCTATGAGGAATTTTTTTGTACCTCTTGATGTTATTTTCTTCAGATATACTACACCAGACTCTATTTTGGTCTGATTTTCTTGTTTTTTGGGGGGTTTTGTGATTTTTTGGGGTGAATGTTTGATGGTTCCTAGAGATGTGACCTGCAGTTGTCCTCATCCATTAATCATGGTTTCTATTTTGTCTAGAGGTTTTATTTTCTGGTGGTTCTTTGTAGATGGAGGTTTATTTTCATGTGGTTTCTCTCACTTGGTGGTGGTTTTTGTGGAAGGGTTGTTGGTCCTTACAAAGTCATGGTTCGCTTTTTATCCCCTAGTCCTCTCACATCTCTTATCTTGCCTCTCAATTCCTTTTATTCTCTCTCGGCCGGTCTGGCATGGGGGTCTCCAGAGAGGTTTTGGGATGTTATATTTGACTAGTAAATGGTGTTCTAGGTGCGTCTTCTGTAGGATGTTCTTCTTTATTTGGATTCTCACTGCACTAATCACTCAGATGTTCTTCCTGATCCATATATAGAGGGTTGATGCTAATGTCAATTAATTTGTTTGTTTTATGGTTCTTGAATGTTGTTCTTGTTTGGTGGCTTTTGGTGATGTAATTCTTCTAGTGACAATGATGGTAATGGATTATGATGATCTTTGGTCTACTTTATATGAAGTTAGATGTGTTTTAACAATAATAGACCTCATGATTCTAGCTACATGTGACATGATAGCGATTGAGGGTTAGGTTTCTTGGCCCATGAGTATTTTGAGGCTCAATTCATGATGTGATAAATAAGATTCTATGGTTTCATATCTCATTATTTCTCTTGTTTTTTTTAATTTTTTATTTTGGATATGATAGTTTTTTGGGATCATGGTGTGGTGGCGATTCACTAACGTGAATTTGAATTTTTAATTTCAAATTTTAATTGTTGGTGGTTTTGATTTCTATCTAAACAGTTTGTGTTTGGCCAGTTTTTGGTTGGCTAATAGGTCTATGATTCTAGTTTTGGTCTATTTGTAATCTATTCCCCATTAACCTCCAAGTGTTTTTATTAGAAAATAAAAAAAGATATTTATATTGAATCCCAATTTAGGGTTTAATCAGAGGTTAAATAGTTTTTGAAAGTGGTTTCTCGGTGTGAATTACTTATCTTTCCTCTCGAATATCAGACCAATCTGATGATAATGGCTACTTAGTGGGAACCATTGTCTATTTTATGGTTTCCTCTAGTAATCCTACACAACTAGGAACCCCACCGGCTGGTCAGTGGGTTCCTAATAGGTGGTTTTTGGGTCTCTTATAGGACACCCTTTCTACCCAGATCACACAAATTAAATGGTGGTACTCTAGTAACCTTACCAGACTATTGGGCAGCCCTTCTTCTAGCTATTGGATTATAATGGTTAACTGATGGTCTATAGTTTTCTCCATACTTTCTAACTACCACTATTCGCTTCCATCCTTTTCTAGTATGGCTTCTATGAACCACTGTAGAACTCAAGAATAATATTTTTCATGTATAAAAAGTCTTTATTACGAATTTTTAAAATGATTTAACCAAACTCAAAACTTCTAAACCAAAATTTTCAAGAGGAATATACCTATTAAAATATGAGATCTTATGTAAATTTTAATGAATGTTTCCATATATCCTAATTAATATTGGCACAATTTAATTTAAACAACACAAATGAAAATTTTCTATGATAATATAACTTAATAAAATCAACCAAATTTCCATATTTACCATCATCTATAAGTGTAAATATACCATTTTTCTATTTTTTAAGACCTTCTTTTTGATTGAAAATATGAAACATGAAACCAATGATATTGCTAACACTAAATTTTATAGAATGTATCAAAGGACCTAAAGATAAATAATATCAACTCAATTAAAAACATTGATTATCCATAAAAATTCATCTAAAATATTTCTACTTACAATAGATAATTATCAATATATTTTAAATATGTATTTTAATAAGAACCTACACAGTAGGAAAACTAGAAAATAATTTTAACCACTTTTTTTATCTCTTCCTTATTTTTAGTTTGATTCCTAAAGAATATTTTTATATTTTTACTTCATTATTTGATATATAAATTTTATTGGGTTTAACATATCTCTATTATAACTTTAACAACAAAATTTTCAATGAAAATGAGTAGAATTTTACAACTTCTTAACCTAAAGATGGAAAGTTTGATAATTTATTATCGGATTGAGAATGAGTTATATTATCATTATCATATCCCACTAAATTGGATCTTTTATATATTAAATATAAATACCTTGAACATTAGGTTATGAAATTTTAGACTAGGTAACCTTCAATAATAAAAACTTATATGTGTGATTTATTTTTCACATAAGACTTTAAATATACAAGATACCTAATAAAGGAAAGTACAAAATTAAAAAAAAAACCTTATAATTACCGATTTGGAAATTTATAATTCATTAATGATAGGAAAAAAAAGTATTCCCTCACTATGGGATACATATATCAATAATGTATTGATCATCCAACTTTAGCTTCCTTGGCCAAATAAGTGGTCAAATGAATCATCACGGTGAAAATAATGGGGAAAATGAATGAGATGTGCACTAAAGCCTACGTATTAGGTCATATCATATTTTAAGACTGGATAAAGTCATATAGTATGACTTTTATAAAATCCAAGGCTTAACATGAGCCTTTATATTTAGTACATTATATGTGATATCATATTCATACTTTAGAAATTTTTTAAAAATGTGCGATTTATCAAGGAAATAATTATTTCAAATTATAATATGTGTTAAAATTATAAATCAAATGGATGTTAAATAATATATTATAATTTGAAAAAATATATTTGGATCAAATGGATATAAATAAAGGATTTTTATAATTATGACATTTATATTATAAATGAAGTTGTTTATTAAAAAAAGCATTATTATAAACAATATGAGATAATGGACTCAATATACATGGTTTATGATTCATAAAGTTAATTAACATGTTTTAAAATTGATAAATGGATAAACAAATTATTCAAGATAAAATATTTTTTCTATATGTCTGTTAAAATATAAGGAAATGAGATTTCACCACCATAATAGGAATATTTTAAAGAATAAATATTTTTTTCTGAAAATGATTCAAACACATGGAATACCATATGAGATATGGATGCAATAGTTTATTTATTATATATTTCTACTAGAAGTAAATAATTATTTTTTCTAAACACAAATTAGTCTTTCTTACTTAGAAATATATTAAAAATAAAATATATATTCTAAGAGTTCAGTGATAATATGTTTATAATTAAATACTTTAAAAGATAAAAAATAAAAGACTATATCATTCAATGTTCAAAGTGAATGTCACTTTATATCCTAAAAGGATTAAGGGTTTTTTGAGAAAATAAGGATGTAAATAGTTAAATTTTTGACCAAAATATTTAAATGGAAATTTTATATGGAAAGGTTCCAAGAGTAATGATAATAGACATATAAATACTCATAAGTAAGAAACAAAAGTTTTTAAGATCATAATATTGGATATTTTGGGGTTAAAGAGTTTAAATATATTCAAGGATTTGAACATTATAAATATGATTCCTAATTTTCACCATTATTCAAACTTTCCTTCTTCATAGGCATTACTCACCAAAGGGTTTAGTCAGAGGTATTTAATATATATTCTCATAGAGATGTGGTGTGAATTATATAGTGATGTAATAAGGAAAATAAAAATCCTAAAAGTGTATCAAGCATGAGGATAATATATAATTATTTCCATTATGATATGTTATAAATATAATTATGTATAGTTTTGCTAAATTTTTTTTAAGTATTTTAATAATATAAAATTTATCACGTAATAAAAATGGCTATATCCACTTTGTTATTCTTTATGTTGGACACACACACACACACACACATATATATATATATATTGATATATGTATCATGAAGTGAAATGATAACTAACCTATAAAAGTACAATTTTGAGTTGTCATTAACTGATATTCTTTATAGAGTGTTATAGGTTATGAAATGTTAAGGTTATTATGAGTACAGATCTTGTATTGGGATAAAAAATATGATCTTATGGCATAAAATGAGTTTTTTACACAATATGACCAACTAAGTATACCACATGGAGTGTCATACACTATTTAATTGGTATATTATGGGTTCATGGTTCATATTTTGATCCCCCGCTACATGAGGTTGGTGAGATACTGATCATGAGGACCTTTATACTTTGATACCTTTATTATGCATGACTTTTGTCTTAGCTAGTTCGGGGGTGCTTGGATATGTTTTTGATCATTTCGTCTATCGAATCTTAAACAAGATGGGATGTGTCCTCTAATATGATGAGTTTTATGTATGCGACCTCGATTAAGATAGATTGATGAAGTTTATGTGCGTACCTAGATAGTATATATAATGTGATTATCTATTTGGGTGAGTGTAATGTGATGTTATTATCCATAAAGGTGAATGGAACATGATATGTTCATCGACCTGGTCAATAAATACTCTGAGCATCGAGAATGAATTATTTGGATATATAATATTGACATACTATTTATCTCATGTTCACTCAATATCTTATAAAATGTGATAAAATCAAATTTCATGGTTACATATAAAGAAACCAGTGGACACAAACATTAAGATACATGTATTTTAATGCGATCAAATGTAATCCATTTGTATCTTCAGTAGTGCTAAATATTTTCTAGAAAATTCTCATTTCTTACATTTAAATTTTTTTTAATTTATTTTTATTATTAATGTTATAAATTCCTAAGGCATATCAATTTTTATTTGACTAAATAGGGATTTATTTTGACTCATAGTAATGCTCTAAAAATATTTTAGAGTATTGTCCAAGGGGATTTTGTATGGATATTCATATGGTATTTTGTATTAAGTAATATATGGTCAAGTTAATGATAGCTTTACAAATGTTTTTTAGAAGATATTCAAAAATGGATTTGGGATATGGTTTCAAAAGTTATTGTATATGATATAGTATGAGGTGAAATTATACTAAGTATATGAGGATTTAATGAACATAGGATATTAAAAGAGATATGTCTTAAATACCATGTATTGGGACATGTCATATTATATGATGTTCAAGTCCCATTGTATGACTTGAAATAATTCCAAACCTTATTGTAAATCATGATATTTGGCATATCATAAAAGTATTCTCTATGATATCATGATACTTACAACCAAATGATAAAGACATAACATTCAAATCATCACCCACAAAATCTATCATTAATATGAACATTTCATGTAATAAAACACAAGGGAGATTTAGAAAAAGGTTTAAAATGATTTATAAACTATTATAATTTACTTAAATGTTACATAACATTTGAGTAAATGCATGGAGGCTTGAGGATTGTCCCTAAGGTATATTTTAATAGGTTATAACTATGATATGATGATCAAGAAAACTTTCCCAAGCCTTAATTTAATATTATCCCTCTACTTGTATCTTTATCTCTCATTCCTTCTTTATAATCAAAGATATCGACATATCATGAAGGAATGAGATTCATACCCAAATAGTTCTTGTGATTCATTTGGCTCATAGATACACCATAGTGGAGGGATATATTTTTTATACCTCTTGTGATATTCGTCAAATGAATATAAATAAATATTAAGTGTTAGTAGTGTCACTTTGGTGTAAGTTACAAACTCTTGTTTAGTCATTTTATATGTATGCGTGGTTTTAGATTCTTGCATGGAATTTCTGGTTTATGGGTTTCTTTTTTCACTACCTTAAATGTGTGCCATTATATCCTATAAAACCCATTCAATGATCATCTCCAAATTACATAGAATTTTTAATATAATTTCTTGAATATTATTTAATTCAATTTGGATTAATTTCATCTCACAAAGTTATCTAAATAATATCTAATGGTTTATTAGAACTATAATTATTTTATTAAGTAATAAATTATGCATTTTTAATGGAAGTAACTCCTACAGAAATATAATTGAGTTAATAAGTTTCAATCCACGTAATTTATAATGACTAAAATCAATACTTGTGAAATTTTACTTGAATATCCATCAGGTACATTCATTTTTTTTATTCTTTAAAGGAAAATATATTTTTTCTGATTTTTCAATGTAAAAATTACTCTAGATACTTTACATTCTCATTTTGTCATATATTATGCTTGAAATTTTTTGTATCAACGTTTTTAGGAGCATTTAGATTATTATTTTCTGTCTATATCTCATTAAAAAAATATAAAACAATTACCTAATCACACATATTCTTCTCAATTTTTCAAAAATTATAATAATAACATAAAAAATTAAATTCAAAATATGAAATTTTGAAAAATATTCTCATTTTCTTCTATTTTTGTGTTCTAGATGTATGTAATGGTGTTTGAACTCTTTTCCCACAATAATTCAATTGAAAATACTCTCTAAACTCTATACTAACATTTTATAGTTATGCCAAGATCTGTGATCTAAATAATAATTTTTGTGGAAACATCAAATATATCTTTTCATTAAATATTCACTTGTTAAACTATGCTTGAGGAGTTATATCAAGGAATCTATAATGAAACATGAAAAAAAAATCTTACTATAGGGTATTCATTTAGGATCAAAATAATTTTTATAAAATCAATAATTCAAACTACTGTGCGCATTCCAACCACACAAATTTACCAGATTTGGAAAGTCAATGATTGTGCATATTATGGATGTCAAATTTTGAATATTTTCAATTTGTATGTCTATACACCATCATTCCATAACTCATATAATTCTTTGATATGATTGTAAAGGCAGAAATCATTATCATTTCTAGGAATTTAATTTCTAGGGATAATCATCGATATGATGAATCAAGTTTCATTCATTGCCATCATGTAAGGAACATTATAAGGAATTAAAACAACTTTAAATATACTATAATTACAATATAAAGTCTTTCTAGATTTTAATAAATTATTTTTTCCCAAGTTAATATTTCTAGGATCATAAGAGAAATTTATATATAATGAATTGAAGGTATTCCATGATTTTTTATCTCTTGGATATATCATAAACTCATATTTATCATTATCCAAAGAATGATACTTCATATGATTAACTATTTTATAGGACGTAAATAACATTTTTAATCACAGTTATAAAGGAATATAATATAAAATTGTAACACCTTGAGATTTTATGATATATTTCTCTTCAAATAAATTTCATTTCTTTAATAGATTATGATACATGCAACCTCGAGTATAAATGAACCATAATATAGTATACCATTATATCATGGATATTAAATTAGAGGTGTAACATCCCAAGATTTTAATAGGAAACACTATGTGCTTGAATGAAATATTGAGTACTATGTGAAATTTATAACCAAGTTGTTAAACTTAAGTTTGTCACTTCTGTGTTTTGAATTTTGAAAATCTGACACACACGGTTGCAATTAGTATATGTTTTGGAGTCTGATAAAAAAACGTAATTTTTGTGAATAGTATCCTACCCTTATGAATAGTAACATTCCCTTATGAATAGCGATATACTCTAGTAAATAGTAACCTTACCTATGATAGTATATAAATAATATTCAAGTAAAAGTACGATATACCTATATCTTGGAATAAGAAAATAATTGTTTTAAATTTGTTGTTTTTTGAGTAAATTGTGATTTTAATTAAATATTAAATTAATCATATTTAAAAAACTATTTTTAGAAAAATGGATTTCATTTTTGGATTCTATACATCAAAAAATGGTTAGGGATAATTTTTGGGATTTTTCTGAAATTCTTGAATTTTTTATGTATAGTGAAATACGGTAAAATACCGTATATTCAAATTATTAGTTTAATACAATATTTATAACATTATAAGTGATGTAAGACCACCTAGTTTGAACTCACATTCCATTATTAGTATTTTTTCACATGAATTAAGATTATTCATAGTCTTGAGATAAAATATTATAATAATGATTTAAATCATGTAAAATACATCCTCTCCTCCCCTATAAATACCACCCTCATTCTCCTCTTCCTCCCACACCTCTCAAGACTTGAGACTTACCTAATTTCTGCCCAATAAACCTCCTAAGGATCTTCCCCACTTCCTAGACCTTCTGGTCTCACCCAAAGGCCAAAATCAAAGTCCTTAAAGAGGATCTCAAGGAAAAGAGATCAAGAGGTAAGAGATCCTCTTTCTTTTTCATGTGTTTTCCTTTCCTTTCCTTTTCTTTTATTATAGTATCTTCCCCTACTCTTATCCAAGAGGAATTAATGATCTATAAATCTTGTATATTCGGGATTTTCTCCTTTTTATGGAAAATTCATCATCATTCTTCTTCTCATCTCCCACTTATTCAAGGAATAAAAAAATTGTTTGTGATGTGTCGACTTTATGACATCGGGGATGATGTGATCTCAATTTGCATTAATTACATCAGATCTGGTCATGAAACCATTTTTATGGTTTATAAAGATAATATTATATGTATTATATCTCATTTAATGTTCTTTAACTAACTTATGTACATATTACAAAATTATTAAACAAAATAATTTCGTTGTGGTTGAAAAATCACCCGAATTATCCTAATTAATCATCATTAAATTTTAACTAATGATTCATCCACATGGTATATAACATAATTAAATATGATATAATTTAAAATTATATAAAATCATTAATAACACATAATATCAGTTTTTTATGTTTATCCAGGTTCTACACGAACTTCCATTTATGAATACAAGTGAACCATTTAAGAAAACCCTAAAAATGAACATTCCCGAACAATGGATTTGAAAACTATAACTCATAAAAAGTCCCATAAAATAACCAAATGAAACCATAATGAACCATTTTTATATACACATGGTTCTATAATTTTTAATTAATTAATCTAATGTTGTTTTATAGAACTTTAAAGTGAAGAAAGAATTCGGATACAAGGTAAGGGGAAATTCTCGAACCCAACCTTCTTTCTTCAGGTTCTCCCTCTTTCACTCCATGTTTGGTATGGGTTCTCCTTAAAAATAATTTATTCATCATTATCTTCAATTTTCTAGGATATAAATGTTCTCTAATTGATTTTGTGAAAGACCTAATGTTTTCCAAAAAAACTCTTCCTTCAAATAAACACACCCTTTTTTACTTCTTGAATATTGTTTCACTCTTCACTCCTGGTTAATGGTTCTATGTCAAGAATGATATTCCGCCAATATTTTGCGGACCGAATTTTTATGAAAGAATGATTTATTATGTGAAATATATTTCTTTACATGGGTTATTTTATGTTAAAGTTTTATAAATTTTTAATGTGGCATGCATGATAAAGTAAATATTATGATGTGACAGGTGCACCTGAAATTATGTAGCACAATATGAATGTTTGAATGTGATGGGTGTGCCTGGAATTATGAAGTGCTCCAATGCATTGGGTAAAGTGATGAATCTCCTGAGTAAAAGTGAAATGATGCGTGAACATACTGCTAGCATTGTTTACAACTATGTGTGGTAGTTAACTAAACAAACATGATGTTTCATTTTTATGAATTTCCACATTTCAAGTATTTTATTAATTCTTCCTCTTATGTTCATGATCCCTTGCCTATGTTATTTTTATGCTCACCCCATGTTATATTTTTCTTATCTATCCACTTACGGGGATTTTAGCTCATCCCTTTTGATATATATCCTCAAGTAATTATGTGTACTAAATAGTTTTAAAGGTATAATAAAAATCTAGAGAAGAAGAAATTAAATAAATGTAAACTTTTTGGGTTGTAAATAATTATGTATGGTTTGTCCAGTACTCTAAAATATAGACAGAAAAGGGTCCTCAACTATATAATGTATTGTGTATTTTTCTGTTATCCTTTATACAAAAAATATATATAGCATGTTTTAGTACTAAATTCAGAAATGCGGGTTCAGGGATTTACAATTGGTATCAGGGGAACGGTCTAGAAAACTTTGGAGATTAGACATTTTCATTTTAAAATTAACTTTTAAACTTATGGTAAATTAGGTACCCATAAGAAAATATTTTATCTTAATTATCAACATATAAATTCAGAAATATATATACAATGTATGAATTTTGAGGGTGCAATTCATTTATGTGGGGTAGAATGTAACATCCCAAGATTTTAATAGGAAACAATATGTGCTTAGTACTATATGAAATTCATAACCAGGTTGTTAAAGTTATGTTTGTCACTTTTGTGTTTTGAATTTTGAAAATCTGACATAAATGGTTGTGATCAGTATGTTTTTTAGAGTCTGATAAGAAATATATAATTTTTGGGGAATAGTAACCTACCCTTTTGAATATTAACATACCCTTATGAATAGTGATATACCATAATGAATAGTAAACTTACCTATTATAGTATATAAATAATATTCAAGTAAAAGTACGATATACCTATATCTTGGAATAAGAAAATAATTTTTTTAAAATTGTTGTTTTTTGAGTAAATTGTGATCTTAATTAAATATTATATTAATCATATTTATTAAATTATTTTTTGAAAAATGGATTTCATTTTTTAATTCTTTACATAGAAAAAAATTTAGGGTGAATTTTTGGGATTTCTCTGAAATTCTTGAATTTTTGATGAATAGTGAAATATAATAAAATACTGTATATTAAAATTATCAGTTGAATACACTATTTATGACATTATAATTGATTTAAGACCACTTGGTTCAAACTCACATGCCATTATTACTATTTGGGTCACATTAATTAAGATTATTCTTAGTCTTGAGAAAAAATATTATAATAATGATTTAAATAATGTAAAATACATCCTCTCCTCCCCTATAAATACTACTCTCATTCTCCTCTTCCTCTCACACCTCTCAAGCCTTGATCCATAGCTAAGTTATGCCCAATACACCTACCAAGGATCTTCTCCACATCCTAGACCTACTGGTATCACCAAAAGGCCAAAATCAAAGTCCTTAAAGAGCATCTCAAGGAGAAGAGATCAAGAGGTAAGAAATCCTCTTTCTTTTTCATGTGTTTACCTTTCCTTTCCTTTCCTTTTATTATAGTCTCTTCCCATACTCTTATAAAAGATTCCTGAAAGCTCAAAAAATCTTATATATTCTGTATTTTTTCATGTTCCTTGAAAATTCACCATCATTCTTATTCTCCTCTCCTACTTATTCAAGAAATAAAAACATTGTTCGTGATGTGTCGAATTACCGACATCATGGATGATGTGATTTTAATTTGATTTAATTACTTTAGATATGGTCATGAAACCATTGTTATGGTTGAAATAGATTATATTATATTTATTATATCC
The DNA here is from genome assembly GCA_963277665.1 of Viscum album. Lineage (NCBI taxonomy): Eukaryota > Viridiplantae > Streptophyta > Magnoliopsida > Santalales > Viscaceae > Viscum > Viscum album. The sequence continues at coordinate 122,336,339 of OY728133.1, read as the reverse complement.
TATTTAATGTTCTTGAACTAACTTATGTACATATTACAAAATGATTAAACAAAACAAGTTCGTTGTGGTCGAAAAATCACCTGAATTAACCCAAAGGATCATCATTGATTTTTAACTAATTATTCATCCACATGTATATAACATAATTCAATATGAGATCATTTAAACTTATATAATATCATTAATAACATGTAATATCAGTTCTTTATGCTTGTCCATTTTCTACACGAACATCCATTTATGAATACAAGTGAACCATTCAAGAAAACCACAAAAACGAACATTCCCAAACAATGGATTTGAACCATATAACTCATCAAAAGGACTATAAAAAAAACCTAATAAAAACCATAATGAACAATTTTCATGTACAAAAGGTTCTGTATTTTTAATTAATTAATATAATGTGGTTATACAGGACTTCAAAGTGAAGAAAGCATTCAGATACAAGGTAAGGGGAAATTCTCGAACCCAACCTTCTTTCTTTAGGTTCTCCCTATTTCACTCCATGTCTGGTATGGGTTATCCTTAAAAATTATTTATTAATCATTATCTAACCTTTTTTGGGATATAAATGTTCTTTACTTTATTTTATGAAAAACCCAATGTTTTCTAAAAGAACTCTTCCTTCAAAAAAACACACCCTTTTTTACTTCTTGAATATTGTTTCACTCTTCACTCATGGTTAATGGTTCTATATCAAGAATAATATTACCTCATGTTTTTTGGGTCAAAATGTTTATTAAATTATGATTTATTATGTGAAACCCATTCCTTTCTGTGTTTTATGTTGAGTTCAGGTTTTATATATTTTTAATGTGGCATGCATGATAATGTAAATATTATGATGTGATGGGTGCGCCCGGAATTATATAGAGCAAGATGAATGTTTGAATGTGATGGGTGCACCTGGAATTATACAGATCTCCAATGCATTGGGTAAAGTAATGAATCTCATGATTAAAATTTAAATGATGTGTGAACATGATTCTAGCATTGGTCACAACTATGTGAGGTAGTTAACCAATAAGACAAGATGTTTAATTTTTATGCATTGCCACATTTCAATTAATTTATTAATTCTTCCTATTATGTTCATGATCCCATGAATATGTTATGTTTATGCTCACCCCATGTTATATTGTTCTTATCTATCCTCTTTCTGGGATTTTTTCTCATCCCTTTTCGATGTATATCCTCAGGTGATAATGTGTACTAAAGAGTTTTCACGAGATAATGAAAATATATAGAAAAGGGAATTCAATAAATGTAAATGTTTTGTGTAGTAAATACTTATTTATGGTTTTTAAAATCCTCCAGAACCTAGACCAAAAAATGTTCTCAACTGTATAATGTACTGTGTATTTTTGATGTTATTCATTATACAAAAAAATAGAACGTTTTAGTACTGAATCTGGAAGTGCGGGTTCAGGGATTTAAAAGAGGTATGAAGAGGAATAACCACATTTTTAAAATTATGTATACAGGTTTTAGATAAATAAAATTTAATGATAAATAAGTACCCAATTTTTAGTAAAGTCATTCTATGCTTTAAAATTTTGTTTCCCTCAAAAAGGTTTTTGTTTCTTTGTGAGTAAATAATAAAATTAATTTCCTACAGTTTTAGAAACATTATTTCAAAATAAAAAGACCTAAATGTTTTAAATAGTCATATGAATATTAACTTAGGGTGAAATTTTGTGATTTTTCTAAAATTATTGATTTTTCAATGAATAGTGAAAAATATAAGATTTTCAAATACCATCATATCATTTCATTAAATCAAGTATTTTAAAGGTCTCATTATAACATTACTGGTAATAAAGTTACATTTTATCCATTTTATTTAGATTAATCTAATTAATTCAATTTTAATCATCAAAATCCAAGATTTTGATACAGGTTAATTTTTGTACCTAAAAACATATTTTCTAGAAATTGTTTTTCATTGTGTTTTATTCATTTATATTAAAATTAATTTCTGAAAATTATAGAAATTGTATCTTGAAATATGTATATAATATTTGGAATCATTAGTTTCAAATTATTTATATACTTCAATTTTATTTTTTTCGTTGCGAATTGTAACTCTGGTAAATATTTATCACCTCGATAAGGGTAAAATGGGTAAAACATGGTTAAAATAATGAGTTAAGGTCTCAAAATCAACCCATAACTTTTATTTAATTAATTTATAGAATAAAATCTACCATATAGATCCCAAATTCTAATATATGTCATTTTAATTCCATTTTCCCTTGATAATGATATTTATATTATTTTAAGTGAAGAAAATTCCAAAGTATCGCTCTCTTGAATTTAATATCTCTAAAATTTTTACATATGGATAAAAATATGATAATTTAGTTAATAAATATTTATTTTAAAGATAAATTAATTTTTTTATAATCATAATTTATTTTTAATTTTTAGTGATTAAATAATTACTCTAAATGCTTATGCAATGCCGTTGTAATATTTATTCAGTTAATATAAAAATAATATAAATGAAATTAAGAATATTAAAAGTAATAAAATTTGGAAGAATTATTGTGTTATATTAATTTTTTAAATAAATATAACATATTATGGATGTTTTAAAGGCTTCTATTCTAGTACTATAACTATATTGGTGGCATTAAAGTCAAATTAAATGAATAGTTTCAAAAATGACATTAATGATATTTAATGAAACATAACATTTTACTAAATTATTTATAAATTATTAAAATATTTAAATATGTAATTTAGAATAGTATATGGTAAAAAATGTCATACCTTGGCCATTTATGAGTAATTTTTACCATATAAGTAAAATTATTTCCCTTTAATATTGAAATCGTTGTTACCACGATTATGATTAAAATTGGTTAACCATGGGGTTTAACCAAAATATATGGTATAAAATGTCACAAAAACTTTGATAAATTTTATATTATAATTATATTTAAACATTAACATATTTTTATTCAAATAAATTTTCATTTGGAATCATTTTTCTTGAGAATTTCTTAATTATATTTTATTTTTTTTGTAATTCCAACTATGTCATTTACCTCACTTATAAAAGGCCACCCCTTATCTATTTTATTTACACCTCTTTGATCCTTATATCTAGAAAAAAACCTAAAAATTTATCTTATAAACTTAACTATACATAAATTATGGGTTTTTTTATTTAAATACCATTCCAAGGGTTCTTAAGAAAGGATCTAATGGAGGCCTACCGAAGAAGAGGTAATCATATTACCCAACCCTTTTCCATTTATGTCTTCTTATTACCCTTAAAAAATATGGAATTAATCATGAAATAATTACATAAGTATCATAAATATAATAAAATGTTACTATGATTGTGGAACCACTAATATCCACCCTCTATTCCATCAAATGGGAAGTGAAATTGTCACTCATGTGTGCGTGTAGACTACCGCCTCCATGTAGTGATATAAATAATTTTATATAACCATCACTCATGGATTTTTATTATGATGGGTTTAATATTTATATATGATATTTTTGATATAATTATTCTTATGATATTATAATATAATATCTACCTTCTTTTCTTCCCATCATTTGTAAAATGATAATGTCTCTCGTGCGTAAGTGTGGACTACCACCTCCACAAAGAGATGTGATTTGTTGTTAATTTTTTAATTTATAGAGATAGTAATAATGGTGGATTCAATGAATATATATGATATTTGTGGTATTATAATGATTCTAGAAATGTGAATTATTATTTTCTTTTCTTTCATTCTATCGCTGAAAAGTTAAAACATCATCCATGCGTACGTACAACATATCGTCTCTATGAACGGTGTAATTCATTTCCTATATCTTCTATTTATAGAATATTATAAATATGTATATAATGAATATATTTAATATTAATATAATAAATAAAATTATATATATTGATGAACCATAATCAAATTACAAGTATCATAACTACTGAACCTGAATTCTCATGAAAAATGAAATAGTTAGCACAAGAAAAAGAAGATTTTAATAAAGAAATATTACTAAATGGGTGTCGAAATGTCATAAGTGGATAATATATGATATTATGAGTATGTAAGTGAATGTTTTATAAAATTATAATCAATTTAAATTTATTATTTATTAGTTTAAATTACTTTCTAACCATATCAAACACATGGTAAGGGATTTTAGTCTCACTTTTATTTTTGTGTGACACTTATCATATTCCCCACTTGTTTCTTTTATGTGGTGTATATAATAACCAAAAATGTTTTTTATTTTTCGTATCATGAAATATTTTGTCATTTACATATCCATACAATATTATCTCATTCATGACATATTGACTCAAAAGTTACCAAAGTAGTAAGGGATTTATGTTTCAATTACATTTTAATTTGTATTTTTTATGCTTAAATTTCCATTGAGGGAAATTATATGATCATTTTCTGATAAATACCTTTAATTTTATTATCATATGGAATGTTTTTTTTATAATACTAATATTACTTTCATTTTCTTCTCTTTATGTACTCAAGATACAGAATGAATGTTTTTAAGGAAACATAACTTTATTTCACTCTTCAGTCGAAAATCATTTTTCTTTCATATCCATATTTTCTAAAACTTATTTCAAGAATGTTTTTAATATTAAACTACAATTTTCTAAAGTCATATTTACCCATTATTTTATTTTTAGAATTTTTTTAAATTAATCTTCTACTTGTGTTCCAAATGATGTACTTTTGAATTTTTACCAAAAATGTGAAAGGAATATTTATTTTAACATACATAGCATGAACCGAATTTTCCACCATCATGATAGATCAATGATTTGAATATTCATTTACAATTTCTCATGTTCTTTTAAAAAGTAAATTTCCCTTAATATTTGTTAAATTTTTATATTTTAAATAAGTGGTTTCAAAATGAAAAGGATATTCTCCTCAAGAAATATTCCAATTAATATTTTAAAGGTATTTTCTTATATTATTACATCCTCTGATGTTTCTTATTTTTAAATGGGGATATAATTTTTTGATACCATCCTTATTATTTCTCTAGATGTTTTATTATTATTCTGATGAGATATTTATAAAACCAGTTTTATTTTCCATAGGTTATGTTATGATGAAATGTTAAATGTTTTCATGATCTTGTGTAATACATATGAATATATTATGATTATGTGACAGGTGAGTCCTTTATATCCCCCCCAATGTATTTGGTAACAATTACTGTTATATGATATAATATAGTACATGAGAGCTTATCCAAATCCTAAAAAAAGAGGATACATGGGTCATTAAACCAAACCAAAAAGAGCATACATGGGAGGTTATCCAAATCCCAAATTAAGTTACATGGAAGGATAACCCAAGCCTAAAAGAGGGTACACTAGAGATTATCCCAAGCCCAAAGCAACTATATGGGCATTTATCCATATCCTAACATGTTATGAATGTCATAGTGGGTATCCTAAACAAAATATTTTTATGATTATGACTATTCCACACTTTATTACACTCTTTTATGACATGATATTATGCCAATGTTATATTCACATGGATCATGTTATTTGATCACTTTATACTTTATGTCTTATGAACTTCCAATTTTTTTCATGACTCATGTTTATGATATACAAATTGATATGTATTATAGAATCCCATACTTTTCAAACATATATATCACATCTTAATATATGAATATTCATTACATAACACAACGATCCATGCTATAATCATAAACATCTAATATATTTGGAAACATGGGTGCATAAACAACCGGTTCATAAGAGAACTACATCATATTACACTAAGTTATTCATAACTATCACCTTTCTTAGGCATAACATACTTAATACCTTTCTTCATAAATTGGGGAAAAGAAATATAAGAAAGGGTGACCTCAAATGATAAATAATGGTAAACAAGGGAGATATTAATGATCAATTAATCATAACATTAGAATAAGGGTATCAGAACATGATCATAACATTTGAAACCACACCATGAATATCATAGATCATTATATTGATTTATTGAATAAATCTTGGTAGTTTATAAAACATGAAAAATAATGGAATCAAATAACATGAGTCATGATATCATAATAAGAATAAGACATGAGTTTTTGGAATAAACATAAACATATAAAATCATTTCCTTTGTAGTCAGGTCTTACTACCAAGACTATCATTGTGTATTTGGTTCACTCTCCAAACTATCATAGTAGTCAAAGTTTAATCCCAAGAATATCATAGTGGACAGAGTCCCTTACTGAACTGGGTTAATTCCTAATTCTAGTTCTATTTATAACATGATATATCTATTTTTATACAATGTATTAGAGTTCTATAAGTATGATCCCACCCATAATTAAAACCATTCATATATGTACCACAATATCATTAAAAATTCATCATATCAGCATAACATAACTCATGTAAAGAAAATAGGTTTAATAAACCTCTTTTCATCGTAATCATAAACCATCAAGTGAATGAATAAGGATGGTATCATTGGATAATATCCTTATTAAATGTTAAAAAATTTAAAGTATTCTATATTAGATGTAAAATACTTTTAAAATACTAGTTTGAACATTTATTGATAAAAATACCCTTTTTAATTTGAAATCACTTATTTAAAATCTAAAAAATTACAAAATATTAATGAAAACATATCATTTTAAAATCACCTTATAAATATGTAAAGTAATATTTTAATCATTTATTGGTCATGATGGTATGAAATTATGTTCATTTCATATATGTTAAAAAATATTGTTTTCTCATATTCAGTAAAAATTCAAGAGGACCTCATTTGAAAAATGATAAGAAGATTACTTAAAAAACTAAAAGTTAAAACATGGGTAAAAATTAATTTCAAGTTCATATTATAATATTAAAAATATTCTTGAAAACATTTTTAGAAACCATTGACATGGAAGATAAAATATTTTCCACTAAATAGAAAAATAAAGTCAATTTTTATTAAAAAAACTTTTAATATATTAAGTACATAAAGAAATGAAAATGATATAAAATCATGTATTGTACAAAAAAATATAGTAGAAAAAAATTCATGAGATTATTGATAGTTATATCATGATATTTTATCATCAAAATCATAATCATAAATAATCCCGATAAACAATGTGATTGTAACATAAAACCCATACCTCTGGTTCGACTTCCTTCATACATGTTCAAACCTAATTTATAGTAAATAAATATTTATTATAAATATATTACATAACCATAATCACATATGTAATAAAATATATTATTTTTTATAACCTTTTATCACATTTTTCTTAATAGTTCTTTATTAAAATCATTATTCCAAGTGATAACTGATTCAATTTTCATGTATGTTTTAGATTGACAGTTTTGGTGCTTGAAATTTTATTTTTATTAAATTATATTAATAATGTTAATAATGATATAAATTTCATATATATTTTTTATATAAATATTTACATTCATCCATAAAATTTTGATATAGAAAAATTAATTACATCATTTTTTGAAAGGGTTGATTGTACGTACACGCGAATGTAGTTTTCATTTTTTGATAGAAGGAATGAAATAAAGATAAATAATATTTCACCATTATAGAATTATTAATATATAAAATAAATAATATATAATTTTAAAATCCATCCTTTATAATCTATGTAAAACAGAAATGAAAAATGAATAACGTCACTTCATGGAGGTGTTGGTCCACATGTGCGCATGAGCAACATTATCATTTTCCAATGGATAGGAAGGTAAAAAGGTAGTTGTTATATTATAATTCAAAAAGTATAATTATATAACAAATGTAATATATATATTAAATCCATAATAATATCAATCCATGCGATGTGGTGGTGGAAAACAAATTACATTGGTCCACGAGGAGGCAATACACCGTACACATGATGAATGGTTTCATTTACCATTTGATGATATATGATATGGATATAGGTTATAAAATTAAAAAAAATCATAGTATATTTAATATAATTTTTTTATTATCTCATCATGGTTGAATAATATTTTAAGCTGGTATAAGAATAAATAAAACAAAAATGCATGGTTAAGAACTGTACATCTTCTTCAAACAACCACTTTAGCTTAATACCTAAAGCCTTACTATGGGAGTTTTATGATCAAATAATGGAATTTAGGTCTATTTTAGGGATTGGAGGAATTTATTTTGAAGATATTGGTAAAAAAAGTCACTTTAAGTGTGGAGGTAAGAAGAGAGGGAGTGTCCTTTTATAAGTGGGGGAGAGGATCCACATGGAATTTTTAAAAATAATAAAATATATAAATATCTTATTCACACAAAATGGATATAAAATAGGCTATTAAAAAATAATAAATGATATAGGGTCTAAATAATCCTAAAAAATATGATTTAGATAATTTTATAGTTTATTTTAACCATTTTCTATTTAGTTTAACCCCCAGTAAACATGTTTTAACCTTAACTATGGTAAAATATTTTTATTGTTTTTAAAATTAATTATGAAAAACATTAAGTTGATATTATTATCTAATATAAATTATTTTTATTCCAAATATTTATTCCTATTTACAAAATTCAATTTATATTACTTGTATAATTTTATTTAAAATCAAACTCATAAATGCAATGAAAGTCGGTTTTTCATAGAAAAAGTTTTCTTAAGTATAGAAAGTTTTTATATAAAAATTCAATGAAAAATTGATTCCAATTACTTAACATGGATTATTAATAATATAATTTTACAAATTTTATTTTTTAAACTATTTTAAAACAAAACAGAAAATTTTAAATTCTAAAATGAAAAAATAATTTTTAATAAAAATTAGTATTATTCACTATTCATTGAAAAATTAATCTTTTCATAACATTATAAAAAATTCAACCTAATCTAATTTTTATGTGTTATTTTCAAAAAATGTTCATTTTAAAATATAAATTTTCTTAAATTGAAAAAATATATTTATATTATTTTCTCAAAAAAATAATAAAAACTATTTTATGGAAAACATATATATTTTTTAATGAAAATAACGACTTTACTAAAAAATATTTTCTTAATCAATAACCTTTATATATATTTATAAAATTTGATTATTCCTACTAATAAAAAAATATCCAATTTATAATGGTATACTATATTATGATTCATTTAGACTTGTGGTTTCATGTATCGCAAGCTATCAATAAAATTAATTTATTTAAAAATAAATATATCATAAAATCTTGAGGTGTTACATTTTACCCAACTTAAAATTAATTTAAACCTAATAATTATTTCAATACTATATAAAAAATTAGGATAACTCAATTTTATCACATACTCGTGTTCCCAAGTAGCTTCTTTGAATTTCTAATTCCTCTAGAGAAATTTAACCAGGTGAGTGGTCTTGTTTCATAGCAATTCATCTCTATAATAAAATATTTCTACTAGTTGTTCTTCATAGGAAAGATCGTGATCATGTAATACAACCTATAATTTTAGTACACATGAAGGATAAGGTATGTACTTCTTTAGTTGAAATACATGGAACTCATCGTGGACATGAGAGAGGTTTAGTGGAAGCACCAAGTGATAATCTATCATCCCTACTCGATTAAGACTATCTAAGGGGACAATATACCTAGGGATAAACTTTCATTTATTCTCAAATATCATAACATTATTCTATAAGGAAATTTATAGAAAATAATTTTAACCAATGTTGAACTCCAAATCTCACTGATCATTATCAATATAACTTTTTGATCGACTATGATCATCCTTTATGATTTGTTGAATAGTTATGACTTTCTATACCATTTCCTCAGCTAGCTCAGTTCCTAATATATTTGCTTCTCCAAATTCATCCCAGAATGTTGGATTTATATAATTATTTTCATATAATGATTCGTAATGAGCCACATGAGTTTTTAAGTGATATTTATTATTGTAAGAAAACTCAAATAGAGGAAGGTGTTGATACCTACCACTTTTGAATTCTGGAGAATAAGATCTTAACATATCCTCTAGGGTTTGAATGGTTTTCTCAGATTGAATATATATATGAGGATGATTAGTAGTGATGAAATTTAACAATGTATCTAGATCCTATTAAATACTTCACTAGAACATTTAGGTAAATCTCGTATCATGATCCGATACAATAGAATGTGGTACTCCATGAAACCTTAACACTTACGTAATGTATATTCTATATATATGATCAAGAGAGAAATCGTATCTGATAAAAATTAAGTGTGATGACTTTGTAAGTCGATATGATATAACCAAAATAGAATTATGGCCTTTAGACATTTTTTGAGTAAAAAACATGTTTTGATGTTGTCCAATTTCCACTCTAGTATAGGTAATGGTTGTAACATCCAATTAGACTTTTGTCTCTCTATACTAACTTTTAACATGCAAAACATCAAGAAAAAATACACTAAAATATCTATATTTAGGTTGTAACACTATAGATACTCGTTCAGATCTCTATGCATCTTTATAATTCTAGGATGAATAAAGAATGAAGAACTATGATCCACCTCCAACAGATCCTTCTTCAAATCTGGTATGGATGGAACACATACATGGTTCCTAAACCTTATCATTATATCATAATCAAGTTTGAACATAGAAACATTTCTAATCATCTTCTATTATTCCACATCTTCCTTTCGTTCCATATTAATCTTCACTTAAATAGATGGTTGGACACTGATTTCAGAAAGATAATATTTTTCCCTTCCTTTAATATTTCCATGTCCATCCTTTGAAAATATAGAAATATTGGATCTTTTTCTATCATCATCATAGATATTCTAGCATGATCCATTCAACTCCAAGCATTGACCACCATGTTTTCTTCCCCAATGTGATAATGTATTGAGAAGTCATAATCTTTGATTAATTCAAACCATATTATCTATAACATATTCAACTATTTTTTTAAATGGGTACTTAAATATTTTATATCCAGTATATATTTCAAAAATTTCATTATAAAGATACTACCTCAATATATTTAATTCAAAAATTACCATATCTAACTCAAAATTATGAGTTGGGAAATTTTTCTCATGATTCTTTAATTTCCATGAGACATAAGCTATAACCATATCATTTTTCATGAAGATTCATTCCAGTCCTTTCTTTGATGTATCACTAAAGATCAAAACCCCTTCTTCACTACAGGGTACTATAAGCATACATTCACTAAATGACCTTCTCTTTTGTTCCTTTAAATTTTATTCATATTCATCTATCTAAAGGAACATGGATACCTTTAGAGTTTACATGGTGAGTTTATTAGATATTCATAAGAAGTTTTCTAAAATTCAATGATAATATCCATCCAAACCAAGAAAACTATGGATCTCAGTCATAGTGGTTGGTCTAAGAAAACGTTTAATTTCCTCCATCATCGATGGATTCACCAACATATACTCTCTTGGTATTATATGACCCAAAAATGAAACTTTTTATATCCAAAATTCACACTATATATTTTGCAGACAACTTCTCTTTACTGAGGATCTTTAGTACAATCCTCAAGTGATTTAAATTATCTTCTTTACTCATTTAATATATTATAATTTCATCTCAAAATACTCCCAAAAACTAATAATATAATCTCTAAATACTCTATTCATTAAATCCATGAAGATATAGGGTGAATTAGTAAGACAAAATTGTGTCACTATATATTCATAATATCCATACCATGTATGAAATTATGTCTTGGTAATATCCTTATTGTTGACCCTAAATTTATGATATCCAAAATGAATATAAATCTTGGATAACTATTTAGATCTTCAAAGAATATCAAATAATCCATCAATATGAGAAATATTATACTTATTCTTGATTATAATCTAGTTAATTTATCGATAATCAATGCAGAGTCTCATTGATCCATCTTTATTCATGAAAAAAAAGAACTATTTCTCCCCAAGGTGTTGGAATTGTCCAAATAAATTCCTTTTAAATATTTTCCTTGATTTTATTCTTCAATTACTACAACTTAATCAAGGGAATTATATATAGAGTCTTTGAAATAGGTGTAGCACCAAGTATGTGCCCTACTAAGAAATCAACTTCACAAATCATTGGAAGACTAGGAAACTCTTCTATAATGACGTAAAAAAATACTTAAACAATAAGAATATAATTGATGTTGAGTTTCTTCACAACCATCCAAGAAGAATACCCCTTTTAATAGGAATCAAGACCCACATAATAAATTTGATTTATATTAGAAGTTCATATTTAAAATCACACTGATAGATGATCATAGGTTGGTTTGGAATATAAAATGTGTCTTACCTTCTTTGGTAATTGATGTTGGATTTATATATATAAATTAAATCCATTCCAAATATAACATCAAATTAAACCAAACATTGAATAATGATATTTTTAGAAAGAAAACTCCCACAAACTTTAACCAGAGAATATGAATATACTTTAGATGTGATCATAATACCATTAGAGGTTTTAACTGGTGATTCAAAATATAATTTTTGGGGTGATATTTTGATACCCTTAACAAATTTTTCAGATATAAAATATTGTAAAAATATAGAGATAAATAAGAATTCAGAAAATCTAGAGTGGATGGTATGTGTACCTTTCACCATGTCATTATAATGACCCTCATCTGAAATAGTGATCACATGATATTTCCCTTTTTCTCTGGGATTAAGATAATACTAATGTTAATCATCATCATTAACCTTGGTGTTTTACCACTAGTTAGTTTAATTTCTATATTCCTTTAATTTGATACACTAGAGTGTGGGTGGTGCATTCTCCAGAGCTTACTCTCTATTTATATCATTATCTAACTTTTTCCCATAACTTTGGAATTCAATTACCTGATGAACTTTATTTACCTAATTAAAACATTTACCAATCATGTTAAGATAATTTCCTTTATTTTTCCTTCTACACTTTTTTCATAAAGGAATTATCATCCTCTTCTCTACCAGTTTTTTATAATATTCTTTGAATTCCATATTACGTTTACTATCAAAACCATTAGATTTATGAGTAATAGTAATCACTATTTCCACCTTGATAGAAAATAAAATGATATTTTTTGATATAATAAAGTACCTTATGTCTAAATCTCTTTGGTGACTTGGTTTTGAGACACTAAACAATTGACCAACCTTACATTCATGTAGGATGATAATACTAGAAGAGTACCTCCAAATATTGTAAAATTTACCTTATAAGTACCAAAGGATTCATCATGATTATAATTTATCTCAATTAATTAATTATCTATTTTCATATGAATATGAGGAAAGTACTTATTTAAAAATAATCTCTTAAAATCATCCCACTTTATGGAGTCAATTTCTTCCAGTTTCCTTATATTCTTAATAATATTCCACCATTGATCTTCTTCACCTTCCAGAAGATAGATAGATAAAATGACTTTTCTATGCTCCAAACTATAGATAACAGAAAATATATTTTCCATGGTATAGATACATTTCTCAGTAACTAGTGGATCAGTGGACCCACTAAAATGTTGGATCCTCATGAAGGACTCAACAAAATGTTTTTCACTCTATTTATAATTTATAAGTTAAACATGATTCATATCTTTCAAAACTTTCATAATCATAGAAATAATATTTTTCATTCCAAATCCCATAACATTTGTTTTATTATTATGATAATCATTTCATTATTCATATAATTCATCATCAACATAGTTTCATTTGGTTACATCCATTGACTAAAACCAAAAAACATAGTATAAGAAATAATAATCATAGTGTAAAACCATATAATCATGAAAAATTATTTATAGGATGTCTAAATCATGACACTTTGTTTTAAATATAAGACACCTTAGGTTTTACCTAGGTAATTCATGATCATTAACTATTAAAATCTTTCATGATGACATGTAAAGAAAATGTGAATTAACAAAAACATATCACTTAGGAGTTTCAAACTAGGTGTGTAATAAGGGTTATACTCACTATGCACTAGATTTATGCATGAGATATAATTGACCAACTCTTTCGGGGTTATTACCCCTATATTAATCTATGATAAAACTATATCCAATTATAGTATCTTGAAATGGTTGTTTTTTAGGAAAACCAAACTCCTTTATTTGACATAAATTATAATTTTCTCTTATACTTAGGATTATCCAAAGTGTTTTTACTAGAGTGTTATCATCCTATTTTCAAAAGGTAACTAAACCTTTCTCTTATACCAAAAATAGTGACCCATTCTTTTTATACATGGATATCACATCTTAATAGATGAATATTCATTACATAACATAACAATCTTTGCTATAATTGTAAAGGTATCAAAAACATGAGCCATGAGGGCATAATATTTACATGAGACTTAAATTTGTGGCATAAACATAATCATATAAAACAATTTCCATAGTAGTTAAGGATTAATATCAAGACTATCATAGTGGATTGATTTCACATCCCAAACCATTTTAGTAGTTGAGGTTCACTCCCAAGATTATAATTGTGGATAGAGTCCCTTACCAAACTAAGTTTACTCTCCATTATAATCTTATTTATCTCATGAGATGTCCATATTAACCTAATTCATTAGAGGGGTATATAATTCTGGGCCCACCCTTCACATAATGAAAACCATACAAATGTGTTACATGCGATCATAAAACATTCATCATATAATCGGAACCTTAACAATGGAAAGAAAATGTGTTTCATAAAAATATTTTCATCATAATCATAAACTATCTGTAGAAAGAATAAGGATTGTATCATTGGATCATATACCCAGTAAGGATTATGAAATTTAAAAGTATTTCATATTAGATGTAAAATGATTTTAAAAGATCTCCTCGAACATTTCTTTATGAAAAAACCATTTTACTTTGGAATCACATATATAAAATATAAAAAATTTCCAAATATTAAATAAAACATTTTAATTGAAAATAAAATTGTAAAATTTTAAAGGAAAGTTAAATTAATTGAGTATTCATGATGATATGAAATTATATTCATGATGATATGAAATTCTATTCATAGTGATATAAAATTATATCCATGATGTATATGGTAAAACAATGATTCCTTTCACATATTTGGTAAAAAAATCAAAAGAAACTCATTCAAAAAATGATAAGAAGATTCTTTTTAGATCATTTTTTGAAAATTAAAACATGGATAAAAAATACATTAAAAAACAATTTGATAATATTAAAAACATTAATTTTTTTTTATAAAACATAGAAATGGAAGAGAAATGATTTTGGACAAAAGAGAGAAATAAAATCAATTTTATGTGAAACATTTCTTTAAGATTCCTGAGTACTTAATTAGAGTAAATTGAATGGAAATAATTTATTCTATATAAATAAATATTGGATTGGAAATTTCATGATATTATTGAGAGGTATATCATGAAATTTCATCATCATAAGCATAATCATAAACAATCCTGATAAAGAAATTGATTATAACATAAAACCTTTACCTTAAGTTTGACTTCCTTAATACATGTTCAAAAATATTATATAGTAAATATGAATTTATTTTACATACATTCCAGAAAAATTCACATATATATCATAACATATATGATTACTTATAACCTTTTATCACCTTCTTATTGATAATTCTTTATTAAAATTGTTGTTCTGAGTGATAATTGATTCATTTTCCATGTATTTTTTGGTTCAACGGTTTTGGTACTTGTAATTTTATTATGGTTAGATAAAATATAAAATTTTAATAATGATATAAATATCATATATATTAATTATACTCATATTCATAGTCATCCATAAAATTTAGAGATAGAAAAATTAATTAAACTGTTCTTGGTGATGGTAGGTCGTATGCACACAAGAATTTTGTTTTCATTTTTTGACAGATGGAACAAAAGAAAGGTAAGTAGTATTTCATCTATACAGAATTATTATTATATCTTATAAATTATATAAAATTATAAAAATTGTCTTTATTTCCATCCATGTAAAACATAATTGAAAAACAAATCATGTCGATTTGTGGATGTGGTAGTCCACACGTGTGTAAGAGTGATGTTATCATTTTCTAATAGATTAGATGGTAATAATGTAAATGTAATATTATAATTAAAAAATTATAATTATTTCATAAATATAATAAATATATATAATTCATTTTTATATCTATCCATGAGAGGAAGTGATGGAAAACGAATTATATTAGTTTGTGAGGTGGTAGAATATCGTACACATGATTGATGATTTAGTTTCCCATTTTATGGAAGAGAATATTTATATAGGTTATTCCACTGACATAATAATATATAAGTATATGGAATATATTGGTTTTATTATTTCAACATGATTTAACAAGATTTCCAGGAGGTATGAGAAGAAATAAAATGAAAACGCATGGTTAATAACTATACCTCTTCTCCCAGCAACCTCTTTAGGATTATACATAAATCCTTACTAGGATGGTTTCCTAATAAAATGAAGGAATATAGGTCATGGGGAGTAATTTATGGAGGATTTTTGGGTAGTTATTGTACAAACCAAATGTATATTTAAGTGTTTTGAGGATATGAGAGTGGGTATTCTTTTATATGTGGGGGAGATGTCCCACTTGAAATTTTTGAAAAGAATAAAATATATTAATGTATTATTCTCAAAAAATAGCTCCAAAATGGGCCATTCCAAAATATTAGATGATATAGAGCATAAATATCTCCATAAATTTAAATTTATAAAACTTTTATGTCATCTAAACCTTTATCTCTTTAATTTAACCCTTGGTAAACATGTTTTAACCATAACTATGGCAACAGATTTTTATTGTTGTTTCTATTAATTATGACCAAAAATAAAGTCGAACTTTTTAAATAATATTAATTATAATTATTTAAAATATTTAATCTATTTAATCAATTTTAATTTACAAAAATGTAGTAATCTAATTTAAATTAAACCACAAATGTGATGAAAATCCATTTCCCAATGAATTTTTCTAAGTATAAAGATTTTTTATTTCGAAATTCAACATAAAATTGATTTCAATAACATAAATTGGATTAATAATATTATTATTGAACTAATTTTACTTTTATAACCATTTTTAAAAAAATTGTACTTTTAAAATTATTTAAATGAAAATAAATATTTTAAGAAAATCATTATTTTTCATTATTCATCAAAAAATACATTTTACAAAAAATTCTCAAATATAAACCCTAATATAATATTATCATGTTTATTTAAAAAAAATACTTTTTTAAAAAAATTAAATGTGTAAATAAATTATTCATATAACTTTCTCACAAAAAGTAATAAAACTATTTTAAAGAAAAAGTATATTTTTTAAAGCATATAAAGACTTTACTGAAAATAAATTTTCTTTATCAAAAAAAGTTTAAATTTTTTTAATATTAGGTTATTACAATTCATAACTCTAATTTAATGGTTAGGTTACAATGGTATATTATATTACAGTCAATATAGACTCAGGGTTGTGTTTATCGAAAGCTATCAAAAAAATAAATTTACTTGAAAAATATATATCATAAAATCTCAGGGTGTTACATATATGATTTGAAAAGGTTATACTCAAGTTATCATACCCACTATGCACATTTTATGTTTAAATGATCATTAATATCTCGCTTTTTTACCTTTATAAATTATTTAAGTTCACCCTTTATTATGTTTTCATGTTCACAGAATATGAAGAAAAATTTTAAGTACGATGTTTCTTAGATTAGATATAGATATGAATAACTAAGTGGGAGATGATGTAGATATTTTATAAACAAATTGTTTTTGATTCCAGGTTTCCAATGACACTAAACCTTTATAGATCTATCATAGATTGTAATGTTATGTATTGAATATTCATTTAATAAGATGTGATATTTATGTATGAAGTACTTGGTCCACTATAGTTGGTATCATAGAAATGTTTAATTACCTTAAAAAATTAGGATGAGATAAGTTTAGTGATAACCATTAAAATAATACTATATATAAGAGAATTTCTTAAGTTATGGTAAGTAAACTAGTGTGGTTTTCCTATAAAAACATCCTTGTCTGGATACTACATGTGGACATGGTGTTATCCCAAATGTATCTAGGCATAATAACCCTAAAAAGAGTTAGTCAAGTATATCTTAGATATCATTTTGGTGCATAGTAGTGTGACCTTATTGAACACTAGGTTTGACACTCCCAAGGGATATTCTTGGGTTAACTCAAATTTTTCCTATGAACCATTATGAAATATTTTAATAGATAATGAGAATGTATGATCAAGGTTAAACCTATGGTTTCATAGATTTAAAATATGGTTTCAAAATTTAAGACTTCTCAAGAATGATTTTTTTATGATTTTCTCACAATGAAACAAAAATATTAACTTTCAATGGAAATTATATTCATTATATGGGTATTTATTCCTATTCAAAATGGGTTTTTATTTTGGATGGTTGGGGATAAACTCAAAATTGAGGAAATTCATCTTGTATGAGATCTTATTAATGTTTTTCTAGAAGATTATCCTCGTATTCCTTTGAAAAGTGGAGTTAATTTTTAAATAAAACTTATACCTACTGATATATGTATTTCAAATAATCCTTACATAATAGATCATATTAGGTTTAGGAATTCAAGAAGAAACAATAAGAGAATCTTGATAAAGGATTTATTTAGTCAAGCATGTCCCTATGGAGAGAACCTATTAATTTTGTAAAAATGAAAGAAGGATAAATTTAACTTTGTCTTGATTATTATGAACTTTTCAATATCATAATCTATAATAAGATTCATATTCCACATATTTATAATTTTTTCAATCAATTACGAGGAACTCAATATTTTTCCATGATTGAACATCAATATGGATACTATTAGTGGATTGTTGAAATTGAAGACATACCCATGACATCCTTCCATGTGAAGTATGAACACTATGAATTTATAGTGATACCATGTGGTCTTTCTAATTCTCTCGCTTCCATCACGGATATAATGAATATAGTTTTTATAGATTACCATGATATGTTTGTGGTAGTATTTATAGATTAAATTCTTATATATTATAAAATAATGTAGGATCGTGAATATCACATGAGAATTTTATTAAAGTCCCTACGAAAGGATAATTTGTATAAAAAATTTACTAAGTGTGAATTTTGGTTATAGAAATTTTTGTTTTGGGTTTATATAATCTAAATTAAGGGTATGTCAGTGGATCCATCAAAGAAGAAAGTTATTGAACTTAGGACCAGAAAAACAACTATGATTGAGATCTGTAGTTTTATTAGTTTGGATGGAAATTATTGACACTTTATGGAGAATTTATCATGGATATATAATAAACTAACCATTTTAACTCTAAAAAGAACCAAGTTCCTTCGGATAGATGAATGTAATGAAAATTTCAAGGAATTGAAGAGAATGTTAGTTAGTACACCTATTAATACTTTAACCTATATTGAAGAAAGTTTTGTGACCTATATTGATGCATAAATTAAGGTACATGGATGCTTCCTCATGCAGTATTACATAGTGATATATTATACATCATGAAAATT
Organism: Viscum album; assembly: GCA_963277665.1. NCBI lineage: Eukaryota > Viridiplantae > Streptophyta > Magnoliopsida > Santalales > Viscaceae > Viscum > Viscum album. The sequence continues at coordinate 122,316,758 of OY728133.1, read as the reverse complement.
AAAGGTTCATGAGAATAGTTATCCAAATTTTGATTTGGGGTTAGTAGTGGTAATTTTTTTATTGAATAAATAAAGGAATTTTGTTTATGGAGAATGGTCATCCATATACATGAATTATATAAGTTTTAAGTATATCATAACATAGAAAGAGTTAAATATGTTCCATAGAGGATTATTGTAATTGATTAAAGATTATGAATGCTCAATGCATTACCACCCTGGGAAGATGAACAAGGTGGATAGTGCTTTGATTCATAAGGACCATACAAGTTTTCCCATGATGAGGGTTGAATTTGATCCAATACTTATGTATTTTAAGAATATAGAACTTAAAATCATAAAGAATAAGGATATATCTAATATTTCTTAGATGAATATCCAACCATCCATCCATGTGAAGATTAGATATGTGAAAAGGGAATATGCATAACTATAAAATAAAGTGAGGAGTGTTCATGAGACGAAAAATGATAATGATGGAATGATAAGGTTAAATAATAGAGTATTTTTCCCTTACATACCATATTTGAATAAGGTTATTTTGGATGAAACTCATAGTTCGTCATTATCTATTCATCCTAGAAGTAAAAAATGTATAGGGATGTGAAATAGTGTTCTTAGAGGGATTTCATAAAAATAGATATTGAAAAGTTTGTATCTCATTGATTAGTATGTTAACAAGTTAAGGTTGAGAGACAGAACTCTAATGGGGTATTACAACCATTACCTATTCTATAATGTAATTGGGAAAACATGAACAAGGATTTTTTCATCATACTCTCCAAAAAAATAAAATACATAATGTTATTTGGGTTTTAGTAGATCACATTAAAAATTGAACACAATTCATTGATGTTAGAGAATATTTATCTCCAAATAAGCTTTCCATAATATATATTAATGAAGTGGTAAGGTTGAATAGATAAAAATATTCAATTGTATCTAATCGAGATCTAAGGTATATCTTAAAGTTCAAGAAATGTCTTTAGAAAGCTCTAGATATAGAGTTGATTTTTAGTACTTCTTATCATCCTAAGTGTGAAATCCCAACCAAAATTATAATTAAACGTTTCCCCAAGATGGTGGGCCATATAGACTCAAGCATTCCTATCCAAATACTAGAGGTTACTGAGTAGAAATGAAGGTCTAAGGTTCTATAATGGAGATACTATAGCCTCATGATCAGAGTAGTAGAACAGTGAAATGAATAGATAAATAGCAGAAGGATAATAAATATCTGAATGTGGATGGTAAATAATTAAATAAAAATAATTAATTAACATCTAGTATCATATAAAAAATGATGATATGTCATATGTACATCAAAGTAATCAGGTGGGAATAGCAGCAGGCACACAATATAGTTCATGTATCAAAAGAGAAAGATTAAAAATATTGTCTCCAATTCCATAATGATACATGGATCATTCATGTGCTTCCCCTATCTCATGCTATAAGCATCTCAAGTATCAACACCTAGGAAATTTTACCTATCCCTAACAGCATCCTCATAATCTTCCTGGGTACCATTGGCAGCTCAGATAGTGTGTGAGATAAACTTAGTATGCCACCACCAATGGTGTCTATAAATATCTAGTCAGTGTATATACTATGATAGTGTGTAGATGAGATTAGTAATACAAGTTGTAAAATATTAGATCTGGTTCCTAAAGGATACTAGGTAGGCACTACCTAATTTGACCCAAGACAGATAATCTCTGAATAAGTAACTATGTGTATACACATATATAGACTGTATACATAGTGACTCCTACAAACATATATGTAGATACTACTACTAGCTTGGAAATGAGGCATGACTTAAGAATCTATGAGATGTAATAGTACTATCACAAGATTTATGGGATGTAATACCTGATATCATAAGTGTGACATCCCAAACCTAGATTCCACTCAGAGGTTCTATATGCTCGGTTGGCCACATAGACTCAAGCTCATCTCTCGGAACATGGGAGGCTTCTGACTAGAAATGGGGAAATAGGGTGTGTCAATAGAAAGATTATGTACTCATTACCAGAGTGTATCATAGGAGATATATAAGATAATATGTAAATATTAGAAGAAATATATAATAAATAGATGACACTACAAAAGTAGACAAGAATAATAAATAATTAACATTTGATAATCATATACAAAAACTGATGATACATGTCGTGTCTCGATAAGACTAGAAAAAATGGATATAATGAAGTAGGCATAATATTCTATAAAAAATAATCCAAAAGAATCCAAAAAACTATCCAAGCATCTTGAGCTCCAGCTTGGTCATCTGCTACTAGATCCATCAAAAGGAAGAAAGCAATCAAGTTTCCAAAGAGGGATGTTTCCCTTTGTCAAAACTCACATACATGTAATCTACCCAGGTACCAATAGAAAGATAGATAGTGTGTGAGATAAATCTTAGTAGGCCACAACCAACATTGTCTATAACATTCATTATGTGTAATATATACTAAAATAGTGTGCGAAAATGCATATATAAAAGTAAAGTAGTACATTAATGTGAATACACAAGTACCTACTCCAACCTCATTTGGTATCTAAACATGTCATCATTTCATGTATTAAATAAGTTTTAGTTTATACATTTTATGTTAAATGAGGAATAACCAACGCTGAAATCCTTAAAAGATAATAATATTGAAGGATCCAATATATAACATGGAATCCATGATGATGATAATAATGAAAGGATCCAAGATGTAACAATACATCCTATAATGATATTAATAATGAAATGGATCCAAGGTAATAACCAATGAATCCATGACCTCAGAGTTCAATACAACTTAGTAGTAACTTGTAGCATGGCTAAAGAGGATAGTGTATAGTCCAAGGGGAAATGTCCAAGGAATTCCACAACAGTAATTCTATCGGAGTCCAAGGATCTCATCTGAGGTAAAATAGGTAAGAAGTGACTGGACCCGATGGGTGTAACCATGTTGCATCGTGTCCATAGAAGTCATGTTGGATCCTAGTAGTGTATCCAATGCATCCTTATAATAATGATGGAGGGATCTTATGGTGTCATATTGCTCATCCACAAGTAGACGAAGATCGGGTTTCAAGGTGGGTCTCACCCTTGGTAACTGACATCTTTGAATTAGAATGGAATCCATGAGTGCTCAAGGAATTACTGTATGAATCCAAGACTGGATCGAGTTTAACTACTCTTATAATAATTTCAAGGTATATATACAATAGGGACCTTTTTTCATTTAATTAATTATTCTATGTAATTTTTATGCCTTTAAATAAGTCATTGGTTCAATATGTTTCTTTTCATTAGTGTGACAGGGATAAAGGGCATGCAACCATTTATATCATATCATATAAGTCATAATAATATTGTAAGGTTCACATCACTACCATCCATTAGACATTTTAAGGGGTGTTACGGATGTGAATCCAAACCATTCAATTACGTCAATTAGGCCAATTCATATGCATAGTATACTTTTCAATTTAACGATTTAAATATTCATTGATTAATTTCAATCACTTTACTTAGAAGGGAAAAGTGACACTAAAATAGTCAAGGTCTAGTAAAAAAACAATTCAATATTCATTTAATTAAGGAAGTATTACCATTAACAGGGTCAAGCCAAGTCACACCCAAAATTTGGTGCAGAAAAACCCAACAAACCTCAAAATGTATATTTAAGTGTAACACCCTAATTGGGGTGGTTGATATTGAGGTCATAACCTTCGTCGATTAATGAAATATTTAATATGAGTCTTGGAATATGATTCTAACAACTATAAGAAAGGAACATCAATTAAATAGGCCATGCCTGATGAAATTGGCACTATCACAATTATGTCAATTTATTAAACAATGAAACATGAGGGATGTGTTATAGAGCAACCACATTATACTTGTATAAATATAATCTTCCAAGATAAACCTCAATTTTGACATGTATTGGAGGAGATTTGAAGATCAGATCAATTCCCTAAAAATAGGGCATTTGAGTATGGATCTAAATAGCATCATCAATAGAAAGAAAACCGAGAAATGGCTAAAAACGAATCAAGATCTTACTGATGTGCATCCAATGTGATGAATGTGGATTGAATCAGATTTCGAAAAAAATCAGGATTAAATACTACCAAAGGAGCTCAAAGGGGTTAAAAAAGGGGAGGATGGCCCTTTCTTGTCTACTAGAATAAAAAATAGTAGGAAGCAGGGTTTCTTAAACATTTTATTAAGGGAGTTTTAGTCATTTCACCCAAAAACAGAGGTCACACTATTTAGATTCATGGTTGGAAAAACCATGCACCAACCAGGTTTCATTTGTTGTGCTAAGGGGGAACCCACATGGTTGGGTCACATAGTTATAGAAAACATAATCCAACCATGAAAAACACCTCTGTGACAATGTATATAGTTTTTTCATAGGATTGCATCCCCTAATACATGGTTAGTGGAAACCATGTTCCCTACTTCACCTCACTATCCAACCCCGCACATTTAGAAGAGATCATGTGGGATGGGTCACATGGTTTCTACTAACCATGCAGCCTGGTTTTTTTCTCCATAGGTTGGGATTATGAGCTCTGAACAAGACCTATACACCCAAAAAACCATTCTAATCTCATAGGTAACCCATATTAGGTTTAGACTGAAGAATTAAACCAAATTTAAAAGGATTCATAGATGAGATAAAAACCAGGTTCTTATATTCTTCTTCCTTAGTAGAACTCATCCTCGATTTCACCTTGATAAGGTAATGAAACACTTTCTAAGAAAAACTTTAACCATTGGGCATATACATCAGCCTCCTGCTCCCAAGTCTCATCATATACACAATCGTGCTACCATAGGACTCATACTAAAGTGAAAACTGGCCTTGGAAATACTTAATACTCTAATAAATGATGCATATAGGATACTCCTCAAATGAATCATCATTATATAGCTCAACTTCCTTGGGATAAAAGGTTTGAGATGGGTCAACATGATACCAATGAATTTTTGAAACATGGAAGGCATCATGAATATAATGGTACCTATGAGGTAGTAAAAACCGATAGGCTATTGGCCCAACTCTCTCCAGAATCTCAAATAACCCTACATAATGTTTCAAATTCTTCACTTACCTCTATATCCATATATGACCATATATGGAATATACTTGCAAGAAAACATGATCCCTGACCTGGAACCCTAGATATCATCGATGGAGATTGACCTAATATTTTGTTCTAGACTAATAAGTAGACATACACTTCCTGATCAACTGAACCTTTTTTGAAGTCTCCTACATGTGATATGGACCTAGTAGGGTTGTCTCACCTTCTTCTAACCATCATAGGGGTTAATGGAACAACCTACCATATAAGGTCTCAAATGGATCCATCTGGATTATCTAGTGAATGATATTTCTATAGGTGAACTTGATGAGATGGATATGCTTCTCCCATGACCTCTGAAATCAAGGATGCATTCTTGTAGCATGTCCTCTATCCTATGTATCATTTGTTATGATTTTCCATTGGTCTGAGGGTGAAAGGTTGTTCTCAAAAGCACCTTGGTACCAATAGATCTCTATAACCCCTACCATAACCATGAAGTGAAGTGATAATCCCTATGTGAAATGATATTATGAGGTTCTCCTTGTAGTCATATGATCTTATAGACTTAAAATATTCACTTCTCATCAACCTAGAAAGTGTCATATAAAGGAAGGAAGTGGGATACTTTCATCAATATGCTAATGAAAACCCATACTACATCTCTACCTCTATGAAACCTCAGAAAACTGACTATGATGTCTATGGAAATTTCTTGTAACAAGGATATAGTTCTCTAGTGGTCTACCTTCACCTACTGATAGGTGGAATACCTAGTGAAAAAACCTATTATCTGATGTTTCCTCCTAGGAAACCAGTACTAGTGTCGCATGCCTTGATACATCTTGGAGATTCCAGGATGAAATACCCACTGAGAAGTGTGGAACTCACACATAAATCCCTCTCTCATATCTATAGGATCCCAGACATGTCTATAATTATGTAGGACATCATCTCTATCCACATACCAATTCGGAGGCAGGTCATCTTCTGAAATACTCGCATAGAGAACCTATCCTTATGGATCTAAAAAATGCCTACCCTTCACCTTCTCAAGAAGGGAAGAGGTAACTATCTAGGATGAGAGATAGGGATGATCATGAATATAATGAAACTACATATTAATCCCATAGAATAGTTTCATCAAATTACTTTCATCACTAGCTTCCCATAGGGTATATGTCTAATTTTCTAACACAGCACATTAGCTACCGCATTTCCTTTGCCAAGCCTATAGAAAAGCTCAAAATTGAAGTACAAAAGATATTCATCCCATCTCCACTATCTAATATTCAATTCACATTTTTTAATGACATATTTTATGCTCTTATGGTCTTTATACACCAAAAATTTCTCACTCATTAGGTAATGTATCTAGTAATGTAAGTCATGGACAACTGCTGGTAGCTCAAGGTCGTGTGTCGGGTAGTTTCTCTCATGATACCTTAACTACCAATATTTTTTCACAATGAATCTATCCTCCTAAACCAAAACTACTCCTATGATGACACTTTATTTATCACAAAACACTATATAACCTCTTCTAGGTTCTAGTAGAATCAGAATAGTTGATGAGAAAATCCTCCCTTTCAACTCCTGAAAGGATTTCTCTCACACTTATGACCGTGGAAACTTAACAATCATTGTTGTAAGACTAGTAATAGGTGTATAAATGTGTGAGAATTAATTTATGAAACACATATAGTATCCAAGTATCCTTATGAAACTCTGTATATAAAACATTTTTTTGGGATTCTCTAAGGAAACTACAGCACTCACCTTTTATGGGTCAACTAATACTCTTGATTCTGAGATAATATGACCCAAGAAGTGAACTTTTTTATCCCTAAGTGGAACTTAGAGCGATTGGAATAAATATGATTCTCTCTCAGTTTACTCAAAATGATCTCAATGTTCTTAGTATTTTCTATATGAGTGTCAGAATACACCAAGATGTTGTCCATAAAGACTATGAAAAAAGAATTTAGGTAGGTTTACAACAACCTATTCTTAAAATACATGAATATGGAAGGCACATTCGTAAGACTGAATGACATAATGAGATACTCATAAATACCATACCTACTATGGAATGTTGTATGAGGTATGTCTAATGGCTAGGCTTGCACCTGATGATAGACTAATCTCTGTTCGATCTTAGAGAATAACATAGCTCATTGGAGTTGTTCAAAGATATCATCTATTTAAAGTAGTGGATACTAGTTCTTGACCATAAGGCGGTTCAACCTTTGATAATACATACATACACGAAGGTCCCATCTTCCTTCTTAGTTAAAAGTATGGGTGAACCTTAATAGGAATTGTTAGGGCGTATAAAACCTTCGACCTCAAAATCCACCAACTGCTACTTGATCTCTAGGATCTTATTAAGTTCCATCCTATATGGAGGAATGGACATTGGAGATGATCTTAGAATAAGATCAATTTTAAACACTACCTATATCTCAGAAGTTAAGCCCAAAAAAATCATCGATATAAAATTCATTAAAATGATCTACTATTAGTGGGAATTCATTATTATGTACAACCTAGTCCCCCATTAAGAGATTAGAAATATGGGAAGTCACTCCACCTATAAAATGATTCCTAGGTTCATCTCTACTATCCTAGACATCCCACTCACCCTTTTATAGAAAAATGTTACCCTATGGTGAAATAAATGATGCCCCATAGTGATAGCAGTCAACAATGTCAGGATACGAAACCAACCAATCAATCCTATTAATAACATAAAGTTCTGTCATCTTAAGAAAAAATAGATCACATAAGAAAGGGCAACAACCTACCTCAAGGGGGAGTCCTGCATTGGAATATTCCCATTGAATGTACTTCCAACGGTGTATGAAAGGTCATTAAACCATAGTAATACTATATTTGAAGATCAATATGTTCCATGATAGATAAATAGATGAAGGAGTGTGATGAACCAATAATAAATAAAGGAGATACTATAGTGGATTTGACTAGAATAGTACCTCATACTGTAGAGGGTCCATCACTCTAATCCTTGGGTATCAATTGTAAAGTATGAAACTGACCAGATCTATGGCCCTATTATATAACTGGACTTCTCTAATCATGACCAATCTTCTGGTACTGATAATAATCTAAATCCTAACTACTTCATCCATAACCTCCTCCTTGGCTAGTCCTACTGGTGCTACTCTAAATCCCCGCTTAATGTGGCATAAAATAACCTTCCCTTAGAGGTGGATCTATTGTGAAACCTCCTCCACTAGAAGATAATGGAAAGGTACCATATAATATATAGATTTTCCCTATACAAATGCAAGCCCAGTACTCTAGAGGGTCTCTAAAACACAAAGGATTCATGTTACCCTAACGTACACACTGGTGGCCTAACATAGAGCTACTTTTATAAATAATCTGGATACAATTATCCTAATGAGAAACCTTGAGGGAACATTTTATTCTACTGAAAGAACTATTTTCCTACCTCGGCACTACTCCTCTACAACTGGTACTATCACCTTTCCTTATGTTACCTCAGTAATAAGATCCTAATTGAATATATCATAAAACATAGGTAGGTGAAATACATTCACCTAAGTATGGATGGAATACTGAATCTTATCCTAGAAGCATCAATCATGCAAAATCTCGTCAACGGCTAGAAATGGTTCAAAGCATTAAAACACAGAAAAAATTCACTAAATATTCCATGACTAACATAACACCCTACTCTAGATGCATGAACTCTCTAGCTCAGTTATCTCTTTGAGTTTGAGGAAATAGTTGATCATAGAAGGATATATATAAATCATCCCACACCATGCCCTGATAGAGACCATACAATGTAATCACATCCCCCTAGTGATTGGATGAATCATGCAGTATGTAAAAAAACAAGATTGACCCTCCGATCTGTAGGAATCTCTAGATTCTCAAACCTAGATAGAGTGGCCTCCATCCAAGACTCTACATATTTTTAATTTCCACCCCCTAATAAGTTGGGAGGATTCTACTTCTAGAACTCACATGTCATATCAGTCATTGTAGGTGTAGATCACGGATCACCTTTCTTGTACTGCATCAGAAGTATGATACTATCATGAAGTTGAGAATCAGTACCTAGATCAAGTACAAATGTTGGTGCCTCAAGTGGAACTCTTGACTATAAGACTATTGGCTCAGGGCCTGCCATGTTTGGAGTATGGTCATCACCGCCCTTCGGGCACATGACACGAGGACTTCATGGTAGAATTGGTCTAAAAATGCCTATCACATGGCTCATAACAAGATTAATGTAGATAGAATAACTACAGAATCATAATATAATAATAATTTCTCACTACCTAAGGTATATATATATATATATATAAACAAGAATAACTCAACAATTATAGGAAAAAAAGGAACATAAGAAGTAAAATGAACCTATATGGCTTGAAATATGCATAGTATATGTATTATTGGTTCCTATAATGATGCATGTGACAATGATCCTTTCCCACATATCATTGGTCCAAGGATGAAATGAAATACCCAATAAAATTAATAATAATAACCATCACGCTACTTGTGTGTCACCTAATAGTGAAATTACAACAACTGTAATAATCAATAGCATAACCATAATTATAATTTAGGTAACTCAACATTTACCCCAAACATGGGTTAGAAATTCCCAATCATAGCTTATAACCAAATTCTAAAGCGTTCTTTATCCATTTTCTATTGTCTTTAAATATTAAAATAATAAAGTAACCCCCTTTGATACCACTTTGTGACACCTCGAACCCAGATGCCACTCAGAGGTTCCCTGAGCCTAGTTGGCCACTTGGCCTCAATCACATCTCCTCAAATGATAGAGGTTGTTGACTAGTATAAAAGTTCTATGGTGTGTATATGCATATATTATTCCCTAATTACAAGAGTGTATCACAATAGATAAATAAGGTGATAGGTAAATATTTTAAGTGATATAGAATAAACATATGGAAATACAGAAGAAGACATGAATAATAGATAACTGAACAACTGATAATCATATAAAAAACTAATGATACATTTCGTGTCTCTATAAACTTAAAAACATGGATACAAGGAAATAGGCATAACATTCTATGAAAAAAATAATAAAAATAATCCAAAAACAATCCAAGAATCCTAGGTTTTAGCTCGGTCATCTACTACTAGCTCCATCCTAATGAATCTAGAAATCATGTTTCCAAAGCGGGATGCTTCCCTTTATCAACACTTTCATTCATGTAATCTACATGGGTACCAATGGAGGACTAGATAGGGTTTTAGATAAATCTCAGTATGCCACCACCAATGGTATCTATAACATCTAGTATGTGTATTATAAACAGAAATAGTGTGAAATCATTCATATATAAAAGTAAATTATACTAAAGTACATGATTCAACCACATTTGGTATCTAAACATGAAATCATTTCATTTATTAATTAAGTTCCAATTTATACATTTAACTCACTTGAGTTATAACCAACATTAAAATCCAGACAAGATTATAATAATAAAGGATCAAAGATATAATAAAGAATCCAAGATGATGATGATAATGAAAGGATCCAAGATATAACAAATAATCTTGTAATGATTTTAATAATAAAAGGGATCCAAGGTAATAACCAAGGAATCCATGAACTCAGGGGTTTATTCAAATCAATAATAACCTATAACCTAGATAAAGGGGTAAGTGTGTAATACAAGTGTAAATTCTGAAGGAATTCCACAATAATAATTTTATCTGAATCCAAGGATCTCATCTGAGGTAAAACTGGTAAGTAGTGATTGGACCCAATGGGTGTAACCATGGTGTCTCATGTCTATAGACGTCACGTTGTATCCAAGGAGTGTATCCAATGAATCCTAATAATAATAAATTAGGGATCCTATGGTGTCATACTAGGTATCAACAAGTAGAAAAAGATTTGTTTCCAAGGTGGGACTCACCCTTGGCAACAAGAATCCTTGAATCGGAATGGTGTCCATGAGAGCTCAAGTCATTCCATCGAGATTCCAAGGCTGTATCGAGTCTGGTCACTCCTATAATAATTATAATATCTATATACATTAGGCACATTTTATTTAATTAATTTAATTATTAGGCCACATAATAGTCATGCCTTTAAATAAGTCATTGGTTCAAGTCATTTCCTTCCATTGGTGTGACATGGATAAAGGGAATGAAAGCATTTATATCATTTCATATAATTCAAAATAATATTATAAGGTTCACTATTCTACCTTCCATTAGACATGGAATGGGGTTCTAAAGATGTGAAACCTAACTATTCAATTAATTCAATTAGACCAAGTCATATACATAGTATAATTTACAATTTAACTATTTAATGATTCATTGATTAATTTCAAGAACTTACCTTAGAATGGGAAAAGTTAAACTAAAATACTAATGGGATATTCAAAAAAAAATCTATAGTCATTTAATTATAGAAGGATTTCTATTAATAGGATCAAGACAAAGCATACTTGAAGGGTGGAACAGACAAACACAACAAACCTCAAAAGGCATAATTAAGGGAAACACCCTACTTGGGGTGATCGAAATTGAGATCAGAACCTCCAATGATGAATAACATATTTAACATGAGTCTTAGAATACAATTATAACTACTATAAGTAAGAAACATAAATTAATTAGGCCATTCCCAATTAAATCTATGTGTACACAATTCTATTAATTTATAGACTGGTGGAACTTGGGGGATGAGTTATATACCACCTACCTCGTACTCCTATAATTCTCTTCATCCAAAATCAACCTATAGTTTATGCGAGATTGGAAGAGATCTAAAGAATGGGTCAATTCCTTGAAAATAGAGCATATGATCCTACATTTAAATAGCATAGTTGATAGAAAGAAAAATGATGAAGAACTAAAAAGGAATCAAGATCTTATCGATTTTTATCCAACATGATGAACGGGTATTGAATCTTAGTAAGGATGGTGATTCAAGATAAAATACTACAAAAGTAGATCAAAGGAACTAAAAAAGGGAAGGAGGAGCCTTTTCTATCCAATGGATAGAAAAATATAAGGAATAAGGGTGTGTTAAACATTTCATTAAGGTTTTTTCTCTCATTTCATCCAAAAATAGTGTTTTCATGGTTTGGCGACACATTTTGTCAAACCATGCACAAATCTTGAACCATCTGTTATGATAAGGGGTAACCCATATGGTTAGTCCTCATGGTTAGAGAAAATGAGAACCAACCATGAAACACACCTCTGAAACAATGTCTGCAGCTCTATCATGGGCATGTAGAACCTGGTGCATAGTTATGGAAAACTGTGCACCCTACCCCACTGTCTATCCCCTGAAAATTAAGAGAGACTATGTGGGTTTCATCGTACAGTTTATAAAAACTGTGTGGCCTATTGTTTTTTCCACCAGCAGGGGTTCTGAGATCTGAACAAGCCCTAGACAACTCTCAAACCTTTATAACCTCGTATGGAATCCACATTAGGTCTAAAATTAATAATTAGACCAAATTTAAAATGATTCATAGATGATATAAAACCTAGGTTCTCACAACTGGAATAGGGGAATCCATACCCAATATCATAACAGTATGGCTGTCATGCCCAAATAATAATAGTAATGGTCACCGTGACCATATCACAACAATATGGGTTGTCATTAATATACAATATAAGTAAGGGTCATCATTCCCATATCATAAAAATAGGTTTCTCATGCCCATGCATCGTAATCCATAAGTGTCTCCATTCCCATATCATATCATCAGGGTCTCCATGGTCATATCATATTTATGAGGGATGACATGCCCGAATCATATTCCTAGGTCCTCCATTCTTGTATCACAATCATAGGGTCACCATGCTTGTATCATAATTATAGGATCTTTATGCCCTTGTATCATAATTATGAGGGTCTCCATGCCCATATATCACACTAGTAGAAGGGACTCCATGACCATATATGAAAATAATAGAATAGACTCCATGCTCCTATAATATAAATCATAGGGGTCATCACTCCCATATATAATATGGAATAGGGGTCACCATGCTTGTATATAATTTAAATCATAGAGGTCTTCGTGACCATCATCAGAACAGTGATAAGTAATCATTGGATTTAATGTGAGCTAATAGAAAGTTTAGAATTCATTAACATTCCATTTTAAAATGTTCATAAACATTTTCCTAGTTAACAAAGAGACATGGTCATACCACTATCTTACATTAAATTCACTATAGATTGATAAGTGTGGTAGCCATGCTACGCCACAATAATTATCCATTTCATTTATGATATTATAATTAGAAGTTTCTACAACCATATAAAATATGGTTTGTCCATTTAGACATTTATAACAACAATGGTAATTTCATCGACACACCTAAAGGGGTGGTAACTATTAAAGGGGACCTAAGAGAGTAATCGAGTTCTCAATTAAGGTAACCAATTGAAGGTAGATTCAATTTTGGTGAAACGCATGGTGAAACCAGTTTGAAATACATAACACATAATATAAAGCATCTCAACATTGAGGTATAAATAATAGACAACCTACCTTATGCTTGTACAAGATCATTAATATTATACCAGCCTTTGGTTTGTTCTAGTTCATAGGAAAATGGAAAAACAAACGAACATTCTAAAAATAGGGCATCTGGGAGTTCTTCTAAATAACTCCATCGAGAAGAAAAAATGATGAAAGGTGCAAGATGAATAGATAACTCACCATTTTGAATCTAACAGGTTAATTAGAAGTGGAATTGGATTCTAGTTAGATGAATTTTCAAAAAACCTATCTTAGTCTGATTATGAGCTCATAGGGTAGAAGATTGAGTTTTTTGTCTGTTGTAATGAGGAAATAAGATGAGGGATTGAAATTATAATACCCTAAATGAAAATCGTAATTTTGGTCCAAAATTACTAGGTCTCATGGTTTAGCCACATGGTTGTCCTTACTATGAATCAACCATACTTATACCATTATCTATATAGAGGCCCCAAATTGTTCATGCACACAATTTGGAAAAACTTTTGAAAATCATGCAATATGACTCTATTAAAAACTGTATAGAATCTACACAAGCATGTGGCCCTGGGTGCATGCTTTGGGAAACCCATTCACCCTATTCTACTCAACAAAAAGCCTTGCATAGTTTGGATAAATTGTGTAGGTTGGGATGCATGGTTAGGGAAAATTGTTCAACCTATTCTGTTCAACAAAAAATCCCAACACGGTTTGGATAAATTTTGTTTGCTGGGATGAATGGTTTCTACCAACTATTTGGCCTAATGTTTTCTTCCACTTTTAGGGGTTTCAGGATTTGAAAAAGCCCCAAACACCCATGTATCCTTCATATCCTCACTATGAATTCATATTATTTCAAAAATATGGTATTAAATATAAAATTAAGGGATTTTCACCCCATATAATAACTAGGTTCTTACAATTTTCCTGCCTTAAAGGAACTCATCCCCGAGTTTCCCTTCCAAGGGAGGTAGAACATTTTCTAAGAAAAACTCTGTCCACTAATCAAATAAATTATTCTCCCTCTCCCAAGTCTCATATTTAACCCATAGTTGATTCCATAGCACCCATACTAAAGGGATAGACCAACCATTAAGAGCCTTCATTATTTGATCGAAGATGTGTATATGATACTCCTTAAAATAAGCATTGAAATCTTACTCAACATCCTTGGGATGAAAAGTATGAGATGGGTCAGCATGATAATAGTGAATCTATGAAACATGTAATACATATTTCATGGAATGGTACCACTGCAGTATTAGATATTGATAGTCTACCAGCCTAACTCTCTCGAAGATCTCAAACATCCTGACATAACAAGACGATAGATTCCCTTGCCTTTGTATCCATGTATTCCCAAGTCTGGGTGACACCCTCAAGAATGTAAGATCCCTGAACTTGAAATTCATAGGCCATCAATAGAGATTATCATGAGATGTATATCTATACTGAGTAGTATACATATGACTTATGACCAACTACACCTTCTCTAAAGTCTCCTGTATGAGATGAGGACCTAGTAGCACTCCCTCTCCTGACTCTAACCATCACAGGGGTGAATGACATTGAATAACATATAATTCCTCATACTGAACCATATGAATCATATTATAATAGATAATATTATAGGGAAACTCGATGAGAGGGATATAATTTTCCTAAGAAACACTAAAATCAATGACACATTCTCTGAGCATATCCTCTGACAATTGTATTATCAATTCTGACTATGGTCTGAGGGTGAAAATTTGTCATTAGAAGCACCTATGTACCCAACGATCTTTTTAACCCTTACTATAACCTCAATGTAAAATTAACATCCCTATTTGAAATGATAGTATGAGAGGCCTCATGTATCCATATAGTCTCACAAAAATACATTCTTCACATAATATCAACTGAGAAATTCTCCTAGATTATAAGTGGGATAATTTTATTAATTTATCCATGAATACCCAAACTGCATTTCTAACTTAAGTTGAACTTAGTAATCTAACCAAAAAATCAATTTTTAAATCTTCCAATTTCTATTTCGGGACCAATAATGGTTGTAATAAGCCAGTAGGTTGCTGGTGTTCTTCCTTCACCAGCTGACAGCTGGAACACCTAGTGATAAATTCTTCTATCTGACATTTCATTATTGGACACCAATATTGGTGGCACATATCATGCCACATATTGGAGGAACCCAGTTTCACTTCACACTAAGAATCATGTTACTCTCGTATCAACTTCTCTCTCATATTTGTAGGGACCCAAATACTCCCATGTATACAAAATATGTCATCACCATTAATAGACCAATCTGTAGGTGATTCCTCTCTAGAAATACATTCTTTTAGGAACATTCTATCAATTTTGGTTCTATACCTCTATGTGAATTGTATACGATAGTGTCATAAGTTATCAGTCTATTATGACCTCTTAAACTACTTTGTAAAGACCCGTAAAATTCAAGGGAAATTTTTTTCTTAATTTTCTTTAGAATTTTACAAGAGCGCGGTTTCAGACGGCACCTGATTCCGAGGCCCGGAGTGCCCGGAATTATTTTCCGAAGTTTGGCTCGGGTACGTTCAGTGAACGAACGAGCGGGAATTCCTAACTTTTGATCCGGTGCTCGGAATTGAAATCCGAGGGCACCGATGAACTCGCAGCGCCGATATTCGCTTAAAGAGACCTTTTCGGGAGTTGCGTTTGTTGCGGGTTGAAAGTTAATTTTGGGGTTTTTAGTTTGAGTTAAATAAAATTTGTGTAGAACAAATTTTATTATAACTTGATAAAACCTACCAAAGGGGGTTTGAAGTGGGACCCACACCCACTTAACCTCCCTTGGGAGGATTAAGTGTGGTGGGGCCCACACGAACCCCTAATCCTTTCAAATTCTCCCAACTCCCTTAACGCCTCATTTTTTTGACTTGAGTTACTTATTTAATTATGGGAGTTAATCCTTTTGAATTTCAATCTTTTGAAATTCTATTGTGTTATGTAATAATAAAATAAGTTGTTGTCTTATTTTATTTTGGGTTATTGGTTTGTCTTCTTGAGAGGTGGAGAGCTCTTCTTCTTCTTCAACTCTGACGAAGAACTCGAAGAACGTTCATCTTGACGAAGAACGCTCAAGCTCCGACGAAGAACGCCGCACCTCCATTCTTCGTTTACCGTGTCAACGAAGGGGACGCCACTTCTTCCTCGGACAACCTTCGTCGGCGTACAAGTTTCGCCAACGACGTGTCTCTTCGAACGCATCCCTTCGTCATCGGATTTGACGAACGGCTACCGCGACGCCCGACCTCCGCGACGTCGTCTTTCGCGGAACGTTCACAATCTTCGAAGCTTATACCCGAGGTAGGGGTTGTTGATTTCTTTTTGGTTTCCTTATTTTTATTCTTGATCGTGAATAGCAAGTCTAACGTGTGGCTTGAATTATTTAAGTTGCGTTATTATTTTAACGTGAGGGGGCCGGACCGCACGAACACGGCCGAACCTCCCTCCATCGTTCTTGTTTATTCTTGCGGGTGGAAGCAAGTGGCGTGGTGCCGTCGCACCACGCGGATGATCGTGCAAATATTTTACGCGGCGCCGTCGCGCTACGCCGAGGTAGAATCTTCAAGAACGCGACGCCGTCGCACCGCGTTGAATGGAATCAAGGCACGGCGAAGGGGCGCGGTGCCGTCGCACCGCGCCGGATGACGAACGTCGCGGCCGGTTCCGGGCCGCGGCGGGACGAGGAGACCGCGGCCGGTTCCGGGCCGCGGCGTAAGAGAAGACCGGCGGCCAGGCCGCCGGCGTCGGAAGCCGAAGGGGGGACCGGAATTTCCGGTCCCGTTGGAGAAAACCGGCCAGCCAGCTGGCCGGCCGGAAGGCATTAAACCGGGGGAATTAATCCCCCGGCTAGCATGTAAAACCCCCCTCTTTAAGAGGGGGGCGGTTCCATGAAAGGGGGGGGGGGGCAGCAGCCCCCCGGTTCTCTTAATTAAACCGGCCCCCACGTGGGGGCCGTTTGTTGCAAAGGCGCGGCACAAAGGCCGCGCCGCTTCAATTAGCGGGGGCTTAGCCCCCGCGTGCGGCCCCTCGCGGCGCCAGGCCGCCGCGGCCCACCACGCCGCCGCGCCGCCGCGCCGCCGTGCCGCCCCAGGGGGGGGGGGGGTCGGGCCGGGTCGGCCCGGACCCGGACCCCCCCGTTTCGAACCAGAATCGGTTTTTGGGTCATATCTTGAGCCTCGGACCTCCGAATGACGAACCGTCTGCGGCAACGCGATCCTTGGATCGAGACGGTCGTTTTGGTATATCGCACTCAAGGTTTCGGTTTACTTTGAGTTCGGCCGGGTTGGTTCGTTCACGAAACCAACCGGGCCTTCGGAGCGGAAACGCTCATATCTTGAGCTACGGACGTCCGATTGACGTGCCGTCAGCTGTGTTGTGTCCCTCTTAGTGAGGCGAATCTTTTGGCATACTCCGCCCGAGGTTTGGACGCAGGTGGAGTACGGTCGGGTTGGTTTAGCCTTAAAAACCAACCGGGCCCCGGAGACGAAAATGCCAATAACTCTCAGACCGGGCGTCCGATCGACGCGCCGTCTGTTGCGTTGAGTTCCTGTTGACGATACGGAACTTTTGGATACATCAACTCTGGTCTTTGTGACAGTTGATGTATCAGCCTCTCGGCTCGTGGAGCGGACCCTCCGAACGAGCTTGCTGTGTGCGGGAACCCTAGTGCTGGCTGCGACTGCTACAACTGCTACTACTGCTACGACTGCTACTGTGACTGCGACGACGACAGTACAGAGATCCTGTGTGGATTCGACGACGACAGTACAGAGATCCTGTGTGGATTCGACGACGACGACTATAGCACTCAGCGATCCTACGTGGATCAGTGCTACAGGTCCTGTGTGGGCCCGATCCTGTGTGGGTCCTTGCGCTCAGCGGTTCTGTGTGAGCCAGCGCCTACAGGTCATGTGTGGGCCCGATCCTGTGTGGGTCTTTGTGGGGGTTAGTTACCTATCGATCCTTCGTGGGTCCGACGACTTAGATGGATCAGTGATCATCTTTATCGTCCTTGAAGAAGTATACCTGTGTGAGCTGAAATCCTATTGCTTTCCTGTGTGGATTGTGTTGTGCAATCCTGTGTGGTTTACGTTTTGCTTTCCTGTGTGGAATACGTTTACTATCCTGTGTGGACTGAGTTGTACTTGGGCTCGGAGGTTGGAGCGTATTTGAATTGATGACTTAGGTATATGTATGGGCATATACCTAAGCAGTGTCGGTTGTTACTTCGTGATTGTTCTTTTCTTCGTGGTTTATCCTTTGTGGATTTGTGAGACCTTCAGTGGTCTCGGGGTCCCTACTGAGTAGCTTATACTCACCCCTGCATGGGCTTTGCCCGCACTACGTTGTGTTGGTTTCAGACGACGGACAGCGTTGACCTTAGCTGAGGCTTGCAGAGCGGAATGGTACCCGGAGGTGGACCACTGGGCGGGACGTGCACGGAGCGGACGGCGGGACCCGTGGAGCAGAGGAGCTATCTGTACCCACCCTTCAGGTGGGATTTCCAGTGGACAGCTCGGAGTAGCGGCTTTTACTTTTCAGTTGCTGTTTTTCCCTTTTTGAGTTGTACTTTACTTTCAGTTTGGGTTTGTATTCTGGCCCATTTACCTTTCCGCACTTTCAGTCATACTCTTCTTTGTTTAGTATTTACTTTCCGCTTGTTTACTCTGTGGTGTTTGTTTACTTTACAAAGGCAATGCCTTCCCTTTTTACGGGGATTTACGCCTTGGTGCTAGTCGCCAGCCCCTGGCCTATGGAAGGCGGGCTTGGGGTAGTCACGGCACGGACCCCGAGGGCGGGTCGTGACAAATTGGTATCAGAGGAGTTCGGTTCTACCGCGAACTCTGATCTTTTCTATGTGAAGCAATAATGTTTAGCGTATTGAGTGTGGTTATCAGTACAGGGAGTCCAGTGTTGGTGCGGCGGCCGACGTATCCGTACACCAGGACCCTGACTTCTGATTTCCTACTTAATGCACGAAAACATTGATTGCGTGTGTGTTTCAAAGTTTTCTTTGTGATTACTTATATCAGCTCACCAGGTATACTGTTTTGACCGTGGCGCACCTGTTTCCTTTTCAGGATGGCCCCACGACGGCAGCCAGCTAGGGTTCCGAGAGTCGAGTGTGACGACAGCCCACCGAGCGACGAGGCCTCGGTGCAGGGCCCTTTTCCAGTAGTGGCACCGGCGGTAGCTTTACCCGCCGATCCCCCGATGCTTCCAGCAGCAGCCGCTGACGATGCACGTCGTCTCAGTGAACTGCATGAGTTTCAGCGCCAGCGACCACCCAGGTTTCGCGGGGAGACGGATCCCCAGGCAGCAGAGGACTGGCTGGAGGCAGTGGTTCGAGTGTTTAGGCTAGTGAGGACACCAGCAGACCTCATGGTGATCCTCGCTGCGAGCCTACTACACACAGCAGTAGGACGATGGTGGAGCTTGATGCTCCAGGTGCACGATGAGGCATCTCTACTTTGGACGGACTTTGAGAGCCTCTTCCGCTCGGAGTTCGTCCCAGCCACCCTTCGTGCGGTGCGTATCCAGGAGCTTCTACAGCTGCGGCAGGGCAGCATGACGGTCGCTCAGTACTCGGCGAGATTTACCGATCTCTCGCGCTACTCGACCGACATGGTACGGGACCCATTCTTCCGGGCCCGGACCTTCGAGCAGGGTTTGAGACATGAGATCAGGGCATCGCTGATCTCCCTCAGCATACCGACTCAGACAGGAGTACTGGAGCGGGCCCTTCTGATCGAGAGCTTCCTTTCTGAGTCTACACCAGCACATCGACCCACCGCAGGGCGGCACGTGGCAGAGTCATCTGCAGCAGGCAGTCGACGGATGACTCAGGGGTCCAGACAGACCAGACCTTTGGGCAGACGATCTCAGGGCACTGGCTCAGCAGTGCGGGGCACACAGCGCGGGGCCAGTCTTCTGAGAGGCAGACAATGCTACTCGTGCGGCGGGCAGGGCCACATGGCTCGTGACTGCCTGACCCGCCGTGCCGAGGAGCAGCAGTCAGTTGATGGACCACCGAGGCAGAGGTAGAGGGTCGACCGTGGCGGTCCGCAGGGAGGAGGCGGACGAGGCAGAGGAGCTGGACGAGCAGCTGGTGGTGGCCAATGCTTTGAGGCTCTACCACCACCACCACCAGGAGGTCCACCCCGACCACAGGGAGCTGGCGGGCAGCGACAGGCACAGCTCCAGGCAGCAGAGGCCTATGACCACGGCGCACCCGAGATGATTCGAGGTACTATCTGTGTCTATTTCACCCTTTCTGCAGTTCTTATAGACACAGGAGCAAGTCATTCTTTCATAGCCGCTGCCCTTGTTCGGAGCTCGGAGATTCCGACAGAGCCGTTGGCTCGATCCTTACGGCTAGAGACTCCTACGGGAGCAGACTCGACGATTACGCACTGGTGCCGGCAGTGTGAGCTCACTCTAGGAGGCGAGAGCTTCGGCTGGGATCTTCTTGTAGCAGCGTCGAGGCCTTACGACGTCATCTTGGGCATGGATTGGCTATCTACGGTCCATGCACAGATTGACTGTTTTAGGCGCAAGGTGCGATGTGTACGCACCGACGGGAGCAGGTTCACCTTCACCGGCGAGAAGGGAGCCTTTGCAGCACAGGATGGACTTCCGCGGAGGAGAGGACAGCCCATCACTCATCAGTTGGCTAGCCTCATCCTTGGAGCAGTTGACGTGCGGAGTCCTGGTTTTCCTGCAGTGGTGGATCAGTTTGCGGCCGTTTTTCCTGACGACGTTCCAGGGCTACCTCCTCGCAGAGAGGTAGACTTTTATATTGACTTGTACCCCGGGACAGCCCCGATATCCACTCCAGCATATCGGATGGCCCCCGCCGAGCTTCGAGAGCTACGGGTACAGTTGGAGGACTTGCAGGGCAAGGGATTCATCCGACCCAGTGTTTCACCCTGGGCTTCCCCGATATTGTTCGCCAAGAAGGCGGACGGGAGCTTGCGACTTTGTGTTGACTATCGTCGCCTGAACCAGGTGACAGTGAGGAACAAGTACCCGCTACCGAGGATTGATGACCTCTTTGATCAGCTCAAGGGAGCACGGTGGTTCTCAAAGATAGACCTCAGGTCAGGCTATCATCAGCTCAGAGTCAGAGACGAGGATGTGCAGAAGACGGCCTTCAGATGTCGGTATGGCCACTATGAGTTCTTGGTTATGCCTTTCGGTGTAACCAATGCTCCAGCAGTGTTCATGGCTCTCATGAACAGGATCTTTCAGCCATACCTCGATCGGTCTGTCGTGGTCTTCATCGACGACATTCTGATTTACTCTACGACAGAGGAGGAGCACGCCTATCACTTGCGAGTTGTTCTTGACACACTCCGA
The DNA here is from genome assembly GCA_963277665.1 of Viscum album. Classification (NCBI taxonomy): domain Eukaryota; kingdom Viridiplantae; phylum Streptophyta; class Magnoliopsida; order Santalales; family Viscaceae; genus Viscum; species Viscum album. Next base: position 122,294,703 of record OY728133.1, on the reverse strand, counting down.
GAGCACCAGCTTTATGGTAAGCTCTCGAAGTGCCAGTTCTGGATACGTGAGGTCCACTTTTTGGGACACGTTATCTCTGAGGCGGGAGTTGCAGTGGATCCCGCGAAGATTGAGGCTGTGTTAGCATGGGAGCCACCCAGGAGCGTGACTGAGGTTCGGAGTTTCTTGGGACTAGCTGGATACTATCGGAGATTCGTTCCAGACTTCTCTAGAGTTGCATCATCACTCACAGCTTTGACGAAGAAGGGGAAACCCTTCGTGTGGTCAGACAGATGTCAGCAGAGCTTCCAGGAGCTGAGACAGAGATTGACTAGCGCACCTATCTTGGGGTTGCCTGAGGAGGGAGTAGGGTACGTAGTCTACTGCGATGCATCAGGGACCGGACTCGGATGTGTTCTGATGCAGGAGCGGGCAGTGATCGCCTATGGATCACGACAGTTGAGTCCGCATGAGCAGAACTACGGTACCCATGACCTGGAGTTAGCAGCAGTGGTCTTCGCTCTGAAGACATGGCGACATTATCTGATGGGCGAGCGCTTTACAGTCTTTTCCGATCATCAGAGTCTCAGGTATATCTTCTCGCAGAAGGACCTGAACCTGAGACAGCGGCGATGGCTCGAGTTCCTCCAGGACTATGACTTTGAGATAGTCTATACTCCTGGGAAGGGGAACGTAGTAGCCGATGCCCTCAGCAGGAGGATGGGCATTCAGCTACTTGAGGAGGCGACGGAGCAGCTAGCCTCTTTGCAGATATCCTTCGTGGATAGAAATGGAGCAGCCTTTCTTCAGTCTCTCACAGTCACTCCTCCACTACTTCAGCGGGTCAAGGAGGCACAGCGTGAGGACGCTGACTGTGAGACACGGCGTGCACAGATATCCTCGGGACAGGAACCTGATGGTTTCTCCCTTGGAGCAGAGCACGGCATCCTTTTCAGAGGACGTACCATGGTACCTGTCGCTTTGCGAGAGGAAGTACTGAGAGAGTTTCACACTTCTCCTTTAGCGGTACATCCTGGAGTGGCGAAGATGTACCAGGACCTCAGACGACAGCATTGGTGGCCGGGTATGAAGAAGGCTGTAGCAGAGTTCGTTTCTCGATGCCTCACCTGTCAGTAGGTGAAGGCAGAGCATCAGGTACCAGCAGGCTTGGTACAGCCCTTGGAAGTTCCGGAGTGGAAGTGGGACGGCATATCTATGGACTTTGTGACTGGACTTCCACGCACTTCCAGAGGTCACGACTCCATCTGGGTGATTGTTGACCGACTCACCAAGTCGGCACACTTCTTACCCATCAGAGAGTAGGGCTCAGTGGAGAGCTTGGGACGTCTCTACATTCAGGAGATTTTGCGGCTCCACGGCGTGCCATCATCTATCGTATCCGATCGAGATGTCTGCTTTACTTTCCGGCTTTGGAAGGGGTTACAGGAGGCGTTCGGTACGCAGCTACGTCTTAGCACAGCTTTTCACCCTCAGACGGATGGTCAGACGGAGAGGACCATTCAGACTCTCGAGGACATGCTCCGCGCATGTGTCCTCGACTTTGGTCGTAGCTGGGAGGACCACCTACCCTTGGTGGAGTTCGCATACCACAACAGCTACCACTCCACCATCGGGATGGCACCGTACGAGGCGTTGTACGGCCGACCATGTAGATCTTCTTTGTGCTGGACAGACCCTGGGGAGTCAGCACTGGTGGGACCAGAGATGGTCCAGGCCACGACAGAGAAGGTCCAGGTCATCCAGGAGCGGATGAGGATAGCTCAGAGCCGGCAGAAGTCATACGCTGACAGGAGGCAGAGGCCACTGGAGTTTGAGGATGGCGACCACGTCTTCTTGCGGGTCTCACCTCGACGTGGTATTCAGAGATTTGGCCGAGGCGGCAAGTTATCTCCGCGCTTCATCGGACCTTTCCAGATTCTCAGCAGGATTGGTGAGGTGGCTTATCGCCTGGCTCTACCACCTCAGTTGCACCGGGTGCACGACGTCTTCCACGTATCTCAGCTGAGGAGATACGTGCACGACCCGACGCACATCTTTGACCATGGGGAGCTTGACGTTGACGATGGGGCGACTTTTACGGAGGTCCCGGTGGAGATAGAGGATCGAAAGGAGCGGGTCCTGCGTGGGCGATCGATTCCTCTTGTGCGCATCAGATGGCAGCACGGGAATCTCCAGGAGAGCACATGGGAGCAGGAGGCTCAGATGCGTGCTCAGTACCCTCATTTGTTTCCCTAGTTTTTGATGTATCTTTACAGGGACGTAAAGCCCTGAGGTGGGAGTAATGTAAAGACCCGTAAAATTCAAGGGAAATTTTTTTCTTAATTTTCTTTAGAATTTTACAAGAGCGCGGTTTCAGACGGCACCCGATTCCGAGGCCCGGAGTGCCCGAAATTATTTTCCGAAGTTTGGCTCGGGTACGTTCAGTGAACGAACGAGCGGGAATTCCTAACTTTTGATCCAGTGCTCGGAATTGAAATCCGAGGGAACCGATGAACTCGCAGCGCCGATATTCTCTTAAAGAGACCTTTTCGGGAGTTGCGTTTGTTGCGGGTTGAAAGTTAATTTTGGGGTTTTTAGTTTGAGTTAAATAAAATTTGTGTAGAACAAATTTTATTATAACTTGATAAAACCTACCAAAGGGGGTTGGAAGTGGGACCCACACCCCCTTAACCTCCCTTGGGAGGATTAAGTGTGGTGGGGCCCACACGAACCCCTAATCCTTTCAAATTCTCCCAACTCCCTTAACGCCTCATTTTTTTGACTTGAGTTACTTATTTAATTATGGGAGTTAATCCTTTTGAATTTCAATCTTTTGAAATTCTATTGTGTTATGTAATAATAAAATAACTTGTTGTCTTATTTTATTTTGGGTTATTGGTTTGTCTTCTTGAGAGGTGGAGAGCTCTTCTTCTTCTTCAACTCTGACGAAGAACTCGAAGAACGTTCATCTTGACGAAGAACGCTCAAGCTCCGACGAAGAACACCGCACCTCCATTCTTCGTTTACCGTGTCAACGAAGGGGACGCCACTTCTTCCTCGGACAACCTTCGTCGGCGTACAAGTTTCGCCAACGATGTGTCTCTTCGAACGCATCCCTTTGTCATCGGATTTGACGAACGTCTACCGCGACGCCCGACCTCCGCGACGTCGTCTTCCGCGGAACGTTCACAATCTTCGAAGCTTATACCCGAGGTAGGGGTTGTTGATTTCTTTTTGGTTTCCTTATTTTTATTCTTGATCGTGAATACCAAGTCTAACGTGTGGCTTGAATTATTTAAGTTGCGTTATTATTTTAACGTGAGGGGGTCGGACCGCACGAACACGGCCGAACCTCCCTCCATCATTCTTGTTTATTCTTGTGGGTGGAAGCAAGGGGCGTGGTGCCGTCGCACCACGCGGATGATCGTGCAAATATTTTACGCGGCGCCGTCGCGCTACGCCGAGGTAGAATCTTCAAGAACGCGATGTCGTCGCACCGCGTTGAATGGAATCAAGGCACGGCGAAGGGGCGCGGTGCCGTCGCACCGCGCCGGATGACGAACGCCGCGGCCGGTTCCGGGCCGCGGCGGACGAGGAGACCGCGGCCGGTTCCGGGCCGCGGCGTAAGAGAAGACCGGCGGCCGGGCCGCCGGCGTCGGAAGCCGAAGGGGGGACCGGAATTTCCGGTCCCGTTGGAGAAAACCGGCCGGCCAGCTGGCCGGACGGAAGGCATTAAACCGGGGGAATTAATCCCCCGGCCAGCATGTAAAACCCCCCTCTTTAAGAGGGGGGCGGTTCCATGAAAGGGGGGGCAGCAGCCCCCCGGTTCTCTTAATTAAACCGGCCCCCACGTGGGGGCCGTTTGTTGCAAAGGCGCGGCACAAAGGCCGCGCCGCTTCAATTAGCGGGGGCTTAGCCCCCGCGTGCGGCCCCTCGCGGCGCCAGGCCACCGCGGCCCGCCGCGCCGCCGCGCCGCCCCAGGGGGGGGGGGGGGGTCGGGCCGGGTCGGCCCGGACCCGGACCCCCCCGTTTCGAACCAGAATCGGTTTTTGGGCCATATCTTGAGCCTCGGACCTCCGAATGATGAACCGTCTGCCACAACGCGATCCTTGGATCGAGACGGTCGTTTCGGTATATCGCACTCAAGGTTTCGGTTTACTTTGAGTTCAGCCGGGTTGGTTCGTTCACGAAACCAACCGGGCCTTCGGAGCGGAAACGCTCATATCTTGAGCTACGGACGTCCGATTGACGTGCCGTCAGCTGTGTTGTGTCCCTCTTAGTGAGGAGAATCTTTTGGCATACTCCGCCCGAGGTTTGGATGCAGGTGGAGTACGGTCGGGTTGGTTTAGCCTTAAAAACCAACCGGGCCCCGGAGACGAAAATGCCAATAACTCTCAGACCGGGCGTCCGATCGACGCGCCGTCTGTTGCGTTGAGTTCCTGTTGACGATACGGAACTTTTGGATACATCAACTCTGGTCTTTGTGACAGTTGATGTATCAGCCTCTCGGCTCGTGGAGCGGACCCTCCGAACGAGCTTGCTGTGTGCGGGAACCCTAGTGCTGGCTGCTACTGCTACAACTGCTACTACTGCTACGACTGCTACTGTGACTGCGACGACGACAATACAGAGATCCTGTGTGGATTCGACGACGACAGTACAGAGATCCTGTGTGGATTCGACGACGACGACTACAGCACTCAGCGATCCTACATGGATCAGTGCTACAGGTCCTGTGTGGGCCCGATCCTGTGTGGGTCCTTGCGCTCAGCGGTTCTGTGTGAGCCAGCGCCTACAGGTCCTGTGTGGGCCCGATCCTGTGTGGGTCTTTGCGGGGGTTAGTTACCTATTGATCCTTCGTGGGTCCGACGACTTAGATGGATCAGTGATCATCTTTATCGTCCTTGAAGAAGTATACCTGTGTGAGCTGAAATCCTATTGCTTTCCTGTGTGGATTGTGTTGTGCAATCCTGTGTGGTTTACGTTTTGCTTTCCTGTGTGGAATACGTTTACTATCATGTGTGGACTGAGTTGTACTTGGGCTCGGAGGTTGGAGCGTATTTGAATTGATGACTTAGGTATATGTATGGGCATATACCTAAGCAGTGTCGGTTGTTACTTCGTGATTGTTCTTTTCTTCGTGGTTTATCCTTTGTGGATTTGTGAGACCTTCAGTGGTCTCGGGGTCCCAACTGAGTAGCTTATACTCACCCCTGCACGGGCTTTGCCCGCACTATGTTGTGTTGGTTGCAGACGACGGACAGCGTTGACCTTAGCTGAGGCTTGCAGAGCGGAATGGTACCCGGAGGTGGACCACTGGGCGGGACGTGCACGGAGCGGACGGCGAGACCCGTGGAGCAGAGGAGCTATCTGTACCCACCCTTCAGGTGGGATTTCCAGTGGACAGCTCGGAGTAGCGGCTTTTACTTTTCAGTTGCTGTTTTTCCCTTTTTGAGTTGTACTTTACTTTCAGTTTGGGTTTGTATTCTGGCCCATTTACCTTTCCGCACTTTCAGTCGTACTCTGCTTTGTTTAGTGTTTACTTTCCGCTTGTTTACTCTGTGGTGTTTGTTTACTTTACAAAGGCAATGCCTTCCCTTTTTACGGGGATTTACGCCTTGGTGCTAGTCGCCAGCCCCTGGCCTATGGAAGGCGGGCTTGGGGTAGTCACGGCACGGACCCCGAGGGCGGGTCGTGACATACTTGTGTAAGAGTCCTCTTGCTCATTACATCAGAAACAACATTTCCCTTCCCAAGAATATAGAAATTTTCTAAGTAGGTATTCAACCCATTTTTTTCCTATGATTCAATACATGTTGTGTGAAAATATACATGACACTTTTGTGGTTTTTAAACACCAAAAAATTTATACCAAGAGGTAATTCCTCCAAAAAATCAATGATTGAACAAAAAATACCAACTCAAGATTGTGCATTGGTTAATTTTTCTCATGATGCCCCATCGGTAGCATAATGTATGCAATGAATTGATCTTACTCCATCATAAATTCTCCTAGACCGATACCTAATGAATCATAATACACTATATAGATTATACCTGACTCTAGCAGAATCAGGATCAACACTGAATTAAATCATCTTTTCAAATCTTGAAAGATTGTATTTCAAGATTATGACCACATAAACATCACACCCTTTTTATTCAATCCCTAAATAGGTGATTATAAGAATGATAAGTCTTATATGAATCATATTTAATAATTATCCATCCCAAAGAAACTCTATATATCAATGTTGTTCTTAGGATCCTCCTAAGAAACTACAGCTCTCACCTTCTCTAGGTCAACCGATACTCCTTCCTTTGAGATAATATAACCTAATAAGTGAACCTTATAGATTCATAAGTGGTATTTAATTAGATTAGAATACATATTGTGCTTTATCATTGTATTAAAAAATGATATCAACATGTGTAGAACAATTTCTTCAATTATAAGAATGCACCAAGAAGTCATCTACAAAGACCATTATAAAGGAATCCATATAGGGATGAAAAACCCTATTCATCGAATACATGAAAATGATAGGTGTGTTCATGAGAATGAATGACATAACTAGATATTCATATAAATTGTAATGACTATAGAAATTTTTACATAGTATATATGAAGGTCTAACATGTAGCTAGTGATAGCCTAATCTCATATATATATTCAAGAATTCTCTCAATCCTATGGGTTGGCCAGAAATATCATCAATTTGAGGTAAGGGATACCAATTCTTCATTTTAAGTATATTTAAATTCTATTAATCCAAACAGAGCCTGAGGGTTCCATCCACCTACTTGGAAAAAATGATTGGGGAATCCTAGGGAGATGTATTGGGATGTATAATACCCTTGGACTCTAAATCCTATAGCTTCCACTTTATATCTTACAACTAATTAGGAGTCATCCTTTAAGGAGGACTGCATATCGGTGTATCTCCAAGCACTATCTCGATAGTAATTTCTACCTCTCTCTCAGGAGGCAGTCCGAAAAAGTTGTCGGGGAGAACATCCCTAAAACATTCGACTATATGAGTAAATTCCTCTGAAAGCATTCCCTAATCATCCATATAAATGATAGAAATATGGGTGGTCACTCCATCTACCCCAAGATGCTCTAGTCTATCTCTACCTGCCTAAATATCCCACTCACCCTTGTGAATATATGTACCACCCTCTGGTGATGTGAACGACACCCCCTATAGATAACAGTCTATATAGGTATGATATGGGACTAACTAGTTCATCCTAAGAATGAAATTGAAACCCATAATCTCAAGGAAAAATATTTCCCATAATAAATGATGACTTCCCACCTCAAGAGGAATTCCTTTAACTTGAATACACTCCCTGGTCATAAACCAAAAGGATTTTAAAGTGTCATCATGCCACAGGAGTATTGAATATCAAGCCTAAGACTTTCCATAGTATCCACAAAGATAAAAGAGTGTGAATCACCCTTGTAAAATAAAGAATACCCAATAGTGGAGGATTATATAATATTACCTCGAATAATAGATTTATTGGTACCTTGCTCCTCTGGTATAGGCTGCACTGAATAAATTTAGCCTGATCCACAACATTATGCTTTAACCTGACTACCTTGAGTGAGTCCACTAACTGGTGATATGTATCTGAAGTCTGACTACCTTTTCCATGACCTTCATCTCAGACTATATGACTATTAGTGATCTAGCTACCTTACTGGTGAGGTTTTACTGATCCTATACTTTAAAGTGGAGCTAATATAGATCCTCTTCCCCTAGGAATAGATGGGAAACTCCCAAAGAAATGATGAATATTCCCTAATCTATTGTAGCCTCAACACTCAATGAGGTCTCTGGGACTCTAGGTATTGTTATGAACATGCTTCCCACACTAGTGGAAAATCACATAGCTTTTAGTGGGTGTCACCTGGATATCGTTTTTCATGCATGTAATCTCAAAGCATCACTTCAGACCGCTAGTTAGACCACTACTTTGTCTCAGTTCTAAACCACCATGTATCACATTTTCATCTTCCCTCGGTTTCCACTTGGTAATGATGGTCTGTTTTAATATATTAGACATATTATTCAACCAAAAAACATTCACATGATATTGAATAGGACTCTTAATCTCATCATCAAATTGTCTCACTTTCACTGGCTCATCAGCAATATTGATATGCACAAACTGCTGAAGCTCTATAAAATATGTTGATTAGTCCATAAATAACATATAACCCTATTATAGGTTCATAAACTCCCTTTAAAAATCGACCCTTAGGGTCTTAGGGAATAAATATTCATAAAAGCTCGAATGGAAATCCCTCTAAATCACTTCCCGATACTGAACTACCTGGTTTAGAATATTCCACCAATGTTTGGTGGGTCCATAAAGTATATAAGTAGTGTGCTTCACTCTTCTATTAATAGGTATAACAAGATTCTCAAATATATATAATACTATATCAATCCATAACTCTATATCCTGGGGTCCATCATCCCCTAAAAAAGTAGGTGGATGTTGCTGATGAAACTCCCATGTAAGCTCTCCAATATAAGGGGTAAGTCATTGAAATCCTTATATAGTTTTAACGAGTCATAAAACTCCCATAAAAATTGTACATCATCACCTTCATTGGGAATAAATTGTTATTCTATTTTTAGAACTACTGGAGGTATCACTAGTGGCTCAGGCCCCACCACCTCCAAAGCATAGTCGTCACCACCCTCTCAACTCATGGTTAGAGGACGTCATGATAACATAGATCTAAAAATGAAAAACATGTGCCTAAGATAATTTTTATCATGATAAAGATTGCAGATAAAAAAATAGTATTGGTTAAATCCTTCCTATCTAACAATGACACCCCTCTTACAACTCATAAATCCAACTCCAGATGATATGAACAATTATATAGAACATAAGTGATTCTACCTACTACCCACTACTATAGTCGGGTTTGGGTCAAGTCCTGTGTTTTACAATATGGGTACCAATATACATAGTGTTAATTTAAATTTATAAAGGAAATCATCCTTTAAATGGAAATTTATATCCCTGTTTAATGGTGACCATTTCATTTTATATTTCAATATCATTTTATTTCATTTTCATTTATATAAAATTTCACGTTAAGATGTTGAAATATATGGATCACCAATTCCAACTTATAAGGGCCCATAAACCATATTAATTGTATTTTGGCATCCTTTAAATAGAAACAACTCACTTATCAAGTCCCTACATGAAATTTTTTCATAATTCATGGATATATAAATAATAAACAAAACATGTTGCAAGAAATGCGCATAGTAAGTAAACATGGAATTGTATAATGTATGACATGTAAATCCTCTATGGTGCCAAAAATGATTCATGATCATGATTCCTTGTTGTATCAGCCAAGGATAAAATATAAACCTCAATCAAAATTGTAAAAAACACACATCATGTGTTCACCCAATGGTGGAATAAAATAAACTATAATAAGCATAAACCAGAACATAATGTCTCATCCTAGATAATTTGGATTTTTATTATATGTGGATTAGCTAATCCTAGGAAAAAATCATTAACAAATTATGACACATTCCTAATATCTTGTATATTATTCCCAAATGATAAGACAAAATAAAAGAAACTTCTTATACAACTTTATGACATCCCAACCCAGATTTCACTTAAATGGTGCCTCAAGCCAGTGGGTCACATGACCTTAAGATCACCTCCCCATATGCTAGAGGTTGCTGAATATCAGTGAGGGTCTAAGGTGTTATAGTGGAGAGACTATACCCTCATGATCAGAGTATAAGAGTTGTGAAATGAATAAATAAATAGTGGAATCATAATAAATATTTAATGCGGAAGGTAAATCGTCCAATAATAATAAATAACTAACATTCAATATCATATAAAAAATGATGATATTTCATATGTTCATAAGGAAAATCAATAAGTAATATCATAAGGAAATCAATAAATTTCTTTTATAAAAATATAAAAAGGCTAAAATATTATCTCTATTAGAATCACAATCCATGGATCGGTCCTATGCTTCCCCACTCCCATGATATAAGAATATCAAGTATCAACAAATGTATGATATCCCATGTCCCTACCTATATACACATGATCTTATCGGATACCATTGATGGCCTAAGTAGGATGTGAGATAAACTCAGTAGGCCACCACCAATGGTTTCTATAAATATCTAGTTGGTGCATATACTATGACAATGTGTAGGTAATAAGGAAAGAAGTAATAAAAGATGTAAAAGTTCATCTCTAGTTTTGGATGGATACTAGGATAGAAATACCTACTTCATCCAATGTTGGATAATATCTAAATAAGTACTCAAAAGTATACACATACATGTATTGTATACATAATGACTTTTACAACCATATATGTAGTTTCTGCTACTAGCTTGCACCCGATGTGTAACTCAGGTGTTCATGAGCTGTAATATGAGTATCATAAGCATCAAGGGACATAATTCTTAGTATCACATTAATAAGGTATTCTATGCCCAATATCATAACAGTAGGGTCACCATGCCTGAATCATAATAGTAAGGGTCTCCATGCCCATATCACAACAACTTGGTTTACCATTATTGTATCATATAAGTAAGGGTCTTCATGCCCATATCATAACAATAAGGTCATCGTTCTCATGAAATATAGTCCATAAGGGTCACCATTCCCATGTCATGGTATCCTGGTCTCCATGCCCATATCATTTTTATGAGGGATGTCATTCTTGAATCATATGACTTGGTCTCCATGCCTATATCACAATCATAGGGTCACCAAGCCTATATCATAACTACAGTGTCTCCATTTCCATGCATCATAATTATGAGGGTTATCATTCCCATATATCACATTATCATAAGGGATTCAATTCTTGTATATAACAATAGTAAAAGGGACAACATTCCTATATAATATAAATCATAGAGGTATTCATTCTAGTATATAATAAGGCATATTGTTCATTGTTCCAATATATAATATAAACCATAGGGGTATCCATTCCCATCATCTTAATAGTGATAATTAATCATTGGATTCAATACGAGCCCATAGATAGTTCATAATTCATTAACTTTCATTAATAAAAAGAGTGTAACCATTTTCCTACTTAATTGAGTGACATGGTCGTACCACTAACTTTCATTTAATTCACTATAGATTGATAAGTGTATTATCTATGATACACCACAACACTTATCTATTTAATTTCTGATATTATAATTAGAATTTTATAAAATCATATAGAATATGGTTTGCCCATTTATACATTTAAAACAAAAATGGAAATTTCTTCAGCACACCTCAAGGGGTGGAAAATATTGAATTGGACCTATGAGACTCATCAGGTTCTCAATTAAGGAAACCAATTAAAGGCATATTAAACTTTTAAGAAATGCACAATGAAACTAGGGTGAGGTAAATAATGCTTAATAAAAATAATCTCAACATTGAGGTATATTTACTAGACCACATAACTTATTCTTGTAGTGAAGCTCTAATCCATTATCAGCCTTTGGTTTGGTCAAAATCAGAATAAAATGGAAAAATGGATGAACACACAAAAAATATGGCATATGAGCCTACACCTAAATAACTCCATCGAGAGGAATAACAATGATGAAATGAACAAAATGAATAGATAACTCACCGGCACACATCCATTGAGATGATCAGAAGTCGAATTAGAGTTCGGATGGATGATTTATCCAAGAACCTATCTTAGTCATCTTGATATCATGATGGAAGGAAGATTAAGGTTGATGTCTTCTAGAATGAGAAAATAAGATAAGAGATTAAAATTATAATACTTAAGGGGAAATGGAAATTTTCTTCCAAATTAATATGTTTCATGGTTTGGCCACACTATTGTCCAAATAGAGAACCAACTCTATTTATCTCACAGTATAAATAGAGGACCTACGAGATTTGGAAAACCATGTGAAAACTATGAAATATTCCACTATTAAAAACTTTAGAGAATTTTCATGGGCGTTTGGCCCTGGGAATAGGGGTAGGGTAAATCGTGCGCCCTATTTTTCTCACTAAAATTCCCTGCATGATTAGGAGAAACCTTATAGACTGGGATATATGGTTTTTACTAACCGTTAATCCCATGATTTTCTTTCATTGGTCGGGGTTCTAAGCTTCGAACAAGCCCTGAACACACCCTTTTATCCTCCATATCGTCACTATCCATTTATATTAGGTCAAAACAATGGTACTAAATAGGAAATTAAAGGATGTTCACCTCATATAAAAACTAGGTTCTTGCACTTAGAAGGATGGTCAGTCTGAGAGGACCATTCAAACCCTATAGGATTTGTTCAGATCTTTTTCTATGGATTTCAAAGGTGGTTGGGACTAAAACCTTCCCCTAGTTTAGTTTTCATACAACAATAGATTTTACTCTGGTATTTATATAACTCATTCTAAAACTCTAAAAATAAATAAGTGTATAGCTATAATGTGATGTGTTAGAGTTATAGAAAGAAATGTTTTGGGGATTGATCTATATGAGTAAACGGTAGAGAAATTAATATCCATTTAGTAGTATATCAAGGCAGGTCAAAGTCAATGGAAAAGTTATACTGAAAATCATCAATAAAATATAGAATTTGAAGTCTGTAAGAAGTTATTCCTATGAATTTATAAATGGAAGAATGTTATGGGATTTATAAATAAAAGAAATTTGATCCCTAGGTATATTGGATCCTTCAATATTCTTGATCGTGTTGGTATGGTATCTTATCGCTTCGTGCTTCCACAAAACCTCTCTCAAGTTCAAGATGTGTTCCATGTATCTCTACTAAGGAAGTAAAAAAACCAACATATCTGTTGAGCCCTATGGAAGATTGTTGAATTCTTCCTATGATTGCTGTTTCAATAATCACAAATCATCGATTACTTAATCCGGTTGGATTTCTCATATACATAATCACAATCTCTTAGTGAATCTGTGTATATTGGTTGGATCATGTTTTTATCTCTTTGTTATTGATTTACAAGTATTCTGGAAGTCCTCTGGATCAAACAGACAACGGTCTCACCAATCCATATCAAAGGACAATGGTCGCACCGATCCATATCAAAGGACAACGGTCACACCAATCCATATCAAAGGACAATGGTCGCACTGATCCATATCAAAGGATAACGGTCACACCGATCCATATCAAAGGACAACGGTCTCACTGATCCATATCACAAGACAACGGTCGCACCGATCCAGATCAAATGAGTCACCGATCATGACACACTGATGCTGATCATCTGAGTCACCGAAGATGTCTCACTGATGCTGATCAAATGAGTCACCGAAGATGACACACCGATGCTGATCAAATGATTCACCGATCATGACACACTGATGCTGATCATCTAAGTCACCGAAGATGTCTCACCGATGCTGATGATCTGAGTCACCGAAGATGTCTCACCGATGCTGATCATCTGGGTCACCGAAGATATCACACCGATGCTGATCAAATGAGTCACTAATCATGTCTCACCGATGCTGATCAAATGAGTCATCGAAGATGACACACCAATGTTGATCAAATGATTCACTGATCATGACACACCGATGTTGATCATCTGAGTCACCGAAGATGTCTATCCACCGATGCTGATGCCGATGACCTACCGATCACTTGACTCACTGATAGTCATAAATAGCTGTTTGAATTTCTTTATATTTATTTAATCTAACCAACGGTGATATTAGGAATATTTTAATGCAATGTCATTTATTTAATGAAGGTTGTTGGATGTCAGGGAACTATACCTCGTACCTGAAAAAAGAAATCATTTCTTTTACTGGATCTCGTGCCATAAATACAAGAAGTCCCTGCTGGTGCAAATACACTGGTGTGAAAATGAGGAGACATAAATTAGTGAAAAGAGTGGTGGATGAGATAGTTGTAGAAGACGCAGAACCTCATACACACTCAATCTTACTCAAGAAGATTTCTATACTTTCACGAGGACATTGAAGAACTTCATCCACTACATTTCTCACTATCTCTGAATCTGGATGCCAAGAAGAAGACACTCTGTTTTTTTAGATAAAAACCATAAGACGACTTAGAATAATCTCTAATCAAACTCAAGGATTCCAAAGCATCACTGCAATCACTAGAGCCATTTCTAAACACTACATCTCTGCTCATTGATTCATTATTTCACATTTCGAGCAGTGTGTGTTATCTGCTGTATTTAACACACACACTGTCTTCTGTACTTTAACTGGAGGATCTGTAAATCCTCACTCAAACTCTTACATCTTTTATTTCCCACTGGGATAGTGGTAGAGGTCATGTGTGACCTGGATAGCTAGTTGATGTTGTTCTGTTTTCCACGAATAACAGTGGTAGAGTTCTTGGACCTTGACAGTTGTAAACTGTTTTGAAACCCGATCCAGGGTGTGGATCAAGTTTATACAAATTGTTGAGAGGACTAAGTCTCAACTTGAGACTGAACCTCTTGGTTATATCTGATGTGCTATATCTTTCAAAGTTATTCTTTTATTCCGTTTCTAATTACTTTAAAACTAAAACTGTTAATGTCACTTTGATAATTAAATTCGCAAGTGTTTATATTAGTTGTAAATCAGTAAGTTGGTTTCAAAAGTTAATCAACCTTTCTATTTTGATTAACTGGGAAATAATCAATCCCTTGATAACCCAACAGAACCTTTAGTTTGATATAAATTCACTATAGTTTAATTCAGTATTTTATTTGGGGGTTTTTAAAACAAAGTTTTAAAACAGAAATTTTAATTGTAACTCAATTCACCCCCCTCTTGAGTATCCACTCCGACCAACAATTGGTATCAAAGGTTGTTTAAAATATTTTGTACTCTATTTTTCAACTGTGATTTTAGTTGTATTTTAAAGTTCTTAAAATTTCTGTTATTTCTAAATTTTTATCTCTTTAAAATCTTTGCTTTAAGTAAGCTATCATGGATAATAGACTTGAAGGTGTTGCTACCAATAGACCACCATTTTTCAATGGCACTAACTATGATCAGTGGAAAATCAAGATAAAAATTCATTTAAAAAGCATGGGTTTTGATATTTGGACTGCTATAGAATCAGAATATAAAATTACTACTACTGTTAGAAATACTTGGAATGAAGCTACTAAGGCTGCCTACAATAATAATTGCAAAGATATGAATGCCTTGTACTGTGCTTTAGGAGATGAAGAATTTAACAGAATATCTTCTTTTAAAACTGCTTATGAAATTTGGGATACCTTAGCTGTTTCTCATGAAGGAACAACTAATGTTAAGGAAATGAGATTGAACACTTATAGTATTAAGTATGATAATTTTAAGATGAAGCCTGATGAACCCATTTCTGACATGTATATCAGGTTTAATGAAATTTTCAACATAATGACTTCTCTGGGAAAGGATGTTCCATCAAAGGAACAAATTATGAGAATTTTGAGATGTCTACCTGAAAGATGGAGGGGAAATTCTGTCTCAATTAGAGAATCATGTGATATTGGTGAACTACCAGTCAAGGAACTAATTGGAAAGTTGATGATGTATGAATAGGAACTCAAGGTTAACAAATAAGAAGAATATGAACCTAGAAGGAAGTCAGTTTCTTTCAAGACTTCAACCTCAAAGAACAAGGATAAGGAGAAGCTTCAAGCTATAAATGAGAGTTCAAGCTATGAAGACAGTGAAAGTGCTTCTGATAGTGATGCTGAGATGGCTCACATTGCCAGAAGGTTTAAAAAGTTTTATAGGAAGTAGTAGTTTTTCATAAAATCAAATTATAAAGGTAAGTATGATAGCATGGGACATTGGAAAAAGAATTGGAAGAAATCTGACAAATCAGATGAAGTTGTCTACTATGAGTGCAAAAGAAGGGGACACATAAAAGCAGACTATCCGAAGTTGAAATACAAGAAGAGGTATGAATACAAGGACAATAAGTTTAAGAAATCGATGAAGGATACTTGGAGTGATTCTGAGGATAGCTCCACTGAATCTGATGTTTCTGAAACTGAACACATAAATAAGGCAAACATGTGTTTTATGACAAACACCTCTGAGGTAACATCTGAAACTCCTGCTTCAAATTCATATTATTCTGAAGATGATTCTGACTCAGAAAACATGTCAAATTCTGAACTATTTGAATACTGTGATATGTTAGAAGAAACCTGTAATGAGCTGAAAGACAAATACAAAGGTTTAAAGAAACAATATGCTTTAACTGTTAAACATATATCTGATCTTGATATTGAAATGGAAAAGAATGCTCAGTTGATTAAATAAAACAATGAACTGAAATTATCTAATGAGCAACACAAGAAAGACTTAGAGAAATTTACCAATGGTAAAGATACTCTTACTCAGATTCTAGGTAAGCAAATAGCACCTAGATACACTACTGGTATAGGATTCCAACTTGGACAAAGGAAAATTACCAAAACTAAATTCATTCCTAAATCTGGACAGAATGTAGCTAGTTTTGAAACTTCATATGCTTCAACTAGTTATATTCATAGTTATGGATCTAATAAGGTTTATCTTTCAAAATCTTTTAACTCTGGAAATCTTATGAGACCCATTTGACAAATATGGGTACCTAAAGTTTTATTGGCTAACCTGTCTGGACCCAAGAAGATCTGGGTACCAAAATCATTTCCTATCTAAATCTGTTTTGTAGGGAACCTGCTTAAAGAGCTCCTGTAGAAAGCCTTGGTATTTGGACAGTGGATGTTCAAGACATATGTCAGGAGACTTCTCATGCTTTAAAAGCTTAGTCAGAGTTGATGGAGGTTTTTTCACTTTTGGTGATAACTCAAAAGGGAAAATCATCAGCTTAGGCCAGATTGGTAACACTAACTCAGTATTAATTTCTAAGGTTTTATTTGTTGATGGAATTAAATACAATTTGTTAAGTATTTCTCAGATATGTGATGATGGTTTTTATGTTAAATTTGAAAATGATTCTTGCAATGTTTTTAATTCTAAAAATGTTGTAGTGTTTTCTTCTTTAAGAAATGAAAATGTTTATGCTTTTGATTTAAATTCTTTAGCTAAGCAAAATATTACTTGTTTAAATTCTTTTCATAAAGAGTCTTGGCTTTGGCACAGAATATTAGGACACTGAAATGTACACTCACTTAGAAAACTTTCTAGGAAGAACTTAGTTAGAGACCTACCCAAACTTGAATTTCCAGCAGACAAAGTTTGTAATCCCTGTCAAAAGGGAAAGAAACATAAAGTTTCTTTTAAATCAAAGAAAGAAGTTTCAACTTCTCAACCTCTCGAGTTGGTTCACATGGATTTATTTGGACCTTCTAGAGTTTCTAGTTTAAATGGGAAGCACTATGTCTATGTTCTTGTAGATGACTTTACTAGATATACTTGGGTATATTTTCTAGCTCACAAAAGTGAAGATTGTTCTTTCTTTGTAAAATATTCCAACTCTGTAGAAAACCTTAGTGGACTTAAAATTAAAACCCTAAGAAGTGATCATGGCCGTGAGTTTGAAAATCATGAGTTTGAATCTTACTGCTCACATAGTGGCTATAGTCACAATTTCTCTACCCCTAGGACACCTCAACAGAATGGTGTAGTAGAAAGGAGGAATAGAACCTGCAAGAAATTTCTAGGACTATTCTTAATGAGTATGACCTACCTGTTTATTTTTGGGCTGAAACTGTAAATACAGCTTGCTATATTATTAATAGAGTCTTGATCAGACCTGTTCTTAAGAGGACCCCTTATGAGTTATGGAACCATATGAAACCTAAGGTTAACTACTTCAAAGTTTTTGGCTGCAAAGTCTTTATTCTTAATACTAAAGACAATCTTGACAAATTTCCATCCAAGAGTGATGAAGGAATTTTCCTAGGTTACTCTACTCTAGTAAAGCCTATAGAGTTTTCAATAAAAGAACCAAATGTCTGGAAGAATCTGTTCACATCAAATTTGATGAAACTGATCCACATGAACCTAAGACCACTCTTGAAAATCTTGAAGATGATATCTCTGTTTTGAACCTTAATGATAAAGACAGTGGACCTGTAGTTAAAACATCCAGTTATAGAAATTTTCCAGAACCAGCTTCTGTTGAACCTCAACCTGTATATGAATCTGAAATCTCTAGCCTTACCTTTTCTAGACCAACTAGAATTCTAAAGAACCATCCTTTAGTTGCTGTTGTAGGTAATTTAGACAGAGGAACACAGACTCAGGCTTCACTAAGAAATCAGGTTGAACATCAAGCTTTTCTTTCACAGTTAGAACCTAAAAATATCAATGATTCTATCAATGATGAATTTTGGGTAATGGCTATACAGGAGGAACTAAATCAATTTGAAAGAAAAAAAGTCTGGAAATTAGTAGAAAGACCTAAGGACACTATAACCATAGGCACAAAATGGGTGTTTAGAAACAAAGTTGATGAATCTGGAAAAATCATTAGAAACAAATCTAGGCTAGTTGCACAAGGTTACAATCAAGAAGAAGGAATTGACTGTGAGGAAACCTTTGCACCTGTAGCTAGATTAGAGGCTATTAGGATCTTACTTGCCTATGCATCACATCTGAATTTCAAGTTATATCAAATGGATGTGAAAAGTGCTTTTTTAAATGGTTTTATTGTTGAAGATGTTTTTGTAGAACAACCACCTGGTTTCTCAAATCCTCATTTTCAAAATCATGTTTTTAAACTTTCTAAAGCTTTATATGGATTAAAACAAGCTCCAAGAGCTTGGTTTTAAAGACTTTCAAACTTTCTTATTTCAAAAGGATTTACAAAAGGAATAGCTGATCCCACTCTTATTTAAAAAAGGATTTCAAAAGATGTGTTAATAGTACAAATCTATGTTGATGATATTATTTTTGGATCTTCTAAAAATTCATTCTGTATAGAATTTTCAAAGGTTATGCAAAATGAGTTTTAAATGATCGTAATGGTAGAGCTTAAGTATTTTCTCGGATTTCAAATCTTTCAAACTAAATATGGAATTATTCTAAATCAAAGTAAATATACTAAGGATTTATTAAAACGTTTTGGTTTGGATTGTATTAAGGAAAGTGATATACCTATGAGTACTATCTGTACATTTGATATTGATGAAACTGGGAAACCAGTTGATCAAACCTATTACAGAGGCATGATTGGGAGTTTACTTTATCTTACTGCTAGTCGACTGGATATTATGTTTAGTGTGTGTATGTGTGCTAGATTTCAAGCTAATCCTAAAGAATCACACTTACTGGATATTAAAAGGATTTTTAAATATCTTAAGTATACTGTGAATTTAAGTTTGTTTTATCCAAAAGGACAATCATTTGACCTAACTAGTTATTCAAATGCTGACTTTGCTAGATTTAAGTTAGATAGGAAAAGCACATCTGGAACATGTCATTTACTTGGAAAGTCCCTAGTATCATGGTGTAGTAAGAAACAGAACACAGTTGCATTGTCTACTGCTGAAGCAGAATATATTGCTGCTGGTAGTTGCTGTGCACAGATTATGTGGATGAAACACACTTTATTGGACTATGGATTTGATTTTAAACAGGTTTCAATTAACTGTGACAACACTAGTGCGATCAACATATCTAAGAACCATGTGTCTCACTCTAGGACTAAGAACATTGATATCAGACATCACTTTCTAAGAGATAATTATCAGAAAGGTGATATTTCTCTAGAATTTATTAGTTCTGAACATCAATTAGCTGATATTTTTACAAAGCCTTTATGTTATGAAAGAATGAATTTTATTAAACAAGAATTGTGTATGATAGATCTGTGAAACCGATCTGTGAAACCGATCTGTGAAACCGATCTGTGAAACTGATCTTTCTTTATATTACTTTTTATTCTGTTGTGATTAATTAACTAATTTTATCTTTATTATGGGAACCCTAAATGATGAAATAAATGATACGCGACTATTTCTATTCCCCAAACCGTCGACCTTTCATTTCTTTCCTGCCAAACCTTATTTCCTCTCTTCTCCTCTACTTCGAACCTTCGTACTCATGCTTTCCCCAGAATATGCAAATGGCTAAGAAAAAGAGACCGAGCAAAGGATCAGAAAGTCATGTACCTTCAAAGCATGCTCGAGGCGAGTCGAGTAGTACCTCTCAAAGATCAGTAAATCCGAAAATGGAAACTCGGATTGTTGTTGTAGAAAATGAAGTCAGTTACGCCTGGCTTTTGACAAGTAAGTCGCTGTTGTTACAAGTTTTAGATTCGCAAGGATGGAAAGCCTGGTTCTCAAATAACACTCATATATACTACCCAAATCTAGTGCATGAGTTTTATATAAATCTGCAAGTTACTTTATATGGTGTCAAGGCTGCCAGAATGTCTTCTGTAGTGAAAGGAAAGAAAATATCTTTTTCATCTAAACAATGGGCTGTGTAACAACCTGAGATTTTATAAGATACATTCTTTTTAATTTGATTCATGTCTTTTTTTGTATGCTACACCATGATTATCTTGCGCTATACGCAACATCGTATTAGCTTGCAGTATACGCAACACTATTCTTGGCCTATGTTACACACAATTTCAAGTTCGTTTGATAGAAGTTATTCTACGCAACATTGAGTGTATATATATATATATATATTCAATGTATAAATAAAATATGGTTGGATTCTGTTATACACAACAAAAAAGGAGTCCTTCACTACACGCAACCCTGAATTGGCTTGCATTACACGCAATCGCGACCGTCCCTGATAGCGTGTGTTGTACACAATACCGGGTTTTACTAAACAACAATATATTATTATAATATTGTTATGAACTAGCCGTTATGAATAGTATTAACTAAATTTTGAATTTTATAACATTATTATTCATCTTACACATTTTCTAGAACATGGTATAAGAACAGAATAAATTTTTCAGGTAAAATAAGTATTTTTTTAAAAATGCAGTTTTACCGCCTTTTGATGGTGCACCCACATTAAATCTAGTTTTTTACACGTTTATAATTTAAATTTGACAAAATAAAATTCTTATTTAGAATAAAGAAATAAAAATTTACTTTGGATAATTTTTTTATTTTATTCTGATAACTTTCATATTTTAATGAATAGTAAAAACACGCTATATTTTAATTAAAAACAACTTTTTTCATCATAATATCTTATGTGGATAAATTATAATATTGAATGGTTTTAAAGTATAAATAGAATATATTTTTACCATTTAATATAATTTATGTCATTTGCATTGATTTTACCTTGAATTCATAGGTTAAATCAATTCAATCTTTTGCAATGTTTTAAAGAAAAACCCGTTTTCTTTCGACAAAAGGATTAATTTTAATATAATTTCTGAAACTTTTGTGTATTGAATTTAGAAAAATGGATTCCATATTTGGAATTAGTGGATTCAAATTATGTTAATAAGATACTTTTTATTTTTGGTAATTATGAATAATAACTGCGGTAAATTTTATTTACCATAGTTAAAGGTAAATCGGGTAATTAAGGGTAAATATAATATTATAAAATTACCCTAACAAATGTAAAAATCCTATTGGATGACTAAAAGTCGACCCATATCACCTAAGGGTCGGATTAGATTCATTTAATGGACTTTTTTCCATGAAAATAATTTAATTATTATTAAAACCAAAGAATGTGACAACATGTCACTTTCTTAAATCTTATAAGTATAATAATTTTAATTTAGTGATAAACTTCATGAAACATCGAACATGAATAATCTCAAGAAATATAATACAATTATATACATCATAGGAATTTATTTATAATTTTTAGGGATTAAATAAGTATCATTTATTATGACACAAAGATGATGCAGTAATTGTATTATTAATGAAATATTAACATAATTGATGTTATAAATACCCAAATAAATGTAATTTAAGACTTTTTATGAATTAAAATAATTTTATATGTTAATATGACATGTTATTATTGATTTAATTAACTTTATTCTAACTAATCAATCTGTTATGAGTTTCACAAAAATAAATTACTAAATAGTATCAAAATTGTCATAAAATAGTTTTTAAAACGAATATTATATTATTAATTGTTATTTTATTCCTAAAAATATAAGGTTTGGCCAAATGACTTAGATAATGTTATATATATTAATAATAAACTACTTGGGGTTCGTTTGTCTTGATATAGTAAGTTTATTAACCTTATAGTGTAAGAAAACAAGAAGACACGGTAAAAGTAAAATTATCAAACTTAAAGTTAAATATAAATGATAAGGTTAAAATAGGAACCTAAACTTGTCTAAATTCTACTGGATGAGATGCTTTCAACCCATCCCCACCTTATCTTATAAATAAATCAATTTTGAGCTATTTAAAACCGAACATAACTTTATAATAAAATAATAGTTTTAGTTATTCCAAAGGTGCCCCTCTCCTCCCTTATAAAAGGGAACCTCCTCCCCCTCTTCCTCACACCACTTTGAGCCTTCAATCTCGGCCAAACCATGACAGTTTCTCCTATCCACTTCCCTAGAAACATCCTAGAGGTTCTTGTCTTATTCAAAGACCTATTTTAGTTCCCTAAAAGGAGGTCTCAAAGAAGCACTTCAAAGAAGAGGTAATTTCCGTTACCGATTCTTTCATCTTTATTTCTTCTTCCACTTCTTCTTATTTAGTTGTTTCATTATGAAGTAATAACATCAATGTCAATAATATACTGATATGTTATTATAAGTATTAAACAACCCTATTTCACCATCTATCCATCCTACGGAAAAATAAATCACCGCGTGTGCGTACGTACGGAATACCGTCTCCACGCCGTGGTGTAATCTATTTTCCACCACCACCTTACTTGGATGGGTATAATGGTGTAAATAATGACTATATATTACTATTATAAAGTGATATTGATTATTAAATAGTATACATACACTCCAATACAACTCCATGATCCTAGGAACGATATCATCACTCGTGCGTACGTACGGAATACCGTCTCCACGATGTGATGCGACTCGTTCTACATGATCTTCATTGAATAATGATTATATAAATTAATTGAATGAATGAATATTATATATATTACACTAATACCATTCTCGAAATGAGGTATCTATAACCTAAAGAGAATAATAATAATTTATTCAACAAAACACGCATATGAACAAAAAATAATAAACACCCGAATAATAAGTAGTAATGAAATATTACTAATAAGAAGCTAAGAATATGACCATATATGATATCATAAAAATAAGTATGATTATGGAATAAGTCAATGACATTATTTAAATCATTATACAGGAGGTTCTGACACTTACGAAGCAAATCGGACCTAAGGTAAGGGAAAATATCACAATCTCATTTTTACCCGAGATTGTTTATACTTTGGTATTTACTGGGGTGTATTTTATCATCCACATCCATGTTCCCTCAATATGTAATATTGTTTCCATACACATTCAATTATTTAAATCCAATTTTACCCTTTGGTGAGTTTTAGTAAAAGATATTAAAGGAATATTTTGTCGTTTTTAGTACGAGGTACTTTTTGACTTTTCCGACAAAAGTACGAGAAGAATGTTTTTTTAACTTATACGGCATGAATGTATTTTTAAAACATTATTTCCAAGAAGATTACTTTACAAGTTTTCATGTTTATTTTTAATAAACTTCTTTTAGTTTAAAATTGTATGACATGTTAAGAAAAGAAAATGTTTTTTAAGTAGAAAGGATATTTTCCTCAATAATGGAGTTCAAGTGTTTTATCAAAATTATTTTCCATCTAAGATAATATAGGGTTATGTTTCTATCCCTATTATTACATTGATTTGATTATTTTGTGATGGAATTATTTTTATGAATTCCTTTATCTTATATGAATTGTTTTATGATGTCATGATGTTTAAGAATCCCATTTTTATTACATGGGTTATGAAATGATGTATGATTTATGATTTTGTGGCACACATAAGAATGGTATCATTATTAGATAGGTGGGACCTATATCTCCCTCCAATGCATTGGGTAAAGATTTTATATCTCATTAGATAGACATGGTTGGAACGGTAGGTTATACCTGTTCAGTGAAATAGGACTGAAACGAGGAGTGAACTCGGTTCAGAATGGGACTCTGTCCATTAAGATAGTCTTGGAAATGGGTCTTGACTAATAAGAAATGATTCTCTATGATTATGTGTGTATGCCACAAAGTTTCATGTTTTACTTTATGATTATTGGGATTTCATTTCACTACTATGATTTATCCCATGTTATAAAATTATGCTCTCTTTTGCAGGTTAAGATTTCCAAAATGTTATATTCTTATGAATATGATGTGATTGATATTTCTTTTGTTTACCCTTACTGAGCATTTGAGTTCACCCTTTTATGTTTTCTTTTCCCCAGGATATAAATAAAGGTTTTAGGTAAAAAAAGGGGGAAGATCTTTATAGGAGATTTTGAAGATTTTTCACCACGATTAGAAGATTATATTTTGAGTTTCCAAAGACACTAAACTATTATGGTCCTTGTGTGTGTGTGTTTTTTGTTATATACTAAGTATTCTACTAAAGTAATGTAATGTCCATGTACATCAAGCTTTGGGTCTCTACAGTTGGTATCAGAGGGAGGTTTAGTCAACCTTTGGAAACTAGGATGCGAAAACGTTAGTGAGATCCCTAGAGATATTTCAAAGGTATGTCTAGGGATGTACCTAAGGATAAGTATACATATAGGTTATAGTCCTAGAATTACGGTAACGATCTTATAATTAAACCTAAGATGTTAGATATTGAGGGTACTCCCCCTTTTATTATGTTGTTTTCCCTAGCATGATTTTTGCCTCTCACACTATTCTTTTTGGGTTTTAGACGATGGATGGAACCCGAAGGAACCATGTTGATCAATGCAATGGAAAATGCAATGATTGTCCTCCTGAACAAAAAATGTTATGGGAGATGGAGTGCAAAATCTTATTGCTATACTTACACAAGCTATGAATCATTCTGGACTTCCAAATGAGCAGAGAATGGAACAATATTCTATTGAGTCCTTGATGAGGTAACGTCCACCTTCTTTCAGTGGGTCTTCTGATCCACTTGTTGCTGAACAATGGATCAGTACCACTGAAAAGATATTTTCAGTTCTTCAATGTTCCGAACATGATAAAGTCATCTTAGAAGTATATTGTTTGGAAGGTGAAGCTGATCAATGGTGGAATCTTATCAAGAATACGAGGCAAAGAGATGAAATTGAGTACATGGAATGGGACGAGTTCAAGAACTTATTTTTCAATAAGTACTTCCCTCGTATTATTTGAACAAAGATGGAGAAGGAGTTTCTTGAACTAAAGAAAAAGGATGATGAATCTGTTGGTGTATATGAAGCGAATTTTACAAGGCTTGCAAGGCATGCATCTGGCTTTATCATCCAACCTGAAAGTAAAGTTGATCGATTCTTCAGTGGCTTAAAACCAAATCTTAAAAGGGAATTAGCTATAAGAGACTTCAGTAGCTATGAAGAAATTGTACGTTGTGCTATCAAGGTAGAAATGGAAGTTGGTGTTACTTATCCATCTCATAGTTTTGATAAAAAACGAAATATGGAGTTCAAGGAGAAATCTCAAAATAATGGTGAAAAGAATATGAATGTTTTCTTATGCTCAAAGTGTTGAAAGAAGCATGGTGGAGATTGTCTTAAAGGGACAAGTAAATGTTTCAATTGTGGAAAGGAAGGTCATCGGGCATTTGAATGCCACAATTATGGGAAGAAGATGTCTAATGATGCAAACAAAGGAAAAGATACACAGAATGAACCTACTACACTTCAATGCTTCAAGTGCAAGGATATGGGGCATTATACCAATAAACTCCCAAATCCAAGGGTTGTTGATGATGATCGACATCAACAAAATCTTAAGGAAAAGTATAAAGGGAAGTCACATGTGATCACCATTGGCAATGTTGAATGTGACAACGATGTGGTTGAATGATTAAGTGTTTATGTAATGGGATTCCAAAATAATGTTGTATATAGTATCGTGGAATATTGGAATATTTATGTATTGGTCTATTGTGGTTTTCAATAATTTTATGGTACTGGTAACCATGGAAAGTGATTGAAATATTTTTGTAAAAAAAGATGATATGTACATAATGAAGGGATAAGGAAAAAAATGAAATGTTTGACAGTATTCATGACATCGTGATTCATATAAGGACTAAGTGATATCATGGTTTGAGTATATAGAATTTTGAGGATTTTGGTATGTGGACGGAGTTAACTTTTAACAGCATTCATGTTTTCAATAAGGTCCAATGGGTATTCATTATTCAAGAGAATACATGATTAAGGTATTCACATGTTTGTAATTTGACCAACAAGATATATCTTATGATATATGGGGGATAATTGATGGCATTCACGGGATCATTTTCTTTATAATATGAGCTTCGACCGAAGTATTTTAGATAAGCCTAAAGATTGGAATGGATTATGTTGGACATAAGTTAGTATTTTTTAAGGATAAAACTTTTTTTTGATATTATTGATGGGATGTTATAGTAATATAACTTTTGAAAAAGGACAACTTGCAGGACGGGTGACAGCCCATCGCGTCGGACAAGGATGTGGGAATCGAACCCACAACTGAAGTGTGACATGCCTTTATCACCTACCACTGGCCTACAGGAAGTCCTTGGTTAGTGGAACGTAGTTTTATTTTATTAAGTGGTATGATAAATAAATTATAAGTCCATTTTTGGAACCATATATGAATAATATCACCATAAGATGGACTTATAACTTTTTCTAACCTTTTGTTTGAAACAGATGGAATGACCCATCATTTTATCACATGATCTTCAAATGCTTCACGAATAAGAAATTCAACTTCATTTCTTTAAGATATGAAGTGGAAATTGTTCAATTCATGAACAACAGTGAGATTGAACCAAAATCATGTAACTATTTATTTTAATTCATCAACTTTAGGGAAATGATCTTGAAAACCAAAAATTTTGTCCTAGTGCTCTTATATCCTATGAACCAGATGGTACCCTAGATCATCACAAATTTATGGCTTTGTGATTGTTGGCTTTTTCATAGCCATGTTCTCTACCACTCTCCATCAGAACTTGATGGTTAGATTTTTCTTCCATATCCATATTTTCACCTATGTTCTCCTACGTGGAAACCCAGTGATGAGTTAATTTGGCTAACCGTTATATTTTATACTTTAGTTTTTAATGTTCAGTTTTGCTATTTCTTTTTATGATGTGCGTTTCTATGAATAGTAAACGATTTATAACCCCGACGAATTTCGAGGGCGAAATTCATTTTAAGGGGGGTAGAATGTAACAACTCGAGATTTTATAAGATACATTCTTTTTAATTTAATTCATGTCTTGTGTTGTATGATACACCATGATTATCTTGCGCTATACGCAACACCGTATTAGCTTGCAGTATACGCAACACAAATCTTGGCCTATGTTACACACAATTTCAAGTTCGTTTGATAGAAGTTATTCTATGCAACATTGAGTGTGTGTATATATATATATTCAATGTATAAATAAAATATGGTTGGATTCTGTTATACGCAATAACAAAGGAGTCCTGCACTACACGCAACCCTGACTTGGCTTGCATTACACGCAATTGTGACCGTCCCTGATAGCGTGTGTTGTACGCAATACCGGGTTTTACTAAACAACAATATATTATTATAATATTGTTATGAACTAGCCGTTATGAATAGTATTAACTAAATTTTGAATTTTATAACATTATTATTCATCTTACACATTTTCTAGAACATGGTATAAGAACAAAATAAATTTTTCGGGTAAAATATGTATTTTTCAAAAAATGCAGTTTTACCGCATTTTGATGGCGCACCCACATTAAATCTAGTTTTTGACACGTTTATAAGTTAAATTTGAAAAAATAAAATTCTTATTTGGAATCAAGAAATAAAAATTTACTTTGGATAAAATTTTCATTTTATTCTGATAACTGTCATATTTTAATGAATAGTAAAAACACGCTATATTTTAATTAAAAACAACTTTTTTCATCGTAATATCTTATGTGGTTAAATTATAATATTTAATGGTTTTAAAGTATAAATATAATATATTTTTACCATTTAATATAATTTATGTCATTAGCATTGATTTTACCTTGAATTCATAGGTTAAATCAATTCAATCTTTTGCAATGTTTTAAAGAAAAACCCGTTTTCTTTCGACAACGGGATTAATTTTAATTTAATTTCTACAACTTTTTTGTATTGAATTTGGAAAAATGTATTCCATATTTGGAATCAGTGGATCCAAATTATGTTAATAAGCTACTTTTTATTTTTGGGAATTATGAATAGTAACTACGGTAAATTTTATTTACCATAGTTAAAGGTAAATCGGGTAATTAAGGGTAAATATAAAATTATAAAATTACCCTAACACATGTCAAAATCCTATTGGATGACTAAAAGTTGACCCATATCACCTAAGGGTCGGATTAGATTCATTTAATGGACTTTTTTCCATGAAAATAATTTAATTATTATTAAAACCAAATAATGTGACAACATGTCACTTTCTTAAATCTTATAAGTATAATAATTTTAATTCAGTGATAAACTTCATGAAACTTCGAAAATAAATAGTCTCCAAGAATCTAATATAATTATATACATCATAGGAATTTATTTATAATTTTTAGGGATTAAATAATTATCATTTATTATGACACAAAGATGATGTAGTAATTGTCTTATTAATGAAATATTGACATAATTGATGTTATAAATACCCAAATAAATGTAATTTAAGACTTTTTATGAATTAAACTAATTTTATATGTTAATATGACATGTTAGTATTGATTTAATTACCTTTCTTCGAACTAATAAATCTTTTATGAGTTTCAAAAAAATCAATTACTAAACAGTGTCAAAATTGACATAAAATAGTTTTTAAAACAAATATTATATCATTAAATGTTATTTTATTCCTAAAAATATAAGGCTTGGCCAAATGACTTATATAAGGTTTTATATATTAATAATAAACAACTTGGGGTTTCTTTGGCTTGATATAGTAAGTTTATTAACCTTATAGTGTAAGAAAACAAGAAGACACGGTAAAAGTAAAATTATCTAACTTAAAGTTAAATATAAATGATAAGGTTAAAATAGGAACCTAAACTTGTCTAAATTCTATTGTATGAGATTATTTCGACCCATCCCCACCTTAGCTTAGAAATAAATCAATTTTAAGCTATTTAAAACCGAACTTAACTTTATAATAAAATAATAGTTTTTGTTATTCCAAAGGTGCCCCTCTCCTCCCTTATAAAAGGGCACCTCCTCCCCCTCTTCCTCACACCACTTTGAGCTTTCAAGCTCGGACAACCCATGACAATTTCTCCTCTACACTCCCCTAGAAACATCCTAGAGGTTCTGGTCTTCTTCAAAGACCTATTTTAGTGCCCTAAAAGGAGGTCTCAAAGATGCACTTCAAAGAAGAGGTAATTTCCGTTACCGATTCTTTCATCTTTATTTCTTCTTCCACTTACTATTATTTAGTTGTTTCATTATGAAGTAATAACATCAGTATCAATCATATACTAATATATTTTTATAAGTATGAAACAATCCTATTTCACCATCTATCCATCCTACGGAAAAAGAAATCACCACGCATGCGTACGTACGGAATACCGTCTCCACGTCGTGGTGTAATCTATTTTCCACCAACACCATACTTTGATGGGTATAATGGTGTAAATAATGACTATATATGACTATTATGAAGTGATATTGATTCTGAAATAGTATAAATACACTCCAATACAATTCCACGATCCTAGGAACGATATCATCACTCGTGCGTACGTACGGAATACCGTCTCCACGATGTGATGTGACTCGTTCTACATAATCTTCATTGCATAATGATTATATAAATGAATTGAATGAATGAATATGATATATATTACACTAATACCATTCTTGAAATGAGGTATCTATAACCTAAAGATAAGAATAAGAATTTATTCGACAAAACACACATAAGAACAAAAAGTAATAAACACCCGAATAACAAGTAGTAATGAAATATTACTAATAAGAAGCTAAGAATATGACCATATATTATATCATAAAAATAAGTATGATTCTGGAATAAGTCAATGACATTATTTAAATCATTATACAGGAGGTTCGGACACTTACGAAGCAAATCGGACCTAAGGTAAGGGAAAATATCACAATCTCATTTTTACCCGAGATTGTTTATACTTTGGTATTTACTGGGGTGTATTTTATCATCCACATTCATGTTTCATAAATATGTAATATTTTTTCCATCCACATACAATTTTTTAAATCCAATTTTACCCTTTGGTGAGTTTTTAGTAAAAGATATGAAAGGAATCTTTTGTCGTTTTTCGTACGAGGTACTTTTTTACTTTTCCGACAAAAGTACGAGAAGAATGTTTTTTAAACTTATACGGCATGAATGTATTTTTAAAACATTATTTCCAAGAAGATTCCTTTACAAGTTTTCAAGTTTATTTTTAATAAACTTCTTTTAGTTTAAAATTGTATGACAAGTTAAGAAAAGAAAATGTTTTTGAAGTAGAAAGGATATTTTCCTCAAGAATGGAGTTCAAGTGTTTTATCAAAATTATTTTCCATCTAAGATAATATAGGGTTTTGTTTCTATCCCTATTCTTACAATGATTTGATTATGTTGTGATGGAATTATTTTTATGAATTCCTTTATCTTATATGAATTGTTTTATGATGTCATGATGTTTAAGAATCCCATTTTTATTACATGGGTTATGAAATGATGTATGATTTATGATTTTTTGGCACACATAAGAATGGTATCATTATGAGATGGGTGGGACCTATATCTCCCTCCAATGAATTGGGTAAAGATTTTATATCTCATGAGATAGACATGGCTGGAATGGTAGGTTATACCGGTTCAGTGAAACAGGACTGAAACGACGAGTGAACTCGGTTCAGAATGGGACTTTGTCCACTAAGATAGTCTTGGAAATGAGTCTTGACTAATAAGAAATGATTCTCTATGATTATGTGTGTATGACACAAAGTTTCATGTTTTAAGTTATGATTATTTGGATTTCATTTCACTACTATGATTTATCCCATGTTATGAAATTATGCTCTCTTTTGCAGGTTAAGATTTCCAAAATGTTATATTCTTATGAATATAATGTGATTGATATTTCTTTTGTTTACCCTTACTGAGCATTTGAGCTCACCCTTTTATGTTTTCTTTTCCATAGGATATAAAGAAAGGTTTTAGGTAAAAAAAGGGGGAAGATCTTTATGGGAGATTTTGAATATTTTTCACCATGATTAGAAGATTATATTCCGAGTTTCCAAAGACACTAAACTATTACGGTCCTTGTGTGTGTGTGTTTTTTGTTATGTACTAAGTATTCCGCTAAAGTAATGTCATGTCCATGTACGTCAAGATTTGGGTCTCTACAGGCTGAATGTTTGAATGTACCCCATGAGGGGCAGTATGAGGATTATGCTGGAAACATTCCTCCAACCACTGAATACTTCTCTTATGAGTTAGCTTTAGAGCTTTTGACTGGAAACATAGAGTCAAGGAGAATCACTGCCTCAGAGCTGGATGGTGAATGTAGACTTTTCTTTAAGTTTATTTAACACCAAATTTTCCCCATGAAAGGAGATTTTGCTGTTGTAAGATACCAGGATGTTTTTCTATTGTTTTTACTAAAGACCAATGAGAAGATCAATTTTTTATATATATATCTAATGGTGCACATAGCTGGAATGTTGAAACCTTCTAAGAAATCCATTGCCCTGTTATATTCCAAAATGATCTCTGTTATGTTAAAGAATCTGGAATGTGTTGATGAAGCTGATGAGATAGCTGAATCTGATAGTTCTTCTTGTGTTAACAAAGAAATTTGTAAATGGATGAAAATAAACTAGAACCCATGGAAGAAATGATGTGTTTCTGATGAGGAAAAGTTGTATGAATCTTACAATCCCACTGATCATGGAAAGAGGCCGAAGGGTTTGAGAGACCCTGGTTTGAAATCAGATGAGGAGACAATTTATTCTGATGATGAGGAAGAAGTAGATGTTGAAAGGAATAAAGACACTGAAGAGTCTGGTAAACAAGGGATGGAAGAAGCTGAAACAGAAGAAGGAAGTATGTCACCTCCTGATGATAGGAGTGATCCTGATACTGTGAGCCCTAAGAGAAGAATATACTTTGGATCTGCCAGTCCACCTTTACCCTTACCTGAATCAGAACCAGTTCTTGGTGTTGAAGAAGCTAGTGACACTGAAGTATCTGACAGTGAAGTTTCTGTGAAGAATGGAAATGGGAATGGAGATGATGATGATGATGATGATGATGATGATGATGGTGATAACTGACCAGTGGATGGTCTTAATGTACCTCCAACAGAAACACATCGAACTGTACCAGAAACAAATTCCATTGACAAGAGAGATTCTCTTGAAATTAGTAGAAAAGCAAGTTATGATAAACCAAAATATACTCTGTGTGCTGCTGTTTGGGATGATTACCCTGGTGTTGCTGTTTTGGGTTTAGAATATTCTGAAGAAGAAGAAGAAGAAGAATCAGAATCTACTGCAGTTATGATGGAAATCCAACCAGTTGAGGAAAGGCCTGATCATGCTGTTGATGTTGCAGATTCTCATCTACCTAGTTCTACTGTCTCTCAGTCTGATTTTGATAAGTTCAAAAGTGAGTTGCTTACTACTGTGAGAGATACAGTCAGAGAAGAAATTTCAAATGCTATTAAACTAGACCTGTCCAATACTGGTGAGTTTATTGGCAGGCACATAGCCTCTCTAAATCAGATTCTAAAGGACTACAATCTGGCTTAGTTTCTTTATCCAGCGAATTTAGATCCACCATCTCTGGTATGATGGAAGTGTTGAGGAATCTGATTGAACATCTTAAGAAGTCTGATCTGAGAAATTTGAAAGCTGAGACAACTCAGATAGTTTCTCAAGCCAATACAACCAAAGTAACCAAGATCAATACTCGTGAGCTAGAGGTTCTAAGGTAGATTGTGCATGATGAATTGGCCTCCATTAGACAAGTTCTTGATTTGGACTCGTTGAGGAAGATGAAGGAGCACAGTGATCACATTCATAAGATGGTATCAGTATATTCAGCAGATGCCACTAAAGCTCAGAGAGAGATCAAGGAAAAGGTTGATCATTATTTTTAAAAAATCTATACCAAGCATGAGATAACCATGAATTTCAAAGTGTTAGCTAACAATCTGAGACTACCTCCAGTCACTCAAGCTTTCAAGACTCAATTTTGACAGTTTCAAAATTTTACTCCTACCTTGGAATGGTTCATGGAGAATAAGGATGATTTTGAGAAGGCTATGCAGGATGGTGCAGAAGTTATTCAGAATTTCATAAATCTTTTGAAGCCTTATCTGAATGCACAAGCCACCTCCATTTTGCTTCCTACTGCTGACCCTCTCAGTGCCTCTGATGTTGCTCCAAATCAGATTTCTGTTGCTCCAAATCAGATTTCTGTTGCTCAAGCTCTATCTCAACTCCGACCAGTTCCTCATAAATCTTCTCAACCAGCTCCTACAGCTCCACATCAAATCCCAATGGCATCCTCTCCTCCACCCTCCAGAGTCATCTTACCACCTTTTAAAATTCACCCAGTTCAACCTGCCTCCAAGCCTTCCAACATACCAACCATTGATCCTTCTGACAAAGGAAAAGCCCCGTTACATCCCAAGAAATAGTTGTGCGTTGTTGTTGATAGGGTGAACCCTATTGCGATTGTACTGTGATCTATTATAAACTTTATTCTCTTTTCTTTTTATTCTCACTGATGCCTTCTTTTAATCTCTTCTTTATCTGTTTTCCCTCCTTTTTGATTATCCCAAAGGGGGAGAAATCTGTATATCTATGGATCTATGGGGGATATGGGGGAGATGCATCTCTAAAGGGGGAGAATTTTTTATTTATCTATGGGGGAGAACCTTTCTATGGCAATGCTTGCATAAGTATTTAAAGGCATAAATTCAGGGGTAGATTTATATCTCATTATGTTTTTATTCTTATTATTCCTTATTATTGATGATATATTATTTTTGTTTATGGCTAAGATTTTTGATTATCAAAACGGGGAAGATTGTTGATCCCTCTGGAAGATTGTTGAATTCTTCCTATGATTTCTGTTTAAATAATCACAAATCATCGATTACTTAATCCGGTTGGATTTCTCATATACATAATCACAATCTCTTAGTGAATCTGTGTATATTGGTTGGATCATGTTTTTATCTCTTTGTTATTGATTTAAAAGTATTCTGGAAGTCCTCTAGATCAAACAGACAATGGTCGCACCGATCCATATCAAAGGACAACGGTCGCACCGATCCATATCAAAGGACAATGGTCTCACCGATCCATATCACAAGACAACGGTCGCACCGATCCAGATCAAATGAGTCACC
Organism: Viscum album; assembly: GCA_963277665.1. Classification (NCBI taxonomy): domain Eukaryota; kingdom Viridiplantae; phylum Streptophyta; class Magnoliopsida; order Santalales; family Viscaceae; genus Viscum; species Viscum album. The sequence goes on along the minus strand of OY728133.1, from coordinate 122,260,158 downwards.
GATCATGACACACCGATGCTAATCATCTGAGTCACTGAAGATGTCTCACCGATGCTGATCAAATGAGTCATCGAAGATGACACACCGATGCTAATAAAATGAGTCACCGATCATGACACACCTATGCTGATCATCTGAGTCACAGAATATGTCTCACCGATGTTGATCATCTGAGTCACCGAAGATGTCTCACCGATGCTAATCATCTGGGTCACCGAAGATGTCACACCGATGCTGATCAAATGAGTCACCAATCATGTCTCACCGATGCTGATCAAATGAGTCACCGAAGATGACACACCGATGCTGATAAAATGAGTCACCGATCATGACACACCGATGTTGATCATCTGAGTCACCGAAGATTTCTATCCACCGATGCTGATGCTGATGACCTACCGATCACTTGACTCATAGATAGTCATAAACAGCTGTTTGAATTTATTTATCTTTATTTAATCTAACCAATGGTCATATTAGGAATATTTTAATGCTCTGATAATTATTTAATGAAGGTTGTTGGATGTCAGGGAACCGTACCTCGTACCTGCAAAAAGAAATCATTTATTTTACTGGAGCTCATGCCATAAATACAAGAAGTCCTTGCTGGTGCAAATACACTAGTGTGACAACGACGAGACATATATGAGTGCAAAGAGTGGTGGATGAGATAGTTGTAGAAGACACAGAACCTCATACACACTCAATCTTACTCAAGAAGAGTTCTGTACATTCACGAGGACATTGAAGAACTTCATCCACTACATTTCTCACTATCTCTGAATCTGGATGCCAAGTAGACGACACTCTGTTTTTTCAGACAAAAACCAGAAGAGGACTCAGAATCATCTCTAATCAAACTCAAGGAGTCCAAATCTTCACTGCAATCACTAGATCCATTTCTAAACTCTACATCTCTGCTCTGTGATTCATTATTTCACATTTCGAGTTCTGTGTTTTATTTGCTGTATTTAACACACACGCTGTCTCCTGTACTTTAACTGGAGGATCTGTAAATCCTCACTCAAACTCTTACATCTTTTATTTCCGACTGGGATAGTGTTAGAGGTCTTGTGTGACCTGGACAGCTGGTTGTTGTTGTTCTATTTCCCATGAATAACAGTGGTAGAGGTCTTGGACCTGGACAGTTGTAAACTGTTGTGAACCTTGATCCAGGGTGTGGATCAAATTTATAAAAATTGTTGAGAGGACTAAGTCTCGACTTGAGACTGAACCTCTTGGTTATATCTATTGTTCTATATCTTTAAAAGTTATTCTTTTATTCCGCTGCTAATTGCTTTTAAACTAAAACTGTTAAAGTCACTTTGATAATTAAATTCGTAAGTGTTTATATTAGTTGTAAATAAGTAAGTTGGTTTAAAAAGTTAATCAACCTTTATGTTTTAATTAACTGGGATATAATCAATCCCTTGAGAACCTAACAGAACCTTTACTTTGATATAAATTCACTATAGTTTAATTCAGTATTTTATTTGGGGTTTTTTAAGACAAAGTTTTAAAAGAGAAATTTTAATTGGAACTCAATTCACCCCCCTCTTGAGTATCCACTCCGACCAACAATATCTTATGTACTAAACTCATAGGTCATAACACTAGATCCTGATCTGTCTTATAAATAATAACTGATATAAATCTTGGATCATAGAGATAAAGTGCTTCAAAGAAAGACTATACACCTGGTTAAAATTATCTAGAGGAATCAAAAATTCAAAGAAGCTACTTGAGAAACTGAGGATATGATGGAACAAAGAAATACTAATTTTTTATATGAGTGACATAATTTTTAGGTTGAAATTAATTTTTAGGGAGGTAGAATGTAACACCCCAATATTTTATGATATATTTCTCTTTAAATAAATTTAATTTCTTCAATAGCTTATGATACCCACAACCCCAATTCTAAATAATGTGTAACATAGTATATCATTATAATCTATCCATTAAATTGGTCATAAAAATAGTAATAAACACATTTTGAAAATTATGTATAATGTTTTTAGATAAATCATATATATTTATAAATATGTACTCGATTTTATGTAAAGTCATTATATGATTTAAAAAATATTTTTCCCAAAAAATGGGTTTTAGTGAATTTTATGAGTAAATAAATGAAATAATTTATTAAAATTTTAGAAAATGTTTTTTTTAAAAAATGAACATTATTTTTGAAATCAAAATATTAATATTAACTTAGGGTTAGATTTTGGGATTTTTCATAAATGAATGATTTTTCAACGAATAGTGAAAAATAGCTATTTTTCAAATATGATCATTTATTTTCATTAAATCAAGTAATTAAAATTTTCTATTATATTACTTATTGCTATTAAAATATAAAATTATTCATTTTATTTATAATAATTTAATTAATTTCATTTGAATCAAAAATATTTATTATTTTGATATAAGTTAATTTTTATGATTAAAATGCATTTTTCTAAAAATTGTGTGTCATTTAATTTTATTCATTTATATTAAAATTAATTTCTTAAAATGATAGATATTGTAACTTTTAAAAATGGATACCACATTTTTAATCATTAGGATAAATATTTCTAATAAGTCCTACTTTATTTTTGGTCATTATGAATTATAATCGTGGTAAATATTTGTCTCCTCAATAGGGGTAAAATGGGTTAAATTGGGTTAAAACAATGAGATAAGGTCTCAAAATCAACCTAAAACCTGAATTAGTTTAATTTTAGAGAATAATTTCGACCATGGGTATCCAAAATTTTAATATATGTCATTTTGGTTTCATTTTCCTATGATAATGAAATTTATATTATTTTAAGTAAAGAAAATTACAAATTGATGCTCTCTTGAATTTAATATCTCTAAAATTTTAAGGATAAAAACATTATAAGTTTAGTGATAAATATTTATTTGAAATATAAATTAAATTTTTATCATATTAATTTTTTTTAAAATTTTAGTGATTTAATAATTTCCTTAAATTCTTACGCAACGTCGACACTATGTTTATTCAATTAATAGAAAAATAAAATAAATGATTTTAAAAATATTAAAAGTAATACAATTTGGTTTAATTATTAAGTTTCATAAATTTTTTAGATAAATATAAAATATTATGTATGTTTTAAAGGTTATTATTTGAATTCTATAATTGTCATGATAACTTTAAAGTCAAAGTAAATGAATATTGTCAAAAATGACATTAATGGTATTTTTAGAAAAAATAATCTTATAATAAATTATTTAAAAATCATAAAAATATTTAAATAGGTCAATTAGGATAATATATTTTAAAAAAATTCATCTCTTTTCCATTTAAGAGATATTTTTTACCAGATAAGTAAAACTATAACCCATTAATATTGAAATAGTTGTTACCATGGTTAAGATTAAAATTTGTTAAACAAGGGGTTAAAACAAATGATATGGTATAAAATGACACCAAAACCTGCCTAGATTTTATTGTATGATTTTATTTAAAAAATATACTATTTTTATTTCAATATATATCCATTTTTAAGTATTTTTATGGATAAAGACATAATTATATTTTAATCATTTTTGAAATTCTAAGTGTATCCTTTCCCATACTTATAAAAGGACACCCCTTGCCTCCTTCCCTTACACATCCATTATCCATATATATCAAAAAAATATGACTGATTCTCTTATAAACATCCATATTAAATAATTATAGGTGTTTTTATTTTTTAAATACCATTCCAATGGTCTTTAAGAATGGATCTAAAGGTGGCCCACTAAAGAAGAGGTAATAATCTTACCTAAACTATTTCAATTTATTTATTCATCTAAATCCACTAAATATATAGTATTAATCATTAAATAATAAATTAAGTATCATAAATTTATTTAAATTTTATTATTACTATGTAACCACTAATATTCACCCTTTATTCCATCAAATGGGAAGTGAATGTATCGATCGTGCGTGCATGTGGACTATTGCCTCCAAGTAGTGATACAATTAATTTACCACCACCATATTTCATGGATAGTTATTATGATAATTTTAATTTTTATATATTATATTTATGATATAATTATACTTATTAAATTATAATATCATATCTACCTTCTTAAATTCCCATCATTTGGAAAATGATAATGTCACTCGTGCATACGTGTGGATTACCACCTCCACAAAGAGATGTGATTTGTTTTTTGTTTTTTATTTACATGGATAGTAATAAATATGGATTTAATGAATATATAGGATGTTTATAATATAATAATTATTCTTTAAAGTTTAATTATTATTTATCTTTCTTTCATTTCATCCTTTGAAAAGTGAAATCGGAGTTCATGCGTACATACAGCCTACCGTCTCTTTGAATGGTGCAATTCATTTTTCTATCTTTAACTTTTATAGAGGAATATAAAAATTTATATAATGAATATATGTTATATTTATATGATAAATATTATTCTGGATATTATGGAACCATGATTAAAAAATAAGTATTGTAACTACCTAGCAAAAATTCTGATGAAAAAAAAACTCTTAACACCCAGATACAACGATTTTAAAAACTAATTATTAATAAATGGGTATTAAAATGATATAAGTATATCATATATAATATTATGAGAATATACATTAATATATTATATAATTTTAATAAATTTTAATTTATTAAATAAGAGTCTAAATTACCATTTTAAGTAAGTCTATCTCGAGGTAAGTGATTTGTATCTCACTTTTATTTCTCTAAGACATATACCATATTCACCACTCATTTCTTTTATATGGTGAATATAATTCCCATGAATGTTTTTTATTATGGTTCCCATGAAAATTATAGGTATTTAAATATTCATATATGGTAATCTATATCATTATTTTTTTCTTTTAATGTTACCAAAGTGGTAGGGGATTTATGTTTCAATCACATTTTAGTCAATTTTTTTATGATTGAATTTATATTGAAAGAAATTATATTGTACTTATTAATAAATCCCTTTTATTTTATTCTCCTATATTTATTTTTAGAGAATACATGTTTACCTTTAATTTTCCTCACTTTAAGTACTCATGATACTAAAATAATGTTTTTAAGGAAAACCAACTTTATTTCTCTCTTGGTCAATAATCATTTTTCTTCTATATCCATATTTTATATATATGTTTTCAAGAATGTTTTTAATATTATCCTATTATTTTTTAAATTAATATTTAACCATGATTGAAATTTTAGAATAATTTTTAAAATGAATATTCTTTTCATTTTCTGAATGAGGTATTTTTGGCTTTTTACCAAAAATGTGAAAGGAATCATTGTTTTGACACACTGCATGAATGGAATTTCCCACCTTCATGACTGATCAATGATTTGAACCTTATATTAAAATTATCCATTTTTATTTTCAATGAAATTTTTTTCTTTCATATTTGGGAAATTTTAATATTTAAATAAGTAGTTTCAAAATTAAAAGAAATTTTTTCTCAAGAAATGATCTAAAAAATATTTGAAAAGAATTTTTATATATTATTAAATCCTTTTATGTTACTTATATTTCCCTAAGGATATAATTCCATGATACCATCCTTATTCTTTGTCTGGATGGTTTATTGTTTCGATGATGAGATTTTTATGAAACCCATTTTATTTTTCATAGGTTAAGTTATGATGAAATGTTAAATGTTTTTATGATCTTGGGGCGTATATATGAATGAATTATGATTATGTGATCAGTGGGTCTATTATAACCCTTCAATGCATTGGGTAAAGATAAATGTTCTATGATCTCATGGAGTACATGGGAGGTTATACCAAGACCAAAAAAAAGGTACATAGGAGGTTATCCTAATCCTGAAAGAGGGTGCATGGGAAGATATCCCAAACTAGAAAGAGGTTATATTGTAGGTTGTCCCAAGCCTGAGAGAGGGTATGTGAGAGGTTATCCCAAACCCGAAGCATGTAAATGGGTTTTTATCTCATGCCTTACATGTTATGAATGTCTTAGTGGGTATCCTTGAAATAATATTTCCATGATTATGACTATTACACACTTTATGTCAATATTGTATGACATGACCTTATGTCATTGTTATGTTCTCATGGATCATGTTATTTGATAATTTATGATTCATGTCTTCTAAAATGAAAATATTTATTCCATGACTCGTGTTTATGATCTAATAATTATGGTCTATGACTTTAAAGGTTAATATCATATTCTAATACCCAATATGATCATGTATTGTTTAAATAATAATTGATATCTCACTTGTTTACCCTTACTGATCATATAATCTCACCCTTTATTATTATTCTTTTTCACTAGGATATAAATAAAAGGTTTATGTATGATGTGTTTAATAAGGTTTCAATATATAAAGAACTATATAAGAGATGATGTAGATATTTCATGAACCATTTTTTATGTATCCAAGATTCCAAAGAAACTAAACCTTTAAATATCTTGTGTGGATGATAATTTTATGGATTTAATATTCATCTAATATGATTTGATATTTATATATGAAATTCTTGGGATACTATAGTTTGTATCAGAGTAAGGTTTTTAACCTTTGGAAAATATAATGATAAAACTTTAGTGAGAACCCATAGAATAATCATCTATATAGGATAAAATCTTATGTTATGGTAAGGAAACAAGTGTGGGTTTCCTAGAAAACATCTCTATATAGATACTATGAGTGGATTAGGTTTTGACATAGATTCCTCTAGGGATAATAATAACCCCTAAAAGAGTTATTTGAGTATATCTCAACCATTGTTTTAGTTCTCAATGAGTGTTCCCTTACTGCGCACCTGGTTTGACACTCCCTAGAGATATGATTGGGTTAACTCAAATTTTCATTATGAACAATTTTGAAGGAGTTGAATATATAATAACAATGGATGACCTAGGTTAAATATAAGGTTCCTTATATAGAAAATAATGCTTCATAATTTAATACATCTCATGAATGATTTTATTATGATCAACTTTTGGGGGGATGATAAATATGAACTTCCAATGAAAATTACATCCATTATATGGATCTTGATTCAAATTAAAAAGGATTTATTATATCAAATGGTTTGATAGAAACTCAACACTAGGGAAATTTTTATTGTATAAGAGCTTTTGTATGTTTTTTCAAAATATTTTCATAGTCTTCCTCAGAATGGTGAAATTAATTTTTCAAAAGAACTCATACTTGGTGATACATATATTTCAAGGAATCCATATAGAATGACCCATATTGAGTAGTAGGAGTTAAAGAGTCAACTCTAGTAGAATCTTAAAAAATGATTTGTTTGGACAATTTCATCACTATAGGGTGCACATCTTCTTTTTATTAAGAAGAAAGATGAATCAATGAAACTCAACATTGATTATCGAGAACTTGAAAAGATCACAATCAAGAATAAGTATTTTTTCCTCATATTTATGATTTTTTTGATAAATTATGTGCAGAATTTTTTTTTTACAATATTGACTATTGATCTGGATAATATAATTTTAGGGTAAAAAGTTAACACATTCCTAATACATCCTTTCATACAAGGTATGGAAACTATGAATTTTTAGTGATTCCATTTATCCTTTATAATATTTTCAATATCTTCATAGATTTAATGAATAGAGTATTTAGAGATTACCTTGATCTATTTGTGGTAGTATTTTTAGAGGAAATTGTTATATATTCCAAAAGAAATTAAGATCATGAAGATCACTTGAGAATTGTACTAGAGACCCTAATAAATGATAAGTTGTATGAAACAGTTACCAAGTGTGATTTTTGGAAACATAAAGCTTCATTTTGGGATATATAATCTCAATAGAGGGTATATTGGTGGATCCATCAAAGATGAAATTTATTAAAAATTGGACCATACTGACGGAAAAGTTAATTTTTTAATTTCCAAACACTTTTAGGAAAAGTGAGAAACCACACAACCCTTAACACAAGACAGATCACAACTTGAAACATTCACAAAATAGAAATATGCAGAACAACCACAAACCAACCATCCCACCACAGGACTACATATCATAATACACATAATCATCTATGCATCCCACACAAGAGTCCCCTTCTTCCGTAGCTGATTCCCACTCAGAGGCCGATTTATGCCACCCCAAGATATAATGACTTTTCTCAAAGTTCCTCATTTGGTCCAGTAAAGGTTCCATCGGGCGGGGTTGCTTGATCAAGTTGTCTTTTTTGAAGGGAAGAATCACACCTTTGTCCTGCTTAAGGGAAGATCTGGTACACACCAGTTGCAGAAGGTAAGAGTAGTCTTTTCTTGTTCATCTTCTTAGAGTAGCAGATAGAGTTCCTTCACACTCAGTCATCCTTTCGTTCCCATTATGTACAATGTAACTGTATGACAGGTAGGCTGGACCACTCATATTTTCTTTATTTCCCCCATAAAAATTTCTCCCTTTGGTCCTCGAGGCATTATCCTTGAAACCAATAGAATTACCCATCCCTGTATCCATCATGTTACTATCAATCAAGGCAAGACACCCAACCGCAATAACATCCTCTTCCCCAGCCATAGGGACTTTCTCATGACCCAAACTTACAGCATTGTGCCCTTCCACACATGCCCCATCGGCCTCACCACTGATCACAACATCAAAATCCAAAACCTCTTCAAATATGCCTTTTGAAAGGCCCTCAAACCAGTTGGTTAGCGTGAGGAAGGGCCTGGCCGATGGGTATAATCCTCTAGTACCCCAAGCACTATTCGGACTGGCCACACCCAAGTTAGCTCCCTTTCTCCCCACCCTCTATTCCTTCACTGTATTCTCCCTATCCATGCACTACTCCAAATGATCCTCTTTATAACCCAAACCAGACTCCTTCTGAGAAAAGGGATTAGAGGATCTCTCCAAATCATGCCGCAACCTATTGAACACCTCTACAACTGTCGGGTCAACCTAAGTTATCATAGCACTTGGAGTTTCAGAAGCATGAACATCCACTATTGTCACCTTATGGGCATCATCCTGGAGGTCATTCACAACAGTACTCAACTGAATAATTCTCCTAAATTTGGACCCTGAATCCACCTTGACCAGACTAGACATCACACCACCCTCTGGATCCTTACCCAGTATAACATCCCCTTTTCTTGCAACAATCTGCTTCCTCCTGCGGCTTACCTCCAATGGTGGAGTAGTGTTTCTCCTATGGAAATCCCCAAAAGGGTGGCCCAAATTCTTTCAATATGGACATAACTCAGTCTAATTCTCATAGACCACCCACTGCTTCCACCCAAACCGCTATTACGAGTATATATACTAACCCATATTACTAGTATCCATAGTTTTCATGGTTTAGATAGATATTATCAATTATTGTTGGAGAATTTAAACAAATATCTAATCCACTCACCGTGTTAACTTGGAATGGAACCAATTTCATTTGGATATATGAATATGAAGAAAATTTCAAGGATTTGAAAGGAGGGTATTCAGTGTACTTGTGATTTACCCTATAATTGAGAGGTTTTTTAACCTATAGTGATACATAAAATAATAGACTTGGATGTTTCCTTATGCAGAATTATATCATGATATATTATTCCTCACACCAACTGAAGTTTATTGATAAAAATTACCCAACTTGTGATTTTTAGTTGAAAATTGTAATATTCTTATTAAATATATGGATGAATTATCTTTATGGTAAAATTTGTAACATATACATAGATTATAAAATTTTAAAGTATATATTTACACAGAAAGAGTTAAATATGTTCCATAGAATATTCTTGGAATTGATTAATGATTATTACTACACAATAAATTACCACCCTAGGAAGGTAAACAAGGTGGATGATGCTTTCAGTTAGAAGGAACATGATTTTTTCCATGATGAATATTTAAATAGATATAATAATTGTGGATTTATGTATGATGGAACTTGAAATCTTAAGGAAACGGGATAGATCATATCTTTCTCGTATGAATGTTCAACCATCCATACATGTGAAGATTATAGAGGTACAAAGGGAAGATGTAGAAATATATTAGAATGTAAGGAATTTTCATGAGTTAAACCATGATAGTAATGGAATGATAATGTTCAAGAATAGAGTATGTGTATTTTCCATATCATATTTGAAAGATATGTTCGATAATGCTCAAAGTTCATCATTATCTATTTATCCTGGAAGTATAAAGATTTATAGGTATCTAAAAGATTATTCCTTGTGGGATAGCTAGAAAAGAGATATTGTAGTGTATGTATCTTTGTAAATGGTATGTCAACAAGTTAAATATGAGAGACATAAGTATAAAGTGTTGTTACAATAATTACCCAAACTAAAATGGAAGGGTAAAAACAACACCATGTATTTTTTGTTAGGACTCCCTAAAATGTATAAAGGCCATAATGTTATTTGTTATATAGTTTATCACCTTAAAAAATATAGAATAATTAATTACTATTAGATAATATTTCTCTTTTGTTTATCTTTCCATAATATACATTAAGGAAGTGGTAATATTGCATTGAGTACCACATTCTATTGTATCTGATTAGGATCATAGGTTTACCTTGAAGTTATGGGGAATTCTACAGCATGATCTGGATATAGAGTTTATTTTTAGTATTTCTTATCATCATCAGGTATATATTCAAACTTATAAAACCATTAAAACCCTAAAGGATATGGTGAGATCTTTTTATATTTATTTCAAAGGTGGTTGGGATCAACACCTACCTCTAGTCGAGTTTTATTACAATAATAGATTTCACTCGAGCATTCAGATGGATTATTATGAATCTCTATATGGATATAATTTTAAAACACCAATTTGATGGTATGTAGTTAGAAAAAAAATCTATTGGTACCTGAGCTAGATGAGGAAATGGAAGAGAAATTCAAATCTATTTAGCATTATATCAAGGCAACTTAGAGTCGATATAAAAAAAAGTTATGCTAACAATCATCGAAAAAATATAGAATTTGTAGTTGGTGAGAAGGTATTACTATGAATTTATACATGTAATAAGGTTATAAGATTTAGAAAAAAAGAAATTTTATCCCTAGGTATATTGGTCCCATTGAAATTATTCATTGAGTATGGATGATAGCTTATCATTGGATGCTTCCATTGAACCTCTCTTAAGTTCACAATGTGTTCCACGAATATCTCCTAAGGAATTACATGCCCAATCCATCACATGTACTGAACTTAAAGTTAATACCATTAGAGTATGATCTTCACTATAATGAACAACTAGTAGAAATCTGGGATCAAAGGGGTCAAGTGCTACGAAACAAGACTACTCACTTTGTTAATGTTCTCTAGAGGAATAAAAAATTAAAAGAAACTACTTGGGAACTTCAGTATGAAATAAAATAGAGATATCCAAAAAAATTTGTATTATAGAAATTTAATTTTGAGGATAAAATTCATTTTATTGGGGATATAATGTAACACCCTCAGATTTTATGCTATATGTCTCTTCAAATAATTTTAATTTCTTCAATAGCATATGATACATGTAATTCCAAGTCTAAATGAACTATAATATAGAATAATGTTATAACATAGCCATTGAATTGGTTGTATGAAAAGGAATAAAAAAATTTATAAATTTTTTATATAAAGAAAATATATTGGTAAATAAGAACTATTTGTTTAGTAAAGTCATTATATTCTTTAAAAATACTTTTCCCTTAAAAATGGTATTTACTGGTTTTTATGAGTGAATAATAAGATTAATTTATTCAACTTTTAGAAAATTTACATTAAAAAAATTATTTTTGAAATTCTTATATCAATATAAGATTAGGATTAAATTTTATTATTTTTTAAAAATGATCAATTTTTTAGTGAATAGTGAAAAAAAAATATTTTTCAAATACTATCATTTCTTTCCATTAAATAAAATAATTTAAAGGTACCATTATATTTTTAATTGTTATTAAAGTTAAATATGATCTATTTAATTTATAATACTCAAATTAATTCTATTTTAATATTCAATATTCATTATTTTGATATAAGTTATTTTTTATATTAAAAATGCATTTTTCTAAAAATTGTTTTTCGTTGCGTTTTAAGAATTTATATTAAAATTTATTTCTTTCGATTATTGAGATTTAATATTTTAAAATGGATAAGATATTTGATGTTATGAGGTTAAAATTTTTTAAATAAGTTCATTTTAGTTTTGGTCATTATGGATAGTAATCGTGATAAATATGTATCACCACATTAAGGGTAAAATGGGTAAAACAATGTTAAAACAGCGACATAAGGTCTCAAAATCAACCCAACACTTTCATATATTTAGTTTAATGAAATAAATACAACCATATGAATCCCAAATTTGAATATATGGAATTATTATACCATTTTTCCTTAATAAAAAAATTTATATTATTTTAAGTAATGAAAATTCCAAAGTGTCACTCTCCGAAATTTAATATCTCTAAATTTCTTACATAAGGATCAATGGATGATGAGTTTGATTATAATTTTTTATTTTAAATATAAATTATTTTTGTCTCATAGTAATTTATTTTTCGTTTGTAGTGACTGAATAATTACCTTAAATGTGTATGAAATGCCAACACGGTATTTATTCAATTAATATGAAAATAAAAAAAATTATTTTAAAAATAATAAAAGTAATAAAATTTGGAAAAATCATTGTATTAAACAAATTTATTAGATAAATATAATATATTAGGGATTTTTTAAATGGTTTATATTTTAATTCTATTACTTTATTGTTAACTTTAACGTCAAAGTAAATGAATAGTGTCAAAATGACATTAATTATATTTTATGAAAAATAATATTTTTTAAAATTATTTAAAAATCATAAAAATACTTTAAGTATTCAAGTGGGATGATAAATTGTTTATAATATCATAATTTTTTCATTTTTGATCCAATTTTTACCTTATAAGTAAAATTATAACCCTTTAAGATTAAAATAGTTATTACCATGATTAAGATTAAAAAAATTTAACCAAGGGGTTAAACTAAAATATAATGTTTAAAATGACACAAAAACCTATCTAAATATTATTTTATGTTGCTATTTAGACCTTAGACTCTTTTTCTTCAAATATATTTTAATTTTTAATCATTTTTATTCTAAATTAGTTGATTATATCTTAATCTTTTTTGCAATTCCAACTATGTCCTTTTCCTCCATTATAAAAGGACACCCCTTATCTCTTTTATTTTCACCTCCTTAAGCCATATATCTTGACCAAAACCTGAAAAATTCCCTTATAAAATTACCTATAAACAAATTATATTTCATGTTCTTCTTAACATACTATTCCAATGGTCCTTAAGAAAAGATCTAGAGGAGGCCTACTAAAGAGGAGGTAATCGTCTTGCTTAGGCTCTTTCAAATTATTTATTCCTATACCTACTATAAATATATGTTATTCATCCTTAAATAATAAATTTAGTATCATAAATATAATAAAAATATATTATGATTATGTAACCACCAATATCCAAATTTTATTTCATCAAATGGGAAGTGAAAGTTTCACTTGTGCATGTGTGTGGACAACTGCCTCCATGTAGCAATACAATTTATTTTCCCTCACCATATTTCATGGATGGTTATTATGAAGGGTTTAATGTTTATATATGATGATTATTATAAAATTATAATATCTTATCTACCTTCCTATCTTCCCACCATTTGAAAAATGATAACATTGCTCGTGCATATGTATAGACTACCACCTCCATAATATGATCTGATTCATTTCTCATTTTTTATTTACATGGATGGTAATATGGATGGAATTAATGAATATATATTATCTGTTTGATATAATAATAATTTTTGGTAAGTTTAATTATTATTTACCTTTATTTTGGTACATCCTTCAAAAAGTGAAAACAATGTTCATGTGTACGTACAGCCCACCATCTCCATAAATAGTGTAATTCATTTTTATATCTATACCTTTTATATAAGATTAAAAATATGTATATAATAAACATATCTTATATTTATATAATAAAAAAATTCTATATATGATGGAACCATGATCAATTTTAAATTATTGGAACTACCAAATAGATATTCTCATTAAAAATGAAGCAGTTAACACCTGAAAACAATGATTTTAGTAAGGAATTATTAATAAATGGGAGTTAAAATGTTATAAGTGGATAATATGTGATATTTTTATTATTTAAATTAATATATAGAAGAATTATAATAAATATAAATTTATTATAAATGAGTTTAAATCTCTTTTAAAGCAAGTCAAACTTTAGGTAATTATATTTGTATGACTTTTATTTTTGTGAGACACATGTCGTATTCACCACTTGTTTATTTTATGTGGTGTATATAATGAACATGGAAGTTTTTTATTATGATTATCATGAAAATTATGTGTATTTAAATATCCATCTAAATTTTAATCTTTCATGAGTATTTTATGAAAGTTTCCAAAGTGGTAAGGGGTATGTGTTTCAATATAATTTTAATCAAGATTGTTTATGATTGCATTTACATTGAAAGAAATTATGTAATCCATTCCCAAAAAATCTCTTTGGTTTTATTCTATTATAATTATTTTTTGATAATACATTATTTACTTTCATTTTACTCTCTTTAAGTTCTCAAGAGACTGAAATAATATTTTTAAGGAAAATCAACTTTATTTCTCTCTTCAGTCGAAAATTATTTTTCTTCCATATCCATGTTTATAAATATGTTTGAAAGAGTGTTTTAAATATTATCCTATGATTGTTTAAATTCATATTTACCATTGATTTAATTATTATAAAATGTTTTTAAATGAATCTTCTTATCCTTTTCTAAATGGGGTACTTTTTCCTTTTCAACAAAAAGGTAAATGGAATATTTGTTTTAACATACACATCATGAATGGAATTTTTTTCCATCATGAACACTCAATGACTTGAAAATTATTTTAAAAGTTTCCATGGTTATTTTAGAATAAGATTTTTTTCCTTAATATTTTGAAAAAAATAGACTTCAGGTAAGTAGTTTCAAAATTAAAGGGTTTTTTTCCTCAACAAATGTTCCAAGTGATCTTTTAAATAAATTTTCATCTATTATGACATCATTTGATATTTCTTTTTTTTCACTAGGGATATGATTCTATGTTATTATCCTTATTCTTTCTCTAGATGGTTTATTGTTATTATGAAGATATGTTTATAAAACTCATTTTCTTTTCTAAGAGTTATGTTATGAAAAAATGTTAAATGTTTTTATGACCTTGTGGTGTATATATTAATGAATTAAGATTATTTGATGGGTGGGTCTTTTATATCCCTTCAATAAATTTCATAAAGATTAATTTTCTATGATTTCATAGGTCACACAGATGGTTATCCCAAGACTGAAAAAAGATTATACGTGGAAGGTTATCCAAATTCTGAAAGAGGGTACACGGGAGGTTATCACAAGCCTGAAAGAGGGTATATGGGAGGTTATACCAAGCCAAAAAGAGGGTACATGGGAGGTTATCCCCAGACAGCAGCAATTACATGGATGGTTAGCTCAATACTGACATTTTAGGAATGTATTTATGAGTATCTTTGACATTAGATTTCTAAAATTATGACTATGACTCACTTATTACACTATTTTATGACATGATCTTATAGAAATGTTATATTATCATGGGTCATACTCTTTGAGCCATTTATGCTTCATGATGTATGAACTACCAATATTCATATCAGGACCCATGTTTATGATATAATAATTTATTGGTATGATTTGAAAACGTTAATATCATGTTATAATACACATTATGCTAATTTTATGTTAAAATAGTCATTGATATTTCCCTTGTTTACCCTTACTGAGCATTTAATCTCACCCATTATTATGTTTTCCTTTCCCCAAGATATAAAGATAATTTTTAATTTTTTAGTTTCTAAGAATTGTTCTATATATGAACAACTAAGTGGGAGATAATGTAGATATTTTATGAACCAGTTGTTTATGTACACAAGTTTCCAAAAACACAAAATTGTTATAAATATTGAATGGATCTTAAAGTTTTGTATTGAATATTCAACTAATAAGATGTAACATTTATGTATGAAATTCTGGGACCTCTGTAAAAACCATTGTAGGATATTTATTTTTCTTTTTTTTCATGGTAATATGTTTATTTAAACTAGAATCATTATTTGTTTCCTTCCTCCTAAAAGTATTGCATCCTTTTCACTCTTATCAATTTGAATCATCTCCCCAATATAGTGTACAACTATTGGTACATATGTGTATATTTATATAACTATATCTAATATTGATAATAACCTTATCCATCTTATTAAATGATGTTGGTATCTTAGCTTTAGAAAAAATTTCAGGCAGTAATTCTAATATCATGTACATTACTTTATTTGTAATTATGCATAAGCACTTAACATATTACAAATTCAGTTAAGAAGACGGGTTTTAATACTTAGAACATCCTTTATATAGTTCATGATTTCCATATTTGAATAATTCGTAAAATTATTTTTTATACCCAATTAAGTTTTCCCATGTATTATTCGGCACAAAATAATTCATTAATATGTTTTTTCTAGACCAGGTTCTCCAATAGTTACAAAAATATCATTAATATCTAGAACATTAACATATGGATCAACTAATGTTTTATAATGTTCACAGTGTTTCCCTAATGTATCAAAATCACCAATAATAATGTTTTTAATTTTATTATACTTTATTGGGGAATTAACATTTTCATTATGATAGTGGATATAACTACTCAAACTTTATATAACATTTGATTCTCCATGAAAAATACACAATGTATATTAAGGAGTAAATTGTTTCAATATCAAGTTATCAAATACTTCGTATCTCTTCAACATATTTGGTTTCTTATAATCAAATAAAATTTATTCAAGCAGTGTAAGACAAAATAAACCATAAAAAATGTTTTACCTGATTTGAAACCAAAACTATGCAAAATATAAAATAAAGAATATATCATCCAAAAAATATAGTCATAACTTATTATTTCAATCACATGATTTATGAATTCCCTATGAAGAATCCAACAAACTCCTCTATTTTAGGGTATCTATTATGAACTTGTTTGGGTTTCCTAACCCACCACTCAATCTGACTAATAAAAAGTCTATAAGCACACCTCCCTATATACAATAGGCTGATGAATAATAGTAAGGGCCTAAAGATATATAGTCGGATGACTATGCCCTCAGATAAAAGTGTAATAACAGTAGAAATAAACCAAAAAAATTACACATCAAAAAAAATCTAAGTACCTATGAATAAAAAATTGAAACAAAAAAAAATATTAAATAGAATTTAGAAAACAGACTCAAAGAGACTCTCAAGCTTACAATAACAACTGATCTCCCACACGACCATCACACATAAAGGAAAAATAAATAAATAAAAATACAAAGATTCTCCTACAGACTTTGAACCAAACCACATACTGATTCTTCACAATGTTCAAACTTCTTCAGCTCAAACCATAGACTCCACATGAAAAATCCTTCTTGATTAAGCAATTTTGGGACTCTACCTGATCCACTACATACTTAATGCTCAACATAAAATCCAATATATGGGTCTGCATGTACACCAATGTGCACATATAGGGGTTGAGAAATAAATCTTTTCAAGATACCCCAAATAGATATCCTAAAATCTATTTTCATTATAAGTTCATATAATACATGATATTCCCCACCTAATCAAAATATAATAACAATTGAAATAAAAATAAAAGACTGAAAGTATACAAAAAGGATGAATAAAAGAAAATGTTGAACCTTATATTTTATTCTAAACCCCATGTTAAATATACCCCTGACCTAACCCAATACATAGAAATTATATAATGTGGATTACCCATGAAGATATCATCAATCATATTATTCATATCAAGAAAGATCCCCATACATATTTCATGTTAATGGGAATGAATTCCTGAACTTAGGATCTCATACTAGGTGTCCAAAACAACAACACACATATATAGGAATCTAAGACTCCAGTAGTATAGTCTAAACTAGATACAGGAAGCACTAGTTTGACAACACTAGAGAACCTACCAAGGTCCCAAAAGTTCTCCATAACTAGTTAGTCTAATAAGTGACCCATTAAAAAAACTTTGCTAGACTAATCTCGAACTCATTCCATGTGCATATCCACATGTATCATCTATTCTTGGAGTTACACATGTCCAAAATGACCCAACCAATCCATATTATGATTCTAAACTATGGGGTATGTGTGTACTCATCTAGATAATCCATTAACTCCCTATACTGGGATAACAAAACCCAACAAATGGAGGTGATAATCCAATAAAACTTAGGTCTAAATCCCAACCGATAAATATCTCAATGGTATACTCCTTCATCCAAAAATAAAGTAAGAAAATATCTCAAAAAATCATGGAACAAGCCACCAAAACAATGGGCACTCACACAGGTCCCTAGAGTCGATAGATCATGAAAACCCTCAACAATCCTCTAAAACAACGAAATAATAGGAAACCCTATGAGGGGATACTCAAGAAAATAAAACCTCTATAAAATCTCATCAGGTAAACATTTCCAAGTGGCCCTCTACAGCCAACCACTAATCCACAATTAAAAGTATGCTCGTATGGGAATTCAAAGTATCGCCATTCCTAAAAGGGTATTCTTGGTATCTAACTATGGTACCCACTAACAATCAATTATAAACTATCTTCAAGGGATTTTTCAAGAGTCCCTTGGACTCTACTCAAAATTTACTTGAAGTTGCCTAGTCGTAACAAACATCCCACAACACCATCCTTTCCCAAAGGTTTTAAGAGAACTAAACCTCAAACAACTTCCTAATAAGTATATCCAAGAACACAAACCAAACTCACTCTAAAAACTTTTAAATTATTAATCTAGGTCACTTTTAAAATTGAATTTAGGGAAATTTCTAAAATAAATCCAAAAAAATCCACTTTATGTTTATAATCCTAGACATCTAATGAGCTCACAACCCTCACGCATCCCTCACACCTGACAACCCAAAACTCTTTAGGATTCTAAACTAAACCCCAAAATAAATCCTCCTAATAAATATTTTCTAATTCAAAATTACATCTAGATAACCTATTCATGCTAAAAGGATTCCACCGTCATGATCTATGTAAAAAACACTCAGAATTGACTACTCACAAGTCTGATTTTTAATCTGGGGTGAAAATTGGTGAAACATCCCAAGGATGTAAAGTACAAAGCCTGAACATTGAGTACATGGAATGTACCCCGAAAACCCTCCCTAAACATGTACCACAACCCACATGAAATGTAAATTTATCAAGTGAATTTCCTTCACTAACCCTACATGGTGTGTCACCCACATAGGGTGCCTAGCCATGTACCCTTCCATGTTCCCCACATGAGGTATGGCTAAGTCCACCACATGGAATCTAGCCATGTACTGAACATAGGCTCTATCCGTGTACCATACATATCCATGTTCCCTGACATGAGGTTTTTGGATGTGTCCTCATCTATACACTGAGTCTCTCTACACAACATGTCACGAACACACATATTGTGTAACCCTCATTTTCAACCTTACACCTTCCTAAATAGAATAATCTCAACCCCCCCCCCCCAATTCCTTTAATATCCACCAAAAACACTACAGATCATCCCTATAAGGTCCCTTAATAACCCAAAAATGAGATTAAAAACTAAAAAACAACTATACTATATGGATTTGCAGATAAAACATTTAATAGGTTCTACCTCATAACAAAATCACTAAAGCATCATGTTGTATCTACGAGACACTACTGCCACACCCCGATACACCTCTGGATGAGTTTCCCAATGATGATCCCCTCTCACCCTCCCTCTTTTCTATCGGTTGAAGGTGAAACCCATAGGGGGAAGCTGTATATGAGAGAATCCAAGTGAAGGAGGAAAGAAAAGGAACAAATAAAAATAAAGAAAAATAAAAAGGGTCCCGACTCTGGCCCCAACCTCAGCACCTAACGTGGGGTTATGCCTCACCTAGGAACAAAACCCACATTCTGGACTCAATCACATAATCAAAATCACAATATGACATGCCATATAAAAGATATCACAAAAAGAACACACATTATTAATTAATTTTTAATTAATTAAATGTTAAATATTATGTGAAAATTTGAATGACTCATAATTCCACCAAAATCCTATCCTAGGGTAAAACCCCTATTCTGGGACCAATGATGTGGTCCATAAAATTATTCAAGATCATATTATAGGATGAATTACCATTTTCTCCTCAAAAACAACCCAAGAGAAAAAATTCAAATATATCCTATTTTTTCAACCTTTCATAGTGTGGATTGTGAAAAACTCTCCACCATAACACTTTTCTCCCTTGATAATCCTATGTGGTCCACCATAAACCAAGGTTCTCCCCCAAAAACTAACACATCCAACGCCATCATGACCATCTTCCAATCTGTCTCATAATGCTCAGGATGCTCCCAACACAAGGATCAATCATCGATAACCGATAGAAAGATCCCCACCATAGGGATGCCCTTATCATCACCCCTTAACCAAAATACCAAACTCTATTACCCAGACTCCATACACCATGTAATATAGAGACAAGACATTTCCAACTTTCTTATACCAGATTTCTAACCAAAAAAACTACAACAACCACCCATTCCTGGCTCAACATGAATGGAATCCCCACACTCAATTAACCAATTAAAACGAGGACCATTCCCTAAAATTTCCTATGGTTCTCTCCCCACCCTAATTATTTCTTCACACGATAATTATATCTCCTAAAATACAAACCAACCACCACTGACCTCCTCAAGGTAGATTGATTACCTAAGAAACTCTCATAGATTCTTATGCTCACATGACCCATGAACCAATGAACCAAGGATAATGCACCTAAAACCACTGATCATGATACTCACATAGATTATTTCAAAAAACTAGATTTCTCTTATCATTCCTTTTAAAAATAAGGCAAATTTCTCATGCTAAGATCAACCAAAAGACTACCCTCCACTTGGGAATCAATCTAAAACCATGAGTGTATGACCATGCTCTCACCACACCACTAAAAGAGAAACCAGAAATAATTAGGGTCAAAAATCCAACCAAACCATCCCTCTCAATCCATCCATAAAACCGAGAGTATCACCATTACTCAACTTCTCAATCCCATGTCATCCTAATGCCTAACCAAAAAAGAAGCTACCACGCAATGATCCCTTGGTGATATTAGACCTCGGTGGTAACTTCCAATTGGAATATCACCCAAACCCTCCCAAGCTCTCCTAGATAGTAGTACCTAGGTCCCCCACAATGATACCTAGTAGAAAACATGTGGTGGGAACAATACCCTCTCTTGTGAGGTTTATAAACACCACCCCTACAACCTAAACCTGGAACATTATAAAATCCACATCCCCAGGGAAACTCAACATTGATCTAGAATGTATTACTAATTCTTACATTCATTTAGCCTAAATAAGTATCATTAGGTCATATAATTCCTACACTAACTTACATGGGTTTCCATGAACCTCTATATGAAGGGGATAAATTTCCATCACTAACAAAAATCTTGTTACGAGATACCATGGCATGTCATAAAAATAAAATTACATGTGGACATTTGAGTATAATTCCACCAAAAACATATATGGAATAACAATGTATAGATTATTGTGGGAACTATAAATAACTAAACCTCTATCATTAGTAGAAACAGACATAGATAGGCACATGTCATTTGAGTCATACATGCCTAGTATGATGCATGTACACTTTCTTATTTACAATGATCTGAGACAAAAAACCCTAAATCAAAAAATCTACAAACCAGGTTCATCATCCAATGTGAAATCATACAATCATAAAAAAAACCAATAATAATAATCCCATAGCTTTGGAATCCTATAATTCCTACCAGAAAATGTGTTCATGACACACAAGTCTGATATCCATCACAAGATATGACACATTCCTATACCTCATGTATACAGTCTCCCCAAATAGTAAGGTAAAGAAAACCATCCTTTGATACCATTTTATCATGATCTGATCTAGGTGGACCTGACCCACCACCTAATGTAGCTTTTGATAAGGCCTTAACTATACCTCCCAGTACACTAGAGGCTTCCTACTAGCAGTGAGGGCTTACATAGATACAATGTGGAGGCTATGTCCTAAAATCATAGTGAAATAAAAACCAAAAATAAACAAAACACATAAAAATCCAAAAAAATCAGAGTACTCATTAATAAATAACTGAAAAAAACATGTTATAACAAATATAATGTGGTATAAAATCTCAAACATACATCAACAACCTATCACTCACTGGGCTGATCACACATAAAGGATAAATAAATAAAGAAACTAAATACAAGGTTTATATTAATAAATTTTATCTAAACCACATACCTGATATCTATGACGGTTGAACTCCTCTAAATCAAACCTCAAACTCTACATGAATGATCCAACTCAATAAATCAACATTTTTCCTCTCCCTAATCCACTACATAACTAATGGTAAACCTGAAATCATACATAAAGGTCAACACACACACCAAGTTACAACTAGAGTGGGCGAGGAATAAATATTAGTAGTTCAACCCTAATGGTGGTCCTAAAATATTTTGCCATAACATATGCATGAAATACATGGTTTTCTTATCTTATTTGATAACTAATAATATCTGGCATAAAAATAAAATACAAAAAGTAAAAAAAAAGATAAATAAAAATATTAAACTCAAGCTCTATCCTAACATTAAAGATAAATATATCCCCACTATGTCTCAATATAGAGGAATTATAGCTCATGGATCACCCATATACATATCATCAGGTGTTTCCTATAGATCAAGATGGAACTCCAAATATCTAGCACGTCAACAGGCATGAAATCAAGGCCTTAAGATCTAGTAATATGTTTCAAAACAACCATGAAAATATATTGGGATCTATGAATCTAATAGTATGATATGAACCAGTGACATGAACCCCTAGTTCAACACAAATAAAGAAAATTCCATGGTCTTAGAAGTCTTACATAGTAGTCAGGAAAATAAATAACCCCCAAATGTAACGTGGCTAGACTAAGCCCAAACTCAATCCATGTACATGGCCATATATATCATCTATAATGGGAGAACCACCACATGTAGTGGGCCCCAACCTAGCCAAAGTGTAATACTAAACTAGGGGATAAGTGTGAACTCGTATAGATAATCCATTATCTCCCAAGACTCACCTAACACCAACTTAACATTAGAGGATAGAATCTAATAAAACATAGGGACAATGTTCAGTACATCAATATCCTTAAGGTTTCGTCCTACATATAAAACATGAACAATAAACTGTCTCAAAAAATCCTGAAATAAGCCACCAAAATAATAGGTAATATTATGGATCCTCAGTTTCAATATCTCATGAGTCACCCTCAGTGTTGCTTAAAACTAAATAAAGTACATGACTCCCAAAGAGGGATCCTCAAACAAAGAAAACCATGGGATAATCCCATTAAATAAACATCTCTATGTTTCCATCGATGGTCAACCACTAATCCTAGATCAATAGTGTACCTGCAAGGGAATCCAAAGTATCACCACACCTAAGAGGGTATTCTTAACAATTGAATATGTCACCCACTACTCATCAATCAAAAACTACCCATAAGGTCATCCTCAAGTTTCCCTCAGACTATTCTCAACATTTAATTCATGGAACCTAGTTATAACTGAAATCCCATGGTGCCAAACCATCTCAAAGGATCTAGTAGAACTAAAAATACAATAACTTTCTAAACAATACATCCAATAATTCTAAAGAAACTCATTCTAAACCCCCTATAATTTCTAATACAATTTATTTTTCAACCCCACCTTCTATGAAATTTCTAAAATAACCTCAAGGAAACCCACTTGGTCTCCAGAATCTAAGTCATCTAATGATCTAAAAAATCTCACTCAAGCCTTGTACCTCACAAACCAACCATCTAGTGTATTATAAACTAAAACCTCAAGGAAATCCACCCACTAAATATTTCCCAATCTAAAATTCCAACTATATGGAATCTCCATGCTGAATGGATTTTGTCCCACCCTGACCTAACACTTCTCTTTTATTTTAATTATTTTAATAATCCTTGGTCTTATTAATTATTTTTTTGATCGGGGGTGAGTCTTTCTGGTTAGCGGGCTGAAATTTTTAGCTATTGAAAGCCTTTTTGGTGTCGCATGGTTGGCTTGCACGATTGGTCCACATGATTAGGGTAACCAAGTAGTGCACATGTGACTGGGATCTGTCACTTGAAAAAGTTGTTATGTATGACTTTAAAATAGTTTTTTAAACCTTTTAGACTTCTCCAGGTACTCATGTGGAGATTTTTGGACTAGGGAGTGGCCCTCACATGGTTGGCACATGGTTTGGAAAACTGTGCATCCAAACCATGTAGGTTGCATGGGTTTTAAAATTTTAAGTTTTTATTTTATTTTCAGTACTTTCTTCTTTTATTTCTTTCTATTTTTTCTCCCATTTATTCCCTGTGCATCACGCAACCACCTCCTTCCTCTCCTCTCCAACTATGTGCCTCCCTCCCTCTCATCTCTATCTTTCTCTAGTGAAACCACCTAATTTCCACTGGTTTTGCAGTCAGAGCATTGAGGTAATCCCTCATCTTCCCTCCTCTTTCCTCCTTGGACTGATTTTCTCTTCCCATCTACCCCTCCTTGGTTAATAATAACCCTAGGGTTCCATGGTGGAATATTTTTTATACTTTCTTTCACTGCTAGGGATCACAACGGGTCTCTCGAGTCTCATACCTTCATGTTTCAACACCCAATGCCGAAGGAAAAGCAAATTAAATCCATTTCAATTATTCTATCACAATTTTTGGTGATGTTTCTTTTTCTAGATTGTCTAATTTAGTTTTACTAGTATCCTTTGGTGGTTATTATATTCATTTTTCATCATTTTAGCAGGTTTTGGTCATCGTGGTGTGGGTTTGAGTCACTAGAAGCAAAATCCTATGTGTATATACATGGGTAGGCATGCATATATATGTATCATCCTTGTACATATTCTCTCATGGAGAGGGAAATATGTACTTTGGGTCAAAGATTATATATGTGTGTGTGAATATGTATATGTGTGTAGGGTGAAGCGGTCTCAGGCTTCCATTAATAAAACTTTCGTGTTTTGAGGTTGGTTCCATATGTTGAGACCTTTAATTATAATTTCTATGATTGCTTGGTGTTCTTTTAAATATGTGTTTTCTATTATTATATAAAGTTAATATTATATATATATATACATACATATATACATACATATATATATATATACATATAAAATGGTTGTGGTTCGTGAAAATTGGTTTCCTAGATGGGTTTGAATGTGAAATGGGTATCTCCAAAGATGTGTGTCCTTTTGTCTAGTTTTGTTATAAATGTGTGATGGCATGTTTGATTCTCCAAATAATTCCAAAGTGATTTCCAGAAATGGGATTTTTTGTGAACTCGATGTTAAAGTTTCATTCAACTTTATTAAGATTATAACCTCATTTTATGCATGGTTTTAAGATTGTTTTTAAATATATAGTAACCTGGTTTTTTAATTAATCTTTTGAATTATTTTGAAACTTAAAAGTGTTTAATAAATAGTATTTTCTAAAATGAAAATATTCTTTGTAAATTAATGTGAGCCTTTTGGCACTTTGAGAATGGTTTTTGAAAGTGGAAAACCCCTCTTAAGACATTCCCCCTATTTTTAGAAATTTGATGTTAGTGTTAATGTATGATTTGTGATTTGTTCCTTGTGTTATGTCTTGTGAATTGTTGTATAATGTGAAAAGGGGTAATTAACTTAAGGAGGGAGGGAGGTGGTAGGATGTTTACTGGGTGTTTGGATAAATTGATATGTTCATATATGTTTACCTAATAAAACCTCACCTCTATTTGAAATAGAGCACATGGGAAACCCTAGGTACCTTGTTGGGAGGACTAGGACTAGTATGCTAGATGATTTTGAAGTGGTTCATCTGGGTTTTGTCTAGAAGGATTCATGCTACAACACTAACTAAAATTTTGTGATGATTGAAGACCATTATAATTTTGGAGTTTCTCCTCTATAGTGGAACATTCATGAGAATGGTGATATATTTGGTTGTTATACCACATTTCCATGAGGTTTGAGGATCCTATTCCCCCTACTAACATTAGCTTCTTATGGATTTCTCATGGTACTTATGACATGATTTCCATTTTAGTTGTTTCTTATTTGATCTCTCTTTTTTGAAAAACCATATTTTATTCTAAATTTATTTATTTTCACTTTGAAATGTTAATGTACACTTGGAATTTATTTTTAAAATATTGTGGAAGAGAAATTATTATCTTAAAAATTAAAACTTCTTACCAGAATTTGGAAAGAATGAAAAACATATTTTATTATGTCTTATTTTCAAACTGGCGAGATATGGTTTTCCTTGTTAAGGTAAGGGAATAGGATGATGTTTATCCTTGGCATCCCTACTAAGAATCTTGGTTCTCAAACCTACTCTATATTTCAGATTCATATTCCTCTAGTTTTGGATCTCTCTTAGAGTGAGTGTGGTTTTATATCCCATGGTTACCCATGAGGTCGCGTGAGGTATGTTTGATTTCTTTGTTTATTTCTATTCTCACTACCATTTGTTTAGTTTATTGTTTTTATTGTTCTGTCATTTATAAGATAAATCATTCCCAACTTCTTTATTTTTATGCATAACACTAGTTTCTAGCCCATGCAGATCAGGAATGCTCTTCAGGCCTTTTTGCAGATCGGCTCTGGTGACTGGTTCAGGGTTGACCTGGGATGGTTTGTGACAAAATGTTATCAGAGGTCGGTTTATCCCATGTCTTTTGTGAATTTATGATTTTTTTGAGTTAGGATTTTTGGAATTCAAGTAGTCAATTGTAGGTAGGTGATTGATCACCACCTATTTGGAATGATGCTTGAATTTCCATGGTGGTCTTGGATGGAATTTCCTTAAAGTTCGTGCTTCATTATCGGTTGTTTTAGAGGTCCTTAGTTTTGTTTAGGTGTTTCTAGTTAGTCTTGATATTTGGTGTTCATTTTTTATGGGTTCATGGTTGTTTTTCATGGCCTGGAAAGCTATGTACAGACCATGCAATTGCCTCTAATTACTTCCAATGTGCTCACCCGATTGGTGCACGGTCTTCCAAACCATGTGACTAAGTTATGCGTAGCATTTTTTTCATTTGATAATTTAGGATCTTTATTTTTTTAGAGAATTGGAAACTTTGGGATTTTCTTTGTGTGAGTTTTAGTTGGTTGTGGGGTGTATTCCATGGGTTTTAAAATTGGTGATTGGTCTATTGAAATTGGATTTTCCAAAATGAAAAACCCTGGTTTGTTTTAAAATGAAATGAGTTATTTTGAAAATGTATGTTCATTGGGGGACTATTTTGGGATCCTTGTAAGATTTTATAAAGATTAAATTGTAAATTTATTTGGAAAATGTTTCAGGTAGTTTAAAATTTTTGTGAAATGTGAAATTGACATTTCTTAGAAATTGTAATTTAGAAAAAAATTGACCTTAGGTATTCACATGAACACTCACATATATGGAAAGTGGATGTAGAGTTGGTATGCATGGTTGGGAACCTAATTTGTCACAAGAATGTATATACATGTTATAATTCATGTAATACTAATGTTGGGTGCTTGGTATCTAAGTCATGTTTTGTTTTCTAAAATAATGTTTTGATAATTGGGTGTGTTTGAATGATTTTTGTTCAAAAGGACTTGAAATGAAAGTGGGATTTGAAGTGGATTTTGGTGTTCAAATGATTTTTAAAGTGAAGAGTGGTTTGAGTTCAAAATGAAAGTGGTGATTTTATAAGGGGTGTTTTTGTTTTATTTCTTCTTTTTTGGTTTTAGAATTGGTGTTCCTAGGATAAAATTATGTTCGAGTTTGAGTTTTGATTTACAATTGGATGTGGTGGCTTTATTCTATGATGTGCTTTGAGTTTTCTTTGTGTTTCTCATTTAGAGTATGCCGCTCAGAAACATCCAATGGCCTCTAAAGGATCATTTAGTTGATGTTATTTTATGGGCTCTGAAAGGATTGTTGGGGTAAAGGCCTCTTTGTATGATGTTCATTTTACCTATTGTGGTTTAGGTTTGATAGTGGTTGTGGTAAAACTTACGGAAGTTGGGTGTGTCTTTGGGTATTTGGGAACTCAAGATGTTTTTAGGGAATTAGTAGTTTTGGTTCTATTAAAAGTACCCTTTTTGGATTGGTGAAGGTTATATTCCCTTTTATTTCTTCATGTTAAGTCACAACGAGTGGACTATGACAAAAGGTGTTTTGTTTTTTTGAAGTGCTCGTGAAAAGGTCCATACCTGGTGAGGAGTGTAAACTAGAGAAACCTATTCCCAGGGTGTCTCCCTCATCACTCCTTGTTTCTCGATCTAAGGACCACATTCTCGTTACATCTAACATGGTTATTTTTGAACTCTAAGAAACTTTTCCATAATATTTAAAAGTACTATTGATGGTGTGGCCATAGAAAAGTTTTCTAATCTGTGTTTCCATAGGATGAATCCTTGGTTGGAAATTTTCAGTTCCTGACTGCGGTGCAGTATATTCTTTAAGGCATCAAGACTTCAACCATAGGTTTCAGAGTGAATATTTTCACACATTCAGGTAGTCTCTGCGTTTGGGGGGATGAAAATATAACATATTTTATCCAATATTATATAGTAAACTGGTTGAATTCTCCTATCCCATGGTTGTTTGTTTTGGGACCTTTTTATTTGATGGTTTTAGTGGCCTATTTACTGAAGTTTTCATGGATTTTTATGGTGGGATATAAACTCTCGAGTGGCTAGTCTTATTTTTTAATTGTTTTGGGTTTTGGTTGTTACCTATTTGAGATTCTCATGTCCTGAGGAAGTGATGAACCATAAATCAGTTTTTGTTTTGGATTCCTTCTTTTGGGACACCCCCCCCCCCAATCTTGTGTTAGGAGTTTTTCTGTTATAATAGGTTCATAATGGAAGGTATGAAACACTTTTGTTATATTATTCTTTAAATGGTGGGGAGAAACATCACTAGTCTCATAGGTTTCTGGAGTTTTGTTTGGTTTTGTGAGTAGTTTTGATTCGGAAGGGTTAATATTGGACAAAATCCTAATATTGTGGGGAGACCATCATGAAGTGAATCAAATAGAAACGCGGTCTTCAAGGAGTTCCTAATCGAGAAATCCATTGTTTCTGTTCCACCTGGTCCCGACTGTGGTAATTGTTTATCTGGATTATGGGCTTCATGATTATTGTTTACGGATGTTCCACTAAGTTTTGGTAATTTTTAAATTCGGTTTAAGGGTGTTTTATGTTGTGGTTTTGTTTGGAGATGAGGGTTCTCATTGTCGGTTCTCTCATTTAGTGGTTCGAGTCTCAGGATCTTATTGTCCATGCCTTTGGTTGTCGAGCGATTTCTTTTATTTTAGTCCATAAATTATAAATTTACTATTTTTTGAATCATTTCATTTTTTATTTATGATTTGACCAACTGAGTATTTTAGGACTTTTTAGGGGCAGAAAGTGTCATGGGGGGAGAATTTTCACACCTCGACCTTACACTACCTTTTTATTTTAATTATATCAATCTTCCTTGTTCTTATTTTATTTTCTGTTTGAGTAGGCTTGAGTCCTAGTGGTTATCAGGCCGAAATTTTTAGCTTTTGAAGTCCTTCTTGGTGTCGCACGGTTAGACCACACGATTAGGGTAATCATACGTTTCCCGTGTGACTAGGCTCTATCACTAGATAGATCTATTCCGCATGACTTCCACATGGTTTTATAAACCATGTGTAATTCTTCAAGTACCCATGCAGAGAAGTTTGGCCTAGGCAGTGACCCTCGTATGGTTGGCACACAGTTTGCAAAACCATGTGGGTTGCCCAAGTTTTAAATTTTTATGTTGTTATTTTATTTTTATTTCCTTTTTATTTAATTTTTTCTATTTTTTTCTCCCCTTTCTTCCTTGTGATTCATGTGACCACCTCATCCCTCTCCTCTCTAGTCATACCCCCTCCCTCTCAACTCTCTCTTTTTCTGAAAAAACCACCTGATTTCCACCGATTTTGCGATCAACACATTAAATTAATCCCTCCTATTCCCTCATCCTTTCTTCTTGGACTGATTTTATCCTCTCTATTTCCCCTTCTTGGTTAGTTTGAACCCTAGGGTTATATAGTGACCAATTTTTCATACTTTATTTCACCGATAGGGATCACAACAGGTCTCTTGGGTCTCCTTCCTTCAAGTTTCAACACCCACTACTGAAGGAAAAGTAGATTTAGTTTATTTAAAGTCATTGGACATCATTTGAGGTGAATTTTTCTCTTTTTAGCTTGTCTAATTTAGTTTTACATGGATCCTTTTTTGATTATTGGATTCCATTTTCATCATTTTAGTATGTTTTGGTCATAGTGGTATGGTTTTGAGTCACCATAAGAAAAGGACTACATGTATATACATGGGTAGGAATGTATATATATGAATTCTAATCGTACATACTCCCTCATTGTGAGTGGAATATTTACTTTGATTCAAAGTGTAGGTATATATATATGTGTGTGAAGATGTATATTTTTGTAGGGTGAAGTGTTCTTTAGCTTCCATCATCAAAAGTTTTGTGTTTTGAGGTAGGTTCCCTATGTCATGACCTTTAATTATAATTTACATGATTGTTTGGTTTTATTTGAAAAGTGTGTTTTCTACTTTTATATAAAGTTCATATTATATATATATACATACATATATATATATATATATATATATTGTTTTGGTTCTTGCAAAGTGGTTTTGTAGATGGTTTTGAATGTGAAATGGATATCTCAAACGATGTGTGTCCTTTTGTCCGATTTTATTATAAAAGTGTGATGGCATGTTTGATTGTCCAATGAATTCCAAAGTTATTTCCAAAAATGGGGTTTGGTGTGAACTCAAGGTTAAAGGTTTATTTTAATTTCTTAATAGTATTACCTCATTTTAAGCATGGTTTTAAGATTTTTTTTAAAATGTATAGTACCCTAGTCATTTAATTTTACTTTTAAATGGTTTTGAATCTTTAAAGTGTTGAAAAATAGAATTTTCTAAAACGAAAATATTATTTTTTAAATTAATTAGTCATATTTGTAACTTTGATAATGGTTTGAGAAAGTGGTAAACCCCTCTTAAGACATACCCCCTAGTTTTAGAAATGTGATTTAAGTGTTAATGTGTGATTTTTGATATGTTCCTAGTGTTATGGATTATGAATTATTGTGTGATGTAAGATGGGGGAATGCACTTAATAAGGGAGATCGGTGGTGGGATGTTGACTGGATTTTTGGATAAAGAAACTGATATGTTCATATATTTTTTATTAATAAAACCTCACCAACATTTGAAATAGACAACATGGAAATATTGGGTACCTTGGTGGGCATACTAGGACTAGTACGCTAGATGATTTGAAAGTGGTTCATCTCGATTTCATCTAGCAGTATTGACGCTACAACACTAACTAATATATTTTGATGATTAGATACCACTATAATTTTGTATGTTTCTCTTCTCTAGTGGATCATTCATGATAACAGTGCTAGTTTTGGTTTTTATACCATGTTTCACTGAGGTGCGAGGATCCTAGGTCCCCAACTAGCACTAGTTGTTTGGGGATTTACCATGGTTCTTGTGATGTTATTTTTGTTTCAATTGATTCATGCATGATCTATCTTTTGTGAAAACCATATTTTATTCTAAATTTCTTTATTTTTATTTTTAAATGTTAATGAATGATTGGAATATATTTTAAAAATGTAGTGTAAGAGAAATAATTTTCTTGAAAATAAAAACTTGTTACTTGAATTTGGAAAGAATCGAAAACATAATTTATTAAGTCTTATTTTCAAACTATCATGATTTGGGTTTCTGTTTTAAGGTAATTGAATAGGGAAATTTTTATCCTTGACATCCCTACTAATCATCTTTGTGCTCACACCGAATCTACTTTTCAGTTTGAGGTTCCTCTAGTTTTGGATCATTCTTGGAGAGAGGGTGGTTTTATGTCCCATGATGACCCATGAGGTCTCTTGAGGTGTGTTTCTTTTCTTAGTTTATTTCTATTCCTACTGCCAATTTTTTAAGATTATTTTTATTTATTTATCATTAATTTCTGGTTTAAATCATTCCCAACTACTTTATTTTGATTATCAACACTAGTTTCTAGCCCATGGAGATCAGGAACGCCCTTCAGATCCTTTTCAAGGATCATATCAGGTGAATGGTTCAGGGTTGACCTAGTCTGGTTCGTGATAGATTCCACCATCATGATATATGTGGAAAAGCACTTGGAATAGAATAATCACAATTCCAATTCTGAATCCAAGGAGGAAAATTAGTGAAACTCCCCACATAGAGAAATTATATGGTGTGAACCATAAGTACATGTCGAGTGACCCCAAAGACTCTCTCAGGTCATATATCATATCCCAAAAAGCATAACATTTTCCCAAGTATGTGGTTTACACTCACCATACATAGCATGTCACCCACATTGGGTGTTTTTTTATGTATATGCCCATGTTCCCCACACTTATTATGTCGAATTCTACCATACAACCTCTGATCATGTATTACACATAGGCTCTAGTCATGTACCCTACATGTACACATAACCCAACATGAAGTATTTGGTCATATCCTCATCTCTACACCAAGTCCCTCTATATGGTGTGCCGCAAACATTCACATCATTTAACCCTCATCTTCAACCATATTCCCAAAAATAATAACATGTGATGTCTAAATAAATAACACATGTTGTATGATTGGGTTTTCCTTAATAGAAAACCATCCAAACCTATAACCTCTTAAAATCCTTTATTTTACCGAAAAAAACTATAGATTAACCCTTTATGGGCCCCCAATAATCCAAAAACGAGACTAAAAACTAAAAATAACTATTATTTGGGGATTTTTAGATAAAACCTGAAATTGGTTCTACCTCATAGTGAAATATTTTATGTATCATGTCGAATCTATGAGATTCATCATTTCACCCTAATCCAACTCTAGATGAGATCCCCAATGATGATCTCATATCCCTCATCTCTATTGTCTCTTGGACTAATGAAACACCCAGAGGGGGGAAGACACATATGAAAAAAGATAAGGAAAGGAATAAATTAAAGGAAAAAAATAAAAAAAAAAGAAAAAAAAAGAATGAAGAAGGGTGCCAACCCCGACCCCAGGTCCTAAAATAATATTATTCCTCGCCTAAGAAAAAACCCCAATTTTGGACTCAACCATGAAGTTATATTCTAAATTTGATGATCCATTCAAAATATGTCACTGAATGAACATGTGTGAATAACTAATGTTTGATTAATTTAGTATTAAATATTATGTAAAAAATAAAATGAATCATAATTCCACCAAATTCTTATACTAGAGTAAACACCTAGTTTTGGGACTAATTGAGTTGTCAAAAAAATTATCCAAGATCATATGATAGGAGTAATTTTCATTTTTCCACAAAAACCACCTAAGGGAAAAAAATTCAAATTTCTACTATTTTTATCAACACTTCATGATGTGGTTCATGATAGTATCCATGATTTGAAAAAATCATCCAATGATTAGGTAGGATGATCATTTAAACCATTATATGTTATTATCTATTGATATTAAAAGAACAAGGATAATAAAAATTGGGTATAGGGAGAATCAATGTCACACATAGAATCAACAAAATCATCAATACAATTACCATGGCCGTTATATAAGCCTTATGAATGCTCCCTGAGCCTTGATTAATTTACTCAAACATTTATAATTTTTTAGTAATATTATACAATTTCAAACCTTTTATAACCCCTCATCTAAATATATATGCATTTAATATTTAAATTAAATGTTGAACCCCTCATATGTTTACAAATTAATGATATCCTTATATGGAAGAGAATCAAATATTAACACTTTATTCTTGGATTTTATATCAATAATATTATATAATTGATATATATCATAACACTTATGATATTCCCATGTCATACAATGTGATATAGGTAAGACATTGGGATAGTAACTCTATATTGCACCTTATGATATGTCATACTAGGGCATCCAATATGACTTGATTTTATGTATGTCATATAATACAATACATCTATATCTAAAAATATGATATAAGCGAACATATATACATTAATATTTAAGATATATGTCCATCAATATTCCAATTACCCTAAATATTCATAGAATTTGTGTCATTTCACCTTATATTGTATAATATATAATAAATTGTGAAAACATATCCAAAACTCCTTTTGGATATTTTCAAGACACTTTTGTAAAACAATAATTAATTTCATCATATATCACATCATATGAAATAATTTATGAATATCTATCCAAAAATACTTTTGGATAAACTCTAAAACACTTTTAGAGTGGCTCTTTAAGTTTTGTAAAAATTAATCCCCATCCAGTCAACCACAAACTTTGATCCCATAGGACTTTGTAGTGATAGAGAAAATAATGAATTTTCTAATCCATGAATGTATGAAAATAGTATCCTCTATCAAATTAGTAGTGCTACTCAAGTTACAAAAGTAAATGGTATAATCTCCATCAAACACATGTATATCTATATACTCATATCCATTTAAAATAACATATAAAAGTATACATAATCATATAATCCCTTTTTCTAATACATCAAGTAACCATGAAAAAAAAGTATTCCAATACTCTATATAAACTTATTTTTTGTCAATTATCTATGTATAGACCTATCAGATGAATGAACACATCACACATCACTCACCCTGATGAATAATCACATCACATTCCCCTCATCCTAATATATAAGAACGCCTCATATATATTTATCTAGATATTATCATACACTTATTTGATCTATATCAATCAATGGAAAATATTTCATATTATCCATATGATAAGACAAATCCCATCTTGGTTAAAGATCAACATATGACATGATCAGTAACATGCAAATCAACTCCAAATTAGCTCAGCATCAAGGATGGAATAAGTAAGGTAAAAAATTATAAAGGTTCTCATACTAGGTATCTTTTAAAACCTCGTACATAAGGAATAAATATGAAACATTAACCTCTGGCACACTAAATACATAGTTTATAACAGTTCAAATGGTATACATATAGTCTATCTAGTTCAAAAAACTCACTTTATATCACATGGGCATAATCCATATTTCTATAAAAAATCTTACCCATGCTAACCATAATATTTCATCATAAACAATATTAATCCATAATGAACATTAGTCAGGGAAAACTCAAAGTATGACTTTGCGGGTTCAATTATCATTACAATTGATGAGTTATTCATCCAATATGAATGAATGATTAAGTTAGAACTGCCTAATATATAACATGATAAATTTTATATCTTTAAACTCCTTTAATATTTCTAATAAAATTATACATAAGAACTCATCTAATCATATCCTATATGATAGACCACAAAATATACCTTATGCTTATTAAATTTTAGAGCGTTTTTAAACTCATTACATCTCTATATAATTTCTTTCACATATTTATGAAACCACCTGATATAAAACATACCATGAAACTCCTTTAGTTAGTTAAATATATAAAGAAATATTATTTGAATACTGGTGATACTATATTCATAATCTTAATGATTAACTCTTTGAATAAGTACCCAAACTTATTTACCTCAAAAATCTAAAATTCAAGATGTTAATAAGTTATATTGTCAACATAGAAGTCTTTCTAAGTTCATAATCATCATCTTGGAACTTTTCCATTAAAATATTTATTTTATATAACTTTCTAACAAAATGTAACTCTCTATTTTATATTTTTTTGACCAACAAACCCTAAACTATTTTAGGATATAAAGTGAAACTAATTTGAATTTGATTGATATAATATTATATTTTTTATAATTTGAACTTATCTAAGTCCAAACATATTCCCACTAAAATCTTATAAATCATATTTTCTCCAAAATATCATGGTAATAAAATTAACTTTTTATGTTTGGAAATAACATTCATTTCTATTAGTAGGAATATTTAACAAATAAACTATTAAAAACCATATCTCTTATAGTATTATATATTTTTTTTCTAATATTTTGGAAAAAAATTATTCTTTAAAATATTCTACTTATTAGGTGATGAGAACTTTTTCCCATGTATTTTAACAAATATCTTAGATAAAATATTTTATCCTTAATACATCCCTCTTTATTTTTATCCCTTACTTAAACCATGTTACATGATTGGATAAAATAATAACAATGTGTATCAAAACAATAATCTTATTTATTTGTATCAACCATTGTTTACAATAACTCCCATAACTCTATAATAGGAAAACAATATGAAAATACATAATATGTATTCTAATATACTGGAGCTTTTAGAGAAATCCATTGCATCCAACTTTTTAATATAGAAACCCCTTTCTTGTTAGTCCCATTGAAGGTGGTATTATTTTCAAATACATTTTGTAATGTTAAATTTCACAATGGTTTTGACTTTATTTGAAATGTATGAGGATTCTTCAATATTATTTTAGAAGGATGGAGATCAGATTCTGAAGTTTTAGGTTAAAGATATAGAAAATTTAGCAAAGTTTTAAGATACATAAGAGTAAATTTGGTTTTTTATAGGTTGTGTATGACTAAATTTAATGTTATTAAGGATATTTAAGAATCATAAAATCTTTTGTAATAATAAACTTGAACTACATTAGTTTTTTGAGTTTTCTAACAAAGGAAGTGTGTCAAAATAAATAGAAGCCTTTGTAAAAATAAATTAGAGGATTCAAAGGAAATGTAAGAATAAATTGAATATCACATCAGATTAAATGGATGAGTTCAAAAATTTATTATGTTATTTCTAGACTTAATCAATAATTAACATATTGTTCCAAAGGATACATAAGATCCTTCAAAAGGACACATAAGAATAAATAGGTGTTTTCTCATGTGGAGTAATATAAAATCTGATGATTCTGTATTTTTCATCATAATAAAAATATCACAATACTTGGTGGTTAATCCATGATTTATTCTAATAATGGTGTTGATATTAAAAGGGGAAGATTTTACCATGAGGTGGAGATTTACACTAAAAAATGTTCATGTCATCATGAACACATGGAAAATATTTTTGAGTTTTGTGGAAATTCAAGTAAAGGGAAAACCAAATATTTGATGAAAATTTAATAAAGAAGATCATGGAAAAATTTTAGGATCTTTAAACATTAATTCTAGATTTTTAAA
Organism: Viscum album; assembly: GCA_963277665.1. NCBI lineage: Eukaryota > Viridiplantae > Streptophyta > Magnoliopsida > Santalales > Viscaceae > Viscum > Viscum album. The sequence continues at coordinate 122,222,754 of OY728133.1, read as the reverse complement.
GATGAATATTGACTCTAATAATAAATATTGATGTTGGATTTTTTTCTCAATTAAATATTTTACCAATTTCAAATATATAGATCATGTGGCCAAATTTTATGGGACTTTACAAAGATGAATATTATGAAATATCAATGTTGTCTAAATTTAGTTTTAAATAGAGAAAGGAGAAAGGCAGTTTGTATGATAGAGTTCACTACAATGGTACTGTGAAATAGGGAATCATAAGAATATTGTTTCAAAACTGAGGAATATGATCATATTAATCTATACCATTTTATACACATGATTTATTTGGTTATTATTATTTAATTAGAGACTTAATATTATTTTATTTTAATATGTTGGTTTTTTTGGACTAGTCGATGCTAGTATTATAGAAGGTTCAAAGATATAACCCTTCTTGTGAATTTACCATAATAATAAAAGAGAAGCGTGGGGGATGATAACAACCACCATACACTGAAGATATATTTATCCGTATTGTATTAAAACCTAATTAAATTTGTTATATAATCCATTTATTTTCTAAATCAATGTAATTTAAAATATTTTTTTAAATAATAACCCGAGTGGTTGTGTTTGAATGATAAAAAATCATCAACACTAACTCACCCTCCTCTCAATTATAAAAATCCATTTAATTAATTTTAAAAATTAGTATCATATCCTAGGTTATATATCTAATATTTATCTTAAATAATTCTACAGATAATCATACCTCAATCTAAAATAAATGTATTCAAATATTTGATGATAAAATATATCATTTTTAAAATGATATAATTGTACCTTATCTTATCTATCTTGGACATGATATTCTAAAATCTTATATTCACATTTTAAAAATTCAAATGATATTTGTTCATGGTCCTTATCTAAAAAAATGATGTTGAGAGTGATGGTATCGCAAGGAATGTGTTTTCTTCATTATCTGGGAAAGAATTAATAAAATTTATGGGATGAAAACTACTACTGGGATCTTGAAAAATTCCATATTAATTATGATAGTGACAAAATAGTGAAGGAATAAAAATCACAACTTTTCATAAGTCAGTTTGAATATATGAGAATAGAAAAATATGAATCTATTGATGAATTATTTACGATAGTTAATATTATTTTTACCACCATCAAATCATATAAAGAAACTCTTAAAGACTCTGTAGTTGTGAAGAAACTAATAAAAGTTCTCCCTAAAAATTTTGATTTGAAGATATCAAATCATAAAGATAGTGATCTTGATAACTTCACTATTAAAGAGATTTATAGTAGACTAATTACCTATGAGATGAGATGATGATTTTCCGTGAAAAGAAAAATTTTGAAGAAGAAAGAGATTTCAATTAAATCTGTTAAAAATATAAATATTAAATATGAGTTGGTTGGACTCAATGAAGATGAGAATATATAAGTCTATGATAAGATTATATATTTGATATCAAGAAATATTAAAAGGGTAAAAGGTAAGTATCATAGTATGTTTACTATTAAAAGTTTTAACTATGGAAAATTTCATCATTTTTATACCATATTTCCTTGGTGAAGGTACCTATAAAGTGTGGTAAACACCACTAAGAGGGGGTGAATCGGTGGTTACCCCAAATTTGAAAACCACTTTACTTTAATTTTTAATTCCTATATTGGTCAATGCATATGCTAAATTTTTAAGGTAAATGAAAAAAAATTAAAAAAATAAGTGAGGAGACCACATAAACATGATATATTTTTATATGGTTCACATCATCCTTTTTATATAATGGGTATTCTTTGGTGTACAATGGTTGTTATTATTTTTTTAATGATTTATTTTTTATTATAAACAAAAAGAAGTCTATATAATGAGTATGATCTTTGGAATCTATAAAAATATCAACAATCAAGTATCAATAAGAATGAAGATCTTTACTGCCCTTCTCAAGTTACTTTTATGTGTTCACCTCCGTTTATCCAATCAAGCTCACCCAAATTCTTCAAGGAAATCTCTTTGATTTCATAGGTTAGGACTAAAAATGTTTCATTACTTTTTTTGTCACACCCTAGTTTAGATGTGACTCCTCAAATTTATGAGCAACTCATTCATTACATTATGATGTTTTTGACTGCTGTTGGATATCATGGTCAAATAAGAAGTGATAATCAAGGATCTTCAGGAATTTTTAGATCCCATCAAATATTCCTTGTCCCCCAAAAATAAAAAGTCAAGGTTGAACCATTTTTTTGCATGATGTGATGTTTTTTGGAGTGAGGACATAAAAATATATACAATTATTGAATTCCTTTAATACAGAATTATGTTGTGATCACTTTCATTACAATATGGTTAGATTCATTGTGGAATAAGGTGTCCAAAAACACCATAACTAGAAAACCAATAGATTCCTGTAACTCGGACCTTTGTTTCACAATATTAACATTTTCTTCATGATAACACAAAAACTCTATAACCAAAAACTCATAAAATTATGAAAAAATAACATGGTTAAATTAATATGTTATAAAGAGTGGATCTTCATATATATGAGTAACATGTTCCTCTTCTGAAACTCATTCACAATGCATGCCTTATGACTATGGTTTGAACCACCTATGTAAGAGTAAAATCCTTTCATACAACATCCATAACATTTTACAATTTGTATGAATATGGTGTGATGGTATTTTACTCAAAATATATTTATAACATTTTATCTTTGTACAACTCTAACCATTTTCAAATAAAAATCATGATTATATTATCAACAAATAAAAATTGAAGAAAACCACTTACTCATGAAAGATATCCTAAATAGTGAGTCATAATGTGTTATCAAAGTTTGAGAGAAACAAAATACTACACCAATGGATTTAATATTGTTTTTAAAGTTCTTCAACCCTTAGTCTAAATAATCAAACCATGTTGAACCATATCAATTGTGGTCATATTTACAAATCACCATTTTTAAACTCCATTCATGATGATTACAAAAATTTAATGTTTCTTCAATATCCCCTTTTCTATTTTTTGAGAAAATACTAAGGAATATATTCTTAAAAATGAGATAGTTATTCAAAATGATATATTTTTTAACTCCTCACATCTCCCCCTATAAGAAAAAATCTTATCAAATCTTCTCCCCTTTTTACTTAACATTAAATAAGTTGGATTATCCTATAATTTACTAGAATAAATATACAAATATTATCACCCTTTTTAAAAAAATGTTGTAACATACTATGTTTGGGACAGGTTGATATTTTCCAAGGAATTTTGAATTTTAATTTGGTGGATTGTCTAAATCTTAAATTGATCCTCAGATTGGAATACTGAGAGTTTGATCACTTAAAATATCTTTTTTGGTTAGGATTTAAGGATTGATAGGTTTACTGGGAGATTTTGTGAGTTCATAAAGAACATGTCTTTGAAAACTCAATTTCAGGAGAAACAGACATGATCACATGATTGGCACATGGTTTGTGCTAATCGTGCATCCAAAACCATGTGGATTATTTTTATAGAAACATAGTTCGATGAAATTGTGCATCCTAATATAAGAAAAAAATGTGGCCTTTAAGGGGGTGTCCCATGGTTTGTTCAACTATGCACCCAAGGTCACGTGCCTATGTAGATGGTCTACAAAAAGTTTCAAAGGAGGGCGCACGTGCTGTACATGGTTTAAAAAACCATGTTCCTAGTCATGAATGGGGTGAAACTTTAGAAAGTAGCACTAGATGGTTGGTTCATGGATATCCAAACGGTGTTTCAAAATCATTTTTCTCTTAAAAGTGTGAAAATGGAATTTTTTCTCTTGCCTCTGTTAATTATTTTACCCCTTTTCCTCCCTCGTTTTCCTATTAGGACCCCACATACTCACCCCTTTCTCATTATCTTCCCATGGTGTATATTCCTCATTTTATTTTAGAATAGAACGTATTTCCTCACATTGGTTAGCACTCAGTAATTCTATGACTTCTCATTTCTCTTTGATCAGTTTCTCTTCATATTTTAATATGATCATTATGCGAGTTCATTTACCTTGTTTTCAAAGGAATTTTTCTATTCTTCTGATTTATCTTGTTTTGGATTGAATCAAATCTTGATAATTGGTGAGTGAGGTATCATAATAATGGGGAAGATGTTCTATATACATTTCGATTAAATCTATGTTGTTTATATAGTATTTTCATTATGATACATGTTGGACCTTCTACACTTTGCTCCTAAATTGTGAAATGCCCTAAATTAAATTCTTAGACCATACCCTTGAGGTCCTCTATACCCCTTAACCTAGTTTTATGGTCATGATTTTAAATTAGGCCACCCCTTTTGGTGTGTCCATTAATTTTCCTTGTTGTACATTTGTTGAATATTGATAATTACATGGATTTAATTATTATATGGCATTTAGACATAGCCAAAATTAATTTATGAGGTATTCCATTATTAAAATAGGGTTTGATTTATATGTGAGTTTCATATAAACCATTTGATATTGTTATTATTTAACTCTGTAACCAAAAATACACATATGGTGTGCCAATGTATCAATAATGAATAATAATCATGGGCACTTATAATGTAATGTTTTAAAGTGAGTGATTAATTGAGTTATGTAATGGGTGTTTCCCCATGGCCTTATTTATTCTTATAAATTAAATAATCTAAATGTAAATTTTGAATTTATAATGGAATATATTATATTTCTTGGATTGACTTATATTATGGTATGGGTGTTTCTCATAACCTTTTATGTTGTTTGTAAATGAATAGAACTAAATGGGAATGTGTGATCACATTGACCATTTGATTTCTTATAAACTAAATTGTATGTTTGGATTGGATAATATCATATACTTTTTAAACACCTTATTAAATGTAATACTTTTTCATGTAGTCCCTTATTAAATGTGATACTCATGCATGTTTTCCCTCATTAAAAGTGTTACTCGAGCATGTAATCTCTTATTAAATGTGATACTCAAGCATGGAGTCCCTTACTAAATGTGATACTCAGGCATGGAGTCCCTTATTAATAGTAATACTTAGGAATGGAATACCTTTTTAAAATTGATACTTGGGAATGGGGTCCCTTATTACTCAATGAGACTCTTGTGATTATGCATGGATGCTTGAGTTACACATCAGGTCCTGGATAGCACTATGTATCTATATATATTGATATATATGTTACTAGGTATATAGTTCATATACATACATACATATATATATATATATATATATATCTTTGTGTGATTATATATATATATATACATGTTGACACTCGTTCAAAGATATCTTCGGCTTAGGTTAAAGCAGGTATGGTCGGTCAGGTGTCTTTGAGGAACCTGAGATGACTTATTTACATTTATTATTTATTTTTTTATTTATTATGACTACACACTATTTTATTTTATATACACAGAATAGATTTCATTCGACACAATTGGTGGTGGACTACTAATTATATCTCATACCTTGTTCGAGTCACTCTTTGGTACCCAAAAAAACCTCATGGTTATAAATTCATGATCATGGTTTTGCTCAATGTTGTTTTCCTTATGCACATGGGATATTTGGAATATTTGTTGATTATGTAATTGGGCATCTCTTCAAGAGTTGTATTATTTTATTTACTTATTAATTTTATCATTTTATACCTATATATTGAATAGATTTTTGGATATATGTTTCTTATACATTGTAGCATTTTCATGCATGGTTACTCATTAATTTATTATTGATTTCTAGTTATCATTTCTTCTATACTTCTTATTCTTATCTTTTTGGAATATTTATTTTGGTATAATTATCAGTAATCTAAAGAGTATAGTCTCCCTATTATACCACATGTTGACCTTCACTGCTAGTTGGAAGCCTATAGAATATGGGGAGGCATGCTTGAGGCCATGTGACTGACAAGCTATGGGCATAATTTCAGTAGATCATAGGTCAGGATGGTACAAAGTGGTATCATATATTCTTTTTATTTTATCTTACAATTTTAGGATAGTATAAAGGAGTCTAAGAATGTGTAAGTACTTGGTAAATATCTCATGTCTAGGTATGTAAAACCCATTCATGAGGAAAAGACCAAGTTTCTAGGGATGGGAATAGTGCTTGTGTTGTTATATATTATAGTTGACTATTATTTCACCTCAAGTGATTAGTGTATTTTTAATGTTTAATGATTTATGAAATTTACCTCTTATACTTGTATGGCATGTGACAATTTGTGTTTATGAATCATTTTAGACATAGATTTTCACATGTCATGCATATTCCATGCCATGTAGATCGCATTGTATATTTCCTAATATAAAATGATTCATATACCATGCTTGGTAAATTTGTTGGAATGGTTATTTGAATACCATGATTGGTTAAATACTTGTATTGTTTATTTTGTTTTGTGCTTATATAGTAGTTTTCCATAATTATTGTCATTTTTATGGTATTATTTCCCATAATATCATTCATCATTATATTATGATAAAATAATTGGTTATTGAAGTTTTTATGTCAACATAAATGATTTTTTCCAATATTTCTTGATGGTGGCACCTTAATTACTAATTTTGACATGTTTGAGCCATGAAGTATTGCTTGAAAGCACTGAAACATTAGTGTTTATAGTTAAATGAGAATTTATTTTAAATTTATAAATTGTATGAGCCTTTATAAGTTGTGGAATGGTGACCCATATAATCAAATCATCGTAAATGAACTTATTATATACTAAGACCAAAAATAAAAAACTTATTTAAATTTACATGAATTTCAATTGTAACTTATAAATGCAAGTACCTTTATAACTTGGGAATGGTAATGCATCTAATTGAACCATAGTTTATGTCAATTAAATTTCTTATAGAAAATGGTTTCCTTTATAAAGGATTGTATCTATATAACATGGGAAAGATGAACTATATGAATTAATCTCTAAATGTAACATCTCTTTACTGTTTCATGTATTACTAAACCTTATTATGTTAAATTATTATTATGTTAATTGGGAAAAATGGATTACCCTTAAAAAGTTGTGTTTTGGTTAAACATGTTGCAGAATGGTAAAACTCTCAATTAATACTTCAGAATATTCAATTAAATATTTTATGAGTTAAACACTGAGTAAGTATGAGTTTTCATGGTCTGAAAAGTCTCTAGGAGGATGGAATAAAAAATATTAAATATATTATTTTAAGCACAAGAAATTTTTTCAAAATAATTGAATAACTCCAAAACATTCCATCGTATGAGAAATTTTAGCCCACAGTTATGTCTGAAATATGGTGTTTACCCTATGAGAAGTATAAAATTCAAAGGCGCCAGATTTTCGGATGCCTTGCTCATGAGATAAAGTTTTTAAATAATATTTAATAAAATATTTATTAAAAATAAATAAATATCTCCCAAACAGTGTGTCATGTAGAAAATCTGAGTCCACCGATGCGTCGGGAATGGAGAGTTTACCCTAGACAGGGAATAATATTTGTAAGTGTTGGGTGTTTGGACATCTCGCTCAAAAAAATAACACTTTTTATTTAATTAATTAATTAATCTGATTTGTAATTAATAAATCATTAATATCTCTCAAACGGTGTGTCCTATGAAAAATATGAGATTACTGTTGGGTCTGGAATGAGGTGTTTACCCTAGATGGGGTATAAATTTAATTCGCAACAGATTTTTGGTGTCATTTAATTTTTATATTAAATAATTGATATTATTAATATCATTTAATTATTAATATAATTAATAAAATCAGAATACACTGTTCATCTTCCCAAAAACCACACTGAAACTCATTTTTTAATTCCACTTCCTCCATTGACGGAAACATAAGGTTTTGAAACCGCCATTTTAATGTGTTTTGAATGGATTAAAAATTAGAAACACCTTCTTAAGTGAAAATAAAAAACTCTGTATTAATTTATAGAATCAATAACGGATTCAAATCAGGTTTGTAAATTCATTAATTTAAGAACACCACTTGGGGTTTTCCTTATAATTGTACTAATCGTTGTTATTTTCTATGAATATAGTCGAGTACGAATAACATCAGGTGTTCCTTGGGTATAAATGGTGTAGTAGCCCCTTGTTTTTCCTTCTTCAGATTCGAATCTCAGGGTGCGTGACTTCTCTATACAATACGTGAAGAAGGTAGGTTTTATTTTTTATTTTATTTTATTTTATTTATTTTTCATCAAGAAATCATGAAAAATGATGTAATTTAAAATAAATGATAAAAAATAGATTTATCGAGGATAATTTATAAACAATTTATCAAAAGGATAATTACCCAAATTACCCAATGATACTTAAAAAATTGGTTGAATAATAATTTGATGACACTCAAATTACTAATGAATAATTATTTGGAATATCTAATAATTATTATCAAAATTTGGTTTCATGAAATTATTGAGAAATATGTGAATAATTAACTGAAATAATTATACATAACTATCCGACGATAATTATGTTGATAATTTTTTTGAGAACATAATTTTTTTAAAAGAAAGTATAATTGTAATAATTTATCGAAGGATATTTTATCAAAATTGTCAAAGGATAATTAATATAATTATCGAATGATAAGTTTGAGATTATCAAAGGTTAATTATTAACATTATTAAAATTATAATTGATTTTTTTTTCAAAGGACAATGACATGTTTTATATAAAATTAAAATAATAATTTTAAATAATTATCAAGTGATAATTACAAAAAAAATTATCACAAGATAATTAAAAAATAACGATTTTTATGGAATAATTATTAGAATATAATTATTCATTTTTGTTAAAAGATAATTATAAGGTAATTATCACATGACAAGATTATCTAAATTATCAATGGATAATTATGATAATTTTCAAAGGATAATTATTATAATTATAAAATGGTAATTTAAAAATTATCCAAGGGAGATAAAATATTATCACATGTAATATTTTAATCCATAATTGGAAAATTATTTAGGAGAGATAAACAATCGTCGCATGTGAAATTTCACTTCTTTTTGAAATAAAATAACTAGTTTTGGTTCTAGTAACCCTTAACAAACATCGAACATTGGTATGTCTATGCTTATGATAATTCAATCATGTGGAGGGGTATTGAACCACACAGGGTCGTTAATCATTGCCACTAACATCGACAACCTTTAGGTAGGTGGTTTCGTTCTGATTAGCCAAATTCATTATCCTAGTATTGCTTGATTTATTTCAACTTCTCATTTAAATTTAATTACTTAACTTGCTTTTAATTGATTTAATAAAATACAATTCCTTTGAATTGGGATCTTTGAATTGGTTTTGGCATGAGAATTTAGAAAACCCCCAATTCCATTGAATTAGGGTGTGTGTTTATGGAAATTGGATGATTTAAATTGTTGAATTTAAATTATGCATTTCATGGAAAGGATTTCAAGTAAGTTATTGAATTTAATTGTGTAAATGAATTTTGAAATGATGGAATTAGTTTTTAATGGACTTTAAACTATGGAAAATGTCTTAAAATGATTCGATAGAAACCCAGTGGTTTTATCTTCTGAAAAAGACATGTTTTTTAATAATACCTATTTGGTTTTAAATGGAAATAAATTGTCACATTTGAAATGGAATAATGGGATTAATCATATTTTAAGCAGTCTTAAAATTGTTTGTCCATCATGTAAGATCTCATGAAAGGCTTAGGTAGTTAGTGAGTTATTTGGATACACTCTACACTACAAAAACATTCTAAAACATACATGTTGTGGCTCACATCCCCAATGGGTTGGTGATGAGTCTCCTTTGGCTAGTTTCATTGGGACGTGTGTATACACGTTTTTATGAATTCCCATAGAGAGTGAGGAATCCTATAGCTGGTTAATACTATCATACCTTTTGGAAGATGACCATGTTTCTCACTTGTTTATTTATATTTGAGATATAAATGTATGTCAATGATTTTGAACTGCTTTACATTCCTACTAAATTTATATAAATTGATTTATATAACTGTTTTATTTAAGCCATTATTTTAGAAATATTCAATAATTTTAAAGCCTTTTCTTAAATTATTTTTCCAACATTTTGAAAATGTATAGCATGTTTTGTTTAAATATGCTTTTGAATTTTCAAACCTGTTTAATTTAAAATTGAAAGCTTTTCTTTGGATAATCTGTATTTGGAATCTATTATAGAATCTTTGGTGGTATTCTACTGGTCTTAGGCTCACACTATAATTTTTACTTTGTGTGTTTTTATACTTTCTTCTTCTAGGTTCAAGAAAAGGTAAGGGATCTCATGGAGGTGGATCCAGTTGTTGAGATTTAGTCTTGGTGAGTTGTGTTTTTAGGGACTTTGGTTTTTTTCCCATTTTAGTACTTAGGTTGTAGTAATTTGGGCTTTTTATTCCATGTTGTATTTTGGTACATCACTCCTAGTGGAGTTTCTTTTGTGATGCATACTGTCTGTTTTCTTTTTGGTCGCATTGTTGGTGGTAATATCATTCCAACTTTCATGTTGTGTGATGCCAGATGCTAGTCACCGACCCTTGGGGATGGGGAATGTCATTCGGGCTATGTCAGGGTTGGCTCAGTTATCAGGTTACCAAGGTACATGGTATAGTTCATGAAAAAATGGTATTAGAGGAGGTTAATCATATTGCCTTGATGACAGTATGCATTTGAGTATTCTTATCAGGACTTAGGAGGTAGTTGTGATTGAGTGTCTGGCCTGCACTCACCGCAATAAACCTTAATTCACCAAGTGTGGTTAGGGAAAGGTGTCTTGTATATTAGTTCTAGTGTTTTCCTTATTTTGATTTTGATAGAGTGAAATCTAAATCATGTATGTTCTACCGATTGGGATCATGTTTCCCTCATTACTATGTATGAGGATTATCTAATGTCTTCCTTATTGTTTGCTGATGTTGTGTAACATCATGCCTCTGAGAAGACCTGTGAATCGGATCTTGGAAGAGGATAATGTTGAATAGCAGTGAGTGAATATTCCAATAAACCCAAGACTAGTTGAGGTATTTGTGCACATTGTCAAAGCTCTGTGATAGGCACCACCTCTAGTCACCATTCAGGCTCCAATTGTGAAACCTAGGGGGTTCTCTTCAAAAAAATTCTCAATATTTATCTCATAAGAAACCACCAGTTTGCAAAGGCTCTACTGATTGTTGACATACTGAGGAATGGATGGGAAGAATAGAACATTTGTTTGAGTTCTCGGAGACACCAGATGAGATCAAGGTGAAGTGTGCCACCATCATGTTGGAGGGACCAAGAAAGAGATGGTGGGACACGATAGTGGTGAAAAAGAAACATGGGGGCTTAGAGTTGAATGACTTAAAGGTTATTTTCACCAAATAGTTCTATACAGAGTCAATGGTATTGTCCAGAGCTGTGGAGTTTTCCAAGATTGAGCAGGCTAAAAGAACTATGGCTCCTAGGAACTTTTGGGGATATTGTTGATGTTCTGTCATAACTTTTCCACTCCAAATAGTGGAATCAGATCATCAACACCTTAAATAAATTGTCGGGAAATAAAATACTTCACGTACCAAAGGGTTCCAGCCACAGGCATCCAGAACAAAGCTTCTTCATGAAGTGGAAGAGTCTCCAGAGGAAGCAGATACTGGTCTGATGACCATGAGTGGTACCATTACTATAGATTTGTCGTTAGTGACAACTCTTTTTCATACTGGTGCATTTCACTCATTTATTTAAACTCCTACTGTTAATATACATAATCTTTCTATGGATCTTTTATCTTGTTAAATTGATATTAATATACCTTTTGGTATAAAGAGAGAGTAGGGTCTCCATAATTATAAGGCCCCAGCCTTAAACCTTACTTAATATTGAATTCAATGAATAATTCACATAGAGGATCTTTTCAGTTTTAGAGTTTTAGAGAATTATGACATAAATATTACATCTCAAAAGATTACAAAGTAGACACTTCTACTATGTTTCCATAAGATAAAAAACTCTTAAAAAGAGACATGTCTAGTTCCATGTTTTATATAGCATGACTTTCCCTTGATCCCGTCCTTGACCCTATTCCACATTATTTCCTATGAAAAACATTTCAAAAAAACTTGGGGTGATCATAAAAAGCTCAGTAAGGGATACACAAAGAATGAAAACTGTTAGTTTTTTTCAAACATCAGGTAAACCATGTATACTTTATCAAAGTAATACCTTCACCTTCATGAAGTAGTAAAAACTGTTCACTGAATAAAATATCATTACTTACCCTTTTGTAACCAAAGGATTACCATAAAACCCATATAAAGAACATATAACCTATAAAGGTAACTTGGGACATAAACATACTTAAGTGGAATAACCATACGTTCGACTTCCACACATATCACTTAATGGAATAGCCATACGGCCAACTTCCATACATACTTAATGGAATAGCCATACGGCCGAATACCATAACCAATGAATTGGAGGTTATAACGTAAACACTCATCCTAGTATTCACGGAACCACCCATCATATGGTTTATCACGTTACCACCCGTCAAATGTCCAAGTACCAATATAAAATCATAAAACATAAAACCAATATAAAGGAATGATAACATTTCCACATTTCAATCACAATATATAATTTAAATATATTGACATAATAGAATCCTTTATCAAAACCATTTTTAATACCAAAATACATAAAAGAGTATATGGTATTTATTTTATTTTAAAAACATTACGACTTGTTGAGGAAGCCAAAGACCAAATAATACTCGCGGCGGCGGAAAAGGTTGTTGTCACTGCATACGTTAAAAAAACATTCCTTTTTGTCATTTAGTAAAACACTTCGTAGAAAAAGATTCCTTTTGTATAAAATTAAAATTCAAAGGGGTTTATACACCGTATAAAAGAAAGTTGTGTATAAAACTAAATATGCCTCAATGAAAGGAGATTGAGACGAAGTCCCTTACCTCGGGTCCGACTTAACTCGATGGTTATTTAACGTCCAGAATAATAATCTTGAGTTAATTTCTACATGATTAAGAACCTTTTTAAAGTTCATTATTCCATTTATATCACTTATTTCCATGTTATAAACATTATGTAACCATTTAAGTTAATAATATTTGTTTTTTTGATATTTGGTTCTTAAGTCAAAAGTGGACTTCTTACAATTACATGTTGTTCATGTGGTCAAAGGTTCTTTATATACAGAATGACATTCCTGATTTTGATAGCACATATATCATATATATCCAGCATATACATGTATTTATAATATTACATAATCATTTAGAGGTAAGAAATTAAATGCACCGTTCATGGAGACGGTAAGTCGCACGTACGCATGAACGCTACTTTCATTTCTCTGTCATATTAATGGAATTAAAATTAAATGAGAGGTATGTATATTTTAATTCCAGAATTATATTCATCATTTAGATGTATCATTAATTATATATATCCATTATATACATGTACTTTTAATAGTACATTACATTTGGGGATAAGAAATGAAATGCACCGTTCATGGAGACGGTAAGTCGTACGTACGCATGAATGCTACTTTCATTTCTATCTCATACTTTAATGGAATGAAATAATAATGATATAGAGTTATATTATAATTCCAGTATAACATCATATATAATAACTTTAAATCCATCCTTTATACGTCCCACATATGGCATTAACGAATCACATCACTTTAAGGGGGCGGTAGTCCGCACTTCCTAAAATAAAATTATCGTGTTTACCCATAATGGAAGCCATAAAGGTATGATCAAAATGAAAAATACAGAAGCTTAAGGAAACAATAAACATATTATATATCATATATAAATATAGTGTCATCTTAATGTCCACCTTTGAAGGTGTTAAAAGAATGTTGAACAATTATCGTTTCGGGAGGCAGAAATTCGCCATCCACGGAAATAGTATGTTCTTTAACCATTAGATGTAGGTGTGTGTAAGTTTAGCTAGAATACTTCTTATAACAACATCCTAGTATATGTATGATACTGTATTTGTTACAAAAGAAAATAATAAAAAGATTTTAGGGGGTTGGAGAAGCAATATAAAACAAAAGGACTCAAAAGAAGACATTACCTTAAAATCGGGTAACTCTCTTAGATTTGAGCTCAAAGGCTTCTTTGGGAAGCCTTATGCCCAAAGTGAGGCTTCAAGGAGTAATAGAGGGATGTGGAGAGACAAAATGGTCAGGGGTTGGCCGATCCAAAGGCTTTGGGAGTGTGGGTAAGGAGGTAGAGGTGGGGGCCTTATATAAGAGGAGAGGAGGGGCACTCTTGGAAGGTAAAGAAAAGTCACTTTATTTCAAAATGGTATTCGGATTTAAGAGGTCCCACATTGATGTGTTTCGAGTATAAGGTGATAAGGGTTCTAAATACACCCATCCAATAGGTTTTGTCCATGTTTAGGTCTTATATTTTACATTATCCTTCCATTTTATTTAAATCGTTAAATAATGAGGTCATCGCTGCATCATCATGATGTCATAAATAATTTAATTTATTTAATGTCTAAAAATTATAAAAAAATACTATGATGTATTAAATCTTTTTAGATTTCTAATTAATATTTATAGTAAAAAATCTGACTTGTATATCCCCATGTAAAAATTGTTTTAGTAAAACACCTCATGTGTGTGTCATTTTTACTTTAACATTAAATAAAAAGTTATTTATGTCATTTCCAAACCGAAGTGGCTCCATGGGGTCCTCAAGTTGACCCATGGCTTTTCTTGGTCGGCCATGACACATCCAATAAGTGTAGGACATGTGTCAAGGTATTTTCATTTTATTATAATATCATTTTTGCCTTAAATTGCACTAATTACCGCTCATCGCGATTAAGAACATAAAAGTTACTATTCACCAAAAAAATATTTTAATCTCATTGAACCACATTTTACTTCTTAATAACAACCATGTATGTCGGATTTTTGAAATTAAAAACACAAAAGTGGTAAAATTTCATTTAAACGAAAAATCAGTTTTTATAAGTACCACTTAGTGGTTTCACTATTCATCAAAAATTGAAGTTTTTCAGAAAAATACCAAAACTTCACCCTAAGCTATATTTGATATTCCGAATTCAAAAATAAAGTCCATTTTACAAAATTCACAACATATATGTTGCATTAATTAATTTAATAATTAATTCCCCTTGTCAGAGCAAATAGCGTGTTTTTATGAAATAATAAGTATCAAAAGATTGACACTAGTTTAAGTCCGATTTCAAAGTGAAATTAATTACAATGAATACTATTGGATTTAATGGTAAAAATATATTCTAATTTCACTTTAAAACCAATTCAAAAGATAATCTAATCATCTTAATAAATTATATTAAGAAGATGTTTTGAATTAAAATACAACATTTTACACTATTCGTTAAAAAATGAACTTTATCGGAAAAATAACAAAAATTTAAACAAAGTAAAATTTGATGTCCCAATTCTAAAGAAGATTTATATTTAGTCCAATAGAATGTATAAGCGTGACCAAAACTATATTTAATGACAGTTCTCCATCAAATGTTGATAAGTGGACCTTTCGTGAAAATTAGAGTATATAAACCTAAAATTGAATTCTTTTCGTATTTTAAGCCTTTATCCTTTATTATATAAATGTAAAAAGATTTAACAAACATATATAATCATATTTTAGTTATTTATATCCATTCCTACCAGTACAATGGCTACGTTTTAACTAACATTTAAAATAATATTATTTTATTACTAGTGTGCAGCGCATGATTTCAAAGAAACTCTTTGTTGCGTATCGGGTACGCTATCGAACATAGAAACCCCTTTAAAGTAAAATTAATAAATATAAAAATGTATTATTTTTTATTTACCTGGGATGTTACATCCTTCCCCCCTTTTGGGAATTGCGTCCTCGCAATTTTATTCACTTATCAAAATAAGTGGGGGTATTTATCCCTCATAG
The DNA here is from genome assembly GCA_963277665.1 of Viscum album. Classification (NCBI taxonomy): domain Eukaryota; kingdom Viridiplantae; phylum Streptophyta; class Magnoliopsida; order Santalales; family Viscaceae; genus Viscum; species Viscum album. Next base: position 122,206,820 of record OY728133.1, on the reverse strand, counting down.
CATTTTCAGATTCCCATGTTGCCTCTTCAACCATATGGTTTTTCCACAAAACCTTTACCTGGTGAATTACCTTATTTCGCAATACTTTCTCTCTTCTGTCAAGAATCTGGACTGGTTGTTCTTCATAAGAGAGATTCTCTTCCAGCTGAACTACCTCTGGACTCAAAACATGAGATGGATCTGGCATATACTTTCTCAGCATCAAAACATGAAAAACATTGTGTACCTGAGATAAACTCGGTGGTAATGCCACTCTGTATGCAACTAATCCAACTCTCTCCAGAATTTCATATGGTCCAATGAACCTTGGACTCATATTTCCTTTCTTACCAAATCTCATCACACTTTTCCGTGGAGAAACCTTGAGAAAAACATGATCACCTACCTCGAAAGATAGATCCTTCCTCCGGTTATCTGCATAACTCTTCTGCTTGCTTTGAGCTGTTCTCATGTGTTTCTGAATCAACTGAACTTTTTCTGCCATCTCTTCTACCAATTCTGGTCCCATCAGCTTCCTCTCACCCACTTCATCCCAACAAGCTGGAGTTTGACACCGCTTCCCATATAATTCCACAAATGGTGCCATCTGTATACTGGAATGAAAACTGTTATTATAAGAAAACTCAACCAAAGAAAGATGTTGATCCCAACTTCCCTGATAATCCATCGAACAAGCTCGTAGCATATCCTCCAAGGTCTGAATTTTTCGTTCTGACTGCCCATCTGATTGAGGATGAAAAGCTGTACTAAAATTTAATTCAGTACCCAACGACTTCTGAAGGCCTTTCCAAAAGTTAGAAGTAAACCTGGGATCACGGTCAGATACAATGGAGATAAGAACTCCATGTAACCTGACTATCTCTTTAAGATATAAACGGGAAAGTTGATCTAGGGAAAAAGTATCTTGTATAGCAAGGAAATGAGCAGATTTAGTCAAGCGATCAACAATAACCCATATTGCGTTATTACCTCTAGATGTCTTCGGTAATACCATAACAAATTCCATGGATATATTCTCCCATTTCCACTCTGGCACTGGTAAAGGCTGAAGCATCCCTTTCGGTAACTGCCGCTCTACTTTAACCTAATGACAAGTCAAACACTTCACATTAAATCAGCAATATCCCTTTTCATTTCATCCCACCAGTAATACTCCCGCAGATCCCTGTACATCTTAGTACTTCCAGGACGAACTGAAAACGGGGAACTATGAGCTTCACATAACAACTCTCTATTCAACTGTGAATCACAAGGCACACACAATCTCTTCCCAATTCTCAAAACACAATCACTATCAATGTTGAATTCATGCAACTTACCTTTCTGAACCAGCTCTACCTTTTCCTGCAACTCACTGTCTTGCTTCTGTGCTTTCTTGATTCTGTCTGATAGAGAATATCTCACTGATACCTGAAACAAAACAGAAGTACATATTTCACCAACAACTTCTATGCCAAATTTCATCAAATCCTTAACCAAAGGATCAAGTGCCAAACGCAACATCGTTAATGAAGCATTACTTTTTCGACTCAAAGCATCGGCCACTTTATTTGCTTTTCCCAGATGGTAGTGAATTGTATAATCATAATCCTTGATTAATTCCAGCCATCTCCTCTGTCTCATGTTCAATTCTTTCTTAGTGAATATATACTTTAAACTTTTGTGATCAGTATATATTTCACACTTTACTCTATACAAATGATGTCTCCAAATTTTTAAAGCAAAAACAACAGCAGCTAATTCCAAATCATGTGTAGGGTAATTTACCTCATGAGTTTTCAACTACTGTAAAGCATAAGCAATTACCTGATCATTTTGCATAAGGACACAACCAAGTCCTTTCAATGAAGCATCGTTGTAGTTAACAAACTCACCATTCCTGAAAGGAAGTGCCAAAACTGGAGCATTCACCAATCTTCTTTTCAACTCCTGGAAACAATCATCACATTCTTTTGTCCAGATGAACTTAACACCCTTACGAGTTAGCTTAGTCATTTGACTAGATAACCGTGAAAAATTTTCGACAAACCTTCGGTAGTAACCTACCAAACCAAGAAAACTATGGATCTCGGTTACATTTGTGGTTCTTGTCCATTCTTCAACAATTTTTTTTAGCAGGATCAACAGTTATGCCATCTTTTGAAACAATGTGACCAAGGAAAGAAATTTGTTGTAACCAAAACTCACACTTGCTGAATTTCCCATACAATTTCTTTTCGTTCAAGGTTAGCAAGATAACCCTTAAATGTCTTTCATGCTCCTCTTTAATTTTGGAAAATACCAAAATATCATCAATAAAAACAACCATGATTTATCACCTGAGTCAACGGAGCCATCACTGCTATAAACTGCTCAATTCTGATTCTGACCATCTCAGTATGCTGATTTGGAAGGTCATTTCCCTTTGTATGCCTTCTTAGAGGAGTTCGTCTGTTTCCTCTATGAAAACCCATTCTTAACATAGAAATATCTTAGGCGAAGCAACATGGTAATCTTCAAATTCTATAACACTTAAATTTGACCATAAAAATATTTTTGGAAAATCATTTAATAGAATTCTAACTCCTAAAGTTGTCTAAACCAACCTATGATGCCAACTATAAGGCCTCAGCATTAAACCTTACTTAATATTGAATTAAATGAATAATTCACATTGAGGGTATTTTCAGGTTTAGTGTTTTAGAGAATTAGGAAATAATTATTACATCTCAAAATATTACAAAGTATACACTTCTACTATGTTTCCATAAGATAAAAGAACTCTTAAAAAGAGACATGTCTAGTTCCATGTTTTATATATCATGACTTTCCCTTGATCCCGTCCTTGACCCTATTCCACATTAAGTCCTGTGAAAAACATTTCAAAAAAACTTGGGGTGAGTATAAAAATCTCAGTAAGGGATACACAAAGAATGAAAACTGTTAGTTTTTTTCAAACATCACGTAAACCATGTATACTTTATAAAAGTAATACCTTCACCTTCATGAAGTAGTAAAAACTCTTCACTGAATAAAATATCATTGCTTACCCTTTTATAACCAAAGGATTACCATAAAACCCATATAAAGAACACATAACATATAAAGGTAACTTAAGACATAAACATACTTAAGTGGAATAACCATACGGTCGACTTCCACACATATCACTTAATGGAATAGCCATACGGCCAACTTCCATACATACTTAATGGAATAGCCATACGGCTGACTTCCATACCCAATGCATTAGAGGTTATAACGTAACCACCCGTCCTGGTATTCACGGCACCACCCATCATATGGTTTATTACGTAACCACCCGTCAAATGTCCAAGTACCAATATAAAATTATAAAACATAAAACCAATATAAAGGAATGATAACATTTCCACATTTCAATCACAATATATAATTTAAATATATTAACATAATAGAATCCTTTATCAAAACCATTTTCAATGCCAAAATACATAAAAGAGAATATGTTATTTATTTTATTTTAAAAACATTACGGCTTGTTGAGGAATCCAAAGACCAAATAATACTCGCGGCGGCAGAAAAGTTCATTGTCACCGCATACGTTAAAAAAACATTCCTTTTTGTCGTTTAGTAAAACTCTTCGTAGAAAAATATTCATTTTGTATAAAAGTAAAAGTCAAAGGGGTTTATACACGGTATAAAAGAAAGTTGTGTATAAAACTAAATATGCCTCAATGAAAGGAGATTGAGACGAAGTCCCTTACCTCGGGTCCGACTTGACTCGATCATTCTTTAACGTCCTGAATAATAAACCTGAGTTAATTTATACTTGATTAAGAACCTTTTTAAAGTTCATTATTCCATTTATATCACTTATTTCCATGTTATAAACATTATGTAACCATTTAAGTTAATAATGTTTGTTTTGTTGATATTTGGTTCTTAAGTCGAAAGTGGACTTCTTACAATTACATGTTGTTCATGTGGTCAAAGGTTATTTATATCCAGAATGACATTCCTGATTTGGATAGAATATATATCATATATATCCAGAATATACATGTATTTATAATATTACATAATCATTTAGAGTTATGAAATGAAATGCCCCGTTCATGGAGACGGTAAGCCGTACGTACGCATGAACGCTACTTTCATTTATTTGTCATATTAATGGAATTAAAATTAAATGAGAGGTATGTATATTTTAATTACATAATTATATTCATCATTTAGATGTATCATTAATTATATATATCCATTATATACATGTACTTTTAATAGTACATTATATTTGGGGATAATAAATGAAATGCACCGTTCATGGAGACGGTAAGCCGTACGTACGCATGAACGCTACTTTCATTTCTATCTCATACTTTAATGGAAAGAAATAATAATGATATAGATGTATATTATAGTTACAGTATAAAATAATATATAATAACTTTAAATCCATCCTTTATACGTCCCACATATGGAATTAACGAATCACATCACTTTGAGGGGGAGGTAGTCTGTACTTCCTAAAATGAAATTATCGTGTTTACCCATAATGGAAGCCATAAAGGAATGATAAAAATGAAAAATACAGAAGCTTAAGAAAAACATAAAAATATTATATATCATATATAAATATAGTGTCATCTTAATGGCCACCTTTGAAGGTGTTAAAAGAATGTTGAACAATCATCGTTTCGGGAGGCAGAAATTCACCATCTACAGAAACAGTATGTTCTTTAACCATTAGATGTTGGTGTGTGTAAGTGTAGCTCTAATACTTATTATAAAAACATACTAGTATATTGAGGATACTGTATTTGTTACAAAAGAAAAGAATAAAAAGAGTTTAAGGGGTTGGATAAGCAATATAAAACAAAAGGACTCAAAAGAAGGCATTACCTTAAAATCGGGTAACTCTCTTAGATTTGAGCTCAAAGGATTCCTTGGAAAGACTTATGACCAAAGTAAGTCTGTAAGGAGTAATATAGGGATTTCGAGAGCCAAAATGTTCAGGGGTTGGCCGAGCCAAAGGCTTTGGGAGTGTGGGTAAGGAGGTAGAGGTGGGGGCCTTTTATAAGAGGAGAGGAGGGGCACTCTTGGAAGGTAAAGAAAAGTCACTTTATTTAAAAATGGTATTCAGATTTAAGAGGTCCCACATTGATTTGTTTCGAGGATAATTTGATAAGGGTTCTAAATCCACCCATACAATAGGTTTTGGCCATGTGTAGGTCTTATATTTTACATTATCTTTCCATTTTATTTAAATCGTTAAATAATGAGGTCATCGCTGCATCATCATGATGTCATATATAATTTAATATATTTAATGTCTAAAAATTATAAAAACTACTATGATTTAGGAAATATTTTTATCTTTCTAATGAATATTTATAGTCAAAAATATGACTTGTATAACCCCATGTAAAAATTGTTTTAGTAAAACACTTCATGTGTGTGTCATTTTTACTTTAACATTAAATAAAAAGTTATTTATGTCATTTCCCAACCAAAGTGGCTTCATGGGGTCCCCAAGTTGTCCCATGGCTTTTCTTGTTCGGCCATGACACATCCAATAAGGTTAGGACATGTGTCAAGGTATTTTAATTTTATTATAATATCATTTTTTCCTTAAATTGCACTAATTACCTCTAATCGCGATTAAGAACTTAAAGGTTACTATTCACCAAAAAATATTTTAATCTCATTGAACCACATTTTACTTCTTAATTACAACCATGTATGTCAGATTTTTGAAATTCAAAACACAGAAGTGGTAAAATTTCATTTAAACGAAAAATCAGTTTTTATAAGTACCACTTAGTGGTTTCACTATTCATCAAAAATTGAAGATTTTCAGAAAAATACCAAAACATCACCCTAAGCTATATTTGATATTCCAAATTCAAAAATGAAGTCCATTTTACAAAATTCACAACATATAAGTTTCATTAATTAATTTAATAATTAATTCCCGCTGTCAGAGCAAATAGCGTGTTTTTATGAAACAATAAGTATCAAAAGATTGACACTAGTTTAAGTCCGATTTCAAAGTGAAATTAATTCCAATGACCACTATTGGATTTAATGGTAAAAATATATTCTAATTTCACTTTAAAAACAATTCAAAAGATAATCTAATCATCTTAATAAATTAGATTAAAAATAGGTTTTGAATTAAAATACAACATTTTACACTATTCATTAAAAAATGAACTTTATCGGAAAAATACCAAAAAATTACACAAAGTAAAATTTGATGTCTTGATTCTAAAGAAGAGTTATATTTAGTCCAATAGAATGTATAAGAGTGACCAAAACTATATTTAATGACGGTTCTCCATCAAATGTTGATAAGTGGAGCTTTCGTGAAAATTAGAGTATATAAGCCTAAAATTGAATTCTTTTCGTATTTTAAGCCTTTATCCTTTATTAGATAAATTTAAAAACATTTAACAAACATATATAATCATATTTTAGTTATTTCTATCCATTCCCACCAGTACAACGGCTACGTGTTAACTAACATTTAAAATAATATTATTTTATTTATAGTGTGCAATGTACGATTTCAAAGAAACTCTTTGTTGATTATCGGTACGCTATCGAACATAGCAACCCCTTTAAAGTAAAATTAATAAATATGAAAATGTATTCTTCTTTATTTACCTGGGATGTTACATCCTTCCCCCCTTTTGGGAATTGCGTCCTTGCAATTTATTCACTTATCAAAATAAGTGGGGGTATTTATCCCTCATAGCATTTTCAGATTCCCACGTTACCTCTTCAACCATATGGTTTTTCCACAAAACCTTTACCTGGTGAATTACCTTATTTCGCAATACTTGCTCTCTTCGGTCAAGAATCTGGACTGGTTGTTCTTCATAAGATAGATTCTCTTCCAGCTGAACTACCTCTAGACTCAAAACATGAGATGGATCTGGCATATACTTTCTCAGCATCGAAACATGAAAAACATTGTGTACCTGAGATAAAATCGGAGGTAATGCCACTCTGTATGCAACTGATCCAACTCTCTCCAGAATTTCATATGGTCAAATGAACCTTGGACTCAGCTTTCCTTTCTTACCAAATCTTATCACACTTTTCCATGGAGAAACCTTGAGAAAAACATGATCACCTGCCTCGAAAGATAGATCCTTCCTCCGGTTATCCGCATAACTCTTCTGCCTTCTTTGAGCTGTTCTCATGTGTTTATGAATCAACTGAACTTTTTATGCCATCTCTTCTACCAATTCTGGTCCCATCAGCTTCCTTTCACCCACTTCATCCCAAACAGCTGGAGTTTGACACCGCTTCCCATATAATGCCTCAAATGGTCCCATCTGTATACTGGAATAAAAACTGTTATTATAAGAAAACTCAACCAAAGAAAGATGTTGATCCCAACTTCCCTAATAATCCATCGAACAAGCTCGTATCATATCCTCCAAGGTCTGAATTGTTCGTTCTGACTGCCCATCTGATTGAGGATGAAAAGCTGTACTAAAATTTAATTCAGTACCCAACGACTTCTGAAGGCCTTTACAAAAGTTAGAAGTAAACCTGGGATCACGGTCAGATACAACGGAGATAGGAAATCCATGTAACCTGACTATCTCTTTAAGATACAAACGGGAAAGTTGATCTAGGGAAAAAGTATCTCGTATAGAAAGGAAATGAGCAGATTTAGTCAAGCAATCAACAATAACCCATATTGCGTTATTAACTCTAGATGTCTTCGGTAATCCCACAACAAAGTCCATGGATATATTCTCTCATTTCCACTCTGGCACTGGTAAAGGCTGAAGCATCCCTTTCTGTAACTGTCGCTCTGTTTTAACCTGCTGACAAGTCAAACACTTCACAGTAAAATCAGAAATATCCCTTTTCATTCCATCCCACCAGTAATACTCCCGCACATCCCTGTACATCTTAGTACTGCCAGGATGAACTGAAAACGGGGAACTATGAGCTTCACATAACAACTCTCTCTTCAACTGTGAATCACAAGGCACACACAATCTCTTCCCAAATCTCAAAACACAATCACTATCAATGTTTAATTCATGCAACTTACCTTTCTGAACCAGCTCTACCTTTTCCTGCAACTCACTGTCTTGCTTCTGTGCTTGCTTGATTCTGTCTGATAGAGAAGATCTCACTGATACCTGAAACAAAACAGAAGGACATCCTACACCAACAACTTCTATGCCAAAGTTCATCAAATCCTTAACCAAAGGATCAAGTTCCAAATGCAACATCGTTAATGAAGCATTACTTTTTCGACTCAAAGCATCGGCCACTTTATTTGCTTTTCCCGGATGGTAGTGAATTGTACAATCATAATCCTTGATTAATTCTAGCCATCTCCTCTGTCTCATGTTAAATTCTTTCTGAGTGAATATATACTTTAAACTTTTGCGATCAGTATATATTTCACACTTTACTTCATACAAATGATGCCTCCAAATTTTTAAAGCAAAAACAACAGCAGCTAATTCCAAATCATGTGTAGGGTAATTTACCTCATGAGTTTTCAACTGGCGTGAAGCATAAGCAATTAACTGATCATTCTTCATAAGGACACAACCAAGTCCTTTCAATGAAGCATCACTGTAGATAACAAACTCACCATTCCTGGAAGGAAGTGCCAAAACTGGAGCATTCACCAATCTTCTTTTCAACTCCTGAAAACAATCATCACATTCTTTTGTCCAGATGAACTTAACACCCTTACGTGTTAGCTTATTCATTGGACTAGATAACCATGAAAAATTTTCAACAAACCTTTGGTAGTAACCTGCCAAACCAAGAAAACTACGGATCTCGGTTACATTTGTGGGTCTTATTCATTCTTCAACAAATTTTGTTTTATAAGGATTAACAGTTATGCCATCTTTTGAAACAATGTGACCAGGGAAAGAAATTTGTTGCAACCAAAACTCACACTTGCTGAATTTCCCATACAATTTCTTTTTGTTCAAGGTTAGCAAGATAACCCTTAAATGTCTTTCATGCTCCTCTTTACTTTTTGAAAACACCAAAATATCATCAATAAAAACAACCATGATTTATCACCTGAGTCAACTGAGCCATCACTACTGTAAACTGCTCAATTATGATTCTGACCATATCAGTATGCTAATTTGGAAGGTCATTTCCCTCTGTATGCCTTCTTAGAAAATTTGTTCTGTTTCCTCTACGAAAAACCATTCTTAACATAGAAATATCTTAGGCGAAGCAACATGGTAATCTTCAAATTCTATATCACTTCAATTTGACCATAAAAATATTTTTGGACAATCATTTAATAGAATTATAACTCCTAAAGTTGTCTAAACCGACCTCTGATACCAACTATAAGGCCCCAGCCTTAAACCTTACTTAATATTGAATTAAATGAATAATTCACATTGAGGATCTTTTCAGGTTTAGAGTTTTAGAGAATTAGGACATAACTATTACATCTCAAAAGATTACAAAGTAGACACTTCTACTATGTTTCCATAAGATAAAAAAACTCTTAAAAAGATACATGTCTAGTTCCATGTTTTATATAGCATGACTTTCCCTTGATCACGTCCTTGACCCTATTCCACATTAAGTCCTATGAAAAAAATTTCAAAAAAACTTGGGGTGAGCATAAAAAGCTCAGTAAGGGATACACAAAGAATGAAAACTATTAGTTTTTTTTCAAACATCACGTAAACCATGTATACTTTATCAAAGTAATACCTTCACCTTCATGAAGTAGTAAAAACTCTTCACTGAATAAAATATCATTACATACCCTTTTTTAACCAAAGTATTACCATAAAACCCATATAAAGAACACATAACATATAAAGGTAACTTGGGACTTAAACATACTTAAGTGGAATAACCATACGGTCGACTTCCACACATATCACTTAATGGAATAGCCATACGGCCAACATCCATACATACTTAATGGAATATCCATACGGCCAACTTCCATACCCAATGCATTTGAGGTTATAACGTAACCACCAGTCCTGGTATTCACGGCACCACCCGTCATATGGTTTATCACGTAACCACCCATCAAATGTCCAAGTAAAAATATAAAATCTTAAAACATAAAACCAATATAAAGGAATGATAACATTTCCACATTTCAATCACAATATATAATTTAAATATATTGACATAATAGAATCCTTTATCAAAACCATTTTCAATACCAAAATACATAAAAGAGTATATGGTATTTATTTTATTTTAAAAACATTACGGCTTGTTGAGGAAACCAAAGACCAAATAATACTCACGACGGTGGAAAAGGTCGTTGTCACCGCATACGTTAAAAAAACATTCATTTTCTTCGTTTAGTAAAATGCTTCGTAGAAAAAGATTCCTTTTGTATAAAAGTAAAAGTCAAAGGGTTTTATACACCGTATAAAATAAAGTTGTGTATAAAACTAAACACTACTAGAAAAGGGGCATTGAATCCCCCCAGAATCGGGCAACCGCCATTGGTGGTCGCTATAGATATCTAATAGAGACCGCCAATGGCGGTCACTGGCCTTGATAAAAAAACCCGAGCCTTTTTGCGCCCCCCCCCCCCAACCCCCCTCTCGATCGAACCCTGCTCCCCCCCCCCCCCCGTCGCCGCCCTCCCCCCCCCCCCCCCCCCCCGCCTCCCGGCCTCCCCCGCCGCCCGGCCTCCCCCGCCACCCGGCCGCCCCCACCCCCCCCCCCCCCCCCGCCGCCTCCCGGCCTCCCCCGCCGCACGCCCTCCGCCATTCGCCCTCCTCCCTCTGCCCTTCGGCCTCCACCCTCCGCCCCCTCAGCCCTCCCCCCCCACCCCGGACGGCTCCGACACCCCGGACAGCTCCCCCCCCCCCCACACCCCGGACCGCTCCCCGCACCCCGGACACCCCCCCCCCCCCGAGCCGCCCGCCCCCCATCCCCTCACCGCATCCTCTCCTCCAGCTCCCCGCCGCCACCGCCACTCGTCCCCTCCCTTGATGCACCGCCTTTGGCTCCGGCTCCCCTTTGCTGCCTCCTCTCTCTCGCTGCACCGCCTTTGGCTCCCCTCCCTTTCAGTTTTGTAGCTCAATCATGTAACATGGGCTTTTAGTTACATTATTATTTTATCAATGGTTCATAAACAAATGATTAATATTTATTTTAAATATAGTTGATTTGAAAAATGTAAATGTAATAAGTATTTTGTAAATGTTTGTTATAGAGATATAATTATGGATAAGAGTTGGATTGATCTTCCAAATCGAATGTCTAGAGAATATTTCAATGGAATTATGCATTTTATTGACTTCACGAGAGGATTTGAAAGTGACTATATTAGTTGTCCATGTAGAAAATGTGCTAACAGATATCAATTCACATGAGATACTGTGAGGGAGCACCTTTTCTTTAATGGATTTCTGAAAAATTATAAGAGTTGGACTCTTCATGGAGAAGAATATGTTCGTTGTCAAAATACAGATGCAGCTCAGATGGATGTTGATGCAAGGATGACAGATCCAATGCATGAAATGCTTACTGAAATGGTACGTGGGTTTGATCCTGAAGGCATTGACATCCAGAATCTTGAGATCGGTGAGATAAATCTTTGCTCTAGTGTAGATCGCGATTCGAGGAGGTTTTATGAAGCACTTGATGATGCGAAAACAGAATTATATCCTGGATGTACTTCTTACAATAAACTGTCGTTTATCGTGGAGTTGTTGCATTTGAAGACTTTGAATAATTGGTCAGACACATCATTCGACATGCTTTTGGTTTTATTGAAAAAAGTTCTTCCTGTCAACGCTAAGATTCCTGAGTCATATTACTATGCTCGTAAGTTGACAGAGAACTTAGGTTTTACATATGAGACCATAGATGCATGTGCAAACAATTGTATATTGTTTAGAAAAGAAACTGCCCATTTGGATATTTTTATGGTTTGTGGTGCTTCTAGGTGGAAAGAGAACAGGGGAAATAATACTCATCAAAGTCAGATTGCGATACAGGGGAAACCGATTGCCGTAAAGAAAATGTGTTACTTTCCCCTTAAACTGAGGTTGAAAAGATTTTTTATGTCATCTAAAGTTTCTAATTTAATGAGATGGCATGCAGAAAGAGTTCATGAAAGTGATATGTTAACCCACCCGGCAGACTCTCATGCATGGAAGGATTTTGATAAGAGACATCCCGACTTTGCTAAAGATGTTCATAATGTCCGATTGGGATTGGCAGCAGATGGTTTCAATCCATTCAAGTCTATCATTGGTGCAACTCATAGCACATGGCCCATGGTGTTGGTTCCATATAATCTTCCTCTGTGGCTTTGTATGAAGCAACAATTTACATTACTTTCCACTCTTATTGATGGACCTAAATGTCTGGGGGATAAGATTGATGTTTACCTTTAGCCATTGATTGATGAGTTGAATGAATTTTGGGGCGATGGTGTGATGACTTATGACTGCGAAACGAATGAAATGTTCAAACTGCATGCTGCTTTATTGTGGACAATAAATGACTTCCTAGCTTATGCAAATTTATCAGGCTGGAGTACGAAAGGGGAATTTTCTTTCCCTTGTTGCAATAAAAGTAAAAAATCTGTATGGCTTAAACATTCCAAAAAATGGGCATACATGGGTCACAGGCATTTTCTCCCTCCTCAGCACAGATTCAGAAAGGACAGAGTGGCATTTGATGGTTCTAGAGAGTTCATCCCAGCACCAAAGATCATGAGAGGAGTCGAAATGTTATCACAGATTTAGGAAGAAAACATCCGCATGGTATATGAAATTCAGGATTTGGTGGCTCCTCCAGTACGTAATATTCGTGCTGCGAGTAGGCAGCGCAGTCACAATTGGAAAAAGAAAAGTATTTTTTATAGTCTTATGTATTGGAAAAATAACATGTTGAGGCATAATTTGGATATCATGCACATTGAAAAAAAATTTTGTGATAACATATTGTGGACCATTTTAGGTGTCAGTGGAAAATCAAAGGACCATGTTAATGCACGCCGTGATTTGAAAGAAATGGGTTTAAGGAAACAGTTGCATTTACAGTTAGCTGAGGGAAACAAGGAATATATGCCTGCTGCACAGTATACGATGACTACAGAGGAGAAAGATACATTTCTTTCCATTTTGAAGATGGTCAAGGTGCCTGATGGTTATTCTTCTAATATTTCAAAGTGTGTGAATCTGACGAGCAAGACATTGCAAGGGTTGAAAATTCATGACAATCACATATTACTTCAGCAGTTGATTCCAATCGCAATTTGTGATTGTTTATCCCCCAATGTTGTTCACCCCTTGATTGAGATGAGTAATTTTTTTAGACATCTTTGTTTAAGAAATCAATGAATGAGTGATTTAAAAAGTTTGCAGGACCGAATTGTACTTACACTTTGTCACTTTGAGAAACTTTTCCCCCCCTCATTTTTCAATGTTATGGTCCACTTGACAGTGCACCTAACTGATGAAGTAATGGCTTCTAGTCTAGTGCAATTCAGGTGGATGTATCCTATTGAACGGTATTTGAGTACATTGAAAATATTTGTATGCAACAGAGCTCTTCCAGAGGCATCAATAGTCGATGGTTATTTAATGGATGAGTGTACTACCTTTTGTGCAGAATATCTTATGGATGTTGAAACAAAATTAGATAAGCCCTCTCAGATTCATGATGGTCCAGTTGGAGAAGGAACCACATTTGATATGGACAACATTGAGTGGATACAAGCACATCGATATATCTTGTTCAATACTCCATCAGTTTCACCATTAATGTAGTAAGTATCTTATCAATGTGCTTGTATAACTTTTACATGTTTTGTTTGCATAAGATGATCTTTTAAACATCGTGTTATCATTTGCAGGAAACACATTAATGAGATAAAAGAAGAGATGCATCGTGCGACTAAGTTGAAAATTCAACAATCACATTATGCTTCATTTCATGATTGGTTCAAGGATTATGTATGTATAAATTGATTTTCATTATGAGTGAAGTATTATACTAATTATTTCTGCATATATCTGTATTGATTTTTATAAATTATGTAGGTTTGTAAGATGAGGGAGTTAGGGGACCCCACGCTACCTGAAGTATTTATCCAACTGGATGAGGGTCCATCTATAACGGCTCGTCGTTATAAAGCTATTGATGCTAATGTTTTTCGATTTTTCATTAAAGATGTTGACGACAAACGAGCAACACAAAACAGTGGCATCGGTTTTCCCTTTGTCGATTCTGGTCATTATTATGGTCAATTGATAGACATCATTGAAGTTGTATACACACACGGTTTGAAGTGCATATTGTTAAAGTGTAATTGGGTTGATCCAGTGCGTGGATGTAAAGTCGATCAATATCAGTTTTCATTGGTGAATTTTAACTATATGTTATAAAGAAATAATGAACGAGTTGAGAATGAACCTTTCATTTTGACATCACAAGCGGAACAAGTATTCTTCGTTACTTTGCCTTCGGATCCAAGTTGGCAAGTTGTTGTCAAAATGTCTCGGCGAGGAGTGTTTTTATTTGAAGAAGATGAACCCGAGACTGTTCTGTTTGTTTACCAAAAACTTGATCAACATACCGTAGTTCAACGTGAAGAAGATATTTATTGGATCAGAGAAGCTGTTGAAGGAGAAACGGTCGATTTTCATGCTTAATGAAAGGTATAATTGTTTTCCCACTATTCAGTAGAATGTCCTAGGATATCATAAATTATCTAATCATTTTATAAATCTTTATAAGTTTTAATCCTCACTTTTGTAAGTTAATTCAATCATAAATATTTAGGTTGTTTTTAATCTTGATTTATTGATGTTATGGTCGGTGTATCATCCCTTTGAGGTATTCTTCATCTGATTCATGTGCTGCTTGAATTTTTATTAGTTCTATCTGAAATTTGGCTATGCATTGACTGGTTTTGTACATAATTTGTATATCTGTTTTGTTAACTTTCTGATTTTTTAAAATTCATTCACAACTAATTATTCAATCCATTTTTTGTTTGATTGACATTTGTACAAGTTTGATTTTTTAAGAACAATCCAATTTATCATTTAAACACTTTGGACTCATTACTGATGTTTTCTATGACTGCAGACATGTTAGGGGAAGAGGCAGAAGATCCACATCATCCATCTAAGGCATCTACGTCTCAGGGTCGAGGTATGTTTGAATGTCATTGTCTATATTTTTTATGTAATTTACATACATATATATATATATAACATTTGTCAATTTATATATATATTTTTTTTCAACAGGATCAGACTCGGCTGCTTCTTCCTCTCACAGGAGAGGCCCTGGTTGTGGCATATTATCATGGAATTCTGACACGACAATAGATGTTTCATTTGATGAGGTTTTTCATCTTGTGGGACCGAATGACCCGGCATTTATTCGTCAGCTGGTTCATATCATACGTGACCCACATCGATTTCCATTGACCACGCGTGACTGGGCTTCTATCCCTTAGGACACATTAGATCGTCTATGGAGGGAGGTTCAGGTAAGAAAATCATTTTACTTTATTTTCTATGTATAAAGAATACTAATATGTTTGATTATTTTCTTTATAGAAAAATTTTAAAGTATGCCCTGAAGAGTTTCGGCCCGTGTGTATGAGCAAATGCCGTAATATGTGGAAAGATTATAAAGGCAAAGTGAAGAGGGACCACTGGGTACCAAATGTGGGTGCCCTAGACATTTTGGAAAACGTCCCGAGAGGTGTCCTCCCGGCTCAGTGGTGTGACTTGGTTGCATATTGGTCTACTGAGGGTGTTGCGGTTTGTATATTAATTATTTTAGTGTATATATATTTTCAAGAATATGTGATTTGTTTGAAATTTGAATGAATTGAATGTAGGAGGTGTCAACACGTCATTCTGAGAATCGAGCATTGCAGGGACCACCTCACAGGCTCGGGACTCTTCACGTGTCTCAGATCCGACATGAGGTATATATTATTAATTTTTTAATTTATTAATTAATATGGTTTTGTGTTTATATTCTTTTAATATACAGTTGCGAGAGCAAGGTGCAACAACTGATAAAATGTCGGTGTGGATGAGGACTCGTGATCGCAATGATCCAGAGGTTGCAGCATTGATAGTAAGTGTCTGTACTTACCAATAATTACATAAATCTATATATTAACATATATATATTTATATATATTTAAATATTTCACAGGATCAATTTGAAGCCGAGTTAGAACATCTGCCAGAGGACCAGTGATAGCTTCCCATGCGACGGGATGAGATCTTTCATCACATTATCGGTCGGGACGGGCATGACTATAGTTTGACCTATGGAGCAGGGATTCCTCGTTCTGTAGTGTCACGTGTTGCGGTTGTCGATCCTGCTGTTGATCATATGACACAATAGATGTCAGATTTTGAGGCACGGCTGCGCACTTCCGAGGAGGCAAATGCACAATTGACAGCTGAGGTTAGAGCACTGCGGGAATATGTGCGTCGAGCTGATGGTGCAGGGGATCATACGACGCAGGTATATACTGTATTTATTTATTTAATTTAAATTATTTTTGTTATTAAAATATTTATAATATTTATTTGTTGTAGGCCCCTGGCCCACCAGAAGGAGGTAGCAGTGATGACAACGCGTGACGCATCATATATTCACGACATATGTTTTTTGTTTTTACTGGTGGGGTTGACATTGATGTACTGTATTTATTCATTTAATTTAAATTTGAAAGTTGTGTACTTATAATTTCTTTCTTTTCTTGTTTATTATATGATAGCTAATATTATCTAAGGCGTGCATTTAAAAACTCTAACCCCCTGCACCCCTGTACAGCCCCCCCGCACCCCCGAATAGCCCCCGCACAACCGTACAACACCCCCCCCCCTCCGGCACCCCCGTACAGCCCCCGCACCCCCAGACAGCCCCCCCCCCCCCCCCCCCCCGCACCCCCGTACAGCCCCCCCGCACCCCCGTACAGCCCCCCGCACCCCCGGACAGCCCCCCACACCTCCGTACAGCCCCCCGCACCCCCGTACAGCCCCCTCGCACCCCCGTACAGCCCCCCCCCCCCCCCCCCCCCCGCACCCCCGTACAGCCCCCCACACCCCCGTACAGCCACCCCCCCCCCCCCCCCCCCGCCACCCCCGGACAGCCCCCCGCACCCCCGGACAGCCCCCCCGCACCCCCGTACAGCCCCCTGCACCCCCGGACAGCCCCCTGCACCCCCGTACACCCCCCCCCCTCCCCCGCACACCCGTACAGCCCCCCGCACCCCCAGACAGCCCCCCCCCCCCTGCACCCCCGTACAGCCCCCGGCACCCCCGTACAGCCCCCCCGCACCCCCGTACATCCCCCAGCACCCCCGTACAGCCACCCCCCCCCCCCCCCCCCCGCACCCCCGTACAGCCCCCCGCACCCCCGTACATCCACCCGCACCCCCATACAGCCCCCCTGGCACCCCCGTACAGCCTCCCCCCCCCCCCCCCCCGCACCCCCGTACATCCCCCACGCACCCCCGTACAGCCCCCCCGCACCTCCGTACAGCCCCCCGCACCCCCGTAAAGCCCCCCCTGGCACCCCCGCCCCCTCGTACAGCCCCCCGCACCCCCGTACAGCCCCCCCCCCCCCCCCGCACCCCCGTACATCCCCCCCGCACCCTCGTACAGCCCCCCCCCCCCACCCCCGTACAGCCCCCCCGGCACCCCCGTACAGCCCCCCCCCACCCCCGTACAGCCCCCCCCCCCCGTATAGCCCCCCCCCCCCCACGCACCCCCGTACAGCCCCCCGCACCCACGTACAACCCCCCGCACCCCCGTACAGCCCCCCAGCACCCCCTTACAGCCCCCCGCACCCCTGGACAGCCCCCCCGCACCCCCGTACCGCAGCGGCGGTCCAATTCGGAGAAAACGTGCTCCGAATGACCTGAAACCGCACGAGAACGATAGAAATATTATTCCTGAGATGCAGGAGGAGGCGGCACGTCCATCGGACGTGCGGTGCGCGCGGCACGACCGAATGTGTCATTTTCAGCGGCGCGGCGCGCGCTGAAATGGCCCGTTGGGGGGTCAAAACCAACTTAACGACCTCCGAATGACACGAAACTGTCTGACAACAGCCGGTGCGTGAATTGTGAAATGGTCGGCCAGACGGCACGTCATTCGGAGGTGCCGTTTGACCGCAGCGGCCGGAAAAACGTTTCCGGCGCCATAAAACACCAAAACGGCGTGCGGCGGTCCAATTCGGAGAAAACGTGCTCCGAATGACCAGAAACCGCACGAGAACAATAGAAATATTATTCCTGAGATGCAGGAGGAGGCGGCACGTCCATCAGACGTGCGGTGCGCGCGGTACGACCGAATGTGTCATTTTCAGCAGCGTGGCGCGCGCTGAAATGATGCCTTGGGGGGTCAAAACCACCCGAACGACCTCCGAATGCCACGAAACTGTACAACAATAGCCGGTGAGTGAATTGTAAAATTTTCAGCCAGACGGAACGTCATTCAGAGGTGTCGTTTGACCGCGGCGGCCGGAAACGCGTTTCTGGCGCCATAAAACACCAAAACGGCGTGCGGCGGTCCAATTTGGAGCAAACGTGCTCTGAACGACCTGAAACCGCACGAGAACGATAGAAATATTATTCCTGAGATGCAGGAGGAGGCGGAACGTCCATCGGATGTGCGATGCGCGCGACACGTCTGAATGTGTCGTTTTCAGCAGCGCGGTGCGCGCTGAAATGCCGCGTTGGGTGGTCAAAACCACCCGAATGACATCCAAATGCCACGAAACCGTACGAAAACAGCCGGTGCGTGAATTGTGAAATGGTCGGCCAGACGGCACGTCATTCGGAGGTGCCGTTTGACCGCGGCGGCCGGAAACGCGTTTCCGGCGCCATAAAACACCAAAACGGCGTGCAACGGTCCAATTCGGAGAAAACGTGCTCCGAATGACCTGAAACCGCATGAGAACGATAGAAATATTATTCCTAGATGCAGGGGGAGGCAGAATGTCCATAGGACGTGCGGTGCGCGCGGCACAACCGAATGTGTCGTTTTCAGCAGCGCGGCGCGCGCTGAAATTGCGCGTTGGGGGGTCAAAACCACCCGAACGACCTCCGAATGCCACGAAATCATACGACAACAGCCGGTGCATGAATTGTGAAATTTTTGGCTAGACGACATGTCATTCGGAGGTGCTTTTTTACCACGGCGGCCGGTAAAGCGTTTCCGGCGCCAAAAACACCAAAACGGCGTGCAGCGGTCCAATTCGGAGAAAACGTGCTCCGAACAACCTGAAACCGCACGAGAACAATAGGAATATTATTCTTGAGATGCAGGAGGAGGCGAAACGTCCATCGGACGTGCGGTGCACTTGGCACGACCGAATGTGTCGTTTTCAGCAGTGCGGCGCGCGCTGAAATTTCGCGTTGGGGGGTCAAAACCACCCGAACGACCTCCGAATGTCATGAAACCGCACGAAAACATCCGTTGCGTGAATTGTGAAATGTTCGGGCAGACGGAACTTCAATCGGAGGTGTCGTTTGACCACGGCGGCCGTAAACGCGTTTCCGGAGCCATAAAACACCAAAACGGCGTGCGGCGGATGAATTCGGAGCAAATGTGCTCCGAACGACCTAAAACCGCACGAGAACTATAGGAATATTATTCCTGAGATGCAGGGGGAGGCGGCACGTCCATCAGACATGCGGTGCACGCGGCACGACCGAATGCGTCGTTTTCAGCAGCTCGGCGAGCGCTGAAATGGCGCGATGGGTGGTCAAAACCACCCGAACAACCTCTGGATGCCATGAAACCGTATGACAACATCCGGTGCATGAATTGTGAAATGGTCGGGCAGACGGCACATCAATCATAGGTTTCGTTTGACCGCGGCGGCCGGAAACGCGTTTCCGGAGTCATAAAACACCAAAACAGCGTGCGGCGGTCGAATTCGGAGCAAACGTGCTCCGAAAAACCTGAAACCGCATGAGAACGATAGGAATATTATTCCTGAGATGCAGGAGGAGGCGGCACGTCCATCAGACATGCGGTGCGCGCGGCACGACCGAATGCGTCGTTTTCAGCAGCTCGGTGCGCGCTGAAATGGCGCGTTGGGGGGTCAAAACCACTCGAACGACCTCCGAATGCCACGAAACCGTACGACAGCAGCCGGTGCATGAATTGTAAAATGTTCGGCCAGATGGAACATCATTCAGAGGTGCCGTTTGACCGCGGCGGCCGGATACGCGTTTCTGGCGCCATAAAACACCAAAACGGCGTGCGGCGGTCGAATTCGGAGCAAACGTGTTATGAAAGATCTGAAACCACACTAGAATGATAGAAATATTATTCCTGAGATGTAGAAGGAGGCGGAACGTCCATCGGACGTGCGGTGCGCGCGGCACGACCAAATGTGTCGTTTTCAGCAGCGCGGCGTGCGCAGAAATGTCGCGTTCGGTGGTCAAAACTACCCGAACGACGTCCGAATGCCACGAAACCGTTCGAAAACAGCCGGCACATGAATTCTGAAATGGTCGGCTAGACGGAACGTCATTCGGAGGTTCTGTTTGACCGTGACGGCCGGAAACACGTTTCCGGCGCCACAAAACACCAAAACGGCGTGCGGCGGTCCAATTCGGAGCAAACGTGCTCCGAATGACCTGAAACCGCACGAGAATGATAGAAATATTATTCATGAGATGCAGAGGGAGGAGGCACGTCCATCGGACATGCGGTGTACGCAGCACGTCCGAATGTGCCGTTTTCAGCAGCTCGGCGCGCGCTGAAATGGCGCGTTGGGGGGTCAAAACCACCCGAACGACCTCCGAATGTCACGAAACCGCATGACAACATCCGTTGCGTGAATTTTGAAATGTTCGGGTAGACGACACGTCAATCGGAGGTGTCGTTTGACCGCGGCGGCCAGAAACGCGTTTCCGGAGTCATAAAACACCAAAACGGCGTGCGGCGGACGAATTTGGAGAAAACGTGCTCCGAACGACCTGAAACCACACGAGAATGATAGAATATTATTCTTGAGATGCAGGAGGAGGTGGAACGTCCATCGGACATGCGGTGCGCGCGGCACGACCAAATGCGTCGTTTTCAGCAGCTCGGCGCGCGCTGAAATGGCGTGTTGGGGGGTCAAAACCACCCGAACGACCTCTGAATGCCACGAAACTGCACGACATCATCCGTTGCGTGAATTGTGAAATGGTCGGGCAGACATCACATCAATAAGAGGTTCTGTTTGACCGCGGCGGCTGGAAACGCGTTTCCAGAGTCATAAAACACCAAAACGGCGTGCGGCAGTCGAATTCGGAGCAAACATGCTCCGAACGACCTGAAACCGTATGAGAACGATAGGAATATTATTCCTGAGATGCAAGAGGAGGCGGCACGTCCATCGGACGTGCGGTGCACGCGGCACGACTGAATGCGTCGTTTTCAGCAGCTCGGCGCGCGCTGAAATGGCGCGTTGGGGGGTCAAAACCACCCGAACAACCTCTGAATGCTACGAAACCGCATGAAAACATCCATTGTGTGAATTGTAAAATGGACGGGCAGACGGTACGTCAATCGGAGGTGCCGTTTGACCGCAGCGGCCGGAAATGTGTTTCCGGATCCATAAAACACCAAAACGGCGTGCGGCGGTCCAATTCAGAGCAAACATGCTCCGAAAAACCTGAAACCGCAAAAGAACAATAGGAATATTATTCCTGAGATGCAGGAGGAGGCGGCACGTCCATCGGACGTGCGGTACGCGTGGCACGACCGAATGCGTCGTTTTCAGCAGCTCAGCGCGTGCTGAAATGGCGCGTTGGGGGGGTCAAAACCACTCGAACGACCTCTGAATGCCACGAAACCGCACGACAACATCCCTTTCCTGAATTGTGAAATGGTCGGATAGACGGAACGTCAATCGGAGGTGTCGTTTGACCGCGGCGGCCGGAAACGCATTTCTGGAGTCATAAAACACCAAAACGGCGTGTAGCGGTCGAATTCAGAGCAAACGTGCTCCGAACGACCTGAAACCGCAGGAGAACGATAGGAATATTATTCCTGAGATGCAGGAGGAGGAGGCACATCCATCGGACGTGCGATGCGCGCGGCACAACCGAATGCATCGTTTTCAGCAGCTCGGCGCGCGCTGAAATGGCGCGTTGGGGGGTCAAAACCACCCGAACGACCTCCGAATGCCACAAAACCGCATGACAACATCCGTTGCCTGAATTTTGAAATGTTCGGATAGGCGGCATGTCAATCGGAGGTTCCGTTTGACCGCGGCGGCCGGAAACGCATTTCCAGAGTCATAAAACACCAAAACGGCGTGCGGCGGTCGAATTCGGAGCAAACGTGCTCCAAAAAACCTAAAACCTCACGAGAATTATAGGAATATTATTCCTGAGATGTAGGAGGAGGAGGCACATCCATCAGATGTGTGGTGCGCACGGCACGACCGAATGCGTCGTTTTCAGCAGCTCGATGCGCGTTGAAATGGCGCGTTGGGGGGGTCAAAACCACCCGAACGACCTCCGAATGCCACGAAACCGCACGACAACATCCGTTGCGTGAATTGTGAAATGGTCGGAGAGACGGCACATCAATCGGAGGTTCTGTCTGACCGCAGTGGCCGGAAATGCATTTCTGGAGTCATAAAACACCAAAACAGCGTGCGGCGGTCGAATTCGGAGCAAACGTGCTCCGAAAAACCTGAAATGATAGCATTTCTTAAAGAGGGGTTTTAAATTATTATAGCACAATGATTCGATATTATACATATATTTAATATTATATATATTAAAACATTTAAAATATTATATATATATATATATATATATTTAAAATATTGTATTTAATAGTACATATGTGAATATTTTTTTAATATATATATATTTATTTATTTATTTATTTATTTCAGTGGAAATTTTTTTTTAAAAAAAAATTCACTATAGCGACCTCCATTGGCGGTCGCTAATGGTGGTTTTTTTAGTTGTGAAATATGCCTCAATGAATGGAGAATGAGATGAAGTCCCTTACCTCGGGTCCGACTTGACTCAATCCTTCTTTAACGTCCTGAATAATAAACCTGAATTAATTTCTACTTGATAAAGAACATTTTTAAAGTTCATTATTCCATTTATATCACTTATTTGCATGTTATAAACATTATGTAACCATTTAAGTTAATAATGTTTGTTTTGTCGATATTTGGTTCTTAAGTCAAAAGTGGACTTCTTACAATTACATGTTGTTCGTGTGGTCAAAGGTTCTTTATATCCAGAATGTCATTCCTGATTTGGATAGCATATATATCATATATATCTAGCATATACATGTATTTATAATATTATATAATCATTTAGAGGTAAGAAATGAAATGCACCGTTCATGGAGACGGTAAGTCATACGTACGCATGAACGCTACTTTCATTTCTTTGTCATATTAATGGAATTAAAATTAAATTAGAGGTATGTATATATTAATTCTAGAATTATATTAATCATTTAGATGTATCATTCATTATATATATCCATTATATACATGTACTTTTAATAGTACATTACATTTGGGGATAAGAAATGAAATGCACCGTTCATGGAGACGGTAAGCCGTACGTACGCATGAACGCTACTTTCATTTCTATCTCATACTTTAATGGAAAGAAATAATAATGATATAGAGGTATATTATAATTACAGTATAACATCATATATAATAACTTTAAATCCATCCTTTACACGTCCCACATATGGCATTAACGAATCACATCACTTTTAGGGGGCGGTAGTCCGCACTTCCTTAAATGAAGATATCATGTTTACCCATAATGGAAACCATAAAGGTATGCCAAAAATGAAAAATACATAAGATTAAGGAAAACATAAACATATTATATATCATATATAAATATAGTGTCATCTTAATGGCCACCTTTGAAGGTGTTGAAAGAATGTTGAACAATCATCGTTTCGGGAGGCAGAAATTCGCCATCCACGGAAACAGTATGTTCTTTAACCATTAGATGTAGGTGTGTGTAAGTGTATCTCGAATCCTTATTATAATAACATCCTATTATATGAAGGATACTGTATTTTTTACAAAAGAAAACAATAAAAATAGTTTAGGGGGTTGGAGAAGCAATATAAAACAAAAGGACTCAAAATAAGACATTACCTTAAAATCGGGTAACTCTCTTAGATTTGAGCTCAAAGGCTTCCTTGGGAAGACTTCTTGTAACATCCCAGGTAAATAATGAATAAAAAATTTTCATATTTATTAATATTTACAAATTAAATATTAATTTTATTTTAAAGGGGTTGCTATGTTCGATAGCGTACCCGATACGCAACGATGAGTTTCTTTGAAACTTACGTAGCACACTAGTAATAAAATAATATTATTTTAAATGTTAGTTAACAAGTAGCCGTTGTACTGGCGGGAATGGATAGAAATAACTAAAATATGGTTAGATATGTTTTTAAATGTTTATACATTTACCCAATAAAAGATAAAAGCTTAAAATACGGAAAGAGTTCAATTTTACGGGCATATATACTCTAATTTTCACTAAAGGTTCACTTATCACCTTTTAATGGTGAACCGTAATTAAATATTGTTTTGATCACTCTTATACTTTATTTTGGACCAAATATAACTCTTCTTTAGAATCGGGACATCAAAATTTACTTTGCGTAAATTTTTGGTACCTTTCTGATAAAGTTCTTTTTTTATGAATAGTGTAAAATATTGTATTTTAATTCAAAACCTATTTTTAATCTAAATTATTTATATGATTAGATTATTATTTTAATTGGTTTTAAAGTGAAATTAGAATATATTTTTACCATTTTATCCAATGGTGGTCATTGGAATCAATTTCACTTTGAAATTAGAATTAAACTGGTGTCAATCTTTTGATACTTATTGTTTTGTAAAAACACGCTATTTGCTCTGGCAGCGGGAATTAATTATTAAATTAATTAATGTGACTTATATGTTTTGAATTTTGTAAAATGGACTTCATTTTTTTAATTCGGAATATCAAATATATCTTAGGGTGAATTTTTGGTAATTTTCTGAAAAACTTCAATTTTTGATGAATAGTGAAACCACTAAGTGGTAATCAAGCAAACTGATTTTTCAGTTAAATGAAAGTTTACCACTAATGTGTATTGAATTTTGAAAATCTGACATACATGGTTGTCATTAAGAATTAAAATGTGGTTCAATGAGATTAAAATAATTTTTTGGTGAATAGTAACTTTTTTTCATTAATCGCGATTAGAGGTAATTAGTGTAGTTTAAGGTAAAAATGGTATTATAAGAATGTGAAAACACCATGACACTTGTCCTACACCTATTGGGTGAGTCATGGCCGACCAAGACAAGCCATGGGCCAACTTGGGGACCCCATGGAGCCACTTTAGTTGGAAAATGACATTAATATATGTTTATTTAATGTTAAAGTGAAAATGACACTAACATAAATTGTTTTACTAAAATAATTTTTGAGTGGGGTTATACAAGTCCAAATTTTGATTATAAATAGTCATTGGAAAGATAAAGATATATCTTACATCATAGTATTTTTTTATAATTTTTAGACATTAAATAAATTAAATTATTTATGACATAATAATGATGCAGCGATGACATCATTATTTGATGATTTAAATAAAATGGAAAGATAATGTAAAATCTATGAACTAAACATGGCCAAAACCAATCGGATGAGTGGATTTCGAACACTTATCACCTTATCCACGAATTATATCAATGTGGGACCTTTTGAAACCGAAACACATTTTCAAATAAAGTAATATTTCTTTACTTTCCAAAAGTGCCCCTCCTCTCCTCTTATAAAAGGCCCCCACCTCTACCCCATTTCACACACTTGTCAAGCCTTTGGCTCGGCCAACCCCTGCCCAATTACTCTCTACACATCCCTCTACTCATCCTAGAGGATTCCCTTTGGGCAGAATCTTTTCAAAGGAAGCCTTTAGGCTCAAATCAAAAGGGAGTTACACTTTTAAAGGTAATTCATTCTCTCTTGTTCATTTGTTTTATTTTGCTTCTCCAACCCTCTAAACTCTTTTTATTTACTTCTTTTGTAACAACACCAGTATCTTCAATATACTAGGATGTTGTTATAATATTTATTTGAGCTACACTCTCACACAACTACATCAAATGGTTAAAGAACATACGGTTTCCGTGGATGGCGAAATTCTGCCTCCCGAAACGATGATTGTTCAATACTCATTTAACACCTTCAAGGGTGGCCATTATTATGTCACTATTTTTATATATGATATATAATATGTTTATGTTTTCTTTAAGCTTATGTATTTTTCATTTTTGGCATACCTTTATGGTTTCCATTATGGGTAAACATGATATCTTCATTTAAGGAAGTGCGGACTACCGCCCCCTAAAAGTGATGTGATTTGTTAATGCCATATGTGGGACGTGTAAAGGATGGATTTAAAGTTATTATATATGATGTTATACTGTAATTATAATATACCTCTATATCATTATTATTTCTTTCCATTAAAGTATGAGATAGAAATGAAAGTAGCGTTCATGCGTACGTACGGCTTACCGTCTCCATGAACGGTGCATTTCATTTCTTATCCCCAAATGTAATGTACTAATAAAATTACATGTATATAATGTATATATATAATTAATGATATATCTAAATGATTAATATAATTCTGGAATTAAAATATACATATCTCTCATTTAGTTTTAATTCCACTAATATGACAATGAAATGAAAGTAGCGTTCATGCGTACGTACGGCTTACCGTCTCCATGAACGGTGCATTTCATTTCTTACCTCTAAATGATTATGTAATATTATAAATACATGTATATTCTGGATATATATGATATATATGATATCCAAATCAGGAATTTCATTCTGGATATAAAGAACTTTTGACCACACGAACAACATGTAATTGTAAGAAGTCAACTTTCGACTTAAGAACCAAATATTGACAAAACAAACATTATTAACTTAAATGGTTACATAATGTTTATAACATGGAAATAAGTGATATAAAAGGAATAATGAAGTTTAAAAAGGTTCTTAATCAATTATAAATTAACTCAAGTTTATTATTCAGGACGTTAAAGAACGATCAAGTCAAGTCAGACCCGAGGTAAGGGACTTCGTCTCAATCTCCTTTCATTGAGGAATATTTCATTTTATACACAACTTTATTTTATATGGTGTATAAACTACTTTGACTTTGACTTTTATACAAAAGGAATCTTTTTCTACGAAGCGTTTTACTAAACGACAAAAAGGAATGTTTTTTTAACGTACGCGGTGACAATGACCTTTTCCGCCGCCGCGAGTATTATTTGGTCTTTGGCTTCCTCAACAAGCCGTAATGTTTTTAAAATAAAATAAATACCATATACTCTATTATGTATTTTGGTATTAAAAATGGTTTTGATAAAGGATTCTATTATGTTAATATATTTATGATATATTGTGATTGAAATGTGGAAATGTTATATTTCCTTTATATTGGTTTTATGTTTTATGATTTTATACTAGTACTTGGACATTTTAATGGGTGGTTACGTTATAAACCATATGACGGGTGGTGTCGTGAATACCAGGACGGGTGGTTACGTTATAACCTCCAATGCATTGGGTATGGAAGTCGGCCGTATGGCTATTCCATTAAGTATGTATGGAAATTGGCCGTATGGCTATTCCATTAAGTGATATGTGTGGAAGTCAACCGTATGGTTATTCCACTTAAGTATGTTTATGTCCCAAGTTACCTTTATATATTCTATGTGTTTTTTATATGGGTTTTATGGTAATCCTTTGGTTACAAAAAGGTAAGTAATGATACTTTATTCAGTGAAGTTTTTTTACTACTTCATGAAGGTGAAGGTATTACTTTGATATAGTATATATGGTTTACTTGATGTTTGAAAAACTAACAGTTTTCATTCTTTCGGTATCCCTTACTGAGCTTTTTATGCTCACCCCAAGTTTTTCGAAATGTTTTTCACAGGACTTAAAGTGGAATAAGGTCAAGGATGGGATCAAGGGAATGTCATGCTATCTAAAACATGGAATCTAGACATCTTTATTTTTAAGAGTTTTTATTTTATGGAAACTTAGTAGAAGTGTCTACTTTGTAATCTTTTAAGATGTAATAGTTATGTTCTAATTCTCTAAAACTCTAAACCTGAAAAGATCCTCAATGTGAATTATTCATTTAATTCAATATTAAGTAAGGTTTAAGGCTGGGGCCTTATAGTTGGTATCAAAGGTCGGTTTAGACAACTTTAGGAGTTAGAAAAGTGTTAAATTATAATATGATTGAAATGATATAGCATTTACGGATTACCATGTTGCTTCGCCTAAGATATTTCTGTGTTCAGAATGGTTTTCCGCAGAGGAAACAAAGCAGCTATGTTGGGACGACATCAGGAGGAAGATAACCTTCCAAATCAGCAACCTGAGATGGTCGGAATCAGAACTGAACAGTTTGTTGCAGTGATGGCACAGTTGACTCAGGCTATAAATGGTGGTGGTATCCATGCACGAGATCAGCCAGATCAACCGCAGAGGAACATGTCAGTGGTGGAACATTTCATGAGGCAACATCCCCCATCATTCAGAGGATCATCTGACCCTGTGCAAGCTGAAGGGTGGATTAAAGCACTAGAGAAGATTTATGATGTCATGGGGCGTTTAGAACATCAAGAGGTTAGTCTTGTTGTTTACCGTTTTGAAGGTGAAGCTGATCAGTGGTGGTCGATGGTGAAAAATATAAGGAATAGTGATGAGATTGAGGATCTTCACTGGGACGAATTCAAAGGTATGTTTCTTGAGAAATATTTTCCTAAGGTGGTTCGTCTTAGGATGGAAAAACAGTTCCTAGAATTGAGGCATGAGGATGATTCAGTGGCTACTTATGAAGAAAAGTTCACTCGATTGGCAAGGTATGCTCCAAACTTCATACGAGATCTTGATAGTAAAATAAACCGTTTTTACTCAGGGTTAAAGCCAAAGTATCGAAGGGCTTTAGCTTCTCGTGAGTTCAAAAGTTATGAAAAACTTGTTCGATGTACGGAGAAGGTGGAAATGGAGTTTTCCGATGATCAGGTGTTCTATGACAAACAACAGAATAAGAGATCTAGTTGGCAGGAAAAGGGGAAGAATTCATCAAAGAAGCAAGGAGGTAAGAAAACCAAATATCCATCCTGTGATAAGTGTGGTAAAATGCATCCTGGAGAATGTTTATCCAAGTCCGGTAAGTGCTTTCGGTGTGGTAAGTCTGGTCATATTGCTCGTAACTGTAAGGAAGATGATCAAGCAGGAAATGAAAAGCCAACGGTAAGATGTTTTAAGTGTAATGAAATGGGTCATTATGCAAACGAGTGTCCAACGAAGAACTCAACTGGGGGAATGCAGCTAGACTACAAGCAGAAATGGGTGGTAAAATCATTTGCAACAACTTCAGCTGATGTTGGGCCATCGAATGAAGTGGTATCAGCTCCAGGGAGCTCAGTATTTTTCGAAGATTGACTTGAGGTTGGGGTACCATCAGTTGAAAGTAAAAGAAGCAGACGTTCCGAAGACTGCGTTCCGTACTAGATATGGCCATTATGAATTTGTAGTTATGCCTTTTGGGTTAACCAATGCACCTGATGTATTCATGGACCTTATGAATAAAATTTTCCATGAGTTCTTGGATAAGTTTGTGTTTGTGTTTTGAGGTTTGGGAAGAGATTGTGTGTGCCTTGTGATTCACAGTTGAAGAGAGAGTTGTTATGTGAAGCTCATAGTTCCCCGTTTTCAGTTCATCCTGGCAGTACTAAGATGTACAGAGATCTGCGGGAGTATTACTGGTGGGATGGAATGAAAAGAGACATTGCTGATTTTACTGTGAAGTGTTTGACATGTCAACAGGTTAAAGCAGAGTGGAAGGGATGCTTCAGCCTTTACCAGTGCCAGAGTGGAAATGGGAAAACATATCCATGGACTTTGTTGTGAGATTACCGAGGACATCTCGAGGTAATAATTCAATCTGGGTTATTGTTGATCGCTTGACCAAATCTGCTCATTTCCTTTCTATACGAGATACTTTCTCTCTTGATCAACTTTCCCGTCTGTATCTTAAAGAGATAGTCAGGTCACATGGAGTTCCTATCTCCATTGTATCGGATCGTGATCCCAGGTTTACTTTTAAATTTTGGAAAGGCCTTCAGAAGTCGTTGGGTACTGAATTAAATATTAGTACAGCTTTTCATCCTCAATCAGATGGGCAGTCAGAATGAACAATCCATACATTAGAGGATATGCTACGAGCTTGTTCTATGGATTATCAGGGAAGTTGGGACCAACATCTTTCTTTGGTTGAGTTTTCTTATAATAACAGTTTCCATTCTAGTATACAGATGGCACCATTTGAGGCATTATAAGGGAAGCGGTGTCGAACTCCAGCATTTTGGAATTAAGTGGGTGAAAGGAAGCTGATGGGATCAGAATTGGTAGAAGAGATGTCAGAAAAAGTTCAGTTGATTCAGAAACACATGAGAACAGCTCAGAGCAGGCAGAAGAGTTATGCGGATAACCAGAGGAAGGATCTATCTTTCGAGGTAGGTGATCATGTTTTTCTCAAGGTTTCTCCTTGGAAAAGTGTGATGATATTTGGTAAGAAAGGAAAGTTGAGTCCAAGGTTCATTGGACCATACAAAATTCTGGAAAGAGTTGGATCATTTGCATACCGAGTGGCTTTACCTCCGAGTTTATCTCAGGTACACAATGTTTTTCACGTTTCGATGTTGAGAAAGTATATGCCAGATCCATCTCATGTTTTGAGTCCAGAAGTAGTTTAGCTGGAAGAGAACCTATCTTATGAGGAACAACCGGTCCAGATTCTTGACCACAGGGAGCAAGTGTTACGGAATAAGGTGATTTATCAGGTAAAGGTTTTGTGGAAAAACCATGTGATTGAAGAGGCAACGTGGGAATCTGAAAATGCTATGAGGGATAAATACCCCCACTTATTTTGATAAGTGAATAAAATTGTGAGGACGCAATTCCCAAAAGGGGGGAAGGATGTAACATCCTAGGTAAATAAAGAATAAAGAATTTTCATATTTATTAATATTTACGAATTAAATATTAATTTTATTTTAAAGGGGTTGCTATGTTCGATAGCGTACCTGATACGCAACGATGAGTTTCTTTGAAACTTACGTAGCACACTAGTAATAAAATAATATTATTTTAAATGTTAGTTAACAAGTAGCCGTTATACTGGCGGGAATGGATAGAAATAACTAAAATATGATTAGATATGTTTTTAAATGTTTATACATTTACCCAATAAAAGATAAAATCTTAAAATACGGAAAGAGTTCAATTTTACGGGCATATATACTCTAATTTTCACTAAAGGTTCACTTATCACCTTTTAATGGTGAACTGTCATTAAATATTGTTTTGATCACTCTTATACTTTATTTTGGACCAAATATAACTCTTCTTTAGAATCGGGACATCAAAATTTACTTTGCGTAAATTTTTGGTACCTTTCTGATAAAGTTCTTTTTTTATGAATAGTGTAAAATGTTGTATTTTAATTCAAAACCTATTTTTAATCTAAATTATTTATATGATTAGATTATTATTTTAATTGGTTTTAAAGTGAAATTAGAATATATTTTTACCATTTTATCCAATGGTGGTCATTGGAATCAATTTCACTTTGAAATTAGAATTAAACTGGTGTCAATCTTTTGATACTTATTGTTTTGTAAAAACACGTTATTTGCTCTGGCAGCGGGAATTAATTATTAAATTAATTAATGTGACTTATATGTTTTGAATTTTGTAAAATGGACTTCATTTTTTAATTCGGAATATCAAATATAGCTTAGGGTGAATTTTTGGTAATTTTCTGAAAAACTTCAATTTTTGATGAATAGTGAAACCACTAAGTGGTAATCAAGCAAACTGATTTTTCATTTAAATGAATGTTTACCACTAATGTGTATTGAATTTTGAAAATCTGACATACATGGTTGTCATTAAGAAGTAAAATGTGGTTCAATGAGACTAAAATAATTTTCTGGTGAATAGTAACTTTTTTTCATTAATCGCGATTAAAGGTAATTAGTGTAGTTTAAGGTAAAAATGGTATTATAAGAATGTAAAAACACCATGACACTTGTCCTACACCTATTGGGTGAGTCATGGCCGACCAAGACAAGCCATGGGCCAACTTGGGGACCCCATGGAGCCACTTTAGTTGGAAAATGACATTAATATATGTTTATTTAATGTTAAAGTGAAAATGACACTAACATAAATTGTTTTACTAAAATAATTTTTGAGTGGGGTTATACAAGTCCAAATTTTGATTATAAATAGTCATTGGAAATCTAAAAAGATTTCCTACATCATAGTATTTTTTTTATAATTTTTAGACATTAAATAAATTAAATTATTTATGACATAATAATGATGCAGTGATGACATCATTATTTGACGATTTAAATAAAATGGAAAGATAATGTAAAATCTATGAACTACACATGGCCAAAACCAATTGGATGAGTGGATTTCGAACCCTTATCACCTTATACACGAATTATATCAATGTGGGACCTTTTGAAACCGAAACACATTTTCAAATAAAGTAATATTTCTTTACTTTCCAAAAGTGCCCCTCCTCTCCTCTTATAAAAGGCCCCCACCTCTACCCCATTTCACACACTTGTCAAGCCTTTGGCTCGGCCAACCCCTGCCCAATTACTCTCTCCACATCCCTCTACTCATCCTAGAGGATTCCCTTTGGGCAGAAGCCTTTCAAAGGAAGCCTTTAGGCTCAAATCAAAAGGGAGTTACACTTTTAAAGGTAATTCATTCTCTCTTGTTCATTTGTTTTATTTTGCTTCTCCAACCCTCTAAACTCTTTTTATTTACTTCTTTTGTAACAAAACCAGTATCTTCAATATACTAGGATGTTGTTATAATATTTATTTGAGCTAAACTCTCACACAACTACATCAAATGGTTAAAGAACATACGGTTTCCGTGGATGGAGAAATTCTGCCTCCCGAAACGATGATTGTTCAATACTCATTTAACACCTTCAAGGGTGGCCATTATGATGTCACTATTTTTATATATGATATATAATATGTTTATGTTTTCTTTAAGCTTATTTATTTTTCATTTTTGGCATACCTTTATGGTTTCCATTATGGGTAAACACGATATCTTCATTTAAGGAAGTGCGGACTACCGCCCCCTAAAAGTGATGTGATTCGTTAATGCCATATGTGGGACGTGTAAAGGATGGATTTAAAGTTATTATATATGATGTTATACTGGAATTATAATATACCTCTATATAATTATTATTTCTTTCCATTAAAGTATGAGATAGAAATGAAAGTAGCGTTCATGCGTACGCCCGGCTTACCGTCTCCATGAACGGTGCATTTCATTTCTTATCCCCAAATGTAATGTACTAATAAAATTACATGTATATAATGTATATATATAATTAATGATATATCTAAATGATGAATATAATTCTGGAATTAAAATATACATACCTCTCATTTAGTTTCAATTCCACTAATATGACAAAGAAATGAAAGTAGCGTTCATGCGTACGTACGGCTTACCGTCTCCATGAACGCTGCATTTCATTTCTTACCTCTAAATGATTATGTAATATTATAAATACATGTATATGCTGGATATATATGATATATATGATATCCAAATCAGGAATTTCATTCTGGATATAAAGAACTTTTGACCACACGAACAACATGTAATTGTAAGAAGTCAACTTTCGACTTAAGAACCAAATATTGACAAAACAAACATTATTAACTTAAATGGTTACATAATGTTTATAACATGGAAATAAGTGATATAAAAGGAATAATGAAGTTTAAAAAGGTTCTTAATCAATTATAAATTAACTCAAGTTTATTATTCAGGACGTTAAAGAACGATCAAGTCAAGTCGGACCCGAGGTAAGGGACTTCATCTCAATCTCCTTTCATTGACGAATATTTCATTTTATACACAACTTTATTTTATACGGTGTATAAACTACTTTGACTTTGACTTTTATACAAAAGGAATATTTTTCTACGAAGCATTTTACTAAACGACAAAAAGGAATGTTTTTTTAACGTACGCGGTGACAATGACCTTTTCCGCCGCCGCGAGTATTATTTGGTCTTTGGCTTCCTCAACAAGCCGTAATGTTTTTAAAATAAAATAAATACCATATACTCTATTATGTATTTTGGTATTAAAAATGGTTTTGATAAAGGATTCTATTATGTTAATATATTTATGATATATTGTGATTGAAATTTGGAAATGTTATCTTTCCTTTATATTGGTTTTATGTTTTATTATTTTATACTGGTACTTGGACATTTTAACGGGTGGTTACGTTATAAACCATATGACGGGTGGTGCCGTGAATACCAGGACGGGTGGTTACATTATAACCTCCAATGCATTGGGTATGGAAGTCGGCCGTATGGCTATTCCATTAAGTATGTATGGAAATTGGCCGTATGGCTATTCCATTAAGTGATATGTGTGGAAGTCAACCGTATGGTTATTCCACGTAAGTATGTTTATGTCCCAAGTTACCTTTATATATTCTATGTGTTTTTTATATGGGTTTTATGGTAATCCTTTGGTTACAAAAAGGTAAGTAATGATACTTTATTCAGTGAAGTTTTTTTTTTCTACTTCATGAAGGTGAAGGTATTACTTTGATATAGTATATATGGTTTACTTGATGTTTGAAAAACTAACAGTTTTCATTCTTTCGGTATCCCTTACTAAGCTTTTTATGCTCACCCCAAGTTTTTCAAAATGTTTTTCACAGGACTTAAAGTGGAATAAGGTCAAGGATGGGATCAAGGGAATGTCATGCTATCTAAAACATGGAATCTAGACATCTTTCTTTTTAAGAGTTTTTATTTTATGGAAACTTAGTAGAAGTGTCTACTTTGTAATCTTTTAAGATGTAATAGTTATGTTCTAATTCTCTAAAACTCTAAACCTGAAAAGATCCTCAATGTGAATTATTCATTTAATTCAATATTAAGTAAGGTTTAAGGATGGGGCCTTATAGTTGGTATCAAAGGTCGGTTTAGACAACTTTAGGAGTTAGAAAAGTGTTAAATTATAATATGATTGAAATGATATAGCATTTACGGATTACCATGTTGCTTCGCCTAAGATATTTCTGTGTTCAGAATGGTTTTCCGCAGAGGAAACAAAGCAGCTATGTTGGGACGACATCAGGAGGAAGATAACCTTCCAAATTAGCAACCTGATATGGTCGGAATCGGAACTGAACAGTTTGTTGCCGTGATGGCACAGTTGACTCAGGCTATAAATGGTGGTGGTATCCATGCACGAGATCAGCCAGATCAACCGCAGAGGAACATGTCAGTGGTGGAACATTTCATGAGGCAACATCCCCCATCATTCAGAGGATCATCTGACCCTGTGCAAGCTGAAGGGTGGATTAAAGCACTGGAGAAGATTTTTGATGTCATGGGGCGTTCAGAACATCAAAAGGTTAGTCTTGCTGTTTACCGTTTTGAAGGTGAAGCTGATCAGTGGTGGTCGATGGTGAAAAATATAAGGAATAGTGATGAGATTGAGGATCTTCACTGGGACGAATTCAAAGGTATGTTTCTTGAGAAATATTTTCCTAAGGAGGTTCGTCTTAGGATGGAAAAACAGTTCCTAGAATTGAGGCAGGAGGATGATTCAGTGGCTACTTATGAATAAAAGTTCACTCTATTGGCAAGGTATGCTCCAAACTTCATACGAGATCTTGATAGTAAAATAAACCGTTTTTACTCAGGGTTAAAGCCAAAGTATCGAAGGGCTTTATCTTCTCGTGAGTTCAAAAGTTATGAAAAACTTGTTCGATGTATGGAGAAGGTGGAAATGGAGTTTGTCGATGATCATGTGTTCTATGACAAACAACAGAATAAGAGATCTAGTTGGTAGGAAAAGGGGAAGAATTCATCAAAGAAGCAAGGAGGTAAGAAAACCAAATATCCATCCTGTGATAAGTGTGGTAAAATACATCCTGGAGAATGTTTATCCAAGTCTGGTAAGTGCTTTCGGTGTGGTAAGTCTGGTCATATTGCTCGTAACTGTAAGGAAGATGATCAAGCAGGAAATGAAAAGCCAACGGTAAGATGTTTTAAGTGTAATGAAATGGGTCATTATGCAAACGAGTGTCCAACGAAGAACTCAACTGGGGGAATGCAGCTAGACTACAAGCAGAAAGGGGTGGTAAAATCATTTGCAACAACTTCAGCAGATGTTGGGCCATCGAATGAAGTGGTATCAGCTCCAGGGAGCTCAGTATTTTTCGAAGATTGACTTGAGGTCTGGGTACCATCAGTTGAAAGTAAAAGAAGCAGACGTTCCGAAGACTGCGTTCCGTACTAGATATGGCCATTATGAATTTTTAGTTATGCCTTTTGGGTTAACCAATGCACCTGCTATATTCATGGACCTTATGAATAAAATTTTCCATGAGTTCTTGGATAAGTTTGTGTTTGTGTTTTGAGGTTTGGGAAGAGATTGTGTGTGCCTTGTGATTCACAGTTGAAGAGAGAGTTGTTATGTGAAGCTCATAGTTCCCCGTTTTCAGTTCATCCTGGCAGTACTAAGATGTATAGAGATCTGCGGGAGTATTACTGGTGGGATGGAATGAAAAGAGACATTGCTGATTTTACTGTGAAGTGTTTGACATGTCAACAGGTTAAAGCAGAGCGGCAGGGATGCTTCAGCCTTTACCAGTGCCAGAGTGGAAATGGGAAAACATATCCATGGACTTTGTTGTGGGATTACCGAGGACATCTCAAGGTAATAATGAAATCTGGGTTATTGTTGATCGCTTGACCAAATCTGCTCATTTCCTTTCTATACGAGATACTTTCTCTCTTGATCAACTTTCCCGTATGTATCTTAAAGAGATAGTCAGGTTACATGGAGTTCCTCTCTCCATTGTATCGGATCGTGATCTCAGGTTTACTTTTAAATTTTGGAAAGGCCTTCAGAAGTCGTTGGGTACTGAATTAAATTTTAGTACAGCTTTTCATCCTCAATCAGATGGGCAGTCAGAACGAACAATCCAGACATTGGAGGATATGCTACGAACTTGTTCTATGGATTATCAGGGAAGTTGGGACCAACATCTTTCTTTGGTTGAGTTTTCTTATAATAACAGTTTCCATTCCAGTATACAGATGGCACCATTTGAGGCATTATACGGGAAGCGGTGTCGAACTCCAGCATTTTGGAATGAAGTGGGTGAAAGGAAGCTGATGGGACCAGAATTGGTAGAAGAGATGGCAGAAAAAGTTCAGTTGATTCAGAAACACATGAGAACAGCTCAGAGCAGGCAGAAGAGTTATGCGGATAACCGGAGGAAGGATCTATCTTTCGAGGTAGGTGATCATGTTTTTCTCAAGGTTTCTCCTTGGAAAAGTGTGATGAGATTTGGTAAGAAAGGAAAGTTGAGTCCAAGGTTCATTGGACCATACGAAATTCTGGAAAGAGTTGGATCAGTTGCATACCGAGTTGCTTTACCTCCGAGTTTATCTCAGGTACACAATGTTTTTCACGTTTCGATGTTGAGAAAGTATATGCCAGATCCATTTCATGTTTTGAGTCCAGAGGTAGTTTAGCTGGAAGAGAACCTATCTTATGAGGAACAACCGGTCCAGATTCTTGACCACAGGGAGCAAGTGTTACGGAATAAGGTGATTCATCAGGAAAAGGTTTTATGGAAAAACCATGTGATTGAAGAGGCAACGTGGGAATCTGAAAATGCTATGAGGGATAAATACCCCCACTTATTTTGATAAGTGAATAAAATTGCGAGGACGCAATTCCCAAAAGGGGGGAAGGATATAACATCCCAGGTAAATAAAGAATAAAGAATTTTCATATTTATTAATATTTACGAATTAAATATTAATTTTATTTTAAAGGGGTTGCTATGTTCGATAGCGTACCCGATACGCAACGATGAGTTTCTTTGAAACTTACGTAGCACACTAGTAATAAAATAATATTATTTTAAATGTTAGTTAACAAGTAGCCATTGTACTGGCGGGAATGGATAGAAATAACTAAAATATGATTAGATATGTTTTTAAATGTTTATACATTTACCCAATAAAAGATAAAAGCTTAAAATACGGAAAGAGTTCAATTTTACGG
Source organism: Viscum album (assembly GCA_963277665.1). NCBI lineage: Eukaryota > Viridiplantae > Streptophyta > Magnoliopsida > Santalales > Viscaceae > Viscum > Viscum album. The sequence goes on along the minus strand of OY728133.1, from coordinate 122,168,557 downwards.
GCATATATATACTCTAATTTTCACTAAAGGTTCACTTATCACCTTTTAATGGTGAACCGTCATTAAATATTGTTTTGATCACTCTTATACTTTATTTTGGACCAAATATAACTCCTCTTTAGAATCGGGACATCAAAATTTGCTTTGCGTACATTTTTGGTACCTTTCTGATAAAGTTCTTTTTTTTATGAATAGTGTAAAATGTTGTATTTTAATTCAAAACCTATTTTTAATCTAAATTATTTATATGATTAGATTATTATTTTAATTGGTTTTAAAGTGAAATTATAATATATTTTTACCATTTTATACAATGGTGGTCATTGGAATCAATTTCACTTTGAAATTAGAATTAAACTGGTGTCAATCTTTTAATACTTATTGTTTTGTAAAAACACGTTATTTGCTCTGGTAGCGGGAATTAATTATTAAATTAATTAATGTGACTTATATGTTTTGAATTTTGTAAAATGGACTTCATTTTTTAATTCGGAATATCAAATATAGCTTAGGGTGAATTTCTGGTAATTTTCTGAAAAACTTCAATTTTTGATGAATAGTGAAACCACTAAGTAGTAATCAAGCAAACTGATTTTTCAGTTAAATGAAAGTTTACCACTAATGTGTATTGAATTTTGAAAATCAGACATACATGGTTGTCATTAAGAAGTAAAATGTGGTTCAATGAGATTAAAATAATTTTTTGGTGAATAGTAACTTTTTTTCATTAATCGCGATTAGAGGTAATTAGTGTAGTTTAAGGTAAAAATGGTATTATAAGAATGTGAAAACACCATGACACTTGTCCTACACCTATTGGGTGAGTCATGGCCGACCAAGAAAAGCCATGGGACAACTTGGGGACCCCATGGAGCCACTTTAGTTGGAAAATGACATTAATATATGTTTATTTAATGTTAAAGTGAAAATGACACTAACATAAATTGTTTTACTAAAATAATTTTTGAGTGGTGTTATACAAGTCCAAATTTTGATTATAAATAGTCATTGTAAAGATAAAAAGATTTCCTACATCATAGTTTTTTTTTTATAATTTTTAGACATTAAATAAATTAAATTATTTATGACATAATAATGATGCAGCGATGACATCATTATTTGACGATTTAAATAAAATGGAAAGATAATGTAAAATCTATGAACTACACATGGCCAAAACCAATTGGATGAGTGGATTTCGAACCCGTATCACCTTATACACGAATTATATCAATGTGGGACCTTTTGAAACCGAAACACATTTTCAAATAAAGTAATATTTCTTTACTTTCCAAAAGTGCCCCTCCTCTCCTCTTATAAAAGGCCCCCACCTCTACCCCATTTCACACACTTGTCAAGCCTTTGTATCGGCCAACCCCTGCCCAATTACTCTCTCCACATCCCTCTACTCATCCTAGAGTATTCCCTTTGGGCAGAATCCTTTTAAAGGAAGCCTTTAGGCTCAAATTAAAAGGGAGTTACACTTTTAAAGGTAATTCATTCTCTCTTGTTCATTTGTTTTATTTTGCTTCTCCAACCCTCTAAACTCTTTTTATTTACTTCTTTTGTAACAACACCAGTATCTTCAATATACTAGGATGTTGTTATAATATTTATTTGAGCTACACTCTCACACAACTACATCAAATGGTTAAAGAAAATACGGTTTCCGTGGATGGAGAAATTCTGCCTCCCGAAACGATGATTGTTCAATACTCATTTAACACCTTCAAGGGTGGCCATTATGATGTCACTATTTTTATATATGATATATAATATGTTTATGTTTTCTTTAAGCTTATGTATTTTTTATTTTTGGCATACCTTTATGGTTTCCATTATGGTTAAACACGATATCTTCATTTAAGGAAGTGCGGACTACCGCCCCCTAAAAGTGATGTGATTCGTTAATGCCATATGTGGGACGTGTAAAGGATGGATTTAAAGATATTATATATGATGTTATAATGGAATTATAATATACCTCTATATCATTATTATTTCTTTCCATTAAAGTATGAGATAGAAATGAAAGTAGCGTTCATGCGTACGTACGGCTTACCGTCTCCATGAACGGTGCATTTCATTTCTTATCCCCAAATGTAATGTACTAATAAAATTACATGTATATAATGTATATATATAATTAATGATATATCTAAATGATGAATATAATTATGGAATTAAAATATACATACCTCTCATTTAGTTTTAATTCCACTAATATGACAAAGAAATGAAAGTAGCGTTCATGCGTACGTACGGCTTACCGTCTCCATGAACGATGCATTTCATTTCTTACCTCTAAATGATTATGTAATATTATAAATACATGTATATGCTGGATATATATGATATATATGATATCCAAATCAGGAATTTCATTCTGGATATAAAGAACTTTTGACCACACGAACAACATGTAATTGTAAGAAGTCAACTTTCGACTTAAGAACCAAATATTGACAAAACAAACATTATTAACTTAAATGGTTACATAATGTTTATAACATGGAAATAAGTGATATAAAAGGAATAATGAAGTTTAAAAAGGTTCTTAATCAATTATAAATTAACTCAAGTTTATTATTCAGGACGTTAAAGAACGATCAAGTCAAGTCGGACCCGAGGTAAGGGACTTCGTCTCAATCTCCTTTCATTGAGGCATATTTCATTTTATACACAACATTATTTTATACGGTGTATAAACTACTTTGACTTTGACTTTTATACAAAAGGAATCTTTTTCTACGAAGCGTTTTACTAAACGACAAAAAAGAATGTTTTTTTAACGTACGCGGTGACAATGACCTTTTCTGCCGCCGCGAGTATTATTTGGTCTTTGGCTTCCTCAACAAGCCGTAATGTTTTTAAAATAAAATAAATACCATATACTCTATTATGTATTTTGGTATTAAAAATGGTTTTGATAAAGGATTCTATTATGTTAATATATTTATGATATATTGTGATTGAAATGTGGAAATGTTATCTTTCCTTTATATTGGTTTTATGTTTTATGATTTTATACTGGTACTTGGACATTTTAACGGGTGGTTACGTTATAAACCATATGACGGGTGGTGCCGTGAATACCAGGACGGGTGGTTACGTTATAACCTCCAATGCATTGGGTATGGAAGTTGGCCGTATGACTATTCCATTAAGTATGTATGGAAATTGGCCATATGGCTATTCCATTAAGTGATATGTGTGGAAGTCAACCGTAAGGTTATTCCACTTAAGTATGTTTATGTCCCAAGTTACCTTTATATATTCTATGTGTTTTTTATATGGGTTTTATGGTAATCCTTTGGTTACAAAAAGGTAAGTAATGATACTTTATTCAGTGACGTTTTTTTTTACTACTTCATGAAGGTGAAGGTATTACTTTGATATAGTATATATGGTTTACTTGATGTTTGAAAAACTAATAGTTTTCATTCTTTCGGTATCCCTTACTGAACTTTTTATGCTTACCCCAAGTTTTTCGAAATGTTTTTCACAGGACTTAAAGTGGAATAAGGTCAAGGATGGGATCAAGGGAATGCCATGCTATCTAAAACATGGAATATAGACATCTTTCTTTTTAAGAGTTTTTATTTTATGGAAACTTAGTAGAAGTGTCTACTTTGTAATCTTTTAAGATGTAATAGTTATGTTCTAATTCTCTAAAACTCTAAACCTGAAAAGATCCTCAATGTGAATTATTCATTTAATTCAATATTAAGTAAGGTTTAAGGCTGGGGCCTTATACTTCTACCCAAATTGAGGCTTAAAGGAGTACGAGAGGGATTTGGAGAGCCAAAATTGGCAGGGGTTGGCCGAGCCAAAGGCTTTGGGACTGTGGGTAAGGAGGTAGAGGTGGGGGCCTTTTATAAGAGGAGAGGAGGGGCACTCTTGGAAGGTAAAGAAAATTCACTTTATTTCAAAATGTTATTCGGACTTAACAGGTCCCACATTGATGTGTTTCGAGGATAAGGTGATAAGGGTTCGAAATCCACCCATCCAATAGGTTTTGTCCATGCATAGGTCTTAGATTTTACATTATCTTTCCATTTTATTTAAATCGTTAAATAATGAGGTCATCGCTGCATCATCATGATGTCATAAATAATTTAATATATTTAATGTCTAAAAATTATAAAAAAATACTATGATGTAGGAAATATTTTTAGATTTCTAATGAATATTTATAGTCAAAAATATTACTTGTATAACCCCATGTAAATATTGTTTTAGTAAAACACCTCATGTGTGTGTCATTTTTTACTTTAACATTAAATAAAAAGTTATTTATATCATTTCCCAACCAAAGTGGCTCCATGGGGTCCCCAGGTTGACCCATGGCATGTCTTGGTCGGCCATGACACATCCAATAAGGTTAGGACATGTGTCAAGGTATTTTCATTTTATTATAATATCATTTTTGTCTTAAATTGCACTAATTACCCCTAATCGCGATTAAGAACTTAAAAGTTACTATTCACCAAAAAAATATTTTAATCTCATTGAACCACATTTTACTTCTTAATAACAACCATGTATGTTGGATTTTTGAAATTCAAAACACAGAAGTGGTAAAATTTCATTTAAACGAAAAATCAATTTTTATAAGTACCACTTAGTGGTTTCACTATTCATCAAAAATTGAAGTTTTTCAGAAAAATACCAAAACTTCACCCTAAGCTATATTTGATATTCAGAATTCAAAAATGAAGTCCATTTTAAAAAATTCACAACATATAAGTTTCATTAATTAATTTAAAAATTAATTCCCGTTGTCAGAGCAAATAGCGTGTTTTTATGAAATAATAAGTATCAAAAGATTGACACTAGTTTAAAACCGATTTCAAATTGAAATTAATTCCAACGACCACTATTGGATTTAATGGTAAAAATATATTCTAATTTCACTTTAAAACCTATTCAAAATATAATCTAATCATCTTAATAAATTATATTAAAAAGAGGTTTCGAATTAAAATACAACATTTTACACTATTCATTAAAAATTGAACTTTATCGGAAAAATACCAAAAATTTACAAAAAGTAAAATTTGATGTCCCGATTTTAAATAAGAGTTTTATTTAGTCCAATATAATGTATAAGAGTGACCAAAACTATATTTAATGACGGTTTACCATCAAATGTTGATAAGTGGACCTTTCATGAAAATTAGAGTATATAAGCCTAAAATTGAATTCTTTTCATATTTTAAGCCTTTATCCTTTATTAGATAAATGCAAAAACATTTAAAAAAACATATATAATCATATTTTAGTTATTTCTATCCATTCCCGCCAGTACAACGGCTACGTGTTAACTAACATTTAAAAAAATATTATTTTATTACTAGTGTGCAACGTACGATTTCAAAGAAACTCTTTCTTGTGTATTGGGTACGCTATCAAACATAGAAACCCCTTTAAAGTAAAATTAATAAATATGAAAATGTATTATTCTTTATTTACCTGGGATTTTACATCCTTCCCCCCTTTTGGGAATTGCGTCCTCACAATTTTATTCACTTATCAAAATAAGTGGGGGTATTTATCCCTCATAGCATTTTCAGATTCCCACGTTGCCTCTTCAACCATATGGTTTTTCCACAAAACATTTACCTGGTGAATTACCTTATTTAAAAATACTTGCTCTCTTTGGTCAAGAATCTGGACTGGTTGTTCTTCATAAGATAGATTCTCTTCCAGCTGAACTACCTCTGGACTCAAAACATGAGATGGATCTGGCATATACTTTCTCAGCATTGAAACATGAAAAACATTGTGTACTTGAGATAAACTCGGAGGTAATGCCACTCTGTATGCAACTGATCCAACTCTCTCCAGAATTTCATATGTTCTAATGAACCTTGGACTCAGCTTTCCTTTCTTACCAAATCTCATCACACTTTTCCATGGAGAAACCTTGAGAAAAACATGATCACCTACCTCGAAAGATAGATCCTTCCTCTGGTTATCCGCATAACTCTTCTTCCTTCTTGGAGCTATTCTCATGCATTTCTGAATCAACTGAACTTTTTCTGCTATCTCTTCTACCAATTCTAGTCCCATCAGCTTCCTTTCACCCACTTCATCCCAAAAAGCTAGAGTTCGACACCGCTTCCCATATAATGCCTCAAATGGTGTCATCTGTATACTGGAATGAAAACTGTTATTATAAGAAAACTCAACCAAAGAAAGATGTTGATCCCAACTTCCCTGATAATCCATCGAACATGCTCGTAGCATATCCTCCAAGGTCTGAATTGTTCGTTCTGACTTCCCATCTGATTGAGGATGAAAAGCTATACTAAAATTTAATTCAGTACCCAACGACTTCTGAAGGCCTTTCCAAAAGTTAGAAGTAAACCTGGGATCACGGTCAGATACAATGGAGATAAGAACTCCATGTAACCTGACTATCTCTTTAAGATACAAACGGGAAAGTTGATCTAGGGAAAAAGTATCTCGTATAGCAAGGAAATGAGTATATTTAGTCAAGCGATCAACAATAACCCATATTGCGTTATTACCTCTAGATGTCTTTGGTAATCCCACAACAAAGTCCATGGATATATTCTCCCATTTCCACTCTGGCACTGGTAAAGGCTGAAGCATCCCTTTTGGTAACTACCAATCTGCTTTAACCTGCTGACAAGTCAAACACTTCACAGTAAAATCAGCAATATCCCTTTTCATTCCATCCCACCAGTAATACTCCCGTAGATCCCTGTACATCTTAGTACTGCCAGGATGAACTGAAAACGGGGAACTATGAGCTTCACATAATAACTCTCTCTTCAACTGTGAATCACAAGGCACACACAATCTCTTCCCAAATCTCAAAACACAATCACTATCAATGTTGAATTCATGTAACTTACCTTTCTGAACTAGATCTACCTTTTCCTGCAACTCACTGTCTTGCTTCTGTGCTTGCTTGATTATGTCTGATAGAGAAGATCTCACTGATACCTAAAATAAAACAGAAGGACATCCTGCACAAACAACTTCTATGCCAAAATTCATCAAATCCTTAACCAAAGGATCAAGTTCCAAATGCAACATCGTTAATGAAGCATTACTTTTTCGACTCAAAACATCGGCCACTTTATTTGCTTTTCCTGGATGGTAGTGAATTGTACAATCATAATCCTTGATTAATTCTAGCCATCTCCTCTGTCTCATGTTCAATTCTTTCTGAGTGAATATATACTTTAAACTTTTGTGATCAGTATATATTTCACACTTTACTCCATACAAATGATGCCTCCAAATTTTTAAAGCAAAAAATAACAGCAGCTAATTCCAAATCATGTGTAGGGTAATTTACCTCATGAGTTTTCAACTGGCGTGAAGCATAAGCAATTACCTGATCATTCTGCATAAGGACACAACCATGTCCTTTCAATGAAGCATCACTGTAGATAACAAACTCACCATTCCTGGAAGGAAGTTCCAAAACTAGAGCATTCACCAATCTTCTTTTCAACTCCTGAAAACAATCATCACATTATTTTGTCCAGATGAACTTAACACCCTTACGAGTTAGCTTAGTCATTGGACTAGATAACCGTGAAAAATTTTCAACAAACCTTTGGTAGTAACCTACCAAACCATGATAACTATGGATCTCAATTACATTTGTGGGTCTTGTCCATTCTTCAACAAATTTTGTTTTAGCAGGATCAACAGTTATGCCATCTTTTGAAACAATGTGACCAAGGAAAGAAATTTGTTGCAACCAAAACTCACATTTGATGAATTTCCCATACAATTTCTTTTTGTTCAAGGTTAGAAAGATAACCCTTAAATGTCTTTCATACTCCTCTTTAAGTTTGGAAAACACCAAAATATCATCAATAAAAACAACCATGATTTATCACCTGAGTCAACTGAGCCATCACTGCTGTAAACTGCTCAATTCTGATTCTGACCATCTAAGTATGCTGATTTGGAAGGTCATTTCCCTCTGTATGCCTTCTTAGAAAAGTTGTTCTGTTTCCTCTAAGAAAAACCATTCTTAGAACAAAAATATCTTAGGCGAAGAAACATGGTAATCTTCAGATTCTATATCACTTCAATTTGACCATAAAAATATTTTTGGACAGTCATTTAATAGAATTCTAACTCCTAAAGTTGTCTAAACCGACCTCTGATACCAAATATAAGGCCCCCGCCTTAAACCTTACTTAATATTCAATTAAATGAATAATTCACATTGAGGATCTTTTCAGGTTTAGAGTTTTAGAGAATTAGGATATAACTATTACATCTCAAAAGATTACAAAGTCGACACTTCTACTATGTTTCCATCAGATAAAAAAACTCTTAAAAAGAGACATGTCTAGTTCCATGTTTTATATAGCATGAATTTCCCTTAATCCCGTCCATGACCATATTCCACATTAAGTCCTGTGAAAAACATTTCAAAAAAACTTGGGGTGAGCATAAAAAGATCAGTAAGGGATACCCAAAGAATGAAAACTGTTAGTTTTTTTCAAACATCACGTAAACCATGTATACTTTATCAAAGTAATACTATCACCTTCATGAAGTAGTAAAAACTCTTCACTGAATAAAATATCATTACTTAACCTTTTGTAACCAAAGGATTACCATATAACCCATATAAAGAACACATAACATATAAAGGTAACTTGGGATATAAATATACTTAAGTGGAATAACCATACGGTCGACTTCCACACATATCACTTAATGGAATATCCATACGACCAACTTCCATACATACTTAATGGAATAGCCATACGGCCGACTTCCATACCCAATGCATTGGAGGTTATAACGTAACCACTCGTCCTGGTATTCACGGCACCACCCGTCATATGGTTTATCACGTAACCACCCGTCAAATGTCCAAGTACCAATATAAAATCATAAAACATAAAACCAATATAAAGGAATGATAACATTTCCACATTTCAATCACAATATATAATTTAAATATATTGAAATAATAGAATCCTTTATCAAACCCATTTTCAATACCAAAATACATAAAAGAGTATATGGTTTTTATTTTATTTTAAAAACATTACGGGTTGTTGATGAAGCCAAAGACCAAATAATACTCGCGGCAGTGGAAAAGGTCGTTGTCACCTCATACGTTAAAAAAACATTCCTATTTGTAGTTTAGTAAAATGCTTCGTAGAAAAAAGATTCCTTTTGTATAAAAGTAAAATTCAAAGGGGTTTATACACCGTATAAAATAAATTTGTGTATAAAACTAAATATGCCTCAATGAAAGGAGATTGATACGAAGTCCCTTACCTCAGGTCTAACTTGACTCGATCGTTCTTTAACGTCCTGAATAATAAACCTGAGTTAATTTCTACTTGATTAAGAACCTTTTTAAAGTTCATTATTCCATTTATATCACTTATTTCCATGTTATAAACATTATGTAACCATTTAAGTTAATAATGTTTGTTTTGTCGATATTTAGTTCTTAAGTCGAAAGTGGAATTCTTACAATTACATGTTGTTCGTGTGGTCAAAGGTTCTTTATATCCAGAATGACATTCCTGATTTGGATAGCATATATATCATATATATCCAGAATATACATGTATTTATAATATTACATAATCATTTAGAGGTAAGAAATGAAATGCACCGTTCATGGAGACGGTAAGCCGTACGTACGTATGAATGCTACTTTCATTTCTTTGTCATATTAATGGAATTAAAATTAAATGAGAGGAATGTATATTTTAATTACAGAATTATATTCATAATTTATATGTATCATTCATTATATATATCCATTATATACATGTACTTTTAATTGTTCATTACATTTGGGGATAAGAAATGAAATGCACCGTTCATGGAGACGGTAAGCCGTACGTACGTATGAATGCTACTTTCATTTCTATCTCATACTTTAATGGAAAGAAATAATAATGATATAGAGGTATATTATAATTCCAATATAACATCATATATAATAACTTTAAATCCATCCTTTATACATCCCACATATGGCATTAACGAATCACATCACTTTGAGGGGGCGGTAGTCCGCACTTCCTAAAATGAAATTATCGTGTTTACCCATAATGGAAGCCATAAAGGTATGATAAAAATGAAAAATACATAAGCTTAAGGAAAACATAAACATATTATATATCATATATAAATATAGTGTCATCTTAATGGCCACCTTTTAAGGTGTTAAAAGAATGTTGAACAATCATCATTTCGGGAGGTAGAAATTCACCATCCACGGAAACAGTATGTTCTTTAACCATTAGATGTAGGTGTGTGTAAGTGTAGCTCGAATCCTTATTATAACAACATCCTAGTATATGGAGGATACTGGAGTTGTTACAAAAGAAAAGAATAAAAAGATTTTAGGGGGTTGGAGAAGCAATATAAAACAAAAGGACTCAAAATAAGACATTACCTTAAAATTGGGTAACTCTCTTAGATTTGAGCTCAAAGACTTCCTTGGGAAGACTTATTCCCAAAGTGAGGCTTCAAGGAGTAAGAGAGGGATGTGGAGAGCCAAAATGTGCAGGGTTTGGCTGATCCAAAGGCTTTGGGAGTGTGCGTAAGGAGGTAGAGGTGGGGTCCTTTTATAAGAGGAGAGGAGGGGCACTCTTGGAAGGTAAAGAAAAGTCAGTTTATTTCAAAATGGTATTCGGATTTAAGAGGTCCCACATTGATGTGTTTCAAGGATAAGGTGATAAGGGTTCTAAATCCACCCATACAATAGGTTTTGGTCATGTGTAGGTCTTAGATGTTACATTATCTTTCCATTTTATTTAAATCGTTAAATAATGAGGTCATCGCTGCATCATCATGATGTCATAAATAATTTAATTTATTTAATGTCTAAAAATTATAAAAAAATAATATGATGTAGGAAATATTTTTATCTTTCTAATTAATATATATAGTCAGACATCTGACTTGTATAACCCCATGTAAAAATTGTTTTAGTAAAACACCTCATGTGTGTGTCATTTTTTACTTTAACATTAAATAAAAAGTTATTTATGTCATTTCCCAACCAAAGTGGCTCCATGGGGTCCCCAAGTTAACCCATGGATTGTCTTGGTCTACCATGACATATCCAATAAGGGTAGGACATGTGTCAAGGTATTTTCATTTTATTATAATATCATTTTTGCCTTAAATTGCACTAATTACCTCTAATCGCGATTAAGAACTTAAAAGTTACTATTCACAAAAAAATAGTTTAATCTCATTGAACAACATTTTACTTCTTAATAACAACCATTTATGTCAGATTTTTGAAATTCAAAATACTGAAGTGGTAAAATTTCATTTAAACGAAAAATCAGTTTTTATAAGTACCACTTAGTGGTTTCACTATTCATCAAAAATTGATGTTTTTCAGAAAAACACCAAAACTTAACCCTAAGCTATATTTGATATTCCGAATTCAAAAATGAAGTCCATTTTACAAAATTCACAACATATAAGTTGCATTAATTAATTTAATAATTAATTCCCGCTGTCAGAGCAAATTGCGTGTTTTTATGAAACAATAAGTATCAAAAGATTGACACTAGTTTAAGTCCGATTTCAAAGTGAAATTAATTCCAACGACCACTATTGGATTTAATGGTAAAAATATATTATAATTTCACTTTAAAACCAATTCAAAATATAATCTAATCATATTAATAAATTAGATTAAAAAGAGGTTTTGAATTAAAATACAACATTTTACACTATTCATTAAAAAATGAACTTTATCGGAAAAATACCAAAAATTTACACAAAGTAAAATTTGATGTCCCGATTCTAAAGAAGAGTTATATTTAGTCCAATATAATGTATAAGAGTGTCCAAAACTATATTTAATAATGGTTCGCCATCAAATGTTGATAAGTGGACCTTTCGTGAAAATTAGAGTATATAAGCCTAAAATTGAATTATTTTCGTATTTTAAGCCTTTATCCTTTATTAGATAAATGTAAAAACATTTAACAAACATATATAATCATATTTTAGTTATTTCTATCCATTCTCACCAGTACAACGGCTACATGTTAACTAACATTTAAAATAATATTATTTTATTACTAGTGTGCAACGTACGATTTCAAAGAAACTCTTTGTTGCGTATCGGGTACGCTATCGAACATAGAAACCCCTTTAAAGTAAAATTAATAAATATGAAAATGTATTATTCTTTATTTACCTGGGATGTTACAATAATCCCTCTTGTGTATTTTCTCTATCAGTTGTCAAACTTTCTTGGAGTTTTTTTGGTACTTGACTAGAAATATCTTAATGTCATATTCGGGATGGATTGGCTTGTTACCAATAAAGATTGGATTGATTGTTATCTTCAATGAGTCTGCATTACTACACCCAATGGTGTGCCTCTTTTCCTTCAAGAATAATGTGACCCAAGGCCGAGCAGAGCTAGACTTTCTTATCTAGAGTGGGGGGAAAAGATATCAGTGCTTACTTTTGATCTGGAGTGAGATTCAATGAGTGGTGATCTCCCTCCAGTCATTGTTGAGTTTCCCGATGTTTTTCCTTCTGACTTTTCTAGTTTTCTAATGATAATGGGTGTTGAGTTTTCTATTGACTTAATGTCTGGTACTCAACCAATTTCTTTTCCCTCTTACCAAATGGCTCTTGTTGAGCTGAAAGAACTAATGCCCCAGTTGGACGATCTTCTTTAGAAAGCCTTTATTCACCCAAGTGTGTCACCTTGGGTGGAGTCGATTCTCTCCACCATGAAAGTTAATGGTTCTATGACATATTCTATTATTGAGATTATTATTCAGGAATTGAATCTTGTTGATGAATTCTGTAAGCATCAGAGACTCTCTTTATGGTGGGGAGACTGATTCCCAATGGTCTTTCTCCAAAGAGGGTGTTCTGTGTTACCGAAACTGTTATGTTTCACCACTAGAAACAAGGAAGGATATAATTTGGGATTTCCATAATTTCCAATGGGTTTCTCACCCAGTAAGCACTAAGATGTTCTACAACTTTATGTAGTAGTTTTGGTGACCATGTATCCTTGAAGGTTTCACCCTGATTAGGTCATCAGCGGCTTGGGAGGCAAGGGAATATTGTTCCTTGTTTTGTGTGAACTTTCGAGGTTGTTAGTCAGGTAGGGAAAGTTTCTTACCATCTAGATCTACCACCATAGTTGATGTTGATGCATTATGTGTTACATGTATCACAAATACGAAATAATCTCTATAATCCATCTCACGTTTTGAGCTGGAGTGATCTTGAGATTGAACTAGATTTATCTGTTACTAATCGACCGGTCATGGTTGTTGATTCTGAGACCAAGGTACTTCATGGGAGGATGATACATCTGGTCTGTGTACTATGGCAGTATGGTTTTTATTCTCATGAGACATGCAAAAGGGAGGCACTAATGAGAGAGTAGTGGCCTCCTCTTTTTGACATGGAGGTTTCTTCGTAGGCTTTCTAGGGGCAGAAAGTTCCTCTGGTGGGGAGGTTGTAACATCTTGTTAATGTTTTAGGTATTCCCAAACCTTCTTATGTTAAATTATTATTATTTTAATTGGGAAAAATGGATTACTAGTAAAAATTTGTGTTTTTTGTTAAACATGTCGCGGAATGGTAAAACGCTCAATTAATACTCCGAAATATTCAATTAAATATTTTCTAAGTTAAACACTGAGTAAGTATGAGTTTTTTAAGTCTAAAAAGTCTCTAAGAGGATAGAATAAAAAATATTAAATATATTATTTTAAGCATGAGCAATTTATTCAAAATAATTGAATTACTCTAAAATGGTCTGTCGTATGAGAAATTTGAGACCACAGTTATGTCTGAAATATGGTGTTTACCCTATGAAGAGTATAACATTCAAAGGTTCCAGACTTTTGGATGCCTCGATCATGAAATATAGTTTTTAAATAATATTTAATATATTATTTATTAAAAATAATTAAATATCTCCCAAATGTTACATCGTATAGAAAATCCAAGAACACCGCTGGGTCTTGAATGAAGGGTTTACCATAGATGGGGTATAACATTTGTAAGTGCCAGGCGTTTGGACATCTCACTGGAAAAAATAACAATTTTTTATTTAATTTATTAATTATTTTTATTTTTAATTAATAAATCATTAATATCTCTCAAATTTTGCATCCTATGAGAAATCTGAGACTACAGTTGGATCTGTAATGAGGTGTTTACCCTAGATGAGGTATAAATTTAATTTGAAAGAGATGTTTGGTGTCATTTAATTTTTATATTAAATAATTGATATTATTAATATCATTTAATTATTAATTTAATTAATAAAATTTTAATACAATGTTCATCTTCCTAATAACCACATTGAAACTCATTTTTTAATGCCACTTCCTCCATTGATAAAAACGGAAGGTTTTGAAACCTCTATTTTAATGTGTTTTTAAATGATTAAAAATAAGTAACACCTTCCTAAGTGAAAATCAACAACTCCATATTAATGTCTAGAATGAATAACAGATTCAAATAAGGTTTGTAAATTCATTAATTTAAGAGCACGACACTTGGGGTTTTCCTTATAACCATACAGATCATTGTTGTTTGTTTTCAATATAGTCGATTACGAATAACGTCGGATGTTCCTCGGGTATAAACAGTGTAGTAGCCCCTCGTTTTTTCCTTCATCAGATTCGGATCTAGGGGTGTGTGACTTCCCTACATAATACATGAAGAAGGTAGGTTTTATTTTTTATTTTATTTTATTTTATTTATTTTTCATCATAAAATCAAGAAAAATGGTGTAATTTAAAATAAATGATAAAAACTAGATTTATCGAGGATAATTTATAAACAAATTATAAAAATGATAATTACCCACATTATCCAATGATACTTACAAAAAAATTTGCGGAATAATAATTTGATGAAACTCAAATTACCAATGAATAATTATGTAGAATATCAAATAATTATTATCAAAATTTTGTTTCGTGAAATTATTGAGAAATATGTAAATAATAAACTGAGATAATTATACATAACTATCAAATGATAATTACATTGATAATTTATTTTGAGAATGTAATTTTTAAAAAATAAAGGATAATTGTAATAATTTATCAAAGGATAATTTATCAAAATTTTCCAAGGGTAATTAATATAATTATTAGATAATAACTTCAAGATTATTAATGGTTAATTATTAACATTATTAAAAGGATAATTGATTTGGTTTATCAAAGGAAAATGACATGTTTTATATAAAATTGAAATAATAATTTTAAATAATTATCAAGTGATAATTATATTAAATTATCACAAGATAATTAAAAAATGGTGATTTATAAGGAATACTTATTAGAATATAATTATTCATTTTTGTTAAAAGATAATTGTAAGGTAATTATCACATGACAAGATTATCTAAAATCTCAAAGGATAATTACGTTAACTGTCAAATGATAATTATTATAATTATAAAATGGTAATTTAAAAATTATCCAAGGGAGATAAAATATTATCACATATAATATTTTAATCCATAATTGGAAAATTATTTGGAAGAGAGAAACTATCATCGTATGTGAAATTTTAATTCTTTTTGAAATAAAATTACTATATTTGGTTCTAGGAACCCTTGAAAAACTTCAAACATTGGTGTGTTGATGCTTACGATAATTCAATCACGTGGAGGGGTATTGAACCACATAGGGTGGTTAATCATTGTCAATGACATCGATGACCTTGAGGTAGGTGGTTGCATTCTGATTAGCCAAATTGATTATCCTGGTTTTTCTTGATTTATTTCAACTTCTGATTTAAATTCAATTACTTATCTTGATTTCAATTTATGTAATAAAATCTAATTCCTTTGAATTGGTATCTTTGAATTAGTTTTGGCATGAGAATTTTGAAAACCCCTAATTCCATTAAATTGAGGTGTGTGTTTATCAAAATTGGATAATATAAATTATTGAATTTAAATTATTGATTTGATGGAAATGATTTCAATTAAATTTTTTAATTTAATTGTGGAAATGAATTGTGAAATGGTGGAATTAGTTTTTAATGGACTTCAAACTATGGAAATGGATTAAAATGATTTGATAGAAACCCAATGGTTTTATCTTGTGAAAAGAGGCATTTTTTTGAATAAAACCTATTTGGTTTTAAATGGAATGAAATTAGCACATTTGAAATGGAAGAATGGGATTGATCATATTTCAAGGAGTCTAAAAATATTTCACCCATCATGTAAGGTCGCATACAAGGATTAGGTAGTCAGTAACTTATTTGGATACACTCTATGATACAATAACATTCTATAACATACTTGTGGTGGGTCACATCACCAACAGGTTAGTGACGAGTCTCCTTTGCCCAATGTCATTGGGACATGTGTGTACACGTTTTTCTGAGTTCACATAGAGAGTGTGGAATCCTATTGCTGGTTAATACTATCATACGTTTTGGCAGATGACCATGTTTCTCGCTTGTTTATTTATATTTGAGATATAACTAAATTTCAATGCTTTTGAATTTCTTCACATTCCTACTGAATTTATATAAATTGTTTTATATAACTATTTTATTTAATCCATTTTTTAGAAATATTCCATCATTTTAAATCCTTTTCTTAAAGTATTTGTCCAACATTTTGAAAATGTATAACATGTTTTGTTTAAATATTCTTTTGAATTTGCAAACCTGTTTACTTTAAAATTGAAAGCTTTTATTTGGATAATCTATATTTGGCATCTGTTATGGTATCTTTGGTGGTATCGTACTGGGCTTAGGCTCACACCCTAATTTTTCATTTAGGTGTTTGTAAATTTTCTTATTCTAGGTTTGAATAAAGGGAAGGGATCTCTTATAGGTGGATCCAGCTGTTGAGATTTAGTCTTGGTGATTTTGTTCCTTAGGGACCTTGGGGTAGTTTTTCCCATTTTAGTACTTGGGTTGTAGTACTTTGGGCTTTTTATGCCATGTTGTATTCTGTTACATCACTCCCAGTGGAGTTTCTTTTGTTATGCATACTATCTTGTTTCTTTTATTCCATATTATTAGTGGAAAAATAATTCCCACTTGCATGTTTTGTGATGACAGGTTATAGTCGTCGACCCGTGGGGATTGGGAACACCCTTCAAACTATGTCAGGTTCATCTTGGTTATCGAGTTACCAGGTACCTGGGCTGTTTCACGACACTAAATGCACAACTAGACCCATATAGGTTAGTTGGGGCATGTTTCTTATGAGATAAACCCATTAAGGGTGTTTTAATATCATGAATGAAATAGTGGGACCCTAGTTGGTTGCCTATATCTTTTATTCTTTAATACTTGACCCCATGGGGGTATATTCATGCTATGTGGGATGGTGATTTAAATTATCAAAATCCACTTATATGATATTATATATAAATGTACGATGGTGTCTCATTGAACTAGTCCCCTTGATTAGTAAGATAATTTTAGCTAATTTTGAACATTATTATAATGATCCCTTCATTAATTTAAATGAAAATTACAACCTAAAGGGTGTTTTACTCTATATATTTCAATTAATATTTTTTGTTACTAATCCAATTGTGATAATTTCATGGTAAAATAAATGATGAATAAATTTTTATTATAAAATTATGAGATAGTTTCTTATTATGTTGAATAGAATCAACTAAATCAAGTGCCTAGGGAAATTTGTTTTTATAATAGGTACTTGTTATACTTTGTTTATGAACTACTTTAAATGTCATAATAAATAAGAATCATTTAAAATTTCTTACAATGAAACCATTTATAGGTGTTATGGATTGAACCCCTTATGTAAGGGTTAGCTTTAGTCTACCTTGAGAGATGATTTAAGAGGGGATGTGGGAATTTCCCATAGGTATCATTTAGCTTATGACCTATTGTTACTTGAACCTAAAGTATAGTTGGTAAGCCTGGTGACCGTATTGGCATGACTTAGTTATAAGGTTTATTTTCTATGCTTTAGTGAGGGGATATCCTAGTTGAGGTAGCGCCCTCTGATGTAAATTATCATTAGTAAATATTTTCTTTTAATTTTCAAGCGTGGGGTGTTTTTCATGTGTCTATTGTCCCAAGTTGGAATCTTTGTGATGAAAAAACATCCCTAGGTAGACAAGTGTTCATTCAGTAAGTTGATCCTTGTTAAGTACCTGATCATTTTGTAATGCTCCATTTCAGTGGGTTAGACATGCCTCATGTATGGTCATCCATTTTTTGGTCATGTGATCTTTCTTCTTTTATGATGAATTACAAATTAAGATTTGTCATCTAATTAATAGTATTATGGATAACATGACACTAAGTGATACATGTATACTCTATCATATGCTAGGAATGTGTAGCGCCTATTTCATTTTTTTGGTATTGTTATTAAACGAGTTGTTACATGTAGATATTTTTATTCATAGTTGGTTTTTGATTTTATATCTGGTCTAGAATACTTTTAAGTAGATGTATTTTCTATTCTCTTTGATTCGAACTTTGTATAAACATTTTGGCCACATTAGTAACCCATTATTGGTGGTGTATGGAGTGTGTGTTGTGGGATAAGTTCTCGTTTTTAGAAAAATATGACTAAGACACTCTTAAGGTGAAGAGAATAGCATCAAATGTGTTAAGTGTTTCTTTATAAGTAGAGATAATGCAATGATAAAAGACCAATTTGAAATGTTCATAATGGATTCTAGAAGATAATGAATTTATAATTTTGAGATTTCAAGTCTCGGTCATAGTGATTTGTTATAAAAATCATGTTTTATTTTAAACTAGGTCTATATGATATACTCAACCGTGAGAGGAATAAGTGACATGATAGTTTTATAAGTTGGTAGCACATATGTTCTTACATGTAAGAATGACAGTGAAATGTTTGATTGAGAACCCAATCATTAATAACAAAAAGAGTCAGGATGGGACTTTGGTGGTCATTTAAAATGATCATGGGTACCTTTAGATTTAAGGAAAATTGATTGAGCCTTTTAATACTATATTGTTTGTTAAGATAGATATTTCATAGTCGGTCAGTCTGGAATGGATCAACTGATGACTTGATAGTTAAATATCAATGGAGGGATGATTCCATTAAATGTGTGTCACATTATGTATGACATGAATTCAAGGGGTGTGACCCTTATAAATATACCAGTAGAGGTATGATCATAGATTAGGGTACCATAAGTTGGTTGACCCATAGTTGAAAATGGTCATACATTATCTGGAGACTTGGTGTTAGGGTTTA
The DNA here is from genome assembly GCA_963277665.1 of Viscum album. Classification (NCBI taxonomy): domain Eukaryota; kingdom Viridiplantae; phylum Streptophyta; class Magnoliopsida; order Santalales; family Viscaceae; genus Viscum; species Viscum album. The sequence goes on along the minus strand of OY728133.1, from coordinate 122,149,308 downwards.
TTCATAGAAATTAGAACCTGTTTTGAAGTTAGTGTGGATTCCATGATCTATACACACCTATGATAACATCTTAGTGTACTCTCGGACTATAAATGAACTTGCCCAATATTTTGACATCATCTAGAGTACGCTAAGAGAGCATTAGATATATGTTGAGTTGCCAATATATATTCTCATGGTTTGATGAAGAGACTCCTTATAATTTCACTTGAGGAGTGGTTTAAAATAAACCATGTATTTTGTAGTATGCTAGTGGACCTTTATGGGTGGTGACCCTCATTTTGAATTTAAATATATGAACCTCATAAAAACTATTCTCATGGTGTGGGAATGAGTGATGAGTGATGTTTACATTATCACTCTAGAGTGAGAGGGTTCTTATCCATGGTAGTCATTATATCTAGGCATGGGATGTGGTAACTATGAAATTGTTTCAATGGGGTGATTACAAGTAAACTTTTAATTTGGGGACCAGTATGTCGGTCATTAGTGGGTGAACCTCATGTGAAAAAAGTGTCAAAAGACCTTGAAACTAGTTGTATGATGGTAGATATAAAACCTACGTACGATTAAATAAATGGAACATTGTACGGTTAGAATCCTTGATAAATTTCACGTACATTTTCAATTATTTATTTGGGTGAAATCCAAATATGGCAGCTAGTCTAGGAGTAGCTTATGACGATCCATGGATGCTAGATTGGGATAGTGTTAGGATTGGTGCTATGGAATAATGAAAATTTTGGTAGTAAGATAGTTCAAATATAAAACTTCACTAGAATCTAGGTATGGTCCTCGGTGATAATTCTTGTAATAAACTCATTATACTTTTGAATGATGCTATAGAATCTAGTTTTGATAATGCATTAGCTCCAAAAGCTGAACTTTTCAAATATAGTCTGTTAAGAGTGGCTTGAATTGTGTTTTCATGGTTATTTTAATGTGGACAGTGAGAAACATCCTTTAAATTAATCTTTGGAGGAGATTAGTGTAGTGTAAGAGTTAATCAAGACTCTTCAAGGAAAATCTAGCTCAACTAGTTAGTGTTGTCAACTAGGACTCTACTATTTCAATTTAATCAAGGACCAAGATCAAAGTACTTGTATGCAGCTGGATTTTGTAATTTGATAATTATTCCATAATTATCTCTATTATTCTAGTTTTTTTAATAGGAAATTCTAATAGTGGAAGTACCATGGATCAGAATTGGTCATTAGAAGATAGAGCCTATGGTGGGGAGTTCCATAGACCTGATGAAAAAAGAGATGATGATGTGATCATGTATTGGGTTAGATGTAATTGTGTAAGCACCATATTTATGTTTCTATTTTGAATATGATTCTTGGATAAAGTTTTTTCATCTTAAGTATCGCATGTTTAAAGTAGCGCTTGTAGGTGCATTGGGTATGGTAAATGCAACACATCCATTTGAGTGGAAATTCTGGATTTGGGTATGGTAGGGTTTTGTTTTCATTATTCTACATGGATTCTTAGGGTTGATAAGTACTAAGTTGGGGAGGTTTTAACATCCCATGTTTTAGATGGGTTGAAATTTTCAAAGGAATTTGAAATTTTCATTTGGTGGATAGGCTGAATACTAAATTGAGCATAAGATTATAATTCTAAGATTTAGGAAACTTAAAAGTGAGGTTTTTTGTATGGAGTTTAAGGACTAACAAGTGTCTCAGTTGATTGGATTATTTTTGGAGGCACTAAGATCTGGAAAAAAAAATTAGGAGAATCATACATGGGTGCATGGTTGGTGCATAGTAAGTGATAACCATATGGCCTATTTGTATAGTAACATGGTTTAATGAAACCATACATCCCTCTTAAAAAAATTCTTGTCCCTCAAGGTGTTGTCTCATGGTTTTTTAAACCATGTACCCAAGGCCACACAGTTATGTGGATGGTCTGTAGAATATTGCAGAGGAGGGGACATAGGCTATGTATGGTTTGAAAAATAGTGAGAGGGGTCGACACTTCATATAGTAGTACTACACAGTTTTTTAATGGTTATCCAAACTATGTATTCAAACCATGAATCTCTTAAATATGGGAAAAATATTAATTTCTCCCAGCCAACTTTAAGTGTGTTCACACTTTGTCATCCCTCATTCACCTAGGAGGTCCCCCACAAATGCACCCCTTTATTCTCCTTTTACCATGGTGGATCCTCATCTTTTGATCTCAAAATATAATGCCATCGGTTTTTTTGGTTAACCATCGGTAATTATATGACTCCTCATTCCTCTTTTATTATTTTCAATTCTCTCTTTTTATGTGATCATTGTGTCAGCTCATTTTCCCCATTTTCAAGTTTTTTATCTATTCTTCTGATTTCTATCATTTATGCTTGAACCAAAGCCTGAAAATGGATGAGTATATCATTCTAATAATGTGGTAGGTTTTATATATTCCTTTATATTAAATTTTCATATTTTATATTGTATTTTCATTGTGTTTCACACTGTACCTTCTGCATGTTGCTCCTAAATTATGAAATTCCCTAAATTAAATGCCTAGACCATACCCTTGTTATTCCCTAGATCCCTCAACCTAGTTAGAGAGTTATAAAATCAAATTGGGCCACCTAATTCGGTGTTTTAATTAATTTTCCATGCTATAAATTGGTTGAATTTTGATAATTAAAGGTACATGTATACTTAACACACACTAAGTTATGAGGTATTCCATGGTTAAAAGTTGGTTTGATTTAGATGTGAGTTTCATATAAACCATTTTCTATGATTATGATTTACCTATATAACCAAAACATCACCTAAACCGTGTTAGTGTATCCCTAATGAATAAATTCTTTAGGCACTTATAATGTAAATCTTTAAAGTGTGTGATGAATTGAGTTATGGAATGGGTGTTTCCCCATAGAATTCTTACTTGTTATAAATGAAATGATATACATGTAAATATTGAATTGATAATGGTATGGATAATATTAATTGTATTGAGTTATATTATTTAATGTATTTCTCTCATGGACATTTTTTTTGTAAATAAATTGAAATAAATGGGCCTATGTACTAAAATGGCTCATTTAACTCCTTATAAATGAAATTTCATGTTCGGTGTGGATAATATCATATACTTTTTAAATACCTTATTAAATGTGATACTCAAGCATGGAATCCCTTATTAAATGTGATACTCATTCATGGAATCCAATATTAAATGTGATACTCAGGCATGACATCCCTTATTAAATGTGATACTTGGGAATGGTATCCCTTACTAAAAGTGATACTAGAGCATGGTGTCTCTTATTAAATGTGATTCTTGGGCATAAAATCACTTAGAAAATTTCATACTCAAGCATGGTATCACTTATTAAACATAATACTCAGTCATGGAGTCCCTTATTAAAAGTTATACTTGGTCATGGCGTCCCTTATTACTCTTTGAGACTCTTATGACTATGCATGGACATCTGAATTATGCTTCAGGTTCTAGATAGAAATACATATTTATATATATGTCTATATATGATACTATATATATAGTTTATATATATATACATATATATACTTGTGTGTGTGTGTGGTGACACTTGTTCAGAGACATTTTTGGCTTAGGACAAAGTTGGTATGGCTGGTCAGGTGTCCCTGAGGAAGCTGAGTTAACTTATTCACATTTATTATTTATTTATTTATTTATTTATTATACATGAACATTATTTTATTTTATACACATGGACTGGATTACATTATATATTTTTGGTGGTTTCCTACTATATATATCTTACACCATTTTTGGACTACCATTTGGTACCTGAATAGACCTCATGGCTGCAGGTTCAGGATCATGGTTGTGCTCTGTGATGTTTTCCTTACAGACATTAGATCTTGGGATTAGTGATTTAGAATTTAATTAGTCTTTCCTTTTGGATTTTGAGTCTTTTATTTAGTTATTAGTTTTGTAATTTTCATCATGTATATTTTATATCTTACTTTATCTATATTTCTTGTACACTATAGCATGTTCATGAATTGTCACTCATTTATTTATTATTGATTATTAGTTATCATTTTTATTCCACTGATTATTCTTCTCTTTATTTATTAGTGATTTCACTTTACTTATCACTGATCCAGAGGATATATTCTCCCCACTTTGCCACCTTTAGATCCTTACTACTTTTCAGCAACCTCTAGCGTATGGGGTGGAATGCTTGAGGCCATGTGACCAACTGGCATGGCGCATCATTTTAGTGCCTCCCTGGTTGGGATACTACAAATGTAAAGGAATGTAAAGATGGAAAAATTCCTTAAAAATAGTATGGGAGTGAATTCACTACCAATAACTTTCTGAAATGTTTAAATAAAACCTTTGATAAGGATTCGTCAATATATCTTCCACTTTCTTTTTTGTCAAAATATATTCCAAAGTGAACTCTCTTCATTACACCTTATCCTTGATGAAGTGTTATTTGATGTTAATGTGATTTGAATTTGAATATAGGAATATATTTTTTAAAATTAATGGTTCTTTAATTGTATCACTCAATCACCATTATGTATGGAACAATCACCCTCATCTATTCAAGTTTATGTTTCATCCAAATCATTTGAGTTATGTATTGAGAATCTAAAACATACCCCCATGGATCATTTCTTGTCAATAATTAGTGGTTCTTTTATTGTCACAGTCGAGTATATTTTCCTGAGAAATAAAATTTTCACCTGCTATATTTCTAATTTATAACCCATAAAGAATGTAATCTTATAAATAATTTACATTTCAAATATTTTCTTTATTTGATAAGAAAAACCTTCACATTACTTCACTTTATTTATTATAAAAATAATTTTATTAATATATACAATCATAAAAAGTGAGTTTTCTTCATATCCCTTAACATATAAGTTAGAATCCACTTTTCAATTTCTAAATTCCATGTCACTTAGGATATTTTATAACTTGAAATACCATGCTCATGAGGCTTGTTTCATGCCATATAAGGACTTATTTAATTTATAAACATAAGAAATATCACCATCAAGATAAAATCATTCTAGTTGTTCTATATAATCCTTCTCTTAAATAAACCTATTATAGAAAGTGGATTTTACATCCATATAAAAACATATAATTATACTTGACACAAATTGAAATAAATATATTGATAGTTTCATGCCTTTAAAATAGGGAAAATTTATTATAAAAATCAATACCATCATTTTGAGAGTATCCTTTTCATACAATATGTGCATTATTCTATTATACTACACCTTTCTACTCCTTATTTCTCAAATAACAAGTCTTAGGAACTTTTGAAATTTGTAAAAGGTTACGATTTTTCTTTTTTCTCTTTATAATAGTTGTGTCAGCATTTAGTATCTTAATAACATATCCATAATTTCAAAAGACCACCTCATTTACACTATTTTAATGTTAGGATACATTCACAAGATTGTTTTTAAGCCCATTGACTAAGATTTCGTCACTAGATTTAAACTAATTTTCACTAATTTGAAAACATCTAGTTCCTTTAACATTTAGGTATCCATAATTATTTAAGGTAACATATCAACTATTATACCATTTGATTTCATTCAGTAATTATTTTGTTACTTTTCATATAAGATGAGTAACCACTATCCAGAATCCATGTTTTTTATTCATTTTCTACTTTGTAGGAAATCTCAACCATCATGGGATTCACCTAGTTACTCCACTTCTATAAATATTTATAGTTATCATCTTACATCACTCATTAAAGAATCAACATAATACATTTGTTTTCAATGTAATTAGGATGATCACACCTACCACATGTCTCCATAAGAGAATAAAATTAATTTTAAAGCATAACCTTTTATTTTAGATGTCACCTTTACTATAATTTTCTTTCTTTATTAGGTATCCAGCATAAATATCAAACTTTCCTAAATTGTGGGAGTGATGAATTATGCTATCAAACAAAATATTTGTGGTCATAAACTCCAAAACAGCAACATATTCTATCAATTCATAATCTTCTTGGGTGAAAAAAGTATTCTACAAAATTTTAGGTATGAGTCATTTTTTATTATAAATTTGATAATTTTACAAAAAATATTTTAGTAATTATCTTTATTTATAATGGTCTTTTGGTTTGACTTATCCAAATCTTATTCCTTTTTCTTCAACACCTCATTGCTTTTTCTTTTTTCAACTCCTCTACATGGAATTGAAATGTATGTATCTCTTTTATTTGGTGTAGTAATTACCTTAATTTCTTTATTACCTTTATTTCAACTATTTATTCATAATATTGGATATATAAGATAATATAATGAGGAATTAATGGATAATACATAGGTTTTTTTGGAGAAATAACCTCCTCGGTAGTTTTTTAGCATTATCTAATTTCGTTGATTGAATTTTGAAAACCACCTGAAATTTATCTTAGGATTTTTCTACAAAATATAATTTGTCTTAAAAAGTATTGACTCCTAATTTTTATCAAGAATATTTTTTTTGTAGTAATTTCCAATCTTTGGGTGTAATATTTAAGAATTTCATTGAGATCACTTAGCTTCCTGTAATATTTTTCTTCAATTTCAACAACCTTCTGGATGTTTTATTTTACACGAGACTTCTTTAAATAGTTTTTATCTTTTTTTAATGTCGACTTTTCTTTTTCAATATTCATGTTATCCTTTAAATATACCATGGGTTCTATAATTAACTAGAACTCTTTAGTTGTTTCTTCTTTACTTCTATCATCATCACTTGATTATTCTTCACCAAAAGCATCTTTAGGTAGTATTTATTTATCCATAAATATTGTATGCTATTAAACCCTTAATTATACATATTTAGCTAACTCTCTTCATCATTGGATGAATCATCATGTTTATAGAGAAATTTTCCCTTCTTAGAAACATTGTCCTTGGCCTTTCCATTTAAAAACTTCACTCAATGAAGAGTTCTTGATGCCTTATTCCTCCTAGATGGTCATTTAGGTTGATCATTTTCCTCAATATATTCATGATTACTAGGGTAATTGGATAAAAAATTACCAATATTACCATAATTAAAGCACTTAAATGGTATATTACATTAATAATTACTAATGGATATACATTAAAAATTAAGAATCATATTATATTGATTATCCTTATCATGAACCATGGAATTCATAGAATCTATATCATAGGATATGATCTGGTTATATCATTAAATTATTATAAGTAATATAATTCTTATATCATATTGTAGGGTTTGGCTCATGGTATCAGATATTAGGTGTATAAAATTGTCATGCCTTCCAAATAGTTTTCTTTCAGTACCTATTATTTGATATGGATTGTTAATGGATTATAAAATAATATATGATCATTGTAGTGTTCAAATGATCATATATTAAAAAAACAAGAATACATTATGTAACATATGGAAGTTTCCAAACACTTTCATTCAATGTTTAGACTCTTCCATTAATTGAGGTAGAACTATAAATGTTTATGACCCATCTTAGTTGTAAGGTGGTTGGTATGAAATAAAAATCTAAATATGAATCTCTTTATTCATTCCATATTTTCTATCTATCTTTTTGATGAATGAGATAGCATGCCTGATTAGCCGCTGAAATTGGCTAATATTAATTGTCAATATCTTAATAATAATGTGTTCCAAAGTCCATAAACATAATTTTTAGTGCATTATAGAAATTGAACATCATTTCTCATCTTAAATGCAATTCAAGTTTAAAATGTAAATTTGGTCCCAATCAATCATCTGTTTGTCGACAACATTATATTCATTTTCTGAATTTTATATTTTGGTATATTATTGATCAATTTGTTTGGAATATTTTTCCTTTTAGAATCAATGGATGAATCCCAATAGAAGATGGAGATTTTTGGGGATGAATGCAGAACTTTTCTAGAGAAAGCATAATGGGCCTAAGGCCCATCAAACAAAAGTGGGGCCCACAAATCAATCCCAATGATCAAATTTTAAATGAAGAAATATAAAAATATGGGGATAATTTTATTGAACTATGGTCGGATCTAATTTTGAAGTTTTCATGATGATAAAGGGATCTGATGTTGAGATTTAAATGGTGGGCCCGACATGAATGCACATAAAGTCTTCCCACCATTTCGACCATAACTTCAAAACCGTTGTGCCAACTTTTCTGAAAATTATACAGATAATAGAGGACAGATGGAAGAACATATTTTTATTCTACAACCCCTCATGATTCGGCATTCTTCAATTCTAAATTCACATGTCAAAATGGTGGACGAATCTGGACGAAATTTCTAGGTCAACTTCGAAATGTCAAAATCCATTAATTTTCTCACCCTCCTTTTGACTCTATAAATTAATGGGGATGGAATTTATTATGGTGGGGTGTATATAAGGCTCATAATATGCCTATATAAGGATCTGGTGGTGATGTTAATTATCATCTAATATTTTTCTTTCAATTGATGTTTTTCTTTCTTCCATTGTATTTTTCTTTGAATTGTAATTTCCTGCTTCCGTTTTTTAATAACATCGTCAATTTTTCTAATGTAAGTTTTTCTTTCACGTTAAATATCTTAATAAAATTTCTTCTTATTATTCAATTTTTATTTTCCTTTTTTTCATAGGTTGATACCGTTGAATCAAGGTGCAAATTTATTCACACCAACACTTGTGAATTTCTCACACAATGGTGGAGTGTTCATTTTTCAATGTTTTTCTTCTTCTTCATCAATTCCACTTCTTTAAGTAAACTAACCACTTCCATTGATATAATAGAATTAATGGAGGGATAAACTTTTATGGGTTGATCTGAGGGAGTCGCATGGGGTGAATTGAATGTTATTTTATGTTCTTAAATTCTTAAGTTTTTTTTGCATTTTAAGAGTTCATTTCTTTGATTTATCTTCTTTGTTTTCACCGACTTTAACGAAAACACATTTTGAGTTCTAGTACGATCCAATTATTTGGAGTGCTCAGTTAATTGAACCTACAAGTGAATTGGTGATATTCTTTGAAATTGTGTATGAATTAAATTGGAGAATGATATTGAGGAATTATTTTATTTAATGGATACCTCTTGAACCGATGAATAGAAAATACAACAAAAAACAAAAACATCCAATCAAGCACTAGAGACAACCTAGGATCGACTCACCTTAATTAATCATTTTAATTCAAGTAATTTTGTTTATTTTGTTCTTTAAATCAAATCAAAATTTTCTTTAAATCAATCAACACCATAGTTGGCCACCTTATAGCCAATATCGCATCCATTCTTAGTGTCTCAAGGTTTCTTCTTCATTCCCTATAGATTCGATCCCTACTTGTACTTCAATGACCACTTTTACCAATAGGGTAAATTTGGGTGCAACCAAATTTTGGAGATGTTTATGGGGACCCAAGTAACTACCTTATACACTCATCTTCTTTTCTCACCCCAAATTCTCTATCCTCACCCTAATTTCTTCTCTCTATTCCCTTTTCTATATCTGAGTGTCCAATGAATCCCAAAACCAATTTTCAATCATCTCCAATGGATTATCTTCAACAATACCCATTAATATACCAAGTATATAATCAACTGGAAAATCAATATTTGGAATCTACTCACATAGGGAATTTCATTGACCAATCCTTGATTGAATACACCACACCAGATGAGATGTACAATCAATGGGATTCTGATTGTTTAAAGGATCAATTTTCATACCTCCAGAGGATTATTGAATAGATCAAATGTAATGTAGTTCATGATGTCCAAACATCTATCAATCCTATTCTTGAAAAAATTATTCAACATTTGTGTGAAAAAATGTGTAAAATGAATTTAGACGTTTCATCACTGAGATTAGAAGTAAAAAAACATTAATAATTTTGAGGAACCCGTTCCCACTCAGGATTTTCTTTTCCTCATCACTGATAGAAGAATCTTTTATCCCAAAAAATATTCATGAATTAAAAAAAACTTACCTTTGGATATGGGATAACTTAATAAGATCAAAAAAATGTTGAAGGGTCTTTAAATCAAGAGGAAATTGATTTTTTGGACTCAGAGGAGGAAAATTTGGCATCATGGATTGAGTTTCCTGAATACAACTCCATTGATAAATTTTATAAAGTACCATTAATCGAACCATTAGGAGATATCAAAAACAATGAGTCTATACCCATTCTTGATATTTAAATGGACAATTTTGGAGATGAATCATATTTTCAAAAGAAACCAATTCTTTCAAAATGTTTTTTAGAGGAAACAAATTTGGATTCAAATTTCCATTCTTCTTTGGAAAAAATCACTGAAACTGAACTCAATGTTATAATCCTTCCTTCCCTAATCAAGAATACCTACATTTATGATAACCTAGACCATTCAATTGTAATCTATTTTCATCAAGAATATCACAAAGAAGGAATGAACCTTGAAATCTTAGGAAATACTCTAGATGGAACTCAATCAACCATTATTGAAATTCCTTGGACTTTCACACTCATTGATAAACATGGTATTTTACATGACAGAAATTTTAAACAAATAATCAATCTCAATCTTGTTGAAGTGGAGAAAATGGGTTCATTAAAATGTTGAAAGTTGGAATTGGATAAGTTGGGGGGTACAAGTCAAACTAACAACATTAAACAAAAGCGCTGCATGGTAGGCAACCCATGGTTTTCATGTTTCCAATCATTGTGAATCATATTTATTTATTCTTTATTTTTCATATAATAAATTACCATAGACTGTTGATCTGTTCTTCTTTTATGAGTAAGGATGGGTATGAAAGGGGAGTGCCATATTAATCTATGTCACGTGGTGTGATCCCTGAGTAATACCTTACCCAAAAATTTAAATAGAAGACAATTTATCATCAATTTATTTTTTCTTATTTTATAGGTTAAGAAAAATTAAAAGTACATGTTTTAGGTCATGTGGAAAATCCCATCACAACCATCCAAGCCATTGAGACTCGAATCCAGGATTTAAGGGAGACGATGGCACACCAATTAATCATCAACCACTAGGTGAATTCATTCTATTATTATTATTTTAAATATCCTCTTTAAACAACTCTCCCATACCCCCTTCTTAGTTTTCTTTAAACACTGGGGACAGTTTTATTCTATGTTGGGGGGAGATGAAATAAAAAATGATTTTTTTTAATAAGAACATGCATGGAAAGAAAAATTCCATTAACCTTGAACATGATAACACACATTGAAAACTACTAAATTGGATATCAAATAATTTTTCATGCCTTGATTCTAATTTTAATGCAAGTTTAAGTCCCTGATCATAGTTTTTTGGAAAGTGCAGTTGTCCGATGTGATTTTTCAAAGTTTACATTTTCATCCTTTTAATAAAAATGTCACAATGCATGCCTACTAGATCTTGGGTGTAAATTTGAGTTCTTGGGTCCCTTTCATTATAGCATAGGGTTTTAGGGTCACTTTTAGTTTAATTTGAGTATAAAAAAACAAAAAAACAAGAAAAATTGAATCAAAATAATGACCACATAGAGCAATGTTTTGTCCAAATGCATGGCGCTCGGAAATTGGGGATCATGAATCCATAGTTTTTTCCCAGAGTTAGGCTTTATATCTCTATTGTAGAGCATGTAATTGACAATATGTGTGGCGTCCGGTACTTGGGGATCATGACTCCATAGTTGTCTTGCCCAGAGTAAGTCTTTTCGTATCTATTGTGGTTAAAAAAATTATATACTCATATTAAGGTTTAATGTGATTCCCACCTAGCACTTCCATTTTTTCTCCTTGGACAATAAAATGGGCCCCATATCTTTTGTGATGCACAACAATTTATCATGCTTAATTTAAATTGGATGAAATGTAGTGATGAATTTGAACAAAGGAATGGGCTTGGGCTTGGGATATGCTTATAGAACTAGATTGTTTTAAATTATTTTGATGGGTTTCATAATTTTTTTTGTATGACGTATTTGGGTGAGCAATGTGTATTAAAATGTTTTTAGAAAAGGGGATTCGAATTTCATATTTGTAATATATTTTTCTCGGGACTAGAAAAATTGAAGTTGGGGGGCGTGATTAGCTACTGAAATTGGATAATACTCATTGTCAATATCTTAATAATAATATGTTACAAAGTCCATAAACATCATTTTTAGTGCATTATAGAAATTGAACTTCATTTCTCAACTTAAATGCAATTCAAGTTTAAAATAAAAATTTGGGCCCAATCATTCATCTGTTTGTGGAAAACATTATATTCATTTTCTGAATTTGATATTTTGTTATATGATTGACCAATTTTTTGGAACATTTTTTCTTTTTGGATATATGGATGAATCCCAATGGAAGATAGAGATTTTTGGGGATGAATGCAGAACTTTTCTGGACAAAGCATAATGGGCCTAAGGCCCATCAAACAAAAGTGGGGCCCACACACCAATCCCAATGAAGCTCAAATTTTTACTAAAGAAAGATTAAAATATGGGGATCATTTTATAAAACACTTTTTGGAGATAATTCTGAAGTTTTTATGATGATAAAAGGATCTAAAGTTGTGATTTAAATGGTGGGCCTGATATGAATGCACATAAAGTCGTCCCACCATTTCGACCATAACTTCCAAAAGACTACGCCAAATTTTCCAAAAAAAATTCAGCTAATATAGGACAAATATAAGAGAATATATTTCTACTACAAACCCTCAGGATTTTGAATCCTTAAATTCCAAATTCACACGTCAAAATGGTCGATGAATTTGGACGAAATTTTGGGGTCAACTTCAAAACGTCAAATTCCCTTAATTTTCTCACCCTCCTTTTGACTCTCTAAATTAATGGGGATGGAATTTATTATGGTGGGGTGTCTCTAAGGATCCTAATATTCCAATATAAGGAGATTGTGGTGAAGGTAATTATCATCTAATATTTTTCTTTCAATTGAAATTTTTCTTTCTTCTATTGTATTTTTCTTTCAATTGTAATTTCCTGCTTTCGTTTTTAATAGCATCATCAATTTGTCTAATGTAAGTTTTTTCTTTCAAGTTAAATATCTTAATAAAATTTCTTCTTATTCTTCACTTTTTATTTTCCTTTTTTTCACATGTTGATACCATTGAATCAAGGTGTGAATTTATTCACACCAACGCTTGTGAATTTCTCACACAACGATGGAGTGTTCAATTTTTAATGTTTATTTTATTCTTCATCAATCCCACTTATTTAAGTCAAATACCCACTTCCATTGACATAATATCATTAATGGATAGCTAACCTTTTATGGGTTAATCCAAGGGAGTCACATGGGGTGAATTGAATGTTATTTTATGTTCTTAAATTCTTAAATGTGTTCTTCATTTTAGGAGTTCCTTTATTTTATTTATCTTCTTTGTTTCCACCGACTTTAACGAAAACACATTTTGAGTGCTAGTATGATCCAATTCCTTGGAGTGCTCATTTAATTGACCCTATAATTGAATTGGTTATTAGCCTTGAAATTGTTTATGGATTAAATCATAGAATGATATTGAGGAATTATTTCATTTAATGGATACATCTTGAACCGATGAATAGAAAATACAAAAAAACAAATACATCCAATCAAGCACTAGAGGAAACCTAGGATCGATTCAACTTAATTAATCATTTTAATTCAATTAATTTTTTTTATTTTTTTCTTTAAATCAAATCACAATTTTCTTCAAATCAATCAAAACCATAGTGGGACACTTTATTGCCAATCTCACATCTAATCTTAGTGTCTCAAGGTTTCTTCTTCAGTCCATGTGGATTCGGTCCCTACTTGTACCTTAGACACTCATCTTCTTTTCTCACCCCAAATTCTTTATCCTCACCCTAATTTCTCTTCTCTATTCTCCTTTCTATATCAGAGTGTCCAATGAATCCCAAAACCAATTTTCAATCAACTCGAATGGATTATCTTCAACAATACCCATTAATAGACCAATACTATAATCAAATAGAAAATCAATATTTGTAATCTCCTCACATAGGGAACTTCATTGACCAATCCTTGATTAAATACACCACACTATATGAGATGTACAATCAATGGGATGCTGATTGTTTAAAGGATCAATTTCCATACCTCTCTAGGATGATTGAAGAGATTAAACATAATGAAGTTCATGATGTCCAAACATCTATCAATCCTAATACAGAAAAAATTCTTCAACATTTGTGTGAAAAAATAGTTAAAATGAATTCAGAAGTATCATCACTGATATTAGAAGTACAAAACATTAAGAATTTTTAGGAACCTGTTCCCACTCAAGATGTCCTTTCCTCATCACTGATAGAAGAATATTTTATCCCAAAAACCATTCTTGAATTTTAAAAAAACTAACCTTTGGATATGGGATAACTGAAGAAGATCAAAAAAATGTTGAAGGGTCTTTAAATCGAGAGGAAATTGATTTTTTGGACTCAAAAGAGGAAATTTTGACATCATGGATTGAGTTTCCTGAATATAACTCCATTGATAAATTTTCTAAAGTACCATTAATCAAACCATTACGAGAGGTCACAAACAATGAGTCCATACCCATTCCTGGTATTCAATTGGAAAATTTTGGAGATGAATCATATTTTCAAAAGGAACCAATTCTTTCAAAAAAAAATTGAAGAGGAAACAAATTTGGATTCAAATTTCCCTTCATCATTGGGAAAAATCAATGAAACTAAACTCAACGTTATAGTCCTTTCTTCCCTACTCAAGAATCCCAACATTTATGATAACCTAGACCATTCAATTATCATCCATTTTTCTCAAGAATCTCACAAAGTAGGAATGAACCTTGAAATATTAGGAAATACTCTAGATGGAACTCAATCAACCATTATTGAAATTCCTTGGACTCTCACACTCATTGATAAACATGGGATTTCACATGACAGGAATTTTAAACAAATAATCAATATCAATCTTGTTAAAGTGGAGAAAAATGGGTTCCTTAAAATGTTGAAAGTTGGAATTGGATAAGTTGGGGGTTACAAGTCGAGCTAATGACATTAAGAAAAAGCGATGCATGGGAGGTAACCCATGGTTTTCATGTTTCCAATCATTGTAAATCATCTTTATTTATTTTTTATTTTTCATATAATAAATTACCATAGAGTATTGACCTATTCTTCTTTTATGAGTAAGGATGGGTATGAAAGGGGAGTGCCATATTCATCCATGTCACGTGGTGTGATCCTTGAGTAATACCTTACCCAGAAATTTAAAAAGAAGACAATGTATCATCAGTTTATTTTGTTTTATTTTATAGGTTAAAAAAAATAAAAGGACATGTTGTAGGTCGTGTGGAAAAGCCCATCATAGCCATCCAATCCATTGAGACTCGAATCCAGGATTGAAGGGAGAATGTGGCATGCACTTTCATCATCAACCACTAGGTGAATTCATTCCTTTATTATCATTTTAAATTTCCTCTTTGAAAAACTCTCTCATACACCCTTCTAAGTTTTATTTAAACCCTGGGAACAGTGTTATTCTATTTTGGGGGGAGATGAAATAAAAAATGTTTTTTTTTAAATAACATGGACGGAAAGAAAAAATCCATTAACCTTGAACATTATAACACACATTACAAACTCTGAAATTGGATATCAAATAATTTTTCATGCCTTGATTCTGATTTTAATGAATGTTTAAGTCCATGAGAATAGTTTTTGGAAAGTTGGGTTATCCGATGTGATTTATCAAAGTTTACATTTTCATCATCTTAATAAAAATTCCACAATGCATGTCTACTAGATCTTGGGTGTAAATTTGAGTTCTTGGGTCCCATTCATTATAGTATAGGGTTCTGGGGGTCACTTTTAGTTTAATTTGAGTATCCAAAAAAACAAAAATACAAAAATAAAAAAAAATTGAAAAAAAATAATGACCACATAGAGCAATGTTTTTTCCAAATGTGTGGCATCCAGTACTTGAGGATTGTGACTTCATAGTTTTCTTTCCCAGAGTTAGGCTTTATATCTATATTGTAGAGCATGGAATTGAAAATATGTGTGGCGTGTGGCACTTGGGGATCGTGACTCCATATTTGTCTTGCCTAGAGTTAGTATTTTCATATCTATTGTAGTTAAAAAAATTAGATACTCATCTTAAGTTTTAATATGATTCCCACCTAGCGCTTCCATTTTTTCCCTTGAATAATAAAATGGGCCCCATATCTTTTGTGATGCACAACAATTTATCATGCTTAATTGAAATTGGATGAAATGTGGCAACGAATTTGAACAAAGGAATGTTCTTGGGCTTGGGATATGCTTATGGACCTAGATTGTTTTAAATTATTTTTATGGGTTTCATAATTTTTTTGGTATTAGGTCTTTGGGTGATCAATGTGTATTAAAATGTTTTTGGAAAAGGGGATTCAAATTTCATATTTGTAATATATTTTGCTCAGGACTAGAAAAACTCAAGTTGGGGGCATGATTAGCCCTTAAAATTGGCTAATATTCATTGTTAATATCTTAATAATAATGTGTTTCAAAGTCCATAAACATCATTTATAGTGCATTATAGAAATTGAACTTCATTTCTCATCTTAAATGCAATTAAAGTTTAAAATAAAAATATGGCCCAAATCATTCATCTATTTGTGGAAAATATTATATTCATTTTCTGAATTTTATATTTTGGTATATGATTGATCAATTTGTTTGGAAACTTTTTTCTTTTAGGATCGATGGATGAATCTCAATGGAAGATGGAGGTTTTTGGGGATGAATGCAGAACTTTTCTGGAGAAAGCATAATGGGCCTAAGGCCCATCAAACAAAAGTGGGTCCCACACAACAATCCCAATGAAGCTCAAATTTTTACTGAAGAAAGATTAAAATATGGGAATCGTTTTATTCAACACTGGTCGGAGATAATTATGAATTTTTCATGATGATAAAGGGATCTAAAGTTGAGATTTAAATGGTGGGCCCAATATGAATGCACATAAAGTCATCCCACCATTTCGACCATAACATCCAAACGGTTATGCCAAATTTTCTGAAATATTTACAACTAATATAGGAAATATGGACGATAATATTTTTCTTTTATGACCCCTCAGGATTCGGCCTCCTTTAAATCCAAATTCACACGTCAAAATGGTTGAAGAATCTGAACGAAATTTCTGGGTCAACTTTGAAACGTCAAAATCCCTTAATTTTCTCACCCTTCTTTTGACTCTCTAAATTAATGGGGATGGAATTTATTGTGGTGGGGTGTCTCTAAGGCTCATAATATGCCTATATTAGGATCTTGTGGTGAAGTGAATTATCATCTAATATTTTTCTTTCAATTGATGTTTTTATTTCTTCAACTGTATTTTTCTTTCAATTGTAATTTCCCGCTTTCATTTTTTAATAGCATTGTCAATTTGTCTAATGTAAGTTTTTATTTCATGTTAAATATATTAATAAAATTTCTTCTTATTCTTCACTTTTTATTTTCCTTTTTTTCACATGTTGATACCGTTGAATCAAGGTGTGAATTTATTCACACCAACACTTGTGAATTTCTCACACAACGGTGGAGTGTTAATTTTTCAATGTTTTTTTCTTCTTCGTCAATACCACTTCTTTAAGTCAACTATCCGCATTCATTTATATAATAGCATTAATGGAGGTCTAACCTTTTATGGGTTGATCTGAGGGAGTCTCATGGGGTGAATTGAATGTTATTTTATGTTCTTAAATTCTTAAATTTGTTCTTCATTTTAAGAGTTCATTTCTTTGATTTATCTTATTTGTTTTCACTGACTTTAACGAAAACACATTTTGAGTGCTAGTACAATCCAATTCCTTGGAGTGATCATTTAATTATAAGTTAATTGGTGATTAGCCTTGAAATTTTGTATGGATTAAATCGGAGAATGATATTGAGGAAAAATTTCATTTAATGGATACCTCTTGAACCGATGAATAGAAAATCCAACAAAAAACAAATACATCTAATCAAGAACTAGAGACAACCTAGGATATACTCACCTTAATTAATCATTTTAATTCAAGTAATTTTCTTATTTTGTTCTTTAAATAAAATCAAAATTTTCTTCAAATCAATCAACACCGTAGTTGGACACTTTATATCGAATATCACATCCTATCTTAGTGTATCAAGGTTTCTTCTTCAGTCCCTATGGATTCGATCCCTATTTGTAATTCAATGACCGCTTTTACCAGTAGGGTAAATTTGGGTGCAACCAAATTTGGTCACCGTTTCCGAGGACCCAAGTAAGTACCTTAGACACTCATCTTCTTTTCTCACCCCAAATTCTCTATCATCACCCTAATTTCTCTTCTCTATTACCCTTTCTGTATCTGAGTGTCCAATGAATCCCAAAACCAATTTTCAATCAACTCCAATGGATTATCTTCAACAATACCCATTAATAGACCAAGGCTATAATGAACTGGAAAATAAATATTTGGAATCTCCTCACATAGGGAATTTCATTGACCAATCATTGATTGAATACACCACACCAGATGAGATGTACAATCAATGGGATGCTGATTTTTTAAAGGATCAATTTCCATACCTCTCGAGGATGATTGAAGAGATAAAACATAATGAAGTTCATAATGTCCAAACATCTATAAATACTAATCCTGAAATTTTTTTCAACATTTGTGTGAAAAAATGGTTAAAATGAATTCAGAAGTTTCATCACTGAGATTAAAAGTACAAAGAATTAATAATTTTGAGGAACTCGTTCCCACTCAGGATGTCCTTTCCTCATCACTGATAGAAGAATATTTTATCCCAAAAACCATTCATGAATTTAAAAAAAAAACTAACCTTTGGATATGAGATAACTGAATAAGATCAAAAAAATGTTGAAGGGTCTTTAAATCAGGAGGAAATTGATTTTTGGGACTCAAAAGCGGAAAATTTGACATCATGGATTGAGTTTTTTGAATATAACTCCATTGATAAATTTTCTGAAGTACCATTAATCGAACCATTAGGAGAGATCACAAACAATGAGTCCATACCCATTCCTGATATTCAACTAGAAAATTTTGGAGATGAATCATATTTTCAAAAGGAACCAATTCTTTCAAAATGTTTTGTAGAGGAAAAAAATTCGGATTCAAATTTACATTCTTCTTTGGGAAAATCAATGAAACTGAACTCAACGTTATAATCCTTCCTTCCTTTCTCAAGAATCCCTCTATTTATGATAACCTAGATCATTCAATTATCATCCATTTTCATCAAGAATCTCAAAAGGTAGGAATGAACCTTGAAATCTTAGGAAATACTCTAGATGGAACTCAATCAACCATTATTGAAATTCCTTGGACTTTCACACTTATTGATAAACATGGGATTTCACATGATAGAAATTTTAAACAAATAATCAATCTCAATCTTATTGAAGTGGAGAAAAATGGGTTCATTAAAATGTTGAAAGTTGGAATTGGATAATTTTGGGGGTACAAGTCGAGCTAATGACATTAAACAAAAGCGTTGTATGGGAGGAAACCCATGGTTTTCATGTTTCCAATCATTGTGAATCATATTTGTTTATTTTTTATTTTTCATATGATAAATTACCATAGACTGTTGACCTGTTCTTATTTTATGAGTAAGGATGGGTATGAAAGGGGAGCTCCATATTCATCTGTGTCACGTGGTGTGATCCCTGAGTAATACCATACCCAGAAATTTAAAAAGAAGACGATGTATCATCAGTTTATTTTGTTTTATTTTATAGGTTAAAAAAATTAAAAGGACATGTCATAGGTCGTGTGGAAAAGCCCATCACAACCATCCAAGCCATTGAGACTCGAATCCAGGATTGAAGGGAGATTATGGCACGCACTTTCATCATCAACCACCAAGTGAATTTATTCCATTATTATCATTTTAAATTTCCTATTTGAACAACTCTCCCATACCCCCTTCTAAGTTTTCTTTAAACACTAGGGAAGGTGTTATTCTATGTTAGGGGGAGATGAAATAAAAAACGATTTTTTTTAATATGAAAATGCATGTAAAGAAAAATTCCATTAACCTAGAACATGATAACAAACATTGAAAACTCTGAAATTGGATATCAAATAATTTTTCATGCCTTGATTTCAATTTTAATGAAATTTTAAGTCCATGAGCATAGTTGTTGGAAAGTGTGGTTGTCCGATGTGATTTTTCAAAGTTTACATTTTCATCATCTTAATAAAAATGCCACAATTCAGGTCTACTAGATCTTGGGTGTAAATTTGAGTTCTTGGGTCCCTTTCATTATAGCATAGGGTTCTAGGGTCACTTTTAGTTTAATTTGAGTATCCAAAAAAACAAAAAGACAAAAAAAATTGAAAAAAAAAATAATGACCACATAGAGAAATGTTTTTTCCAAATGTGTGGCGTCCAGCACTTGGGGATCATGACTCCATAGTTTTCTTGCCCAGAGTTAGGCTTTATATCTCTATTGTAGAGAATGAAATTGAAAATATCTGTGGCATTCGGCACTTGGGGATTGTGACTCCATAGTTGTCTTGCCCAGAGTTAGTCTTTTCATATCTATTGTAGTTAAAAAAATTTATACTCATCTTAATGTTTAATGTGATTCCCACCTAGTGCTTCTATTTTTTCCCCTTGAACAATAAAATGGGCCCCATATCTTTTGTTATGCACAACACTTTATCATGCTTAATTGAAATTGGATGAAATGTGGTGATGAATTTGACCATAGAAATGGGCTTGGGCTTGCGATATGATTGTGGACCTATATTGTTTTAAATGATTTTGATGGGTTTCATTATTTTTTGGGTATGAGGTCTTTGTGTGATCAATGTGTATTAAAATGTTTTTGGAAAAGGAGATTTTAATTTCATATTTGTAAAATATTTTGCTCCGGACTAGAAAAACTCAAGTTGCGGGGCATGCTTAGCCGCTGAAATTGGATAATATTCATTGTCAATATCTTAATAATAATGTATTCCAAATTCCATAAACATCATTTTTAGTTCATTATAGAAATTGAACTTCATTTTCTCATCTTAAATGCAATTTGAGTTTAAAATTCAAATTTGGGCCTAATAATTCATTTGTTTGTGGACAACATTATATTCATTTTATAAATTTGTTATTTTCTTATATTATTGATCAAGTTTTTTGGAACATTTTATCTTTTAGGATAGATGGATGAATCCTAATGGAAGATGGAGATTTTTGGGGGATGAATGCAGCACTTTTCTGGAGAATCATAATGGGCCTAAGGCCCATCAAACAAAAGTGGGGCCCACACACCAATCCCAATGAAGCTAAAATTTTTAATGAAGAAAGATAAAAATATGAGTATCATTTTATTAAACTATGGTCGGAGCTAATTCTGATGTTTTCATGATGACAAATGGATCTGGAGTTGAGATTTAAATGGTGGGCCCGATATGAATGCACATAATATCGTCTCATTTTTTTGACCATAACTTCCAAATGGTTGTGCCAAATGTTCTGAAATTTTTATAGATAATATAGGACATACTGACTAGAATATTTCTCTGCTACAATTCCTCAGGATTCTTCCTTCTTCAATTCCAAATTCATACATTAAAATGGTGGATGAATATGGACGAAATTTCCGGGTCAACTTCAAAATGTCAAAATCCCTTAATTTTCTCACCCTCCTTTGGACTCTCTAAATTAATGGGGATGGAATTTACTATGGTGGGGTGTCTCTAAGGATCCTAATATGCCTATATACGGAGCTGGTGGTGAAGGGAATTGTCATCTAATATTTTTATTTCAATTGAAGTTTTTCTTTCTTCTATTGTATTTTTCTTTCAATTGTAATTTATCGCTTTCATTTTTTAATAGCATCGTCAATTTGTCTAATGTATGTTTTTATTTCACATTAAATATCTTAATAAAAGTTCTTCTTATTCTTCACTTTTTATTTTCCTTTTTTTCACATGTTGATACCGTTGAATCAAGGTGTGAATTTATTCACACCAACACTTTTCAATTTCTCACACAATGGTGGAGTGTTCATTTTTCAATGTTTTTTTATTCTTCATAAATCCCACTTATTTAAGTCAATTACCCGCTTCCATTGATATAATATCATTAATGTAGGGAAAACTTTTTATGTTTGGATCTGAGGGAGTCGCATGGGATGAATTGAATGTTATTTTTTGTTCTTAAATTCTTAAATTTGTTCTTCATTTTAAGAGTTCCTTTCTTTGATTTATCTTCTTTGTTTTCACCGACTTTAACGAAAACACATTTTGAGTGCTAGTACGATCCAATTCCTTGTAGTTCTCATTTAATTGACCCTATAAGTAAATTTTTGATTAGCCTTGAAATTGTGTATGGATTAAATCATATAATGATATTGAGGAATTATTTCATTTAATGGATACCTCTTGAACAGATGAATAGAAAATCCAACAAAAAACAAATACATCCAATCAAGCACTAGAGAAAACCTAGTATCGACTCACCTTAATTAATCATTTTAATTAAAGTAATTTTGCTTATTTTTTTCTTTAAATCAAATCAAAATTTTCTTCAAATCAATGGACACCATAGTTGGCCACTTTATAGCCAATCTTGGATCCAATATTAGTGTCTCAATGTTTCTTCTTTAGTCCCTGTGGATTTGATCCCTACTTGCACATCAATGACCTCCTTTACCGTTAGGGTAAATTTGGGTGCAACCAACACCTCTAGAGTTTTGTGGTATTCTCTTATAGAGTGTGATAATTCTAGTGGCAGGTCTTCTATCTATAGAGGAAAAGTCTTTTGGATTTTACTAAGTGATATTCATCAAATAGAATCCATCGAGATGGAGCTTTCTAGATATAATGTATACATATTTATATTTTTTATCCTTCATTTACATGTCAATATGATGATTATGGATCGGGAATTTTTTTATATTTCTTTCACTATTATAAGAATGGTATATTCTTACAAAACCCATAAGTGATATCAGATCCACCACCATCATTACATTAACATGTTTTCATAATAATTTTTTTGAAGAAAATGTATATTTTAATGTGCCTAAAGATATATCATAAGGTACGATATGACAAGGATAAGTATTAGCTATTTTATCACTCTATAAGTATTTAGAATTTAGGATATCATAATATAAAATCATGTTTTTTCTTAGTAATACAGTAAGGTAAGATGAATTTTAGTGTAGGATTCATCAAATTTGTTTTTATACTATGTTGTAAACTATTATAAGAGTTATCGTAGTCTATGAATAAAAAAATGGGTTTCATAAAATAAATTATTGAATTGTGATATATATATATATATGTTATATCACTAATTATGTTATAATACATATGATGAATTATTCTCTCTGATAATGTGTATCATAAAATATGATTGGAAACCCATGATAACACTTATCATAAGTGTTGAATGAATCACAACATATGATCAATATAATCTATCTTAAAATATGATATAAGACAAAATATTAAAAAATTAATATTTTTTATAAAAATGATTATAGTTTATAAATATTTAATAAATTAAAAGTATTAGGCATTATAAATGAAATATATTTATTTCTAAATAAGATATAAAAATTTTATATTGATATATCATTATTTTAAATTAAATAAAATGTTTAATTATTTATTACAATTTTAATATTCTTTTATATTAATTGATTATATAATAAAAAATTTATGTATGATTTCATATATATGATAAATTAATTCTTATAAATTATCATATTAGGCATAAATATAGAAATAAAACATTATATAATAAATATTTCCTGATATTTAATAGTTGTAAAATAATATTCATAGGGTGCATATGTAAATAGTGAGAATAAAATCAAAACCCCTTAGATACTAAGTGTGATATTCCTTCCAAATTAAACACATGTTAAGAATTTGATCATCTAACAGGGTATTTCATGTTAAAGTT
Source organism: Viscum album (assembly GCA_963277665.1). Taxonomy (NCBI): domain Eukaryota; kingdom Viridiplantae; phylum Streptophyta; class Magnoliopsida; order Santalales; family Viscaceae; genus Viscum; species Viscum album. The sequence continues at coordinate 122,125,414 of OY728133.1, read as the reverse complement.
GGGTGTTGGGGATTATTTTGGGTAAATAATGATAGGTATGGGTGACCCTAATAAAATTAGGTGCCCATATTAAACTTTGTGCTTTGAGTAACACTTAGTTGGGAAACCCAAATAGGATTATGATACTATAGAAATATAGATGAATTTTTCACATGATGAATTTTGGAAAAGGGTTTCCAACTCAACTATCCATGAGTCATATGTGATATCAATAGCATGATGTCCAACCTAAGTAGCTAAAAAAACTTGTTGAAATACAGATCTTAGCTCAATAAATGGATATGGTGCTTGGGGTATCCTTTTTAATGGAATTACTTTCATTATAATTACTTAATTAAAATATATAAAATATGATACTCACCTATAGATATATATTTGTTTTATATTATGGTGTTCATCAATATTATCATTTTTAAGGTTTCTTATATGTATAACCTATAATATAATTATTTATTGGTATCTAAGGTTGATAATTGTTCTCAAATAGAATCATTTTGAGAATTTGGATGTGAATGTTATAAAAATCAATCTTTCTAATTCTGACTCATAGGTATTGGGTATCATGTGTGCATCAAAAAATCATGTTGATAAACATAAACTTATAAATATGATAGAATTGATGAATGTTGAAGTAGATATATGCATTGGATATTGAAAAATAGTTCATTCACTAGAAGATAGAACTTATAATCTAATTATACCTAGTGAATTAGTTCTGAAATTAGAAAACTGTTACTAAGTTTTTATCATAAATAGAAATTTTATTTTTATTTATTGTTTAAACAGGATGGGTTTTCCATTATTTATTCAAAAAAAGAGTTATTATATATATTTGAATTAAATGATTTTATAGAATTAGAAATATGGTGAATGTTTTATAAATTATCGACATAGATAATCTAATCTATAACATTTAAAATAAGAAGGTCAAGGTTGATCTTAACACCAATTATCTTTGGAATTGTCTCATTGGAAATATAAATGAGAAACACATCTAAATAATCTATTAAGATAGATTATTCAATTCATTAGATTATGAATCATTTGATACTTGTGAGCCTTGTTTATTAGGAAAAATTATTGAATCTCTTTTTAGTGAAAATGGTGAGAGGGCCAGTGTATCATTGGATATTATATATATTGATGTATATGGTCCAATTTCTACTTAAGAAATTAGTGGTTATAGATTATTTGTAACTGTTAATAATGAATTAAGATGGTAAGGTTATGTGTTTCTTAGGATAAAAAAGTCTGAAATATTTGAAAATTTCACAGTGTTTCAGAATGAAGTGCAGAATCAACTAGGAGGATGTATTAAGATTATACAATTGGATTGGGGTGGTGAATACTTAAGATTAAAATTCAAGGATAATTTGAGAGGGTATGGAATTATTACACAACTAACACCTCTTGGAACACCATAGTGGAATGGTTAGTTTGAGAGGAGGAACCATAACTTCTTAAACATAGTTTTATAAATGATGATTCAATGAGATCTACCTATTTTCTTATGAAGGTATACTTTAGAAAATGTTGCATTTCAACTTAACTTTATTCCATCTAAAGCATTCATGAAGATACTATATGATATAATCTTAGGTAAAACATCCCAAATTTTCTTTTATGAGTATTTATAGTTATGAATCATATATACTATTTATATTACCTGATAAATTCAACCCTAAATCAAATAAATTCATATTTTTTATCCTAAGGAGATTATGGGGCATTATTTATATAGATTAACTGATAAAAAAGTGTTTCTGACCCAAACTAAAATATTTGTTGAGAAAGAATATATAAATCACGGTGTATGTGAAAGGAAAATTGAACTTGGATAATTTCACAACTAATAAATGTGATGTTAAACTGATATGGAAAGTTAATTAGTTGAATAAAGAGTTATGGAAGAAGAATTAACTCAAGTTACATAAGAAACTCAATTGTATGGTAGGATTTATCGAGGGAATAAAAGATAAGAATTTATTATGGAAAATGATGAAGAAGTTATGTTCATATATTATGAATATATTTCCTATCAAGAGGCCATAGTGAAAACTAATTCCACGAAATGGATAAATTTCATGAAAGCTGATACATATACACTAACCAAGTTTGGAACTTGGTGGATGCACCTAAATTAGTGAGACCCATGGGATGAATGTGGGTTTTTTATAATAAGACTAAATTGGATGGTAGAGTGTATATATATCAAGCATGATTGGTTTTAAATGGTTACAAATAAATTCATGATATTGACAATGAAGATACATCTTAACCGGTTGTGATGATAAAGTCTATTTGGATAATGAAATCCATAGTGGATCATTATGATTATGATAAATATAAAATGGATTTCAAAACCACTTTTTTTAATAGTAACTTAGTCAAGGATGTTTAGATGATAAAACCTGAATATTTTTAATTAAAAAATTTAAATGTTATGTTTTATATTTTACAATGGTCTATCTATGGATTGAGATAAGAATTTTAGAGTTAGAATTCATAGTTTGATGATGTAATCAAAGAGTTAGGTTTAATAAATAATAAATATGATTATTGAGTATACAAGTGGTTTATTGGGAGTTTTATTATATTTTTGATATTATATATGAATAATATAAGGCTCTGATCTAGAGTCTACTAGATTGGTTCCCCAGCTCGGTTCCCTACATGACCTCAGGCGTGCGTCCACATACGCCAGAGGCTTCCGACTAGTAGAGTAGGTTTATGGAGGTACTTTGGGGACAATATACCCACTATATCAAATTTTTAAATCATAAAACAAATAACTAAGAATTATACATATGTAAGTACATATAAAGAATAAATAAACTAAACATTCTATAATAAAAAATAATTTCTTCATACAGGCATTTAAGGATGATTGACCACTAGGTTGATCACTAATAAAAAGTAAATGATAAAAAGAACAAGAATATAAAATTTTTTATTCCACAAACTTTAGATATCACCTATAATATCCTAATCTCACTCAAAATTATCCATCTCAAACACATAAAATTGGTCCTCAACCCAATCTATAACTATAACTAAGTGAGATTATGCTCAGGTCCCTAAGTGTCATGGAGTCCCAAGTAGGGTGTGAGTATATAACTCAGTAGGGAATCACCGATGTGGTACCATAAAAAACTGGTGATAAAATGATATTTTCATGTGACATATTCATTTATAAACAATAAATAAACACTTAGAAACTAATAAATAAATAAACCATTATCGGTCCTTAGGTCAAATACATTGATCAATCATACCTTCTTAGATTAGTGTTGGGGTACCTTTGAGAACATCATGATATCATACCAACCACATAAATACTAGATCATATGGTGTACCCTAGAAAACCCAAATTCTTATGCTCAAATAGACAACAAGACTATATAAATGTCTCAACAACCAGATCTCAGGCATCTTGGCAATATCTATAAACTCTAAGTATAATTAATGGATTGAAACCAATTATTTGGAATTATGATCACTCACTAACTAAGGTCATACTCTATGTCACCATGCCAAATGGTCATATCCCATGAATCTGAGGCATATGAATCAAGAACATGTAATATCAATAAGCTCGACTATACAAATCCTCGGGATGACCTATGTATCTCATAATAATAATAGTGATCACAAAACCCAAGCCTTGATGGTTGGATCCTATACATTCTTGGAATCCTAGGAAATAATAAAATCTAGGGAATCCCATACAGACCTAATTTTGAATCCCAATGACTCTATAATTCTTATTTGGGTCAATAGTTGGATCCTAGTAATCATATCTAAGCATTCGTGATGACATCAACTCATAAATCACATCACACCAATATCACATAAGGCTGATGAGGAGGATATCAAGAAGAAACTATGGGAATCCACACATTACTATCACATCACATCAAATCCATAGTTTGGGTCTTAGTATGTATGTTTGGGTATCCATAACTACATCAAAATAAAAATATTAATGTAAAAAATCATTAGGTCCATTGGGTTAGATATCCTAAGAGGGGGGGTGAATCCGAGTATGATAGATTAAAACTACCACCCATGTTGATATTGTTTCACTTTTAAGAAAAACATTATTTTCTCTCTTTCCTATAGCAAAGTATAAATAGAGACTAAATCATACACAGGACACAGCTATTTTTACTTGGTTCACCCTCACTAGGCTACGTCCAAGGAGCATACACCGACAATGTGCCGATTTACCAAATCCACTAAAAGCGAACTGTTGTTTACAAAGTTCGGGCTAGATCACTTTTATGCCCAAGATCATTTCCTTTAAAAAATTTAGGGTTAGCTCATAGATTTCCCAAGGGTCACTCCCTATTTCTCTATCTTTGTCTCACTTCCGGTGGAGAGGATCACCTTCTTCCTCTACCTTTGCTCACTGCTCTGGAAAGGATCCACTCACAATTTATAGACCTATAGGTCTCTTCATTATCTCTAATGAAATATTCATCTTTAACTATTGATAGATGCTCTTTTGAAGTTTTACTTTCATCCACTGATGAATACAACTTTACCATGGATGTACCGGGCAATATTCAAACTTTTTGCGCAACCCTAGAATAACCGGCACGCTTCCCTAATACATGGTGCACTTATTAAAGACTAGCGTGCTTCTTCAAGCTTAGAACAAAAATGTCACCAAACTACTTGCACGAAACCCCCTTATTCAGCTCTGAACTTGGGAGACCCAAATGCTTTTACGCCCAAACCAATAATGGCGCTCAACTATCTACTAGCGGGAAACTTCTAAGTATCTTTATACTTGCGTGACCAAACCACCACTTACGCGACCGAACCACCTGTGCGACTAGAGATCTAATTTTCTCTAAGTGTTGAACTCCGTTCAAAATGAGAAGGGGTGGACCTCTATTTATAGTCATTTTGTACACCCTAAGTGTCGGTGAGCAAGACTTCTCTCGGCATGCAAGTCCAACCGCCCTTATCTCTATCTCCCTAGTCATTTGCGCGACCAAACCAAAACATGGGTTCCCCTCTTTCCTTTTCCATATTTTGATGTTCTGATATTGAAAAACATATGTTGCGCACGTTTCCAAGCATCCAAGAAATTGGCGTGCATATCCATTTTCCAAAAACACTTTTCCCCATTTTTCTATTTAGAGGCCTAAAAATTTGGCAAATAATGAAAAACAGTTCCACCTTGTATCTGCTCTTTTTATATCGACTCCATATTTTCCATTCCTTTTTCGAGGTTCTTTAATCAATCATGGATTGTTAACAACATCCATTGAACTCAACATGTCAATACGAAAACCCCATTTTTCAACAAATTTGTACTTCATGGTATGCTTTGTTAACAAACACAACACAGAGGCCCACTTTGTCAACAAACACAATCACCTCAAAAATGCTTCAATGATACCTTGAGGGATTTTTTCCTAATAAAAATAAAAGATAATTTTGGGTCGAATTCCCAAACCCATCACCATGACTCAAATATCATCAGGATAACATGTTTGGTAAAAGTTCAATAGTGACACCCATTACCATATCTATCCATGTTGATAAGAACCTACTCATGGCCATTATGACACTAGGGAACCTAATAGGGTCTCCTGGGTCACGTAAAGGTAAAAGAACCCCACTTGGGGTCCTCCTAGACAACACAAGTCAAGGGAACCCCACTTGGGGGTTTCTGGTCTCGATTAAGTCTTGGGTAATCACCCATCTCATGAAGGATTTCATGCTCCTTAGAAGTGTCAAAACATAGAACAACCTCATGGTATTATGGGTAATCCTGTTGGGATATGGTTTAAGGAGATGTATCATGGTAAATTTCATGTCCAAGGTCTTCTAAGTTAGATTTCTCACCTGAACCATTCATTTTATCCATGGTCTAAATGCCTTGGAAACCACATCTTAATGGAAATATAACTCACCCCATAATCAATCTCACCAACTCCATTACATCTGAAGCATCACAAGTTTCATATCATGGTCTACAATATTTTTCCAACTCAATTCATCCCATCCCCTATTAAAGGTGTTTATGACACCTAGATAAGGGCCCAAAAGTCCCAACTACATCACCTGGATCTAGGAACACCCCTAAAGGGTGTCCATATGTAAAGGGATATCCATTTTAATCATGGTCACGACCATCAATGACCAAGACCAACAAACCAATGCACAAGGCCAAAGTAGCCTTGGCACTTTATCCAATTCCTTAAAGCATAACATTTAAAATTAAACATTTAATTTAAAAAAAACAATTCAATTAATTAGTTAAATGGTTCAACACTCTTTATTTAATGAATAATCTTCACATGCATCATAAACAACATGAATTTATCCATAGGTAAAATATCAAGTACCACCTAACTCTTTTAAAGCTTTTCCCATTTTACTTCTATGGTTGATAGTTCTATTGAGGCCTCTATAAGCTTGTCCAGCCATCTCTATCCCCTAACACAAACCAACAATAAATAAAAAAATATAATTATAACTAGTTATGATGAATTATACTATTTATTTATTGAATTCATAACATTAAAAAACTCATTGGGCATCCAACAATCATTGGTTCTTCAAGAAAAGGAGTGTTGTCCATCCCTAACAAGCCCCAAAACCCAAATAGAGCCAAATAACCAACATATGGAACTAATTACATCATTAAATAAATTTATCTTTAATTAAAAACCAAATAAAAATACACATTATATCATACCTTTGATGAAATGATGAATGGAGAATAGTGGATATCATCTTGGCACATCCTCTCCCTAGGATACATGAAAGCCCTGTCAAAAACAGGCAATTTCACCATTCTCTATTAAACCCGCAATAAAATCCCTAAGACAATATAATTTTGAATCAGTATAAAGAGAGGAGAATATAGAGTAGAGGGTGGAGGACCTCATACCTTGATCCACCTTAGAAAATGTCAGAAAAAATGCCCCAAAATCAAGGGGTAAGAGGAGGAGAAGGGGGTTTAAACCCACCTACCATAAACACAACTGAAGGAGAGAAGGGGGGATAACCCCTCATAAAATTTGAAAGGTGGAAATCATAATTTCACCACATTCAAGTCCATAATCTAGCTGGTATATTCCCACCAGCTATTTGGTAGCCACCTACAATATGTGGCCGGTCTTGAATAGTCCAACGGCTAACTGGTACTGACAAAAACCAACAAGTATTTTTATCTGGATCCACTAGATAGCCAAAGTTTTACTGTATTCTTGATTTTATAAACCACACCATCCCATCTTGGGGACTTTTTAATCCCCTAGGATGAATCCTGAATTTCATACCTATTCCAAAAATCTTATTTCATGTATGGAAACTTCCAGAGATCGATTCTAAATCCAGGTTATCAAAATGACCCAACCAAAAAATTGGAAAATTCACATTTCCACAAGATTTTTCATGAATTTATGGACATAGGGTATTATAATATCCCCACCATAAAACCTTTCATCCTTTAAAATCCTCATCAAGCATTCTATCATTGGTTCTGACCAATATAAGTCACTGATTCTTAAAAAACTCATCATTTAATGCTATAAAATTCTAAATAATCACCCATAGATCAATTTCAAATCCATAGATATCCATTTACCATAACACAAGACACCACCTATAATCATAACCAAATTATTGAGGTGGTCCCTACCCGCACCCATATACCCCAAGTTGGTATCGCATTGATGCTTGATTCATCATTTTACTGATGTTTCTCCCCACTATATAGCTTACCTCATTACTTCTAATTATGTTCAATGGTTATCCCCACCATCAAAATTTCCTATAAAAAAAATTATTCCCTTCCACCAACTTTCTCTTCATGATTCCCAATAAAAATCACCTCAATGCATGGGAGAGCGTTGGTCAAAAATCAGAACTAACTCTCACTTTTAGTTTCCAATCTAAAATGGATGTTCCACTATCATCTAATAATTACATGAGAACAATATATTTCCCTTGAAAATACCCAGTAAATACTAGAAGAAAACCTTAATATATTAAATTATGCACTTGATGTGATTCCCAACTCACAACATCCAATTTTATAAAACACCACTAGTTGAACCTCCTATGGATGACCTATCTCAAATATTCTTAGCCCCAACTATTGATGTGTTTCTAAATTACCTGATCAAGATTCCATTGTCATCGAAGGAATCCTTTAACCATTAAAATAACCCATTGATGTTTGTACCCAAATTCAAATGAGACATTATGATGAGTTATTAAATGATCAAAACAAGTTTTTATGCTCTGTTATACCTCGAGCTCCAACATACCTCAAATCCAATCAAATTTGGATCATATCAATTTATCCAAAACCTAGGAATAACATTTTAACTCCATATAACATCATAATCAAAACCATAACTAACATTCATTGAGTAATTTAGGTATATTTGAGTCTCTATGCTCATAAAAATTAAAATTTTATAACAAATATCTATCCACTAGTCTCATTCACCCATGGCCCTTCAACATGAGAACCAATTTAAAACACTAAAAAATCAACCATCACACTCCCCGTAATTGGTGTGTATTTATCATTACACCACATAACCAAAATCTCAACCATCATGTCTCACAACCTGTACATAACTAAATATAATAGTCGGGCATAACAAAACTCACTCATACCTGAGAACCAATTTAAAACACTAAAAATCAACTAATCCTAGCTCATGGAAATTCCATCCTTGATAACCATTTAAAAAATCATAATGAGGGTCACCACCACCAATAGGATACTGGTGTACTCTCCACCATGTGCCTTACCTTATATCGCTCCCCAATAATCACCTCAAATGATTCCATTACCAAACATGTGCCATTCTTTATGATTTATGTTCACCCTTCACGTCAACCCTTGATGCTTCTGTTAATTCCTAACTCTAATCATCTGTGACACTGCACATAATCTCATCCTAGTGTCTCCTCTACCATGGAGAGACATTTCTCACTATCATAAAACCGTAGGCACACAATCCCTCAATCATATAATCAACCCTATCAGCTCTCAACATGAAAACATTTTTCATTGGTTTAAATTTCAATAATTTCCATGTTTAAAAACATGTTTTACCTCAATATCAGTTGAAAATGAAAGGGTTTATGCTCTAGTAAAACCCAAATGAATAGACCCAACTCACGATTTAGTGATTCACACATCATCATACCAGAGAGACACCATGCTCCATGACATGTTAGTTTTATTGAACCAGAGTTCTCTTGGAACTCCTCTTTAAAATCAGGCATTAAATCTATGCCAAACTTAACCACACTCTTAGCTTACATCTGAAACCATTCCATGCCACAACTGTATAACTACAATCTCTCCACACTATTAAAGTGTATCAAATTCAATAGGGTTAGGTACCCATAATTATTTCCTTCTCAAAGTCAATCTTGAAACAAAGAAGCTTCACTTCCCTCACAACCCAAAGCACTAGGACTCAAGGTTCTTTTCTCAAGAAATCCCAAGGAATATAATGTGCTTACCCCATATAATAGATAATGGATTCCATGAATCAATATCAAACATAAGTCATATAACCATGCCTCTTCACCTCCAAGGAACACAAGTTCCTAGGCTAACCCCTATCATAGGTTACCCTTACAAACATCACTAGAAACTAAATCATCAAAATGTTGAATCATGTCCACAGTGTCACTGAGACCTCCCACATAACCTAAAAACCATATCTCATACATTAATAACTCACAGGATGTCCTAAACACACTTTTTTCAACATCACATGATATCTCATGTGCCTAACCCCCCACTCCAGGGTCCCATGTACATAACTATCAGGAACCTCATTCCAAGTTATCAGCTTACTAGGGCATTTATTTTCACTAAGAATAAACATACATGACTTCCCCCTCAAGAATCATGATCTCATCATCCAAGGTATATATATATAATTATTCCATCAAAGATGATCCCTACTAAGGGAACCACAAACACTAGCTCATCTAAGTAGAATTTCATTCCAAGATATATGGTAAAATTTTATATGGGTTGTTACTAACACTTTAAATAACTAAACCAAAATAAAAAACACCCACTAAAGTACCATGTACCTTACCAACCTACTAGGTTCAATTCATGTTATACCCACTAAGTGGTTGTATCATCATTATCAATGAGCTTCTCATCGTAGATCCACATAACCTTCAATCAAAATGAAATATATATATATAGGTAGGTCCATGTGAGTATAATACCACCAAGAAATTATACATGAAAATTTCATATGAGTAATTGTTGAAATTTTAAACAACTGAACCTCATCGCTTTTAATAACCACATGCATATAGGCATATACATGTTATGTGAATCATGCATGCCTAATCATGGTGAATGAGATTCCTTTTGCCTATACAAACACGATTTAAATCCAAAATTGGTCTCTTGGTAACATCCCAAGAGAAGAAAAATAAACAAAAAATTATAAATCCAAACATATTTTGTGTCAAATGAGATGAAATAAATAAATCATAACATCATAAATCAAGAACATTACTCTCATCCCTTGCAACCTGGACTTCCAATAAAGACAAGTATTCAGGACGCACCAGTCTAATATCCATCAGAGGCCCCAACATATTCCTACATTTCCTAACTAATGTATCCCAAATAGTAATAGAAAAGAAAATAATATTTGATACCACTTTTAAATTCCTGGTCTGTAAGCCACTGATCTATGCTACAGCCTAGTTTTCCACATGACCTTAGGTGAAACTCCCCGTATGCCTGAGGCTACTAACTAGTAATAGGGCTCTATGGAGGTATCATGGGGAAAATATAACACCTATATTTGAGTGTGAAATCATAAAATAAATAACCAAGCATCAAACGTATAATAGTATATATAAATAATAAATAAACTGAACATGCTATAAAAAAATGGAATTTAGTAATATAGGTAGTCAATGATAATCTCCTACTAGAATGATAACATATAAAAAGTAAACAATGAAAATAACAAGACTATAAAATAGGTATTATGCATAACTCTAAGACTCTCCACCAATATTATGATCCCACCTGAGTTTCTACATATGAAAACCCTGTTTTTATTACACACTTAACATAATTTTTTACATAAAACCTTCACTTTATACAACATAGAAGATCGAGACATCTAGTGTATTTGGGTATTAGGAACATTAAAAAACAACTTAAAACATAAAATGTAACATCTTATTTAAAACTTACTTTACATGACCACTAAATTCCCTCATACTTAGCATTGCATGGGATAACTTGAGGACATGCATAAGAAAAAGGTGAGCAATAAATCCTAGTAAGGGAGTAAAAAAAGAATAACATGAAGATTACAATACATGTTAGTCAATAGGAATATCAATGGATTTAAAGAGAAACATAAACATAAAGTCATGATAAAACATGATAAAACATAACATTGAGATGTGGCAACGACACTTAACATGGAATTAGCATGAGCCAAGGTCATTGCACATGGAGCATGAGTAAACCCTCATTGCACATAAAGCATGAGTAAACACTAATTTAACATAAATTAGAATGATTAAACACTCATTTAACATGACTTATCATGATACTATACTTTACCCAATACATTAGAGTGCTATTAGGGCACACCCTTCATAATCATTTCATTTCATGCAAAAGTGTGCCACATGGATCATATAACATGGATACATAAAACACCATCATTTATTCCAAGATAAAGGAATGTTTAATTAATAAATGAAACTATATAATCAATAACTAAATTTCCATAAAGGTGAATACCCTTGTTAGTGAAATGGGCATGGTATTCACTACACAATGATTTTGGATTGGAAAATCGCGGTGTAATTTCAGAAGCATAACGGCATGACATAAGAATTCATAAAAATGGTTGATGAGAGAGAAAGGGGTGTCTCAACATATGTGCATGAAATGGAAAGTAATGGGGTCATATATATATATGTTTCCCAATATAAGTAATGGGATTTGGATTCATAATACAAAATAATTTCTTGAATGTAAATGAGGAGAGAGAAATTCCTTATGGAATTTTGGCATGGTAACAGGTGTACATGGAAGGAACCGATGAGAGAGAAAATGGTATATCATCATTAAAACATAAATATGACAGTATATGGGAGGTTATAAATCATACCCCAACATTTTATAATTGAAAATAAAATGTCATAACAATATTAAGAAACTTGGATAAAATGAGAAAGGAAGGCATCCCTTAATTTAAAGTGTGATCCCAAAAGCTTGGGAGAGGCTTGAGAGAGGCTTCTTGGGAGCTTGGGGAACCTTGGAAGGATTATAGAGAGAGGATATAATATTTTGGACAAAATTCAAATTATTTGAGTGAAGAGGAAGTGGGATATTGGGTGGGTTTATATAGGAAAGGAGATGGAATTCTTTATTATTTAGGTTTGGGACACCACACATTAAACTAATCAAAAAACGACAAACCAGTCGATGATTTTTTGCCATGGTTTTTTCCCAAGGGGATTGAAAAAAAATATTTTATAAGGATAATGGCCAAAATTCTTAAAATAATAGGGTATATTATGTGGAGGTGAGTCACATTCTCAAGGAAATCAATTTAAAAAAATAAAATGTTTTTCAAGTCTTGAAAGATCCACTAATGCTTTGTAAAATAAATAAAACAAACCTAAAATCTCATTATTTTAATGGTAAAACATATATTGGTCTAACATAATGTTTATAGTATTTTATTACATAACTATTGGGTCATTATTATGTCATAAAACACATTATATATTTAAATGGTATTTAATTTTATCCCAAAAATTCAATTGTCTCAAAAAATTATGAAAAATTCATCATTGGATAATTTAGATGCTCTAATTACAAAAATAATATTAATTTTATCCAAATAATTTTCTAAATATGTGAATTTTTTCTTTTAAAATAAAAACCTACATTTATCGAAAATTCATGGGTTTTGAAAAAAATAGATTTCAAACCATAATAAAAATTACAATTGTATTCATAAAATTATATGATAATTTATACTTAATAAAAATTAATTTACTAATAATAATATTTTACTAAAATATTATTTAATTAAAAAATCCATTAATTTATCAAAATATATTCCTTAATTGAACATTAACTAAAAAATTAATATTTTTGCTTTTAAAACTATTTATAAAGTAATAATAATAAAATGAAAGTATATTATTTATTATATAAAAATAATAATGTACATAATAATAATTCTAGGGTCTTGTTACATAACCCCTTAAAACACCCGCATAAGACATTATGGTAAGGTGCGCGATGGTGACAGACTCTTGGGGTGACTTGGATAACGTCGCTCGAGTGGTAATCTCTATAAACTTCCAATTCTCCCATAGGTAGTTCCGCTCAAGCTTAATGTATTAAATCTCGGCTTGGGATTGGTCAAGAGAGAAGCCCAATGATGCCACCTCCTTTCCAATCTCTGAAAAATGGGCTTCATACGGGGCAAGTCTACTAGATGAGGTCATCACTTCCTTTGTCTGAGTAAATTAGATTTGTTAAATCCCAATATTTATACTAATCATGTGATCACTGTTAAACGTCTTTATTATAAATGTTCACAATTATTAATTTTATTTTAAAATCCAAAACATAAAACCAAGTAAGTGCATATGTTTTAAATAACCATAAGAAGACATTTAAACAGACCAAGAGTAATTTTCATTAATGAATTTTTGGGTCATTACAATCTTCCTCCCTTAAGAAATTTCTCCCTCGGAATTTCTTTTTCCCACACTAAAACAGATGTGGGTAACTCTGCTTCATCACTTATTCTGATTCCCATGTTTCTTCTTTAAACTTTTGGTTATTCCACAACACCTTGATGAGGGGCATTGTCTTTTTTTATAACTTTTTCTCTGTGATCAAATATCTTCATTGGTTTCTCCTCATAAGAAAGATCATCATCAAGTTTTACTACCTCTGAAGAGATTACATGTGAAGGGTCCGGTATGTATTTATTTAAGAGGGATACATGAAATAAATCATGTACTTTGGCCAGGGTAGGTAGAAGTTCTAGTCGATAGGCCACAGCCCTAACACGATCAAGAATATCAAAGATGATGGTGTACCTAAGACTTAACTTCCCCTTCTTTCCAGACCTCATGACCTTCTTCCATGTAGATATGCATAGAAACACCATGTCTCCAACTTTGAACTCAAGGTCTCATCGATGGTTATCTGCATAACTCTTTTGTCAACTTTGGGTTGCCTTGATATGTTTCTGAATGGTTTTCACCTTTTCCACCATTTCTTAGACTATTCTAGGTTCTAGTAGATTACGCTCACCGACTTCATCTCAACACGCTAGTGTTTTTCACTTTTTCCCATAAATGGCCTCATATGGTGCCATTCGGATGCTCGAGTGGAAACTATTATTGTAGGAGAATTCAACCAGTGGAATATATTGGTCCCACCCTCCTTTGAAGTCCATAAAACATGATCTTAACATATCTTCTAGTATTTTAATAGTTCGCTCAGATTAGACATCAGTTTGAGGATGATAGGCTATACTGAAGTTCAGTTAAGTGCTTAGAGCATGTTGGAGACTTTTATAGAACTTCGAGGTGAATCTCAGATCATGATACAAATAGATAGTGGTACTCCATGCAGCCTTAAAACTTCTTTGATGTAAATCTATGAAAGTTTATTTAATGATAATTCCTCTCGAACTGCGATAAATTGAGTTGTCTTCATAAGACTATCCACAAGGATCCATATAGAATTGTTTCCTCTAGATGTCCTTGGTAGTCTAATGAAAAAGTCCATGATAATGTTCTACCAACTCCATGTTGGTATGGGTAGTGGTTGCATCATCCCCTTAGAGTTTTATCTCTCAGTCTTCACTTGCTGACATACTAGGTACTTTGATGTATATTCAGCAATCTCCCTTTTCATATTGTCCCACCAAAAGTTTTCTTAGAGATCTCGATACATCTTTGTGTTCCCCAGGTGAATAGAGAAGGTTGAGTTATGTGCATCATTAAGAATATCCTTATTTATATATGGATTAGATGGTAGACACAATCGTGAACCAAATATCACAATACCATCCTTGTAAACCATGAACTCCGAGGATTTCCCATTTCTGATAGCTTCCACCCTTTTTAAAATTTCCACATCCTTTCTTTGAGCATCCATTATTTTCTTCAAGAGGGATGGTTGAGAAATCCTTTGAGAAAGGATTGGTGATGTTCCTACATTAATGATTCCCATCTCCATCCTTTGAAGATCTAAGAATATTGGATCCTTTTCTACTCTCATCATTGATAAAGATGTAGGATTCTTTCTACTTAGATCATCTGCCAACTTGTTTTCCTTACCGAGATAGTATTGGATTGAGCAGTCATAGTCCTTGATGAGTTCTATCCATCTTCATTGGAGAATATTAATCTCTTTTTGTGTGAATATATATTTGAGTCTCTTGTGATCAGTATATATCTCACACTTATCCCCATAGAGATAATGCCACCAGATTTTTAATGCAAAGATCACAGCTGCCAACTCCAGATCATGTGTGGGATAATTTTTCTCATGGATTTTTAGCTACATTGAAGCGTAAGCTATCACTTTATCATTATTCATCAACACATAACCCAGGACCTTCTTCAAATCATCACTAAATACCACAAAAAGTTCTATACTTGTGGGTAATGTGAGCACATGCACAGTGATTAGCCTCATTTTCAACTCCTTGAAGCTTTCTTCACATTCATCACTCCAAGAAAACTTGACTCCCTTCTAAGTTAACTTGGTAAGAGGGTTTGACAATTGTGGGAATTTCTCAAAAATTATTGATAATATCCAGCTAAACCCAAGAAGCTATGAATATCAGTTACCGATGTTGGTATCGACCATCCCTTAATTGTAGTTATCTTGGAGGGATCTATAGATATCCCATTTCTTGTAATTATATGACCCAATAATGAGACCTCCTTCAACTAATACTTGCACTTGTTGTACTTTGCATATAGATTCTCCTTCTGTCAAGTCTTTAGTAAAGTTCTTAGATTCTCCTCATGATCGTCCTTGGTTTTGGAATATATTAGAATATCATCTATAAAGACTACCAAAAATTTGTTGAGGTAATCTCTAAAGGCTCTATTCATTAAGTCCATGAAGATTGTTGGGGAATTAGTGAGTCAGAAAGGAATTACTATGAATTCATAGTGCTCGTATCTTGTACAAAAAGTATTCTTGTGTTTATCTTCCTTCTTCACCCTTACTTGATAATATCCCGACCACAAATCTACCTTGGATAAGTATTGTGCTCTACGCAGTTGATCGAACAAGTCATCAATTCGATGGAGAGGATACTTGTTCATTATCATGATTTTTTTAAGCTCACGATAATTTATGAAAATGAGCATTGATCCATCCTTCTTCATGACGAAGAGGATTGGTCCACACCATGGTGAAGCACTTGGGTATATAAACCATTTATCCAGATTCTCTTATAGTAGTTTCTTCAACTCCTCAAGCTCCACAATAGCCATTCTATACGGAGTCTTGGATATTTGCAATGCCCTAGGTATAAGATAAATTGAGGATTAAACATCTCTTTTAAGAGGAAGACCAGGAAATTACTTAGGAAACACTTCAGTAAATTCCCTCACAGTAGGCATGTCTTCAAGGATGGTTTCCTCCTTAGACTCAGTCATCTAAGCCTGATACACATGCTCATAGGGAAGTAATATCCATGCTTGAGATGATGGAGATAAAGAATATTCCTCTTCCTCCTTTCACTTGTATAGAATCGGGGGTCAATTATTCACATGGAGAGTGATTCACCTCTCACAGAAATTTATTTTGGCTCTATATAGGGAAATCCAATCCATTCCAAGAATTGTATCAAATTCCACAAAAGGGAGTATGAAAAGATTCACCGGGAAGTTCAGTTGACCGATTATGACAGGGGAGGAGCTAAATTCATGGGTTGTAATGATTTCCCCATTTGTCGTACTCGCCAACATCTTCACTTCCATGATTTGTGGTGGTGTTTGGATTGTTCTACTAACATTTTGGGATATAAAAGAATGTATAGAACCAGAATCAAGAAGTTCATTCACTATTCTTGAATGAATAACTATCATACCTATCACCACTTAGTTTTTCGGGTTCACTTTGGAATTATTGATGGAAAAATATCTCCATTGCTTCCTTGGAGGTTCTTAGTTTCCTCAGAAAACCCTTGTATTAGGGAAATGATTTTTAAGATGCTCTAGTTCTTTGTAGTTAAAGTAATGAACAATCTGTTGAGAGTCAAACAAAGTGTTCCTCTTCTCTGTTGCAGCTTCAGGTTTTTCTTGTCGGCGGTTAACAACTAGGTTCCCTTATCTTCCAAACCTAAAGTATTTCCTTTTCCCCTTCAAGAAGTTTTTGGGGTGCTTATTTCTGCACCTTTGGAAAGTGGGGTGATATATATTCTTAGTACCATTGGATTTATCCATAGAACCTCTAGAATTAAATTCCACCTTACGCTTATTATCCCCATGATACCCCTAAGATTCTCCGATCTCCATTTCGACCTTGAGGGCACATCGGAAAATTTCTTCATAGTTGTAGAAGTCACGAATCCCTAGGGATTTCTACAGGCTAGGTTTCTGCCCACCAAATAAGTGGTAAATATTTTATTTAGGGGTAAAGACAAAGCCGGAGATGTATCGTTCAAGCCTTGTGAAGTTTTCCTCGTACGCTCTGATGAATTCATCGTCTTTTTTCTTGAGGTAAAGTCCCTTTACATCTTAAGTTGGAGGGTGCGCGGAAAATATTTATCAAAAAACATCTTCCAGAGAACTTTCCACTCTAATGCCTCTATATCATCCTCAGGCTTTGTTTTTTTATCAATTTATACCATTTATCAGCTTCTGCCTCTATACGATAAGCATCCAGGAGAACCTTCTCTTGTTCAGAACATTGAAGGATGGATAAGAACTTTTCAATGGAGTTTATCCATTGTTTAGTGATTGAGGGATCAGATGAGACATTAAAATTATGAGGAATTTGTCTCATGAAGCTCTCAATAAAGACTTTTCTTTCTTAGGGAGGTTTAACGTTCCTCTTGACCCATGTTTCTATTCAATGCTTGAGTTAACTAAGAGAGTATCATGAAAAATTTTGTTATTTACACTCCTATTGTATTGGGGATCTCATTAGAACAGTCATCGCATTGATCTTCAAATCAGTTGTTAGCCCGAGTCCTCCTATTACCAACCATTGGATGGAATAAAAGGAAATTTAGGGATAACACATAAAGGGTAATCCAAAGGAAAAAATGGATGAGTTATAAATAACTTTTATTTCCTTAACTTATGAATCTATAGGCTTCAATCTATATTATCCATGATCTACTTTATAACATGTATTCTTAGGGGCATTTTTTTAAATTCCCTTAATAATGGTTCATGCTAAGCTTGTTAATTTACCAAATAATATCCCCCGGGAGTGTTTTTACAAAGAGTGCATCATGGCTCGTTGTCGTGTGCTAGGATACCCTGGGTCAAGCCTGAAACTCCTTGTCGGAGTTTTCACTCCTAGGTACATCTAAGCTAGAGTCGCCTCTACCTACTCGTATCCAGACAAGGATGTATTTTATTGATAAACCACTTAATAAATACTCACCAAAACTTAGGGATGTTTTTATTATACTTATTCTTATCCATAAGGATTTCACTAGGGTTTTCTAATCCTAATCCCAAAAATAGCTAAACATATCCTCTGATACTAACTATGACAACCCTACTTTTATTACACACTTAACATAATTTATTACATAAAACCTTCAATTGATACAACATAGAAGATCGATAGGTCTAGTGTTTTTGGGGATTAGAAAAATTATATAACAACTTAAGAAATAAAATGCAACATCTTATTAAAAACTTCTTTTACATGACCACTACATTCCATCGTACTTAGAATTGCATGGGATAACCTGAGGACATGCATAAGAAAATGGTGAGTTATAAATCTCATTAAGGGAGTAAACAAAGCATAATATGAAGATTAAAATACATGTTAGTCAATAGGAATATCAATGGAGTTCAAGAGAAACATAAACATAAAGGAATGATAAAACATGATAAACATAACATGGAGATGTGGCAATGACACTTAACATGGAATTAGCATAATCCAAGGCTCATTGCACATGGAGCATGAGTAAACCCTCATTGAAAATGAAGCACGAGTAAACCCTCGTTGCACTTGAATTAGCATGAGTCAGAACTCCTTGCACATGACGTATCATGATACTATACTTTACCCAATTCATTGGAGTGCTATTAGGGCGCGCCCTTCATAATCATTTCATTTCATGGATAAGTGTACCACATGGATCATATAACATGGATACATAAAACATCATCATTTATTCCATGATAAAGGCATGTAGAATTCATACATGAAACTCTATAATCAATAAGTAAATTTTCATAAAGGTGAATACCCTTGATAGACAAATGGGCATGGTGATCACTACACAATTATTTTGGCTTGGAAAATCACGGTGCAATTTCGACAGCATAACGACATGACATAAGAATTCATAAAAATGGTTGATGAGAGAGAAAGAGTTTTCTCATAATATGTACATGAAATGAATAGTAAGGGGTCATATAGATACATGTCCCAACATAAGTAATTGGATTTGGATTCATAATATAAAATAATTTCTTGAATGTAAATGAGGAGATAGAAATTCCTTATTGAATTTCGACATGGTAACAGGTGTACATGGAAGGCACCGATGAGAGAGAAAGGGGTATCTCATCATTCAACCATAAAGATGACAGTATAGGGGAGGTGTGAAATCATACCCAAAAATTTATAATTGAAAATAAAAAGGTATAACAATATTAAGAAACTTGGATAAAATGAGAAAGGTAGGAATCTCTTACTAGGAAGTGTGATCCCAAAGGCTTGGGAGAGGCTTGAGAGAGGCTTCTAGGGAGATTGGGGAACCTTGGGAGGATTATAGAGAGAGGAGGTTAGAGGTTGGACGAACTCCAAAGGCTTTGATTGAAGAGGAAGTGGGATCTTGGGTGGGTTTATATAAGAAATGAGAGGGAATTCTTTATTATTTAGGTTCGGGACACCACACATTAAACTAATCAAAACCCCAAACTAGCCCATGGTTTTTTCCCATGGTTTTTTCCAAAGGAGAGTGTAAAATAATATTTTATAAGGCCAATGTCCAAACTTCTTAAAATAATAGGGTTGCTTATGTGGAGGTGAGTCACACTCTCAAATAAATCAATTTAAAAAACTAAAATGTTTTATAAGTCTTGAAGGATCCACTAAAGCATTACAAAATAAATCAAACAAACCTAAAATAAAATTATTTTACTGGTAAATCATACATTGGACGAAAATAATGTTTATAATGTTTTATTACTTCACTATTGGGTCATTATGATGTCATAAAACATATTATATATTTAAACGGTATTTAATTTTTACCCAAAAATTAGACTGTCTCAAAAAAATTATAAAAAAATCACCATTGGATAATTTCGACATCCTGATTCCAAAAATAATATTCATTTTATCCAAATAATTTTCTAAATATGTGAATTTTCACTTTTAAAATAAAAACATACTTTTATTGAAAATTCATGGGTTTTTACAAAAATAGATTTCAAACCATAATAAAAATTACAATTGTATTCATAAAATTATATGATAATTTATACTTAATAAAAATTAATTTAATAATAATAATATTTTATTAAAATATATTTTAATTCAAAAATCAATTAATTTATCAGAATAGATTCTTTAGTTGAACATTAACTAAAAAATACTATTTTTGCTTTAAAAACTATCTACAAAGTCACAACAGTAAAATGAAAGTATATTCTATATTATATAAAAAAATAATGTACATAATCATAATGCTGGGGTTTTGTTACATAACCCATTAAAACACCCACATAAGATATTAGGTTAAGGTGTGTGATGGTGACAGACTCTTGGGGTGGCTTGGATAACGTCGCTCGAGTGGTAATCTCTATCAACTTCCACTTCTCATGTAGGCAGTTCCCCTCAAGATTAAATTATTCAATCTCGGCTTGGGCTTGGTCAAGAGCGAAGCCCAATGATTCCACCTCCTTTCTGAGCTCTGAAAAATGTATGGGGAAAGTCTACTGGATGAGGCCATTGCTTCCTTTTTCTGAGTAAATTGGATTTGTTAAAGCCTTATATTTATACTAATCATGTGATCATTGTTCAACATCTATATTAGCAACGGTCACAATTCTTAATTGTATTTTAAAATCCAAAACATAAAACCAAATAAGTGCATACATTTTACATAACCATAAGAAGACATTTAAATAGACCAAGAGGAATTTTCATTAATGAATTTTTGGGTTGTTACACTATAGCTCAAACACATAAAACCAAGACTTGACCTATTCCATACTGAAAACCAAGTAATATATTTCTCAATTACCCATGTTTCATAGAGTCCTAGGAATTTTTTTGACTATATAAATTAGTGGGTAGCCACCAATGTTGTCCCATTCATGACAGAAAATGTAGTGATGTATGTATGTTAAATACTCAGATAAAATTAATAAATAAATTTCAAAAAAATAATAAATAAATAAACCATCATTGGTCCTCAGGTCAAGGAACTAAATCATCCAGTTTAATGGTGTATATGAGCACATCGTGATATCATTACAACCATATAAATATTGAATCCTAGGTTGTATCCCATGATTTCTTGATGCTAAAACTCAAATATACAACCACGCTCCATAAACAGATAAACTACCAGATCTCATAAATCATAGGCATCTCTTTAAACTATATGTATAATGAATGGCTTGAATCTAATTATTGGGAATCCCAGGTAGTCCCTAACCAAGGTTATCCTCTATGTCACAATGCCAAACTTCCAGATCCTAAGAATCCAAGGCATCCTAATCAATAAAATTTAATATCAATAGTCTCTACTTCCCAAATCCTAGGGATGACCTAGAAATATCATAATAATAATAGTGATCACAATACCTAGGACTAAACAGTTATATCCTAGACATTCTAGGAATCTTAAGGACCAATAGATTCTAGGAAATCACACAGACTCAAGGTTAAATCCTAGAATCCCATTAATTCTTACATGGTATAAAAACTAGATCCTAATAAGCACATCTAGGAATTTGCGACAACATCATATCATCAATAACATAACAAAAATATCACATAAGTCTCTAAATTCATATCCCAAGAATCTCCTATGGGCATCCATTCCACTATCATATCACATCATACCCATAGGTTAGGTCCCAGGATATATGTATGGTATCCATATCTGTATCAAAAAAAATATGAGAAAGAATAAATATAAGATATGGGTAGGTTGAACCCCTAAACCCATCACCATATCTCACAACCCATTGGGCTCACATATTCAATATGGGTTCCAATATGGCACAAGTTACCGTATCTATCCATGACCATAAGAACCCTCTTAGGGTCAATTTGATATTGGGTAATGTATTGGGTCCCTCTAGGTTAAATCAAGGGAGAGACACCACACTTCAAGTCCTCCTTGTAAACACAAGTTAGGGGAACCCCACTTGGGGGTTTCCAGTATCATTCAAGTCTCAAGTAATCACCCATATCATGGAGGATTTCATGATCCTTAATAAATTCATAATATAGCACGGAATCAAGGTCTCATGGGTAAGTATCACAAGCTATGGTCTAAGGATATGGATCAAGGACCATCTCATATTCAAGGTCATCTGGGTCAACTTTTTCACCCAACCCATTCATCATTTCCATTGACTAACTTTTTCCACATCTATATAAACTTGATAGTATCCCAAACTCAAGTCTGGCTTAGTGAATACTCATGCCTTTCTCAACTGATCAAATAGATCCACTATTAATGGCATAGGGTAGTTTTTCTTCACCATGAGAGGAAACCACATATCAAGGGAATGATAAATGACCCCATAATCAATATTAATGATTACATTGGCCCTTGGGCATCATAAGGTTCATATAATGGTCTACAAGGGTTGTCTAACTCAAGTAATCTCAACCGCCCTCTTGGAGGTTTCTAGGTCCCATTGGAAAGGGCAACTAAGTCTCACCTGCCACACTTAGATCTAAGAGCACCACTCAAGGGGGTTCACATGTCAAGGGAGAACCATTTGAATCATACCATCAAGTATTAGCTACCAAGGCCAAAAAACCATTTCACAAGGAAAAAGTGTCCTTGGAACTTTACCCGATTCATTGAGGTATAACATTTAGAATTAAAAATTTAATTTAAAAAGAAAATTTATTAATTAATTAAACAGGACAATACCCTCAGTGACATGAATTCTCATCACATGAATCATAAACAACATGAATTTATCCATATTTAAAGTAATAAGGACCACCTACCTCTTTTTAATCTTTTCCCCATTTTAATTGCAAGGCTGATAGTTCTTCTGAGGACCATCAAAGATAATCTAATCATCCTAATCCCCTAAATCACACCCAAAGTCAATAAATAGTTAATTCTAATAAATTATAATTAATTATATTATTTATTCAATGTTGGAATAACTACTAAAAACTCATTGGGAATCTAAGTATCATTGGTTAGTTAAGAAAAGGGGTGTCAACTATCCCTATCATTCCCCTGAACCCCAAACAAGACAAATACCTAACCTACACTACCAATTACATCATTAAATGGATTTATTTTTAATGAAAATCTTAATAAAAACCCACGGTGCGGAATACATTTTATGAAAAAAATAATGGCATTAGGAAGACATAATCTTGGAACATCATCTCTATAGTTTGTATGAAAACCCCATCAAAATGGGATATTTCACCATTCTCAGGTGAAATCTCAATAATATACCTACCAAAACAATTTCTAGTCTATGTAAAGAGAAGAGAATAAGTAGAAAAGAGATAAGGATATCCCCATACCTTGATCTACCATAGAAAATTTCATAATACATTCTCCAAAATAAATGGGGAAAGAAGGATGAGAAGGGCTTTTGGACCCCTCGAACATGCATTCAACTAAAGAAAATGGGTGATTCCCCCTCATAAGATCCAAGGAGACATAATTTTTCCTCTATTTTAAGACTATCATCTAGCTAGTACATTCCCATCGGCTAGCCGATAGTCACCTAAAACATGTAGGTGGTTCTGTTCTACCCATTGACTAGCCCGTATATGTCCATCGGCTAGCCTTTGGTGACTACATCCAACAATGGTAATTGTCTATAGCCAACAACTTGATGGTGTTTTGCTTCATTCTTGATTACAATAACCACCCCAACCCCTCCTGGGACCTCTTGGTCCCATAGTATGGAATGAAAACATTAAAATTCATCCCAAAACTCTTATTTTAGGTATTCTAACCATCAAAATTTGATTTTGGATCTAGGTTATTAAAAAACCATCCACCAAATAAAAAAAATGAAATTCCCCTAAGAATTTTCACACTTTTACAAACATGGGGTATTAAGGATAACATAATAATTATCATAAATGATATATTCAAATTTTGTAAAGGAATGGTTGTGAAATTGATTCTCAATAAAAGATATGGTTGAAGTATCCTATATATTGGGTATGAAAATTTAAAGAGATAAATTAAAAAGGTTGTTTGTACTGAGTCAGAACACATATATTCAAGAAGTGATAAAGCGGTTTGGCATGGAGAAATCTAATCAGGGGTATTTAACATTATTTTATAACAAAAATATTAAAAAAAATCAATATCCACATAAAGATATAGAATAGATGGATTATAGTGAACCATGATTTAAACACATATTATTTCATGGTTCTTAACATTTTTTTCCAACAATGAATACTAAGGATCTATTACTCTAGTGTCTTTATAAGATTATATATACAAATAAAAAGTATTAAATATAAAAAATAATATATGTTTAAAAATACATATAGTTATATTAACTCCAAAATATATTCTAAAACTTTATAGGATATCCTGGGGAAAATACATATGGAAAAGGATGAGTTAGAAATCCTAATAAGGGAGTAAACATGGAAATAAAGCATAACATGAGTATCAAAAGGAATAACATTATATCATAAAGAGGATAATAATAATCATAGAAATGTGGAATAATGAAATGATATAATAATATCATGGAATCATAAACATGTGGGAATAACATAAAACATGATATCATAAACATAAGTCAAGGGTCACTCCCAAGACCATCATAATGAAGTGGAAAAGTCCCATGGTGGATTAGGATCACTTCATAATCCCTTAAATAACATCTAATGAGATAAAAAATATTAACAAATACAGTGGAGGG
Source organism: Viscum album (assembly GCA_963277665.1). Taxonomy (NCBI): domain Eukaryota; kingdom Viridiplantae; phylum Streptophyta; class Magnoliopsida; order Santalales; family Viscaceae; genus Viscum; species Viscum album. The sequence continues at coordinate 122,100,034 of OY728133.1, read as the reverse complement.
ATATATAATTTTGGTACTACCCATCACATAATGATAATTGTATATATGTGACAATATGAGGAAAATAAACCATACATAAATCATAAGTATGATCAAACCCATGAGAAGGAAGTGGGTTTCATAATTCTGATTCAAGACATAACTGAAGGATAAATAATAATTATTACCAATAGAAGTGTTAAATAAATAATTTGAACATTTATACTTGAAAATAGGACAAAGGTATTGAGCATGGAGATCCAATGTAGAAAATTCATGAGAAGGATCTGGGAGAATAATAAAATTGAACCCCTTGGGTAGTGATTTTAGAAATAATTAAAAAATATTTTTGAATAAGGAAAGACCTAATTTTTTTCCATAAAACCATAATTGAACAAATAGGGTTCTCTATAAAATAATGATGTTTTTTATAAGCTACTCATGGTTTAAAATAATTTTATGGGGGTGATGCTCAACATGAGACAAGAAATAGGAAATTTCCCTTAATATGGTTTTACTTAAAAGTGGGAATTTATAAGGGAACAAAAAATATTTATAACCCTAGAAATGAAAAATATATTAAACTAGGTATATATTTAGGAGATATATAAACAAAAATATAATAATTTCTTAAGTATAATATATAATAAAATGGGGATAAAGATAATATGTAATTGGAAAGTAACAAAGGTGGTATGGAAGATCCCTTACTATGTTTTAAATCACTTTTTTTAAAATATCATATCATGAAAAAATAAAAAAACTTTCTTTTTAAAATGAGATAAGGTAAATATAAAGTTCATGTGCGATAATACATAATTAGTTTTCCAAATAAAAATTAGAACATTAGTGGGAAGGGGAATTGTGGACAAGGAGGAGAAATCGTTGTTTAAATAGAAGAGAATTATTTTTAACATATTTTCATTTTTAAAAAGTTTTAGAACTCTCAGTATATTGAGAGGACTAGTTTGGGATATACCGAACACTGAGAGGGGGTGAATCAGTGTTGGGGAATTTTTAAACCAATTATAACTTTTATACATGTACCTCTTGACCTATTAGGATATTTATTCACTTATTCTATTTTCCTTGTCACATGCAATATAGAAAGTAGTAAAAATATGCACAAGATATTTTTACAAGGTTCACCACTCAATAAGAGTAGCTACATCCTTGAAATTCATGGATATGACCAGTGTATGGATTCTCTACTATGATGTGATATTCTATTACAGTGTAGGGGCTAGGAAAGAAATCCTCTAGCCAGTGTGAGTCTATACACTTTAGAGGGGGTTGGGAAACAATCCTCTTCCATGAACTGGTGATGACCTATCCCAACTTCCAGCCTCTAGCTGGTTCTTTATACTGCCTATGGAGACAATCTTCTTCCTTCTTTAAAAGATAGGTTCTGCTCTTGGTTTTCTTTAGTACTCTTCACTTGATTAATTTCAAAGTTGTAGTCAAGCAATTCTTCCTTATTTCCTTCTCTTCTTTTCTAGTGCAACACCAACTGCACTAGACTTCATCTTTCTTATTCTTAGTGAAACAAACAACTGCACTAAAACTTATTCTCTCTTCTTGGCTAGAATCACATACACTAATGTGATTATTCAGGCAGTGAAGATCAGTTCACTTGGAATCATCTGAATCAAATATTTTCTTCTTTTTCATGTATGCATCTAATCATGCATATGACATTAGATTGAACCTTTTCTTATATTTATTTATTCTTCTTCTTTATACACTTTAACACACTTGTTTTTTATTCTTTATTTAAGTCACATCACGTGTGAATGTGCATTCATGCAAGCATGAATTATTATCTTCTTATTCTTGTGTGAAAACACTTAACAAATATGGTTCTTTAAACACACACACACTCGGCCTCTTCCTCCTCTTTCTTTTATTTCTTCCTTTTGCAAAAGGTTAGGATGTTTGTGTGTGTTTCTTCAAACCCAAATAGGTGAAACCCTTTATTTGTCCAAGTTTTTACTCAAGACATTTCCTCCTATTTATCTTATTTTCTTTGCTTGAACTTAGTTAGAGTGTTTCCTTAGATTTATATGCATGAATCGTCATAACTGAATGGGTATAAACCTTCTTTTGTGAAAAATCCTTCTTCAAGACCTCAGTCTTCTTCAAACAATGCACATGGGTGCACGCAACAAGTACTGCCCTTCCTTCTTCACTAACACTAGAACTCCTGAAAGCAATGGAATGTAAAAATTAATACCTCAAATATTTCTTCTTCACCTTATGAAACCAAGGTGGAATCAGGTTGTATTCTTCATGCAAAGATACATAGTTCTTCTTTGAGCATGAGGTGCACAATTTTGCCTCTTTAAAAGGCATAGTGAGATAATATCTCAAGCACTGGCTCACGATGGCATGGTTTTCACGAAGCACATTGAGGTTTTTTACAAAAAATATCATGTGTTTGGGTGTCGATTCTTCACGAAGCAATTCGAGGGTCTGTAGAACCTATAGAAGGCTTGGGGAAACTATTCTTCACAGAGTAGAAATCTCATGGGACTCATGTTTTCTCTTCATAGAGTGATGCACAGGGAGATGATCTGTTTTTCAAAACAGGAGCTCTTGGGTATGTGGGAGCAGCATCTCTTCTCTTCTCGGGATCATCCTTTTATAGGTGAGGGAATAATCTCTTCAGTGTTCAAATATGCATATATCTTATTAAGATTATAGATTTGAGTTCCCGATATCTTTACCTTCATGATTTCAAAACCGCAGGTCAATGATAAGCCGTATGTTTCGGGTGTTTCCTTTTTCAAAAGGCAGGCTCCTATCTTCATGCATATAGTTAAGATTACATGCACAATTCTCGTGTATGAATCTCGCACGAATCCACGTGGCCTCAGCAACTCCATTTTCCTCGGCTGAACCTTCTTCCTCGAGATATTTCATGCATGAAAGACATAGATTGAATGAATGGTCTTGATTCAATCAGACGATCACCCTTTAGGAGTTTTCATCATCAATGTTGGTCGAGAGCGCGACCATGGTGGATTGGTAGTGGCAATGGCGAGCAACGACATCGGGTTACTCTCCATGCGATCAGAGGTTAAAGATGAGGCCGCAACCATTGGATCGGATCAGATTGATCTTTGATGGATGTGTTTATAACGCAAGATGTGGGATGAGTTATCCAGTCGAGATCTCTCGTGAGATCAGATGAGCGGCCATGATTTCCTCCACATTTTTAAAACTCGTTCCACATCGAAATGCGCCACGGTTTCCTTGTGGTTTATCAATCAACTCCTCATGACCACTTCTCATAATTATCCTCTCCCCCCTATGGTGTTTCCCCACACCGGTTCTCTACAAGCATGCTTCTGCACCCACCTATGCCTCCTACAGGCGCACTCCTAGTGCCCACTATGCATCCCTGCACATGGGGTTGATCACCATGCGCACACCCTTGTAGGTTTATACATGAACCACACATGCCTATTGCGAGCTGGCTCTGCCTAGGCTTCCCCATGGGTGCGGTCGACCCCCTGTGGTCACGCATGTGACTCAGGTTGATGCTGGGGTAGCTAGCTCGTGGTCTGGCCCCATTTTTTTATATAATACCTTATAAAAACTTGGAAGAAAACCAGTATACACAAAAATGAATGGCCATCAATAAACACAACACCAACCTCATTATGGCCACCCTAAAGTCCAATACTTTATCTAACATTCTCCTCTTCATTTCATTTTGAATTTTCAAATCCAAAGTACTTCATTCATCCTTAAAAGGATGCTACTTCAATTTTGTAAACATTGTATCACACATGATACAAGTTCTCTTGAACTTTTCAAGATCAGTGCTTCAATTGTCTAACTTTAATTCTCCATCACTTAAGAGAGTGTCTTTAACATTCATTTCCATTCATCATGGCCATTCATTGACCTCATTGACAACAAATACAACTCAATTACTAAAGTGGTCCCAACAATCTCCCCCTTTGTATTTTTTGGAAATACCCAATGTTTTTATTCAAAATGAATGTGTCAATGTGAGTCTTCAATTATTTCTCTCTTTAAACTTTCATTTCACTTCTCTCCCCCTTATTGACAAGAAATACAAAGTTCATGGGAAGAGGGGTATCAATCCTTACACAAGCAATGTGCCATCAATCATTTCACTCTATGTCTACTTGAGCAATGCTCGGTATAGAAAACAAGATGATTTGATTTAGACAATAGTGTTGTCCATTATCCACTAAATCATGATACATCATGAGATGAGAACTCATGATCTTTTACTTCAAGGGGTTTCCACCTTCATTCCGGGCATATGATAGTAAGTGTGATATGGAATAATCAACTTGAAACTCCTGTACTCACTTCAACAAATGGATCAAAAACATTTAGTAGTAAAAGGCAGGATATATGACCATGGAACACTTCCATTCTTCTTGTGTCACTGAGTAATTTTAGTTACTCCCCCTTTGAAAGAATAATATTTATGTTGAGTAACCAAGGATGAGAGATTGAGAAATGACATACCTTTTCCAATGACATGATCATCAGACAATCTTTAGAGTAATTTAATTTTATATCAACTCATGTTGATACCAATTGAGATAATGACTATGGAGGCTTATTCATATGTCTCCCCCTCAAGGGAACACTAAATCTCAGGTTCTCCCCTTGATATCTTGCTTCACCTTCAATTCCATGTATGATAAAAAAAATACAATACTCAAATATTTAAGGGAATAAGTTGAATCCTTCTTATTCCATAAATGTGAACAACATGGTTGAGATGATCTTCTCAACCCAGATTCTCCATTCTTCACACTTTTACAACTGATCTTCAATGATGATTTTGATTGTGTGGACCTCGCTATTTCTTCCATATCTTTGTTTGTGAATCTTCTTTCTTCATGGGATTTCAAAGTACTATAATCTCCTGGTGCAACATTCATCTTTTTGAGTAATTCTTGTTGGGATGGAGTAAATTCAAATCATATTTTAATAGTATGACCATACTTGTTGCACCTCACACATAGAACGTTTTTTTCTTCATGTAGAATCTTCTTTTTGCTTTTAGCACAAGTCTTAGACTGCGCATCTTCCATCTTTCTCATTATTTCCAAATCATCTGGCCAAACCACCAAAATATCATTAGGGACTGAGGCATCAATATTGGATCTTCTACATGGCTTCTTCTAAGTGGCTTCCTTTTTAGTAGTTCTTTTGGATGCACCACCCTTTACCTTTTTGGATTTAGAATCCAAGTACTTCTCATCTTTTCTTCTTGAAATCTTCTTAGGAGATTTTTTTTTACATTATTCATCTGATTTCTTCCCAAGGATACTTCTTCATTATTACCCAGATTTTATGGTCTTCTTTTCTTATCATTTTTTGGGTACCTATTGAAATGAACATGCACCATTCATATGACCACTCCCATTGCATACATCACAGATTTTTTCTAACATTCTAAATCATTTTTTAGTATAAATATGTTTCTAGATCTATGGATGTTGCTTCTTCTTCTCTGGATTTTTTCCCGCTTGAGATGGGCTGTTTTTTGTGCTTTTACATTTAAGGGGTTGTACCAACAATCCAGTGCACAATGCCTAAATCTATTACATCACCAAAATTGACCAACAAACCTTGACTTCTTACCATCTTTTTTATAAGGTTGCTTAATTTTCTTCTTGATATGTTTTGATTTATGTTGGGAGATACCTTCCACACTCTTTCCCCTATCCACCATATTCATGGTGGTAGGTCTCACTTTTCTTCATCCATAATTGTTTATAATTTTTCTTCCAACCTACACTTTTTGTAAAAAAAAATTAGAAACATTATTACAAGTTGGTATGGATATTGCCTTTACTTTCTCAACTAATTGTGATAGATCAATGAGTGAAGCCATGATCTTCTTGTCACATGTTGGAGGTGTTTTGATAGTAGAATCCTCTAGTGAACATTGAGTACTAGCAGCAACTATTTTTTTCTTTTGTTGAGACTCAATATGTGTCTTCCCAAGATTGGTCAACTGAGCTTCAAATTCTAGACATCTCATATTGAGGATGACTTTCTGGACTTCAATCATAATCATCTTCTCTTCAAAATCCTTCTTTAATCTTTCAAATTCATCTTTATGCATCCTTACTTTTTTTTTTAACAAATATTCAAGTTCTTTGATCTTCTTGGAGTCTTTTTCCAAATATAACTCTATGACATCATTTCTTTTTTCAGCTCATCTTCAAGTGTATGGATATTCTTTTCTATATTATTATTGACTCCCTCTCTTTCTTCAACATCTTTGAGCCACTTTGAAGAACTTAATTCAAATTCTCTCTTTGTTACTTCAAAGTCTCCAACCTATCTGGAGATCTTTAGACATTCAACAATATTTTCTTGTAATACTTTCTCCAAAACATCAGTTTCTTCTTCGAGCTGAGTGATATTTTCCTACATGTATTGAAATACTCCACAAACTACGAATGTACTCTCTTTAAGAATACCTTGAAGAATCATTCTTAATCTAACAAATGATATTTCTTGAGATGTTGTAGATTGATCATCACCACTTGTGCCAACATTTTCTTCATGAGAATAATTTACAAATGTAATAACACATACCTCCTTATTGTTTTAGGTAGGAAGGTTATCCATATTCTTGGTGGAAACTTGAGTCAACTTCTCATAACTTTCCAAGTATGGTGTCTCTTCAATGTCAGCCAGATATGGAGAACCATATTCTTCCTCTTCTTTATATAAGAGGGACTTCTTCTTCAACTTTCTCTTCTCCTTCTTTTTCCTGTTCATCATGGTCTTGGTAGATATAGCCTTCTACTCAGAGACAACAAAATCTTCACTTAAATTTCACTTCATTGATAACTTAGGAGATAATAATTTCATTGTAGAGAATTCAACAGAGGTGAACCTGTCCCTCTGATACCAATTGAGAGGAACAATTTGGGATATACCTAACACTAAGAGGGGGTGAATCGGTGTTGTGGACTTTTTAAACCAATTACAACTTTTATACATGTACCTCTTGACCTGTTAGGATCTTGATTCTCTTATTATCTTTTACTTATCGCATTCAACAATATAAAGTAGTAAAAATATGCACACGATATTTTTACAAGGTTCACCACTCAATAAGAGTAGCTATGTCCTTTCCATGCATGGATATGACCAGTGCATGGATTCTCCACTATGATGTGATATGCTATTATTGTGGAGTGTCTAGGAAAGCAATCCTATAGACAGTGTGAGTCCCTACACTTTAGAGGGGGTTGGGAAGAAATCCTCTTCCCTGGACTGGTGATGACCTATCCCAACTTGTAGCCTCTAGCTGGTTCTTTATATTTCCTATGGAGACAGTCTTATTCCTTCTTTAAAAGTTAGGTTCTTCTCTTGGTCTTCTTTAGTGCTCTTCACTTGATTACTTGCAAATTGGTAGGCATGAAATTATTCCTTCTTTCCTTCTCTTATTTTCGAGTGCAGCACCAACTGCACTAGACTTCTTATTTCTTCTTCTTAGTGCAACAACCAAATGCACTAAAACTTCTTCTCTCTTCTTGGCTAGAATCACATACACCAATGTGATTATTCAGGCACTGAATATCGGTTCACTTGGCATCATCTAAATCAATTATTTTCTTCTTGTTCATGTATGCATATAATCATGCATATGAAATTATATTGAACCTTTTCTTCTCTTTCTTTATTCTTCTTCTTTATACACTTGCACACACTTGTTTTTTATTCTTTATTTAAGTCACTTCACATGTGAATGTGCATGCATGCAATCATGCATTCTCCTCTTCTTCTTCTTGTGTGAAAACACTTAATGAATATGGTTCTTTAAACACACACACTCGGCCTCTTCCTCCTCTTTCTTTTATTTCTTCCTTTTTCACTAGGTTAGGATATTTTTGTGTGTTTCTTCAAACCTAAATGGGTGAAACCCTATCTTTGTGCAAGTTATTACTCAAGGCCTCTTCCTCCTCTTTATCTTATTTTCTTATCTTGAACTTAGTTAGAGTGTTTCCTTAGGTTCATATGCATGAATCATCATACCCGAATGGGTATAACCCTTCCTTTGTGAAAACTCCTTCTTCAAGGCCTCAGGCTTCTTCAAACAATGCACATGGGTGCATGCAACAAGTATTGTTGTTCCTTCTTCACTAACACTCGAACTCCTTAAAATAATGGAATGTAAAAATTCATAACTCAAAGAGTTCTTCTTCACCTTATGAAACCAAGGCGGCCTCAGTTTGTATTCTTTATGCAAGGATATGCAGTTCTTCTTTGTGCATGAGGTGCACAATTTTTCTTCTTTGAAAAAGCAAAGTGTGATAATATATCAAGAACTGGCTCACGATGGCATGGCATTCGTGAAGCACAGTGAGGTTTTTGTACAAAACCTATCGTGTATTTGGGTGCTGATTCTTTTTGAATAAATTCGAGGGTGCGTAGCACCTGTCAAAGGCTTGCAGAGACTATTCTTTATAGAGCAGAAAGCTCACGGGACTCCTGTTTTCTCTTCACAGAATGATGCACAGGGAGATGCTCTATTTTTCAAAACAGAAACTCTTGGGTATGTGGGAGCAGCATCTCTTCTCTTCTTGGGATCCTCCTTTTATAGGAGAGGGAAGAACCTCTTACCTGTTGAAATTCGTGTATCTCCCATTAATATTGGAGCTTTGAGTTCCATATATCTTTGACTTCAAGATTTCGAAACCATGGGTCAAGGATAAGATGCAAGTCTTGGGTGTTTTCTTTTTCCGAACACGGGATCCTATCTTCGTGCATAGAGTTAAGATCACATGCACAATTCTCATGGATGAATCTCGTACGAATCCATGTGGCCTTAGAAACTATGTTTGCCTCAGCCTAACCTTCTTCCTTGAGATATTTCATGCATGCAAGACGTAGATTTCATGCATGGTCTCTGTTCGATCAGACGATCACAATGTTGGAGTTTTCATCATCAATGTTATCCAAGAGCGTGGCCATGGTGGATCGGCAATGGCGATGGCGATCAGTGGCATCGGGTTACTCTCCATGCGATCAGAGGTTGAAGACGAGACTGCAGTCATTGGATCGGCTCGGATTGATCTTGGATGACCAAGATTATAACGCAAGATGCGGGATGAGGCATGCGGTCGAGATCTCTCGCGAGATCAGATGAGCGGCCAGGATTTCCTCCTCATTTTTAAAACTCATCCCACATCTAAATGTGCCACAGTTTCCTCGTGTTTTATCAATCAACTCCTACTGAACACTGATCAGAATTATCCTCTCCCACCTCTGGTGCCACCCCGCATCGGTTCTCTGCGGGGGCGCTTCTGCGCCCCCCTATGCCTCCTGCGGGCGTGCTCCTAGCGCCCACTATGCATCCCTGCACACGGGTTTATTATCGTGCACACTCCTGTGGGCTTATACATAGCCCGCACACACCTCTTGTGACCTGGCTCTGCCTAGGCTTCCCCATGGGTGCGATCAACCCCCTGTGGTCCCACATGTGCCTCAGGTTGAGGCTGGGGTAGCTAACTCGTGGGCTGGCCCCATTTTTTTATGTAAGTCCTTATAAAAACTTGGTAGAAAACCAGTATACAAAAAAATTCATGGCCATAAATAAACACAACACCAACCTCATTACGACCACTCTAAAGTCCAAGCCTCTTTTTAACATTATTCTCTTCATTTCAATTTGGACTATCAAATCCAAAGTACTTCATTCATCCTTAAAAGGATGCTACTTCATTGTTGTAAACATTGTATCACACATGATACAAGTTCTTTTGAACTTTTCAAGATCATTGCTTCAATAGTCTGACTTTCATTCTCCGTTTCACTTAGGAGAGTGTATTTATCCACCATTTCCATTCATAATGGTCATTCATTTACCTCATTGAAAAAAAATACAACTCAATTTCTAAAGTGGTCCCAACAATCTCTCCCTTTGTACTTGCTGGAAATACCCAATGTTTTTATTCAAAATGAATGTGTCAATGTGAGTCTTCACTTATTTCTCTCTTCAAAATTTCATTTCACTTCTCTCCCCATTATTCACAAGAAAAAAAAATTCATGGGAAGATGGGTATCAATCCTTACTCAAGTAATGTACCATCAATCATTTCACTCTATGTCTACTTGAGAAATGCTCAGTGTAGAAAACATGGGGATTTGATTTAGACAACAGAGTTGTCCATTATCCACTGAATCATGATACCTCATGAGATGAGAACTCATGAGATTCTACTTCAAGGGGTTTCCACTTTCATTCTAGGCATATGATAGTAAGTGTGATATGGAATAATCAACCTGAAACTCTTGTACTCACTTCAACAAATGGATCAAAAACATTTATCTGTAAAAGGAAAGATATGTGACGTTGGAATACTTCAATTCCTCTTATGTCACTGAGTAATTTTAGTTACTCCCCCTTGGAAAGAATAATATTTATTTTGTGTAACAAAGGATGAGAGATTGAAAAATGACAAACATTTTCTAATGAAATGATCTTAAAACAATCATCAGAGTAATTGAATTTTATACCAACTGATGTTGATACCAATTGAGATAATGACCTTGGAGGCTTTGTCATATGTCTCCCCCTCAAGGGAATACTGAATCTCAGGTTCTTCTCTTAAGATCTTGCCTCACCTTCAATTACTTGTATGATAAGAACAAATACAATACTAAAATATTTAAGGGAATAAGGTGGATCCTTCTTATTCCATCAATGTGAACAACAAGGTTGAGATGATCTTCTCAACCCAGATGCTCCATTCTTCACACTTTCACAATTCATCTTCAATGATGACTGTGATTGTGTGGACCTCGCTAATTCTTCCATCTCTTTGTTTGTGAATCTTCTTTCTTCAAGGGATTTCAATGTACTAGAATCTCCTGGTGCAACATTCATCTTTTTGAGGAATTCTTGTTGGGATGGAGTAAATTAAAAGCATATTTTAACAGTATGACCAGCCTTGTTGCACCTCACACACATAACTTCTTTTTATTCATGTATAATCTTCTTTTTTCTTTTAGCACAAGTCTTAGCCTGTGAATCTTCCATCTTTCTCATTCTTTCCAAATATTCTGGCCAAACCACTAAAATATCATTAGGGACTGAGGAATCAAGATTGGATCTTTTACATGGATTATTCTGAGTGGATTCCTTTTTACTAGTTCTTTTGGATGCACCACCCATCACCTTCTTGGATTTAGAATCCAAGGACTTGTCATCTTTTCTTCTTGAAATCTTCTTGGGATAATTTTTTTACATTATTCATCTAATTTCTTCCCAAGGATGCTTCTTCATTCTTACCCAGCTTCTGTGGTCTTATTTTCTTTTCAGTTTTGGGTACCTGTTGAAATGAACATGCATCATTCATATGACCACTCTCATTGCATACATCACAGATGTTATCTAACATTCCAAATAAGTTTGTAGTATACATATGTTTTTGGATCTATGGATGTTGCTTCTTCTTCTCTAGATTTATCCCCCTTGATATGGGATTTTTCTATGCTTTTACATTTAAGAGTTTGTACCAACATTCCAGTGCACAATTCCCAAATCTATGACATCACCATCATTGACCAACAAACCTTGACTTCTTTCCATATTCTTTATAAGGTTGTTGAATCTTCTTCTTGATATTCTTTTCTTTATATGGGGATACTTCTTCCACACTCTTTCCCCTATCCACCATATCCATCGTGGTAGGTTTCTTCTCACTTTTATTCATCCATAATTGTTTAGAATTTTTCTTCCAACCTACACTTTTTGAAAAAACAATTTTAGAAAAATTAGTACAAGTTAGTAAGGATGGTGCCTTTACTTTATCAACTGCTTGTGATAGATCAATGAGTGAATCCATGATCTTCTTATCCCATGTTGGAGGTCTTTTGAGAGTAGAATCCTCTAGTGAACATTGAGTACTAGAAGAAATTGTTTCGTTATTTTGTGGAGACTCAATATGTGTCTTCTCAAGATTGGTCAAGTGAGCTTCCAATTCTAGACATCTCATATTGAGGATGACTTCCTGGTCTTCAATCATAGTCATATTCTCTTCACAAGCCTTATTTAATCTTTCAAATTCATCTTCATGCATCCTTACTTTGTTTTTTAACAAAGATTCAAGTTCTTTTATATTATTGGAGTCTTCTTCCAAATATAACTCTTTGATATCATTGATTTTTTTCATCTCATATTCAAGTGCATGGATCTTCTCTTCTATAGTCTTATTGATGCCCTCTCTTTCTTCAACATCTTTGAGCCACTTTGAAGAACTTAATTAAAATTCTCTCTTTGTTACTTCAAAGGCTCTAACATGTCTGGAGTTCTTTAGACATTCAAAAAAATTTGCTTATAAGCCTTTCTCCAAAACCTCAGTTTCTTCTTCCAGTTGAGTGATGTTTTCCTACATGTATTGAAATACTCCACAAACTAGGGACGTAATATCTTCATGAATACCTTGCAGAATCATTCTTAATCTATCAACTGATATTTCTTGAGATGTTGTAGGTTGATCATCACCACTTGTACCAGCATTTTCATCATGAGAATAATTTCCAAATGTACTAATGCATACCTACTTATCATTTTATGTAGGAAGGTTATCCATATTCTTGGTGGAAAATTGATTCAACTTCTCAAAACATTCCAAGTCTGGTGTCTCTTCAATGTCACCCACCACTTGTACCAGCATTTTCATCATGAGAATAATTTCCAAATGTACTAATGCATACCTACTTATCATTTGAGGTAGGAAGGTTATCCATATTCTTGGTGGAAAGTTGAGTCAACTTCTAATAACTTTCCAAGTCTGGTGTCTCTTCAATGTCACCCAAATATAGAGAACCAAATGCTTCCTCTTCTTTAGATAAGAGGGAATTATTCTTCAACTTTCTCTTCTCCTTCTTTTTCCTATTCATCATGGTCTTGGTAGATATAGCCTTCTTCTCATAGAAAGCATAATATTCACTGAAATTTCACTTCATTGATAACTCAGGAGAGAATAACTTCATTGTATAGAATTCAACAGAGGTGAACCTATCCCTCTAATACCAATTGAGAGAACCATATTGGGATATACCTAACACTGATAATGGGGTGAATCCATGTTGGGGACTTTTTAAACCAATTCCAACTTTTATGCATGCACCTCTTGACCTGTTTGGATCTTGATTATATTATTCTCTTTTCCTTGTCGCATGAAATAATAGAAAGTAGTAAAAATATGCACACAATATTTTTAAAAGGTTCACCACTCAATAAGAGTATCTACTTCCTTTCCATTCATGGATATGACTAGTTCATGGATTCTCCATTATGATGTGATATGATATTACAGTGGAGTGTCTAGGAAAGCAATCCTCTAGCCAGTGTGAGTCCCTACACTTTAGAAGGTGTTGGGAAACAATCCACTTCACTGGATTGGTGATGACCTAGCCCAACTTGTAGCCTCTAGCTGGTTCTTTATACTGCCTATGGAGATAGTCTTCTTCCTTTTTCAAAAGGTAGATTCTGCTATTGGTTTTATTTAGTGCTCTTCACTTGATTACTTGAAAAGCAGTAGGCAAACAATTCTTCCTTCTTTCCTTCTCTTCTTTTCTAGTGCAACACCAACTGCACTAGAATTCTTCTTTATTATTCTTAGTGAAACAACCAACTGCACTAAAACTTCTTCTCTCTTCTTGTCTAGAATCACAAAAACCAATGTGATTATTCAGGCGGTGAATATCGGTTCACTTGGCATCATCTGAATCAATTATTTTCTTCTTGTTCATGTATGCATCTTATCATGAATATGACATTAGATTGAAACTTTTATTCTATTTATTTCTTCTCCTTCTTTATACACATGCACACACTTGTTTTTGATTCTATATTTAAGTCACTTCATGTGTGAATGTGCATGCATGCAAGCATGCATTCTCCTCTTCTTCTTCTTGTGTGAAAACCCTTAATGAATATGGTTCTTTAAACATACACACAGTCAGCCTCTTCCTCCTATTTATTTTCTTTCTTCATTTTGCACTAGTTTAGGATGTTTTTGTGTGTTTCTTCAAACCTAAATGGGTGAAACCCTTTCTTTGTACAAGTTATTACTCAAGGCCTCTTCCTCCTCTTTCTCTTCTTTTCTTCTCTTGAACTTAGTTTGAGTGTTTCCTTAGGTTTATATGAATGAATCATCATACCTGAATGGGTATAAACCTTCCTTTGTGCAAACTCCTTCTTTAAGGCCTTAGGCTTCTTCAAACAATGCACATGGGTGCACACAACAAGTACTACCCTTCCTTATTCACTAAAAATTGAACTCCTAAAAACAATGGAATGTAAAAATGTGTACCTCAAAGAGTTCTTATTCACCATATGAAACCAAGGTGGCCTCGGGTTGTATTATTCATGAAAGGATACACGGTTCTTCTTTGTGCATGAGGTGAACAATTTTGCCTATTTGAAAAATCACAGTGATAGAATATCTCAAGAACTGGCTAACGATGGAATGGCTTTCGTGAAGCACAACAAGGGATTTACAAAATATATCGTGTGTTTAGGTTCTGATTATTCACGAAGCAATTCAAGGGTGTGTAGCACCTATCGAAGGCTTACAGAAACTATTCTTCACAACGCAGAGAGCTCATAGGACTCCTATTTTCTCTTCGCGGAATGATGCACAGGGAGATGCTCTGTTTTTAAAAACATGAGCTCTCGATTTTATGGGAGCAGCATCTCTTATCTTCTTGGGATCCTCCTTTTATAGGTGAGGGAAGAACCTCTTCCCTGTTCAAATCAGCATATCTCCCATTAATATCATATCCTTGAGTTCCCGATATCATTGCCTCCAATATTTTGAAACCGTGGGTCAAGGATAAGCTGCAAGTCTCGGTTGTTTCCTTTTTCCGAACGCAGGATCCTATCTTTGTGCATAGAGTTAAGATCACATGCACAATTATCATGCAAGAATCTCAAACAAATCCATGTGGCCTTGGAAACTCCGTTTGCCTCGGCTGAACCTTCTTCCTCAAGATATTTCATGCATGCAAGACATATATTGCATGCATGGTCTCGGTTGAATCAGAAGATCACCGTGCAGGAGTTTCCATCATCAACACTAGCTGAGCGTGATCATGGTGGATTGGAAGTGGCGATAATGAGCAGTGGCATCAGGTTACTCTCTATGCAAAAAAAGGGTAAAAATGAGGTTGTAGCCCTTGGATCGCCTTGGATTGATCTCAGACGGCCATGATTATAACGCAAGATGCGAGATGAGGCGTGTGGTCGAGATCTCTCACGAGATCAGATGAGCGGCCAGGATTTCCTATACAATTTTAAAAATCATCCCACATCGAAATGCACCAAAATTTCCTTGCGTTTTATCAATCAAATCCTCCCAAACACTGTTCACAATTCTCCTCTCCTCCCTCTGGTGTCGCCCCGTACTGATTCTCTGCGATCACGCTTCTACGCCCACCTATGCCTCATGCGGGCGTTCTCCTAGCACCCCCTTATGCGTCCATGTGCATGGGTTGATCACCATAAATGCACTCCTGCAGGCTTATACATGGCCCGCACGCACCTCTTGTGAGATAGCTCTGCCTAGTCTTCCCCATGGGCGTGGTCGACCCCCTGTGGTCCCGCATGTGCCTAGGGTTGAGGCTAGGGTAGCTGGATCGTGTTCTGGCCCCATTTTTATGTAAGGCCTTATAAAAACTTGGTAGAAAATCATTATACACAAAAATTCATGGCCATCAATAAACACAACACCTACCTCATTATGGCCACCCTAAAGTCCAAGCCTCTTTTTAACATTCTCCTCTTCATTTCATTTTTGATTATCAAATCCAAAGTACTTCATTCATCCTTAAAAGGATGATACTTCAATGTTTTAAACATTGTATCACAAATGATAAAAGTTCTTTTGAACTTTTCAAGATCAGTTCTTCAATCGTCTGACTTTCATTCTCCATTTCACATAGGAGGGTGTCTTTAACCATCATTTCCATTCATCATGGCCATTCATTGACCTCATTGAAAACAAATACAAGTCAATTAATAAAGTTTTCCCAACATATATAATATTTGAATAAATTTAGTCTCCAAATATATAAATAGGTTATACCATATGAAATGAAATATTAAACTCCAAGATAAACATTATTACTCAAGAAGTTAGTTTGAGTTATAAAATACCCTTATATTTTAGGGAAGACATGAATCATAGCCCACTAAAAGGAAGAAAATGAATGGAAGCGAAGTTTATAATTTAAAAAATAATTTATTATATTACAATTCAAGGTGGTATTAGATACACCATATAAATGAGTATTGGTTCATAATATCAACTCATGAATCAATGAAGGGTGATTGAGATGGAACCCTTACCTCATGTCCGAAAGTGCTATGCACTTGCACTTAACTTCCTCAATAATTAAATTAACTTCATTAGATATATAAATAATAAAATTATTCATCTATATTTCATATTCCAGGTTCCATTAACTATCATATGTTATTATTTATAATATACTTTTCTTTCTTATATTGGTTACTTGTGGTTGTTCGGTCAACATTACCATAACTCCTTATGTATGTTAACCATGGTTGAAATAATTGTAAAATTGTTTCATAATATATATAATATTAATATTGTTATGGAGATAATTTTTATATATTAAATATATTTTTAAATCCAACCATGATCATTGATGATGAAAAATGATACTCATTTCCCACATAGGTGATAGTTTTCATATATGTACGATTAATGTTTCCATTTCTAAAAGAATGAGAGGGAAAGAAGGTAAATTATAGTTTAAAATTTAAGAATCATATTAATGTTATATATATCATATTTTTTATCCATTTAATTATTTTTATCATCCATGAATGGTGGTGATGAAAAATGGAAGACATCGCTTTGGGGAGGCGGTAATTCAGGTAATGTTCTAACAATTCATTTATTTTTCTTAGCGAATAGAGAGGAATAAATCATGGTTATTACATTAATATAATAAAATATAATTATAATAATTATAATTATTTCATTATATTATTAATAATATGAGATATTTGGAAGAGAAATATCAAGGAGAGAAAGTTACAAAGAAGGTAATACTTACGTTGGACTCTTAATCTTCTCTTCGATATTTCCTTAGAAGTAAAGACCTTAAGATAACTTATAAAGACAAGTGTCTTGAGGATGAGTAAATGATTTCTATGAGAGGTATTGTTTCATAACATAAATCTAAATTTCAATGGTAAGTGTAACCATAGAGGGGAGTAACTAGTCCCCTTTTATAAGTAAAGAAAATAGAACTTTTGGGAATACCCTTTACACTTCCTTGATATTAATACACTATTCCTTATTCAAAGATAATAAAATTTTATAATAACTGATTTTGGATTGATATTGGCTTGGTAAAACCTCAAAAAAACATTTTAAATATGTTTCAATCCTTGTACCAAAGGTTTTTATATTTTTTACATTTTAGACTTTTAACTTGGTAACAAGTTTTTAACTAAGTGATTTTTATTTTATTTAAAAATATAAGGTAACCCATATTACGAAGTTTTTATGTTTTCCACCTAAATTTATTAAAAATTTAATCTAGTTAAATTTATAAATATTATAAAATAAACTTTTAAATTAACATATATAATATGAAAAATGGTTTTTTAGAAAAATAACTTTTATACATTATGTGTTTCGTAGTCTTATTCGGTATTGATTACCAATTTAATGAGTGTTAATATAATCATATACAGGTTTAAAAATAATATCAGAGTCATAATTTAAATTATATCAATTTTATTTATTAAATAAAAAATCACATAATATTAATAAAATAATTCCTTAAAAATTGTTTTACCATTATTGTGGTAAATAACACCAATTTTACTAATATTATATTTATGCATAAAAATAGAATTGGAATAGTTATATAATATTTAAACTTTATAATAAAATAGGAAATAATTTTTTTTATTAAATTTATTAAAGTGATAAAATCTATTTTTTATTATAAGAGTGTAAAAACAATTTTTAGTTGAAATATTACTTGAGTTTCAAAAATATTAAACTTGTGTTTTATAAATTCAACATAGTATTTTTAAATTATTGATATTACTTATTAAATATTTTTTTAGATCAAAAGGTTTTATTAATATTTTAAGTTATTCTTGTATTATAAAAGGGATATTCTTTAGTAAAAGTTGGTATTTTCACTATTCACCTAAAAAGCAATTGTTTCATTAAAAAATAAATAATTTATATTAGAATAATATTGATATAATGAATTAAAAATGAATTTTATTTTATAAAATTAAAATTCTAAAACTTATATATTTATATTTTAAAGAAATATAAATTATAAACAAAACTTCTTTTATTGGAAAATTGTATTTTTAGGCATATTGTGTTCTTAATATTATTTCACATCAATTTCTAATTTAAGTGATGTTAATATATTAGTTCATATATAATAATATTTTAAGGTGTTAATTTATTTTATTAGGATAAAATATAAAATAATAAATAAAGTGGTTATTTGAAAATAAATATTAATTTATATTAAATACACTTTAACAAATATCATTAATTATTTATTTATATTCTAATGTTTACTTTTTACTACTCCATTGTTAATTAAATATTTATTTAAATTTTATATATATAATATATGATATTTTAATAATATTATTATAATTATTTATACATAACTCATAAATATATATATATATATATAATATTTTAATATCGTGTTTTTATTTCATTGTGAGTTATATTATTTTAAATTTACCACTTAACAATACCTGACATTATTATACCAATATGATATATGAAAATTGAACATAATTTAAATGACCATATTGAAAAAGGAATTAATTGAAATGATTATATCTGTAATGGCCTTATTCTATTCTAATATATAAACTTACTAAATCATTTGTTCATTCCACTATAAATTCACAAGTCACGATTCTTATTTCATATTTTTCATAATTATTTCTCCTTTTATAGTGATTTTCCTCATTATTGGTTTTGTTTGTCCATTAGCGATCCTCAAGGTTAAATATAATCCAGGAGATTTTTTATTCATGAATATCTTTTTCTTTTATATCTATTGTCCTATATTGATTTAAAATCTTTCAATGGATTTACTTCATCTATGGTGAGTAATGATCTATGGTGTGAAGTACTTATTTTTAAATTATTTTTTATAATGTCCCACTTATGAATGAATAAATTGTATTTAGTTTGGTTCATAACTTGTAGGGAACATTTTCTAATCAAGTTTAAATCCCTTTAAATGAATAAAGAAACATTATTTAAAATTATAGACATAAATAATAATAATAATAGGAATTTCTCTAAAAATCTAGAGTGTTACATGGATATGATTCCTTATACGTATTCCATAAGATCTATCATGTATTACACATTATGTACTAAACTTAATGTTTCTTATGCTTTGAGAATAACAAGTAGATACCAATCTAATCTTTGAGAGATACATTGGATTACTTTCAAGAATATCCTTTAGTAATTTAGATTAAGTAAGGATATGTACTTGGTCATTGTAGGTGAGGATGAGCTCATTGTAAGGGTTTACATTAATACTAGTTTCCAATTTGATAAAGATGGTATAAGATCTAAATCCAGTTTCATATTTTTCCTCAATTGTGGATCCATCAGTTGGAAATTTTAAAATAATACATAGTAGTAAAATCAACAATATAGGTAGAATAAATCATTATATCATATTATTTAAAGTAATTAGTTTAGATCAATAATTTCATTACTAAACTTGGGGTGGTTCCAAGAATTGAACGATAAATTGATATTTATTGTGACAATACTGGTGTTATTTCTCAAGACAAGGAACCCTGGTCTTGCCAAAGGTATAAACATATCCTTTAAAAATACCATCTCAGTTGATAGATATTTTATAGGGGTTATGTAAATATCTGTTGGGTGGATATAGATGAAAATATATTAGATTCTTTGATAA
Organism: Viscum album; assembly: GCA_963277665.1. NCBI lineage: Eukaryota > Viridiplantae > Streptophyta > Magnoliopsida > Santalales > Viscaceae > Viscum > Viscum album. The sequence continues at coordinate 122,080,045 of OY728133.1, read as the reverse complement.
AACCATTAAGGAATAAAAATAATGGGGGTCATGTTGAATCTCCTATTATTAAATGAATACTAAATTGTATGTAATGGTTGTAAAATGTATTATAGATCTGTAATAAAGGAAATAAATTATTATCATTCATCCACATGTGATGAATATATTAAATAAAAAATTGAAGATAATATACCCTCAAAGTATGACATTGAGTTGTCCCTAATCGATGATTATCACAAAGTATTATGAGTTGGGATGATATGTTAAGATTACCATGAGTATGATCTTATATATGTTACGAGAAGTAGAGTCAGGAGATAATAAGTAGATAATTATTAGTTGTACTAAGTTTCTAAATTATATCACATGGACTATCATATGGTTATTGATATTGTAACACCCTAACTCCAGTAGCCCAGAATCGGTGTCTACTTTATTACATTATCATAAGATACAAGAGATATCATCCTGAAGGACCGATCAGTTTGTTAGTATTGAATAACTATATACATACATGATTACCATTTTATATTGAAAATAAAATAAAAAAACATAGTAAAAGTAAATATTTTACATACTTGAAACTCATTCAAATATTTCTTCTTTATAAGAAAGCACAATATGGGTGAGATTAAACACTCAGTAAGGTTGCATACATTAGAATATATCATGATTAAAGAAAGTATAATCCATATAGAAAGGTTAAAAACTAAACAATCGTTCTATTTAATCAATAACTTGAGGATGAAATACATCCATGGATAATATTAGTATAGTAATATCATGGATAATAATAACTAAATTCAAAATAATGGAAATGCATAATGTTGTACGTCATGATCTAAGACATCACAGATTCTTACTATCAAGGCCTTATACCATGAAAGTTTAATTCATGGGAAGGTATACACTAAAAGACCCATTTAATAATGCTATCCAATTGGTTTGTCTCATAAAACTTATTGATGCATCAAGGGGCTATCTATAACTGGGCTCCACCCATAACTATATGTCCAATGCATTCCTCATATATTGAATGATAAATTTAATTCATAAACAGCACATCAAGTCAACAAATATTCATATTGACTAAATAACATGGAATATCAATATTTAATTGGTAAATAAAATAACTTTCATTATAAAACACTGTATATAGAAATTGTATATGGTTTAGGAAATAAGCATACAGAGAATATATATATGAAATATAAATACAATTTACAATTAAATATGATCATAATAATGTTAACATTTCAAGATAAATTTAATTACCAAAAAATTATTAAGAGAAAAAATATGACCATCAATTCATCAGAAATATAGGTTTGTAATAAAATAAAGCCTTTTAGAGAATGGAATAAAATGGAAGAAAAAAATTTAAAATAAATTTACATAGAATAATTTTATTTTTAAAACCATGGGAAATTTGTATAATAATATTAAAATCATAAAAGTATTATGGTGTTGTGAAAATCCATTAATGTAATATACATTAAAAATAAACATTCCTTTTTACTTTTTACAACGAAATTTGGAGATGACCCTTTCAAAAAAATTATAAAAATACCATAAAACCTTGTAAAAAATAAAGATGAAATAAAATGTCATTAATAAATCATTTCAATAAATAAAAACTTCTTTTGTAAAAAAGTTCTGAAAAATATAGATATATAAGAAAAACATACCCAATAAAAAAGAGAAATAAGATTGCCATTTCATTTAATAATTTATTTTCTTGATTAAAGTTACAAAGAGTGGAAGAGTTAAAATAAAACATGTAAAATAATTAAATACCAATAGGATAATAAAATATATGTATTTTATGAAGTTTATATTATAATATTCCTTCAATTGAAATATAATCAATACCAAAAAATGATATTGTAAAATAAATTCTTACCTCTTCGGTAACTTTTAAATTATAACCCTTTAAAAGTGTAAAATTTAATTGAAACTCAAATTACCATGACTAAATATATATATATATATATATATATGTATATATATATATATGTATATATATATATATGTATATATATATATATATGTATATATATATATATTCATGTTATATAAATAAAGGTGTAATTATACGGACATACTAAAAGAAAATAGGTTCATAATACAAAATTTGTCTTAATGGAGTGGAAATTGAGACGAAATCCCTTACCTCACGCTTCCACTTAGTTGAATGTGCTTTAACCTATTGTATAATAAATTTATATTTATTATAACTATATAAAATGACCATATAAATTTCTATAATATCATATATTATTCACTTATAACATCTTATCACACATTTGTTAACAATCATTCATTATTATCATTGTTTTGGGTGTTAACTGCTTCGTTTTTCATGTATTTTTTGATTCAGTGATTATGGACCTTGTGTCTTGATCAGGGTTATATAATAAAATAATTTTAATAATGATAAAAACATAATAATTATTAATTATATACATATTTAAAACCATCTATGAGAATCTGACATGAAAAATGAATCACATTACTTCGTGGAGGTGGTAGTCTACAAGTACACAAGAGCGATGTTATTGTTTGTTTAATGGGAGTAAGGGTAAATAATTAGATAATAGATTAAATTTTAAAAATAATTATTATTCTATAAATATCATATATATTATTTATTTTAATAATTATGGTCATCCATCTGAGTCAGTGATGAAAACAATTACACCAATTCGCGAGGTGGTAGTCTGTCGTACACATGAACAATGGTTTTGTTTCACATTTGACGGAGAATGAGATGTATAAATATTATTACATAAACATAAGAACATCTAATTATATGGTTTAAATTTGTTTTATTATATTTTAAATGTTATTATATAATTTAAGGTGGTAAAATAAAAAGAAAAATGAAAGTGTTCGGTTAAGATGATTACCTCTTCTTTAAAATATATCCTGTAGATATCCTCTTAAGGACTATGGGGTTAGTATTTTGGGTACACCAAAACCTCTATAAATTATATAGGGATGTCATAGAGGTACTTTTTATTTGTTTTTTAGATAATATTCTCAAGGTACTATGAATAATTGAGGATAGGTGGTGAGCTTTTATAGTGAAAGAAAGGATGCACTTGGAAGTACTTAAAAGATTTAAATATAATAAATTATTTTTCATGAGAAAGTATAACTAATTAAAAAAATTTAAAAATATAACATAGGTTAAATTTTAAATCCCTTAAATTAATATAATTTTAATAGGTTTATTTGTAATTTTAAACCTTATATTTTGGTTTAACACCTTAAATAACCAATTTTATCCTTAAATTTAGTAACATATTTTTCCACAATAAAGGGATATAAATTTAATTATAATGTTGAAATTGGAACAAAAATGGCCAATTTAGGAAATTTTAGACTATAACTCATCCCAATTATCCTATTTTAATATTTTTGTGATTTTAAAATTATTTAATAATATATTGTTTAACATAAAATACCATTAAAGTCATTTTAAGAGCTATTCACATATTTTGAATTTAAATACATCAAAATAGGTGTTACAATATAATATAAAATCTTTAAACATAAATTATACACTATTATTAACCATGAAATTTGTGTGGAACCATAATTCATCCAAAAAACATTACTTTTTATATTTTTAAAATCATTTAATTTTATGTTTCTACTCCTTGCACAACGTTGTGTAAGTATTAAAGGTAATTATACCATAAATAAAAATTAGAAATAAATTACCATCATAAAATTAAATTTATTATGTTAAAAATAAAAACTTCTTTTTATCTCTATATTAACATATAAGATAAATTAAAACCAATAGATTGGTATTTTGGAATTTTCCTTCACTTAAAATAATATAAAGGTCTTTATCAAAGAAAAATAGCACCATGATGCCATATTTTTTAATATATGAAGGAGGAGGTAAATTTTCACTAATAAAATGAAATATAGTAAGGTTTATAGAGAATTTTAATCCTTATTCTACAGTTTTAACATTTTTTTATCTCATTTTACCTTTTACCGAGGTGATAAATTTTACCACGATTACTATTCATAATACCTAAAAATAAAAGGGAAAAATTTAACAAATTTAAAACTCATGATTCTAAATATGGAATACATTTTATCAAATTCAAATTATTATAAGTCAAATAAATTAATTTAAAAATAAACCTGCAAAACATGAAGAAAAATAGTTTTTTAGAAAAATGTATTTTTCAATAATAAGATGAAGTTAAATTAACTTTAAGACCAATAATAAACATTATAATAAACTAAATTAACATATATATATATATAAATAAATTTAATTTAAATCATTCATCATTATGGATTATTTTAATTAATTAAAATGGAAATTCATTATGCACTTAAAAATAGTTTTTTGAAAAATATACCTTTTTACCTCCAAATGATATAGTCTTTATTTATATTATATTGATAATCAATATATATTTAACTATATATTTTATAAAACATCTTATAAATAAAACTATTTTTATCTAAATATTTCATTGTTAATTATTCATAAAATCGTATTTCTAAGGAAAATTTTCCAAATTCCATTCTAGTATTTTTTGACATAAAAGGATTAAAATAAATATTCATCATATAAAATTAAAATTTTTGTGCCATGAAATATTAAAATTTTAATTTTTTTATAGTTTTATTTAATATAAAATGTTCACTTTCTATAATTGAAGCTCGGTCGTTACATTCTTCCGTCCTTCAAAATTTTTATCTTCAAAATTTTTATGGATATTAATTTCTAACCAAATGGGGGTGGTTATTATTCATAACTTCCTTAGGTTCCCATGTTTATTCCTATATTTTATGATTTATCTAAAGTACATTTTCTAGTTTAGTCATATGATTCTGGAAAACTATTTCTCTAGTGTTAAGAATATTGATAGGCTCTTCATTGTAAGATAGATCAGGTACCAATTCTATTTCTTCCTAGGTGATCACATGCATTGGGTCTAACATATACTTCCTTAATAATGAGATATGTAACAAATCATGTAATTTAGAGAGGCTTAGTTTCATTACTACAAAGAAATCCATAATTCAAATTATTTCTAAAATTTTAATATTTCTAATATACCTGGGCTCAATTTTTATTTCTTATTAAACCTTATAACATCTTTCTATGAAGATACTTTCAAGAAAATTTGATCTCCCAATTGAAATTAAAAAAAACTTAGGTTAGCGGCATATCCCTTTTTCCTACTTTGAGCTACTTTAATATGGGTCTGTATAGTCTTTACCTTCATCTTTGTCTCCTTAACATGTTTTGGTCCTATAATCTTATTTTCACCAACTTCATACCAATGATATGGAGATGATATATATTTATATATAATATTTCATATAGTGTCATTTTAATACATCAATGGTGTCACGACCCGCCCTCGGGGTCCGTGCCGTGACTACCCCAAGCCCGCCTTCCATAGGCCAGGGGCTGGCGACTAGCACCAAGGCGTAAATCCCGGTAAAAAGGGAAGGCATTGCCTTTGTAAAGTAAACAAACACCACAGAGTAAGCAAGCGGAAAGTAAACACTAAACAAAAGCAGAGTACAACTGAAAGTGCGGAAAAGTAAATGGGCCAGTATACAAACCCAAACTGAAAGTAAAGTACAACTCGAAAGGGAAAACAGCAACTGAAAAGTAAAAGCCGCTACACCGAGCTGTCCACTGGAAATCCCACCTGAAGGGTGGGTACAGATAGCTCCTCTTCTCCACAGGTCCCGCCGTCCGCTCCGAGCACGTCCCGCCCAGTGGTCCACCTCCGGGTACCGTCCCGCTCTGCAAGCCTCAGCTAAGGTCAACGCTGTCCGTCGTCTGCAACCAACACAACGTAGTGCGGGCAAAGCCCGTGCAGGGGTGAGTATAAGCTACTCAGTAGGGACCCCGAGACCCCTAAAGGTCTCTCAAATCCACAAAGGATAAACCACGAAGAAAGGAGCAATCACGAAGTAATAACCGACACTGCTTAGGTATATGCCCATACATATACCTAAGTCATCAATTTCAAATACGCTCCAACCTCCGATCCCAAGTACAACTCAGTCCACACAGGAAAGTAAACGTATTCCACACAGGAAAGCAAAACGTAATCCACACAGGATTGCACAACACAATCCACACAGGAAAGCAACAGATTCAGCTCACACAGGTATACTTCTTCAAAGGACGATAAAGATGATCTCTGATCCATCTAAGTCGTCGGACCCACAAAGGATCGATAGGTAACTAACCCCCGCAAATGACCCACACAGGATCGGGCCCACACAGGACCTGTAGGCGCTGGTTCACACAGGACCGCTGAGCGCAAGGACCCACACAGGATCGGACCCACACAGGATCGGGCCCACATAGGACCTGTAGCACTGATCCACGTAGGATCGCTGAGTGCTGTAGTCGTCGTCGTCGAATACACACAGGATCTCTGCACTGTCGTCGTCGCAGTCACAGTAGCAGTAGCAGTCGCAGCCAGCACTAGGGTTCCCGCACACAGCAAGCTCGTTCGGAGGGTCCGCTCCACGAGCCGAGAGGCTGATACATCAACTGTCACAAAGTCCAGAGTTGATGTATCCAAAAGTTCTGTATCGTCAACAGGAACTCAACGCAACAGACGGCGCGTCGATCGGACGCCCGGTCTGAGAGTTATTGGCATTTTCGTCCCCGGGGACCGGTTGGTTTTTAAGGAAAAACCAACCCGACCGTACTCCACCTGCGTCCAAACCTCGGGCGGAGTATGCCAAAAGATCCGTCTCACTAAGAGGAACACAACACAGCTGACGGCACGTCAATCGGACGTCCGTAGCTCAAGATATGAGCGTTTCCGCTCCGAAGGCCCGGTTGGTTTCGTGAACGAATCAACCCGGACGAACTCAAAGTAATCCGAATCATTGAGTGCGATATACCGAAACGACCATCTCGATCCAAGGATTGTGTTTCCGTAGACGGTTCTTCAATCGGAGGTCCGAGGCTCAAGTTATGGCCCAAAGACCGAAACTGATTCGAAACGGGGGGTCCGGGTCCGGGCCGACCCGGCCCGACCCCCCCTGGGTCGGCCCGAACCGGGTCGACCCGACCCGGGTCCGACCCGGCCCAACCGGCCGGCCGGCCGGCGGCGCGGCGACGCGGCAGCCTGGCGCCGCACGGAGGCAGCGCGGGGGGAATCAATTCCCCCGCTGATTGGAAGGGGCGGCACGGCTAATGCCGCGCCCTTTGCAAAATAAACGGCCCCCACGTGGGGGCCGGCTTGAGGAAAAACCGGGGGGCTGCTGCCCCCCCCCCCCCCCCTTCATGGACACTGCCCCCTCATAATGAGGGGGGTTTTGTGTGCTGGCTAGGGAATTAATTTTCCCCGGTTTATTACCATCTGGCCGGCCAGCTGGCCGGCCGGTTTTCTCCAACGGGACCGGAAAATCCGGTCCCCTCTTCGGCTTCCGACACCGGCGGCCCGGCCGCCGGTCTTCTCATTCTGCCGCGGCCCGGAACCGGCCGCGGTGTTCTTCGTCCGGCGCGGTGCGACGGCACCGCGCCCCTCCGCCGCGCCTTCGATTCCCCTTGATGCGGCGCGGCGGCGTCGCGTTCTTGAAGATTCTTCCATGGCGCGCGCGCGCAAGATAAACATACAATTATCCGCGTAGTGCGACGGCACCACGCCACCTTGCTTGCACCCGCAAGATAAACCACATGAACGATGGAGGGGGTTCGGCCGTGTTCATGCGGTCCGGCCCCCCTCACGTTAAATAATAACACAACTTAAAATATTCAAATGCGTCACGTTAGACATGCTAGATCCACGATCAAGAATGAAATAATTAAACAATAAATCAACAACCCCTACCTTGGGTATAGGTTCAAAGATTTGACAACGTCCCGCGGAGGACAACGTCGCGGAGGTCGGGCGTCGCGGTCGTCGTTCGTCAAATCCGTTGACGAAGAGATACGCCCGAAGAGATACGTCGTTGGCGAATCTTCGTATGCCGACGAAGAAGGTCCGAGGAGGAAGCGGCGTTCCCTCTCGTTGACACGGAAGACGAAGAAGAGAGGCGGCGTTCTTCGTCGGAGCTTGAGCGTTCTTCGTCGGAGCTTGAGCGTTCTTCGTGTTCTTCGTCAGAGCTTGAAGAAGAAGAAGAAGCTCTCAAAAGCTCTCAAGTTGGCTAAGATTTCTAACCCAACAAAAAGAGAGAAGAGCTTAATTTAATCAAAAACTTAACACAAGAATTTCAAAGGTTTGAAATTCAAAAAGATTAACTCCAAAATTAAATAACTCATGTCATTTAATGAGGGGTTAAGGAAGTTGGGAGAAGATGAAAGGTTTAGGGTTCGTGTGGGCCCCACCACACTTAATCCTATCAAGGGAGGTTAAGTGGGGGTGGGTCCCACCCCTAACTTCCTTTGAGAGAAGTTAACTAATAAGTTTAAATAAAAATATGTAATACACAATTTTTATTTAACTTATTCTAATCTCCCAAAAACTAACTCTCATCCCGCAACAAACGCAACTTCCGAAAAGGTCTCTTTAAGCGAATATCGGCACTGCGAGTTCATCGGTGCCCTCGGATTTCAATTCCGAGCACCGGATCAAAAGTTAGAAATTTCCGCTCGTTCGTTCACTGAACGTACCCGAGCCAAACTTCAGAAAATGATTCCGGGCACTCCGGTCCTCGGAATCAGGTGCCGTCTGAAACCGCACTCTTGTAAAATTCTAAAGAAAATTAAGAAAAAATTTCCCTTGAATTTTACGGGTCTTTACATTACTCCCACCTCAGGGCTTTACGTCCCCGTAAAGATACATCAAAAACTAGGGAAACAAATGAGGGTACTGAGCACGCATCTGAGCCTCCCGCTCCCATGTGCTCTCCTGGAGATTCCCGTGCTGCCATCTGATGCGCACAAGAGGAATCGATCGCCCACGCAGGACCCGCTCCTGTCGATCCTCTATCTCCACCGGGACCTCCGTAAAATTCGCCCCATCGTCAACGTCAATCTCCCCATGGTCAATGATGTGTGTCGGGTCGTGCACGTATCTCCTCAGCCGAGACACGTGGAAGACGTCGTGCACCCGGTGCAACTGAGGTGGTAGAGCCAGGCGATAAGCCACCTCACCAATCCTGCTGAGAATCTGGAAGGGTCCGATGAAGCATGGAGATAACTTGTTGCCTCGGCCAAATCTCCGAATACCACGTCGAGGTGAGACCCGCAAGAAGACGTGGTCGCCATCCTCGAACTCTAGTGGCCTCCGCCTCCTGTCAGCATATGACTTCTGCCGGCTCTGAGCTGTCCTCATCCGCTCCTGGATGACCTGGACCTTCTCTGTCATGGCCTGGACCATCTCCGGTCTCACAAGTGCTGACTCACCAGGGTCTGTCCAGCACAAAGGGGATCTACAAGGTCGGTCATAAAACGCCTCGTATGGTGCCATCCCGATGGTGGAGTGGTAGCTGTTGTTGTACGCAAACTCCACCAAGGGTAGGTGGTCCTCCCAGCTACGACCAAAGTCAAGGACACATGCGCGGAGCATATCCTCGAGAGTCTGAATGGTCCTCTCCGTCTGACCATCCGTCTGAGGGTGAAAGGCTGTTCTCAGACGTAGTTGCGTCCCGAACGCCTCCTGTAACCCCTTCCAAAGCCGGGAAGTAAAGCGAGCATCTCGATCGGAGACGATAGATGATGGCACGCCGTGGAGTCGCACAATCTCCTGAACGTAGAGACATCCCAAGCTCTCTACTGAGCCCTTCTCTCTGATGGGTAAGAAATGTGTCGACTTGGTGAGTCGGTCAACAATCACCCAGATGGAGTCGTGACCTCTGGTAGTACGTGGAAGTCCAGTCACGAAGTCCATAGATATGCCGTCCCACTTCCACTTCGGAACCTCCAAGGGCTGTACCAAGCCCGCTGGTACCTGATGCTCTGCCTTCACCTGCTGGCAGGTGAGGCATCGAGAAACGAACTCGGCTACTGCCTTCTTCATGCCCGGCCACCAGTGCTGTCGTCTGAGGTCCTGATACATCTTCGCCACTCCAGGATGCACCGCCAAAGGAGAAGTGTGAAACTCCATCAGCACTTCCTCTCGCAAAGCGACTGGTACCATGGTACGTCCTCTGAAAAGGATTTCGTGCTCTGCTCCAAGGGAGAAACCATCAGGTGCCTGTCCCGAGGATATCTGTGCACGCCGTGTCTCACAGTCAGCGTCCTCACACTGTGCCTCCCTGACCCGCTGCAGTAGTGGAGGGGTGACTGTGAGAGACTGGAGGAAGACTGCTCCATCTCTATCCACGAAGGATATCTGCAAAGAGGCTAGCTGCTCTGTCGCCTCCTCAAGTAGCTGAATGCCCGTCCTCCTGCTGAGGGCATAGGCTACTACATTCCCCTTCCCAGGAGTATAGACTATCTCAAAGTCATAGTCCTGGAGGAACTCGAGCCATCGCCGCTGTCTCAGGTTCATGTCCTTCTGCGAGAAGATATACCTGAGACTCTGATGATCAGAAAAGACTGTAAAGTGCTCGCCCATCAGATAGTGTCTCCATGTCTTCAGAGCGAAGACCACTGCTACTAACTCCAGGTCATGGGTAGCGTAGTTCTGATCATGCGGCCTCAACTGACGTGATCCATAGGCGATCACTACCCGCTCCTGCATCAGAACACATCCGAGTCCGGTCCCTGATGCATCGCAGTAGACTACGTACCCTACTCCCTCCTCAGGCAACCTCAAGATAGGTGCGCAGGTCAATCTCTGTCTCAGCTTCTGGAAGCTCTGCTGACATCTGTCTGTCCATACGAAGGGTTTCCCCTTCTTCGTCAAAGCTGTGAGTGATGCCGCAACTCTAGAGAATTCTGGCACGAATCTCCGATAGTATCCAGCTAGTCCCAAGAAACTCCTAACCTCAGTCACGCTCCTGGGTGGCTCCCAAGCTAACACAGCCTCAATCTTCGCGGGATCCACTGCAACTCCCGCCTCAGAGATAACGTGTCCCAAGAAGTGGACCTCACGTATCCAGAACTGGCACTTCGAGAGCTTACCATAAAGCTGGTGCTCTCGGAGTGTGTCTAGTACAACTCGCAAGTGATAGGTGTGCTCCTCCTCTGTCGTAGAGTAAATCAGAATGTCGTCGATGAAGACCACGACAAACCGATCGAGGTATGGCTGAAAGATCCTGTTCATGAGAGCCATGAACACTGCTGGAGCATTGGTTACACCGAATGGCATAACCAAGAACTCATAGTGGCCATACCGACATCTGAAGGCTGTCTTCTGCACATCCTCGTCTCTGACTCTGAGCTGATGATAGCCTGACCTGAGGTCTATTTTCGAGAACCACCGTGCTCCCTTGAGCTGATCAAAGAGGTCATCAATCCTCGGTAGCGGATACTTGTTCCTCACTGTCACCTGGTTCAGGCGACGATAGTCAACACAAAGTCGCAAGCTCCCGTACGCCTTCTTGGCGAACAAAATCGGGGAAGCCCAGGGTGAAACACTGGGTCGGATGAACCCCTTGCCCTGCAAGTCCTCCAACTGTACCCGTAGCTCTCGAAGCTCGGCGGGGGCCATCCGATATGCTGGAGTGGATATCGGGGCTGTCCCGGGGTACAAGTCAATATAAAAGTCTACCTCTCTGCGAGGAGGTAGCCCTGGAACATCGTCGGGAAAAATGTCCGCAAACTAATCCACCACTGCAGGAAAACCAGGACTCCGCACGTCAACTGCTCCAAGGATAAGGCTAGCCAACTGATGGGTGATGGGCTGTCCTCTCCTCCGTGGAAGTCCATCCTGTGCTGCTAAGGCTCCCTTCTCGCCGGTGAAGGTGAACCTGCTCCCGTCGGTGCGTACACATCGCACCTTGCGCCTAAAACAGTCAATCTGTGCATGGACCGTAGATAGCCAATCCATGCCCAAGATGACGTCGTAAGGCCTCGACGCTGCTACAAGAAGATCCCAGCCGAAGCTCTCGCCTCCTAGAGTAAGCTCACACTGCCGGCACCAGTGCGTAACCGTCGAGTCTGCTCCCGTAGGAGTCTCTAGCCGTAAGGATCGAGCCAACGGCTCTGTCGGAATCTCCGAGCTCCGAACAAGAGCAGCGGCTATGAAAGAGTGACTCGCTCCTGTGTCTATAAGAACTGCAGCAAGGGTGGAGTATACACAGATAGTACCTCAAATCATCTCGGGTGCGCCATGGTCGTAGGCCTCTACTGCCTGGAGCTGTGCCTGTCTCTGCCCGCCAGCTCCCTGTGGTCGGGGTGGACCTCCTGGTGGTGGTGGTGGCAGAGCCTCAAAGCGTCGCCCACCACCGGCTGCTCGTCCAGCTCCTCTGCCTCGTCCGCCTCCTCCCTGTGGACCGCCACGGTCGACCCTCTGCCTCTGCCTCGGTGGTCTATAAACTGACTGCTGCTCCTTGGCACGGCGGGTCGGGCAGTCACGAGCTATGTGGCCCTGCCCGCCGCACGAGTAGCACTGTCTGCCTCTCGAAAGACTGGATCCTCGCTGTGTGCCCCGCACTGCTGAGCCAGTGCCCTGAGATCGTCTGCCTGAAGGTCTGGTCTGTCTGGACCCCTGAGTCATCCGTCGACTGCCTGCTGCAGATGACTCTGCCACGTGCCGCCCTGCAGTGGGTCGCTGTGCTGGTTTAGACTCAGCAAGGAAGCTCTCGATCAGAAGGCCCCGCTCCAGTACTCCTGTCTGAGTCGGTATGCTGAGGGAGATCAGCGATGCCCTGATCTCGTGTCTCAAACCCTGTTCGAAGGTCCGGTCCCGGAAGAATGGGTCCCGTACCATGTCGGTCGAGTAGCGCGAGAGATCGGTAAATCTCGCTGAGTACTCAGTGACCGTCATGCTGCCCTGCCGCAGCTGTAGAAGCTCTTGGATACGCACCGCACGAAGGGTGGCTGGGACGAACTCCGAGCGGAAGAGGCTCTCAAAGTCCGTCCAAAGTAGAGATGCCTCATCGTGCACCTGGAGCATCAAGCTCCACCATCGTCCTGCTGCTGCGTGTAGTAGGCTCGCAGCGAGGATCACCATGAGGTCTGCTGGTGTCCTCACTAGCCTAAACACTCGAACCACTGCCTCCATCCAGTCCGCTGCTGCCTGGGGATCCGTCTCCCCGCGAAACCTGGGCGGTCACTGGCGCTGAAACTCATGCAGTGCGCTGAGGCGACGTGCATCGTCAGCGGCTGCTGCTGGAAGCATCGGGGGCTCGGCGGGTAGAGCTACCGCCGGTGCCACTGCTGACAAAGGGCCCTGCACCGAGGCCTCGTCGCTCAGTGGGCTTTCGTCACGCTCGACTCTCGGAACCCTAGCTGGCTGCCGTCGTGGGGCCATCCTAAAAAGGAAACAGGTGCGTCACGGTCAGAACAGTATACCTGGTGAGCTGATATAAGTAATCATAAAGAAAACTTTGAAACACACACGCAATCAATGTTTTCGTGCATTAAGTCGGAAATCAGAAGTCAGGGTCCTGGTGTACGGATACGTCGGCCGCCGCACCAACACTGGACTCCCTGGACTGATAACCACACTCAATACGCTAAACATTATTGCTTCACATAGAAAAGATCAGAGTTCGCGGTAGAACCGAACTCCTCTGATACCAATTTGTCACGACCCGCCCTCGGGGTCCGTGCCGTGACTACCCCAAGCCCGCCTTCCATAGGCCAGGGGCTGGCGACTAGCACCAAGGCGTAAATCCCGGTAAAAAGGGAAGGCATTGCCTTTGTAAAGTAAACAAACACCACAGAGTAAGCAAGCGGAAAGTAAACACTAAACAAAAGCAGAGTACAACTGAAAGTGCGGAAAAGTAAATGGGCCAGTATACAAACCCAAACTGAAAGTAAAGTAAAACTCGAAAGGGAAAACAGAAATTGAAAAGTAAAAGCCGCTACACCGAGCTGTCCACTGGAAATCCCACCTGAAGGGTGGGTACAGAGAGCTCCTCTGCTCAACGGGTCTCGCCGTCCGCTCCGAGCACGTCCCGCCCAGTGGTCCACCTCCGGGTACCGTCCCGCTCTGCAAGCCTCAGCTAAGGTCAACGATGTCCGTCGTCTGCAACCAACACAACGTAGTGCGGGCAAAGCCCGTGCAGGGGTGAGTATAAGCTACTCAGTAGGGACCCCGAGACCCCTAAAGGTCTCTCAAATCCACAAAGGATAAACCACGAAGAAAGGAGCAATCACGAAGTAATAACTGACACTGCTTAGGTATGTGCCCATACATATACCTAAGTCATCAATTTCAAATACGCTCCAACCTCCGAGCCCAAGTACAACTCAGTCCACACAGGAAAGTAAACGTATTCCACACAGGAAAGCAAAACGTAATCCACACAGGATTGCACAACACAATCCACACAGGAAAGCAACAGATTCAGCTCACACAGGTATACTTATTCAAAGGACGATAAAGATGATCTCTGATCCATCTAAGTCGTCGGACCCACGAAGGATCGATAGGTAACTAACCCCCGCAAATGACCCACACAGGATCGAGCCCACACAGGACCTGTAGGCGCTGGTTCACACAGGACCGCTGAGCGCAAGGACCCACACAGGATCGGACCCACACAGGATCGGGCCCACATAGGACCTGTAGCACTGATCCACGTAGGATCGCTGAGTGCTGTAGTCGTCGTCGTCGAATCCACACAGGATCTCTGCACTGTCGTCGTCGCAGTCACAATAGCAGTAGCAGTCGCAGCCAGCACTAGGGTTCCCGCACACAGCAAGCTCGTTCGGAGGGTCCGCTCCACGAGCCGAGAGGCTGATACATCAACTATCACAAAGTCCAGAGTTGATGTATCCAAAAGTTCTGTATCGTCAACAGGAACTCAATGCAACAGACGGCGCGTCGATCGGACGCCCGGTCTGAGAGTTATTGGCATTTTCGTCCCCGGGGCCCGGTTGGTTTTTAAGGCAAAACCAACCCGACCGTACTCCACCTGCGTCCAAACCTCGGGCGGAGTATGCCAAAAGATCCGTCTCACTAAGAGGAACACAACACAGCTGACGGCACGTCAATCGGACGTCCGTAGCTCAAGATATGAGCGTTTCCGCTCCGAAGGCCCGGTTGGTTTCGTGAACGAATCAACCCGGACGAACTCAAAGTAATCCGAATCTTTGAGTGCGATATACCGAAACGACCGTCTCGATCCAAGGATCGCGTTGCCGCAGACGGTTCGTCAATCGGAGGTCCGAGGCTCAAGTTATGGCCCAAAGACCGAAACTGATTCGAAACGGGGGGTCCGGGTCCGGGCCGACCCGGCCCGACCCCCCCTGGGTCGGCCCGAACCGGTTTGACCCGAACCGGGTCGACCCGACCCGGGTCCGACCCGGACCAACCGGCCGGCCGGCCGGCGGCGCGGCGGCCTGGCGCCGCACGGAGGCAGCGCGGGGGGAATCAATTCCCCCGCTGATTGGAAGGGGCGGCACGGCTAATGCCGCGCCCTTTGCAAAATAAACGCCCCCCACGTGGGGGCCGGCTTGAGGAAAAACCGGGGGGCTGCTGCCCCCCCCCCCCTTCATGGAAACCGCCCCCCTCATAATGAGGGGGGTTTTGTGTGCTGGCCGGGGAATTAATTTTCCCCGGTTTATTACCATCCGGCCGGCCAGCTGGCCGGCCGGTTTTCTCCAACGGGACCGGAAAATCCGGTCCCCTCTTCGGCTTCCGACGTCGGCGGCCCGGCCGCCGGTCTTCTCATTCTGCCGCGGCCCGGAACCGGCCACGGTGTTCTTCGTCCGGCGCGGTGCGACGGCACCGCGCCCCTCCGCCGCGCCTTCGATTCCCCTTGATGCGGCGCGGCGGCGTCGCGTTCTTGAAGATTCTTCCATGGCGCGCGCGCGCAAGATAAACATACAATTATCCGCGTGGTGCGACGGCACCACGCCACCTTGCTTCCACCCGCAAGATAAACAACATGAACGATGGAGGGGGTTCGGCCGTGTTCATACGGTCCGGCCCCCCTCACGTTAAATAATAACACAACTTAAAATATTCAAATGCCTCACGTTAGACATGCTAGATCCATGATCAAGAATGAAATAATTAAACAATAAATCAACAACCCCTACCTCGGGTATAGGTTCAAAGATTTGACAACGTCCCGCGGAAGACAACGTCGCGGAGGTCTGGCGTCGCGGTCGTCGTTCGTCAAATTCGTTGACGAAGAGATACGCCCGATGAGATACGTCGTTGGCGAATCTTCGTATGCCGAAGAAGAAGGTCCGAGGAGGAAGCGGCGTTCCCTCTCGTTGACACGGAATACGAAGAAGAGAGGCGGCGTTCTTCATCGGAGCTTGAGCGTTCTTCGTCGGAGCTTGAGCGTTCTTCGTGTTCTTCGTCAGAGCTTGAAGAAGAAGAAGAAGCTCTCAAAAGCTCTCAAGTTGGCTAAGATTTCTAACCCAACAAAAAGAGAGAAGAGCTTAATTTAATCAAAAACTTAACACAAGAATTTCAAAGGTTTGAAATTCAAAAATATTAACTCCAAAATTAAATAACTCATGTCATTTAATGAGGGGTTAAGGAAGTTGGGAGAAGATGAAAGGTTTAGGGTTCGTGTGGGCCCCACCACACTTAATCCTCTCAAGGGAGGTTAAGTGGGGGTGGGTCCCACCCCTAACTTCCTTTGAGAGAAGTTAACTAATAAGTTTAAATAAAAATATGTAATACACAATTTTTATTTAACTTATTCTAATCTCCCAAAAACTAACTCTCATCCCACAACAAACGCAACTTCTGAAAAGGTCTCTTTAAGCGAATATCGGCACTGCGAGTTCATCGGTGCCCTCGGATTTCAATTCCGAGCACCGGATCAAAAGTTAGAAATTTCCGCTCGTTCGTTCACTGAACGTACCCGAGCCAAACTTCGGAAAATGATTCCGGGCACTCCGGGCCTCGGAATCAGGTGTCGTCTGAAACTGCGCTCTTGTAAAATTCTAAAGAAAATTAAGAAAACATTTCCCTTGAATTTTACGGGTCTTTACAAATGGAAGATATTGTTATAGGAAGACTTTCCAAAGGTAAACAAAAATCCCACATACCTTGAAATTTAGGTGATCATGACCTCAACATGTCTTATAATATTTGAATAGTCCTTTAGAATTATCCATCTTCTTGATGAAGATAGGTGGTGCTCAAATAAATCTCGGTAGCAATATCCTTCTAAATAATTTTTTAGAATTCCAATGTAAATCAGGGATCATGATTAGATTCAATTAAAATAGGTGCACCATAATTTTTTATACCTTTATTAATATAGTCTTGTAATATTACCAAGACTTAAATCTTCTCTTATAGTGAGTAAATTTTCCGATTTGGTATGGTAATAAAAAATATCCCATATAGAATCATTATTTCTATGAGTATTTTTAAATATAGTTACAAACTCAATAGTTAAACCATCCTATTTCGATGTAGGATTAATTAGAGGTTACATGACTCCATTAGGATTTTTTCTACCAGCCTTTACCTATTGAAAAATCAAGAATCTTGATACATAATCAGCAAATTATCACTTCTTATTATCCCAACAAAAATGTTCCTTAATATCCCTATACATCTTTGTTCTACTATTTTTTATATAGAAATTCAATCTATGGGAATCATCTAATAATTTCCCTTTTTATCAGGTATAGATAGAAAATATATCCTCTTTCCAAATTTTATAACACCATTTTTAGAAACAAATTTGACCAATTTTCCATCATTTAAGGCTTTAAATTTCTTTTGAAAATTATTATAATCATACTGAGAATCTTTTCTAATAAATATGGTTTTGAAATCATTTATAAAAGGAGTGAAGTTTCCCATTCCTTGATATTTTCCATATCCATGTTTACAAAATCCTTGAAATTGGGATAATTTTTAACCCTGATTTTAGTAAGGACTCTATGATCATTCCTACTTAATGAATCAAATTCCTTGTTTTTATTCTCTGGGTGGTAGTGTATTGAAAAATAATAATCCTTGAGTAGCTCAAGTCATCGCCTTTTCCTCATATTGATCTATCTCTATGAAAATATATATTTCAGAATCTTATGATCTATGTATATATCACTTCTTTAAATATAGAGATAATTCCTCCATATATTCAAAGAATATATTACAGCCACCAACTAAATATAATTTATTGGTAGTTATATTCAGGAGACTTTAACTACCTTTATAAATAGTAAATAACTTTATTATTCTGTATAAGAAAACACCCAATTCCTTTCATTGATGCATCACTATATGTCACAAATATATCCCTTCCTAATGTTATATTCAATATCGAATCATTTACCAATCTCATCTTTAATTATTAAAAATATTCTTTGAATTGATTTTTCTATATACACTTAACACCTTTATATGTTAACCTAGTTAATGGGTTATCTAATCAGATTTTTTTTGAAACAATTGCTGATAGTAACCTTCCAAACCAAGAAAACTACATACCTCAATTATGTTCATCAGTGTAGGACATTATTCAACTACCTTTGTCTTTATAGGATCAACTTATATTCAACCATTAGAGACAATATGATCAATAAAATAACTTTTAGAATCTAGTATTTAAACTTTCAAAATTTCCTATATAACTCTCTTTCTTTAATAGTCTTAAAAATGATTCGTAAGTAGTTCTCATGGTCCTAATTGCTTTTAGAGTGTACCATCATATCATTTATAATTACCAAAGAAATATCAATATATTCCTTGAATAATCTATTCATAATATCCATAAAAATAGAGGGTTCATTAGTCAATCCAAAAGGCATTATTGTAAATTTGTAATGTCCATACCTAATAATTTTTTTTTGTAGAATATCTTCTTTCTTTACTAGAAATTTATGATAATCATAATGAAGATCAATATTTGAAAAATATTAATCTATTTTAAGGTGACAAAATATGTAATCAATGGTAGGAAGGGGATAATTTCTATTAATAGTAATTATATTAATTTCTCTATAATCCATACACAACCTCACATGTCTATGTTTCTTCATAATGAAAAGAACGGGGGCTCCCCAAGGTGAAACACTAGGGAATGTAAATCCCTTATCACATAAATTTTGTGCTTGTTTTTTAATTTACAATAATTCCACTATGTCCATTCTTTAATTATTCTATTATATAGGTCTTTTATCAATAATTAGATCAATGGAAAACTCAACTTCACACTCTAGTGGATGTTCTGGTAATTAATCTAGAAACACATCAACGTATTATTATTCAATAGGTACATAATCAATGTGAATATTAAATTTCTCATCTTAAGATTTTTTCTTATCTTCTTCCCTAATAATATCATTCAGATGATCTACTTTATTTGGATCTAGAAATGTTCTAGATGATGAAGTCTCTCCTCTAAAGATAATGGATTCTATATCTCCATCAAGAATCATAATATCTTTCTCTTGGAAATAATTGTTTTTATTATAATTTGAAATAAAATCTATACAAAGTATTATATCAAATTTTTACATAGATATAATTATCAAGTTTTCAAATAGGGTATGTCTATGTTCAATAATTAGAATTGACAGACATGTCCTTATTGTGGTAAGGTTTCAACTTGGAGTATTGACTGAAAACAATCTTCTTATGGTTCTATGGAAATATTTAATTTTCATGGAAAAATGGAAGATATAAAAGATTTATAAGAACTAGAATAAAATAAATCAATATTTAAATTTTTTATTATGATTAAATTAATTTTCCCTGCATTATTAGGAACTCCAACCTTAGATATAGTGATCAAATAAGCATGTCCTTATCCCCTTAGTGACATATGTGGTTGGTTCCCTTGAAACATGAGGTATTGTTTAATAATTTACCATTTACCTATAGTTCAAGCATGGATGGAAGTGGTTTCATTATTTACCTTACAATCATTATCCATATGACCCTTATCTCAACACTTTCTGCAAAGTCCCATGACCATCAAGAATTTTCTTGGATGTTTCTTGCCATAATTTTCACATGATGGAAATTGTTTTGTTCCATTATTATTATCAAATACATTACCTTTTCTCAGTTCTTAACCGATATATTCTTAACATAATTTCTCTTGAATATATAGTGTATTGAAAATTATTTCTCTATTTTTTTTGGAATATAATGATATTTCATTATACAGTGAAAAGGTTTTAGAAACCAGATCCATTCGGAAGATTAGCTTAATATATTTAAAGAAATGGTCAATTTGGTTTCCAAATTACATATGTAATATTTAGTATACATGGATATACTTTTAAAGGTATCCTCATACTTTACAATAATTTCCTCTTATTTTTACTTTAAACCGAGGAAATTTCTCTTCATTTTAGTTTTTTTCTTATGAGGGGAGTTTTTTTCTAATAATGTTACCATAAAAGATCTTTATTCCATATATTCTATTTATTCTTCCTCCCTAGTATTATATATCAATGACCACCATTAATTTTAATTTCATGTAAACCAATTCACTAACTAGGTAACCTTTTCCCTTTCATTTCACCCCAAGGCTATAAATATCTTTTTTAAGGCACCTAATTCATTACATAGCTACTAATAGATTAGTAGTTCCACTAAAAGATGGAGTCTTATGACACATGAAATGGTCCAATATAGGTGTATCATGTCATAGAACATAATTTTTATCTATATTTACAAGGTTATTAGTCATAATCATGATTAGATACCCTAATATGTTCATGATCAACTTAGCTCCAATACCAGTTGTATTGCCTTTCCTAGCAGGGAAATCTCTACATTAGCCACAAGTATTGATACCATTCCTTCTTCCATGAAACATTTTCTAAGAAAATGGAAAATATGAAATCATGTCATAATATTATAAATTTTAAATTACAGTATATAATTATAAATATGGTGTTACCCTTAACTTAAATTAAAAGTTTATGAATAATTATTCTCAAAATCATAAACATGGTTTCTTTAGGAATATCCTCAAATTATAAAAATATTTTCAAATATTTAATAATGGTTCAAAAAGAGCATATTAATCAACCAAATAATATCCCAATAGATTGTATATCCAGGTGTTTAGTCTTAGGATCACTCATCATGCACTAGTGATGATCGAGTTAATACCTAATTTTCCATATTCAAAGTTGTTACCCCAAGGTTCATTTGTTGCAAAGATGTATCCACTAATTAGAATCCAAATAGGTATTTATTTTCTTGTAAAATCACATGATATGTAATTTAAAATAACTTATGATATTAATGTATACTTAGGGTTATCCTCAGAGTCTATCATATGTTTATGTTCTCTAATAAATATTTTCTTAAATCTATTTCACGAAGTTTCTACTAAAGTTCCTATGATACCAAATGTAACACCCTGACTCTAGTAACCTAGAGTCAGTATCTAATTTATAATATTATCATAAGATATAAGGTATCTTATCCAAAAATACTGACTAGTTCAGTAGTCTTTAATAACTAAATACATAAATTATTCCCATTTTACATTGGAGATAAAATATAAAACAAAGTAAAAAATAAATATTTTGTGTCCTTAAAAATCATTCAAATATTTCTACTTCATATATTGGGGAAAAAGAAAATAAAATAAGGGTAATCTCAAATGATTAGTAAGGGTAACATACAATAGAATTTATCAAGACTAAATAAGGTATGATCAATATGGAAAGGTAAATAACTGAAAATACATGCCATTTAATCAGTAACTTGATCATGAAATGCATCCATGAATGAAATCAATGTATTAATCTCATGGATATTAATAAATGAATTCAAAAGGAATAAAATTCATAATATTGGATGTCATGATCTAAGATATCATGAATTATTATCATCAAGGCCCTATGACATGACAATTTAACAGATGGTTAGTTATAAACAAAAAGAAAATTTAATATGGCTAGCCAACTAGTTTGTCTCATTAGACCTATCAATCCATTGAGTGGATATCTATAACAGATCCCCACCTATAACTATAGGTCCAATTCATAACCAAAAGTTCAGGGAATAGCCCTTTTTATTAATAAAGGAAAAAAAAGATGACAACAAGGAGAAAGATGGGGTCATACAAGCACACATGCCATCATACCCAAGGTGAGCCAATGAAAAGAAAAACTCAATATTCAAAGTCACATTGGTAGGAAGTGTCATAGTCACCATCCCAATCAGAATCATAATCAAAGGGGCCATGAGACCTAGTGACCATATTTGCCTTTAGATATGAGTAATCCTTTCTCAGTCTCACTTTCTTAGGAGCATCAGGTTGGTCAACATCCTCAACAACATTTTTCCCTTTGGATAAGAATTGACTATAAGTTGGTTTTTTTGGGGAGTCATCCTCTACATCATCCCACCTTCCTTGAATGCCCTGCATTTCCTTTAACCTGTGAATTTCCATTTGGGTCTTAGAAATCATCTCACTATCACTCGGAGTTTGTTTCTTCTCAAGCATAGGGACCAAGCCTGTCTCAAGTTCATGCAATGCAGTGTTACACTCCTCTATTTGGAAATCTCACAAGACACAAGTGTAAAGTAGCTATCAAATGATCTCAACTTCTGTGTCTTGTGAGCTTATCAAGAACTTCCCTTACGAGCGTAAATAATAATAAATATAAATATTTACCTAGTCAATCAAATAAATTTCATAGTAAAAACCATATATAGAAGTTATATATTGTTTAAGAAATAAGAATATACATGATACAAATAATATGGATATTTAAAATAAATGTAACTTTTAATGAAATATGATCATAATAAAGTTAATGTTTCAAGAGAAATTTAATGTCCATAAAATTAATAAGAGATAAAAGATGACCACCAATTAATCAGAAATATAAGTTTTATAATAAAATAAAATATTTTAGTGGATATAATAAAATGTAAAAAACATTTAAAATAAATTTTAATTAAATAATTTTCTTTGTAAAACCATGGGAAACTTGTAGAAGAATATAAATAGTGTAAAATAGTTATAGCAGTAAGAAGTTCTATTAATGATGTGTAGGTTAAAAAGAAACAATCCTTTTGATTTTTTTAAAGAAAGTCAAAAATGACCCTTTAAAAAAATTAGAAATATTCATTTAAAAACTTTTAAAAGTTCAAGGATAATATAAAATTCCCTTAAAATTGTTTGATTAAATAAAAAAGATTTTTGTAAAATAATTTTGAATAATATGGACCTATAAGAAAAATATACCCGATCAAAAAGATAAATAAGATCAGTTTTTTAATAATTTATTTACATGATTCAAGAGACAACTAGAGGAAAAGGTTTAAGAAAATATGGAAAATCATTAAATATCTATAGGATAAGAAAATATATGAAGTTTATGAAGGATATATTATATGATTCCTTTAATAAAAATATAAGTAAACCCAAAAAATGATATTATAAAATAAATTCTTACCACTTTAGTAACTTTTAATTTATTACCCCTTGAAAGAGTAAAATTTATTTTAAATTTTAATTAGAATTAATAAATATTGATTTATTTTATATACCTTAAAGGGGAATTATATGCACCTAAAAATAGAAAAATAGGTGCATAATATCGAATTTGTCTCAGTGGAATGGAAATTGAGATGAAATCCATTACCTCACGCTTCCACTTAATTAAACATAATTTAAAATCTTATGTAATAAATTTATATTTATTATGATTATATAAAATATCCATTTAAATATATATAATATCATATATGATGCACTTATAACATCTTATCACTCTTCTGTTAACAATCTTTCATTAATATCATTGTTTTGGGTGTTAACTTTTTCATTTTTCATGTATGTTTTGATTTAGAAGTTATGGTCCTTATGTATTGATCATTGTTATATAATATCCAAAATTTTAATAATGATATAAATATTATACACATTCATTATATAAATACTTATAACCATTCATTAAAATTGAGCCAGAAAAATGAATCATATCGCTTGGTGGAGGTGGTAATGCAGATGTATGCACGAACGATGTCATCATTTTTTAATAGGTTGAAGGGTAAGGAAGTAGATGATATATTAAAATTAAATAATAATAATTATTTCATAAATATAATATATATTAATTATTTCTATCATTATGACCAAACATATGAGGAAGTGATGGAAAAAAATCACATCGGTTCGTGAGGTGGTAGTTCATTGTACAAATGAGGGATGGTTTTGTATCACATTTGATGGAGAATGAGATGGATAAATATTATTACATCAACATAATAACATGTAAGTATATTTAATATAATATTTTAATTTTATTTTAATTGTTATTAAATAATTTAATGTGGTAAAAGAATTTGAAGAAAGAAATTGTTTGGTTAATATGATCACATCTTCTTTAAAAGAGCCCATTTATATCTCTTATTAAGGACCCTAAGGTTGGTATTTTGGGAATAGAAACACCTATAGAACATGGATAATAATGTTAGGGAGAAATTTTTATAGGGTTTTTCAAGATAATTTTCTCAATATGGTTTAAAGAATAGAGGAGAGGTTGTGGCCTTTTATGATGAAAGAAAAAAAAAGGACACACTTGGAATAACAAAAAACATTTAAATATAATAAATTTTATTTCATGTGAAAGTGGAACATAGTGGAAAAAATTTAGAATATTAGATAGTGTAAGGTTCAAATACCTTATTCCAATATAATTTTTATTAGTTTGTTTGGCATTATACACTTTATCTTTTGGTTTAACCCCTTCATTAACCAATTTTAACCTTAACTGTGGTAAAAAAAAATCAATACTAAAGGGTTATAAATTTAATTATAAGGTAAAAATTGGAAAAAAATGGTAAATCGGTGAAATTTTAGACCATCTACCTCCCCATTGTCATATTTCAAGGTTTTTAGGATTTTAAAATCATTTAATAAAATATTATTTAACATAAAATACCATTAAAGTCGTTTTAGGAACTATTCACTTATTTTGACTTTAGAGACATCATGATAATAATGGAATTTAAATCTAAAATATTTCAAAACAAATTATAAATTATTATTAACCATTCATGTGAAATCATAAATAATCCAAAAAATATTACTTTTGGGGTTTTTAAAAACATTTACTTTTGTTTTTTTACTACTTATGAAAGCATTGTGTCAGTGTTGCATAAGTATTTAATGTAATTGTACTGTAACTAAAAATTAAAAATAAATAAAAATAATAAAATTTTTAATTATTTTCATAATAAAATTTTATATTGATTAATAACATCTTCTAATCCCTATGTGAATATATAAGATAAATTATATGCAACAGAGTGTAATTTGGAATTTTTCTTTACTTAAAATAAAATAAAGTCCTTTCTCAAAGAAAAATGGAACTAAGATGACATATTTTAGAATATATAAAGGTTTTGGTATAAATATACTCATAAAATGAAATATAGAAAAGTTTATGGATGATTTTAAAGTCGTATTCTATAGTTTTAAACTTATTTATTCCATTTTACCCTTAACCAATGTGATAAATTTCACCACAGTTACTATTCATAATGCCTCAAAATAAAAGGGCCATATTTAAAAAAAATTAACCTCCTGATTTCAAATAAAAAATCAATTTTTTCATTTTACATTTAATAGTATCAGAAAATAATTTAAAAATAAACCCTCAAAATTTTACAAAAACTTGTTTTTTAGAAAAATGCATTTTTCAGGCATACGATGATCTAACATTAACTCAATGACTAGTAATCATCAATATATGAATTTAAATTCATATAAAATGATATATAATATATAAATTTAAATTAAATTAGTAATCATTAGGGAATAATTAGAATAATTAAAATGGAAATTCATTATGCACTTACAACAATTTTCTAAAAAATATACATTTTACCTCCAAATGATTATGTATTTATTTATATAAAATTGATAATCTATATATATATGTATTAAATTATTCATATTATAAAACATTATTATAAATAAAAGGAATATTATCTGAATACTACATTGTCCATTATTTATAAAAGAATATTTCGAAGGGAAATTTTTTAAAATCATTTTAGGCTTATTTTGAAATAGTACACTACAAGAAAATAGTGTTTTATTATTTACAATTAAATATAGTTTATTATTTATAATTTTATATATTTATAATGTTTCAATTAAATAATATTTATAATTATTAGTTTATAATATTTTAAAATGGAAATCAAATCTTAAATAAGTAGAAGAACAGACTTCAACATCAAATGGCCATAACTTCTGATCTGAGAGTCCATTTTAGCTCCAAAACCAATCAAATCAAAGTATATAAAATCAAAAAAAAACAAAGTGAGATTTAAATCACGTGATAATCAAAGGAAAAAAAATATATTCAAATTTCAAAAGTCGAAAATAGAACTCAAACTTCAAACAGCCATAACTTTTAATCCAGGTGTCCGTTTGGGCTCTACCACATATAAAATCAAAGCCTGTGATGAGCTCTACACTGCTTAGGTCTTATACCAAATATTTGAGTATTTTAACCCTTTGTATTCTACCATAAAGGCCTAAAAGGCCTCTGAAATAAAGGTATTAGTTGCATACACTGATTTCTTAAAATTCAAATGGTTATAACATTCAATCCATGTGTCCATTCAGCCTGTACCACATATCATATCAAATCTCATTTCATGATCATCGATTTGACTGGTTGTGGCACTTGAAAATGAGTATCGGATCATATTTTATGACTATTTCAGTGTTTTTATGGGTTTTAGAGGTTCTTAACGTTTTATAATTTATTTAATTAATTGTTTATGTCACGACCCCCTCCCATCAAAGATGCCCCTCCTGAGCTGGCAATGGTGAAAGGGAGATAATGACCCCCGATTCTCGCCTCCAGTAGGCCCTGGGGTGGCGACTAGCACCAAGGGTATGATTTTTCACAAATATGGGAGGCATTAACCATTTTATTATTTAGGATCGGGAAATAGGACAAGTCAACCACAAAAAGGAAAAAGAACAAGTGTATAGAAATAATCCCAAACCAAGCACACATGCATGTTTAAACAAATTTATAACAAGGTAAAAGTGCAAGAAAGCTCAAATTACAATACCAAAAGAAAACAAAGGTACAGCAACAAAAACAACTCCAACTATCCAACTAGTAGGGTCCCACACGGCCCTGGTAGTCCTCCTGGAAACCTGAAAGTAAACGTAGGGTGAGCATACAAGTATACTCAATAGGGAAACCTAAAGCTCTCGTGCACAAGTGGGGAGACATCCTAATGTCCCGTGAGAACAACAGAAGAAACCTAGCAAGGAATTCTATCCACCCAACCTCACCAGCCACACTCACCAAAACACAATCACAATAGGTAGTAGTAGTATATAAGAACAAGAGTATTGGGTACCCCGCACCACTTCCATTTAGTTAGATGCTCTTCCTAACGATGAATGTCCTAACACTTCCACACTCTCCCCGCCCACACACACCTGGGCCTCATAACCATGTATCCCGCCCACACACACCTGGGCCTCACAACCACGTATCCGTACCGCACACACCTGGGCCTCACAACCACGTATCCCGCACGCACACACTTGGGCCTCACAACCACGTATCCTGCTCGCACACACTTGGGCCTCATCCCAAAGATTCTTGGGAAACAGTAGAACCTTCCCGAAGAGTCTTGGGCTAAATCCATCCCATTCGAAACCTACCTGAAGAGTATTAGGTGTAAGGTTGCCTCAAGCCATCACAGCCTAGGGGAGAAGGAGCAGGAAGGAGCTAGTAACTAAGGTAAGAACACCCTCTCCCATAAAATGGGAGTGTTCGGCACTAAGTGGTCAACATGGGTGGGGTGCGATAAAACACAAAAGATACAGATATATATAAATATACCAACCACACAGCCCAACTTATGGCTTCTAAAAAGAGAAACTGAGCATGTGCCTCAGCACTTCTACTACGTAGCATGCATACAACAAACAAACCCAACCCCCTTTAGTTTTTCACATTTCAGTATAAATAGTTTATTTAGTTCCTTAACTAATGGGCAACTATACACAACCAACCACACCAAAAGTTCGTAAAACATATCCCTGCAATCCACAAATCAAGTTAGAAAAACACAAGCAATACAACCAATCCCTTCTTATCAACCAACCAACCCCATTGATTATTATTTCTGTTTCACACCCCACCATTTATTAACTCTTCCAATTTAATTTAATAATCACAACCCATAACCCGTTCACATTAAAACCCAACCTTGCAGCCCCCGCTTCCAACCGCCATAACCACAACCGCACCGAAACCACACATCATCATCCATTTAATATCATTTATTGTAGCCCCACTGTCCATTACCAACACAACATTCACACCAACCCACAACCAAGTCAACCACATCCCCGCTGCTCACCCAATCCACAACAACCCACAAAACACCCCCAACACATGCCACGTAACCAAGCCAACACCCACATGTTCATTATTCCATTTTGTTTAACCGGGGTGATCACACAAGGGTTCCAGATTTTCATTTAATCATCCAACTTTACGTGATTATCCAATTTCCACATTCCACAAAGTTTCCATCCATAAGAAAATCCAGAAGGAGAGGGAAACATTTAATTGCATAAGAAAAGGCCCCCAACGACCGTGATTTTCAGTAGGTAGAATCTCATTCAATTCACAACATAATATCACAAGATATAAAGTAACAACAATCTCAACTTCCCATCCCTGTTATATAAGCCAGTTATTATCTTTATTAAACTGGTTCACAAGTGTTTCATGTAAAAAATAGAACACCCACCCCACATGATGCACAAAATAAAGAGACGAAGGTAAGATCCCTACTTCAATAGGTTCTTGATGGAAACGCTCCCCCGGATCAACCTTAGAAGACGTCCGTCGGCATCCGTCACTTCTGTCGGGTCTCGGAAAAACCTCCTCGGGTGGATGTCGGAAAGAAAAGTCCAAAGGAAAGACAACGGATCCAAGATCTAAAGCTCATCCTCATCGTTACGATCCTGTGGCCGCTGACGGATCGTAAATCGGAGCTCAGACGAAGAAGTTATGGAAGGAAGAGTCTTCGAGTCTCTTGAGAGAGCTCTACTCAGAGGAGAGGAGAGGAGAGGAGAGGGGTGAGTTGAAAGGAGGAGGGGACCCCTCCTTTTATAGGCGTGAAAAGCAAAAGTACACGGTGTGTACTTTATGATACATGGCGTGTACTCAGTTCTTTCACATGGTCTCCACGCGGCTTCCAACATGGCTCCGTAGCCGTTGACTAGTCAACACATGGTTTGAGGGTAATTCATACGCAGGGAAGGACTACACGGAGTGTAGTTTAGACACACGGCGTGTACTCATTTATTGCACATGGCAAGGACACGGCTCCAACACGGTACATGGTCGTTGACTGGTAATGCGTACGCGGGGAAGGACTACACGGTGTGTAGAACTGGACACACGGCGTGCACCCATTACTCCACACAGCAAGGACACGGCCTGCAACACGGGGTATACCCGGGAAGGGGGTACACGGCGTGTACTCAAACTACACGGCGTGTAGTTTCAAAATTCTGTAAAGTGTGTAAAAAGTCAATTTTACCCTCCAGAACACTTCTTGGCCTTCTTTTTGACAAAGGAATGGGCTGGAGAGGTCCGAGCCATTACATCAGATACCTCTTAAAACATTCTCGTCCCCTAGAATTCAAAAACCAACCCAGAGGAACCCGAAAAGATAACTCTTAGGGTTCTCGTTATAATAGGAACCCAACCAACAAACCTAATCATATGTGTTAGGAGTTCCTTCTCCTATGTCGAGATATTATCCTCTTTAGGTGGCACTGACTCGCCTGCACGGGTTTAATCGCATCCTCATTAATGCGTCTCAATTAATAATTGGGTCTTCCCACTTTCATACATTAGGATTTTTCAACT
Organism: Viscum album; assembly: GCA_963277665.1. Classification (NCBI taxonomy): domain Eukaryota; kingdom Viridiplantae; phylum Streptophyta; class Magnoliopsida; order Santalales; family Viscaceae; genus Viscum; species Viscum album. Next base: position 122,050,200 of record OY728133.1, on the reverse strand, counting down.
CGCACTAACCCCAACACCACACAACCAACACACTGCCTGAACACGTGGGTTTGGGAAATTCCTTCACCTATGTCGAGATATTATCCGCTTTAGGTGGTACTGACTCGCCTGCACGGGTTCAATCGCATCCACGTTAATGCGTCTTGATTAAGGGTCAGGTTTTACCTTTCCCACACATCCGGAAATTTTACACATTACCAAGGAAAAAGGAAACAAAAGGTCTCACAACTGACAAGACAATCATTCCATATAACAAGGTTACAAAGTACAACATCAACACAAAGCTCAGAAGAACAAGGGGAAAAAACATAAGTCAAAACAACTCCGGGTACTGAGCATGCATCTGGGTCTCCCACTCCCAAGTGCTCTCCTCGAGGTCGCCATGCCTCCACAACACATGAACCAAGGGAATGGTTCGTCCACGGAGCACCTTCTCTTTATGATCTTCGATTCTGACTGGTCATTCCTCGAAGGTCGCGTCGTCTCCCATATCTAACTCTCCCCAGTTGATAACGCGAGAGTCGTCGTGTAAGTACCGACGAAGCTGGGAGACGTGGAAGACGTCATGAACCTTCTCTAACTGAGGTGGCAGGGCCAGCTGATATTCCACCTCGCTGACTCGCCTCAGCACCTCAAAAGGTCCGATAAACCTAGGTGAGAGCTTTATCCCCTTCCCAAACCTCTGCTTCCCCCGTCGAGGGGAAACCTTCAAGAACAAATGATCCCCCACCTCGAACTCCAAGGGCCTCCTCCGACAATCAGCATATGACTTATGTCGGTTCTGAGCTACTTTCATCCTCTCACGTACAAGCTGGACTTTCTCTGTGGTGCTATGCACTACCTCTGGCCCAAGACCACCTGTCTCACCAACGTCTTCCCAGCAAATGGGTGAACGACATCGCCTTCCATACAAATCCTCAAATGGTGCCATGCCAATAGTATAGTGGAAGCTATTGTTGTAAAAAAACTCTACTAAAGGCATGTTTCATACCCATGATCCTCCGAAATCCAGAACACATGCTCGCAGCATGTCCTCCAAAATCTAGATAGTCCGCTCCGTCTGCCCATCGGTCTGGGGGTGGAAAGCAGTTCTAAGGTGTAGCTGGGTGCCAAAAGCATGTTGTAACCCCCTCCAGACTCGTGAGGTAAACCAAGTATCCCGATCTGAGACGATAGTCCTCAGAACTCCATGAAAGCGCACCACCTCATCTACGTACCTCTGTGTTAAGTACTCACCGAGCCTAACTCCTTAATTTCTAAGAAGTGAGCTGATTTCGTCAGACGATCCACCACTACCCAGATAGCATCATAACCTCCCTGAGCTCTGGGTAGTCATGTGACGAAGTCCATTGAGATGTCATCCCACTTCCACTTGGGGACATCTAAAGGATGCAACAAACCACTGGGAAGACAGTGTTCAACCTTCACTTGCTGACACACTAGGAATCTAGCCACAAACTCTGCCACTGCCCGTTTCACCTCGGGCCACCAAAACTGTTCCCTCAGGCCTCAGTACATTTTCGAAACTCATGGATGTACCGCTAAGTCTGAGCTATATAACTCATGGAGAACTCCCTCACGCATCTCCTTTGGAACAAACAACCTTCCATGAAAAAGCATCTGATGTCAGTTGTGCTCTGACTATCCTTCTGGAGCGTTCCCCTGATCGACATGATCCCGCATCACTTCCACCTCGGAGTACCCCCACTGAGACTCTTCCACCTACTGCATCAAGGAGGATTGCATCGTCATCTGAAACAAACATCCTCTAACACCTTCTACCCTAGCATCCAAGTGTAAGGTAGCCAACTCTCCCATTGCCTTCCAAGCATCAGTAGATTCCCGAACCACTTCCTGATGCGACTTCCTGCTCAGGGCATCAGCCACAACGTTGCCCTTACCTTCAGTGTAAAGATCTCAAAGTCATAGTCTTAGAGAAACTTAACCCATATCCACTACCGTAAGTTCAGGTCACGCTGGGAGAAGATATAACGCAGGCTCTTGTGATCTGAGAAGACCACAAATCGCTCCCCAAAGAGGTAATGTCACCACAACTTCAGTACGAACACTACTGCTGCAAGCTCTAGGTCATGGGTGGCATAGTTACGCTCGTGAGGGCCCAACTGCCTAGACCCATAACAAATCACTCCCTTATTCTCCATCAACACGCACCCCATACCAAGGCCAGAAGCATCACAAAACACCTCATACAACAACCCTTCCTCTGGAAACCTGAGTACAGGAGCACTGACCAAATTCTCCTTCAGGTAGTCAAAAGCTTTATGGCACTGCTTGCTCCACAGGAAGACCTGGTTCTTCCTCTTCAAAGTTGTCAAAGGAGCAGAAACATGAGAGAAGTCCGAAACGAACCTTCGATAGTAACCTGCTAACCCCAGGAAACTATGAACTTCTACCACGCTCTTGGGTGCTTCCCAAGAAACAATTGTCTCCACCTTCGACAGGTCCACTGACAACCCATGCTGAGACACCACGTGCCCAATGAAGTGTACTTCCTGTGTCAAGAACTTAACTTTGACAATTTCCCGTAAAGCTAGCGGTGTCGAAGGACTTCCAAGACTACCCTGAGATGCTCAATGTGCTCCTCCTCTAATCTTGAGTAGATCAGGATTTCATCGATAAACACAACGATGAACCGGTCCAAAAACTCTCAGAAGACAAAGTTTATAAGTCCCATGAACACAGCTGGTGCATTCGTAACTCCAAACGTCATCACTACAAACTCGAAGTGCCCATAACTGCACCTAAAAGCTGTCTTCGAGATGTCACTGTCCTTCACCCTCAGCTGATGATATCCCGATCGTAGATCAATCTTAGAGAACGAACCTTCTCCCCTCAGCTGGTCGAAGAGATCATCTATCATTGGAAGGGGGTAGCAGTTCTTGACTGTTACCTGGTTCAACCTTCAGTAGTCTATGCATAGCCTGAGACCACCATCTGCCTTCTTCACGAACAAAACTGGAGCACCCCATGGCGACACGTTGGGTCGAACAAAACCCTTCCCCATCAGATCGTCAATATGAATCCACAACTCCCGCAACTCTGAAGGTGCCATCTGATAAGGGTCCATCGAAATCAGACAAGCACCAGGCTGTAAGTCTATCCCAAACTCAACGTCTCGTCGGGGGGGTAGAGTCACAACCTCCTCAGGAAAAACATCGAGGAACTCCCCAACAACTTCTGGGACATCCATCATCTCTGTATTAGCTGGAACCACTGATAACCTGCCTAACAAGGAAAGGAGAGGCTCCACACGTCGGCTTCCCGCCTGATAGCTCCTCTCTCCAACAAAAGATATGTGCTACCCATCTACGTCGGAAAACACGACTCTTCTCTGGAAGCAGTCGATAACGACACTAACAGAAAACAACTAGTCGATTCCTAGGATGACATTGTATGGTTGTATCTATAACAGAAGGAGGTCTCCACTAGATCAATGTGGTCCCAATGTCAGCCCACATCCCTGGAAAACACAAGATACGCTGGTCTGGCCCCCAACTGGTGTACTCAGTACCAGTGGTACGGAAAGTCTCTCTACATCTAGTCCCAAATCATGGGCTATACCAGGTGCAAAAAAGGAGTGTGAGGCTCTCGAATCGAACAAAGAAGAAACAAGAGTGTTGAACACACAAATCGTACCTCGTACCACCTCTGGTCCCACTGGAGCTGCCAACTTTGTTGCGTGCAACTGTCCATGCCCAGCTCCTTTGCCTCTCTGATGTCGTCCACCTCCCCGACCACGCCTTGGTCGAGGTCCCTGAGGAGCACCCTGAGGTCAGCTCCCTCCCGCAAAGTCTTCCCTCAGAGGAGCATGGTCCTGCTGCTGCTGGAAGGGCCTCGCTGGCAACTGGTGCTGCTGAGGTGGGTGCTGAACCTGCCCACCTCCACCGTACTGATCTCGGGTCGGGCACCGACTCTGAACGTGCCCGAAACCCCCCACAAGAAAAACACCTCAGTCTTGGGCTCGTGAAAAAGGAACGAGGACTCGAAGATCTGAGCTGTAACTGCTGGGGCCAGCTCCCCACTGGCCTGAACATGGAAGGTCCCGTCGCAGGAGACCTGTTGCTGACTGCTTTCCCCTTCAACGAGTCTGGCTGGTTCCCCTCACGGGGTGCACCTCCCAGCAAGTGCATCCTCTCTACAACCTCTGCCTTCTTCTGTACTGCCAAGTAAGTCGGAAGGGTGAAGGGGGTGACAGCATACTAGAGCGAAGGACGGAGCGCCTCCTCCAAATGTCTCGCCCGAGACTCCTCATCCAGAAAGAGATCTGGACCAAAGAACGGGAGATCTTTGAACTTGATCCCCAGATCTCGTACTGACATAATCCCCTGCTGAAGGGAGAGTAACTCCTTCCGCTTCACCACCTTTATCATGTAAGAAATGAATTCCTCTCGGAATTCCTTCTCAAAGTCAGCCCATGGAACCTCTGCCTATATCCTCTCTCCGAGGTAAAGCATCCACCACTGTCGCGCCGCACCTCTCAGCTGACTGACTGCTAGGGGAACCTAGTACTCTCTCGGAGCACGGATCAAGGTAAAAGTGATCCCTATCTTCTCAATCCACCCCTCTGTCTCCGTATCCGAAGTACTACCCTCGTACTTCTTGAGGGTCTGCTGCTGGAAAGAACGGAGAGTCTTCTGCCACTGGCTATCTTCCTCCTCTAGGTCAATCTTCAGCTGATCGACCACCTGAATCTATTGGGCCTCGGCCATCTGAGCCACCCGGGGACGACGTCCAGGTGCCATTGTTGTACGGTAAACAAGGATCGCCTAAGCCCAAGTAGTAAGGAAAAACTCAAGGTTTCATTTTATCATTTTATTTCAATTTCTTTCCCAGAACACCCAAATCAAGTAAAACACAATCATTATGATGCATATACCTTACCTAGGGTCTCTTACCCTACAATTAATGTAGCCTCACTTGGTCGTTCAGTAGGCTCAGAGTCCTTGCATCGGATCATGGGGGGCCCTAAAATCCCATGTCCTAGCCAGTCTTCCCTGGCCTATGTCACGCATCAAGATTAACTAACATTTTCGCCCTACCATCCCATGCAATCCTCACTGTGCCTAACTCCAAACTTCATCCTATCTCTCACCCATCACCTCTGATACCATTCTGTCACGACCCCCTCCCACCAAAGATGCCCCTCCTGAGCTGGAAATGGTGAAAGGGAGATAATGACCCCCGAGTCCCACCTCCAGTAGGCCCATTGGTGGCAACTAGCACCAAGGGTATGAGTTTTTAAAAATATGGGAGGCATTACCCTTTTTATTATTTAGGATCGGGAAATAGGACAAGTCAACCACAAAAAGGAAAAAAGAACAAGTGTATAGAAATAAACCCAAACCAAGCCCACATGCATGTTTAAACAAATTTATAACAAGGTACAAGTACAAGAAATCTCAAAGTACAATACCAAAAGAAAACAAAGGTATATCAACAGCAACAACTCCAACTGTCCAACTAGTAGGGTCCCGCACGGCCCTGGTAGTCCTCCTGGAAACCTGAAAGTAAACGTAGGGTGAGCATACAACTGTAATCAGTAGGGAAACCTAAAGCTCTCGTGCACAAGTGGGGAGACGTCCTAATGTCCCGTGAGAACAACAGAAGAAACCTAGCAGGGAATTCTATCCACCCAACCTCACCAGCCACACTCACCAAAACACAATAACAATAGGTAGTAGTAGTATATAAGAACAAGAGTATTGGGTACCCCACACCACTTCCCTTTAGTTAGCTTCTCTTCCTAACGACGAACATCCGGACGCTACCACACTCTCCCCGCCCACACACACTTGGGCCTCACAACCACGTATCCCGCCCGCACACACCTGGGCCTCACAACCATGTATCCCGCCCGCACACACCTGGGCATCACAACCACGTATCCCGCCCGCACACACCTGGGCCTCACAACCACGTATCCCACCCGCACAGACCTGGGCCTCATCCTGAAGATTCTTGGGAAATAGTAGAACCTGCACGAAGAGTCTTGGGATAAATCCATACCATTCGAAACCTACACAAAGATTCTTAGGTGTAAGGTCACCTCAATCCATCACAACCTAGGGGAGAAGGAGCAGGAAGGAGCTAGTAACTAAGGGAAAAACACCCTCTCCCATAAAATGGGAGTGTTCGTCACTAAGTGCTCAACATGGGTGGGGTGCGATAAAACACAAAATATACAGATATATATAAATATACCAACCACATAGCCCAACCTATGGATTCTAAAAAGAGAAACTGAGTACGTGCCTCGGTACTACTACAACGAAGCATGCATACAACAAACAAACCCAACCCCCTTTAGGTTTTCACATTTCAGTAGAAATAGTTTATTTAGTTCCTTAACTATTGGGAAACTATCCACAACCAACCACACCAAACGTTCGTAAAACATATCCCTTCCATTCACAAATCAAGTTAGAAAAACACAAGCAACACAACCAAGCCCTTCTTATCAACCATCCAACCCCATTGATTATTATTTCTGTTTCACGCCCCACCATTTATTAACTCTTCCACTTTAATTTAATAATCACAACCCATAACCCGTTCACATTAAAACCCAACCCTGCAGCCACGCTACCAACCGCCATAACCACAACCGCACCAAAACCACACATCATCATCCCTTTAATACCATTTATTGCAGCCCCACTATCCGTTACCAACACAACATTCACACCAACCCACAACCAAGTCATCCGCAACCCCACTGCTCACCCGATCCACAACAACACACAAAACACCCCCAACACATGCCATGTAACCAAGAAAACACCCACATGTTCATTATTCCATTTTGTTTAACTGGGGTGATCACACAAGGGTTCCATATTTTCATTTAATCAGCCAACTTTACGTGATTATCCAATTTCCACATTCCACAAAGTTTCCATCCATAAGAAAATCCAGAAGGAGAGGGCAACATTTAATTTCATAAGCAAAGGCCCCCAAATATCATGATTTTTTGTAGGTAGAAGCTCATTCAATTCACAAAATAATATCATAGGATATAATGTAACAGCAATCTCAAATTCCCATCCCCGTTATATAAGCCAGTTATTATCTAAACCAGTTCAAAAGTGTTTCATGTAAACAATAGAACACCCACCTCGCATGATGCACAAATTAAAGAGATGAAGGTAATATCCCTACTTCAACAGGTTCTTGATCTCAACGCTCCCCTGGATCAACCTTAGAAGACGTCTTTTGGCGTCCCTCACTTTTGTTGGGTCCCGGAAGAACCTCCTCGGGTGGAATTTGGAAAAAAAGGTCAAAGGAAAGACAACGGATCCAAGATCGGAAGCTCTGCCTCGTCGTTACGATCCCGTGGCCGCTGACGGATCGTAAATCGGAGCTCGGATGAAGAAGTTATGGAAGGAAGAGCCTTCAAGTCTCTTGAGAGAGCTCTGCTCAGAGGAGAGGAGAGGAGAGGAGAGGGGTGAGTTGAAAAGAGGAGGGGACCCCTCCTTTTATAGGCGTGAAAAGAAAAGGTACATGGCGTGTACTTTATGATACACGACGTGTACTCGGTTCTTTCACACGGTCTCCACACGGCTTCCAACATGGCTCAGCGGCCGTTGACTGGTCAACACATGGTTTGAGGGTAACGCATACGCGGGTAAGGACTACACGGCATGTAGTTTAGACACACAACGTGTTCTCATTTATTGCACACGGCAAGGACACGGCTCCAACACGGTACACGGCCGTTGACTGGTAACGCGTACGCGGGGTGTAGAGACCCGAAGCTTAACGTACATGGAAATTACATTACTTTTGCGGAATACTTAATACTTAACAAAAACAGACACACAAGGACCATTATAGTTTAGTGTCTTTGGAAACTTGGAACGTAATCTTCTAATCGTGGTGAAAGATCTTCAAAATCTCCCATAAAGATCTTCCACTTTTTGTTTCCTTACCTAAAACCTTTATTTATATCTTGGGGAAAAGAAAACATAAAAGGGTGAGCTCAAATGCTCAGTAAGGGTAAACAAAAGAAAAATCAATCACATCATGAACATAACCTTTTGGAAATCTTAACCTGCAAAAGAAATCATAATTTCATACCATGGGATAAATCTTAGAAGTGAAATGTAATCCCAATAATCATAACATAAAATATGGAACTTTGTTGAAAACACACATAATCATAGATAATCATTTCTTATTAGTCAAGACTCATTGCCAATACTATCTTAGTGGACAAAGTCCATTTCTTAACCAAGTTCACTCCTCGTTTCAGTCCTGTTTTACTAAACCGGTTTAACCTGCCGTTCCAGCCATGTCTATCTAATGAGATATAAAATCTTTACCCAATGCATTGGAGGGAGATATAGGTCCCACCCATCTCATAATGATACCATTCTTATGTGTGCCACAAAATCAGAAACCATACATCATAGCATAACCCATGTAATAAAAATGGGAATCTTAAACATCGTGACATCATAAAACAATTCATATAAGATAATGGAATTCATAAAAATATAATTCCATCACAAAATAATCAAATCAATGTAATAATAGGGATATAAACATAACCCTTTATTATCTTAGATGGAAAATAATTTTGATAAAACACTTGAACTCCATTCTTGAGGAAAATATCCTTTCTGTTTCAAAAACACTTTTCCTTTCTTAACATGTCGTACAATTATAAACTAAAAGAAGTTGATTAAAAATAAACTTGAAAACTTGTAAAGGAAGATTCTTGGAAATAATGTTTTAAAAATCCATTTATTCCATATAAGTTAAAAGAAACATTCTTCTCGTACTTTTGTCAAAAAAGTCAAAAAGTACCTCATACGAAAAACGACAAAAGATTCATTTCATATCTTTTACTAAAAACTCACCGAAGGGTAAAATTGGATTTAAAAAATTGTAGGTGGATGGAAATAATATTACATATTGGGGAAACATGGATGTGGATGATAAAATTCACCCCAGTAAATACCAAAGTATAAACAATCTCGGATAAAAATGAGATTGTGATATTTCCCTTACCTTAGGTCCAATTTGCCTCGTATGTGTCCGAACCTCCTGTATAATGATTTAAATAATGTTATTGACTTATTCCTGAATCATAATTATTGTTATTATATCATATATGGTCATATTCTTAGCTTCTTAGTAGTAATATTTCATTGCTACTTGTTATTCGGGTGTTTATAACTTTTTGTTCTTATGCGTGTTTTGTCGAATAAATTCTTATTCTTCTCTTTAGGTTATAGATACATCATTTCCAGAATGGTATTAATATACTATATGTCATATTTATTCATTAAATTCATTTATATAATCATTATGCAATGAAGATCATGTAGAACGAATCACATCACATCGTGGAGACGGTATTCCGTACGTACGCACGAGCGATGATATCGTTCCCATGATCGTGGAATTGTATTGGAGTGTATGTATACTATTTCAGAATCAATATCACTTTAAAATAATCATATATAGTAATTATTTACACCATTATACCCATCCAGGTAAGGTGGTGGGGGAAAATAGATTACACCACGGCGTGGAGACGGTATTCCGTACGTACGCACGCGCGGTGATTTCATTTTTCGTAGGATGGATAGATGTTGAAATAGGGTTGTTTCATACTTATAATAACATATCAGTATATTATTGATACTGATTTTATTACTTCATAATGAAACAACTAAAGAACAAGAATTTGAAGAAGAAAGAATTTGGAAAGGATCGGTAATGGATATTACCGCTTTTTGACGCGCCTCTTCTTAACCTCCTCTTAGGGCACTAGGGTTGGTCTTTGAAGAAGACCAGAACCTCTAGGATGATTCTAGGGAAGTGGGGAAGTGAAATTGGCATGGTTTGGCCGAGCTTTAAGGCTCAAATTGGTGTGAGGTGGAGCCGGAGGAAGTGCCCTTTTATAAGGGAGGAGAGGGGCTCCTTTGGAAAAACTAAAAATATTATTTTATTATAAAGTAAATTTCGGTTTTATATAGCTCCAAATTGATTTATTTCTAAGCTAAGGTGAGTATGGGTCGAAATCCTCTCATATAATAGAATTTAGATAAGTTTAGATTCCTATTTTAACCTTATCATTTAGATTTATCATTAAGTTAAATAATTTTACTTTTACTCTGTCTTCTTGTGTTCTTATACTATAAGGTTAATAAAATTACTATAACAAGACAAACGAACCCCAAGTTGATTATTATTAATATATATAACATTATCTAAGTCATTTGGCCGAACCTTATATTTTTAGGAATAAAATAACAATTAATAATATAATATTTTTTTTAAAAACTATTTTATATCAATTTTGACACTATTTAGTAATTGATTTTTGTGAAAATCATAACAGAATGATTAGTTCAAATAAAGTTAATTAAATCAATAATAACATGTCATATTAACCTAGAAAAGTATTTTAATTGATAAAAAGTTTCAAATTACATTTATTTGGGTATTTATAACATCAATTATGTCAATATTTCATTAATAAGATAATTACTGCATCATCTTTGTGTCATAAATAAATTAAATTATTTAAAGTCTAAAAATTAAAAATAAAATATCATTATGTAGGAAATCTTTTTATATTTCTAATTTATATTTATAGTCGAATTTATCGTATGTATAACCCTATATTAAAAATGATATACTTATTAAACTTTGATTTTAACTATTTTAACCCTTCTTTAAATAAATTAATAATAAATGTCCTAATCTAATCCAAGTGGGCCTAAATGGTCATATTTTATTCCTAAGGTTGTTTTTTTTCGAATTACACTTGTACAATAAAATTAGGACATGTGTTAGGGTAATAATAATATCATTTTTACCCTTAATTACCCTATTTACTTTTAACTGTGGTAAATAAAAGTAAAAAGTTACTATTCACTAAAAATTATTTTCATCTCATTGAACCACATTTTACATACTGAAATCAACCGTGTCTCTCGGATTTTTGAAATTCCACTCACAGAAGCGGTAAAATTAAGTTTTATGAAAAATTCAGTTTTTTTAACTACCACTTAGTGGTTTCACTATTCATCAAAAAATGAAAGTTTCCCGAAAAATACCAAAAATTAGGCCTAAGATATATTTGATATTATGAACTCAAAAATGATGTCTATTTTACCAAATTAAAAACATATCAGTTGCATTAATTAATTTAAAAATTAATTCTCATCGTCAACACAAATAGTGTGTTCTTAAGAGATAATAACTATCAAAAGATTGACACTGGTTTATGTCTGGTTTAAATGTGAAATTACATCCAATGACCAACATTGTTTTAAATTGTAAAAATATATTCTAAATATACTTTAAAACCACTAAAATTAATAATTTATCACTATTAATTATTTCGATTAAAAAAGTTGTTTTTAATTAAAATTTAGTAATTTTCACTATTCATCAGAATATGAAAGTTATCCGAAAAGTACCAAAATTTTACACTAAGCTAATTTCGATATTCCGAATCCAAAAATGAATTCCATTTTGAAAAAAAAAAATTACAAAATTTCAAAGAGTTGTTATTACTATTCATAACGGCTAGTTTTAATAAATGGTTTACTACTCAAAAGTTTCTTTAATAGAAACCCACATTGTAAAAAGGAATACCAAAACATGGCTTTAAAAACTAAAGTATTAAATGTAACGGTTACCCAAATTAACTCATCACTGGGTTTCCACGTAGGAGAACATAGGTGAAAATATGGATATTGAAGAAAAATCCAACCATCAGGTTTTGATGGAGAGTGGTAGAGAACATGGCTATGAAAAATCCAACAATCACAAAGCTATAGATTTGTGATGATCTAAGTTACCATCTAATTCATCGGATATAAGGGAACTAGGACAACATTTTTGGTTTTCAAGATCATTTCCCTAAAGTTGATGAATTAAAAGAAATACTTACATGATTTTAGTACAATCTCACTGTTGTTCATGAATTGAACAATTTCCAATTTATCCCTTAAATAAATGAAGTTGACTTTGTTATTCGTGATGTGTTAGCAGATCATGTGATAGAATGATGGGTCATTCCATCTCTTTCGAAAAAAAGGTTAGCAAAAGTTATAAGTCCATCTTATGGTTAGATTAATCGTATAAGGTTCCAAAAAAGAACTTATACTTCATATATCATATCGCTTAATAAAATAAAACTAGTTTCTACTAACCAGGGACTTCTTGTAGGCCAGTGGTAGGCGATAAAGGCCAGTCGCATTTCGGTTGTGGGTTTGATTCCCACAGCCTTGTCCGACGCGATGGGCTGTCGCCCGTCCTGCAGGTTGTCCTTTTTCTAAAACTATATTACTATAACATCCCATCAATAATATCGAAAAAAATTCTATCCTTAAACAATACTAACTTATGTCCAACATAATCCATTCCAATCTTTAGGCTTATCCATAATACTGCAGTCCACTCTCATAATATAGTGAAAATGATTACCAGATATTTAATACCATCGTTGATCCCCATATATCATAATATATGTCTTGTTGGTCAAATTACAAACATGTGAATACCTTAATCATGTATTCTCTTGAAGAATGAATACCCATTGAACCTTAGTGAAAACATGAATGCAGTCAAAAGTTAACTCTTTCCACATACAAAAATACAAAAATTCTATATACTCAAACCATGATATAACCTTCTCCTTATATCAGTCATGAGCTCATGAATACGGTCAAACATTTCATTTTCTCATTTTCCTTTCATTATGCACATATCATCTTTTTTTTCAAAAATATCTCAATCACATTCCATGGTTATCGGTACCATTGAAAACCACAATATACCAATACATAAATATTCCAATATTCCACGATACTATATACAACATTATTTTGGAATCCCATTACATAAACAATTAATCATTCCACCACATTGTTGTCATATTCAATATCTCCAATAGTGATCGCATGTGACTTCCCTTTGTCCTTTGCCTTAAGTGGTTACTCATGTCGATCATCACTAACCCTTGGATTAGGGCATTTATTAGCATAATGCCCCATTTCCTTGCACTTGAAGAATTGAAGTGTAGTAGGTTCATTCTGTGTATCCCTTCCTTTGTTTGCATCAGTAGACATCTTATTCCCATCATTGCGGCATTCAAATTCCCGATGACCTTCCTTTCCACATTTGAAACATTTACTTTTCCCTTTAAGACAATCTCCACCATGCTTCTTTCCACACTTTGAGCATAGGGAAACATTCATCTTCTTTTCACCATTATTCTGAGATTTATCCTTGAAATCCATCTTTCGTTTCTTTTCAAAACTATGATATGGATAAGTAACACCAACTTCCATTTCTACCTTGATAGCACAACGCACAATTTCTTCATAGCTACTGAAGTCTCTTATAGATAATGCCCTTCGAAGATTTGGTTTTAAGACACTAAAAAATCGATCAACTTTACTTTCAGGTTGGATGATAAATCCAGTTGCATACCTGGAAAGCCTTGTAAAATTCGCTTCGTATATACCAACAGATTCATCATACTTTTGCTTTAGTTCAAGAAACTCCTTCTCCATCTTTGTTCGAAGAATACGAGGGAAGTACTTATTGAAAAATAAGTTCTTGAACTCGTCCCATTCCATGGACTCAATTTCATCTCTTGGCCTTGTATTTTTGATAAGATTCCACCATTGATCAGCTTCACCTTCCAAACGATATACTGCTAGGATGACTTTATCATGTTCAGAACATTGAAGAACTGAAAATATCATTTCAGTAGTACTGATCCAATGTTCAGCAACAAGTGGATCAGAAGACCCACTAAAAGAAGGTGGACGTTGCCTCATGAAGGACTCAATAGAATATTGTTCCCTTCTCTGCTCATTTGGAAGTCCAGAATGATTCATAGCTTGTGTAAGTATAGCAATAAGATTTTTCACTCCATCTCCCATAACATTTGTTTTTTCAGGAGGACAATCATTGCATTGTCCATTACATTGATCAACATGGTTCCTTAGGGTTCCATCCATCGTCTAAAACCCAAAAATAATAGTGTGAGAGGTAAAAATCACGCTAGGGAAAACTATATAATAAAGGGGGAGTACCTTCAATATATAACATCTTAGATAAAATTATAGGATCGTTACCGTAGTTCTAGGACTATATCCTATACGTATACTTATCCTTAGGGACATCCCTAGACATACCTTAGAAATATCTCTAGGGATCTCACTAACGTTTTCGCATCCTAGTTTCCAAAGGTTGACTAAACCTTTCCTCTGATACCAACTGTAGAGACCCGAAGCTTAACGTACATGGACATTACATTACTTTTGCGGAATACTTAATACATAACAAAAAAAAGACACACAAGGACCGTAATAGTTTAGTGTCTTTGGAAACTGGGAACGTAATCTTCTAATCGTGGTGAAAGATCTTCAAAATCTCCCATAAAGATCTTCCACTTTTTGTTTCCTTTCCTAAAACCTTTATTTATATCCCGGGGAAAAGAAAACATAAAAGGGTGAGCTCAAATGCTTAGTAAGGGTAAACAAAAGAAAAATCAATCACATCATGAACATAACCTTTTGGAAATCTTAACCTGCAAAAGAAATCATAATTTCATACCATGGGATAAATCGTAGAAGTGAAATGTAATCCCAATAATCATAACATAAAACATGTAACTTTGTGGAATACACACATAATCATAGAGAATCATTTTTTATTAGTCAAGACTCATTTCCAAGACTATCTTAGTGGACAAAGTCCATTTCTGAACCAAGTTCACTCCTCGTTTTAGTACTGTTTTACTGAACCGGTTTAACCTGACGTTCCAGCCCTGTCTATCTCATGAGATATAAAATCTTTAATTAATGCATTGGAGGGATATATAGGTCCCACCCATCTCATAATGATACCATTCTTATGTGTGCCACAAAATCAGAAACCATACATCATAGCATAACCCATGTAATAAAAATGGAAATCTTAAACATCGTGACATCATAAAACAATTCATATAAGATAAAGGAATTCATAAAAATATAATTCCATCACAACATAATCAAATCAATGTAATAATAGGGATATAAACATAACCCTTTATTATCTAAGATGGAAAATAATTTTGATAAAACACTTGAACTCCATTCTTGAGGAAAATATCCTTTCTGCTTCAAAAACACTTTTACTTTCTTAACATGTCGTACAATTCTAAACTAAAAGAAGTTAATTAAAAATAAACTTGAAAACTTTTAAAGAAATCTTCTTGGAAATAATGTTTTAAAAATCCATTCATGCCGTATAAGTTAAAAAAACATTCTTCTCGTACTTTTTTAGGAAAAGTCAAAAAGTACCTCGTACGAAAAACGACAAAAGATTCCTTTCATATATTTTACTAAAAACTCACCGAAGGGTAAAATTGGATTTCAAAAATTGTAGGTGGATGGAAATAATATTACATATTAAGGAAACATGGATGTGGATGATAAAATACACCCCAGTAAATACCAAAGTATAAACAATCTCGGATAAAAATGAGATTGTGATATTTCCCTTACCTTAGGTCTGATTTGCCTCATATGTGTCCGAACCTCCTGTATAATGATTTAAATAATGTTATTGACTTATTTCAGAATCATAATTATTGTTATTATATCATATATGGTCATATTCTTAGCTTCTTAGTAGTAATATTTCATTGCTACTTGTTATTCGGGTGTTTATAACTTTTTGTTCTTATGCGTGTTTTGTTGAATAAATTCTTATTCTTCTCTTTAGGTTATAGATACATCATTTACATAATGGTATTAATGTACTATATATCATATTCATTCATTAAATTCATTTATATAATCATTATTCAATGAATATCATATAGAACGAATCGCATCACATCGTGGAGACGGTATTCCGTACGTACGCACGAGCGATGATATCGTTCCCATGATCGTGGAATTGTATTTGAGTGTATGTATACTATTTCAGATTCAATATCACTTTACAATAATCATATATAGTAATTATTTACACCATTATACTCATCCAAGTAAGGTGGTGGGGGAAAATAGATTACACCACGGCGTGGAGACGGTATTCCGTACGTACGCACGCGCGGTGATTTCGTTTTCCGTAGGATGGATAGATGTTGAAATAGGGTTGTTTCATACTTATAATAACATATAACTATATGAGTGATACTGATGTTATTAATTCATAATGAAACAACTAAAGAATAAGAAGTTGAGGAAGAAAGAATTTGGAAAGGATCGGTAATGGATATTACCTCTTTTTGACGCGCCTCTTCTTAACCTCCTCTTAGGGCACTAGGGTTGGTCTTTGAAGAAGACCAGAACCTCTAGGATGATTCTAGGGAAGTGGGGAAGTGAAATGGGCAGGGTTTGGCCGATCTTGAAGCCTCAAATTGGTGCGAGGAGGAGAGGGAGTAAGTGCCCTTTTATAAGGGAGGAGAGGGGCTCCTTTGGAAAAACTAAAAATATTATTTTATTATAAAGTCAAGTTCGGTTTTAAATAGTTCTAAATTGATTTATTTCGAATATAAGGTGGGTATGGGTCGAAATACTCTCATCCAATAGAATTTAGACAAGTTTAGAGTCCTATTTTAACCTTATCATTTAGATTTATCATTAAGTTAAATAATTTTACTTTTACCGTGTCTTCTTGTGTTCTTATACAATAAGGTTAATAAACTCACTATAACAAGCCAAACGAACCCCAAGTTGTTTATTATTAATATATATAACCTTACCTAAGTCATTTGGCATAAAATTAGATTTTTAGTAATAAAATAAAAATTAATAATATAATATTTTTTTTAAAAACTATTTTTTGTCAATTTTGACACTATTTAGTAATTGATTTTTGTGAAAATCATAACAGAATGATTAGTTCTAACAAAGTTAATTAAATCAATAATAACATGTCATATTAACCTATAAAATTATTGGAATTCATAAAAAGTTTCAAATTACATTTATTTGGGTATTTATAACATCAATTATGTCAATATTTCATTAATAAGATAATTACTGCATCATATTTGTGTCATAAATAAATTAAATTATTTAAAGTCTAAAAAATAAAAATAAAATATCATTATGTAGGAAAGCTTTTTATCTTTATAATTTATATTTATAGTCTAATTTATCTTATGTATAACCCTATATTTAAAATGATATACTTATTAAACTTTGATTTTAACTATTTTAACCCTTCTTTAAATAAATTAATAATAAATGTCCTAATCTAATCCAAGTGGGCCTAAATGGTCATATTTTATTCCTAAGGTTGTTTCTGTTCGAATTAAACTTGTCCAATAGAATTAGGACATGTGTTAGGGTAATAATAATATCATTTTTACCCTTAATTACCCTATTTACTTTTAATCGTGGTAAATAATAGTAAAAAGTTACAATTCACCAAAAATTATTTTCATCTCATTGAACCATATTTTACTTACTGACATAAACCGTGTCTCTCAGATTTTTGAAATTCCACTCACAGAAGCGGTAAAATTAAGTTTTATGAAAAATTCAGTTTTTTAACTACCACTTAGTGGTTTCACTATTCATCAAAAAATTAAAGTTTCCCGAAAAATACCAAAAATTAGGCCTAAGCTATATTTGATATTATGAACTCAAAAATGATGTCTATTTTACCAAATTCAAAACATATCAGTTCCATTAATTAATTTAAAAATTAATTCCCGTCGTCAACACAAATATCGTGTTCTTAAGAGATAATAACTATCAAAAGATTGACACTGGTTTATGTCTGGTTTAAATGTGAAATTACATCAAATGACCAAAATTTTATTAAATTGTAAAAATATATTCTAAATATACTTTAAAACCACTAAAATTAATAATTTATCACTATTAATTATTTCGATTAAAAAAGTTGTTTTTAATTAAAATTTAGTAATTTTCACTATTCATCAGAATATGAAAGTTATCCGAAAAGTACCAAAATTTTACCCTAAGCTAATTTCGATATTCCGAATCCAAAATTGAAGTCCATTTTGAAAAAAAATTACAAAATTTCAAAAAGTGTTTATTACTATTCATAACGGCTAGTTTTAATAATATTTTAATAGCATATCATTGTTTAGCGAAACTTTGTATTGCGTACAACACATGCTATCGTGGAAGGTCGCACTTGTGTGTAATGTAATCCAAGTCAGGGATGCGTGTTGTGCAAGCTCCTTTTGGTGTAGCATACAACACAAGACATTAATGAAATTAAAAAGAATATTTTTCGTAAAATCTTGGGGTGTTACATTCTACCCCCCTTAAAATGAATTTCGCCCTCGAAATTCGTCGGGGTTATAAATGGTTTACTACTCGAAAGTTTCTTTAATAGAAACCCATATCGTAAAAAGGAGTACCAAAACATGGATTTAAAAACTAAAGTATGAAATGTAACGGTTACCCAAATTAACTCATCACTGGGTTTCCACATAGGAGAACATAGGTGAAAATATGGATATGGAAGAAAAATCCAACCATCAGGTTCTGATGGAGAGTGGTAGAGAACATGGCTATGAAAAATCCAACAATCACAAAGCTATAGATTTGTGATGATCTAAGGTACCATCTGATTCCTCAGATATAAGGGAACTTGGACAACATTTTTGGTTTTCAAGATCATTTCCCTAAAGTTGATGAATTAAAAGAAATACTTACATGATTTTGGTACAATCTCACTATTGTTCGTGAATTGAACAATTTCCACTTCATCCCTTAAATAAATGAAGTTGAACTTGTTATTCGTTATGTGTTAGCAGATCATGTGATAGAATGATGGGTCATTCCATCTCTTTCAAACAAAAGGTTAGCAAAAGTTATAAGTCCATCTTATGGTTAGATTAATCGTATATGGTTCCAAAAATGAACTTATACTTCATATATCATACCTCTTAATAAAATAAAACTAGTTTCTACTAACCAGGGACTTTCTGTAGGCCAGTGGTTGGTGATAAAGGCCAGTCGCATTTCGGTTGTGGGTTCGATTCCCACAGCCTTGTCCGACGCGATGGGTTGTCACCCGTCCTACAGGTTGTCCTTTTTCTAAAACTATATTACTATAACATCCCATCAATAATATCGAAAAAAATTCTATCCTTAAACAATACTAACTTATGTCCAACATAATCCATTCCAATCTTTAGGCTTATCCATAATATTGTAGTCCACTCTCATAATATAGTGAAAATGATTACCAGATATTTAATACCATCGTTGATCCCCATATATCATAAGATATGTCTTGTTGGTCAAATTACAAACATGTGAATACCATAATCATGTATTCTCTTGAAGAATAAATACCCATTGAACCTTAGTGAAAACATGAATGCAGTCAAAAGTTAACTCTTTCCACATACCAAAATCTAAAAATTCTATATACTCAAACCATGATATAACCTTCTCCTTATATCAGTCATGAGCTCATGAATACGGTCAAACATTTCATTTTCTCGTTTTCCTTTCATTATGCACATATCATCTTTTTTTCCAAAAATATCTCAATCACATTCCATGGTTACCGGTACCATTGAAAACCACAATATACCAATACATAAATATTCCAATATTCCACGATACTATATACAACATTATTTTGGAATCCCATTACATAAACACTTAATCATTCCACCGCATTGTTGTCATATTCAACATCGCCAATAGTGATCGCATGTGACTTCCCTTTGTCCTTTGACTTAAGTGGTTGCTCATGTCGATCATCACTAACCCTTGGATTAGGGCATTTATTAGCACAATGCCCCATATCCTTGCACTTGAATCATTGAAGTGTAGTAGGTTCATTCTGTGTATCCCTTCCTTTGTTTGCATCGGTAGACATCTTCTTCCCATCATTGAGGCATTCAAATGACCGATGACCTTCCTTTTCACATTTGAAACGTTTACTTGTCCCTTTAAGACAATCTCCACCATGCTTCTTTCCACACTTTGAGCATAGGGAAACATTCATCTTCTTTTCACCATTATTCTGAGATTTATCCTTGAACTCCATCTTTCTTTTCTTGTAAAAACTATGAGATGGATAAGTAACACCAACTTCCATTTCTGCCTTGATAGAACAACGCACAATTTATTCATAGCTACTAAAGTCTCTTATAGCTAATTCCCTTCGAAGATTTGGTTTTAAGCCACTGAAGAATCGATCAACTTTACTTTCAGGTTGGATGATAAATCCAGATGCATACCAGGCAAGCCTTGTAAAATTCACTTCGTATATACCAACAGATTCATCATCCTTTTGCTTTAGTTCAAGAAACTCCTTCTCCATATTTGTTCGAAGAATACGAGGGAAGTACTTATTGAAAAATAAGTTCTTGAACTCGTCCCATTCCATGGACTCAATTTCATCTCTCGGCCATGTATTCTTGATAAGATTCCACCATTGATCAGCTTTACCTTCCAAACGATATACTGCTAAGATGACTTTATCATGTTCAGAACATTGAAGAACTGAAAATATCTTTTCAGTAGTACTAATCCATTGTTCAGCAACAAGTGGATCAGAAGACCCACTGAAAGAAGGTGGACATTGCCTCATGAAGGACTCAATAGAATGTTGTTCCCTTATCTGCTCATTTGGAAGTCCAGAATGATTCATAGCTTGTGTAAGTATAGCAATAAGATTTTGCACTCCGTCTTCCATAACATTTGTTTGTTCAGGAGGACAATCAATGCATTGTCCATTACATTGATCAACACGGTTCCTTCGGGTTCCAGCCATCGTCTAAAACCCAAAAAAAATAGTGTGAGAGGTAAAAATCACGCTAGGGAAAACAATATAATAAAGGGGGGGTAACTTCAATATCTAACATCTTAGGTTAAATTCTAAGATCGTTACCGTAGTTCTAGGACTATATCCTATATGTATACTTATCCTTAGGGACATCCCTAGACATACCTTAGAAATATCTCTAGGGATCTCACTAACGTTTTCACATTCTAGTTTCCAAAGGTTGACTAAACCTTTCCTCTGATACCAACTGTAGAGACCCGAAGCTTAACGTACATGGACATTACATTACTTTTTCGGAATACTTAATACCAAACAAAAACAGACACACAAGGACTGTAATAGTTTAGTGTCTTTGGAAACTTGGAACGTAATCTTCTAATCGTGGTGAAAGATCTTCAAAATCTCCCATAAAGATCTTCCACTTTTTGTTTCCTTACCTAAAACCATTATTTATATCCTGGGGAAAAGAAAACATAAAAGGGTGAGCTCAAATGCTCAGTAAGGGTAAACAAAAGAAAAATCAATCACATCATGAACATAACTTTTTGGAAATCTTAACCTACAAAAGAAATCATAATTTCATACCATTGGATAAATCATAGAAGTGAAATGTAATCCCAATAATCATAACATAAAACATGTAACTTTGTGGCATACACACATAATCATAGAGAATCATTTCTTATTATTCCAGACTCATTTCCAAGACTATCTTAGTGGACAAAGTCCATTTCTGAACCGATTTCACTCCTCATTTCAGTCCTATTTTACTGAACCGATTTAACCTGCCATTCCAGCCATGTCTATCTCATGAGATATAAAATCTTTACCCAATGCATTGGAGGGAGATATAGGTCCCACCCATCTCATAATTATACCATTCTTATGTGTGCCACAAAATCAGAAACCATACATCATAGCATAACCCATGTAATAAAAATGGGAATCTTAAACATCGTGACATCATTAAACAATTCATATAAGATAAAGGAATTCATAAAAGTATAATTCCATAACAACATTATCAAATCAATGTAATAATAGGGATATAAACATAACCCTTTATTATCTTAGATGGAAAATAATTTTGATAAAACACTTGAACTCCATTCTTGAGGAAAATATCCTTTCTGCTTCAAAAACACTTTTCCTTTCTTAACATGTCGTAAAATTCTAAACTAAAAGAAGTTGATTAAAAATAAACTTGAAAACTTGTAAAGGAAGCTTCTTGGAAATAATGTTTTAAAAATCCATTCATACCGTATAAGTTAAAAAAACATTCTTCTCGTACTTTTGTCAGAAAAGTCAAAAAGTACCTCGTACGAAAAACGACAAAAGATTCCTTTCATATATTTTACTAAAAACTCACCGAAGGGTAAAATTGGATTTAAAAAATTGTAGTTGGATGGAAATAATATTACATATTGGGGAATCATGGATGTGGATGATAAAATACACCCCAGTAAATACCAAAGTATAAACAATCTCAGATAAAAATTAGATTGTGATATTTCCCTTACCTTAGGTCCGATTTGCCTCATATGTGTCCGAACCTCATGTATAATGATTTAAATAATGTTATTGACTTATTTCAGAATCATAATTATTGTTATGATATCATATATGGTCATATTCTTAGCTTCTTAGTAGTAATATTTCATTGCTACTTGTTATTCGGGTGTTTATAACTTTTTGTTCTTATGCGTGTTTTGTCGAATAAATTCTTATTCTTCTCTTTAGGTTATAGATACATCATTTCCAGAATGTTATTAATGTACTATATCTCATATTTATTCATTCAATTCATTTATATAATCATTATTGAATGAAGATCATGTAGAACGAATCGCATCACATCGTCCGTACGTACTCACGAGCGATGATATCGTTCTCATGATCGTGGAATTGTATTGGAGTGTATGTATACTATTTCAGAATCAATATCACTTTACCATAATCATATATAGTAATTATTTATACCATTATACCCATCCAAGTAAGGTGGTGGGGGAAAATAGATTACACCATGGCGTGGAGACGGTATTCCGTACGTACACACGCGCGGTGATTTCGTTTTCCGTAGGATGGATAGATGTTGAAATAGGGTTGTTTCATACTTATAATAACATATCAGTATATGAGTGATACTGATGTTATTACTTCATAATGAAACAACTAAATAATAATAAGTTGAAGAAGAAAGAATTTGGAAAGGATCGGTAATGGATATTACCTCTTTTTGACACGCCTCTTCTTAACCTCCTCTTAGGGCACTAGGGTTGGTCTTTGAAGAAGACCAGGGCCTCTAGGATGATTCTAGGGAAGTGGGGAAGTGAAATGGTCATGGTTTTTCTGAACTTGAAGGCTCAAATTGGTGTGAGGAGAAGAGGGAGGAAGTTCCCTTTTATAAGGGAGGAGAGGGGCTCCTTTGGAAAAACTAAAACTATTATTTTATTATAAAGTCAAGTTCAGTTTTTTATAGCTCCAATTTGATTTATTTAGAAGCTAAGGTGGTGATGGGTCGAAATACTCTCATAAAATATAATTTATACAAGTTTAGATTCCTATTTTAACCTTATCATTTAGATTTATCATTAAGTTAAATAATTTTACTTTTACCGTGTCTTCTTGTGTTCTTATAATATAAGGTTAATAAACTCACTATAACAAGACAAACGAACCCCAAGTTGTTTATTATTAATATATATAACATTATCTAAGTGATTTGGCCTAACCTTAAATTTTTAGAAATAAAATAACAATTAATAATATAATATTTGTTTTAAAAACTATTTTATGTCAATTTTGACACTATTTAGTAATTGATTTTTGTGAAAATCATAACAGAATGATTAGTTCAAAAAAAGTTACTTAAATCAATAATAACATGTCATATTAACCTAGAAAATTATTTTAATTCATAAAAAGTTTGAAATTACATTTATTTGGGTATTTATAACATCAATTATGTCAATATTTCATTAATAAGATAATTACTGCATCATCTTTGTGTCATAAATAAATTAAATTATTTAAAGTCTAAAAATTACAAATAAAATATCATTATGTAGGAAATATTTTTATCTTTCTAATTTATATTTATAGTCGAATTTATCTTATGTATAACCCTATATTAGAAATGATATACTTATTAAACTTTGATTTTAACTATTTTAACCCTTCTTTAAATAAATTAATAATAAATGTCCTAATCTAATCCAAGTGGGCCTAAATGGTCATATTTTATTCCTAAGGTTGTTTTTGTTCGAATTACATTTGTCCAATAAAATTAGGACATGTTTTAGGGTAATAATAATATCATTTTTACCCTTAATTACCCTATTTACTTTTAACCGTGGTAAATAAAAGTAAAAAGTTACTATTCACCAAAAATTATTTTCATCTCATTGAACCACATTTTACTTACTGGCATCAACTGTGTCTCTCGGATTTTTGAAATTCCACTCACAGAAGCGGTAAAATTAAGTTTTATGAAATATTCAGTTTTTTAACTACCACTTAGTGGTTTCACTATTCATCAAAAATTGAAAGTTTCCAGAAAAATGCCAAAAATTAGGCCTAAGCTATATTTGATATTATGAACTAAAAAATTATGTCTATTTTACCAAATTCAAAACATATCAGTTGCATTAATTAATTTAAAAATTAATTCATGTCGTCAACACAAATAGCGTGTTCTTAAGAGATAATAACTATCAAAAGATTGACATTGGTTTATGTCTTATTTAAATGTGAAATTACATCCAATAACCAACATTGTATTAAATTGTAAAAATATATTCTAAATATACTTTAAAACCAATAAAATTAATAATTTATCACTATTAATTATTTCGATTAAAAAAAGTTGTTTTTAATTAAAATTTAGTAATTTTCACTATTCATCAGAATATGAAAGTTATCCGAAAAGTACCAAAATTTCACCCTAAGCTAATTTCGATATTCTGAATCCAAAAATGAAGTCCATTTTGAAAAACAAAATTTAAAAAAGTGGTTATTACTATTCATAATGGCTAGTTTTAATAATATTTTAATAGCATATCGTTGTTTAGCGAAACTTTGTATTGCGTACAACACACGCTATCGTGGAAGGTCGCGCTTGCGTTTAATGCAAGCCAAGTCAGGGATGCGTGTTGTTCAAGCTCCTTTTGGTGTATCATACAACACAAGACATTAATGAAATTAAAAAGAATATTTTTCTTAAAATCTTGGGGTGTTACATTCTACCCCCCTTAAAATGAATTTCGCCCTCGAAATTCGTCAGGGTTATAAATGGTTTACTACTTGAACGTTTCTTTAATAGAAACCCACATTGTAAAAAGGAATACCAAAACATGGCTTTAAAAACTAAAGTATGAAATGTAACAGTAACCCAAATTAACTCATCACTGGGTTTCCACGTAGGAGAACATATGTGAAAATATGGATATGGAAGAAAAATCCAACCATCAGGTTCTGATGGAGAGTGGTAGAGAACATGGCTATGAAAAATCCAACAATCACAAAGCTACATATTTGTGATGATCTAAGGTACCATCTGATTCATCAGATATAAGGGAACTTGGAAAACATTTTTGGATTTCAAGATCATTTCCCTAAAGTTGATGAATTAAAAGAAATACTTACATGATTTTGGTACAATATCACTGTTGTTTGTGAATTGAACAATTTCCACTTCATCCCTTAAAGAAATAAAGTTGAATTTGTTATTCGTGATGTGTTAGCAGATCATTTGATAGAATTATGGGTCATTATATCTCTTTCAAACAAAAGGTTAGCAAAAGTTATAAGTCTATCTTATGGTTAGATTAATCGTATATGGTTCCAAAAATGAACTTATACTTCATATATCATACCTCTTTATAAAATAATACTAGTTTCTACTAACCAGGGACTTCCTGTAGGCCAGTGGTAGGCGATAAAGGCCAGTCGCATTTTGGTTGTGGGTTCGATTCCCACAGCCTAGTCCGACGCAATGGGTTGTCGCCCATCCTGCAGGTTGTCCTTTTTCTAAAACTATATTACTATAACATCCCATCAATAATATCGAAAAAAATTATATCCTTAAACAATACTAACTTATGTCCAACATAATCTATTCCAATATTTAGGCTTATCCATAATACTGCAATCCACTCTCATAATATAGTGAAAATGATTACCAGATATTTAATACCATCGTTGATCCCCATATATCATAAGATATGTCTTGTTGGTCAAATTACAAACATGTGAATACCTTAATCATGTATTCTCTTGAAGAATGAATACTCATTGAACCTTAGTTAAAACATGAATGCAGTCAAAAGTTAACTCTTTCCACATACCAAAATCCAAAAATTCAATATACTCAAACCATGATATAACCTTCTCCTTATATCAGTCATGAGCTCATGAATACGGTCAAACATTTCATTTTCTCATTTTCCTTTCATTATGCGCATATCATCTTTTTTTCCAAAAATATCTCAATCACATTCCATGGTTACCGGTACCATTGAAAACCACAATATACCAATACATAAATATTCCAATATTCCACGATACTATATACAACATTATTTTGGAATCCCATTACATAAACACTTAATCATTCCACCACATTGTTTTCATATTCAACATTGCCAATAGTGATCGCATGTGACTTCTCTTTGTCCTTAGCCTTAAGTGGTTGCTCATGTCGATCATCACTAACCCTTGGATTAGGGAATTTATTAGCATAACGCCCCATTTCCTTGCAGTTGAAGCATTGAAGTGTAGTAGGTTCATTCTGTGTATCCCTTCCTTTGTTTGCATCAGTAGACATCTTCTTCCCATCATTGCGGCATTCAAATGCCCGATGACCTTCCTTTCCACATTTGAAACATTTACTTGTCCCTTTAATACAATCTCCACCATGCTTCTTTCCACACTTTGAGCATAGGGAAACATTCATCTTCTTTTCACCATTATTCTGAGATTTATCCTTGAACTCCATCTTTCGTTTCTTGTCAAAACTATGAGATGGATCAGTAACACCAACTTCCATTTATACCTTGATAGCACAATGCACAATTTATTCATAGCTACTGAAGTCTCTTATATCTAATGCCCTTCGAAGATTTGGTTTTAAGCCACTGAAGAATCGATCAACTTTACTTTCAGGTTGGATGATAAATCCAGATGCATACCTGGCAAGCCTTGTAAAATTCGCTTCGTATATACCAACAGATTCATCATCCTTTTGATTTAGTTCAAGAAACTCCTTCTCCATCTTTGTTCGAAGAATACGAGGGAAGTACTTATTGAAAAATAAGTTCTTGAACTTGTCCCATTCCATGGACTCAATTTCATCTCTTGGCCTTGTATTCTTGATAAGATTCCACCATTGATCAGCTTCACCTTCCAAACGATATACTACTAAGATGAATTTATCAGGTTCAGAACATTGAAGAACTGAAAATATATTTTCAGTAGTACTGATCCATTGTTCAGCAACAAGTGGATCAGAAGACCCACTGAAATAAGGTGGACGTTGCCTCATGAAGGAATCAATAGAATATTGTTCCCTTATCTGCTCATTTGGAAGTCTAGAATTATTCATAGCTTGTGTAAGTATATCAATAAGGTTTTTCACTCCATCTCCCATAACATTTGTTTGTTCAGGAGGACAATCATTGCATTGTCCATTACATTGATCAACACGGTTCCTTCAGGTTCCAGCCATCGTCTAAAACCCAAAAAGAATAGTATGAGAGGTAAAAATCACACTAGGGAAAATGATATAATAAAGGGGGAGTACCTTAAATATCTAACATCTTATATTAAATTCTAAGATCATTACCATAGTTCTAGGACTATATCCTTTATGTATAATTATCCTTAGGGACATCCCTAGACATACCTTAGAAATATATCTAGGGATCTCACTAACGTTTTCGCATCCTAGTTTCCAGAGGTTGACTAAATCTTTCCTCTGATACCAACTATAAAGACCCGAAGCCTAACGTACATGGACATTACATTACTTTTGCGGAATACTTAATACATAACAAAAACAGACACACAAGGACCGTAATAGTTTAGTGTCTTTGGAAACTTGGAACGTAATCTTCTAATCGTGGTGAAAGATCTTCAAAATCTCCCATAAAGATCTTCCACTTTTTGTTTCCTTACCTAAAACCTTTATTTATATCCTGGGGAAAAGAAAACATAAAAGGGTGAGCTCAAATGCTCAGTAAGGGTAAACAAAAGAAAAATCAATCACATCATGAACATAACCTTTTGGAAATCTTAACCTGCAAAAGAAATCATAATTTCATACCATGGGATAAATCATAGAAGTGAAATGTAATCCCAATAATCATAACATAAAACATGGAACTTTGTGGCATACACACATAATCATATAGAATCATTTCTTATTAGTCAAGACTCATTTCCAAGACAATCTTAGTGGACAAAGTCCATTTCTGAACTGAGTTCTCTCCTCGTTTCAGTCCTGTTTTACTGAACCGGTTTAACCTGCCGTTCCAGCCATGTCTATCTCATGAGATATAAAATCTTTACCCAATGAATTGGAGGGAGATATAGGTCCCAACCATCTCATAATGATACCATTCTTATGTGTTCCACAAAATCAGAAACCATACATCATAGCATAACCTATGTAATAAAAATAGGAATCTTAAACATCGTGACATCATAAAACAATTCATATAAGATAAAGGAATTCATAAAAATATAATTCCATCACAACATAATCAAATCAATGTAATAATAGGGATAGAAACAGAACCCTTTATTATCTTAGATGGAAAATAATTTTGACAAAACACTTGAACTCCATTCTTGAGGAAAATATCCTTTCTGCTTCAAAAACACTTTTCCATTCTTAACATGTCGTACAATTCTAAACTAAAAGAAGTTGATTAAAAATAAACTTGAAAACTTTTAAAGGAAGCTTCTTGGAAGTAATTTTTTAAAATCCATTCATGCCGTATAAGTTAAAAAAAACAATCTTCTCGTACTTTTGTCGGAAAAGTCAAAAAGTACCTCGTACGAAAAACGACAAAAGATTCCTTTCATATATTTTACTAAAAACTCACCGAAGGGTAAAATTGGATTTAAAAAATTGTAGGTGGATTGAAATAATATTACATATTGGGGAAACATGGATGTGGATGATAAAATATACCCCAGTAAATACCAAAGTATAAACAATCTCGGATAAAAATGAGATTGTGATATTTCCCTTACCTTAGGTCTGATTTTCCTCATATGTGTCCAAAACTCCTGTATAATGATTTAAATAATGTTATTGACTTATTCCAGAATCATAATTATTGTTATGATATCATATATGGTCATATTCTTAGCTTCTTAGTAGTAATATTTCATTGCTACTTGTTATTCGGGTGTTTATAACTTTTTGTTCTTATGCGTGTTTTGTCGAATAAATTCTTATTCTTCTCTTTAGGTTATAGATACATCATTTCCAGAATGGTATTAATGTACTATATATCATATTTATTCATTCAATTCATTTATATAATCATTATGCAATGAAGATCATGTAGAACGAATCGCATCACATTGTGGAGACGGTATTCCGTACGTACGCACGAGCGATGATATCGTTCCCATGATCGTGGAATTGTATTGGAGTGTATGTATACTATTTTAGAATCAATATCACTTTAAAATAATCATATATAGTAATTATTTACACCATTATACCCATCCACGTAAGGTGGTGGGGGAAAATAGAGTACACCACGGCGTGGAGATGGTATTCCGTACGTACGCACGCGCGGTGATTTCGTTTTCCGTAGGATTGATAGATGTTGAAATAGGGTTGATTCATACTTATAATAACAGATCAGTATATGAGTGATACTGATGTTATTACTTCATAATAAAACAACTAAAGAAGAAGAAGCTAAAGAAGAAAGAATTTGGAAAGGATCGGTAATGGATATTACCTCTTTTTGACACGCCTCTTCTTAACCTCCTCTTAGGGAACTAGGGTTGGTCTTTGAAGAAGACCAGGACCTCTAGGATGATTCTTGGGAAGTGGGGAAGTGAAATGGGCTGGGTTTGGCCGAGCTTGAAGGCTCAAATTTGTGTGAGGAGGAGAGGGAGGAAGTGCCTTTTTATAAGGGAGGAGAGGGGCTCCTTTGCAAAAACTAAAAATATTATTTTATTATAAAGTCAAGTTCGGTTTTAAATAGCTCCAAATTGATTTATTTCAAATCTAAGGTGGGTATGGGTATAAATCCTCTCATCCAATAGAATTTAGATAAGTTTAGATTCCTATTTTAACCTTATCATTTAGATTTATCATTAAGTTAAATAATTTTACTTTTACCGTGTCTTCTTGTGTTCTTATACTATAAGGTTAATAAACTCACTATAACAAGCCAAAAGAACCCCAAGTTGTTTAGTATTAATATATATAACCTTATATAAGTCATTTGGGTGAACCTTAGATTTTTAGGAATAAAATAACAATTAATAATATAATATGTTTTAAAAAAACTATTTTATGTCAATTTTGACACTATTTAGTAATTGATTTTTGTTAAAATCATAACAGAATGATTAGTTCGAACAAAGTTAATTAAATAAATAATAACATGTCATATTAACTTAGAAAATTATTGGAATTCATAAAAAGTTTCAAATTACATTTATTTGGGTATTTATAACATCAATTATGTCAATATTTCATTAATAAGATAATTATTTCATCATCTTTGTGTCATAAATAAATTAAATTATTTAAAGTCTAGAAATTACAAATAAAATATAATTATGTAGGAAATCTTTTTATCTTTCTAATTTATATTTATAGTCGAATTTATCTTATGTATAAACCTATATTAAAAATGATATACTTATTAAACTTTGATTTTAACTATTTTAACCCTTCTTTAAATAAATTAATAATAAATGTCCTAATCTAATCCAAGTGGGCCTAAATGGTCATATTTTATTCCTAAGGTTGTTTTTGTTAGAATTACACTTGTCCAATAGAATTAGGACATGTGTTAGGGTAATAATAATATCATTTTTACCCTTAATTACCCTATTTACTTTTAACCGTGGTAAATAAAAGTAAAAAGTTACTATTCACCAAAAATTATTTTCATCTCAATGAACCACATTTTACTTACTAACATCAACCGTGTCTCTCGGATTTTTGAAATTCCACTCACTGAAGTGGTAAAATTAAGTTTTATGAAAAATTCAGTTTTTTAACTACCACTTAGTGGTTTCACTATTTATCAAAAAATGAAAGTTTCCAGAAAAATACCAAAAATTAGGCCTAAGCTATATTTGATATTATGAACTCAAAAATGATGTCTATTTTACCAAATTCGAAACATATCAGTTGCATTAATTAATTTAAAAATTAATTCCCGTCGTCAACACAAATAGCGTGTTCTTAAGAGATAATAACTATCAAAAGATTGACACTGGTTTATGTCTGGTTTAAATGTGAAATTACATCCAATGAGCAACATTGTATTAAATTGTAAAAATATATTCTAAATATACTTTAAAACCACTAAAATTAATAATTTATCACTATTAATTATTTCGATTAAAAAAGTTGTTTTAAATTATAATTTAGTAATTTTCACTATTCATCAGAATATGAAAGTTATCCGAAAAGTACCAAAATTTTACCCTAAGCTAATTTCGATATTCTGAATCCAAAAATGAAGTCCATTTTGAAAAACAATTTTACAAAATTTCAAAAAGTGGTTATTACTATTCATAACGGCTAGTTTTAATAATATTTTAATAGCATATCGTTGTTTAGCGAAACTTGGTATTGCGTACAACACACGCTATCGTGGAAGGTCGCACTTATATGTAATGCAATCCAAGTCAGGGATGCGTGTTGTGCAAGATCCTTTTGGTGTAGCATACAACACAAGACATTAATGAAATTAAAAAGAATATTTTTCGTAAAATCTTAGGGTGTTACACGAGGAAGGACTACATGACGTATAGAAATGGACACACGACGTGCACCCATTACTCCACACAGCAAGGACACAGCCTGCAACACGGGGTATACCCGGGAAGGGGGTACACGGCGTGTACTCAAACTACACAGCGTGTAGTTTCAAAATTCTGGAAAGTGTGGAAAAAGTCCATTTTACCCTCTAGAACACTTCTTGACCTTCTTTTTGACAAAGGAATGGGCCGGAGAGGTCCGGTCCATTACAGTTTATTTATTTATTTAATATTATTTATTTATTTATTTATTTATTATTTATTTATTTAAATATTATTTATTATTATTTATTTATTTATTCGTTTATTTATTTATTTATTAGTTGTTATGTACATATTAATTATTAATTTATTATTTATTTATTATTTATTATTTATTATTATTTTATGATTCATTTTTTATTTATTCATTTATTTATTTATTTATTTATTTATTATTTATTATTTATTTATTAATTATTAATTATTAATTATTAATTGATTAATTATTATTTATTAATTATAAATTATAAATTATTAGTTATTAGTTATTATTAATTATTAATTATTTTTTATTTATTTATCCATTTATTTAGTTATGTATTTATTTCTTTATTATTTTCTTTTTTATTATTTATTTTTTATATTTTATTCTTTATTTTTTATTATTTATTCTTTATTCTTTAGTCTTTATTCTTTATTATTTATTCTTTTTTATTTATTTTTAATTTACTCAATATTAATTTATTATTAGTTTATTATTCATTTATTAATTATTTATTATTTATTAATTTTTTATTACTTATTTATTATTAATTATTTATTTATTTATTATTTGTGAAATATTAAATATTTAATATTGCATATTAAATATTAAAATTAAAATATTAATTATTAATTAAGAATTATTAATTTTATAATTATCAATTATTAATTATTATTTATTATTTATTATTTATTATTTATTTATCTATTTATTTATGTATTTATTTATTTATTATTGATTATTTATCGATTATTTATTAATTAAATATTAATTATTTATTAATTATTTATTAAATATTAAATATTACATATTGCATATTAAATATTAAAATTAAAATATTAATTATTAATTAAGAATTATTCATTTTATAATTATCAATTATTAATTATTAGTAATTATTAATTATTAATTATTAATTAATTATTATTTATTTATGTTTTTATTTATGTATTTATTTATTTATTTATTTATTTATTATTTATTATTTATTAATTTAGTAATTTATTTTTAATTTACTAAATATTAATTTATTATTAGTTGATTAATCATTTATTATTTATTTATTTCTTATTTGATATTTATTTATTAATTATTTATTTATTTATTAATTATTTATTAATTATTTATAAATTATTTATAAATTTTTATATATAAATGATTAATTCTTAACTCTTAATTCTTAATGATCAATTATTAATTATTAGTTATTATTAATTATTATTTATTTATTTATTTATTTAAGTATTATTTATTAATTTATTATTTATTTTTATTTAATTATTATATATTATTTTTTTTAATTAATTTATTATTTATATATTACTTATATATATTATGTTATATATTATATCTTATATCTTATATATTATATATTATATATTATATATTATATATTATATATTATATATTATATATTATATATTATATATTATATATTATATATTATATATTATATATTATATATTATATATTATATATTATATATTATATAATAAATATTATGTATTATGTATTATGTATTATATATTATCTATTATATAATACATAATAGATAATAGATAATATATATTATATTTTATATATAATACATTATATTTTATATATTTGATATTTGATATTAGATATTTTGTATTATGTATTGTGTATTATGTATTATGTACTATATATTATATGTTATATATTATATGTTATATATTATATATTATATATGATTAATTATTAATTATTGATTATTGATTAATAATTATTGATTAATAATTATTGATTAATAATTATTTAGTTTGTATCTATTTGTTATGTATTACTTGTTTTTTCAATTAATATATATATATATATATGTATGTATGTATGTATGTATGTATGTATGTATGTATGTATGTATGTATGTATGTATGTATGTATAAGTATACTAAATTTGATTTATTGACCACATGAAGAGCCTACTGGAGTGGTAAAGTCTTTGTAGAATAAGCAAGAGGTAAGGAGTTCAAATCTCACCCAACACAGAATTTATATTTGTGGCATGGGCATGGGCATGTGCATGTGCATGGGCATAAACTTATACAAGGAGATGGATGGGCATGTGCATGGTAATAATAAATAAATAAATAAACAAAATTACTAATATAAAAAAATAAATTACGAAAATAAATAAATTACTAATATAAAAAAATAAAGAAATTAAAAATTAAAAAAATTTAAGAAAAAATAAAAATTATTTAGCGACGTTTTAAACCGCCGCTAAAAACCTATCGCTAATTAAAAAATTAAAAAAAATAAAAACAATTAAAAACAATTTAGCAGCGGTTTAAACCGCCGCTAAAAAACCACCGCTAATTATTTTCCGAAAAACAATTCTGCGGCGGTTTTCCCAAACCGTTGTAGAATGATTTAGCGGTGGTTTAAACCACCGCTAAATACAAATTTTGGCATAGTGGTAAGTTCAAAATTAATATTCATCCTATAAATTTTTTTTGGTCAATGGAATATTATAATATTCATTTTATTATATTTTAATTTAAGATAAAATGTTAACATTCTATAATTTAATCAATAGTGTTACAGATATACTTAGGGGTACATACTTATTATGAATCCTCATTAGTTTAGATTCAAAAGATACTTAGCATATGAACCTTCATACATTGATAGCTTTATTATTATATCCTTTAGGATGAGGCAATCAGTGGGGGTTGGGTATGTTTTTGATCATGTCATCATTTGAAGTCAACCAAGATGGGATTTATCCTCTTATATGAAAAGTATAACATTGAGCCCCATGATTGAATTAGACTACGAAAATGCATGGAAATTATTAGTTGAGTGATAAGTGATGTGTTTAACTACATGGATGAATTACATGTGATATATCCATTCATAATAAACAGTCTATTTTAGAGAATCGGGAATTTATGATCTGATCTATACTAGATTGACATGTTCCATGTCTAGTGGTCATTCGATGTCTTGGGAAATGGATTATTTAAGTATACATATAATGTATATGACATATCTTATGTTGGACATGTTAATATAGTGATATGGATGTGTTTGATAGAGATAATCCCATAACCCTTCATAGATTGAGTATCACTGATGTTTTTCTAGTGGTCACTCTTTGATTACAATTATAAATAATGGAATCTATTTTTTTTCAATGCTAAAAGGGGCTATAGGGTCACACAATTTGTCCTTAGAACAAGGACTTGATTTTAGACAAAGTGTTTGTTCCAAAATAAATATAATTTGATAAAACTACATCCAAAATAGTTTTTATGGACTCACAAAGAGTTTTGATGTTTTAGCATAAAGTCTTTATGGGATATTAGTGAAAGTATTAGATTGATAGATATAAACTGAAAGGGATGAATCATATTGTACGATTTATTCATATCATAAACTATAGAATTCATATTATTCATATTGTAGGATAAAGACTATACATATCATTAAATACCTATTAATTTACATGATGCCTATATTCTATTTTAAAATTAATCTTACGATGTGAGATATCATGTGCATGAACATTACCTTTCCTTCTAAATAGTTTTACTTAAATTATTATTCATTAAAATGGATTATGAATGGATTTTTAATAATATATGATCATTTAAGTTTTCAATTGATCATATATAAACAAATGCAAATTTGTTGTGTAACGTATAACGGCTTTCAAACATTGAAAACAGACACTCAGCCTCTTCAATGATTGTGGGAGTACTGTAAAATGATATGGCCCATCACATTAGTAGGTTAGTTGGAATGATCAAAAAAGAAAAATCCAAATCTCTATCTTCCATCCTTGTTATATATTTATCTTCTAGGAGAAGGTTTTGGAACACCTTTAGAGTGTTGAGGTACCATCTCATAGAGTGTGAGGATTCTATTGGTCGGAGTACTATCTGTGGAGGTGAGAGTCTTTTAGTTGTCACTTGGTGATCTTCATCAAATAAACTCCATTAATAAAGATCTTGTTGGACATGAGTAGTGCATTTTTTTATTTTATGTACTTCATTTACATGTTGATATGATGATGGTAGATCATGAATTTTACTAGTTTTCTTCAATTGTTATGATCATGAGATGTTATTACAAAACCCATCACTTATCTTTTCCACTTTACAAGACTTTAATAAATATTAAAATAAATTTATTTAAGCCCTTTTCATCTTCATTATATTGTAATTCTTCCTTTATATACTACCTGGAACTTGAGTTCTTATAACTCTTATAGTCACTAAAAGAAATTTCCTTATCATCTTTCAATTTATTCTTTAGAGATAGACCTTTTCTCATCTCGTATTACAATAAAATATTTTTGAGTTTATCAATTGAGTAAATATATAAAAATTAGTCTTCCAATGCTGAGATTTTGGAATCAATCTTATTAGAAATGGTATCATGAGTTTTATCACAATAGTGGAATCTATAACTGTATCTTTTTAAATCTAGATTCAAGACACAATTTTATTTACATGAACAAATACGGTGTCAACTATATCATCTTCCATCATCCGAATATCTTCAAATTGATAATGACATGATTGGAATCATGACTCATTCAATTTCTTATAACCTTCATGAATATCAAGAATCTTTCTCTAAACTTTATAACTAATTTTCCAGCTCATTATGTGTGTTATATCAATATTTAAAAGGGATAAAAACATAACATTACATTCCTTTCCATCGGCCTTAGTTTTATTTTGGACTCTTTATTTGATAGTGACTTGCTTTATTATGATATCAATAGAATCCCAGTATAGAAAAAAGTTAGATAGAGAACCATCCAATATCTCCAAAGATAAAAGACTATAATGAACTAGTTGGCCCTAAGGGTGTTCCCAAACCCCACGGGATGGAAACAAGTGTCTCGGTATTATTGGACATGACTTGAGAATGATATTTCCCACATAGAATAATATATATACATATTGTAAAAAAAATAAACCAACTAAGCCTAACACAATAAATATACATCCAATAAAGATATAAGTGAATCCATAAATGAGTAAATAGTGGAAGTATATACAAATAAAATCAAAGCACAAAACATATCATTCCAAAACGTTGATATAAATCCTAAAACTATAATGTATTTTTGAAACACTTCAAATGAGCCTCTGTGTGACTCAAAGACTCTATCCAAATCCAAAATCTCCCTTAGATGACTATAAAATAAAGAATGAAACTAGAAAAATCATAGACCTATAAAAATTAGGCATGATCTAAATATCCGTATAGTTTACCACACAATAAAAACATTTCATATCTTTAATATTAAATCCTAAAAAATTATATTTTGAATTACAGTAGAATAATATACATTTTTCATAATCTTTTATGAGAAGAAACAAACAAAAAACAAAATATGTGTTAAAACCTAAATTTTCTTCTTTCCATAAAATAAAAATAATCATTTGGAAAATTCTTTTCAAATACCTTGACCCCTTTTTTAAATTCACTTTTAAAACTCCAAGAGAAAGTTTTGATTTCAAACGATTTTCCAAAATATCCATGAAAACCCAATTTACAAGTAAAACTATGCACAACGGCCAAAAGCCATGCATTGAAACCCACATACACCATAGTTTCAAAAACAAACCATTCCTAAATTCTTATCAAAATGCTCCAAAATCTATTTAGAAAAAATATTTTCACATTTAAATAATTCCCCTTTCAAACCCATGAAAAAATATTTTGGAAACTAACCAAACCCATACCTTTTATTTTCCTTCTTTAAAACCTTTCACAAAATCTATTTTCAAGAACATTCAAATGGATTTCAACAAAAAAAATGAAGAAGTAATAAATAATAACAAGAACCACAATTTCAATGTCACGTGTCAAAGAGAAACAAACATCACATATATAGCTTCCAAAAAATCATACAACAAGTAGGGTATATAATCAAGGAAAAAGATAAATCCTATAAAATGATACTAAATAGGATCCTATAATCATGGGTGTCTTTATAGTACTATAGTAATGAAATACCTAAACTGATGACAAGGAACCTAGGTCGGCACTACCAATCTTATCTACATCCTCTGTAGTCCCATTGGAATATCCAAAAATAAAATCTCCTAAGATATTATTGATACCATGGTCTACTAAAAGGAGGAATTATAGAACACATGGACAATTACCCCTCTTGGTTTAACTAATGAGGTACAGCTGGGAAACATTCCCTAGACAACCCACTCCTTCAAACTAGGGATTTCTCTCATATAGGTCACTTATTATCTTCCTTACACTCTTATAACTAGTAAAAAGGATGTAATCACAAAAAAAACCTTCACATGGATCAAATATAAATCATTTGAAAAAATTCGCCCTCAATTACTACACCCTCACACGAAACAATCCCATATATCATCACTTGGTATTTATATACATGAAGCACCACCCATTAAATGAAATAATTACAAGGGCTTCATAAATAGGGTCTCACCACTTTCCTAAAAACTCATTTTTCATAAAATTATAAATATTCATTTCCATATATTCTTGGAGTTCCAAGATAACTCACGCTATTTTTAAATCTCATCTTAATCCACTCTTGTGATTAATTTTATTAAAACCTTAATTGAAACCCATTTTACAACTCTCACTTCCCTTAAAAACACCATTGAAATCCTTTAAAGATATAAAAAAGTCCAATATATCACTCACATAGGTTAACACACCCCTTTTATATCAAAAAACCGATTTTAAACACTTTAAAATTTTTAAACCTTCTCAAACACTTAGTCTAAAATTTATTTGATACAAAATGGCCATTTAAAATTTAATTCTACATTTAGAACCACTTTAAGAACACTCACATGCTTTGAAAATATACTAAGGAAATTTGAAAAAAACTTAGCATTCAACCCATTCCACTACAAGGGTTAAAACCATTTGAAAAACCTAATTTGTACCCCATTGATCACATAAATAGGAATAACTTTAATAAAGAAACAATTTAAAACCAACAGGAATCCAATGGCATGTAATATAAAGCAAAAACAAAGAAAAACCTACCTCAATTCAATAGAAAACAAGATGTAAGTCATTGACTATTATGGAAAACACCTAACCAAGCTACAAGAGGTCCTTATCAAGACCTAATAAGAAAAATATAAAATATTAAAGTCACCCAAACCCTAATTTCTATCCCCATGGATTTTAGGTTTTATCGGAGAAACTAAAATCAAGAGAGAAAAATGAAGAGATATAAGAGAGGGAAGGGCTTATAAGACTTAACTAGAGATAAATATACTTGGAAACAAGGTGGAAGAGGTCAAAAATGTAATATGAGGAAGGTAAGGGATCTCCCCATGTGTGAATGGTCCATTAAAATGAGAGGTAGGATAAAGGGATGGGTAGAGGATTAAAATCAAGCTGGGAAAACCTAGAATTTTATGTTTTAATGAATCTGGGTAGGCAAAATGGTTTGGATGAATAGTTTTACAAACCATGAATAAGCCACTACCTAGAAAAAAACTCACTCACATACTTACCCTTGAGGAATCTCAATGTTTGGAAAAATCATGTACCACCTATTCCAAATGGCACAGTCAAATTGCTGATCTAACCCACATGCTTATTGCATGGTCTAATAAGTCATGCACAAGTATTTATACACCCCAAATGCCACACACAATTTTTTCTAGGCTTATCATGGTTTGAATAGAACTGTTCTATTCTCATTAAGAACAACCATGTGTAGAAAAAAATGAACTAAAAAGTCTACTGTGTATGGGTAACCACACTATTTCCCCAAAATTGTGCATGAAAAACGTGATCAGAAGAAAAAATCCAAAATTTTCAAGTTTTAGGTTGAAACTTCTTAGAAAATTAAAATTAGCCACATTAATATAAAATAATATAGAATAAGTTCTACATTGATGAGGTGGGTCTTGCAATTCTCTCAACCATTCCATGTTCATCCCTTAGAAAGTTTCAGGTATTGGAAGAGGTTAAAGGAAAGCAAATCTCTAAGGGTGTCTAAGATAAATATCTAAAGACAAATTGAACCCTTAGAAAATAAATCATTGAACCATAGGATAAATCCATAAAAAGCAGTAATAAACCATAATAAGAACCAATATATAGTTTATTAAGGAGAAAATCTAGGTTATAAGAGGCTTAACATAGGTCTCCCCACTATTTAGAACTTATCTAAAAAGGATAAATTACTAATAATCTCTTTTACATAAATAGATAACATCACTAAGAAACCATTAATCCTAAAATATCTAAAATGATTTACTAAGATATTATGGTCATATCCAACCATGAAAAACCTAATCAAAACCACTATAGAGGTACTACATAGAGAAACATCTCGAAGGACCACAAGAATAGATCACTCAAACCAGGGAATCACAAAACCAAGGATCATAACAACCGGTGACATACCTCAACAGTAAATAACATAGATCTTACCCTAGGGTCACAATATTAATATGAGAGTACCTAAATATAAACCTACCGTATTTCATCCCATGTTAATTATGATAGAAAACTCAACTCAATAACACACATAGTCCAAGGAGAAACAAATATGCACCCCAAGTCATCCATACACACCCTAGGTTCTCCTAATGTCTAAAAAAATAAACCAAAAACCAACCCATGGCTCTAAACATTAACAATAAACACAAATATCACCATAAAATAAGGCATTAATATCCCCAAACTAACCATCACTCATAAATATCAGCCAAAATGTGCACTGAAGAAATATACCAAGCAATAATTTCCTCTAAATAAAACTGCTCCAAAACCACCGAGCATTAATCCCAAAATAGGTTTTCATCTAAAAGACACACAAAAAAAACACATGAAGTATATTTTAAATTATGGTCACTACATAAATCTCATATTTCTATAATCTCAATCATAAAAAACATTCCCAAACTAAATCCAAAATAGTATTCTCCATGAAAATCGACTTATATCGGTCCAACTATAAAATCAAGGTCACATCCTAAACTAATCAACCTATAAGCTCCCCAAAAAAGTTTACTAGAAAACACCACCTTGGATAATTCAAATAAACTTCACTAAGAGGTGATAAAAATACCTTTCACTCCATTTGGGGCTTAGGTAGTGTTGAAAACTAAAGGGGGAAAGGCTCCCAAAAACAAACACCCTACCTTTATACTAGACCTTTCTATGAGGCTTAAATCAAAAAACCCAAGTCATAAACTCAATAAATTCATGACTCTTAAATTACATGATTCATAAAAATAATAAAAATTCATTTTCAAACATTCCACCTTTAAAACTATGGACCCACCCCCCCCCCCCACCCACACACACACACACTCAAATAATTCTAAAAAACAATGGGTCAACCCTAAGCATTAAACCACCAAAGAAAAAATTATTTTTAATACCAATTCTAAAAACAAACACCTTGGTTGGTTTCAAATCACTCACATTTTAGAATGATTTAAAAACACCCATAAATGGGTCAAACCCAAAAAATCCCTAAAGCCAAGTTGGGAAATCATTGGATTCTTTTAGAAAATAATTCTCACTTAGATATTTTCAAAACACTGTGAATTTTTATTATAAAACCATACCCTTTAAAAATATCTTAAAAATATATTTCTATTTCAAAACATCTCCAATTTTTTTATAAACTAAAACACTTTCTGTATTTCATGATATAAAATACTTTCCAAATTTCAAAACAAAATAAACC
The DNA here is from genome assembly GCA_963277665.1 of Viscum album. Taxonomy (NCBI): domain Eukaryota; kingdom Viridiplantae; phylum Streptophyta; class Magnoliopsida; order Santalales; family Viscaceae; genus Viscum; species Viscum album. The sequence continues at coordinate 122,008,438 of OY728133.1, read as the reverse complement.
ATTTCATAAATTCGTATCGCATTTTACAATTAATCCATAAGGATTTATTTCAATCCAAAATCATTTTTATGAATAAATAAAATTTTCAAAAATCAAATACAACTTCATATTATATACAAAATCACATAAAAAGGCATAACATAAGCCTTAACCAAAAATCCACTCTAATAATTACAATGTATCTCAATACCCACATTCACCCTTTTCCCCCTTCTATAACCACACTTGAAAATCCAAGAAAAAAATGGGTCTAAATAAAAAAACATCCAAGATATAGAACCATGGTCAACTTGGCCACATGGCTGATAGTTGTGTTCTAATCATGAAATTATTCCTATAACATTCCCGGTATCAAGTTCTTGGTTGATTTATGGTTTATCAAGGCAAATAATTCAATTGTGTACCTTGATTCCTTTTTTATGTTCTCACCCAAAAGCACCAAATATGACCCCCAAGGAAACTCAATATATGCCAATGAGGAACAAATCACCACCTACATATTTGTTAGATCACAATTTAACAAATCCATTAGGTGTAAAACTAGAATCAAATCCAAAATACTGACAACCCATGGAAACTAGAGGCTCGGAGGGAGAAATACCATAATACACTCTCCCCACACATAATTCTTTAGTACGGACATCCTTATCTCCAAAATTTCAACTTCCAAAATAACCAGAGATTGTTTCAAAAACCTAGGTACCACTAATAACCTAGGATATAATAACATTTTTTAAGGAATCATCCTGGGATTCCATCTCAACCCACTCTTTAATCAAACCTCCATAATCCCAAATAGAATTCCTGATCACCACAGGCTAGCAACAAGTGTCTAGGGATCAAAGGGTGTTCCTTGGGAAGGATTTTAACCTCCTAAAACAATATATATCTGCATAATAAATAAATAAAATAAAAAAACTAATAATAACATAATAAATATACATCTAATATATATTACTAAATTCATAAATGAGTAACTAGAGGAAGAAGATGCAAATAAAACCACAGTGCAAAAGATACATGTCTAAAAGTAAAATATAAATCCCAAAGCTAAAATAAAATCTTTAACCATACCAAATGTGCCTTTGTGTAACCCCCAACCATTATCTAAGCCCAAAATTTCCCTTGGAAGACCATATAGAAAATAATCAAATGGTAATGAACTCAGTCCTGTAAAATATAGGCACGAGAAAAATAGCACAGTAGGTCGCCACACACCGAATATATGCCATCAATTTTATATTACATTATAAAATTTATAGTTTGAAATTCAATAGAAAAATATACATTTTTCATAATCCTTTATGATAGGAAACAAAAAACACCTCAATGTTTTGTTAAAACCTCTATTTTCTTCTTTATATTAAATGAAAAAAATCATAGGGAAATGGATTTCTTAGGACTTATCCCCTTTATAAAATTAACTATTAAAACTTCAATATGAGTTTTTGATTTTAAATAGTTTTCCAAAACATCCATGAAAACCTAATTTATAAGTAAAACTAAGCGAAGTGTTATAAAACCATTCCTTAAACCCCATGCACACCAAAGTTTCAAAAACTAACCCTTCCCAACCTCTTATCAAAACACTCCAAAATCTCTTTGTAAAACATCTTTTCACATTTAAATAACTAACCTTTCAAGACCATGATAAAATAGTTAAAAAAACTAGAACCACACATTTTATTTTCCTTCTTCAAAACCTTTCACAAAATCTTTTTTGAATAACATTTGAAAAGATATAAACAATACAAGGAAGAAGTAATAAACATGAACATACACCATGATATTAATTTCACATGTAAAAGATAAATAAACATAAAATATATAGGTTCCAAAAATTCATATAAGAAGAAATTGATACTATAAAACCAAAAGAAAAATCCCTTAAAATGATACTAAATAGGATCCTAGTATCATGGATAACTTCCTAGGAATACAATAATAAAATAATTAAACTAAAAACATGGAACCAAGGCTAACACTACTAGTCCTATCCATGTCCCCAGTAGTCCCATTAGATTATATCTATATAAAACCTCCTAGAAGTTTACTGCTACCACATGCCATAAAAATGGGGAGTGAAATCTCACCTATCCTTTCATCCCTCTCAATCTAACCAATAAGATATATCCAGGAAATATTCCCTATAAAACTCAATACTTCACACTAGGTTTCTCTCTCATACAGAACACTTAATATATTCTTAAGACCCCAAACAAGTCAAAAGGAGGAGATCAAAAATAAACATTCTCATGGATTAAATATAGAGAATTTTAAAATTTAATCACCCTCACCTCCAACACAATTTCATTAAACAACCCCTTAAATCATCACATGGTATTTATAACCATCCATTAAAGGAAAAATCTACAAGTTGAACACAAAGAAGGTCTCGCTGATTTTATGAAGAATCTTTTTCATGAAATTATTAATGGAACATTCCAAATATTATTAGAGTTCTAATCAAACACATGTTATTTTCAAATATCATCCCAATAATGTATTGTGACAAATTTTATTAAACAATTTCTTTAAACCCATTTGATAACTAACACTTCCCCTAAAACTGTCGTTGAAATCCTTAAAATCTATAAAAAGTTTTCAAAATATCACTCACATGGGTTAACACACCTCTTTAAAATCAAAAAACCCATTTTAAAAACATTAACCATTTTAAACCATCTCAAAAAACTTGGTCTAAAAGTCATTTAATACAACATTACTACTTAAAAATTAAATATGTCATTAAGAACCATTTTAAAATTACTTGCATGCATTGAAAATCCACTTGGGAAATTATATAAACACTTAGCATGGAACTCATTCCATTAAAAGTGTTAAAACCATTCATAAAACTTCATATGTCCCTCATGGGGCACATACATAGGCATAACTTTAATAAATAAACATTTTAAAACCAATAATCATCCAAAGGCGTGTAATATAAAGTAATAATAAAGAAACACCTACCTCGATTCAATGGAAAACATGCCAAAAGTCATCGCATATGATGTCTAAATCCTAACCAATATAAAAGATGTTCTTCATAATCCCTAACAAGAAAAACACCTAAGATTAAAGTAATACAAACCCTAATTTCAAACCAAGGTGGAAGAGATAAAAATAGAAGAGGTGGGAGGAAATGATCTCCTTGTGCATGCTTGGTCTATTGAAACAGAAGGGGGTAAAGGTAGGGTTGGAGGATTAAAATAAAGTAGAGGTAAATTCATAATTTCGTGTTTTAATGAATCTGGGAAGGATTCATGGTATGGGAAAATGGTTTTCCAAACCATACGATGACCACGTGTAGACCACTACCTATAAAAAAACCCACTCACATGGTTAATTATGGGGACTCTACACAGTTGAAAAAATCATGCACCAGCCATTCCAAATGGAACTCTCAAATTACATATCCAACTCACATGCTTATCACATAAACTACCAAACTATGCACAAGTCATTAACCAATTCATACACCCTAAAGGCCTTGCATGGTTTCTTTTAGGCTTCACATGATTTGTACTAAACCATGTGATTCCTGTGTAGAAGAACCATGTGTAGAATAAAATTAACAAAAAGTGCATTATGTAAAGGTAAACATTCCATTTCCCATAAACTATGCATAAGAAATGTTCATAGAAGGTGAAACTCCATATTTTTCAAGTTTGAGGATAAAACATACCATAAACTTAAAATGACCCTCAATAAAATAAAATATTATAAAATAAAATATATAGTGATAAAGTGGGTGTAACAATTCCACCCACCATGTCTCTATATTTCCCCAAAAAAATTTGGGTTAAAGTAGAGATTGAGAAAATAAAATATCTAAGGGTGTATAAGATAAATCTCTAAATAAAAAAACTTTAGAAAAAAATATAAATCCTAAAATCATAGGATAAATCCTAAAAAAGTAGTAATAAACCATAATTAGAACCAATATATAACTGATTAAATGAAAACTCCAGGGAGGTTAAGACCTAGCATAGGTCTCCCCACCATTTAGAGCTAATCTAAAATGGTGTAACAACCAAAACACACTTTTCTATAAATATATCCCATAAAAAAGATGATATCTCTAAAAGGAGTCACCAAGATCATCCAATCATGGCTAACCATAAACAGTCATCTCCAATCCAAAAATGAGTCACTAAACCAAGAAATATCTTGAAGTACTATAAGACCATATCACCAAATCCATGACATCACAAGACTAAGGATCATAATAACCTAATTCATAACATTTCAAGAAATTAAATAGATTTAAGCCTATGTTCACAAGCTACATATTAGGGTGCCCAAATTAAAACCTACAAAATACCTTCCCATGATGATTCTAATAGAAAAATCAACTCGGTTACACCCACGGTCTGACCACAAACAAATCTACACCCACATTCATCTATGAACACACCTTAGGTTCTCTCCATGTCCAAAAAAACAAGACAAGAACTAAACCATGGCTCTAAACATGAATAATAAACAAAAAAATCACTATGAAATGAGGCATGAAATTCCCCAAACCAACAATGGTTCATAAAGATCAACCAAAATTTTGACCAAAAGAATACACTGGGAAATAATTTCTGCAAACTAGAACTGCTCCAAACTCACAAAACATAATTCCAAAAATATTTTTTCATCCAAAAGAGACATAAATAAACATCTAAATGATACATAAAATTATTTCCACTCCATCAATCTCATATGTCCCCAAGATGGAACAAAAAAACATTCCCAAATTATATCCCACATAAGATCCCCCAACATAATTCACTCGTACCAGTCCAACTACCAAACCAAGGATCACAGCCAAAATAAATCAACCTATAAGGTTTCCAAACAAGTTAACTATAAAACACAACCATGTATAAATATCAGAAACTTCACTAAGATGTGAGAAAAACAAATTCCACTCCATTTAGATCCTAGGTAGTATTAAAAAACAAAGGTAGGAAATAATTACAAAGATAAGCGTCCTACCTTTATGCTAGACCTTTCTAGAAGGATTACATCAAACAACACAATATGTGAACTCAATCTGATCATGCATATAAAATTAAACCATTATTCTAAATAATAAAATGATTTTAAAAACTATAATCCTTTAAAACGGTGCCCCCCAATATTTCTAAAACAAAACAAAGGGGCCAACCACAAGCATTAAACCACCAAATAAGAAACTCCTTAAAATCATTTCCAAAAACAAACACCTTGATTGATGTCAAAATAATCACATTTTGAAATGATTTAAACAAAACCACAAAAGTTTAAAACCCAAAAAAGACCCAAATATAAGTTTTTAAATAATTTTATTCTTTTAAAAACTAAAGTCTTTTTATATAATTTCAAAACACTACAACTTCTGATTATAAAACCAATTACCCTTTGAAAATTTCTTATAAAAATCTATTTCCATTTTAAAAAATAAAATTCTTTTATAAACCAAAGAAACTTCTATATTTCATGATAAAAGAAACACTTTATAAGTTCTAAAATTAAATCAATCATTTTACAAATCTAGATATCATTTTATAAACAAGCCATGAGGATTTGTTTCAAACCAAAAACATTTTCTCATGAAATCCACTTTTAACAAAGAAAATATAATTTAACATAACAAATAAAATCACATAAATAAAGGAATAAAACAATCCTTAACTTGAAATACAATATAAAAATTCTAACATATCATAAGACCCACATTAACCATATTCTCACTTCCCTAACCACACTTCGTAATCCAATCATCAAGGGGTCTAAATAATAAAACCAATCAGGATTTGGAATCATGATCAAACATTACACATGGTTGAAACCCATGTTCCAATTGAACAATAGTTCATACAACATATCTAATATCAATTTATTGGTTTCCACATGGTTTTTCAGTACCTACTATCCAACCTCATTCCTTGATTCTCTTTATTATTTTCTTCCAAAAATACAAAATATTACCCCCAAGAAAACTAAATTTATGACAATAAGTATTAAAACTCTATATTAATAGTAATTAAATCACAATTCAATAAATATATTATATGGAAAACTATAATGAAATCCAAATTATCAACTACCCATGACAACTTCAGGCTCGGGGCGAGAAAGATATCTCAACACTCTCCATGTAACTACCTATCGAGTCATGACATTATTATATCAAAACTAATAACTTCTTAAATAATAATAGAGTGTATGTAGAACCTATGTCCCATTGAGAACCTAGTATTTGATCTCATTTTTCAAAAAACCAGTCAGGCATATCATCTCAACTGACACCTAACCCACCCTACCATAGGCCCGAAGGGATTTTCCAATCCCCATGGGCTAGCAATAAGTGATTAGGCATCACATGACATGCCTTAGGAATGATTTCACCCTTATAAAACAATATATATATAGTATAAAAAAAAATAAAACAACTAATATTGACACAATAAATATATATATCCAAAATTGATACAATTAAGTCTATAGATGAGTAAAAAATGGAATCAAATAAAAATAAAACCAAAGCACAAAATATACTATTCCAAAAGTTTGATATAAATACAAAATATGAAATGGAATCCTAAAACACCCAAAATGAGCCTCTATGTGACCCACAACCACTATCTAATACCAACATCTAGCTTAAAAGACCATACGACAAAGGATCAAACTGGAACAAACCTATACCTAAATAATATAGACGTGCGATAAATATTTCAGTAGTTCAGAACCTATTGAATCCATTCCAGCACATTTATATTTCATCCTAAAAATTATAGTCTGAAATACAATATAAAAATATAAATTTTCCATAAGCCTTTATGAGAATAAAAAAATAGAACATAAAATCGATATAAAACCCCTATTTTATTCTTTACATTAAATGAAAAAAAATCACTTGAAAATGATTTTATTGGGAATTATTTCATTTTTGAAATTTATTTTTAAAACACCAAGATGAGGTTTTTATTTCCAAAGTTTTTCCAAAATATACATGAAAAAAAAATTACTAGTAAAACTAAGCACAACGGCCTAAAATCATGTCTTGAAATCCACACACACCAATGTTTTAAAAACAAAACATCTCTACCTTCTTATTGAAACAATCCAAAATATCTTTGGAAAATATCTTTTCACATTTAAATAATTTACCTTTTAAAACCATGATAAAATAGTTTGAAAACAAACCAAAACAACACTTTTTATTTTCCTTCTTCAAAACCTTTCACAAAATATCTTTTCAAGAACATTCAAAAAGATAAGAAAAACACAATAAAGAAGGAATAAACTGGAATAGGTACCACAATGTCAATGTAACATGAAAAATAGAAACAAACATCAAATATATAGGTTTAAAATAATCATACATGAAGTAAGGGATACAAATGAGGTAAAAGATAAATCTTATAAAATGATTTAAAATTGTTTCATGGGTGAATTACTAGGACTTTGATAACAAAATACCCGAATTAGTGAAAAGAAACCTAAGTCAAATATCCTTCTCCTATCCACATTCCTATTAGTGCTATTGGATTATCTGGAAATAAAACCTCTTAGAAGATTACAACAACCATGGACTACAAAAAGGGGGTGATAACTCGTATGGCCTCTTGACCCTCTTGGTCTAACCAATGAGGTGTAGTCAGCCAAAATTCTCTTGATATCCCAATGTTTCACACTAGGTATTTCTCTCATACATATCACCTACTATCTTACCTCACCCAAAAAATCAAAAGGAGGTGAGCACAAATCAATATTCACATGGATCAAATATAAATAATTTGAAAAATATTTATCCCGCACCTCTTATACACTCACATAAAACAACCCCTTAAATCATCACCTAGTCTTCACATACATGAAGCACCACCCATTAAAGAAAACACTTCCAAGGGGAACAAAAAGTGGGTCTCACCACTTATATAAAAACCCATTTTTTCATAAAATAACAAATGGGTCTATCCAATTATTCTTAGATTCATAAGACAACTCATTATATTTTAAAATACCATCACAATCTAATCTTGAGAACATTTTTTAACATCATTTCTTGAATCCCATTTGTGAACTCACAATTCCCATTAAAACCATATTTAAAATCCTTTAAAGCTATAAAAAGGTTTCAAAATATCACTCACATGGGTTAAAACACCCCTTTCAAAATATAAAATCCATTTTAAACACATTAAAAAAATTAAACCATCTCAAACACTTGGTCTAAAATTCATTTTATAAAACAATTCCCATTTAAAAATTCATTATGGCATTAAAAACCATTTTAAAAATACTCATATGCTTTGAAAATATAATTGGGAAATTTTAAAAACACTTGGAATGGAACACATTTCATGCCAAGGGTTAAAACCATTTAGAATGCCTCATGGGTAACATACATAATCATAAAATTAATAAAAAGGACTTTAAAACAAACCAAAAAGAATCCAATGTCTTGTAATATAAAGTGATAGAAAAGAAAAACCTACCTAAGTTTAATGACAGACAAGTCAGAAGTCATCATCTAAGATGTTGAACACTAGACCAAGCCACAAGAGGTCATTCTCAATCATTATCAAGAAAAACCACCATGATTAAATTCTACCCAAAACAAATTTCAAGCCTCATAGATTCTATTGTTCATGGGATATGTAATGTATTGGACCAAGATGCCACTCAAAAGTTCCTCAAGCTTGGTTCTCTACATGGCCTCAAGCGCATCTTCTCAAATGACAGAGGTTATCGACTAGAAGCAAGGGCCAAGGGTTTGTCTGTGGGGTGACTATTCCCTCTTACCAAAGTGTAACATAGAAGAATATCAATATCAGTCAATAAAGGAAGCAATGTAACAATTAGAAGAAGAATAGTAAACAATATAGAAGTATATAAACTACTTCATAAGGATTTTCATATAAAAAATATGATGATACAAGTCATGTTTCTACAAATAATCCAAAATAGGTACACAATAGTATAATACAATACATGTGTCAAAATACAAAAAATACCAAAAAGGTACTATCTCTATATAGCATTATGAGACTCATATCGGTCTCATCCTCCCCTGTTTCTAAGCATGGTAGAAAGTTAATAATCGAACAATGGTCCCTTACCCTAGTTCCTACCAACATTCATATAGTCTATTTGGGTGCCCAACAGCATCCCAAATAGGGCGTGAGATGCAATCGTAGTAGGTAATCACCCAATGGTCTATAAAAAATCCTGGTTTTTTAAATAAACAAGCTAAATTATAGTGAAATACATATCATAAGTAAGTAGTAAATAAAATTAAAGTTCCCATGGCATGTATAATATAGAAAAAGTGATGTTGTATTGCCCAACAAGGATCCCTATAAAACATGGATAAGATCCTATAATAAGGAAGCTACAAACAATACATAAGTAACTAACATGGCCTCATCGTACATTCACACATATCATATCACCCACATCATTACTGTATAATCTATGAACCAAATAAACCAAGACCACGCCGTACAACTAGAAGTGTTATTAAAACCAATCATATCACATCTATCATGTTCGAGCTGTATAATCAAGTGTTAAACCCCTCAAGGATGGATCTATGGTATAGTGGACCAGGTATCCTCACCGAGTCCTAGGATTATCTCGATGGAAACTTGGTTAGGATTGAGTTAGGGTCCAAGGAGTATGTCTACCAACCATTTCAACTACGATCCCAACCAAATCAGATCCAAGGGGTAACAAGGCCCAAGGAATCTCACTTAATCAATATCCAAGGAGCAATCTCTATCTAAGGATTCCACTACCATGTTCAAGACCCATATGAGAAATGTATATAGAATCTAATGGAATCAAGATCCAAGGTATACCAACTAAGTAATCCACTACCATTAAACTCACATTTCATTAAATCCATTAAAATACAATCATCCAAGGTCCATTAGTATACCCACTCAAATATAATTTCATATTAAATACATTTAATGAGTTTACCCACTCACATACAATACCAACCAATAAAATAAATAAATTAACATCATTTTTAACATGAAAATGTGGTATAACATCTCTTTAGAAAGTAATTCAATTCACTTCACTTATAATTGGTCTTTCTCTAAAAATAAAAACTCATCCACACACCCCTTGGGTGGTTCAACAATAAACAAAGGCAAGGGAAAACCCCATGGGTGGCCTAGGTTGGCTAACAGCCACCAAATATCTCAAGGGAACTAATGGGAATCCAAAACACGTTGCATTACAATTAATTCAATTAATCAATTCAAGTTTGGGGCCACACTGAAAATTTTGGCAGGTGGTATAACAGAAACTAGCTTAAAAAAGAATCAAAACTCAAGGGAAAAGTATATACCACATACCATAGGTATATATTAGAGTGATCTTCTAGTATCAAATATTGATTTCACTCAAATTATAAGAAAATTTAAGAACAGATGAAGAACCTAAAATTAGGTCAAATTAGCATGCACCTAAATAGTGTGTTTGATACCAAGAAGAATGTGTAGCGGGACAAAATGAATTGATTAATCACTGATGTGGATCCAATGAGACCGATGATGCTCGATTCTGATATTAGACAAAGGAATGGGATCAAAATGTGCCTTTTTCTCAAGGAGGAGCTCTTAAATGAAGTGGCTTCCCAACATAGGAGAAGAATAAAAATTAGGTTTGAAAAAAGGGGTAATTAGGGGTAATTTCATCATTTCACCAAAATTAAAGGGACACATGGTTTAGCTGCATGATTGTAAAAATTGTGTGTTAACCATGTTCCCACTATTGTAGGAAGGGGAACCCTGCATGGTTAGTATGCACAGTTTGACTAACCATGCACAAACCGTGCAAAACTCATCTTTCAAAAAATCTATAGTTGTTTCATTGTTGTATTCCTCAAATCGCATGGATTTTCAAACCATGTGGGATCCTCATACTCCCTACTAATTTCTCACACAATTTGTAGTGATTGTGTTTTTACCTATCATGGTTTTTACTAACTGTTAAGTAGGCCTTTTCTCCCCAAAAATTCAATATATAGGCTTCGAATAATCCTTTGACACCTCTGATACCTCTATAACCTCAATGGGTATTCACATAAAACCAAAATTAATCATTTGATCCAAAAGAAAAATTATTTTTACCTCATAAGAAAACTTATATTCTTACAATATCCCCCATTATATCAATTCATCCCTAAATTTCCCTCTTAAGGGTGTTCAAGATTCTTCTGAGAACAACTCCAACCATTAAGCACATACGTCAACCTCCCACTCCCATGTCTCTTCCTATAAATGGTTGTGATTCCATAGCACCTATACTAGAGGAACTAACCAGCCTCAGAGAACCTTCATGCTCTTTTCAGTGATACAAATCATATTATCCTCAAAGGAAACACCTCCTCAGGATGAAAAACATGAGACAAGTCCAAATGATAATGGAACAACGAAGATACATAGAATACATCGTACAAGGATTAGTACCTCTAAGGTAACTAAAATCGATAGTCTACCAGCCTGACTCTCTCTAGAATATCGAATGTACCAATATATCACAGTGAAATCATACTTTTTATCCTAATATATCTGTGTCCTAGCCTCAGTGAAACATGTAAAAAATAACCAATCCCTAACTTCAAACTCTATAGGTATTCTATAGTGATTGGTGTGAGATTTTTATTAAGACTGTGGAGTAGCCATCCTTTTTCTAATCAACTAGACCTACTCAGAAGTATCATGCACAAGACATGGTTCCAATAAAGTTGTCTCAACTGCCTCTAACTAGAACAAGGGTGATCTTTATGGAATAAGTAAAGATGCTCACAAGGTTCCATATGTATCATCACCTGATAGCTATTATTGTAGGAAAACTCAACTAGGGGTATATGTTGTTGTAATACTGGGTGAACTATACCCAAATATGAAGTAATTTTTATTACCATATTGTGTATATAGTTATATATACATTATGTATACTTACCATTATAATATATACTTTTAGACATCCACTATTTAAATTATAATTTCCATAGATTAATTGTCATATCAAAAGGTTATAGCATATCCCAAGATATAATGAGAACCTTGAGGTATAATTATATTAATCTTAAATATATGTAATATGGTCTAGATATATCTTACTAACTGCACACATTAGATTTTTGACTATCATGTATTGGGGGATCATAATAATTGATACTTATTCTCATGAAGTTTTCACTTGGTGACCTATAATAGTGAGATTAAGGATAAACCCATCAATAGTAACACCACATGTTTCATGTTTCATTGGTTGTTCCTATATAAGGACGTGTGTATTGCTATCTTGACTTGAAATCATTACTAATGGGTACCATTTGATCATGTATTTTGATGAAAGGAAAAAACTCAGGATAATTAAATACTGGTGAGGTATCTTGTGTTGGGTGTGTCATTAGTGGTATGGAATTGGTTGAATGGTCAAGAAATGATTTTTTGATTCCAAGTTAAGGAGGTAATATAACTCATGCCATGTCAATCAGGATAGTAGTACCTTCATAAGACCATGTCCATGGTAGTTGATGGTAAATTCATAAAGTTATATCAAAAAACAATAAAGCAATAAAGGGTGATGGCGTAGGTGTGCATCCTGGTTTATGAGATATTAAAGACAAAGAGATTATATTACTTTCTGTGTGTTCATAGGTTGATTGTCACTGTTGTGACTATCCTTTTCTCTTTAAGGTCCATGATGGGTTTCTATATCTCTCTCTTGTTCTATGAATGGTATTCACTACTACTGAGATAAGGTCCTAGATGGTGACTCATAATATCATATTCATGAATCTTCCCTATTCTATTGAATAGGTATATTAGACATGGGGGTCCCCACCAATGGTGTTTGGGATTTTTCCAAGGAGATACGATCACAAAATTAATAAATAAATTCTTATTATTCAAGTAAACAATAATTGTAATTGAATTTATTTATTCAATGTATTTACAAGTTTTAAAGTAAATACATGGAAAATGTTAATTGAAATAATATTAGTTTAAAATATTCAAGGTTCATTTTATATTTGAGGGGGAAAATTCAAGTAAATGGCTCATTTATTATCATGTAATATATTTATTATATTACGAAAAAGTGATAATAATATTTATGACTCGGTACAATAGTCATAATATGTAGTTTATAGAGTGTTAATTATTTGAGGGTTAGGGAGGTAATACCAGATAATTCCCTAATACCCTATAAATATAAGAAGAGAGGCACACACCAATAACTTTTCACAGTCTCTATCTCTCCCTCTCTCTTCTCTCTCATGCATCTTAGAGAGATAAGCTCGGGATCTCAGATCTTGGATCGAGCTATCTCTTGTGCATCGTAAGCTCAGCGATGTGGTGATCATTGGAGCATTGAATATGTTGTCGAATCTCCATGCTATCACCCATATTTTGATGATCGCCGCTCCCATAAATTCTTGAAGCACGTGTGGATGATCTAGATGAATTCAACTTCAGATTATTTGAGCAGTGATTATTGATTACAAGCAGACGTCAAGAATGGATTTGGATCTAATCAGGTATTTATGGTTTTTTTTATTTTGGTGCTTAAAACATGGAACATGAGGTCCTCAGGTTAAACCAAGTAGTGATTCGCCGACGTCGACGAGTTCATGTCAATCGTCAGTGGAAAAAAATCCCAACTTTGGGGCTTCCACAGCATGCTTGGTATATTTAATTGGGATCAAAGGGATCCATGATGATTTTAAACCAAGAAAAAATCATTAAATTTAATAAAAGGCATTGTTCTGGTCCCAATGTCGTAGACGGTGAGTAAATACGACGATGTATGTCCATGTTATTACCATCATGAGTTTTAAATATGGATTGATTTCATCACTATGGGTTTTAATTTTGATAGTTGTAAAAATATATTTTACTCAAAACCATTAGTGGGGGCAATTCTGGTGTTTTTTTAATTTTCTATCACCATTATTACATTTACGATGTGAGAAGGTGGCCAGAATAGTAATTTTATACCACCCATGTTCTCCATCAAAGTATCAATTATTAATTTTATAATAATATTGTTATAAAATTATAATAATTGATATTGGTATGTTTTTTATACTTTTGTGGAGAAGTCCACATATGATAAGAACAAAAAAAGGATTGGGTGTGGGTTTGTCAAAATGTGTGAGGACTTAAAAACCAATGCCTCCTGGGTAATAAAAATGTTTTCCAATAGGGGTGGTCCCCCACCCCCTTACTGTCATCACCTGAATACTTCAGTGGCCACACGTCCCAGTGCCAGTTCTCCTCATCTAGCAAGATCAAATGGTATGCACCATCACCTTCTGATGGACCTCATCTAGCCACGTTTCACAATCGGTAGTCGAGGCCCTGACCACTGCCATGCGGAAGACCACACCCATATCCTACTATTCTACAAAGTCACACACCTCCATAGTGGAGGAAACCCACTTTCTGCCAATAGAAGCCCCACCGAGAGCTAGTCATCCTCCTGTCATAGAACTCACTGCTCGTGTCTGGTCTGGAGGTATCCCTACCCTTCGTCATTGCCTCCATGTTTGGCCTAACCCATCGCTATCACAACCAGTGAGGTATGTAGGCAAGATATTCCCCAAACAATTTGAGGCGGGTCTACCCGAACTGGAACCAAAAATCCCCTATACGGGGTTGGCACAGCCTGAAATGGACCTATGATGGTTCGTCTTGACCCACACAGGCCCTACCCTTGGTTTTTAGGGCATAATTAATTTTAATATAGTCAAAAATTAATTAATTTAATTAATTTAATTTTGATTATAAATTAAATTAATTAAATATTGTTTTTTATTTAAAAAAATTTAATTGTGAGTTAAATTAATTTAATTTGGTGTTAAATTAAATTAATTATTTATTTTAATTATTATTTTTTAAAATTAAGTTAATCAATGGGATAGAATGATGATATTTGTTGAATTAAAATATGAGTAAATTTTAATTTAATATAAATGCCTTCAAAAATTAAGTTAATGAAAGTTTAATTTTTATTGTGTATTTACTTTAATATGCGGGTTTAATGCATATTAGATTAATCATGAGCCTTATACTATCCAATATATGTCTGGTGATTGTTTTATTTATTTAATTTAATTATTGAAATAGTTATTTGTAATAATTAGTTTAATTAAAAGGTGATTTGCTTGTCGTTTAAGCGTCCTCTTATGTATAAGGGTATGTGTGTCTATTTCAAAGTTGTATTTTACACTCCCTATTTCCCCTTGCCTGGGAGCGAGTATTGTTGTATAATTATGATATGACCAATGATGCACTTTGTGCCTAGTTATGGTGATGCACCAAACAGGGTTTTGACACATTGGATGGGTAGGCGCTACAGTTCGAGTTGCAAGCCAAATCTAGTTATTGTCCTTAAGGTCTAGGTTGATCCATTATTCACTCAATTGATCGAACTCTCCTATCATCTCATTTTCACATCATCATTTTTTTCATGGTTTATTATTATTTGGATGTGTATTTTATGCGCAATCACATAGAATAATAAACAAGAATACACATATAAAATGAACATGTGACGTGATGAATACTTTTTATATTTATTTCATAGTCAATTATGATTGTGATCACATAGTAAACTCTTATAAAATAGAAAATGATTTATTTCATCACATTTAAAAACAATAAAACCCTCAAATAAATATTAAGTCTTAACCACCTTCCATCATTTAAATTTGAACAGAACTGGGTGTTCAGGGTGCTCGTTATGACATAGCTAATGGTGTATCTTACTACCGGGGAGTTTTTATGAGAGTGGTGAGTTGAATTAACTAAATTGGTGGTAAGGATTATTCATATCTAACTTGATATCATTTTAGAGGCAAGTATTGATTAAATGAAGTTGTGATTTTAGAATCTGAGAATTCACTCAACTGATCATGGAACCCCCAGTTAAAGCGGTTGTCCAGTCAAACACCTACCTTAAACCCTTTGAGTAGTGGAATATCCATAGTTTGTAGACTATGAAGTGAGGTTCAGTTATTCTTGACACTAAAATACTCAAGAAATAGATTATTCTGATTCTAGCACAAAGGGTTCCTAAAAGTTGATAAAATAGTGTGAAACATTTAATGTTTTATATAATTAATCAAATTTTATAAATTGGTAATCATGATAAAAGTACTAATTGTTTAATGTGGGTGCCCTAGAAACAACTTGTGTTGTACTTTGATTACCACTACATGTATGCAGTTTGTTATAATACATGTGTTTATCTTGGCATAATAGTGAAGATACTTCTGCATCCACTTTGTTTATGGAAATTTCCTTAGATTACATGTTGTATCAAGGGGGTATAGAAAATCCCAAGCTATAATGAGAACCCTAAGATACCATGATAGTAATCTTAAAGTAATGTCCTATGGTCCAATCACATTATTCTGAAAGGACACAGATGATGTGTGCCCATCAGGTGTTGTGGGATCATAAGCATTGAGACTTCATCTCATGAAGTTCGCACATAATGATCTCTAGTAGTTGAGATCATGAGGACAACCCTACATAATAGGAACACAACATGTTTCCGGTTTCATTGGTCATTCTTATCTACGGACATGTGTAATGGCCTCCAAACTTGATATCATTATCAATGAAGTCATTTAATTATGTACATTTGATGCAAGGCAAAAACCATGGCGATAATGTCATGGCGGGGTAGTTTATATCAGGTGCGTCATTAATGGCATGACATTGATTGAATGATTGAGAAAGGATTTGTTGCTTCCGAGTTCAAGAAGAGATATCTCGGGCCTAGTTGATTAGGATAGTTGCACCTTCATTAAATCCATGTCCATGGTCATGGAATGTAAGACCATCTAGAAAAATCAACAAATAAAATAAATAAAGATAAAGGATGATGACACTAATGTGCATTCGAATTTATTGAGATATCGATGATGAAGATATTATATTACACAGACCTTGTTCATAGGAAGGTAGTCGTTGCTCTGACTTTACCTTGTCTCTATAGGGGCCCTGATGGGTTACTAGACCCCACTCTTGGTCGGTGGATATTATTCACTGCTATTGAGATGAGGACCTAGAGGGTCACACACAATAGCACTTTGAGAATCTTCCTTATTCTGTGAATAGGAATATAGAATTTGGTGGGACCCACCAAAGGGTCTGAGTACTATCCAAGTTCTATGGATCACCAAGTAATAAATAAATTCTTTAATTATTCAAGCTTAGAATAATATTTTTAATTTATTTATAGCATGTATTTACAAGTGATCGGTAAATAAAAAAATAAAATATTATTCGAATGGATTTAAAACATCCAGGGTTCGTTTAATATTTTCAGGAGAAGTGAGTCCAGTTATAAGACTCAAGTTTATCACGCAATATAAATTAATATATATTGTAGTTAGTGATAAAATTATAAATATTTTTTATGGTATAATTTTATTTGACATAAATAAATATTTATAGTACTTATACAGAGGATATTTATTACATGGGGGTCGGGAACCCTTACTGGGAATTTCAGATATCCTCTATATAAGTAAGAGAGAGGCTCTCCCTTTGGAACTATTCATGTATCATTTTTGAGATCCTCTCTCTCCTCTTGTATTTTAGAGAGAGATCCTCTCAAGAAATGAAGAACTTCAAGAAATTCCTTCATGGATCTAATTTCCTTGCCTTGCGGTGATCACTGCTACGTCGAGGATATCGTTGGTGTGCCACGCTAGCACCCAGATTCCAATGAACGACACACGTGCAGATTCAAAATGTGCGTGTGGATGATCTAGAGGACTTCGACGCCAGAGTCTTAGATCAACGGTCACCGAAAACCAGCGACGCACTTGCGCACGTCAGATCTGAACAAGGTACATGTTTGTTTTTAAGGTTTTGCTCTATCAAATCCATGTGTGGTCCTCATACCATACCAAGATAGCTCACTGGAGTCGACGTCGTAATGTCTCTCTAGTGATGCGAAAAATTTTAATTTCCCGGACTACCAGCTTCTGCTTCCCGTCCCAGTACCTAACACTAATAAGATTAAAAAAATTGTAGAAAATGTAAATTTATACCAAATGTAATACTATGATAATTAATGTAAAAAGTAAATGTCCTCACTGGCATGAGTTTATAACTATAGAACATTTTCTTGCGCATAATTATACAGTATGGTAAATTCAAAGTGTTAGTGTCCCTATACCTATTAAGATAACTCAATAAGAGAGGGAGAGAAATATGCTTATAGGTGACTCATGTGTTAATCATATGATGGTTATTTCATAATTATATCACCAACATCTGATTCTATTTTTTGTCACTACATTAGGGCATGAGTGATATAACATGTAGTCTCATCTCTGAGAAGTTTTCTAGGAGAAAGTGAAGAAAGATATGAATAAGGTAATGATTACACTGGGAATTTGTAAATTGAAATATGGATCGTGATATTTCAATTGATCCTTTTCTCATATCATTTTCACCCATTTACTCAGGTCTCATTTTATGTTACAAAATGAGAAGTATTGATTAAACACTTCATTACCTATTTAGGTAAGGTTCTCTAAATAAATAAGAATATAAAAGATAGATTAATATTTAATTCTTATAGACAAAAAATTGAAAGAAAAAGAGAAAAGAATAATGGAAAGTAATTCCAAAAACACATTCTAATAATCCTTCAATGCAAAGAGATTGGATATTAATAGGAGTTTATTTTTTTCATATCATGAAATAATACTATGGAAGTTTAATCGCAATAAACTGGATTAAATAAGCATGTTATCGCTTCTCCTTCAGGTATAATTATCAATATAAAATTAATATTTCAATCTTACATCTTGGGTATTAAATATAGTATGAATTTCACATATGTGTATTTAAATATAGTAACTAATTAAGTATATAAATTTTATTTGAAGTCAGGTGTATTCTCCAAGTAGCTGAGAAAGGGTGATTCCTAATTCAGCGGTGAGAAGTATACAACTTCAATATTTCCAAGTGAACTATTCTTATAAAACTATTATTGAGTACAACCAAAACATTTATCTCACGTGTCCTTTGTAAATAAGGAGACATTATTCTAGGTTCATAAATTTTTTTTTGTGGTATTTTATACTCAAACCAATATTCCAGTGATACAGGAATCAAAGGTAATACCTTATGAATATAAATATAAGACTCATTTACCTAGTTAAGCCAAGATAGTATTTTTTAAGAAAGACTAAATTTGGACATCAAGTATATGCAATGTTTTTTATTTGGGATCAAAAAAGCGAAACACCTTTGGTATTACTGACATATTTAGTTTGGACAAATAAACCATTAGAAATAAAGGTATAGCACCAATCTTATGGAATTATTTCAATAAGAAAGTGTGAACTATTCCAAAAGTAAGCTAGTGGTAAATATACTCCATTAGATTACTTTAAGTAATTAGGGGGTGTGAAAGTGAAGTATTAAATTATCATGGTCAGAAGATATAAGATTCTTTGGGCTATAATGTTGAATAATATCTTGACCAAGAAACCATTGATCAACATAATATAGCATGGAATAATTCCTAAACACATATTACATTATCTACATCCGAAAATTGATGTTAATGATGAGGATATATGATGAAGTCTTACATGTTAAAATTGATCAAAAAAAATGTAAAGTGGAGAAATTCCAACACACATTTTATACATTATAGTTATGATGTATGTAGTATAAATGTTGCAACTTGCAGAAAATTCCATCATATTTCATAACATGCTTAGAAAATAACTATGATGACCCATAACCATATTCCAACTATTATGACTAATGGATATCATAACATTTATAGTATGACATAAATCCATTATGTCATCATGACATGTGTTTGGATGAAAAGATTTTATTTGGATATAAACAAACTTGCATCAATCTAAACACATTGTGCATCTAAGTACTTATCCTAAAGGTTGCTTAAGATATTACATAAATTCATAAAAAAAATTTTAATATAGTGAAAGACTTAATTTCTATATATGGGTGCACATATATATTGGAGATAGTGGGAGTTATATTGACTTGGGTTTAGTCAATACTTAATATGAACATGCGGTTGGCATAGGAACTAGTTCCACAAGTGCATGTGGAACAATAATGTTCCAGAGACACATACTGTGTATGAAGGTTAAAACCATAGTGATGGTTTTGGATTCACTTTGGCCAATGGTATATTATTCATTGGGAATAATTATTCCTATAAGTAAACAGTATATGGAAATTAGATAACATTGAAAAGATCAATTAAAATTCAATAATGGATTCCATGTATCAAATTTCAAATGGGGTTGTAAATCTTGAATACTATAGTTGGTATCCAAATGAGGTTATACTTGGATGGTACAAGCGTAGTACCAATAAGGATCGATTGGTTATACAACATCATTATTCATAAATCTAATATAATTTTACTTATTGTAGATAATTTCTATGATCATTATATTAATATTTTGATGTCATGACCACCAATCTTGGATGGTTTCTATATGAAGAAACCATAAAGGGATTGTCCCATTACAAAATGCTAATAAAGGTTTCAAGTTACTGAAATCCAGTTTAGGATTGAAGAAAGAAAAAGGATTATAGAGTATTCATTTGGAATGAATGTTTTCAATCTGACTAATAGAGGTTATTGGGATAAACATTATTTTATAAGTAAAATATGTTGGAAACATATAAAAAATAGATTGGTCGTGTAGTTATTTAATATTGGGATAAAAGTAATTTTCCAGTGATTAACTTAAAGTAGAAACCTAATTTATAGGGAATGAGATATACCAAGATATATCTAAAGGTTCCTTAGACCTAGTTAATCATATAAATAGTGACATGGTATTGAAAAAAATACAAGTTTGAATAATTCAAGAGAATAATTGTTTCTAGTGTCACGTGGCATAATCTCTCCAGGTTGACATGTCTGGGACATGGGAATAGATTAATGTGGTGATTTGAAATACATATGCTTAGGTGATGGATCAATCATGTATCCATGATATGTACAATAACTGATATTTTTAGGATATAATTTATAGTAGTAAAATATCAGTTATTTCTAGAAGCATTGTAAGTAAAGTAGTTAGAACTATCTTATTGTACTTTGAAAAGTACAAAATAAATGTACGAAGTAAGTGGAGAATAAAGGATACTAGTTTTCAGGGGAAACAAGTTGTTTTCCGTAGATCCATGTGATCAAGTATCATAGTAAGGCCATCATGTTATGAAATATAAGATCATGTAATCCAATGGTGTCTATACCTATAAATGTAGAGTACACTGTATCTTCTAAGGCAACGAAGAAGAAGTTATAAACAATGATTTTTTCTAGTTCTTGGAATCACCCCTAGTAAGTAAAACATTGTCATAATGTAAATTATAATATTATTACTAGCCAAGATGTTAAGTTTTGGAACTAGAAAAAAGTGATATACTTTGGGATACCATCTCTTGAGAAGTTTTAGTTAAGGAGATGAGGTTGAAAATAACAGAATATCCATGAAAAAGAATCATGGAAGTCCCTAAAAATAAATTCATGACTCAATAGAAACATGATCTTAATCATGTGAGAACTAATAAGTATGGTTAGAAAGTTGGATCTAGTGCAAGTTGGAGTGTTTTAATTGTGGTTTTCCTAGACACAGTAATGCATAACTTTTTATTAACATATTTTGTATACAGTTAGATATACATGATGTATAATTACTATTATAGTGTAAAATTTTATGCATCCACTATTCAAATGGTAATCTTCGTAGATTAATTATTATATCAAAAGGTTATAGAAGATCCCTGACTATAATGATAACCTTGAGGTATAATGAAATTAATCTTAAATATATGTCGTGTAGTCTAGATACATCTTACTAACTAGACATAGTATATGTTTTAATATAAAGTGTTGAGGGATCATAAGCATTGAGAATTTTTATCATTAATTTTTCACTTGGTGATCTCTAGTATTGAGATCATGAGGTCATAACCATTAATAGTAACACCACATGTTTCAGGTGCCATAGGTTGTTCTTATCTATAGACATGTGTATTGGTCTCTTGACTTGAGATCATTACAAATTTGTACCATTTTATCATGTACTTTTATGCAATGAAAATCCTTGATAATAAAATCATGGAAAGGTTGCTTGTGTTGGGTGCATTATTTGTTGTATGGCATTGGTTGAATGGTCAAGAAAGGATTTATCGCTTCCAAGTTAATGAAGTAATATATCTTAGGCCATATTGATCAGGATGGTAGTACCTTCATAAGACCATGGCCATAGAATTTGATGGTAAATACATCCAGTTAGATCAATGAAAAATAAATCAAGAAAGGGGGATGACATGGGTATACATCCTTCTTTATTATATATTAAAAACAAAGAGATTATATTACACAGTGCGTGTTCATAGTTTAGTTGTCAATATTGTGACTATCATTTTCTCTTTAGGGGTCATGTTGGGTTGCTTGATCTCACTCTTAGTTTGTGAATGGTATTCACTTATATTGAGATAAGGTCCTAGAGGGTCACACATTATAGAGTATTCAAGAATCTTCCCTATTCAGTTTAATAGGTATATTGGACATGGTGAGCCCCACCACTGGGTTCTAGGATTTTTCCAAGGAGATACGATCACCAAATTAATAAATAAATTCATATTATTTAAGTTAATAATAATTGGAATTTAATTTATTTATTAAATGTATTTAAAAGTTTTAATGTAAATACAAGGAAAATATTAATTTAATGAATATTTGTTTAAAATATTCAAGGTTCATTTAATATTTTCAGGAATGACGATTCAAGTAAATAGATCATTTATTATCATTTAATATATTTATTATATTATGAGAAAGTGATAGTAATATTTATGACTCAGTATAGTAGTAATAATATTTCATTTATAGAGTGTTAATTATTCGGGGGTTGGGGAGGTAATACTGGATAATTTTCTAACACTCTATAAATAGAAGAAGAGAGCTACACAACAATCACTATTCAAAAAATCTCTCTAAATCTCTCTTCTTATCTCTCCCACATATTAGATATAGAGGCTCTTAATCCAAGAGCACAGATCAAGCTCTCTCTTGTTCATTGAAATCTCATTGATGCGGTGATTATTAGAGAATCGAATAAATTGTAGGACCTGAATGATATCACCCATATTTCAATGATCGGTGCTCCCACAAATTCTTGAAGTGTGTTTGGATGATCTAAAGGAATTCATCTTCATATTCTTTGTGCAGCGATCACTGATGTTGAGCAGGCATCAAGTGTAGCCTCAGATCTTACCAGGTATTTATGGTTTTTTTTATTTTTGTGCTTAAAACTCTTCACATGAGTTCCTCGGCTTAAACCGGACAATGATTTTCTAACATCATGAGTTCATGTCATTTTTTGGGGGAAAAAATAAACTCTCACCTTTGGGGCTTCTGCTATGTGCCTGGTACTTCCATATGTCGCTCACAAGATCCCCCAAAATCTAGGATTCAAGCCTATAGCATGTTTGTAAGAACCTATATCGTATGTTCTCACTGTACATCATTCTGATGGTGGTATGTTATGCTCAAAATAACCTAGGTACCTAAGTACCTCTATAAAATATACCAAAAACGAGATGTAAATCATGCATCCCTATCTGAAATGATAGTTTATGGGACCCCGTGAAGTAATACTATTTCATGGATATACAACCTCTCAATATCATCAACAGTAAAGGTCTCCTTGATCGACGGTAAATGAAAAAACTTCATGAGCCTATCAACAAAAACCCAAAAATTGATTCTAAATTAATGTGACCTCAGAAAAACAATCATGAAATACATCACGATATCATCCCATTTATAATCAGGAATAGTTAACTACTATAAAAGTTCATATGGTCACTGATATTCTACCTTCACTTGCTGACATGTGGAGAACCTCATAAAAAAACTAGTAACCACATGCTTCATACCCATCCACCAGTACTGACAGTATAAATCATGATACATATTGGTAATGTTGGGATGAACTGCCCAAATTGAGGCATGAAAATCCCCCCATCGACTCCTCATGTATGTACACTAGAACCCAAATGTGACCATAGATACTTAGGATCTCATCCTTTCATATGTTCCAACCATGAGGTGGGTCCTCACCTACCAAATTATCTCATAGGATTAGGCCCTCAAAATCTGATATCTGCCTCATCCTCACTCTATCCAGTAGGGTAGAGGTCACAACTAAGGATGAAAGATAAGCTTGGGTCTGACTATCCTACACCTCTAAGTGTATCTCAAAGAAAAAATTCATAAGCTTCCACTTGATATTGGACTCCTAAACTTCCTATATCTGAGTCCTCTTTCTCAATAAATTAGCAACTACATTCCCCTTTCCAAGTATGTAGGAAAGTTCAGAGTAAAAATACTATAGATACTCAACCCACCTTCACTAACTCAGATTAAAATCACGTTGTGTAAATATATAATTTAGGATTTTTTAGTCCTTTTACACCAAAAAAATCTCTCCTAATAAATAGTGTCTCGAATAATGAAAAGAATGAACAACTTCAACTAACTCAAGATCATGAATCAGGTAGTTCATCTCATGTGGCCTCATCTTCAGAGACCTATATTCCATGACTCAATCCCCCGCATCAAAATTACCCCATGACCGCGACCTTATGTGTCACAATACACAGTGTATCTTTATCCATACTCTAGGAAAAACCAGACTGCTACGAAAGTCAATATTCCTTCCAACTCCTAAAAGTTTGTCTCATAAGTATCCGACTATACAAACTTCATACCCTTATTATTCAAAACCATTATAGGCACTACTAGGTGTGAGAAATATTTTATAAAATGTATGTAATATCCATCCAACCCCTAAGAAACTATGTATGTCAAATATGTTCTTGGGATGATTCCAAGAAACTATAGATCTCACCTTCTTTGGGTCTATTGATACTTATTTCTATGAGATAATATAACCCAAGAAGTGAATATGATCCATCCAAAAGTGTCACTTCGTCATCTTAGCATATAATCAATTCTCTCTCAATGTATTTAAAATGATCTATAGATGTTTGGCATGGTCGTGTCGATTGTGATAATACACCAAGATATCATCCATGAAAACTAGCACAAAAAATCCAGATAAGGATGGAAAACTCAGTTCATTAGTTCCATGAAAACTATTGGTGAATTCGTGATACTGAATAGCATAACCAAATACCCATATAGACCATATTTTATACTTAATGTTTAATGAGGTATTTATGATATTAAAACATGTACCTAGAGATATCCCAACCTCAAATCAATTTCTGAGAATACCTAATATTCTCAAAGATGATAAAACAAATCATCTATTTGTGTCAATGGATATTGATTCTTAACCATTAGCTGGTAAAATTTATGGTAATCCACACATATACTATGGGTGCCATCTGTATTTTTTGAAAAAAGGACCAACAAACCACATAGAGAATTACTATGTTGAATAAACCCTATTGCCTCCAAATCCTATACCTACCTCTTGAGATCCTAAAACTCTGTATTATCCATCCTGTAAGGAGGAATGGTTACTAATGTAGCTCTTAAAACTAGCTCGTTGCATAACTCAACCTCTCTCTCATGAGGTAAACTAGAAAATTCATCTGGTAAGACATACAAAAAATGATCAACAATTGGAACAAAGTTTTCCCGATGTGCTCCTTGATCATCTAATTACAAACTAGAAATCTGGGCTGTCATCCCTCCCAGACCATGATGTTGTGTTCCAGCTCAGCTCACCTGGACATCCAAATCACTCTTGTGATTATAAACTGCACCCTTGGGTGATGTGAAAGTCACCCTCTAGTGATAGAAATTAGCATAGGCATAAGAAGACACTATCCAGTCCATCCTAAGTATGATGTAAAACCCTTCCATCTCAAGGAAAAAAAGATTCCAAACTAAGTGACACCTACCAACCTCAATATAGAACTACTTGCATTGACATACATCCTCTATTATGATTCCAAATAGAGTTTCAAGCCTAATAACTCCCTCAGAAAGGCTTTCCACAATAGGAACAGATATAAATCTATGTGATTCACCAATGCCAAAAAGTGCAGATATAAGAGTTGAGGCTACTAAGATCATACCTCTCACCGTAGATGGACCGTTTCCCTGCTCCCTGGGGGTAGGCTATACAGAATAAATATGGCCTGAACCGTAGCCCTATGACACAACCTCACTACCCAAAGTAGGGCCACTTTATATTCTCAATACAACTAGTGTATGGATTCCTCATCCATGACCACCACTAACTCATCTTAATCAACTTCTACTGCTCCATATCCCTACCTGACATAGATCCATGAAACCTTTTCCTGAAACTGGTGTTAGAGCTAACCCCTGCCACTCACTACTGGAGGGAAATTACCACATAAACGTTTCACATGTCCCATCATGATACAAGCTTGACACTTGATTGAGTCGTGATGGCACCAATTCTCCATATGTCCCTATCTTCACACTAATGAAAGAAAACTACATTTTTAGCACTAGCGGCCTAGTTAGTAATCACCTCACATAAAGCCTAAAAACAGTGCTTCCTTCCAGAAGATGTTGAACCACTAGGTCGAGAGTATGTACTTCTCTACTCTACGCTCCCATATTCCCTTATTTTTTACTCTACAATTAATGATTGATGCAGAAATTTAGTAATAGATTTCAATATGAACATGTTGACCTGAGATCAAACAGCATGTTGGATACCTTCCTCGAAGTGTCTTTCCCTCGATAACTCATTAGTAAGGTACATTGGTGAAAAATGTTGCAACTCTGTAAAGAATTATGATTACTTTATAACTATAATAGAGCCCTACTATAGATTCATGAACTCACTAGACCTCTCTGACTTCAGAGTCTCAGGGTAAAAGTAGTTATATAAACTGGTTTGTAAATAAGCCCAAACCATATCTTGTAGCCTGTCATTCTGGTTCAAAACATCCCACCAGTGCTTTGCTGCTCTACATATCATATAAGTCATGATATTCACACTCCTTTCAGAAGGTGTCTCCATATGATCAAAGATCAATAGCGTAGTCTCAATCCATATCTCAATATCCTATGGTCTTGCATCCGTCAAAAACATGGGAGGATACTACTTCTGGAACACATGCATTAGCTCACCCATAGAAAAATTATATTGTGGTGATCCCTGAAAATTCTGCATGAATCAATAAAACCCCACACAAAACTGTACCTCATTACTTATGTCCAGAACAACAGTTAGTTTCTTATCTAGCACTAAAAGTGGATCCACCAGTATCCCATGGCCCACCATTTCTGGATCATGGTCATCGCCACCCTCCTAGAATACAACTGGAGGTCTTCATGGTGGCATTAATTTAAAATTCCAATTTTATGGCTCATATCATGAATGATGTCAAAATTCAAAATTAAAATGTATAGGAAAATTCAAAACCTTCCTATAAATATGTCATACTACTCATCCTTCTCCTAAATCTAGGACTAGTAAAAGGAAACAGTCACAAAATCCACAAGAAACACTGCCTCTTTCCCACTCAAAAGTCGAGTATAGGTTGAGTTCTCTATTTATTGTTTCAATTTTCTATTTTAATTTCACATTCATTTCACCTTTCATTTAAATTTTTGGACCAAATGGTTTATGACTTTCCAATTCATAAGGGACCATACTCCATATGAACAAGAATATAGTGTCTAACTAATCCACACTATAACATGTTCCATTCCATGTAACTCATGTTCCATGACTCAATGTGCCATAATTTCCTGCTTAGGGTGTCTGATGTAGACTAATCATGAAAATTATTCTTATGTTATGGTAGGAACTCTAATTACCAACAATGTTTTCCAATCCACTACACAAAATTATATCACAACAGAAGGTATATCTATCATTGAACCTATCATAACATCATGAAAATAGGTGATGCATCCTATATGGCATGGAATAGTGCATGGAATGTGATTTCTAACAGGTGCCTAAAATGATGAATTATATGGAATACACTCATCTCATTGGGTTTACATAAAATAGAACCCAAAATCATAATAATAATAACATCACAATTCAAGTACATCACCCAATGGTGCAATCAAATCAACTGTAATAGTCAAAATCCAGAAAATGATAATTTCATTTGAGGCAATTTGGGTTTTTCTTATGCTTGGGTTAGCTATGCCTAGGCACAAATCATTACCAAATTACAATCCTTACTATACATTTTTATTGTCTCCAAATGGTAAAACAAACCAAAAATAAATAATCTAATACCACTTTGTAACATCCCAAACCTGAATACCACTCAACAATGCCTTAAGCTTGGTTGGAAACATGGCTTCAAGTGCATCTCCCCAAATGCCAAATGATTAAAACTATCATAGAATTCCTAGTATGTGTTTGTAGGCATACTATTCCCTCTTACCCGAGTGTAACATAGTGGAATATCAAAAAAATTCAATAAAGTAAGTAGTGTAACAATTAGATAAAAGAATAATAAATAGGACAAGAGTATATAAACTATGCCAGAAGGATTATCATATACAAAATATGATGATACATTTCATGTTTCTACAAAGGATCCAAAATAGATACATAGAATTATAATACAGTGCATGGGTCAAAATAATAAAAATATCAAAAAGGTACAATCTCTAGATAGTACCACACGCCACATCTTGGTCTCGATCTCCCCTACTCCTAAACATGGAACAAATACAAGCATCAAACTATGGGTGATTTACCCGGTCCCTACCTATATCTATATAGTCTATTCGAGTACCCAACAACATCTTGAAAAGGCTGTGAGATACAAACTTAGTAGGTAATCAACTGAAGGTCTATAAAAAATATTGTTTATGAAAATAAACAAGCTAAAGTAGCGTACAATACATATCATAGGTAAGTAGTAAATAAAAGTAAAGTTACCATGGCATGTATACTATAGAACAATTTATATTGTATATCCCAACAAGGCTCCCTATAAAACATGGTCAAGATCCTATAATAAGGAAGCTACAAACAATATATAAATAACTAACATGGTATCATCATACATCCACAAATATCATATCACACATGTCCTTGTTGTATACTCTCTGAACCAAATAAATCATTATCATGTATTAAAACCAAATTTTTCATTACAACCAAGCATGTCACATTTACCATGAGTGCACCATATAATCAAGTGTCAGGCCCCTTAGGGCTGGATCCAAGGTATAGTAGACCAAGGAATCCTCGTCGAGTCCCTGAAGCATCTTGAGGGAAACTCTATTAGGCTTGATTTGGGGTCCAAGGACCATGTCTACCAACTATGTCCACTATGATCCCATTTAAACTGGATCCAAGGGGTAGAAAGGACCAAGGCATCCCAAAGAATCAATATCTAAGGATAAATCACTATCCAAGGTGTCCACTACCGCATTCAAGACCCATAGGAGAAATGTTTATGGCATCTAATGGAATCAATATCCAAGGTATACCAACCAAGGTTTCCACTACCATTTAATTCAAATATCATTCCATACATAAAAATATAACCATACAAGGTCCATGATTATACCCACTCATATAGAGTTTCAAATTAAATACATTTTCTGATTTTACCCACTCACATAAAATACCAACCAATCAAATAAATAAATCAACATCATGTTTAACATGGAATGGAGGTAGAACATATCCTGAGAAATAAATTAAATTTAATTCACTTATAATTGGTCTTTCACTAAAAATACAATCTCACCCACACACCCATTTGGTAGTTAAACAATAATAACAGGGAGTGGTACACCCCATGGGTGGTCTATGTCAGGAAACAACCACCAACTAGCTCAAGGGAACTAATTTCCATACTAAACATGTTCCATTACACTTAATTAAATTAGTCAATTCAAGTTTGGTGTCTCTCAAAAAAGTCTTCTAGGTGTAACATTGACTACTTTCTTAATAAAGCACAAAAACTTAAGGGAAAAGTATAGACCACCCACCATAGGTCCATAGTAGAGTGTGCATCAAGTATCAACTCCTAATTTAACTCAAATCAGAAGAAAAACGAAGAAAGGATGAAGAACCTAAAATTAGTTCATATTATCTTTAACCTAAATAGAAAATTCAACACCAAGAAGAATTAGGAATAACATAAAAGGAACTGGGTATTCACCAATGTTAATCCAACAAGACTGATGACACTCGATTCTAATATTAGAAGTAATGGGATCAAAATCTACCTTTTTCTCAAGGAGTATCTCTCAAATGAAGTGGCTTCCCAATATAGGAGAATAATGGAAATTAGGTTTTAGATAAAGGATTAATTAGGGAAAATTTCATAATTTCACAAAAATTATTTGGCCGCATGGTTTGGCCACACGGTTGTCCCAACTGTGCGCCTACTGTGCACCCATTGCTATAGGAAGGGGAACCCAGCACAGTTAGTGCACATAGTTTGACTAACCATGTAAAAACTGTGAAAAATCCTCTGTTAAAAACTCTATAGTTATTGTATTTCCATATACCCCAAATCTCATGGTTTTTCAAATTGTATGGGCTCCTCCCACTCCCTACACAAGTCTCACACATATTGTAGTAACCATGCACCATCCCCGTGAGATTTCCACTAACCATGTGGTGGGTCTTTTCTCCCCAAAAATCTGGGATCCAGGCTTCTAAAAAATCTTATACACCTATGATACCTTCATAACCTCAAGGGGTATTCACATCAGGACATAATTAAAAATTTAAACTAAAAAAAAGGTGTTTTACCTCGTAAAAAACCTGGGTTCTTATAGGATAAACTAAAATTAATAGAAAAGAAGGGATTTAAGAGAGGTAATGGATTATAAGAACTTACAACAAGATAAATTCTCT
Source organism: Viscum album (assembly GCA_963277665.1). Taxonomy (NCBI): domain Eukaryota; kingdom Viridiplantae; phylum Streptophyta; class Magnoliopsida; order Santalales; family Viscaceae; genus Viscum; species Viscum album. The sequence goes on along the minus strand of OY728133.1, from coordinate 121,977,513 downwards.
TAGAACCAAGGTGGAAGAGATCTAAATAAAAGAGGGGGAATGGAAGGGAGCTCCCTATGTGTGACTAGTCCACTTGAATGAGAAGGTGGTGAAAGGGATGGTTGGTGGATTAATATCAAGAAGGTTCAAAACTAGAATTTTAAGTTTTAATGAATCTGGGTAGGTCACATAGTTTGTCCATACAGTTTTCTAAACTATGTTTCGATCATGTAAAAGCCTTTTCCTATAAAAAAACCACTCACACGATTACTATTAGGGATTCTACATAGTTGAAAAACCCATGTGCCAAACATGCCAAATGGAATGGTCAAATTTCATATCTAACTCTCACACTTTTCTCATAGTCTACAAAATCATGCACAATCCATGTGCCATTATCCATACGCTCTAAAGTCCCCACATTATTTCTCTTAGGTTTTACACAATTTTGACATAACTGTGTGTTGTCTATGAACTCTAACCTTAATTAAAACAAAATAAACTAAAAATTCCACTATGTATGGGTAACTATATAGTTTCCCCTAAACCATGAAAGAAAACTATGAACAGAGGGAAAAACTTAAAAAAATTAAGTTTCAGGCTAAAATTTCTTAGAAACATAAAAATACTATCAATAACATTAAATAATATAAAATAAACTCTATAGTGACAAGGTGGGTGTCACAAAATATTTTCTATCAAACATAAGAATACCTTTAGTGTTGAAAAAAATTATTATTTCCCTATACAATTGATAATAAAAATATATTAGTGAAACTAAACTTAGATACTTAGAAATAAGTACTTGTAACCATTTTCTCAAACCCTATAATGTTAATTTAGGGTTTCTAGAAAGTGTGGTAAGCACCACTGAGAGGGGGTGAGTCAGTTGTTAACCAAAATCTGAAAACCAATCTCATTTATTCATAATTTTCATATCAATTATTAAATGTAATTGAAATTTAAAATATATGACAACAAATAGAAAAAAATCAAGGAGACCACACAAAAATGAGGGATTTTTACGTGGTTTATACCATTATTTTTATCAAATGGGTTCTCATTGTTGTACATCAGATATGATTTTATTGTACATGTTTCCTTTTTATTATCAATGAAAATAAGGTTGGAAAACGAGTATGATATTTAGACTCTATTATAAGATCAATAATAAAACATCAACAATAATGAAGTTCTTCACTACCATTTTCAAGTGCCTTTGATATGTGAACCTTCATTCACCTACTCAATCTCATCCAAATTCATTAATGAATGTTCTTTAATTTCATAGATTAATATGGAAAAGGTTTCATCTCTTTTTTTATCACACACTAGTTCAGATGAGAATCGTAAAATTTATAGGTTACTCATTCATTATAGTGTGATTCATTTGACTACAACATGATCTCATGGTCAAACAAATGGGATAATCAAGGATCTGATAAAATAATTAAATCCACTCAAATATTCCTCATTCCCCTATAATCACAGGGCAAGTTTGGTCCAAATTAGGGTTTATCATTGTGGATAGCAACATTAGGACACAAAAATATACATAATCATTGAATTCCTTAAATAGATAATTAATGTGTGATCACTTGAATTGTGATATGTTCATATTCATTAGGGATTAATATTTTCAAAAACACCAGAACTATAAAACCATCATATTCTTTTAACTTAAACATTTGTGGAATTATATTAATAGTTGTAACATGATAACCCCAAAAAATCTAGAACATAAACCATTAAATTTCCTATAAAAAATCATTTTACAATCAATATCTGATGAGGGGAGACTATTCATACATAAGAGTAACTTTTTCATATTCCTTAACTCATTAATAATGAATCTTTTATGAATGTGATGTGAAAAAACTATTAAAGAGTAAAATACACACCCAAAACATCCATAACATGACATAATATGTATCAATGTGATAAGATGAGATTTGACTTAATAGATCTTTATACCACTTCATCTTCATAGAACTCTAATTACTGTCAAATAAAATCATGTTTATATTGTCAACAAACAAAATATAAAAAAAACATGCTTGAGAATGATATTCTCAAGATTGATTCTTGATATTCACTCAATATTAAAGATAAATAAAAGACCTAATATTATATTTAATAGTGTTTTTGAGAGTTCTCCAGCCCTCGGTATATAGGATCATACTATGTTGAACAATCTCAATTGAGGAATTATTTACAAATCACCATTTTTTAAAATTCATTCATGATAATCATAAGGACTTGGATATGATAAAAATGAATCTATAGTTGGAATTTATAAAATTATTATCATGTCTGTAGGTGAATCTAGTAAAAAATAGTTTACTTTTTTAGCTAATAAGTATAAAGGAAAGTCAAAATATTCTCATCTATGGAGGGAGAAAAGTTTTCAAAAAATGTTTTTGACAACCTCAAATGTTTGAAGAAAATTTCCCAAAAAAATTTAGTAAACCCATAACATCAAAGGCCTAAAAATAATTATAGATAAAAATGCATACAATAGCAGAATTTTTATCAAATAAGGTAATTTCAGGGATATTATTGGTGTTGTGGTGTATTTGGACAAAAATATTATATTTATTATTATAATATGTCTCTAACTGGACAAAGTATAAGGCATGGTCTAGGGGGGATATGGAAGCAATTAGAGATATAAAAATATCTCTTACAAGTTAAGAATAAAATAGAGATAAAGAATAGATTTTAGAAACTATATGAAGCTTTTGAAAGGTGTAATCATGATATAAACACTTAAGATGAGTGTCTCAATATTATAATATATTGATAAAATTTTAATTTTATATCTAATAATGTTTTGAAAAAGAAAAAATTCAAACAGTAAGAAAATGTTGTTGAAATTGATTTTAAGGTATGAAAAACTAAGAAGTCGTGGATTATAGATAGTGTTTTATCTTTACATATAAAAGGTTATTTAAATAACAAAAAAATATTAAAATATATAAGGGAGGATTTTTTACTTTTTTAAATAACAGTTCATTAAATATCAAGGGTGTTAGAGTGAAAAAAAAATAGTGATAAATAATTAAAATCCAATGATTTTTTTTATGTGTTGAATCATAATCTATTAAGTATGACATAGATTTATTATGGTGGTCATGAATTGATTTTTAGAAAGAATGAATGTATTATGAAGTTATTTAAAGATAGACCAATGAAATCAATAGATTTGAGAACACATGGAAACTTATTTTGTATTAGAGAATATAAAACTAGTTGTTACATAAGCATGTAGACTGAAAATAACTTGTATCATAAAAGGATTAGTCATCTTGGATAAAATATCATAATAAGGATAATCAAATAATAGACTACAATAAATGTTCCATCCTTTAAGGACATCATTACCATCATTTTCAAAACATTTAAAAAGGGAAATATGATAAATAAGAGTCACAGGGGAGTTAAGATTCAAATCTAAAGGCCACTAAAGATGGTTCAATTTGATACTTTTAGACCCATGAACAAGAAATTAACAAGTATAGATAATTATTTCATCACATTCATTAATTATTTTCTTGAAATTACCTTCATTATGCTTATGTCTCACAAATACCAAGCATTGAGCATGTTTAAAGGTTTTATGATATTATCTAAGAAACAAACTAGTTATACTTTAAATAGGTTAAAATATGATAATGGTAGTGAGTATTCCAACAAAAAATTCACATAATATCTTGAAAACATTGAATAAGTCATGAATTCATTACACCATACACTCTGACACAAAATGGATTAGCTAAAAGGAAGAACAAGTGTATTATTTTTATGGTTAGAACCATGATAACTGAGCATGATACCTCAAGATATTTTTGGATTCAAACCATTTCAATAGTTAGAATTAATAAAAACAAGTGTTTATTAAGTCCAAAGTAAGATATGAAACCATATGAAATTTGATTCAAAAAAATAAAATCTAAAACACTTTAAAGTGTTTGGGAGTCCATTATTGATTAAGAAAATAGGTAAAATTGGTGGAAATTTTGATAAAAAAAATAAAGATGGGATCTTTATTTGTTATACTCCAAATGAAAGTTTTTATCGGTACTGCAACAATAGAACTAAGTGGATATTTTACTGTGATGATGTAATAGTTGTTGAAAATGAAGATGAGATCAAAAAATAAGTTATAGATGAAAAAGAGGATGGTGTTATTACTACTGAACCTATTATAAAAACTAAAGTAAATACAGAAATCCCTGATGATGATGATGGTGTATATTCTATTTTTCTAAATACTTGAGTACCACTAGATAAAATAAAATATTGATAAACCATTTTCATATAGAAAATATCATTGTAAATCAAAAATCAAGGAGTATAAATAAGAATCAAAATTAAATCATCTAGTCACACTATTTTATTTTCAAATATTAATCCCCAAAGTGTTAATGAAGCTTTTGACCACAAGGAATATATTGAATCTATTAATGAAGAACTGAACTATATTTAAAATAATGAAACATGGGATCTTTAACCCAATCCTAAAGAGAATAACATCATTATAAAAAATCTGGTTTTCAAAAACAAGATGAATAAAAAAGGTGATATAGAAAGGAATAAGGCTATATTATTTTATAAGATATATTCTTAAATTGAAGGAATGAAATTTATTGAAATGTTTTATATTTTATCTTTACTTGAGACCATCAAGATCTTTCCTTCCATTACAGTATAAAGATATTAGAAATTCTAATAAATGGATGTAAATTTTTCATTTATGAATGGAGTGCTAAATTAATAGGTATATATATAGAAATATAAGGGATTTATTATTAATGGATATGGGAAATATTTATGAAAATTTAACAAGGATATCTATTGGTTGAAACATGCCCCAAGAGCATGGTATTTTAAGCTGTATGAGTACTTGAGAAGCGTGAAATTGAAAAAAAATTATTTCTCCAATAACTTTCATGTAAATAAGACCAAAACTAAATCAATAATTATTATTTTATATGTTGATCATATTATCTTTTAAAGTTATGTATAAAATTTCTATTAATAATTCTCTATAAAAATGATGAAAATATTTGAGATGTCCCTACTTGGTGAGATAAATTTTTTCATAGGTTTGAAAATCTCCCACACTGACAATCATTTTTTTATCCTGTAAGAAAAATTTGCTAAGGATTTATTGAAAAATATATAGATTGGAATATTTAAAATGAATTTATACACCAATTCAAGTGGGGACAAAATTCAGTAAATATGATGAATGGAAATCTATTAATGAGAAAGAATCCAAAAACCTGATTGATAGTCTATGATATTTGATTATCTTAAGGCTGGACATTATTCATATTGTTACACTATGTGATAGATATCAATAAAATAAAAAGGATTCACACTTTATGGAAACCAATATTATCATGAGGTATATCAATAATACATCCAATTTTGGCTTTTTGTCTGAAAAGAAAGGAAATCAAGAATTACAACACTTTGTAGATGTTTACTGGACTGGTTGTGTTAATGATAGAAAGTCCACATCACGGGGAGTATTCTTCATTGGTAGTAGATGTGTCTCATTGAATTCTAAGAAGTAATATCCTATCACTATGAGTACTAATGATGATCATTATGTTTCTTCTTCACCAGCATCTACACAGATGATATGGATAAAGACTCAACTTGAAGACATTATCCATTATGTATTCATTATTTATTCATTGTGAAAACCACATGAAATAAGTCTATCCAAGGATCAATTAAAACCATCAATATCAAATATCATGATATCAAATTGTTAATTCAATAAGGTTTTCCTTATGACTTTTCCATTCCTTCTTGTTTTGAAAATCACAAACACCTTATACTTAAGAAAATATTATTTTTACCCCCATAAGGAAAATTTAATTCCTTAAGGAAATATACCTTAAACTAGATTTTCTTATACATAGCAATATTTTTCTTAATTTCAAAAACCGGATTCATAACCAAATTTCCGGAGCCATATAATGAAAAGATTTGGAGCATTCTGTTTTTAGGATCCGAATTCTGGAAGTGATATGTAATGTAGTTCTAATCCGAATTCTGGATTCCGAACTCTTAAGAAGTTCAACTCCGAACTCTTAAGAAGTTTGACTCTAAACTTTTAAGCAGTTCGACTCTGAACTCTTAAGAAGTTCGACTCCTAACTTTTAAGTAGTTCGACTCTGAACTCTTAAGTAGTTCGACTCCAAACTTTTTAATAGTTCGACTCCGAACTCTTAAGAAGTTCAACTCCAAACTCTTAAGTAGTTCGTCTCTGAACTTTTAAGCAGTTCAACTCCGAACTCTTAAGAAGTTCAACTCCAAACTTTTAAGTAGTTCCACTCTGAACTCTTAAGTATTTCGACTCCGAACTTTTAAGCAGTTCATCTCCGAACTCTTAAGAAGTTCGACTCCGAACTCTACAGGTTCAGAATCCGATCCCTGGTGAAACCAGACTCCGAATTCCTATAAAACAGAATCCAAACATTTCTTAACATAGACTCCAAACTTCATTTTGGTTAGACTCCAAACTTTTTACTTGCTTACACTCTGAACTATTGATTAGCTTTTACTCACAAATTCTTTGTTTCAAAACGATGTTATACATTCAGTTATACATGGTTTTTTATAAAATGATGTCGTCTTTTCTATTTCTAATTAACCGTTGGTTGAGTTACATGTGTACAGGTCCCTCTGAGTTTCATGGAAAATATGACCGTTGGAGGAGGGAGCAGACCGTTGGAAATTTGCCTATAAATAGGATCTCATTTGAAAGAGCTCCATATACAATGAAATTGATCAATCTAAAAACCACACGCTGATAAGGTGATTTCTAGAGAGAGAAAGATTTTCGTGCCTTGTGTGTACTGAACTGCTTGTTCAGTTTTTTCTTCATGCGACTCCGAATGTTTTTTATCACATTCGAGGACTTCCGGGGATAGGAAGACAGAGGTGTCGACTACCTTGAAGTTCGAGGACTTCCTTGCTGAGGAAGACAGAGGTTTCCAACTACCTTGAAGTTGAGGGCTTGCGGGGATAGCAAGACAGAGACTCCGATCTTAGTATCGAGGGCTTACCCTGGTGTGGGTAAGACAGACTTGCTTGAAAGTATCAATCAAGGGACCTTTATCCTAGGTTGTTGGATACCATTATATTTGGGTTAAAAGACTTGTATCTTGTTACTTGTATTTTTTCTACTCGTTTATTTCTGATGCATTTGGTATTATAAGGAAAGTATAACTTTCCTATACTTCCTTACTTGTACTCTGTTTCATTTAGATTCTATACGCTTTAAGGTAGATTCTCATATTGTAATCTTTTGTTAAGTTTCAATTTTCTGGAACCATACTTCCGAAATCTACTTTCGGAATCTCTTTCCAGTTTTAAGAAGTTCATAGGACTTGAAGTTTATAACTTCATTACTTATTCCAAGTTTCAATTTGTGTTAGAGATGTTATGAATTTTCTTAGTTTAACTTTGTTAAACTTAGCTCTTTCCTTTGTTTAAAGGAATTTTTAATGTATACAATTCACCCCCCTCTTGTATATTGAGCATCTACATCATTTTTTCGATCCTACAATTGGTATCAGAGGAGGTCTCGGAAATACTTGTACTCGCGTATAAGTTTTTCTTGCTCACTTTGTCATTCTGAACTTTGTCATTCTGAACTTTTTCATTCCGAACTTTCTCATTCTGAACTTTATTATTCCGAACTTTGTGATTACGAACTTTTGCTACTAACAAGTTTGTGTACCGAGGGTTGTTTAAAGTATGGCAGGAATCAATGTTGGTTCAATTGATAATCTAAATCCTACAAGACCACCAATATTTGATGGTAATGATTATGAGTACTGGAGAGATCGAATGAAGACTTTTGTTATCAATACTGGAGTGGACAACTTTGTTATGCTTACTGGTGATTATAAAATTCCTGATAAGGAAGTTAGAACTTTTACTAACCAGGAAAAGCAAGAGTATCAACTCAACTATAAGGTATGCAATACTCTACTTTGTTCAATGACTAGAAATATATATAGCCAAATTTCTTCTTGTGAAGCAGCTAATTTTATCTGGAAGAAGTTAGAGGTTACACACTTTGGAACTTCTAAGGTGATTGAGACTAGGAGATCTATGCTTAGATCTAAATATCATGGATTCAACTTTCCGTATGGTGAACCAATTTGTAAAGTTCAAAAGGTATTTATGACTATAGTCAACAGCTTACAATCTATGGGATAAAAAGGGTTAGATGATGAAGCACTTGTGGACAAGATAATTGATATTATACCCAATGAGTGGGAATCCAAAAGAACAGTTATAGATGAGAACAGGAAGGTTACTCAAATTTCTCTTGATGAGTTATTTGGAACTCTTCTACAACATGAGACAAGAATGAAGAGAGATGCTGACAACATCAAAAAGAATAATGGGAATGGTACTGTTGATTTTACAACAACATCAAATCATATGAAAGCTAAGACTCCAGAGAGAGTAACGAGATCCAAGTCTAAGAACGTTATTTTCCAATCCGAATCTAGTGAGAGTGAAATATCTGAGAATGAGTTAGAAAATCTTGCTCAAAGGATAAACAAGATAGCTGGCCAAATAAGTTTCCAATCCAAGTATAAGAAAAATGAAAGGAAAGATAGAAAAGATGGATAAGTCACTTGTTATGAATGCAAGAGAGTTGGACATATTAGACCAGATTTCCCTTTTCTCAAAAAGAAAGAAAGGAAAGAAATTCATTCAGATAGGAACAGAAATAAGTATTATAAAGCCAAAGCTAAGAAAGTTTTGAAAGTTAATGACACCTGGAGTGCCAGTGGTGGTGACTCTTAAGATGAATCTTCTGATTACGAATCTTCAGGACAGAAGAATCTTGGTCTTATAGCCAGATTATCTATTGATAATCATTGTTTTATGGCTAAGGTACGAAATGCTGAATCATTGACCAATGTTTCTTTAAATTCTAATGATAGTAAGTATTATAACTCTTCTGATGAAAAATCCTCTTCTGATGAAGAAAATACTTTACCTACTTATGAAGAAGTTTCTAGGTTTGCTGAACTTCTTGAAATTGAGAATTCCAAACTCAATAAAAAACTTGATAAGGAAAACTCTAGGAATTCTATTCTTACAAAAGAGATATCAGATCTTTCTAAATATCTTGATAGGAAAAATGTTAATTTTGAAAGTATTTCAAAAAATCTTGAGGAATTAAGTTATGAGAAGAATAAACTTTCTAAAGAATTATAAAAAGTAGTTTCTAAGAAAAATATTTTTGAGCCTAGATCTAGTTTTAAAACTAATGAATTTGAGGATAAAAACTTGGTTATAAAACTCAAGTCTGAAATTTTTTCCTTAAATAAGTGTTTATCAAACTTTACCCATGGTAAGGAAAATTTTGATAAAATGTATTCCCAAATACGACCTTTAAGAAATAAATCCGGATTTGGTTATACCTATGCAAAACCAATTTTTAGTAACAATTATTTTATTCCTCAAAGTGCCCCATTTTGTACTAAGTGTCAATGTGGTGGTCACTGGGAAAAGAATTGTTCCTTAAAAAAACCCAATCTCTAGGATTTCACAAAGCTTACTTTTCTAAGAAGATGTGGGTTCCTAAAATTTTGTTATCTGCAAATCTCAGATCCAAACAAGTTTGGATTCCGAAAATCTAATTCTCTTCTTGATTTCAGGAAAATAAAGAGAGTACCAGCAACAATACATGGTACATGGATAGTGGATGTTCCCGGCACATGACTGGTAACAAAAGCTATTTTGAAAAGATTATCAAAACGAAAGGAGGAAAGGTAACTTTCGGAGATAATGCTAAGGGTGAAATTGTTGGTATTGGTAATATTGTTCTTTTAGGTAAAACTTTGATTTCAAATGTTCTTTTTGTTAAGGGTCTTAATCAAAACCTCATTAGCATAAGTCAGTTATGTGATGAAGGTTACCTTGTGAATTTTAGGAATGATAAGTGCTTAGTTCACAATTCCAAGGAAGAATTTATTCTCTCAGCCAATAGGCATGAGAATGTTTACACCTTAAATTTAGAAGGCCTCAGGAGCCAAGATTTACCTTGCCTAAGTGCAATGGAAGATCATTCCTGGTTATGGCATAGAATACTAGGTCACTGTAACCTTAGGAACTTATGAAAACTCTCTAAGAAGAAACTAGTTAAGGATCTACGAAAGCTTAGATTTGATTCTTCTAAAGTTTGTGATCCTTGTCAATATGGAAAGAAACATAAATCTAGTTTTAAATCAATCGGTTAAGTCTCAACAACTGATGCATTACAGTTAGTGCACATGGATCTTTTTGGTCCAACACAAACTGGAAGTATTGGAGGCAAATACTATGTGTTTGTTATAGTTGATTATTACACTAGATTTACTTGGGTTTATTTTCTAGAAAAGAATTTTGAAGCTTTTTCTTATTTCAAAAGTTTTAGAGCTCAAGTTTAAAATGAGAAAAACCTTCCATTAAAAACTATTCATAGTGATCATGGAGGAGAATTTCAAAATTCTAATTTTGAAACTTTTTGTAGTAAAAAAGGTATTACTCACAATTTTTCAGCACCTAGAACTCCTAAACAAAATGGTGTAGTTGAGAGAAGAAATAGAATTCTTCAAGAGATAACTAGAACCATGTTGAGTGAATATTCCATAGCTATACATTTCTGGTCTGAAGCTGTAAGTACTGCTTTCTATACTATAAATCGAGTTTTGATTAGACCTTTTCTTAATAAAACTCCTTATGAGTTATGGAATGGTAGAAAACCAAGACTATCCTACTTCAAGGTTTTTAGTTGCAAAGTATTCATTCTGAATACTAAAGATAACTTACATAAATTCACACCAAAATCTGATGAAGGAATTTTCTTAGGTTATTCCACAACTTCTAAGGCTTATAGAGTTTTTAATAAAAATACTTGTACTGTTGAAGAAACAGTACATGTAAAATTTGATGAGTCTGATCCTTTTATTTTTAAACCATCCTAGCCTACATCCTCAGATGTGTTTTCTAAAACTGATTGTCAACCTTTGATAGAAGAACCTTCTGATAAGGATAATTTTCAAGAAGATAATTCTGAAACATTTACCCCAGAAGACTTTCTACCCTATGTTGATGAACAGGCTTTTCAAAACCCAAATCAGGTGTTTCTTAAGAATCATCCCAGTGATAGTATCATTGGTGATGTAAATCAACCTGTAAGGACTATAAGTTCCTTAAGAAATGAAGTAGAACATCTAGCATTTCTTTCCCAATTAGAACCTAAAAGCACTGATGAAGCTTTAGGTGATTATGATTGGATCAAAGCCATGCAAGATGAACTAAATGAATTCAGAAGGAATAAAGTCTGGACCTTGTTTGAAAGACCTAAGGAAACTTCTGTTATTGGAGTAAAATGGGTTTTCAGAAATAAATGTGATGAAAATGGAGTCATAGTAAGAAATAAATCTAGACTTGTTGCTAAAGGTTATAATCAGCAAGAGGGAATAGACTATGAAGAAACATATGCTCCAATAGCCAGACTTGAATCTATCCATATTCTACATGCCTTTGCAGAATTCTTTAATTTTAAACTTTTTCAAATGGATATGAAATGTGCTTTTCTTGATGGTTATGTTCAAGAGGAATCTTTTGTTAAACAACCTCCTGGCTTTGAAGATACAAAACATCCTGATTATGTTTTTAGACTTACCAAAGCTCTGTATGGCCTTAAACAAGCCCCACGAGCATGGCATGATACACTCACTGGATTTTTGCTTCAAAATAACTATGTTAAGGGAAATGCATATCCAACCCTTTTTATAAAGAAAGATAATAAAAATGTTTTGATTGTTCAAATTTATGTTGATGACATCATATTTGGTTCAACCCAGCAATCTTTGACCGACTCTTTTTCAAGTCTAATGAAATCTGATTTTGAAATGAGTATGATGGGTGAATTAATTTTTTTCCTTGTTTTTCAAATTTCTCAAAAACCAGAAGGAACCTACATATCTCAACATAAGTATATTAAAGATCTTCTCAAAAAGTATGGTTATGATAACACTAAGAGTATAAGTACTCCTATTGGTACCTCAAACTCTTTAGATCTTGATGAAGATGGGAAACCAGTAGATCAAACATCTTTTAGAGGTATGATAGGAAGTTTACTTTACTTAACAGTTAGTCGACCAGAATTAATGTTTTTAGTATGCTTATGTGCAAGATATCAATCCAATCCTAAGGAATCTCACTTAAAGGCATTAAAAATAATTTTTCGCTACCTTAAGGGAACCATGGATCTAGGATTATTTTATACTTCTTGAAAAGATTTTGTTCTAAAAAGATTTTCTGATGCTGACTTTGGTGGATATATAATGGATATAAAGAGTACATCTGGAACTTTTCATTTCTTAGGAGATTCATTAGTTTCTTGGTCCTGCAAGAAGAAAAATTCTGTAGCACTCTCCACTGCTGAAGCTGAATATGTAGCAGCTGGAAGTTGTTGTGCTCAAGTATTGTGGATGAAACACACACTCACAGACTATGTCTTGAGTTTTACTAAATCTCAAATTTTGTGTGATAACACAAGTTCCATTACTTTAAGTAAGAACCCTGCACATCACTCTCGTGCAAAACACATAGATATTAGGAATCACTTTCTTAGGGATCACACGCAAAAAGGAGATATCATTCTTCAGTTTATCGGAACGCAAGATCAACTTGCTGATATTTTCACAAAATCATTACCCTCCGATAGATTTGAATACATTAAACAAAAGTTAGGAATGATAACTGTAAGGTAATCATTCTTCATTAAATTCTTGTTGAAAAATTCTTCTAATAGTAATTAACTCCTTTTCATAGGGGGAGTAAATTTTTTTAAAAAAAATCAAACTTTTCAGAACCAGGATTTCCAGAATGGAATTTTCTGAAACTAAAATTTCCAGAATGGAAATTTCCAGAACTGAAATTTTCAGGACTGAAAATCTCAGAATGAAAACTTCCGGAATGAAAGTATTTGTACTGAAGACTTCCAGAATGGAATTTTCGTACTAATAATTTCGTAACGAGATTTCCAGAATGGAGATTTTCGGACTGGGGTTTCGTAACGAGGTTTTCGTACTGAAACTTTCGTAATGATGTTTTTTTTCAAGAAGAATATTACCAATTTCGAATAATATTTCTTATCAATCCGTAAGTTATGATTTTCTAACTTATAGTTTTGTAATCAAATTTTGCTTACTGGTATCTTCCTTGCTTAGTTAGGATTCTAGTTTTTCCTCAAATCCGAATGTTTTCTTTAAAAAACCTCAAAAGATCAGAGTCAAATTTTTTTCTTGCGGAATTATTATCAACCGTCAGATTAGATCAAAGTATTTTCAACCATTGGACGACTTTTGGAAGACCAACGGTCAAATTCTTTGCCTATAAAAAGGGGACCCTGAGACTCTTCCCACATCGATTTTTCAAGATTTTGCATCTTGAAGCTCTGTTGCTCCTCTTAAGGCCGGTTCCGAATCTTGTAAAGCCAATCCGAATCTTACAGTTTATTTCATTCCGAATGTCTGTTGAAGAAACCTCTCAAGATATGTCAACTATCAAACCAATTTCAAAGTGGTTAGTTTACATGGAAAGGTTAGTTCATCCAGATTTTTATAAGATTGATTATTTTATTTCAAAGAATATTAGAATCAATGGATGGGAAGATGTATGCATAGCTAAGTCAGATAAACAGGATCCAGTTTATACTGACCTGTTGATAGAGTTTTATGAGTCTGTTTCCTTCCTGGTTGAAGATGGCAGAGAAAGGTTTTCTTTTAAGTCTTATGGGAAGACTTATAAAATTTCTTACACTAAGGAAGCAAGCCTGGTTGGTATAGAATATGAGAGAGAAGCTGAATTCTGTTCTCACAAACTTCCCGATGTGCAAGGAAGTTTCAATAAGGAGAAGGCACTGATGTTTGTTGGGCTTAAGGATGATTCAACAACTAAGATTGCTCGGATCACTCCGAATAATAGAATACTTAAACTATGGGTGCAAGGTTTTCTAGTTCTGAGAAGAGGAGATAAAGACAATCTGAAGAAGAGTGATATCTATGTCTTAGATTTTTTGGTAAATCTAAGAAAGATAAATTTGATAAGGCATGTCTTGGTTATGATCAAGAATATCAAAGAAGGAAATCTGAGAGCTCAGATTATGATGTTTCCTGCCTTATTTTCTAAGTTGATTGTTCGTTTCTTAGAATCTTTCAAAGTTGTCTGCAAATCAAAGATCCAGAATTGCAAGCTCATGCTTGTCAGTGATGATACGCTTAAAAGAATGAAGATGGGATTTTCTAGTGAATCTGGAGAATTTTACCCCCTATCCATGGAAGAATTTGAAACTTCTGAAAAAGAATCTCCGGAACCTTCAAAAAAGCAAAGGAAGAAGAGAAAGGCTAAGGAAGTAGTTACTAATGAAGAAGTTCCTCAGCCTAAGGAAACTGAATCCGCACCTCCCAAGCCAAAGAAGTAGAAAATATATACAGATGAATTAGTAGTAAAGTGGAGGAAAGATAAATAAATGAGGAAGGAAGGGGATCCTTAATTCGGACTGGACCCTACTGAGGCTAAGGCATTAAAAGAAAAAGCTGTTGAGGAGCTAGAAAGGAAAGCGAAGGAAAATAAGTTGAGAAAGAAGTTGTCTGAAGCTGAACTAGTGCAATCTTTACTAAAAGATACAGAGTTAGCTTCTGAAAGGCTTCCAGTTCCGGAAACCTTCGGTGTTGAACCTTCTTTACCAGAAACTCCAGCAAAAAACTATGTCACCTTGGAAAAGGACAAGGGTAAAGGAATAGTTCTAGAAGCTGAGAAGGAAGTTGCTGAAGCAGAAGAGGAAGAAGAATAAGAAGAAAAAGAGGAGAGTGAAGATCTAGATACCTTGATCAAGCAAGTACAGGACTACAAAGATAAGTCTGAATCCGCAAATATAGTTACCTCAGGCAAGGGAGATGAGGAAGCCAGCAAGCAACATCAAAAAGAAGAAGAAGAAGCGAATGAGCTGTTTGATGAAGAAGAATCCTATGAGAGGAACTTTCTTGAGGAAGGACAAGTAAGACAAAAACTAGATGAGGATCAGATTGTTCAAGTTTCTGAATCTGAGGAAGTATCTCCAAATGTGCAATCCATTCCGAAATCTAATAAAGGGAAGAAAACTCTAATGGAGACACCCATTAAAGATGTCATCAGAAGGAAAGAGGTTGGTGGTACCTCTAGAAGGAATCTGATGCTAGTTGAAGAAGAGGAATCTCAAAAAGAAGTCTCTGATTCGGAATCATCATCCCACAGGCATGATTTTGTTATTCAATCTCTGATAAAGTTGGTGGACACAATTCCGATTCTTCCAACAATATATTCTAGATGCCAGTTGCTGCAACAATCTATGAATCAAAAATCAGATTCTTTATCCATGGTAATGGATAATTTTGTGAAGTTGGAAGCTGAACAGAAAATTTTTCTGATCAATTATGATGTGCATAGGAAGTCCTGCAGTAAAGTAACGAAGTGGTCTAAGAGAGTTGATGAAGATTTAGTTCAATTTGAGAATTTTCAGGCCGAAGTTCAAAATGCTTTTGAAATGGAGGATAAAAAGGTTAATGAGATTTCTGAGAAGTTGACCCAGGAGAAAAATTTTCGGAATCAACAGGTCAGGGATCTGAATGGGAAGCTTAACTTAGTATCTCAAAATTGGAAAATTGAAAGAGATTTCCAGATTTAGTTTCAGCAAAAGATGGAAAAGCAAGATGAGTTGTTGAAGTTGCAGAAAGAAGCCTTGGAGGCTCAGGCAGAGGCTTTAAAAGCTCAAGAAGAAAAGGTAAAATCCTTGGAGAGGCAAAGAGAGGAAGATCAGAGAGACTTGAAGAAACTCAAAGCCTTGTTGAAGCAGCTCATTCTGAAGGAAAAGGAAGACAAATGAACCCACTCTGATCTTTTGTTGTAGTTGTCTTTCATTGTAAATTTTTTTTCCCAACTCTAATGAAATGGTTATCTGGTTGGTTTTTATCTTGTTATATACTAATGTTTCAGGTAGCATACTTTGTTTTCCATTCCCTTCAATTATTTTTGAAAATCGCAAAGGGGGAGAAGTAAAAAAGAACTACTCCTAAGGAAGAGAAAGGGAAAATTTTCTAAGAGAAATATCCTTAATGAAAGGGGGAGTTTCCCACTATGAAGTTTTTCACTCTTATATTATTGAAAACTCCACTCTGGAAACTCAGAATACAATCCTTAGAGTTTCAATGCCTAATGGGGAGTTAGTTGTATTCGTTTCTATCCATAAACAAAGGGAGATAAGTTTTATTTTCAAAGTCTAATAAAATTTTTTAAGATCCTTATATGCTTTCTCGTAAGGATGTTTGTGCTTTCCAAAAAGGGGGAGATTGTTGAGTCAATAAGGTTTTCCTTATGACTTTTCCATTACTTCTTGTTTTGAAAATCACAAACACCTTATACTTAAGAAAATATTATTTTTACCCCCATAAGGAAAATTTAATTCTTTAAGCAAATATACCTTAACCTAGATTTTCTTATATATAGCAATATTTTTCTTAATTTCAAAAACCAGATTCATAACCAAATTTCCGGAGCCATATAATGAAAAGATTTGAAGCATTCTGTTTTTAGGATCCGAATTCTAGAAGTGATCTGTAATGTAGTTCTAATCTGAATTCTGGATTCCGAACTCTTAAGAAGTTTGACTCCGAACTCTTAAAAAGTTCGAATCCGAACTTTTAAGCAGTTCGACTCTGAACTCTTAAGAAGTTCGACTCCGAACTTTTAAGTAGTTCGACTCCGAACTCTTAAGTAGTTCGACTCCGAACTTTTTAATAGTTTGACTCCGAACTCTTAAGAAGTTCAACTCCGAACTCTTAAGTAGTTCGACTCCGAACTTTTAAGCAGTTCGACTCCGAACTCTTAAGAAGTTCGACTCTGAACTTTTAAGTAGTTCGACTCCAAACTCTTAAGTAGTTCGACTCCGAACTTTTAAGAAGTTCGTCTCCGAACTCTTAAGAAGTTCGACTCCAAACTCTACTAGTTCATAATCCTATCCTTGGTGAAACCAGACTCTGAATTCCTATAAAACAGAATCTGAACATTTCTTAACATAGACTCCAAACTTCATTTTGGTTAGACTCCGAACTTTTGACTTGCTTACACTCCGAACTATTGATTAGCTTTTACTCACAAATGATTTGTTTCAAAACGATGTCATACATTCAGTTATACATAGTTTGTTATAAAACGATGTCATCTTTTCTGTTTCTAATTAACCGTTGGTTGAGTTACACGTGTACAGGTCCCTCCGAGTTTCATGAAAAATGTGACCGTTGGAGGAGGGAGTAGACCGTTGGAAATTTGTCTATAAATAGGAGCTCATTTGAAAGAGCTCCATATACAATGAAATTGATCAATCTAGAAACCACACACTGATAAGGTGATTTCTAGAGAGAGAAAGATTTTCATGCCTTGTGCGTACGGAACCGCTTGTTCAGTTTTTGCTTCATGCGACTCCGAATGTTGTTGATCACATTCAAGGACTTCCGGGGATAGGAAGATAGAGGTGCCGACTACCTTGACGTTCGAGGACTTCCTTGCTGAGGAAGACAGAGGTTGCCAACTACCTTGAAGTTGAGGGCTTGCGGGGATAGCAAGACAGAGACTCCGATCTTAGTATCGAGGGCTTACCCTGGTGTGGGTAAGACAGACTTTCTTGAAAGTATAAATCAAGGGACCTTTATCCTAGGTTGTTGGATAGCCTTCTCTTTGGGTTAAAAGACTTGTATCTTGTTACTTATAGTTTTTCTACTCGTTTATTTCCGCTACATTTGGTATTATAAGGAAAGTATAACTTTCCTATACTTCCTTACTTGTACTCTGTTTCATTTAGATTCTATAATATTTAATGTAGAATCTCATATTGTAATCTTTTGTTATGTTTCAATTTTCCAGAACCATAATTCCAGACCCTACTTTCGGAATCTCTTTCCAGTTTTAAGAAGTTCATAGGACTTGAAGTTTATAACTTCATTCCTTATTCCAAGTTTCAATTTGTGTTAGAGATGTTATGAATTTGCTTAGTTTAACTTTGTTAAACTTAGTTCTTTCCTTTGTTTAAAGGAATTTTTAAAGTGTACAATTCACCCCCCCCCCTCTTGTATATTGATCATCTACATAATTTTTTCGATCCTACACAAATAGCATTTCTTGAAGGAGAATGTGGATAAAATCACATTAAGTCTAAAAAAATTCCATCTAAGGAGAAAGTTATTGATATTATCACAAATACTCTACTACCTAAGAATTATTATAATATGAGACTATAAATGGGTGACAGTCCATTCCCCAACATCATTGAGGTATGTTTTTAAGACTTTACCCACACTTTTAACCATTTTCCCTTTATTCAAAGGGAAATATATAACTTACCAGCGGATAAACTTATTTATTCATTAGTGGTTTTAATTTTTTTATTGCGATGAGTACAATAATAACTTGATAAATATATTTTAATTCCTCTTGAGATTTTTCTTCTAAATTTCTTATCACATTTTTATTAATATAGTTGGTGTATAAATTAATTTCTCCTTTCTTCTATAGAAATAATTTCTCACATGCACTTAGATTTTATTGATTCATGGATCATTTATTCAAGAATAAGAATACCACCTATTACAAAAGAACCTTTGGATTTATTATCAATAGAGGGGAGAATAGAATATTTTAGTTCATTAGGATTTCAGTGTATGTGGATATATTGATTTAGTGAGAAAACATTGAAAATTAAATGGAACTGAAATAGGAGAGTACAATATAGATGAAATTGAAATAACATGATTTGAGTATTAGAAAAAATTCAAATGGGACATAGATGATGATATTATATATATATATATAATATAATTTTTGAAGTTCAATTTGATTTGATGGGGATGCTTATAGAAGATATGAGAAGGTTAGAACTGAGTTCTAGAAGTTATGAGTTGGAAATACTGAAGATTTATCAAAGTGTTAAGATATGAGAGAGTAAAATAGAGTTTATATCAGTTTCATAATATAAACACAAGAGTTTTTAAGGATATGTAAGATTATTTATGTCTTGGATAAGAATAAACCTAAGTTGTAGAAGGTTTTTTAGTTTTCCAGTAAAGTTAGTGAGTTATAAAAAATAGATTTTTTCATAATAATAACTCATATGATTCAAAGGATACATAAAAGTAACTTGGATGTCATGTAAGATTAAATAGATGAGTTTAAAATTTGTGTATAAGATTTATAGACCTATATAAGAATAAACCTTTTGTTCTAAAGGATACATAATATCCTTCTAAAGGTTGTTTAAGAATAAATAGGTGTTTTATCATGTGGGGTAAGATAAAATCTAATGATGTTATGCTATTATTCAAAACACAAATATCAAAGTTATATGTGGTTAAGATGTGATTTAATATATTAATAGTGTTATATTGGAAGTGGAATATTTCACTGTGATTTATAGCTTTCATCACTATTGTTTTTCATGTGATCATGCAGATGTGGAAAAGAGATGTGAGTTTTTCAGAAATTATCATAAAAAAGAAAGCTGAGATTTTATGAAAATTTAATAAATATGATCATGGATATTTTTTATGATATTTTTTTGATAATTTTGGATTTTAAAATATGAATATTGAATCAATTAATGAAGATCAAGGATGGAGTTTTTCTTTATTAATATTTTACTAGTTTCAACTATAAATATCATGTGGTCAATTTTCATGGGAGTTTCTAAATTTGATTATTGGAAAAAGTCCGTTTGATCTATACTTAGTTTTTAATAGATAAAATAGAAAGGAAACTGATATGATATAGTTCACTACAATGGTATTATAAAAGAGGTGGTTGTAAGAATATTTTTGAATAATAGAAGAAGAATATCACATTCCTTTATTCCATTAGAGACTCATTCTTTATTTTGTGATTATTCATCAAGGATGATCTTATTATTCTTTCATTATAATAATTTGGTTCTTATTTTAGACTATTTGGTGATAGTATTGTACCAAGTTTAGGGATATACCCTTGCATGTGTCTTTATCTTGATAACAAAAGAGAATTTTTTGAGGGATAATAACCACCATACATCAGGGACTTAGTCATAAATATTATAGGTGAGCCATGTTAATTATATTGTGTTGTAAATTTATTTTTTCAATGATGCGAGTTGAGAGTTTTCTATCGATAAATCATGAGAGTGATTATGTTTAAAATATAAAACATTATCAATGCTAATTTACCCCCCTCTTAGTGTTGATCATCCATTATAGTGATCATAATACTTTATCTATAACTTGAATACATACTTTTAGATTTAACCATAAACTATTCATCAATTTTGAACTTTTATACATATTCACAACAATTATTTAATGTAAGGTTAGTATCATATTCCCTTTAAAATAAAAAAATATATTTCTATAACATTAGTACCTGATGTTTATTATCCACAAATTTTATTATACCCCTTCAGGTTTTCTAGGAAATTCCTCCTCTGGTGACCAAACTTACCATAATAGAAGAACTTACCCTCCTTACTCACTCCTCCATGGGTTTCAAATACTTCAACAGGCTATTATAAGACATGATGTCAAACCTTAAAATAGTATTTATTATTATAAATATAATTTTTATCCTCTTTTACTAGTAATAAAACACTTTATCTTGGAACTTCCATTCCTTACTCAGTTATCATTAATATATTAAGGAGATCGAGTAAACTTTTGTTGAACTTATTCATGTTGTAATTCACAATAAACTATCAGAACCTTTTTAAAAATGATATTAGAATGAAGTCCATAGCCAGATAAATTCTTCAAGGATACCTCCACCTCTCCAAGTCATTAACATACCCAATAATATTGAGTAAATGAACAAATAATAAAGTTCCTTCAGACTGTTGGATGTGAACTAAATTATATTTTCATGAGATGAATGTATATTTCCATGAATATGATGCATTTTTTAATATATATATATATGTATATATATATATATATATTATTAGATATTCCTGATATTTATATATAGTAGGTTTCTTATGATATAATAGATGGATCTTTCTCTACCAAATGGTTTTCATCAGTTCTAAACCAAAGGCTGGTTCATTTAAAAGATTTACATTTATTCCTTGAAATGGGTTCAGTGAATTACACCCAATGAGAAGTAACACATATGAGGAATTATGAATGATGAGATATGGTATTAAACAATAAAATATAAGAGCCATCTTCATTGGGTTGAGTGGATGGATCACATTCATTCGATGTGTCGATGATCATTAGTTTCATGTAAATCTTTATGTAGAAACTATCTTCTTACTAAAGTGTTGTTTATCATTTCTCAATGAAGGTTCAAGAACCCCTTTAGAATTTGGATATCCTCATGTTATGATCAGGGATCCTTTAGTTGGTGCAATCCCTTAGAGGTTATAGGAATAGATTCAACTACTCCTAGTGATCTCTCTCAAGCATTCACCTCCATATTAGAAGATTGATGTTGTTATTGTATATGAATTCCAGGTACTCTATTTTATAGTTATTTTACATGTTTGATTTCTTGAAGAATGATAAACCTATTTTTGGGTTGTTTTCCACTACCAATACTCTTTATATGATTAAAAAATCATTAAATATATCAAATATTATTTCTTAAATATTTAAATGTATTTTATATAATGGTTTTTAATGGATAATGAATTGAATCATTCCACAAATATATTTCAGCGTTTCTGACCTCCACATGAGCTATGAAAATGTAATATGATATTTACCTTTAAAAAAGGATTTTAAGGTAACATGAGACTTACCATTGCATGAAGGGTTCACATTAAGGTAATATGAGACCTACCCTTACATAAAGTGTTCATGTAAAGGTAGTTTTATGCTTATCTTTATGTAAAGAAGTTTACATATAGATAATCAGTAGCATACCTTTTCATAAATGATTTCACATAAAGGTAAAATAGATATACCCATAAATATCATACACTTCATAATGTTCAAGAAGATCTACCCTAATGTATACAATTTATGTAAGGGTGGTAAGATATTACCCTCATACAGAATATGAATTCTATGTCAGGGTAAAAATATTTTTTAAAAAAAATTAAAAAAAAAAGAAATTATTGTAATGGTTTATAAAATTTTTATAAATCATATTAAAATATATTTTAGAAATGTTTATTTTATAATGAATTTATTAATTAATTACTTATAAAAGGTTTATAATTAACTAAATATTTTTTTATGAAACATTTTTCCCAAATACTAAATATTAATAATAAAATACCTTTTACCATAATTATATGGAATGACTTGTAATCTTGGAATAAAGGGTTTTATTTAGAAATCATGAGGGATAATTTATAAAGTGTTTAAAAATCTACAAATAGACCAAAGTATATAAGAGTTTATATTTATAATTATGAAGTTTTTATAATTAATTAAATTTTAAGTGTTCAAATCAAAGGGGTCTTATTTGGTTATTGTTTAGATCACATTAAAAATATTTTAATCAAATGTTTAAATAATAAATAATTTATATGATATTTAAATTATGTAAAAGTTTTACATAATATATATTGAATTGTAAAATGTTTATAATTCATAAAATATCATATATAAAGGCCATATAATATATAATATGAAATATTTCTTATTAAAATAAATATAAAATATTTATATTTGTGGTTATATAAGGTCTATAATGTTTACCTAATTTATAAATTTTTATAGTTATCTTTTATTTTTCAATTATTCATAAATGTTTATCTCAAGTTTAAATATTTGAATTTTTAATTTATTTAAAGTTTATTCAATGATTTATTCATGTTTGATAAACTTTTTATGAAATTTGAGTATTGTGTATACTTTTTTTTAATTGCTAAACTAATTATAAGAGTAAAAAACATGCACTAAATTCTAGATAAAACTCCAAAAAAAGTTTCCATCTACCTTGAACTTGGTTTTTCATTTGAAGTTATCATCTTGAATTTAGTTATTGGGAATAGCTTGTGCATATTAGGTTTTAGAGATATCATGAATTGAATTCTCTATTGAGTAAAGTCTCCCTGTAGAGAGGGACTTGGGTTCGAACCACCTATAGATATAGAGGCTATACCTTGTCTATAAAGGTGAATAGAGTTAGATATTTTTTTGTTTCGGGCTTACTCATGTATATACTTTCAATATCATTTAACTTTATGCCTTTATATGAATAGTTTATATACCATAGGCATATGATGTATTCAGATATGTATGAATATGTTTAGCTTCTATTTTTGGGTGAGTAACAAAAACTTATGGTTTGTATAAAAAGTTACAAATTAATGGGGTGTGAACACATTAATTTGTTGGATGGAATAAGGATTCCAAAAACTAAATCATTAGAAGCATGAATATACATAAAGGTAATACACATGAGATAAGATGGTGGGATTAAATTCCTTTAAAATACTAAGTGTTAGATTCCTTCCATAGTGGCACTTTTCAAGACCTCGATCATTCAACCAAGTATTATCTAGCTCCGTATGACTACCCCTATATTATCTTATGTTAGAAAAGAAAGATATAAGTAACCCTATATTTTCTTGTTTGGTAGGATGAGCTCAGTATGAGTATCCCTTTATTTTCCTTTGTTAGATTATTCTTGTTGTTTTATTTAGGTTACACTAGATAGGAAACTCTAATGATTAGGACACTAGAGTAATGGAGTTTATTTTATCCATATTATGGATTGTATAAAGATTTATCCACTCAACTATCCAAGAATAAAAACTATTTTGATTGGTATAATGGTATATCAAAACAATCATGGCTTATTTTCATGAACAAATTAGTGTTACTCATGGTGAAATATGAATCTTTACCCAATAATAAATATGATTTCTTATAAAGGGATCATCATTTTAGTGGGATCCTATTTAGAAAATTTTCTTATTAAATGGATATAAAACATGATACTCATTTGATAAAATATTTATTATTGATAAAATAATCATCAACATAAAAAATAAGCTTTGATATTAATCCTTGAAAGTATAATCTTAATGTAAGTAACCCCTAATACTGGTGGTTTAAAATAAAAATTCTTACAGAAAACTCTATCTATTAAAAAAAATATATTCTTGAGTAACCTAGTGTTGAAGTTGTTTAAAATGTGAATCTAGAGGTTTATGGAAGCATCGAATGATTCATTTGAGGTTTAAAAAGGAATTATATGAAAACTAATATAAGGAATTTTAGTCTCAACTTATATATTCAATATGATTGGATATAATAATGACTTGGTGAAACATGAGGTTTCCTTGAGCATTATTCTAGTTAAGAAATTCATTTTAATGTCATCAATAGAAATTTTCCAACAAGATGAATGAATTTTTTAAAATATTCACAATATTTTCAAAGAGTTGAGAATAGATAAACTAGGCATATGATGTATGGGCTATATAACATTGTAGATAGTATAAACAGGTCAAATTTTAAACCAGAATAATAAAATCTGGTTGGAGTGTCCAATAAATTTTCTTCAAGAAGCTATCTAAGGTCATTAAAACCTATAGGTAAAATCCAAAACAATAAAATAGTATTAGTTCCACATTATGGAATTTTCATGATTACCTAGATAGTTATAATAATCCTAGTGAAAAGTACATATAAATGTTATATAATTCAATTTTTTATTCTAATAGATATATGATACCAATTGTATGTTTTAAAAAAGTTGTAAATATAAAGGAGGTCGGAAGATAAGAAAATAATTTAATCTTGAAGTTTTATTTAAAGTAATGGAGAAAATGATTTATTATATTTATAAATTTGATTCTTCAATCTTGGATAAAATTATCATAATATATGTATTTTTGATCTCATTTTAATCTTGATAAGAGAATGTAAAAAATGGTTGTTTGATTGAAATGAGATATGAGTTTGTGATACACATAGTTATGATTTTCTCAATTCTATATCATGTTTCATGGATACTAAAAATGGATTTTTCTAGTTAGTGAGTTCATCCTTTTTATCATTTATGTAATTATTCCCACAATATGATTGAATTTAAAAGGTTTATCTAATATTATAAAAGTACTGATAATAAATGAACTAGGTATATAATGTTAAGATTCTGGTGATGTGTAGACAGTATAGGTTGGTAAAAGTTTAAACTAGAAGAAGAAAGGATATTTGAAGAGTTCAATAATGTTTATTCAAGAATGCAGTCAAGGGAATTGAAACCTAGGGTTTTTATGAAGGAGAAGTATTAATTCTATATAATAATATTATCTAGAATACCTGAAAGAGTTTATAATACTGCATGTAATTTCCATGTTTGGTATCAGTGTTAAAGAATTAAATTCGTTGGTTCTGATAGTTACATAATACCAAATTTATATTTTATAAGTGTTTTAAATATACCAGAGTTAAGAAACCAAATAATAATTTATGAATCTTATATTTTAAATTCATGTTATGAAGA
This sequence comes from Viscum album, assembly GCA_963277665.1. Taxonomy (NCBI): domain Eukaryota; kingdom Viridiplantae; phylum Streptophyta; class Magnoliopsida; order Santalales; family Viscaceae; genus Viscum; species Viscum album. The sequence goes on along the minus strand of OY728133.1, from coordinate 121,951,974 downwards.
AAATAATTATTACTTAAAATATTTGAATGTAAAGTTATGTCTCAAGATTTTATTAATCTAATTAATGGATGGGTATCTTCATATAGTTTCTCTTATGTCATAAGTGAGGTTAGTATTTAACGAATAGTATTTATAAACAACATGAGATTATTTATTCCATATATATGTTTGATGATTCATTGGGATTTTATAACATGTTTTGAGGAAAATATATGGATAAAAAAATATACAAGATAAATTGTTTAAGAAAATGTTTATTAAAATATAATGGAATGTGATCCTACCTCCCATTGGTTCTATATTTTAATAAATTATCATTTTAAAAATAAAAATGTTTCAAACATATATAATACTATATAGAATATGGAAAAATAGTTCATTTTTTAAGTACTCCTACTAAAAAGAAAATAAATGTTATTTTATTTTTTTCAAATATGATTCCCTAGTCAAAAGACCAAATCACTAAGATAAATAAAGATAAATCTTACACAAGTCAAAAGGAGGCGAATTTATTACAATCATTCTGGTGAAGAGTGGTGAATTCATTCAAAGGGATCTCTATGCACGTGTGATTGCTATCAACACCCTTATTGGAAAGACCATCTACCAATTTATTCACCTCTCTGTAGGTGTGAGTGATAATATGATTGAGCCCTAATATATAATGTAGGCAGATGGTCCATTTAGTAGTGAGGGCCCATGCCAAGTGAATTGTTCCATGTCTAAGGTCTTGAACAATGGTCGTTGAATCACTTTCAATCGAAACATTGTTCCAGCCTTTTTGCCTTATCAAATCAACAACATTGATGATGTTGAACATCTCTGCTTCAAGGGAAGAGACATTACCACATGAACCATAAAAGCATCCAAGAATGTCTCTATTTTAGTTTTTGAATATGATTCAATAGCTATCAGGTCCTGGGTTTCCTTTTGAGCCACCATACACATTAAGATTTATCCATCCAGAAATAGGTGATTTCCAGAATACTTCCAGCAGACCATTCAGAGGTATGTATCTTCCTTTGATCCTAAGCTGTCTCAAGATACATAAATTCGTAATTGAATTGTGGAAAGTCCCTGATTGCATGATTCTAGCCTCCATGATCACAGTATAGATTTTTATCTGAGATGCACGAAAATTAAAAGTATTATATTTTTACTTAATTTAATTTATTTCATACCAAATAAGATGCATCAGTTCTACCACATAGGTAATGAAAAGTTGGTGAATTTGAGGAGAGGAATCCATGCCAATGAATTTTTGAAGCAGCAATCCAATAGAATCCAAACCTATCCATCTAAATCAAAAATGTCAAAAATATAAGCCCATAAATAAGAAGCAGTAGCAGAAGATATAAATAGGTGATCAATGTCTTATATTTGTTGGTTACACATGAAACATTTGGAATAAAGTTTTCTTCCACACATTTGAATATTGCAATCAGTTGGAATTCTATTATGATAAATCCTACAAACTAGAGTGTGTCTAGAGGGTCTAACCCATTTTTTGTTAAAATTCCTTAACCAAGAAAAATCATTAGTGTTGTCAGTGACATTATGCCTATAATAAATCTTGAAATTTAGCACACCATTATGAGATGGTTCCCAAACAAATAAATTATTGGTGTTGACAAAGGTATAGTTATTTATAATAGAAGATACTCTATCTGGTAAATCAACATCAGGAGAACTCAAACAATCATTTATAGTGATGTTTAAATTTTTGGACAAAGGGATGGAAACAACCATGTTATAGATAGGTTCTTAATACCCATCTATAGTTACCCATGATTTTATAAAAACTATGTTTGATTGAAGTCCATATCAAGGTGTCCATGTAAGAATGTTTTCATTTTTTATGGTTGTTGTAGAATATATCACAAAGGAAATCATAGGTCTATGAGTTATTGTTAACAATATTCCAAGTAAGTTTAGCTTAAAGGGCTTCATTGAAATGATTAAGGTTCTTAATACCTATCCCCCATTACAAATGGGAGTGCAACAAGTTTTCTAGGGAACAGTGAAAAGTTTCCATTCAAGAGTGCTTCCACTCCAGACAAAATTCTTTATGATTCTATTGATTTTTTTAATAATTTAGTGGTCCATTTGTAAGATATCATAGAGTAAACCATTTTAGAAACAATGGTGTGCTTTAAAATATAAATTTATCCTACCATCAATAAAGTTTTTCCCTTCCAAGAGGAGATTTGGTTACTGATGTAGTAAAAAATGTTTGAGAAGTAAGTGTTTTTGGGCTTCCCCTAGAATATCGAAACCCCGAGATAGTTAAATGGGAAGAATCCTTCTTTATCCCAAGTTCATTCATGATGTCAATTTTTCTAGGGGTGGGGAAATTTTTACCAAATAAAATAAATGATTTTCTCTAATTTACGGATTGACCAGATAAATCCTCATAATGGGAGAGTACATATTTAATCTTTTTTATGTTTTTCTTATCTCCTTGTAGAAATAAAATTATATCATCAGCATATAAAAGATGTGAGGGAACAGTCAAAGTTCTAGAGGAAAATATGGTCTTTATATTACCCCAATTAATAGAATTTTTTATAAGCCTATCGAGGTAGTCTTTGGAAATAACAGTAATGATGGAAGAAAGAGGGTCCCCCTGTCTAACACCCTTTGTACTGGTGAAAAATACCTTAAGGGAACCATTGATTATGATAGAAATGTGAGCATAGTTAAAAAGGGTTTTTATTTTTCCTATAATCTTATAATTAAAGCCAAAACTATATAAGATTTTTTATATGAAACTCTAATAAATGGTATAGAATTACTTCTTAATATCTAATTTAATGTCAATGCTTCCCCCACTTTGATTCTTTTTTAACAAGTTTGTACTTTTATAGGCAAGGCATATACTATCTTGTATATTTCTCCCTTTAAGGAAACCAAATTGATTCTAGGATATAATCTTGTTGGCAATATGTTTTATTCTCTTAGATAAAATCTTGGATATAATTTTATAAACATTGTGAATAAGAGAAATGAGTCTAAAAAGGTGAATTTATGAATCATTTCCCACATAAAAAATGAGGGTAAGAAACTAAGCATTGATACCATAAGGGAGGTAGCCATTATTGAAAAAATATTTAACCAGGTGATAAACATCACTGGAAACAATGTCCCAATGATGCTTAAAAAAGGCATTAGGGAACCCATTAGGGTAAGGGGTGCTATCATGTTTTAAACTAAATAACACTTCTTTAATTTCATGATCAATTGGAATACTATTCAAAAATGTCATTATCATTGCCCCCAACCAAGAGAGTAATGATATCAAGATTGATATCCTTATCCCGAGAAGGCCCATTAAAGATTTTACTAAAGTAGGTAGTGACATGATTGTCAAAAGTCCCCTCATTATCAATGATGTTATCCCCATCTTTAAGTAAGGCAATAAGTCTTCTAGACTTTCTAGCCCTTTGTAGAGCATTAAATAATTTAGTGTTTTTGTCACCATCTTTAAGTCAATTGACTCTAAGAGTTTGTTTCCTAATATTATACTTTAAATCAAGAAGAGTGTTAAGTTTATTTCTAATCTCTATTTATTGATTTGGATCTATAGTGAAGTTATTTTGGGTTAAATCGGTTTGAATCTAGTTAAGGTCATGCTCTAGGGAGATAATTTCATTATAAGTTTGTTGGCTTTTGTCTTTTCACCATACCTTTAATTTTTGTTTTAGAATTTTAGGCTTTATAATGCAGGAAAAGGTATCATTAGTGTTAATTGAGTTCCAAGTATCCTTGACAATCTTGTTAGAATATAATTCTATGTTCTAGACATTATTAAAACTAAAAGGAAGAATATGATTATTGTCTCTAGGTTTTAGGCTCATCAAAATTGGATGATGATCAGAATTTAGTTTAGGAAAAGTAATACTGGAGATGGTATTCCATTTATCAAGAGCCTGGAAATTTGTGAAGGCTCTATCTAGCTTACTTGCTAAAATTATATTGCATTGTCTTCTATACCAAGTGTATTTAGGACCAGAAAGACTAATATCCACCAAGTAGTTATCCTCAATACATATTTTAAACTCTTTAGTGGAGATATTATAATGTGATTGTCCTAATTTTTTACTAGGTCCAAGAATATAATTAAAGTCACCAACAATGACCCAAGGATCATGAATAGGGTTATTAAGGGAGGATATATTATTCTAAAGAGTTCTTCTATCCTGATATCTATTTCAAGCATACCCAAAAATAAAAAACAAGGTATCAACATGCAATTTTATTTCACATGTTAAGGATTGATTATCAACATTATAAATATGTAAATTACTTATAGAGATATGAGCAAAAATCTACAAGGATTAAAAAGTGATATTGTAAGAAGTTTCACCTATAAAATTATAACTATATTTATCCAAACTATTAAAACTAGAAGAAAAGTTAATTTTAGGATTAGATATAGAAAAAATCATATGTTTATGTGTAAATAAAAAATTCTTACAAGTTGTGAAGGTGGTAGGATTAGCAATACCCTAACAATTATAGTAGAAAATATTCATTTATACTTATGTTTGGGGATAGGCCCCTTATTTTTGTTACCTTCAAATTTCTTTCCCCATTTTTCTTTCCTTAATTGATTGGGAGAGATGTTGTTTTCCTTTTTGTTCTTTCCTACAAGTACATGGAAGAGTTATAAGAAATATCATTTATTTTCATACATGTTGATCCCCTTTCCTGGTGTACTTTCGTGCCTTCCTCATCCTATTTTATATCTATCTATCTCTTTCCTTTTTAGATGAGTTTTAGACTATTGGAGTTGCGGATTGGAGTTCTCATAATAAGTATATACAAGGACCTTTGAATTTCCAGTAGACTGCCCTCAGATGTAGTCTGCACAAATGTGCTTCCATTCCTAGGGCCCTTCGGATCCTGTGTAGTCAAAGGGGGATTAAGCTTGTGAGTAGGTTTTCGTAACTCATCTTTAGTATTTATTACATCTCCCCGCCCTACTGTACTATCATGAGATGTACATGTCAATTTTTCACTATTCTATTGGTGAACTTGTATGGATTCCTCCTCCTTCTTAAAATCAATTTGTCCCTTTTCTTCAGTAATCCTTTCATGCAATTTAAGAGTGTTGGATATGAGGACTATAGTGGTCATCTCAGTCATATTCAGGGGTTCTCTGTGTGTACCCTACATATTTTCCTCGGTTTTAGGTTTCATAGGCTTGTTGTAATTCTTAGAGGATAGTAGACTCTGTGTAGTATGAGGGGAAACCAACTTGTGAGCAATTATTCTTAACTCATCTGTTTCAGTGGTCATCACATCACCCTTCCTTGTTATACTGGGAGATTTTTGAAGTCTTGTAGGTCTGTCTTGAGATGTACTATACACTTTTTCACTAATCTCTTCTAGTCTGAAGCTATTGGGGTTTCGGGTGTCATCAAAAGATGGGTTATAAGGCACCATTAATCTGTTACTACAAGTTAGTTCTTTGAAAAAATTACACTCAGTGGACTGAATATGATCATATCCAGAGTCCAGTGGTATTTTTGAGATTCCTAAATCATAAGATGAAACATTCAGTTTAGGATCAAGAGCCATACCTTCCAATGAGTGTTCATTATTAATATGAGGCCTATGCAAAATATTATTTGAATCTATATTCACATCCTTTCCCTGTCTAGCATTTAAATTCATCTCAATAGTATCATCTTGGATGGTAATATTGATAGTGTCAAGGACCATAGATACTATTTCATCAAAAATAGACACCTCCTCTTTCTCAAGTTCCTCTATATCAACCATATCTTCCCATATATGTTTGGGGGGGATTTGATGTAGAAGGTTCATCACTCTTCCTAATTCATTTTTCTTTTTTATTTACATGATTCTCAGCCATTTCAAATCCTGTTTTATTATCCTTTCTTCCTTTCTTAAAATTAGTCCAATCCTTCTCAGTAGGGAGGTGTGTTTTCTTTTTTATCACATGACAATTGATAACAGTATGACCAATGATTTTTCAATAATCACAAAAGGGGGGGCCTATGTTCATACTTAATCCTTACCTCAGTCCTATATTCCTTGGAATTAAAGGCAATGACATGAGGCAATTTTGACTCAAGGTTAACTTCTATAATGACTATCGCATATTGTCTCAATTCACCATTCAATGTTCTCTGATCAATCTTTAAGGGGATTCATATGAAAGAGGTGATATCATTTAAAATCTTAGGGTGCCAAAAGTACCAAATTATCTCATGAAATCTAATCTATATCTGTTCCAGGGAGTTTCTATGTGTAAAATGATTGAATGAATAATCCCAAGTGGACAGCCGAAGGACTTCTGGTTTCAGATGTATATTTCCATGTTTCTAGATTCAGTCTAATTCCTCTTGGGAGTGCAAGATAATGTGAAAATAGCCTCTCCCAATTGGAACTAATTTCCAATTGGTAAATCCTTATAAATGGCCAATCCAAAGTTTTATCTCATTAATTATCCACGACTTTTCACCTTGAAGATAAGAAATTAAACCAAGAATAGAAAACTTACACATTTTATCTCTCTATTGTAGGGCATCGGGGTCCAGTTCAACCAAAAAGCCTCTATCATCAAGCTTTTTAATTATTGGGGGCGTCGTTGAGGAAGTATTTTGTAGATCCAGGCCCTTAAGTGCCTCAACAAACGAGATCCCTTTGATAGTTTGTTGTGAATCACGAATGGAATTTGCGGGTGGATTTGCGACCACCTTCACATTAGGTGTGTCTCTTTCAAAGGTTTTTTCCCAATCCAGATCAAAGGAATCCATTTTAGTACATATTTAACAAGACTTGTATTTAGTATATTCCTTTAAAAATATCTTAATAAGATACAAAAACAACTTTGTGTTTAGGAATGTTATTTCCTAAACACAAAGTTTTTTTTGTATCTTGTTAATAATTTTGAAATGAATATATTAAATAAGAGGCTGGTGGGATTATTTTTGAACTTATAGAAGTTAAAAGTTAAAAAATAAAAATTAATCTCATTCTAATATTAAATTGATTTTTCACTTAATATTCTAAAAGAGTTTAGGGTGTTTGATAGTAAATAAAAATGTAGAGAGTTTCATTTGGTTACTATTATAAGTGAATATCACTATTTATTGAAGAATTATACCATTTAAATTGTCAAATTGAATTACACTTAATATCCTAAAATATTTTAGTATATGCTGATAAAGATAAATTTAAAGAGTAATATTAGTTACTATAACAGATTTCATGTCACTTTATCCTAAAATATTTTAGGATGTACTGGTAACAAATAATGTAAGTAGTTACATTAATTCAAGGAAAAACTGATGTAAAGGCTTCTAAGTATGATAATTATATACTTATAAAAATTTATAAGTATACAACAAAAGTTAACATCTTAAAATTTGATGTTCTAAATTTAAGGAGTATGAATTTATTTAAAGATTTGAACGGTAGAAATATGATTCCTAAATCTCACCATTATTTAAACTTGATTTCTTTATAGATGTTACTCACTAAAGAGATAGTGGTAGGGTTTTATCATACAGTCTCATATAGATGTGAAAGGAATTATATATGATTTAATGAGTTAACAAAACCTCTAAAAAGTGAAACACACATAAGGCTAATCTGAAAATTTATCGTATATGATATGATAAATAGGTGCATATGTTGGGTTTGTTAAATATTATTAAAAAAATAAGGATATAACATGTATCATCTTATTATAAGAAATGAAATATCCAATTATCATTCATTCATGTGTGGTAAAATTTATTTTACATGAATGGTTGAATGATAATAACCCCTTAAAGTGTGACATTGAGTTATCCCTAATCGATTGATGATCATTACAGAGCATTATGGGTTGTGATTAAATGTTAAAATTATCATGAATGGAATATTTTACTCATTTTAAAGATTTTTATATCAGATATGAATAGTATATTCTTGAGGAAATAATTAGAGACTTCTTACTTGGACTACCTTGTCAAATTATATCTCATAAAATATCATACATTCATTGATATAATAAAGGGTGTATTCTTATTATTAATCCTTCTTACCTAAGGTTGGAAATATACGTAGCATGAGAAAATTCTTAATTTTATACCCTACTTATACAAGTTTGAAAATAACTTATCTAATATGGGGGTGGTTGGGTAGGTTTCTAATCATGACTACTATTAGAACACAACCAAGACAGGATTTGTCCACTTATATGACAAAGAAAGGCATTTGGACCTTGATTGAATTGGACTGAGGAAATATATGGCCATGATTAATTGAGTCACATATGATATTTTTAACTATTTATATCAAGGTAATGTGATGTACTCATCTATGATATGAATTAAATGGGATGTATTAATTGACTTATTCTATATTTTTTAGAGAATCAAAAAAATGAGTTGACTATAGTAGATTGTAATATTCCATGTATAGTAGTCACTTAATGTTAGAAAAAAAATTATTATATATGTAGCACCTTGAAATTATAAAATAATATCATTGTATTTTATAGTGTATGTGACACAAAATATCAAGCTTAAATAACCCATAAAATATATTTATTTAAATTTAATCTCTTCGATAGCTTGTAAAACACGCATCCTTGAGTCTAAATAAACCATAATATAGTATACTATTATAACATATACATTAAATTGTTGGTTATGAATAGTACTAAGTAAAATATGAAAATTATTTTTATCCATTAATTATAAATAAAATAATAATCATGTAAAATAAAAAGAAATATTTTCTAAAAAACTGTATTTTTTTAAAAGATGGTTTAGTCTCTCTTTGTGCACATAATTTAAAATTAATTATTAGCACTTTAAGAAAATTAATTTTTAAAAAAACTTTATTTTTTAAATTAGAATACAAAAAATATCTTAGGGTGAATTTTTTGTATTTTTATGAAAATTTTCGTTTTTTGATGAAGAGTGAAAAATGTTAAATTTTAATTGAAAGTTTACTTTTTATTTAAACAATTTATATTGTTAAATTATATTTTTGAAATTTTAATAGTAAAATTAGTTAAATTTTATATTTATTAATCTAATTTAGGTTATTGGAATCATTTTCATATTATTTTTTATATAAAAGCATTAAAAACTTTTGAATATTTTCTCTTTAAAACCCCGATTTTTCATCACGTCTGTGGGATTAATTTTAAATTTAAATTTTTTACTTATGTGAATTTAATTTGGAAATTTTTATTCTATACTTTTAATTATAATAATTTATAATTCATAATAAGGTCAAATTAATTTTTTAACAAAATGAATAGTTAAAATAGTAAAAAATATTTATCATGTTTAAGGTAACAATACGGATTTAATGAGGTTTAAACTAAGAATATAAGGTATAAAAATGTATGAAAAACTTATCCAAAACCAATTTAATGGCCATATTTCTACCTTATCACTTCTGTATTTGATAATTTCCCATTTTTGAGGCTTTTTTTAAGGATAAAAACGTGGGTATGATTGAATATTTTCAAAAAAATTACAAGTTTGCCACTCACCTCACTTATAAAAAGTCACTACCATCCTCTCTTCTTCACATGTTCAAAATTATTTGGTTCTACCAAAACTAGACTAAATCACTTAAAAAATTCACTCCACTCATACTAGTATAATTATTTTATTAATAAATCCAACTTAGGATGGATTTGGTGCAAACCTAAGGAAGACATCCGAAGAAGAGGTAACATTCTTCAACGAGCATTTTTATTGTATTTCTTTCTCCACCTCTTTTAATTATTATTAAACCATTATGATATAATAAAATATGTATATTCCATATATTGGGTTGTTTTTATAATAATTTCATGACCTAAAAACACCTCTACTTCTATTAAATGTTTTCAAAATCATCTTTCATTTGTACGGTGGACTACCGCCTCGCAAATCGATATCATTCGTTTTTTCCTTTATCACCTTTCACAGTTGGGTATGATGATGGATATAAAGTATATATATGTTATTTATAACATAAATATACCTTTTTATATATTATATCATATATACCTTTTTAATTTTCATTCTTTAGTAGATATGATAACGTCACACATTTGTACGACAGACTACCGCCTCGTGAAGCGATGTGATTCATCTTTCACTAACGCTTTAAGTGGAAGGTTATAAGGATAATTTTAATGATTATATGTGATATAAATTAAATAATTATTCTATTAAAGAAATATTTATCATTATTAGCATATAATATGTATCATATTCTTTCTTACCTTTCTACTCAATGAAAGATGATAATGCCATTCGAGTACATGTGGACTACCTCCTTCACGAAATGATGTGACTCTATTTTCATTACCAAACCACATAAAATGGTATATATAAGTATATTTAAATAAATAATGTGTTATTTATGATATTATTATTATTATTATTTAAATATAAAATATTAATTAACTCATTTTCATAATGTTTATTGAAAAATGTAAATGTTACTTACGCGTACATATGATCTACCGTCTTTATGATTGTAACATAGTCCATTTTCCATAACCTTATTTCATGATTGGTCTAAAAAACTCTATGCATAAATATTATAATTATTTCATGATTATTATTTTTTATAAGATTAAAGTATGCAATATGTGTAATAACTAAATCTTTAATGATAAAACACATATGAGAAAACAAGGCAATTAACACCCAAAACAGTGAAAATAATGAAAGATTATTAAAAAAGGTGATAAAGAATTATAAAAAGATCATATATGATATTATAAATATTAATATTGTTATATTATAAGTTAATAAAATCTTTAAAATCGTTATACATGAGTTAAAATCATGATCAACCAAAAGGAAGTGTGAGATAAGGGATTTTGCCTCAATTTCCTTTCATTGAGGCATGTTTGTATATTTTGCACTAATTTATTTTATATGGTGTATATAATTCTACTTTTACATGTAATATCATGAATAATTCATAATTCATGATATTTTAATTTTAAATTTTAATTATTTTATCAAAGTGGATTTGACTTGAATATTACTAAGTGTTAAGTGATTTCCATTCAATTTCATTTCAATGAGGAATATTATAATGTTATGCACCTAATTTATTTTATATGGTGTATATATTGTCACTTTAACATGTAATATCATGAATAATTAATTATTCATGGTATTTTAATATTAAATTTGGATTATTTCCTCTAAATTTATTTAAATTAAAAGCTACCAAGCAGTAATTAATTTCATAACTCAATTTATTTTCATTGGGTTATATTACTCATTAATTTTCTTTGATACTATAAGATTGTATGTATAATTAATTTGGAATATATATTATTGTATTTACAATTTTTTTATGTGGAAAATTTTATACACATGATCAATTCACTGATTAATTCTCACTTCAATGTTATGATCATTTTAAGGGTTTATTTAACAATCTCATTCTAATCAAGATTATTTATTCATGAATTTTAGTTGAAGGAAATTATTTGATCATTGTATAATAAACCCATTTAATTTTATACTAATTTGGTTATTTGTGATATTTTCAATTAATAGTACCATTTTCCACTCTTTTTTACTTAAAATAATTTAGAATTTTATTTAACAAAATCTGACTTCATTTCTCTCTTAGGTCAGAAAAATATTTTATTCCAAACCCATGTTTTATAAAAATGTTTTCAAAAATGTTTTTAACCTTTTAAAAATTATTTATTACATACATTTTACCCATTTTTATTTAAAAAAATTAGTAATACCCATGTATTTTTTCTAAAAAATTATCATTTTTATTTTACTGAAAAAGTGAAAGGAATCTTTGTTTTAACATGTATGGCATGAACAGAATTTCCAACCTTCATGACCACTCAAATTTTTTAAAACTACCTTTATAAGTTTCAAAGGTTATTTTAAAATAAAAAAAATTTCAAATTTTTTTTTGAACTTTTAATTTTTCTTAAATGATTTTCAAAATAAAAAGGATATTTTCCTCAATAATGTTTTTAAAGATATTTTTATGTTATTTATATTCATCAACAACAACCCTTTATTTTGTATATACTAAATTTGGGATATGTTGTATTGATATCATCATTATTCTTCCTATGAAAGGTTTATGATTATTTTGACCAAGGTTAGTATTGGCATTCATTTCCTTGATTCATTTTAGTAGTCATTAACTTCTCTTTGAAATGTTCACTTTCCTATGATCGTTAGAAAAAACATTTCCCCTAAATATCCATATTACTTATCATGGATATTATTATTTCTTAAATTGTATCTTATTTATACATATAGTGTTTTAATTTTAAAGTTACTTGATTGAATGGGAAAATATCTATAAATATGTATCCTTTACTCAATATAAATATATTTGATGTTAAGCCATATTGATTCATAAATTAAATCAATTATTTGACATATGAGGAATGCTTTGGACTTGTAGGGATGAGTGGTTCTTGGTATTATATATCCCCTTTATTAATCAGTAGATATCATGAAACAAATAAGTTGAGCTAGAATTAAATGGGTTTTTATTGTAGTTTAAACCATCTTATGAATGGTATTGATGGTAGAGTTATCATATGCCTGAGACATGAGGTAAAATATTTAAGAATTTCCTTCATTTAGAGTTAATTTATTATTATTCATGATATTTTCACTATTATATTATCTATTGATGCATTTAATTATTAGAGAATTTATTAAATGGAATGTTTTTTCAGTTATTTACCCTTCCATATTTTTTATTCCTTATCCAGTTATTTAAATTTATTATGTGTTCAGTTATTTACCATGTCATGTTGATTATTATTATTGATTCATGATATATTCCATTGTACTTAACCCTTACTAAGCATTTCATCTCACTGTTATTTTTTTACATTCCCCGTGTATTAATGATGTTTACTATGATTGATATGTGGGTATATTATAGATGAAATAAAGTTATTCTCAAAAAATATGTTTTAAAGTTTTTTGAAATGTAATATGAGAATAATTTATGTATATAGTTACTGAGACAAAAAAACTATACAGTCCTTTGGGATGCAACTCCTTGTATCTTATGCCAAAGAAATAAATCAGACACTGGCTCCGGGCTAATGGGTTTGGGGATACTACAATTGGTACCAGAGGAAGTTTAGTAGAAACCTTGGGAACTAGATTTAGGAAAACATATATTAGGGATTATAAACCTATGATATAATTTTAATATAAGTATAGAAGAACAACCTAAAGATTTGGTAAGGTAGAGATTATGTGGTTTTTCCTAAAAATACATCTCTGTCTTGATACTACAAGTGGATGTTGTTCTGTCAAAAAGGTAACTAGGGGTATTAACTCTGAAAAGGGTGCATTTGGATTGAATCAATCATCACCTGGTGTACAACAATAGGCCTTACTATGCACCTAGTTTGACACTCTCTGGGGATACACTTAGGATAATTCATATTTTCCTTACAATAGATTATGAAGGATTTGAATAGATAATGAAAATAAATGGACTAGGTTAAACATAAGGTATCTTATATTGAAAATAAATTTTCTCAAAGGAATAGTGAAATGTTTTACTTCTGGAAAATAAAGGAATAAAGAAAAGAATTGCTGAGGAAAAATGAAGAGTATTATGGAAGAAAATAAATCTCATCTTAGGAATCCATTTATAATTTTTTGTCTTAAATGCGGGGAACTTATAAATTATCTGAGATAATAATCTCTTTTAAAGGTTAATCCCTATAATGAGGAAGGATCTATGATGACATGAATAGATGAAGTATTTATTTATTATGAATCGAGAATTAAATTGTTGAATTATTTTACCAATGGTATTTTAGTAATAAAAATCATGAAACATATAAGGATTTTGTAAAATTTTAGAATCATATATGTCTTAATTAACCTAAGTGTTATGGATACCATCATGGTTTTATGAGTTTAAGATTGATCATAAGATAAAATTATTAAATATCCCTTTTTAAGTTTTATGTTATGGAATACTACCAAGATTAAGGATATTTTGGGAGAAATTTATGGAAATAAAACTCATTGGTTAAGTATATATTTTAGTGAAAAGGTTATTTGAGGCATAATGAATTTACATTTTATAAACATAATTTTAATTTTATTGATAAACTTTAGGGTTAATATGATCATTAATGACATTTTAATAATAATAAAATAATATTATTAGACTTTTTGGGAAAAAAATAAGTTGTATTAAAAACCGTAGTAAAAATATTATTTAATAATTATTTTTATTTCAAGGATTTCTATCATATTTTTTGGGAATGTCATATGAATTTTATTAATACAGTTTAGAAAAAGTAAAACTCATATTCTAGGTGGAAACTCATCACATCCAGTAAGGCATAGGGGCTTGGACCCATAACTGAAGGATGATAAGGGTTTAACACCTACCACTGTACTATATGATGTTCTAGTTAGTATGTCATTGTTTTTAGTTAAAAAATTTAAAAAATAAATATTAATGATGAAACATTGGTGTTATTTTTTAGGTTTAAGTATTAATTTATTATATTGGATAACTTGTGCTAACCATATTGGTTTTGGAAAATAGTTAGGGACATATGGAAGGACTTTTCACTCTTTTATTTATCTTACAATCTATTAAAAGTTAATTTTAGTGCCTCAGGTGTAAAAAAAATCATTTTTGGATATTCATTTCTTGGAGTAAGATATTAAGTGTAAATTGATCAAATCATAACCAATGGATGAAATTGTTCCTATGAGATAAAAATGTATCAAGTAAATACATTTCCTTATATTATTATACAGTAAAATAATTCCTCAAATTTAGGAAAAGGATATTGAAAAAAATGTTATCTTATTAAATTCATATCTAATGAATAATATGGCCTTTTAAATCATCACGGATTTATTTTTTTTAGGACTTTAACTTTTGATTGATCATTCACTTGCTTGTAACCAATGACTTCTATCATTCTCCATAATTATTTATTTTTTTATTTCATGTCCATATCTTAAATTTCCACCAATTTTCTCCTACTTAGAAACCTAGTTATGTGTTACTCCATATAACCTTTATACTTCCCTTTCTATCTTATTAAAATTACATTTTATTAACCCTTTTATGATGTGGGTTTTTCAACAATGGTATTTTTAAATTTCAAACCCTTGATTATCAAGATCAAGTTTAAATTGATAGGATTCAATTTATTTAAGAAGTGGATAATGTAACACCCAAATATTATAAAATAGTAACATTGCATTCGATAGTGTATGTGACCCGCAACATCGAGCTTAAATTACCCACAAAATATATTTCTTTAAATTTAATCTCTTTAATAGCTTGCGGAACATGCAAACCCGAGTCTAAATGAACAGTAATATAGTATATCATTATAAATTAAAATTAAATTGGAAGGTATGAAAATATATATCTAAAATATGAAAATTATTTTTATCTATTTATTATAAATAAAATAATAATCATTTAACAGAAAAAAAAAATATTTTCTGAAAACTGTATTTCCTAAAAGATGGTTTAGTCGCTCTTTGAGAACATAATTTAAATTTTTTTTTTACCAATTTTAGAAAATTTATTTGAAAAAAAACATTATATTTTAAATTATAATACCAAAATTATTATAGGTTTAATTTTTCATATTTTACTAAAAAGTTTCATGTTTTGATGAATAGTGAAAAATATTGAATTTTAATTGAAAGATGCCTCTTCGTTTAAATTATTTATAATGACAAATTAAATTTTGAATTGGTTTTAAAGTAAATTTATTTTAATTTTATATCAATTAATCCAATTTATTTTATTTGAATAATTTTATTATTTAAGTTTTATATAAAAACTTCATAAAATTTTGAACATTTTCTCTTTAAAAACTCGTTTTCTCATCACATCTATAAGATTAATTTTAAATTAAAATTTTACAATTATATGAATTGAATTAGGAAAAAATTATTTCATATTTGATATCATTATAATTAATAATTTCTAAAAAGTTAAACTTATTTTTTTACCAACATTAATAGTGAAAACAGTAAAAATTATTTATCAAGGTTAAGGTAAAAAACTGATTTATATGGAGTTAAACTAAGAATATAAGGGTTAAAAATGTAATTAAAACTTTTATGGCACCCATTTTATGGACATATTTCTAAATTATCACTTCTAGTTTCGATAATTGCCCATTTGTTAGGCTTTTTTTAGGATAAAAATGTGGGTATGATTGAATCTTTTCAAAAAATTACAAGTGTGGCACTCGCTTCACTTATAAAAGGACACCCCCTCTCTTATCTTATTCACACCATAAAACCTATTTTTATTATCTAAAATCTTCCCAAATAACTTCACAACTTCCCTCCTATCAGTATAGAATCATTATTTTTTAATAATGTTATCCTTGGAAGGATTTTGTGCAAACCTGTGGAAGACATTTGAAGAAGAAGTATCGTTCTTCAACGAGCATTTTTATTTTATTTCTTTATCCACCTCTTTTAGTTGTTATTAAACCATGATAATATAATAACATCATTATCTTACATATACTATCTTGTTTTTATAATAATTTCATGACCTTCAACAACCTCCACTTCCATAAAATGGGCTATGAAATCACCATTCATGTGTATAGTGGACTATCACCTCGCGAATCAATGCCATTCATATTTTCATTACCACCTTTCATGGTTGGGTATTATCATGAGTATAAAGTATATAAATGATATTTATAATATAATTATACCATTTTATACATTATATCATATATATATATATACCTTTTTTATTTCCATTGTTTATGAGTACGATAACATTTCTTGTGTGTACAGTAGACTATCGTCTTGTAAAGCGATGTGATTCGTCTTTCACTAACGCTTTATATGGAAGGTGATAAGGATAATGTTAATGGTTATATGTGATATAAATGACATAATTATGATATTAATTATGTATTTAACATTCTTAAATGATAATATATATCATTTTTTTCTTACTTTTTCACTCAATGAAAAATGATAACATCGTTCGTGTACGTGTGGAATATCACCTTCAAGAAATGATGTAACTCTCTTTTCATCATCATGATATATGAATGATATTTATAAGTATACCTAAATAAATAATATTTTATTTATTTTATTAGTATAATTATGGAAACATAAAATATTATTTACCTCTTTCCATAATGATCACTGAAAAATGGAAATTTTACTCATGTGTACATACAGCCTACCATATTCATGATTGTAACATAGTCCAGTTTCCATAACCATATTTCATGATTGGACTTAAAATTATAATTTATGTATAAATATTAAAATTATTTTATCATTATAATTATGTATAATATGAAACTATGTAATATGAATAATAATTGTATCTTTAATGGTAAAACATGCATGAGAAAACAAGCCAATTAACACCCAAAACAATGAAAATAATGAAAGATTATTAACGAACGGGTGATAAGGCATTAAAAAAGATCATATATTATATTATAAATATTAATATGGTTCTATTATAAATTAATAACATGTTTAAAACAACTATATAAGATTTTAAATCACGTTAAACCAAAAGGAATCTTATGGTAAGTGATTCTACCTCAATTTCCTTTCATTGAGGTGCATTTGTGTGTTATGAAATAATTTATTTTATATGGTGTATATAATGAAAATTTTACATGTAATATCATAAATAATTCATAATTCCTGATATATTAATTTTTAATTTGAATAATTTCATCAAATTGGATTTGACTTGAATATTACCAAATGGTAAGTGATTTCATCTCAATTTCATTTGATTGAGGCATATTGTAATTTTATACACATAATTTCTTTTATATAGTGTATATAATTCACATTTAACTTGTAATATAATGAATCATTAAATATAATTGGTATTTTATGATTCATTTTGAATTATTTCCTCTAAACTTATTTTAATTAAAAGTTACCAAGTGGTAATGAATTCCATAACTCAATTTCTTTTCATTGAGTTGTATTACTCATTCATTATCTTTGATACTCTAATATTATGTGTGTAATTAATTTTGACTATATATTATTTTATTTTAACTTTGATTTATTTGGATTTAAATTTTATATGCATAACTGACACATTTATTAATTCTCACTTCAACATTATGATCATTTTAAGTATTTATTTCATAATCTCATTCTAATTGGGATTGTTTATTCTTGAATTTTAGTTGAAGGAAATTATTTGACAATTTTATAATAAACCCATATGTTTTTATTCACCTATATTTATTCATGATATTTTCAAGTAATAGTACTATTTTTCCACTCTTTAGTAGTTAAAATAATTTAGAATTTTTTTTAATAAAATCCAACATCATTTCTCTCTTTAGTCAGAAATTTATTTTCTTCTAAACCCATGTTTTCGAAAAATGATTTCAAAAATGTTTTTAAAATTTTAAAAATGATTTATTAAATAAAATTGCAACCATTTTTACTATTTAATTTTTTTTTTGAAAGGAATACTTATGTCATTTTCAAAACAATGCCAAGTTATCTTTTACTGAAAAAGTAAAATGAATATTTATTTTAATTTGTACGACATGAATGGAATTTCTAGCTTTCATAACCACAAAAATGTTTTAAAATTACCTTTGTAGGTTTTAAAATTTATTTTCAAGTAAAATTATTTTCAAAATGATTTGTGAACTTTTATTTTAAGAAAAATTATTTTTAAAATGAAAATAATATTTTCCTCAAAAATGTTTTAAAGATATTTTTATGGTATTTATATTCATCAATGACAACAACCTTTTATTTTACATATACTCTATTGTAGAAATGTTTTATTGATAGCATCATTATTCTTTATTGGGATTAATTTGGATTATTTTTACCAATTATAGTATTTAAATTCACTTCCTTGTATAATTTTTGTACTTATTAACTTCTACTTAAAATATTCACTTGCCTATGATCATTAGATATTAAAATTATCCTAAATATATATATTATTTATCATGGATATTATTATTATTTAAACTGTATCTCATTTATACATATGGTGTTTTACTTTGAAATTTATTTGATCGACTGGGGAAATATTGATAAATCTATATCCTTTACTCAATACAGATATTTGATGTTAAGTCACATTGATTCATAAATTAAACAAGTTATTCAATATATAAGGAATTATTTGGGCCTTCAATGATGGGTGGGGCTTAGTATTATATATCCCCTAGATGAATCAGTAGGTCTCATGAGACAAACAAGTTAATCTATCATTAAATGGGTTTTTACCTATAGTTTAAATCATCTTGTGAAAGGTATTTATAGAATTGATATCATGTACCTAAGACATGATGTCCAATAATCAAGCATTTATTTCATTAATAATTCAGTTATTATTATCCATGATATTTTCACTATGATATTATCTATGGATTCATTTCATTTTCAGTTTATTGATTAAATGGCATGTGTTTTAGTTATTTAAATTTCTGTGTTGACTATGCGTTATCCAGTTATTTAAATGGATTTTGTTCTCAATTATTTACCTTTCTATTCTGATTATGCTTGTTGATTAATGATATATTCTTTTTTACTTAGCCCTTACAGAGAATTTTATCTCACACTTATTTTGTTTCTTTTCCCCCAGGAATCCATGAAGTTCACTATGATTTATATGAAGGGATATACTAAATAGAATAAAGATATTCAAAAAAAATGCTGAAAGTTTTGTTTTCAAATATAATATGTGAATCATGTATTTATCTGGTTTACCAAGACTACTTAACTATTTGGTTTTTTTAGATTTGATTTCTTATATCTTATGCCAATGTAATAAATCAGGCTTCAAATCTAGGCTACTAAAGTTGGGGTATCTACAATATTGATATACATATGATGTATATGATATATCTTTTAGTGGATATGTTTATATAGAGATATGAGTACATTTTATGGATATCACACCTGACCCCTTAGTAGCTTGAGTAACATTGATTCTTTACTAGAGGCCGCTCTTTTCATACATTTATGAAATAATAATTTCATATTTTTTTCAATTTTACTAAGGCTCATGGGGTCACACAATTAGGACCTTGTATAAGGATAATTTTTTTGAAAATTTGTCTTCAAAATAAATATAGTTTGATGAAACCATATCAAAAAGAGTTTGAATGGATTTATAAATAGTTGTGAAGTTTTTTATAAATTCATTAAATGATTTTAGTGAAAGTGGGATATTTTTTAATGTATGATAATTTTACATTCATGAGATTCATGTATACATGCATTTGATTCATGAAGAATATAATATATATATATATATATATATGATATTGTATATATATTGTGTACATTTAATACATGCATGTGATGCATGTATATTTTCATGCATGTGTCAATATAATATATATATATATAATATCTATTTTATATTATATATTCATGATATGAATATATTTTAGGTTTCATGTGATGCAACGACAATCTCTTTCTCTCCCAAATGGTTTTCATCAGTTTTGAACCAAAGGATGGCTCATTTAAAATCTTTTCATTTATTCATTAAAATGATTTCAATGAATTACACCAAATAGGTAGTAACACAAATGATGTATTATAAATGAGGAGCCTCATGATTCTCCTATAAAAGAGAATATTTCTCTTCATTGAGTAGAGTGGATGGTTCATATCCATTTGACGTGTTTATGATCATTGGTTTCAGGAAAATATTTCTATAGAAACTCACCTCTTCTATAAGTGTTTTTTATCATTTCTCAATAAAGGTGACACCACCCCTTCGTTATTTGGGTATCCTTATGATATAATCATATATCTTTTATCCAATTCACTCCCTTGGAGTAAGTAGGCATATATTCAACTGCTCCTAGTGATCTCTCTCAATAATTCTCCTTTATAAAAGAAGATGTATGTTGTTGTTATAAATGAATTCTAGGTACTGAAGGACCCCGGAACACCCTGAGAAGGGAGGGGTGAATCAGGGTGTCAACTTTTTCTTTTTAAAGTTGTGGATCTTATTCCCACATTGGTAGTAACTTGTAAAACCTTTCAAACAAAAGAAAGCAGGAAGTTGACACAGTACTTTTACTTGGTTCACAACAAAGGGCTATGTCTAAGGAGCATATGCCGACAGGTTGTCGGTCGTACCTAAATCCACTAAACTTCACTATCTACAGATTACAATGTTTGAGTATAGTTACTTTATCCCAGGATCACTGGATTTAAAAAAGTTTAGGGATAGCTCAATGAGTCCCTCTGGTCACTCTCGTTGACTCCCCCTAGCTCACTATCTTTGATGAAGTCCCGGTCAGTTTATAGACGTGAAGGTCTCTTCAATAGATTTGAATTGAAGTATTTTCCTCTACTTAGAACGAGACTCTACTTGCATCAAAGTTCAAAAATGATGCACTTGAATGCACTAAACCACTAAACCGGATAATTAGAAACGCGCAAAAAGGTTAAACTGAAGATTTCGCGCAACTCCCACCCTCTGTGTGAAATATCTGACTTTGGCGCGAAATACTTGATTTTGGTGCGGAAACTATTTTGCGCAAAAACTTCCTTTAAACGTATCTTTACATGCCACACCTTTTTCATGCAGCTTGTCCTTTTCGCACAGTTCAGAGTTCTTCGCGCAACCTCAAATTTTTTGCGCAATGTCTACGTTTTCGCGCAGTTGAACCCTTTTCGCGCAACTTGAACTTTTTCGCGCAATACCCTTTACGCAAACCTTTTACATGCATCAGAACTCGAATATTCTCTAATTATTAATCCACTCACAATGAGGGGGTCACCTCTTATTTATAGGCATCTTAGACCCCCATGTGCAAAACCCCCTGTGGCACGAAAAACCTCTCATTCGGCGCATAATATTTCATGCAAGTATTATTTTTTGTGCACATCTCCAGATATTTCGCATAGCCCACGCCTTTTCCATTTTTCGACATTCTAATTCCAAAACACATCTTGCACGAAAATCCTTAATCCAAAATTTCTCGCACCACGCTGTTTTTCACGCAAACCCGCTGTTTTTCGCGCAAACCCGCTGTTTTTCGTGCAAACCCACTGTTTTTCGCGCAGGCCTTGATTTTTCGCACACACCTCCTGATATTTCGCACACCACTTCCTCTTTGAGCGCACCTCCTTTTTCCAAAAAAATATATCTTCATTTTCCGATTTTGAGACCCAAAAATTTTCTAAACACTGGGAAACAGTGCCACCTTCAATACTTTTGTCCGCATGAACTGTATGATCATTTTACTGACACACATTCTGAACTTCCACTAAGGATTGACAACAAACACAAACCATACTCCAATTCATGCATAGAACAACCATGGTTCCAACAGGTACTCTGTTTTATAGTTAATTTACAAGTTTGATTTGTTGAGGAAATATCGATCTATGTGTGGGTTTTTTCCACTGATAATAATAATTATATGATTAAATTAAACCCATCACATACATATTTTATCTAAATGATTCATTTTAAACCTCATATATCCCATTCATAGTTATTCTTGGTAAAGGATTTTTAGGTTATCTATAATCTTAAATGGATCTATATCATGTTTTATTCAACTTAGGATCTATAAAAATAAAAATAATGGGGGATAAATCCAAATAATACCTCAAATTATTATCATAATCATCTAGATTCATTTTTTAAATAGCTTTACTGGTTGACAACTTGGGAAGGAGTTTCTATAACATATATAATTTTCCTTATTTATTAAGAATGGTTCTTAATCTTTTTTACCAATCTAGTAATTTTCTTTCATTAAGCTTCCAATGTTTTAATATTGATCACAAATTCATTTTTTATGATGATATCTCTATTTATTTATAATATAAGATTTTATCTGACAAGTATCATGTTGTACATTTATTTAATAAGGACTATTATTGAATTTTTTCCCACTAAAATGATGAATATTTTGAATTAAAACATATTAATTAGTGTTACATGATCCATACTTCACTATGCTCCCATCATTTAGTTATTTAGGTAGACTATCATATTAATCATATTATATATAACTCTTGTGCAATTGAGTGAAAACTCATTTTCCAATCCATCAAGTGGATAAAATCAACTTCATTCCTCCATTATATTAATAATATTAATGTTTCTCTAATAATTGTCACCAAAATATCATGTTGGTTATGATAACCTAGTCTTATTAGGGTCATCCATAACCTCTTTTCCTTATACAAGATAATCCATGGGCCAACTTTGGCATGACCCACCCACTTGGATGATTGAGGTCATTATAAGTGTTTACTTTGAAAGGAAGTTGAAACTTAGTATTTTAAAAGATATTTTAAATATCTCATAATATTATCTCATGTATTACCTTTACAATTATACATGTTTCTAATGATTTAGTTTTTGAATCTCTATTCCTTCTATCAAATCAATATTTTCAAATCATATTGACATGTAACTCTTTACATAACTCATAGATTTTGTTATTAACCAAAATTAAAATCCAACTATATTTAAACATATCCAAATAAATCACATTTATATTGTGCATGAAAACTTTTTTATTTAAAGTATTAGAATCATATAAAAACAAAATATTTACATGATAAATAATGGTGCAACAAATAATAAACCCCCACTTTTCAAGATATATCATAAACTCTTTGACCAGTGAGACAATATAACCCTAAGTACCACTACCCATAGTTCAATACTCAAGAGAGACCAAAATTCATTCATAATTATAACAGTTAATATGTATAAGTCAATTTGTGGCTTTTTTGTTGGGTTTCATCATTCTGGTGGGATGCTTGAATAATGACGTTGGTGGTGATGGTGGATTGGAGTCGGTGTTATTCTGGCATCAAAGGTGTTTGGTTCAGGTGAAGTCAGTTTTTGGTTCAGGCAATAGACATCGGAGAAGCAGCCAATGGTGAAGAGTTGTGGAGGACGAAGACCTTAGTGTGGTGTTGATATGATGACGGTGATAAGGATTGGTCGGTGATGTGATGATGGTCTGTCTTGTGATGGGTTTGTGACTTGAGGTAGTGGCATGATTTGTGATGATTAGTTTACTAATATGGGTGATGATGAATTTAAATTTTAATTTTGAATTTTATTGTTTTGGAAGGAGGTAGTGGTAGTATTCAATTCTGGGTTTCTCTACCGTTAATTTGGTTTGTCTACAGTTAAGTTGGTTTTTATGGTTTTTGAATTTTTGAATTTTATACTAATTGTATAAGTGGGGTTTGTGTGGATGGTTTATGGAGGTTTCTTGTATGGTTCCCACTACCAAAAAGTGGCTTATTAAAAAAAAATTTGATTTTCAATTTTTAAATTAATAATTATAAACAATTCATAATTTAAATATAAACTCTTTTATATTTTTTTTTATTTTATAATTTATATACACAATATAAATTACCGTATCATTTATATATAAATAGTTTATATAAAAATTATAATTCATTTCATATATATTAAAGGTATTCAATATTAATAATTAATATTTAATATATTTTTTATTAAATGTTTGAAAAATATTTAATAATTAATTGTAAACATTCTATAATAAATTAATTTATATAAACTTTATAAAATAAAAAAAATGTTCCAAATTATATTTTTCTAGAGTTTATAAACATTTTATAAATTATCTAAATCAAATTATAATTGAAAAATAATAAAATATTATATTTCTTAATATTTTATTTTATGATATATCTGTATTGTGTGTTGTGATTCACCCATTTTCCTATATTTAGTTTTGTGATAAGAAAAATATGAATCATGACATATTCTTCATTTGTTTTCTATCACAGTTTATGAAATTCCTTGATATCATAATGGTGATATGATGCTCTATTTTATGCTATGTGAAAAAAAATTTGTCAACATTATATTACCATATGATTCTCTAATCATATGCTATGATATAGAAAAAATTCTACAACACCTTAAAATGGGCCACAACTGAAGGATTTAGCCTAGACCATAAGTTATGATATATTATATTGTATAGTGAAATCATATTACAACTTATGATATCAAATACAATATTTTTCACTATTAATTTTAAACATGATTTCACATGTCAATATAAGAATGGAAATGATATAATACCACTATTAAGTTTATTATGATTGAATAAAACTTATTCAAGTTGCGGAGTAAATAATAAACTATAACCAATATCATTCATGATTATAAAAAATATTATATATAATATAAAATAAATAACATACCTTACATTGAATATGGTTGATCCTCCTTTCTTCAATCACACACTTGATGTGGATTACAAATAAGTTGCTAGTAGACTTTCTCCTTATAGGGTATCCATGAGTTGATGAATCACTCCATGCTTTGTTGGGATTATCCTTTCAACCACAATATGCTAGTGCCTCTTGATGGTAAATGAAGAAGTAGAATATTCCTTAGTCATATAGAGAATCAGTTTCACACACAAAATCAACATAACAATCAAAAAAATTATCTTATACTTATTATATAGACCCTGAGTGTTCTCCCTGAGCCTTTATAAATTTACTCGAACGTTCATATGATTTTATTAATGGCATGTTTTTGAAAACCATTAACATCCCCTTAGTATTATATATATATATATATATATATATATATATATTCATTTATCATTTAAATTTATCATTGAACCTCCCATATATTTTATGAATTGATGATGGTATTATATGGAATAAACCTAAACATTGACATTTAATTTCTGATTTGATGGGTTTTGGGGGGTCATCAAATGATCTTGGTAGAAGAATAAAACCCATTTTTTGTGTGATCTATCCTCAATAGAATCAATATTTAATATATAAAAAAGAACATAAATGTGCATACTTGGATGATAAAAAGATCCATCTTTAATCATTGATGGGGTATTCTTAATGAAGATCATAAGAGTGACTAATTAAATCCTCTAACCAATGAGGAGATTACACTAACCAAAGGATTTAAAATCATTTCTTGAGAATATATAAATTTATAAGGGGTGTTAGTACCTTATCCAAGTGATAAACTACATTTCATGAGGAAAAGAGAATTAGGATACTTGCATACAATCAGTCATACCCAACATGTGTGATCTCATCCCTTTATATAACCATCCTTGGTATGTTTTATTTAATGAAACGTTTTTTCCATATTCAATTTATCATCATAAATTTATTCCTATTAGACTTATTCATTAAATTCCTTCATTTAATTTAATACATTTAATCCATTCATAATGGATTCCATTTGATACATTCATAATATATTATAACTGATGAAACTGCATGGGAAGATACATGGACCTAAATCTAATTCATTCACATGAATGTTTTAGTACACATCCAACAATCTCCCACTTTCACTGAAATACCATAAGGACTTTATGAAAAACATCACAAATTTTTTATAATCCATATAAAAATGTGTTTGGATATGGATTTATCATAATATCTTCATTTTAGAACAAACGCTTTGTTAAAAACTTAATCTTTATCTAGAGGAATAACTATGTGGACTTGAAAGCCTTAGTAGAGTTGAAAACAAATATGAAATCCTTATTTCATAAATTTAATCAAAGATCATTCTCTAGGAAAGCATCGATGTTATTCAAACTAATAAGGGGTCTAATTTCATTTTTATCAAACATACCCATATATCTATACAAACATGTTCACAACAATATGTATCATATAAATCATATGTATACCTATATAATACCTTTTTCCATGACATCAAGTAACCACTATATATGTAACATGTCAATCTTGTAAAGGTGATCTTGTCTTTCTTAATTCTCAAAAATAAACTAACAAGTTTGATGAATACATCACATGTCATTCATCTAAAAAATGAGTAAATCAAATTTACCTCTTCCAAATAGTTGAACACATCATATGTGACTCAAAAAATAATGAACATAAATTTCCTTAATCTAATTTAGTCATGGTATGGATGTATTTACTCTTCATACAAGTGGACTAATCGCATCTTGGTTTCACTCAAACTGGTGGAAATATCAGCAACATACTCTACCACCCTCTGATTAGCTAAGTCCCATTTGAATTATGTAAGTATGGTATCAAAGTGTGAAGGTTCTCATGGTATGTATCTCACCAACCTCAGGTAATAAGGTTTGATAATAATCATACACCCTTAAATATATCAATTATTGTAAGACATTTCATGAGATATACTTTATCAATTCAATCCAAGTAATAAGTCTCTACTTATTACCTCATGAATACATTCTTCATATCCCATTTACCATTTGTAATGAGTACCAAAATCTATTAAAACCAATCTTAAAATATCTTTACAACCCATTAAACTCCATAATTATCATTGATTAAGGACAACTCAAAATTGTATTTTGAGGGGGATATTTATCATTATACCATTCATGTAAATTAAATTTCATCACACATGTATTAATGATAAATAGATATTACATTTATTATAAAACCATGATACATTTTATATTCTTAAAATATTTTAATAATATTTAATAAAATCATACATAAGTTTTTTTATCATATCACATATGATAAAATAGCAGTTTTAGCCTTATATTTTCTTCATTTTATGAGTTTTGTTAATTCATTATATCTGTATATAATTCCTATCAAATATATATGTGACCATTTTATAAAACTCTCCCACTAAATGCTTAGTGAGTAACATATATGAATTAAGCTAGTTTAAATAATGGTGAGATTTAGGAATCATAATCTCAATGTTTAACTCTTTAAAAATATCCAAACTCCTTAACTTCACAACATAAAATGTTATGATGTTGTCTTTTATATTTAACTTAAAACTATTTCTAAGCATAAAATCATCATCATATATGGAACTAATACTATCAAACTTATCCTTGGGGTCAATGTAACCATTTACATTTTTATTACCCAGTATATCCTAAACTCTTTTTGGATAAAGTGGAATTCACTTAATTATTGTAAAAATATATAACCATTTACAATTATTTTTACCATTATACTGGAAACTATTTTAGGATATCAAATGATATCCACCTTGTTAATAGGTTTACATAATAGTGATATTCACTATATCATAGTAACTAAATATAACTATTTAAATTTTTCTTTACTGTCGCATATCCTAACTCTTTAGGATATTAAGTGAAGAATCATTTAACCATAGACTAGAATAATTTTTTATCTATGAGATTTTAATATCTATAATTTCAAGCATACACTAACTAGTATTTTAGACATTAAATTTCTTATCAAAACATTTTTCTAAGATTCAACACAAACTTATTTGTATTATGAAATTACACTTTTTTCCTTTTAATTAGAATATTTAATGAATAAACTACTTTTTTCCAATTCTCATATGATATTCTATGTGTTTAGATCCTTTTCCATGAAAATAATATTATTCTTTAAAATATTTCACTGATGAGTAATGGGAATAACTTCCCTCATATTTTAATAAATAACTAGATAATCACTTTTATCCTTGTCTCATTTTTTAAACATGTTATAGAATCTCATGAATCATAAACCATAAATATACAATTGATCATCTCATATTGTTCATTGAAACTTTTTTTATGAAATAACATCCCTTATCACATAAGATAAATAAGATGAAGATACACATCATTTACATATATTCATATGATCTTGTCATACATTGAAATATGTGATATAGAAATAATCTACTTCATCACTTGAATACAAATTACAAGCTCATTCAATAATTCCATTGATTTTATACTCCTATATATTTACCACACTTATAAAATATACATTTAGTATCATCTAACATTCAAAATTAAAGATTTTTTTAAAAAAAATTATACCTAACATGGGCATTCATGTAGTTTCAAAAACCCCTTCAAGTTTTTGGATAATTCCATCATATAGTATTATTATCCCCACTTCCTGAAAACTCCATGTTTAAATGGATATGGATAGCTACTTGAAGAAACATTGTTGGAATTTTCATCTATCTTTCGTCTTATGGTTTGAACTTTTACCCATTTATATTTTCAACACAAAATGTGAATCTAAATATCATATACCTAGTTTATTTATTCTCAACACTTTGATAATGTCATATAAAATTTTCTTGAATTTATCTATCTTGTTGGAATATTTCTATATATGAAAAACTGAACAGATTCCTTAAGTAGAACAATCCATAAGGAAAACCTTAGTGACACTAAGTCATTAGTATACTCAATAATTTTGATTATATAAGTGGATACTAAAGTTCCTTTGGTTATTTTTCATACAATTACTTTATGTTTCTCCTAAGTATCTATATTAACTTATAGAATAATTTAAACATTTGGTAACTCAGAATGGTATTTCTCTAATACATAGAATTTTTTTTACTGAAGAACTTTTCTTTAAGTTATTAGCTTTTGTAATTTATTAATTTAAGCTTCTCCTTTTCAAGGATTTATTACAAAATTTTGATGGTGATGATGTTATTATTTACAACAAAAGTTTTTTTATTGCATGAATACCTTCTATTATATATCGTAATCAATTAATTTTAATTAAAGTTCTCCCACAAAAATTGATGACCTCATACATCATATCTATTTAGTAAGCCAATATCTATATTTAACTAAGTAATTATTCCACTTTTATATTCCTCTCACCACTTATATTTTTAATTAAAGAATCATCCCAATAGTTATTGATCTTGGATAGTTGAGTAGATAACTCTTTATCTGGATCCATTTTATGGATTTACTCAACTTTATTGCTTTAGTATCCTTACTATAGTTTTCCCAAAAAAGTTTCAACCAAATAAAACACAAATAAAAATATAACAAATGATAATTTAGAGGCACCTTTATTTGGAAGTACCTACCCAAGGATGATCCATTATTACAAATTACATTATTACTTTATAAAATATAATCCATATGAACCTTTATTTGTAAGAACCTTCCTAGTTTTATGATTGATCTATTGATAAGTTCCACTTTATAAGTAATCTTACACTTAATATTTGAGAGTTTAATATATTTAAAACTCTCACTAACTTAATATACATCACATGAATATTAAATTCATAAATATTGCATCTCATATAATAATTATCATCACATATTTTTATTCCTTAGTGTATGTTTGGTTATAACGATTTATTTTTGAATCCTTATTACATCCACTACATCAATGTATTTACACCACATAAATGTGTAACTTTTTACACAACTCAAAGTTTATGTTTATTTCTTAAATATACAATCCAAATGTATTTATATATATTTATATACATCATATGTATAAGGTATACAAACTCATCATGTAAAGGTTTAGATCTATATGAAATTGAAAAAAATCACATGAGTAAGCTCGAAGCCATGGATATCCCACCCCCACTAATGGATGGCTTATCACAGGGCCACCAGCAACCAAATTTTTGAACCTAAATTAAATGCAGTGGTAGTGGTTCTCAGGTTGTCTCTATATAGTAAAGTTTTTATGTGTGTTCTTATCTTTTTTAATGGGTTCAGTGTTCGAAAAATATGGATGAATTTCATTTATTTTAAATTTAGATTTTGAAATAGTGTCTTAACCACAAATATTCCCTCACTTCCTATTAAATCATTATTTTGTTCTTTTACTCTCTTGAATTCTATGTAACTAAGTAAAACCTCTCTTTATTATCCTCTCGTATAATTTTTGGATTTATTAAAGGAGTAAAATGATCCTATATTCATTGGTCTTCTTTATCCTAGTGATCAAAGACCTCTAATAACCCTCAAATAATCCCACTTCTCATGATCTCAAGTAGTAGAGAGAACTTAAGTGTATTGTGTGTTAAATCCAATGAATAAATAAAAATAATTAATAATGGATTTAAATAAGGAAATATCTTAATGTATAAACCATTTAAACTATTCTAAAGAGATGAAAAAAAATATAAATTTTGTTAAAATGAGGAATTCATCAACATGGGAAAGGGGAATCTCATTGATTCAGTCACTGAGGATTTAGTGTTCCATCATTGGAGTTATTATAGCAATATTAAAAGAAAATAAGAAAAAAATGCACCATAACTCTCAATATCAAAAATTATATCTATATTTAGATAAAATTTCTCTATTTATAGAAGAATTTTTGGAGATTCTTGGAACACTTTTAAATTTACCTTATAGGCAGCACATGATTCTTCTACTTCTTTAGGTGATTTAAGAAATTTTGGAGAATTATTTAATTTCAGTGTTGATCCCTAGTGGACTCTACTTATTTTGATGATTGAAACATGTCTAACTCAATTATCATTATAGATTTATTTGGGTATATAAAATTTTCATTCACTTATCAGATTTACTTCTATATTGGTTCTAGAAGAATTGGAGTAACATTACTTTTCTATGACATAATACAGTGGAAGTTAAGTTCTACTAGAGGAATCCTAATATTAGGGGATGAAAAGAATGTGTTGGAGTTATATTGGGATTTATTGAGGGTAGATTTTGGTCCCAATGGGTTTTTGGGATTTAATTTTCTCTATGTGGGTTAGGCTTTTAATAGTTGCATGAGTACTAACGTAACAGAGTAAGGCTCGGCTTAATGTCCCTAGTGAATTTCTCAAAGCCTTATTTCAATATTTAAAAATATTATTTTTTTAATAAAGGCATGAATCCTTATGATATGTTAAAATATTATGATCTTAAAAATCCTTATGATCCTCATCCTAGAAAATTCTTACACTTGAGAGTGAATCCCTATGACAGGAAGCTCCTCCAAGAACGGAAAATCCCCAAAGTCTTTAAATTTTTTAAAAAACTTTATGATTAGTTGTAGAGACTTTAGATCCTTTAAAGCCTTATGATAATCCTTCTAGAAAATTATTATTCTTGATGGTGAATCCTTATTCTCATGTTTGAAGTCTTACACTTGTGGTTGAGGTCTTACGCTTGGTTTTACAAAGCCTTACATTGGAGATCTATAGAAATTTAGAAAAATATTGAAGTATTAAAATCCTATGAAAATCATTATTATTGAGGAAAAAGGTTTATGTTTGAACTCTAAGACCATTAAAATTTTGGTATCTTGAGAGGATTTATAAATCATCTTGAATAAAAGTCTTTTAGTCAGTTGGGTGACCAAGAAAGGTATAGTTGTTTTAGCCTTGTACATACAGTCAATTTGGATGAGGCTTCTGGCAGTTAGTTGTAAGGCCATTCATGTAGTTATTTGTGATTTCCCCTTATGGTGACTTGAGAGTTTCACATTCTATAAATTGAAGTTCCTTATTATGATTAGTAGGATTCCAACATTCAGTGGGTTTAAGAGTTTTTCATTTATGATTTATCTAATAGTCAACTGTGAAGTTTTTATATGGTCACTTGAATTTGTCAATTATTTATTCAACCTATAATATTAAAAATAAAAACTTAATATAGGATATTTTCTGATGAAAATAGTTACAAGCATGAATATTATCTTATTAACACCTTACACTCCATTTTTGAATCAATGTATGGATTTCACTTAATTCCAAATGAGTAAATCAATTAAAATTTATGATTAAATATATTTTGAAAATTTAATTCTAGAGTTCAAAACATAATCAAAAATGCATTATTTACCTAATATTTAAAATAATTAGTGGAATAATTTCTAATGAAAAGAAAAAAATTGGGCAAATTCATATCTCATCACCCACCTTTCTAGATAAGGCATAAGCCTCTGCGATAGTGAAAATTCTTACTCAAAGTCCCTCTACTAGGGGATGATTTATTTAAGAGAGAATTCAATTCATGATATCTCTAAAATATAATATTAACAAACTATTCCTAACTACTAAATTCAAGATAATGACTTCAATTACAAATTGAAGTCAAGGTAGATTAAAACAAAATCTTATAGAATTATACCTAGCATGTAATACAGGGATCTATCTCCTAAAATTATTTTATCGCACAAATTATGTACACAATATTTAAAATATAAAAAATTTTATATGCATAAATAAATAAAGGAATAGCTATAAAATAAATGAACATTTCATAAATTTAAACATGAGAATAATTTATGAAAATTTCATAAATAAAAACTTAATAGAAACCTTCTATAATTAAGCTTAACCTTATAGATATTCCATAATCAAATATATAAACACTTTTATAACCAATTTCAAAATTAACTCTTTCATATATATGGAATTTCAATTTAAATATATGATATGTTATGAATTATACATTTTATAATTTCATTTCTATTATGTAAATATTTTATATAATATAAATATCATATACTTTACAATATTTAAACCTTTGATCAAATTAATCATCAAAACATTTTTGATGTGGTCTAAATAATATCTTTAAATAAGGGATTCCTTCTAATTTTAAATTTTCAAATTAATTAATTATGAGTAACTCGTGATTTAAATATAAACATCTTTATAATTAATCCTAATTTATGTAATTTATAAACTCTTTATAAATAATCATTGTAATTTATAAATAAAAATTATATTTAAAGATTTCAAATATTCCATATAACTTTGGTAAAAGGTTTAATACCTTTTTATTATGATTTATAAACATTTTATAAACTATAATAACTTAAAAAATATATTCTCAATATTAAATATTTAATATTTAAGGAATATTTGTAATAAATGTTTCAAAAATATTTAATCAATTAACCATAAACATTTTATAGTAAATTAATTTATAAAACACTATTTAAAACATTCTAAAATTACTTTTTCATTATTTATAAATTATTTATAAATAATATAATTCAATTATTATTTGAATTTTATTAGGTAATAAATAAATATTTTTATTTGTTATGAGA
The DNA here is from genome assembly GCA_963277665.1 of Viscum album. Taxonomy (NCBI): domain Eukaryota; kingdom Viridiplantae; phylum Streptophyta; class Magnoliopsida; order Santalales; family Viscaceae; genus Viscum; species Viscum album. The sequence goes on along the minus strand of OY728133.1, from coordinate 121,918,153 downwards.
AACAAATATAAACAATTTCATATTTAATATAGTCTTGTAAAAAATATATAAATCCCATCACTTATGATTTTATAATTAAATTATAAACATAAAAAATTAATATATATATATATATATATATATATATATATATATATATATATATATATTCCAAAGAGCTTGTACATGAGTGGTACATGCTTCTTCTTGGAATCCCCAAGGTTGAGAGTTCAACCCCCGATGGATGTGGTTAAAATAGAAAAAGAATTGAAGTATTGTTTTCGTATTGTGGTAGTATTTTAGTGGTGTTTTAATAGTATTGTAGTAGTATTATAGTAGTACTTAAGAAACCATGTCGTTGTTAATCAGTGGACTATTGGGAAATTTCTTGGGCCTTCAAGGCACTTGGCTCCCAATTACAAACATGCAAGGCCTATCATATATCAATAGTAGGTTAAGTAGGCACACGATGGGACTAGGATATTTCCCAATGCATTAGGAAGTTTGCATAAGAATGAAAACTCAAAGTCGCTTCTAGGTGGGTGACCTCGAAAGAGGGATGGGTGTACTGAAGCCTATCAACCATCCATCCATCCTTTTATGTGGGATGGATGGGAGCCCTACCAACTGACTCTCAGTATAGTGGTACTAGTCTAATGGTGTGGAGAAATAGGTTGGTGGTATAGTGGGGTTCTCCACAAGCATCATCGGGTGGGTGACTTAAAAGATATATAGGTGAGTTGGCACCTATCATCCAACCTTCCTTTCACATTTCATTGTTGGATGGAGAGGTTCCCTATAATATTTCATAAAACTAGCATGATGAAGTGGATTTCGTGAGGAGAAACATAGCACTCAAGGATGGTACTATATTTGTAATGACTCTGTTGGGGGTGGTATGGAAAATTACTAGTGCAACAACATGTTGTAGGTTTCTCATGCAAGGAGAAATCGTGAATTTATCCTTTAGGCCACTGGGCCTTAATACCACTAAATTTTTAAGTCCTTTAGGCCATTTATTATAATAAAATAGGTTTGGTGGGTGCTTATCATTCCCTCTGGGGAGGAATGAGGCTTGAATCACTGGCGTGACCAGGTGTGTATGTGTTTGGTTTCTTATAATCCACTCTACTAATAATAAATATATATTTTTATATAAACAAACACTTTATTTATATATATTATAAATATATATATATATTATAAACAAATATATTTGTTTATATATATATATATTATAATATATTTTATATAAACACTTTATATCCACTTTCAATGTGGACACTTTCATATTATTCAATATAATACATTTCAATTTAAATATATGATATTATTATGAATTATAAACATTTTTAACCCATGTCATGAACCAGGTCGGGCACCCATCTGACCCAACACCCAACTCTACCTTCTACATGGACCGAGAGGCATTTCCAATCCTCCTAGGATGGCGACTATCAATTGGAATCAAATTTATCATAGTGGGAATGATTTAGCCTAATAATAACCAGGATCAAATAACCAGAACAAATCACACAGCATAAACCAATAATGTATGAACATCAATAAATATGTAAACATGTTCTAAAAAACAAAAAAATATAACCAATTTAAAACAAAACCAAAAACTGAAACCAACTAGAACCGATATGATATCTGCATGACCTCTTGATCATCACCAACCACAAGACTAATTCTTCTCCAAAGGTAAACCTAAACAAGAAACCTGGACTTACAAAAAATCTCTTGTCTACCAATACCAAGTGGTACAAGTAGGGTGTGAGCATAAATATCTCAGTAGTAAAGAAATATAGATTCCATACATTTCCTTTCCTAAAACATTCCATAAACACTAGTTTGAAATACATTTAGAAAATAAGATTTTATTATCTTAGGGAACCAAACACAACTTTCCCTTTTTTTAAAAAACACACACCAAATTCTTATTTTCAAAACAATTTTCCATTTTAAAACCCATTTTAGAAATCCAAAACCAAAAAGAGGAACCAAACCAAGGAATCAAAAGCTATTTTAGAAAATAAAAGAAATAGTGTCGGTAGATATAAACAAGGAAAGAATTAGCAGTGCATATAATCAAATACAAAAGAGTAAAACAAAAAATATAGATAATAATCAAGGTAATTTCCTAAAAATATATAGAAGAAATAATTGGATTTACTCAGGTCAGACTCACATTCCAACATATGGTGAAACCCTATAGTCAATAACCAACCGGGCTACTCTAAATTAACCTTACTAGTAGCACATCCTGACTAGCCTCTCCACAAATCTAGGGGTACTTATCTATCTAATCAAGACCAGTAATAAACCCTCAATCAACCCTTTATAATACTCCCAAGTATATTGTGATACTAGTACATGGAAAATGAGGATATCCTCTATGGAATCCCGCCTTATTATTACATAACGTTTCATTACATTTTACAAACAGAGGATCTTTAAAGTCTAGCGTCTTGGAAATTAGAAACATAATACATGAAAACAACATAAAACATTATTCTAAACCACTTTTAAGGATTTATTATAGGTTCATATTATGTAAAATTACTTAATATAAAATCCTAGAGACATACATCAAAGGAAAGGGTGAGCAGAAGGCCCAATAAGGGGTGAATAAGGGAATCAGTTTACTTGTGATATCAATAAGAACTTGATGAAAAATATGAAGACATGAGCAATGGAAAAAGAGTAATATAATAATAAAAATAACATGAATCATAACTTGAATATGTGGCTACAAAATTTCATTTAGACATTAATGAACATATCACCAAGGTTTATCCTCGAGGTGTCATAAAAATTACCAAGGTTATTCACCAAGGTATCGTGAAACTTGTCATCTATAGAGATTAAATTCTTTACCCAATGCATTAGAGCGATATCAGGGTGCACCATTAATATGTATTTATTTTCATGTGATCCACATAGATCATAATCAAACATTTCATAAATAACCCATAGAGAATAAAAGAAATGGGTTTCATTTCAAGATCGTGGCATTTTAAAAGTTCTTAAAAATAAGATCATTATGTCATTTATAACCCATAGAAAGGGAGTGAGGGTTATATGTATGTTAATTCCAGAATAAAATATATCATATTTATATATTTATGAACACCCATATAAACGAAATAGGTCTGGGTATTTACATAAATAAAATAAGAGAATTTCTGGAGAGAAAGAGATAAACATTTTGAGGTGAAATTTTTGCAGCATAACGGCTATATAAAATGGTTTTAGAAAACATTAAAAAGAGAGGGGACAAGGGTCACACACTCATAAATAATTCATAATATAGTATGGGTACACAATAAGATCATGGTATGGATATTTTAATGACATACCACATGAAAAAAAACATGAAAGAAAAGAGAAGGTGCAATTTTATTTACGAGAAATTCGGTAGCCTAACAACGTCACTTAAAAATTCAGAAAACAAATTGATGAGAGTGGAAAGGGTCTCTCAAAAATTCTACATAAAACAAACAGTAATGATAACATATAAGAACATACCCTCAACATAAATATATGGAAACTAGAAGACACAACATAAAGGAAGTCATGGCTTAAAAGAGGAGGGTGAAAGATTCCCTTACCTTGAAGAGTAACTTTGAAATCTTGACGGTCAGGACCTTTGGAGGCTTTAGGGAACCTTGGGAGGACTCCTTGGGAGGTAAAGAGACCAGAACTTAGTTGGGGTGGATTTTTAAATTAAATTAATGAGGGAATGTCTTGGTATTTATAGAATAAGTGGCGGAATAAATTATTAATTTCCAAGGGACACCTCATTGGTGGTATTGGAAAAATCATGGGCTTGCTCATGGTATTTTCCCATGGTATTGGCCACTTGGGACACCTCACAGCATATCTTACTATTCATAAGTCTAACAGAATGATTACATACTTATTACATCATTAATGATGTCATTAAACACCTGAAACTCAAAACTGTATTTTTACTATTCAATGAAAATTCAACTGTTTCAGAAAAAACCCAAAAATTCACCTTAACCTAATATCGATGCTCTAAATTCAAAAATTAACTACATTTTATGAAAATAATTTTCTAATTATGAGATATTTAATTTTTAAGTAAAAACACTATTCACTAAAAATTCAACTCTTTCAAAAAAATCCCAAAAAAATCACATTAACCGAAATATCAATGCTCTGAATACAGAAATGAACTCCATTTTATGAAAATAATTTTCTAAATATTTTTAATTTAATTTTTAAATAAAAACACTATTCACCTAAAAAAACTAATACTTAACTAATAATTTCTGAAACAATTATTTACTTATTTTATTGAATCACATTACCTCATCAAGGTGCCTAAATTATATTAATACTTTATTTAGTGAGTTTACTATTCTATTTGGTCACATTACTATTCATAGGCGCAAAATTACTATTCATAATTTACTATTCACCAAAAATTAATTTGATCTTATTAGACTCTAAATTTCTTACTGAACACAACTATAAAAGACCATTTTTTGAAAATTATTACACATTATTAATTATTTAAGCTTTGCATAAATATTTTAAAATATCCCCTTTTTTTAAAAATTCATCAATAATATACATCCTATATTTATCTGGACATTTGACATTTACAAACTTTACCATAAGAAGAAATAACAATTTTATTTATATCAAAGGATTACACAAATCAGATAAGGTCTCGTTACATAGCCCCTTATAACACCATCATAGGACCTAAGTGTAAGGTGTGCTAAGGTGATAGAATCTTGGGGTAGCTCAGCCAACATTGCCTGAGTAGTGACCTCTATCAGCTTGAACTTCTCTTGTAGGCGATTTTGTTCAAGCTTCACATGATGAAGTTCAGTTTGGGCTTGGTCTAGAGTAAAGCCCGGTGGTTCTACCTCCTTCCCAAGTTCCATCAGATGGGCTTCAAATGGCCCGAGTCTACTAGATGAGGCCATCGAATCTTCTTTCTATATTAAAACCAAGATCACTTGTATTTATAAACAATAATTGTAATGTTAAGAGTTTAGTTTCCAACAGTCATATTGACCAACGGTCATATAACAGTTGAAACCCAATAGTCTCATTTAATTATACTCACTCAGTTAATTAAATAATATAGTTTTATTGAGTATAAAATAAAATAACACACAAAATTAGGAAACAAAAATTATTCAAAATTTCAGGTCGTTACATTCTTCCCCTTTTAAAAAATTTTGTCCCCAAAATTTTAACTCATACCCTCATAAATGAAAAGATGTGGGTACTTCTTCCTCATATACTCCTATGGTTCCCACGTGGCTTCTTTGCATTTGTGGTTTCTCCACAGCACCTTGACAAGGTGGGTAGTCTTGTTGCGTAGAACCTTGTCTCGGCGATCAAAGATCTCCACCGGCTGCTCCTCATAAGAGAGTTCATGTTTTAGTTGTACCAACTCTAGGCTTAGTACATGTGAAGGGTCAGGTATGTACTTCCTCAAGAGGCATACGTGGAAGACATCATGAACTTGTGCTAGATTTGGAGGAAGTGCAAGCCGATAAGCCACTGCTTCTACACGATCAAGGATTTCATCGGGGCTAATGTACCTAGGACTGAGCTTCCCTTTCTTCTCAAAACTCATGACTCTCTTACAAGGTGAAATTAAAAGAAATACCTTTTCACTAACATCAAACTCAAAGTCCATTCGACAGTTTTTGGCATATCTCTTTTTCAGACTCCGAGAAGCCTTAATGTGTTGTTGGATAGAATGAACTTTTCTGTCATCTCTTGCACAAGATCAGGCCTAAGAAGCTTTCTATAACCAGCTTCATGCCAACACGTAGGAGTTCCACATCACTTCCCATATAGAGCTTCATAGGGTTCTATTTCAATTCTTGAGTGGATGCTATTGTTGTAAGAGAACTCAACTAATGGGATATGTTGATCCCATCCACCTTTAAATTCCATTGAGAATGTTCTCAACATGTCCTCAAGTTTTTGAATTGTACTTTCAGATTGTCCATCAGTTTGGGGGTGATAGACCATACTAAAATTCAATTTAGTTCTCAGAGCATGTTGAAGACTTCTCCAAAATTTTGATGTGAACCTTGGATCACGATCATATACGATAGAAAGTGGAACTCCATGTATCCTTACCACTTACTTTACGTAAATCTTGGAAAGTTGATCAAGAGGGAAATATTCCTGAATGGAGATAAAATGGGCAGTCTTGGTGATACAGTCCACAATAACCCATATCGCATTGTTTTCTTTGAAAGTTATCAGAAGACCTGTGATGAATTCCATAGTGATATTGTCCCACTTTCATGCTGGTCTGGGAAGTGGTTTCAATACCCCTTTAGGGAGTTGTCTCCCTTCCTTCACTTACTGACATACTAGGAACCTTGAAGTGTAGTCAGCAATCTCTCTTTTAATATTATCCCTCCAATAATGATCATGAAGGTCCCTATACATTTTTGTGCTTCCAGGATGTATTGAGAAAGTAGAACTATGGTCTTCATCCATTAGCTCCTTCTTTATTTCCAGAATGGATGGAATACATAGTCTTGTATGAAATTTTAGTATACCTTCTTGATCAATATTGAACTCAGGAAACTTCCCATCCTTCACATCTTCAAACTTATTCTAAAACAAAGGATCTTTTTTCTGATCATTCTTGATCTTCTCTAGTAATGACGGTTGCGAAATCATTTGGGTTAGGGTTGATTATGTCCCTTCCCTTATAATTCCCATGTCTAGATTTACTAACTCATTGATAAAAGGATATTTTTAAATCCTCATCATGTAAAGAACAACTGGGTCTTTCCTGCTTAATGCATGAGAAACTTTGTTTTCTCTTCCAGGATGATAATGAATTAAACAATCATAGTCTTTAAGAAGTTCCAACCATCTCCTTTGTCTCATGTTCAATTCCTTTTGTGTGAAAATATACTTCAAACTTTGATGGTCTATGTATATATCACATTTCTCCCCATAAAGATAGTGCCTCCATATCTTCAAAGAAAAAACAACCACAGCCAGCTCCAGGTCATGCGTAGGATAGTTTTTCTCATGAGTCTTCAACTGTCGATATGCATAAGCAATGACTTTGTCATTTTGCATGAGGAAGTACCCAATCCCTTTGAGAGATTCATCACTAAAAATAATGAATCATTATCCACTTGAGGGAAGAGTTAACATGGGTGCAGTAACCAATCTCTTCTTCATCTCTTGGAAACTTTCCTCACACTCCTTTGTCCAAATGAACTTTACCCCTTTTTGAGTTAACTTGGTTAATAGATCAGAAAGTTGTGAAATGTTTTTCACAGACCTCCTATAATATCTTGCTAAAACAAGGAAACTTTGAATTTCAGTTATTGTTGTAGGTTGAGGCCACTCCTCTACAAATTTTGTCTTTGCTGGGTCAACTTTTATTCCTTCATTGGTAACAATGTGCCCCAAGAAAGCAACTTGTTGTAACCAGAATTCACATTTACTGAAATTTCCAAAAAGCATATCCTTCTGTATAGTTTTTAAAATAACCCTTAGATGATCTTCATGCACCTCATGACTTTTGTAATATATCAGAATATCATCAATAAAAACTACCAAAAAGTTATCAAGGTGGTCCTTAAATACTCTATTCATCAGATCCATAAAAATAGCAGGTTCATTAGTCAGTCTGAAGGGCATAACAACAAACTCATAATTCCCATATCTTGATCGGAAGGCAATTTTTGGAATATCTAATTTCTTCACCCTCTATTGATAGTAACCATATCGAAGATCAATCTTAGATAATAATTAAGCTCCACGAAGTTGGTCAAATAAGTCATCAATTCTTGGAAGAGGGTATTTTTTCTTCACTATGATCCCATTTAGTTCCCTATAATTAATGCATAGTCGCATCGATCGTCCTTATTATTCACAAAGAGAACTGGTGATCCCTGAGGAGGCAAACTCGGTCGGATAAACCCCTTCTCCAAAAGATCTTGGAGTTGTTTATTTAATTACTGTATCTCCACATTTGTTATCCCATAGGGGGTCTTTGATATCAGATGAGATCTAGGTACGAGATCAATGGAGATCTCTACCTCTCTTTTTGGGGGAGGTCCAGGTAACTCTTTAGGAAATACGTCAACGTATTCTTGGATGATGGGGACATTTTCTATCCTTAAACTATCATATCCTTCTTATTCTTCACCGATCAACTCCATAAAGAAGGATATAGGGGTTCTTCTAGACAAAGATCAGGTGGAGATATCTCTCCTTGAAAGATAATTGTAGGTTTTCCATTCAAGACTACTGATATTTCCTTGCCCCTGAATTTGATCTTAGCATTATACTTTGAGAGCCAGTCCATCCCTAGTATAATATCAAATTCCATCATTTTAATTACTACTATATTTGTGATAATATTGTGCTCACTAAAATAAACACTATAGTTTCTAAACACTAACGATGCTTTAATAATCCCACCAGGAGTCTTGATTGATAACTCTACTTTTAGAAAATCGGGGGTTGATTCTAAATTCTTTGCAAACTTGGAGGAAATAAAGGAATGCGTAGGACTAGAATCAAACAAATTACTTGCTATATTTGAGAGGACAATAAGAGTACCTGCTAGCACATCATTTGGAGCTTCAACTTCAGCTATCATGATATCAAAATCATGACCTTGCTCCCTTTTCCTTTGCTGAGGCTGATGGGGGTTCCCCTCCACTGCCCTCATATTTGGATAGTGATTGGAGAAGTGACCAAGTTTTTCACACTTAAAACATTGGACATCAGGTAGGGAATGCACCATCTTTCCCTTGTCATTAGTTTTTGGAAGTTGAGGTTTCACCTCACTACGACAATTCCTCGTAATATGTCCATCTCTTTCACACTTGTAGCATTTCCTACTCCTGAGGAGGTAGTTTCCCAAATGCTTCTTCCCACATTTATTACATGTGGGACGTTGAAAGTTCTTGCCTCCTCTTACCTGATCAAATTCCCTCCCTAATCTGGACCCATTGATCTCTTCTTGCCACTTGATTTATGAGACCACTGTGTCTCACCAAACTCTATCTCAACTTTCATCGCACTCTGCATAATCTCTTCATAGCTTTCATAGTCTCGGTTGGATAGATACTTCCATAGATGAGGTCTTAGTCCACTAAAGAATATATCAACCTTACCATTTGGATCCATGACAAATATAGATGTGTAATGTGAAATCCTTGTTAAGTTCATCTCGTAGCTTCCTACATATTTATTCTCTTTCTGCTTCAGCTCGAGAAACTCCTTCTCCATTCTTGTTCTCATGGAATGAGGGAAATACTTACTGAAAAAGATCCCTCTAAACACTTCCCACTCCATATCTTCAACTTTCACTCTTGTCCTTGTGTTTTTAATCAGTTCCCACCACTGATCATATTCACATTATAAGCGATAGACAGCCAGGGTGACCTTCTCTTGCTCTGAACATCAAAGCACAGAAAATATCTTCTCGATAGAGCTGATCCACTACTTAGCAATCAATGGGTCAGTTGATCCACTGAAGGTTGGTGGTCGTTGACACATAAAAAACTCAACAGAATGTTTTTCCCTTCACAGTGAGATCGGTCTCTCAGTTTGATTCAAGTTATTTCCCATAACTTGAGTCAGTTGGTTCATCATTCACATGAATGTTTCCATTCCAGCTTCCATCGGAGGGCCATCAGTGCATGGTCCATTGCGGTCACCATTTGCACGGTTCCTCCTATTTCTTGACATTTTATAAAATAATAAAACCTTAGTGAGATACTTATTTCATTTATGAATCTTTTAACTATAAAGGATTTTTTTTCTTAAAACTTCATTCTTAAACAATTACATTTCTCTATAATTCCTTCATAATGATTCATAAAAAGCTTGGGATTAACCAAACATATCCCCCAGAAGTGTCCTATCCAAGTGTGTAGCAAGGCCCATTTTCGTGCACCAGTTCCAGTTTAATTCTATCTCAAAGTAGTGTTTTCAGGTTTTACCCCTATGTACATCTGTGTCATAGTCGCCGCTACCTGCTCGTATCCAGACAGGGATGTATTTGTTTGATAAACCACTTACTCAATACTCACCAAAATACCAGGAAGATTTCCTATATTTAAACTTTTATATAGGGTTATTCTTAAATTTTTCATATACTAATATACATAAATAACTAAACTATCCTTTGATTCCAACTATGGAATCCCTCCTTTTTATTACGTAACTTTTCATTTCATTTTACAAACATGGGATCTTTAAAGTCTAGTGTCTTGGAAATCAGGAACATAATATATGAAAACAACATAAAAAATTCTTCTAAACCACTTTTAATGCTTAATAATTGGTTCATCCTATGTAAAATTACTGCATCTCATATCCTAGAGACATACATTAAAGGAAAGGGTGAGCAAAATGCCCTGTAAGGGGTAAACAAGGGAATTGCTTTACTTGTGATATCAAAAAGAACCTGATGAAAAATATGAAGACATGAGAAATGAAAAAAGAGAAATATCATAATAACAATAACATGAATCATAACTTGAATATGTGGATACAAAATTTCATTTATACATTCATGAACATATCACCAAGTTTTATCCCCGAGGTGTCATAAAAATTACCAAGGTTATTCACCAAGGTATCATGAAACTTGTCATCTCTAGAGATTATATTCTTTACCCAATGAATTGGAGCACTATTAGGGTGAACCCTTAATATTTATTTATTTTCATGTGAGCCACATAGATCATAATCAAACATTTCATAAATAACCCATGTATAATAAAAGAAATGGGTTTTATTTCAAGATCGTGACGTTTTAAAAGTTCTTAAAAATAAGATCATTATGTCATTTATAACCCACGGAAAGGGAGTGAGGGTTATATCTATGTCAATTCCAGAATAAAATATATCATACTTATATATTTATGAGCACCCATGGAAACTAAATAGGTATGGGAATTCACATAAATAAAAAAAGAGAATTTTTGGAGAGAAAGAGATAGAAATTTTGAGGCGAAATTTTTGCAATATAACGGCTATATAACGTGGTTTTAGAAAACATTGAAAAGAGAGGGGACAAGGGTAACACACTCATAAATAATTCCTAATACATTATAGATACATAATAAGATCATGGTATGTATATTTTAATTACATACCACATGAAAAGGAAACATGAAAGAAAAGAGAAGATGAGATTTCTTTTATGAGAAATTCAGCAGCCTAACGACGACACTTAAAAATTCAGAAAACAAATTGATGAGAGCGGAAAGGGTATCTCAAAAATTAGACATGAAACATACTTTAATGAGAACATATAAGAACATACCCTCAACATAAATAGATGGAAACTAGAAGACACAACATAAAAGAAGTCATGGCTTAAAAGAGGAGGGTGAAAGATTCCCTTACCTTGAAGAGTAACTTCGAATTCTTGAAGGTTAGGACCTTGGGAGGCTTGAGGGAACCTTGGGAGGACTCCTTGGGAGTTAAAGAGACCAGAACTTAGTTGGGTAGGATTTGGAAATTAAATAAATGAGGGAATGTCTTGGTATTTATAAGAGAATTGGGGGAATAAATTATTAATTTCCAAGGGACACCTCATTGGTGGTATTGGAAAAATCATGGGTTTGATCATGGTATTTGCCCATGGTATTGGACACTTGGGACACCTCATAGAATATCTTACTATTCATAAGTCTACCATAATGATTACATACTTATTACATCATTAATGATGTCATTAAAAACCCAAAACTCAAAACTATATTTTTACTATTCACTGAAAATTCAAATGTTTCAGAAAAATCCCAAAAATTCACCTTAACCTAATATTGATGCTTTGAATTCAAAAATTAACTCTATTTTATGAAAATAATTTTTTAATTATGAGATATTTAATTTTTAAGTAAAAACACTATTCACTAAAAATTCAACTTTTTCAAAAAAATCCCCAAAAAATCACCTTAACCTAATATCAATGCTCTAAATTCATAAATGAACTCCATTTTATGAAAATATTTTTATAAATATTTTTAATTTAATTTTTAAATAAAAATAATATTCACCTGAAAAAACTAATACTTAACTAATAATTTCTAAAACAATTATTTACTTATTTTATTGAATCATGTTACCTAATAAAGGTGCCTAAATTATATTAATACTTTATTAAGTGAGTTTACTATTCCATTTGGTCACATTACTATTCATAAGCGCAAAATTACTATTCATAATTTACTATTCACCAAAAATTAAGTTGATCTTATTAGACTCTAAATTTCTTACTGAACACAACTGTAGAAGACCAATTTATGAAAATCATAACACATTATTAATTATTTAAGGTTTGCATAAATATTTTAAAATATCCATTTTTTTCAAAATTCATCAATAATATACATCCTATATTTATATGGACATTTGAAACTTACAAACTTTACCATAAGAAGAAATAAAAATTTTATTTATATCAAAGGATTACACAAATCAGATAAGGTCTCATTACATACCCCCTTATAACATCAGCATAGGACCTAAGTGTAAGGTGTGCTAAGGTGACAAAATCTTGGGGTGGCTCGGCCAACATTGCCTGAGTAGTGACCTCTATCAGCTTGAACTTCTCCCGTAGGCGATTCCGTTCAAGCTTCCCATGATGAAGTTCGGCTTGGGCTTGGTCCAGAGTAAATCACAGTGGTGCTGCCTCCTTCCCAAGTTCCGTCAGATGGGCTTCAAACGGCCCAAGTCTACTGGATGAGGTCATCGAATCTTCTTTCCGTATTAATCAACCAAGATCACTTGTATTTATAAACAATAATTGTAATGTTAAGAGTTTAGTTTCCAACAGTCATATTGACCAACAGTCATATAACAGTTGAAACCCAATAGTCTCATTTAATTATACTCACTCTATTAATTAAAGAATATAGTTTTGTTGAGTATAAAATAAAATAACACACAAAATTAGGAAACAAAAATTATTCAAAATTTCAGGTCATTACATTCTTCCCCTTTTAAAAAATTTTGTCCCCAAAATTTTAACTCGTACCCTCATAAAAGAAAAGGTGTGGGTACTTCTTCCTCATAGAATCCTCTGGTTCCCACGTGGCTTCTTTTCATTTGTGGTTTCTCCACAACACCTTAACAAGGTGGGTAGTCTTCTTGTGTAGAACCTTGTCTCTATGATCAAAGATCTCCACCGGCTACTCCTCATAAGAGAGGTCATGTTTTAGTTGTACCAACTATAGGCTGAGTACATATGAAGGGTCAGGTATGCACTTCCTCAAGAGGCATACATGGAAGACATCATGAACTTGTGCTAGATTTGGAGGAAGTGCAAGCCGATAATCCACTACTTCTACGCGATCAAGGATTTTATTAGGGCCAATGTACCTAGGACTAAGCTTTGTTTTCTTCTCAAAACTCATGACACTCTTCCAAGGTGAAATTCAAATAAAGACCTTGTCACTAACATCAAACTCAAAGTCCCTTTGATGGTTTTTGGCATAGCTCTTTTGCCAACTCTGAGTAGCCTTAATGTGTTGTTGGATGGAATGAACTTTTTCTGTCATCTCTTGCACAAGATCAGGCCTAAGAAGCTTTCTCTCACCAGCTTCATGCTAACATGTAGGATTTATACATTGCTTCCCATATAGAGCTTCATAGGATTCTATTTGAATTCTTGAGTGGAAGCTATTGTTGTAAGTGAACTCAACTAACGGGATATGTTGATCCCATCCACCTTTAAATTCCATTTAGATTGTTCTCAACATGTCCTCAAGTGTTTGAATAGTCCTTTCAGATTGGCCATCAGTTTGGGGGTGATAGACCATACTGAAATTCAATTTATTGCTCAGAGCATGTTGAAGACTTCTCCAAAAAACTTATGTGAACCTTGGATCACGATCATATACGATAGCAAGTGGAACTCCATGTAGCCTTACCACTTCTTTTACGTAAATCCTAGAAAGTTGATCAAGAGGGAAATATTCCTGAATGGAGATAAAATGGGCAGTCTTGGTGATACGGTCCACAATAACCCATATCGCATTGTTTTCTTTGAAAGTTATCAGAAGACCTGTGACGAAGTCCATAGTGATATTGTCCCACTTCCATGCTGGTATGGGAAGTGGTTGCAATACCCCTTTAGGAATTTGTCACCCTTCCTTCACTTACTGATATACTAGGAACCTTGAAGTGTAGTCAGCAATCTCCCTTTTCATATTATCCCTCCAATAATGATCACGAAGGTCCCTATACATTTTTGTGCTTCCAGGATGTATTGAGAAAGTAGAACCATGGTCTTCATCCATTAGCTCCTTCTTTATTTTTGGAATAGATGGAATACATAGTCTTGTACAAAATTTCAGTATACCTTCTTGATCAATATTGAACTCAAGAAACTTCCCATCCTTCACAGCTTCAAACTTCTTCTAAAAAAAGGATCTATTTTCTGAGATTTCTTGATCATCTCTAGTAGTGACGGTTGAGAAATCATTTGGGTTAGGGTTGATAATGTCCCTTCCCTTATAATTCTCATGTCTAGATTTACTAAGTCATTGATCAAAGGATCTTTTTGAATCCTCATCATGGAAAGAACAACTGGGTCTTTCCTGCTTAATGCATCAACAACTTTGTTTGCTCTTCCATGATGATAATGAATTAAACAATCATAGTATTTAAGAAGTTCCAACCATCTCCTTTGTGTCATTTTCAATTCCTTTTGTGTGAAAATGTACTTCAAACTATGATGGTCAATGTATATATCACATTTATCCCCATAAAGATAGTGCCTCCATATCTTCAAAGAAAAAACAACAATATCTAGCTCCAGGTCATGTGTAGGATAGCTTTTCTCATGAGTCTTCAACTGTCGATATGCATAAGCAGTGACTTTTTTATTTTGCATGAGGATGCACCCAATCCCTTTGAGAGATTCATCACTAAAAATAACGAATCCTTCTCCACTTGAGGTCAGAGTTAACATGGGTGTAGTAACCAATCTCTTCTTCAGCTCTTATAAACTTTACTCACACTCCTTTTTCCAGATGAACTTTACCCCTTTTTGAGTTAACTTGGTTAATAGATTATAAATTCATGAAAAGCTTTTCACAAACCTATTATAATATCCTGCTAATACAAGGAAACTTTGAATCTCAGTTATTGTTGTAGGTTAAGGCCACTCCTCTACAACTTTTGTCTTTGTTGGGTCAACTTTGATTCCTTCATTGGTAACAATGTGCCCCAAGAAAGAAACCTGTTGTAACCAGAATTCACATTTTCTGAAATTTCCAAAAATCATATCCTTCTGTATAGTTTTTAAAATAACCCTTAGATGATCTTCATGATCCTCTTGACTTTTGTAATATATCAGAATATCATCAATAAAAACTACCACAAAGTTATCAAGGTAGTCCTTAAAGACTCTATTCATCAGATTCATAAAAATAGCAGGTGCATTAGTCAGTCTGAAGGGTATAACAACAAACTCATAATGACCATATCTTGATTGAAAGGCAGTTTTTGGAATATCTTCTTTCTTCACCCTCTATTGATGGTAACCAGATTGAAGATAAATCTTATAAAATAATTAAGCCCCACGAAATTGGTTAAATAAGTCATCAATTCTTGGAAGAGGGTATTTGTTCTTCACTGTGATCCCATTTAGTTCTCTATAATTAATGCATAGCCGCATTGATCCATCCTTCTTATTCACAAAGAGAACTGGTGATCCCTAAGGAGACATACTTGGTGGGATAAACCCTTTCTCTAAAAGATCTTGGAGTTGTTTATTTAATTCCTCTATCTCCACATTTTTTATCCCATAGGGGGTCTTTGATATCAGATAAGATCCAGGTACGAGTTCAATGGAGAACTCTACCTCTATTTTTGGGGGAGGTCTGGGTAACTCCTTAAGAAATATGTCAACATATTCCTGGATGATGGGGACATTTTCTATCCTTAAATTATCATCTCCTTCTTATTATTCACTGATAAACTCCATAAAGAAGGATATAGGGGGTTCTTCTAGACAAAGATCATGTGGAGATATCTCTCCTTGAAAGATAACTGTAGGTTTTCCATTCAAGACTACTGATATTTCCTTGCTCCTGCATTTGATCTTAACATTATAGTTTGAGAGACAGTCCATCCCTAGTATAATATCAAATTCCATCATGGTAATGACTACTAGATTTGTGATAATATTGTGATCACTAAATTAAATACTAGAGTATCTAAACACTGATGATGCTTGAATAATCCCACCAGGAGTCTTGATTGATAACTCTACTTTTAGAAAATCGGGGGTTGATTCTAAATTCTTTGCAAACTTGGAGGAAATAAAGTAATGCGTAGAACCAGAATCAAACAAAGTATTTTCAAGATTTGAGAGGAAAATAAGAGTATCTGCTACCACATCATTTTTAGCTTCAACTTCAGCTATCATGATAGAAAAATCATGACCTTGCTCCCTTGTCATTTCCTAAGGATGATGGGGGTTCCCCTCCACTGCCCTCAGATTTGGATAGTGATTGCCAAAGTGCCTAAGTTGTCCACACTTAAAACATTGGACATCAGGTAGGGCCTGCACCATCTTCCCCTTGTCGTTAGTTTTTGTAAGTTGAGGTTTCTCCTCACTATGAAAATTCCTCGCAATATGGACATCTCTTCCACACTTGTAGCATTTCCCACTTCCGAGGAGGTAGTTCCCCAAATGCTTCTTCCCACATTTATTACCAGTGGGATGTTGCACTTTATTTCCTCCTCTTCCTTGATCAAATGTCCTCCCTAAGCTGGACCCATCGATCTCTTCTTTCCATTTTATTTATGAGACCATTGTGTCTCACCAAACTCTATCTCGACTTTCATCCCACTCCGCATAATCTCCTCATAGCTTTCATAGTCTCAGTTGGATAGATTCTTCCACAGATGAGGTCTCAGTCCACTTAAGAATCTATCAACCTTACCATTTGGATCCATGAAAAAGATAGATGTGTAATGTGAAAGCCTTGTGAAGTTCATCTCGTAGCTTCCCACATATTTATTCCTTTTCTGCTTCAGCTTGAGAAACTCCTTCTCCATTCTTGTTCTCATGGAACGAGGGAAATACTTACTAAAAAAGATCCCTTTGAACTCTTCCCACTCCATATATTAGGTTTTCACTCTTTTCCTTGTGTTTTTAATTAGTTCCTACCACTGATCATATTCTCATTATAAGTGATAGACATCCAGGGTGACCTTCTCTTACTCTGAACATCGAAGCACAGAAAATATCTTCTCAATAGAGCTGATCCACTGCTCAGTAATCAATGGGTCATTCGATACCCTGAAGGTTGGTGGTAGTTGACGCATAAAGAACTCAACAGAATGTTTTTCCCTTCACAGTGAGTCTCAGTTTGATTCAAGTTATTTCCCATAACTTGAGTCAGTTGGTTCATCATTCACATGAATATTTCCATTCCAGCTTCCATCGGAGGGTCGTCGGCACATGGTCCACTACGGTCACCATTTGCACGGTTCCTCCTATTTCCCGCCATTTTATAAAATAATAAAACCTTAGTGAGAAACTTATTTTATTTACAATCTTTTAACTATAAAGGATTTTATTTCTTAAAACTTAATTCTTAAACAATTACATTTCTCTATAATTCCATCATAATGATTCATAAAAAGATTGGGATTAACGAAACATATCCCCCAGAAGTGTCGTAGCGAAGAGTGTAGCAAGGCCTATTGTCATGCACTAGTTCCAGTTTAATTCTAGCTCAAAACAATGTTTTCGGGTTTTACCCCTATGTACACCTGTGATAGAGCTGCCTCTACCTGCTCGTATCCAGACAGGGATGTATTTGTTTGATAAACCACTTACTCAATAATCACCAAAATACCAGGAAGCTTTCCTATATTTAAACTTTTATGTAGGGTTCTTCTTAAAGTTTTCATATCCTAATTTCCATATATAACTAAACTA
This sequence comes from Viscum album, assembly GCA_963277665.1. Classification (NCBI taxonomy): domain Eukaryota; kingdom Viridiplantae; phylum Streptophyta; class Magnoliopsida; order Santalales; family Viscaceae; genus Viscum; species Viscum album. The sequence goes on along the minus strand of OY728133.1, from coordinate 121,900,200 downwards.
TCCTTTGATACCAACTATGGAATCCCTCCTTTTTATTACATAACTTTTCATTACATTTTAAAAACATAGGATCTTTAAAGTCTAGTGTCTTGGAAATCAGGAACATAATACATGAAAAAAAACATAAAAAATTATTCTAAACCACTTGTAAGGCTTCATCATTGGTTCATCCTATGTAAAATTACTGCATCTCATATCCTGGAGACATGCATCAAAGGAAAGGGTGAGCAGAAGTCCCAGTAAGGGGTAAACAAGGGAATCGCTTTACTTGTGATATCAATAAGAACTTGATGAAAAATATGAAGACATGAGAAATGAAAAAAAGAGAAATATAATAATAACAAGAACATTAATCATAACTTGAATATGTGGATACAACATTTCATTTAGACATTCACGAACATATCACCAAGGTTTATCCCCGAGGTGTCCTAAAAATTACCAAGGTTATTCACCAAGGTATCGTGAAACTTGTCATCTCTAGAGATTAAATTCTTTACCCAATGCACTGTAGTGCTATTAGGGCACACCCTTAATATTTATTTATTTTCATGTGATCCACATATATCATAATCAAACATTTCATAACTAACCCATGTATAATAAAAGAAATGTGTTTTATTTCAAGATTGTGACGTTTTAAAAGTTCTTAAAAATAAGATCATTATGTCATTTATAACACATGGAAAGGGAGTGAGGGTTATATTTTTTTCAATTACAGAATCAAATATATCATATTTATATATTTTTGAACACCCATAGAAACTAAATAGGTCTGGGAATTCACATAAATAAAAAAAGAGAATTTCTGGAGAGAAAGAGATAGAAATTTTGAGGCAAAATTTTTGCAACATAACGACTATATAATGTGGTTTTAGAAAACATTGAAAAGAGAGTGGATAAGGTTCACACACTCATAAATAATTCATAATACAGTATAGATACATAATAAGATCATGGTATGGATATTTTAATGACATACCACATGAAAAGGAAACATGAAAGAAAAAAGAAGGTGTGATTTCTTTTACGAGAAATTCAGCAGCCTAACGGCGACACTTAAAAATTCAGAAAACAAATTGATGAGAGAGGAAAGGGTATCTCAACAATTATACATGAAATTTACTTTAATGAGAACATATAAGAACATACCCTCAACATAAAGAGATAAAAACTAGAAAAACAACATAAAAGAAGTCATGGCTTAAAAAAGGAGGGTGAAAGATTCCCTTACCTTGAAGAGAAACTTCGAATGCTTGAAGGTCGAGACCTTGGGAGGCTTGAGGGAACCTTGGGAGGACTAATTGGGAAATAAAGAGACCATAACTTCATTGAGGATGATTTGAAAATGAAATTAATGAGGGAATGGCTTGGTATTTATAGAAGAAGTGTGGGAATAAATTATTAATTTCCAAGGGACACCTCATCGGTGGTATTTGAAAAACCATGGGATTGCCCATGGTATTTTCCACTTGGGACACCTCATATCATATCTTACTATTCATAAGTCTACAAGAATGATTACATACTTATTACATCATTAATGGCATCATTAAACACCCGAAACTCAAAACTGTATTTTTACTATTCACCAAAAATTAATCCGTTTTAGAAAAATACCAAAATTCACCTTAACCTAATATCGGTGCTCTGAATTCAAAAATGAACTCAATTTTTTGAAAATAATTTTATAATTATGAGATATTTAATTTTTAAGTAAAAACAGTATTCACTTAAAATTCAACTGTTTCAGAAAAATCCCCAAAAATTCACCTTAAACTAATATTGATGCTTGGAATTAAAAAATGACCTCGATTTTATGAAAATGATTTTCTAAATATTTCTAATTTAATTTTTAAATAAAAACACTATTCACCTGGAAAAAAACTAATACTTAACTAATAATTTTTGAAACGATTATTTACTTATTTTATTGAATCACATTACCTAATCAAGGTGCCTAAATTATATTAATACTTTATTAAGTGAGTTTACTATTCCATTTGGTCACATTACTATTCATAAGCACAAAATTACTATTCATAATTTACTATTCACCAAAAATTAAATTGATCTTATTAGACTCTAAATTTATTACAGAACACAACCGTAGAAGACCATTTTTTGAAAATCATTACACAATATTAATTATTTATGGTTTACATAAATATTTTAAAATATCCTTTTTTTCAAAATTCATCAATAATATACATCCTATATTTATCTGGATATTTGAAATTCACAAACTTTACCATAAGAATAAATAACAATTTTATTTATATCAAAGGATTACACAAAGTAGCTAAGGTCTCTTTACATGGCCCCTTATAACACTATCATAGGACCTAAGTGTAAGGTGTGCTAAGGTGACAGAATCTTGGGGTGGCTCGGCCAACATTGCCCAATTAGTGACCTCTATCAGCTTGAACTTCTCCCATAGTTGATTCTGTTAAAGCTTCACATGATGAATTTTGGCTTGGGATTGGTCCAGAGTGAAGCCCAATGGTTCCACCTTCTTCCCAAGTTCTGTCAGATGGGCTTCAAATGGCCCGAGTCTACTGTATGAGGCCATCAAATCTTCTTTCTAAATTAATTAACCAAGATCACTTGTATTTATAAACAATAATTTTAATGTTAAGAGTTTAGATTCCAACATTCATATTGAACAACGATCATATAATAGTCGAAACCCAATAGTCTCATTTAATTATACTCACTTCATTAATTAAATAATATAGTTTTGATGGGTGTAAAATAAAATAACACAAAAATTTAAGAAACAAAAATTATTCAAAATTTTGGGTCGTTACATCCTCACATGCATGTCATGAACCAATAACCCAAATATTCCACTATGATTTCCTATCACAAACTCTGATACCACCTATAAAATGACCTTATCCTTGGAGGAACAACCATAGAGGTTCCCATCACACATCAAATCATTTCAAAAGTACCAATTGGGACTATATTCCATGTCACTTTAAAAACAATTTTCCAAAATTTCACAAGGTAACAACTGGTCTTTAATCATTCCAAAACAAACTTATTTCTAAAACCATTTTCGAGACCCATCTGAAAATACACAACATCCTATAAAGGTTCTAAATAGGCTTTAATTATTATTTAAATACCAAACTATACCTAAAAAATACCAAACGGTCCAAGATTCCAAAAACACCATTGAAATACAAATTTGAAAACATTTTTTAATAAAGGAGACACTTGAGAAACATTTGAATGATGAGGTGAATGGAATAAAAAATGGAAGAGGGAAGGGTATTTTGAAGTCTGGGGTTAAGGAGGATCATTTCGATATCAATACATTATCATTTGTGTGCCTATCCATAGGTTCACCTCATTCACCTATGGATATGCCCACATCTGACATAATATCCATAATGAGCTATAAATAAACCCAAAATAGATTTAAAGAGTCACCGCAATCATTACCACTTCATGAAAAACATAATTCACAATGAAAATCAACTTACTAAAACATAACCAAGGTCAAAAACTACCCTAAACAGTCAATTTAATTTTCAAAGACCAACTAAAATTTTATCAAACACCTAGTAGGAATATATATATAGGTATAGTTAATGAAAACCTTTGAAACCCCTATTTCCAATAAAATTCCAACATGGAAACACCCAAACAATTCATTCAAACACACCACAAGAATGAATAAAATATTTAAGAAACAATATAAGAAATCTTAAGCATCAATGGTATGTTCTAGAAAGGAAAATAATAGAAACACCTACCTCAATTATGTGAGAACACAAGAAACTCTAGGAGAAGGAATAACTGAGCCTGAGAGGCAATTTACACACCCTATTATTAAAGAAACAAAAACCCAACATCGACCCTAACTCCTAGGGTTTGTCTAAGTGATAAAACTGACAAGAAGGAACCAAGAAACATGAGGGGAAGGTTATAATAAGATAAAGACACCCAAAAATCCAAATAAACTTAGCTATATTTGAAGGAGGATCACCATGGATAGGAGAATAGGCAAAGGGAGAGGGGTTTGGGAGCCCTCTCTTACACCAAAATTGACCAAGGGGGGAGAGGGGTTGAATGGGGTTAAAAACATAAGAGGGTAGAATTGGAATTTCAAGTGTCAAGAAACATAGTAAAGTCACACAATTTGAATGAACATTTTTCCAAAATGTGCACCAACCATGTGGACCCTGCTAGAGAAAGAGGGCACCTGCACAGGTAGGTCGCATGGATTGGGAAACTGTGAGCCAACTATGCACCTCACCTCTATCAAAAAAATTAGACGCCCCTGCATTCTTTCCACACAGTTTCTCCTAATCTTGTGCAAGGTGTGTTTCTTATCCCTAACACTAAAACAAGGTCTAACGATTACTCCTGGACCTCACACAGATTTTCTAAACCATGCTCAAGTCATGATAGGAAAACCGTGCAAGAATAAACTAAACTGGAAATTCCCTTGGTCTTAACCAATAATATAGTTTCTCCTCAAACCATGCACACTAACCATGCATAGGTCCAAAACATCTTCAAGACCACCAAAACTCAAAAATTATCACTTAGAAATTGACCCAAACCTCAAAAAAATATCCAATACTGAGGAAAGTGTCAAATAAAATAAAAACTTTGGTTGGGGTGTGACAATCCAATTTCTATTATGTAAACTATTTACCTAACTATATATCACATATTTAAACATTATTTAAACCTTGAAAAAATTTAACATCAAATTAATTTTTATGTGACATAAATAAAATATTAAATAAGGTCTATTTTAATTCAAACAATTCAAATTAATTAATTATAAAAAATTCATAATTTTAAATATTGACTGGTTTGTATTTTTCTATATTTTTTAATATATAAAATCTTTATAAATTACCCCTATAATTTATCATATAAACATTTTATATTTAAATTATAATATATTCCATATAAATTTGAAAAATATGTCATTAATATTAATTTTTTAATATTATTGGAATATTTATAATAGTTTTTTCAATATTGTTAAAAAAAATTAACCATAAACATTTTATAGCTAATCAGTTAATAAAAAATATATAAATTCTATAAGTTTTATAAAATATTTTATTCTATTATTTATAAAAAAAATTATGAATGACCTAAAACTTGGATGTGTGGTGCTCCCAATATTACGTTATGATATAACGTAACATTGATATGGGAAAATCAATTATTATTTCAAAAAATGTGTTCTTTAATTAATAATTAAATAAACATGTTCATTTTATGAGGAAGAAAGCTTTGATGCCACTGATGGGTTTTAAGGGGTCATCAAATGATATTAGAAATGGAAGAAAACCCATTTTATGTGATTTATTCTTGACAAAACCAATATGAAATAGAAACGAAGAACATAAATGTGCATACTTGGATGAAAAAATCTCTATATTTAGTCTTCAATGGAGTATGATTGATGAAGATCGCAAGTGAGGAAGAAGAAATAGTTCTACCTCATAGGGGATTACACTGGTTAAAGGATCCTAGAACATTTTTTGAGGATTCATAAATGTGCAAGGGGTGTTAGAAGCTTCACCCAATGATAGATTGTGTTTCAATAGGAAGAGAGAATTGGGAGGATTAGATACAATCATTTTTACCCAACATGAGGGATTTCATCCCTTTATATAGCCTCCCTTGACATGTTTTATTTAATGAAATGTCTCAACCATATTCAATGTATCGGTATATATTTGTTACAATTGGACTTATTCATTAAATTATTTCAATGAATACAATACTTTTAATCCATTCATACTGGATTCCATTTAATCTATTCATAATAGATTATAACTGATGAAATGGAATGGGAATATACATGTACCCAAATTAAATTCATTAATATGTATATTATAGTGCGCATAAAACATTATTTTCATATCAATTATAGTATATTATTGAGACATATTACAACTATTCACCCATATGCCATTGTTGCTATAATTATTAATTGATTTTGTGTCATTTTAATCTTTTCAGAGTTTTTAATGTTTTTCATGTGTTTCAAGAGATTATGGAAAGATACATTCCTATTATATATCATGCCACACCACAGCCTAGAGAGGTCACACCATATTGGATAACCTTATATTCCCTATTTTTTCTTGATCAAGGTGCTCCATGGTGCAGCCCAGGGGCTACACTATGGAGAGTGTCTAGAAGATGCCACCATGTCATGGTATAGAGGGTTTTTCTATAGTCTCTTGACGATTAGGGGTGGTGGCCCTCCCCAGGGTATGTCCTCTACACCATCACCTAGAGTACCACACCATGTGGTTTCCTAGAAATTAACACTATGGTGTATCTGGTAGGGCCACACCATGGTATTTTTCTACCCAATTTTTTAAAAAAGTAGAATTTCCTTTTTACCTGTTTACTTTAACCTGATTTTTCACCTCCTTAACCTCATATTTAATATAAATGATGTCCCCCAAGGATCTCAATGCGATCTTATCTCTATCTATCTTTGATTCCTATCAAATTTCCTTCAAATTTTAAGTGGTTTTTAAGGTAATTGAAAAACCATTTCTAGGTAGCTGACTAGCCTCAAGTCAAATTAATTATTTATAAAACTAATTATTAATAGTATTGTAGTAATAATGGTAGAACCACAGGAAATTATAGAGAATTTGTGATCAAGATAAAGAAAAAAACATGAAAAAACAACACAAATCAGGAACATTGAGAATGATACGGTAATAGTGGAATATGAACTGATGGAGGAATATGTGGTAACAAAGGTGAAGTAGTAGTAATGGAAAGGGAGAGAAGATAATTGATTGAGATGGGAGAACTGGGCTAGATAGAATTTATATAAATGGAAATGTTCTTGTATTGAATCAATCATAAAAGTATTGAAGTTGAGTGAAGAGGAATGTGATACCTAATTATCATTAGATAAGACAACCAAACTATAGATATTTACTAAGAACTAATACTTCAAACAGATCTCAATACAATGATTTTTCCTCATGAAAAATATAATAACACAACTTTTTCCAAGTAATTATTTTTTTTGTAGTCTCCAAGGAAAAATGAACTCTAATCTTTACCCATCAGTTCTTAGATTAGAGTAAAATAATTCTCATGGGAAGACAATTTGAGAACCTTCGATAAAAGAAATTAGACCTCCATGATTAAAATTGATGTAAGAATAGGCAAGAAAATATTTCAATCAATCCATCATGATCACCCTAATTTACTTAGTTACACATAACAGAAGCAATAAAAATATATTTCATTGAAATAATCTAGATACGGTACTACAAAAAATAAATTGAGAGAGTAAAAATATTCTCTATAGATATTGCCTCCCCCTCCAGATCAAAATCCTCTGAATCCTATATCGAGTGCCTTAGCCTCTAGTCTGGCTCCTCTCATTTTCATTTTGAATAGATTATCAGGGATCAGAGGATTGGATATGTTGGTAGTGAATGGAATGGATATTGACCTAGGGATATGTTGAGTGGTGATAGGGTTGGGGGACTCTCTACTCTATAATATTCTCCCTTAAACCACACATCAAATCCTTTCTCATGGCTAGCCTCCATAACAACAACCTTGGACCTTTCCTCCAAAGTCTCCACATGGTGTGTCTTTCACTATACATCATCTTCTTCACATGACTTGAGTGGAGATCCCTTAACAAATTACACTCCTTTATACATAACTTTATTCAGATTCACATGACCATCATGAGAGATTCATTGGCTCTAAAAAAACTTGTAACACCCTGATTTTTTATGAAATATTTTCTTTCAAATTAATTTAATTTATTTCATAGCACACATTAGACATAACATCGAGCTTTAACAAACCATAATACAGTATACAAATATTATTATTTAAACATGATCATTATAACCTAGACATTAAATTTAAGGGATTGAATAAGACTAAATAAATTATTAAAATTATATGTTTTACACATTTATAAAATAAATTAATTGTATATCTACTAATTATAAGTGAAAATAAAAAACATTTGAAAGTAAAAGAAATAATTTAATGAAAAAAATGTTTTATGCATGTAATATCTTTTTATATTAATAAAATAAATTAATAACTATTGGGGAATTATTTTAATTAAATTTATATATTATATTTTCAAAAAAATCTTATCATTAATCTGATATGTTTTCTAAATATGGGATAAGAATAAATCCAATTTTATGCTTAAAACTCTATTTTTCAAAAAAAGTTATTTCGTCGTACTTTTCGTACTTATTTTAAAATTAATTTATTCAAATTTAAGAATTATTATTTAAAAAAATAACTTTATTTTAAAATTATTATGTAAAAATTAAATTAGGGTGAAATTTTGAGATTTTTTTGAAATGATATATTTTTTAGTGAATAGTGAAAATTGTAGATATTTCAAATATTATCATTTATTTACATTAAATCAAGTCCTTTGATATTTTTTATTTATTCTTAAAGTAATAAATAAAAAATTTTAGTTATAAAAATATATTTATTTTCATTTTAATCAACAATTTTTAGGATTTTGGTATAAGTTTATTTTTATGCTTAAAAACACTATTTTCTGAAAACTGTTTTTAAGTCCATAAATTTTATCCATTTTAATTAATTAAAATAGCCCCTAATAAGGAATGATTTAAAATAAATTTATAGATTTTATATATATATGAATTTAAATTTATATAATTAATATTACTAGTTATAGAGTTAATGTAAAATCATTTTTTTAATGAAAAATTCATTTTTCAGAAAACCTTTTTCGTTACGCTTGTGGGTTTAATTTTAAATTAAATTATTTCACTTATGTGAATTTAATTTGATAAAATGTATTAAATATTTTGAATTATAATAATTTATATTATTTAATAATTTCGACTTATTTTTTTATCATAACGAATAGTAAATATAGTAAAAATATGTTATCATAATTAACGGTAAAATAGGTTTATTGGGGGTTCAACTAAATATATAAAGGTTATAATGACCTAAAAACTTTTCTAATTTATATTTTATGGAAATATTTATACCCTGTATCATCTAAGTCCTGTAAATTTCTCATTTTGGATCTATATTTCCATGATTATGACCTTTATAATAATGTAAGTAAAGAAAAAGAAAAAAATGTCAATCTCTAACTTTTAAAAATGTCACTCTAACTTTTAAAAATTTCTTATGTGTTCACATAGGTATAAAAAGGAGGTATGTTTGATTATAAGTATTCATTTAAGGGATAAATAATCTTTATTTATCGTGGTAATATATTTCTAATTTTTAGTGATGAAATAATTACCTTAAATGTTTACGCAATGCCAACGTATTAATTATTTAATTAAGCGGAAAATAAAATAAATTGTTTTTAAAATATAAAGTAATATAATTTCAATAAATTACTATTTTACAAAATTATTATAGATTATTATAAAATTTTATGGGGTGTTAAAGGTATATATTATAATTCTATATTTTTTTATGTTTTTAAAGTCAAATTAAATGAATAGTGTCAAAATTGGTATTAATAATATATTATAATAAATAATGTTTTATTTAATGATTTAAAATTAATATAAAACTTATATTTGGAAAAATTAATGTGAAATGGTTTATAATATCAATCATGGTCCATTTATGGTATGTTTTTCTTTTGAAAGGAACTTTCCTTGGCCCTTAAAGAGTAAATATTTTAATTACCTCTATTAAGGTTAAAACGGGGTTTTGTGCATTATATGTGCATGTGTTAAAATTAATTTTACACACATAGAAGTTTTTTATTTGATAATTTATAATTCATATTTATAATCAGTTGGTCCAAATTATATAGTAGTTCCCAATTTAATTTTAGGCTTGAATGATAAATTACCTAGGTAAAAAAACTAGTTACCGTAGTGAAAACTAAAATGGTAAAAGTACATAAACTTAGAGGTTAAGGTAATAAAAGGTTTAAAACATGTTTATTTTCAGTATTATAGGTTTTTATTAACCATATATTCCCTAAAATTCATTATTTATCACTTTTGGAGGCGCATGGCCTGAGAGTGACTTCCCATTATTGAATAGTTTTGGGTATTTGCAAAAATGACACACTTTATCACTTATAAAAGGGAACCTCCTCTTCTATTCTCCTTTCACTTTAAAATAATTTTTTTTTTTGGAAAATACCTAACCAAATCCCTTCCTTACTTACCTTAAAACATCCAAGGGGCATTTTTTATTATAAATCTCTTCTAGGAAGGTATTTTTGAAAACCAAAAGAGGTTGTCTCAAGAAGAGGTGTTGTTCTTAACCAAACGCTTTGTTTTATTTATTCTTCCACATCCTTAAAATATTAATAAAAATGATGAAATAAAAAAATATATAAAATATATTAATATAATATTATTTTAATTTCATAATCTATATCTATATCCTCTTCCATCAAATAGGAAACAAACTTTTCGATCGTGTGTATGGAGGACTACTGCCTCGCAAACCGATGTAATTAGTTTTCCATCACCGCCCCTCATGGATAGATATAATGATGGATTTAAAGTGTATATATGATATTTATGACATAATTATACTTTTGTAATTACAATATCACATATACCTTCTTACCTTCCATTCTTTTGAAAAATGATAATGTCGATCATGTGTATGTGTGGGTTACCGCCTCCACGAAGCGATGTGATATGTTTTTCATTTAATTTTGACATGGAAGATAATAAGGATATATTTAATGAATATATATTCTATATATAATATAAAAATAATTTTATAAAGGTGAATTAATATTTTCCTTTCTTTCATTCCATCCGTTGAGTAAATGGAAACAACGTTCATGAGTACGTACGACCTACCGTCTTCATGAATGATAAAATTTATTTTTCTATATATAACTTTTATGGATGACTATAAATATGTATATAATTAATATATAGTATGTTTATATAATTAATAAAATTATTTACAAGATGTAACCATAATCAAAGTACAATTATCAAAACTACCTAACCAAAACATACATGAAAAACAAAGTAGTTATTACCCGAAACAATGATTTTAACAAAGAATTGTCAATAAATGGGTGATAAAAGGTTATAAGTAAATAATATATGGAATTATATACATTATTATGGCTCTATAATAGATGTATAATAAACCTATATATATTATACATGATTATTTAATTCATATGAATGAATTCAATACTTAAAGTAAGGTATTTTTGTCTCAATTTTATTTCCATGGGACATATACCATATTCACCACTTGTTTATTTTGTGTGGTATGTATACTACCCAGGAATTTATTTTATGATCATTATCATGGAAATTTTAATATATACATATCCATATAAGTTTCTTTCTTTCATGGGTCTTATGATTCAAAGGTTTCCAAAGTGGTAAGGGTTGTATGTTACAATCTCAATGTTTATCAGGATTGTTTATGATTATTATTTTGTGATAAAATTTGTTGATATACCTATAAATAATTTCAGGAATTTTACTATTATATGGTTACTTATATTTAATTTGTTTTTTCCTTACATTTTACTCTCTTTATGTAATTAAGGAACAAAAAAAATTAAGGAAAACCAACTTTATCTCTATTCGATCAAAAAACATTTCAATTCCATGTAAATGTTTTCTAAAAATGTTTTAAAGAATGTATTTAATATTCTAAAATTATTTTTTAAATTCATATTTACCCTTTTTTGCCTTTTTAAAAAAATGGTTTAAAAGGAATATTCTTTTCATTTTTTGAATGAGGAACTTCGACTTTTTACTAAAAATGTGAAAGGAATCTTTGTTTTAACATGTACGACATGAACAATATGTCTCACCTTCACGATCAATCAATGATTAAAATATTGATTTACAAGTTTCAAAGTTTATTTTAAAATAAAATGTTTTCTTTAATATTTTGGTAAATTTTTATATTTTAAATTTTTATTTTCAAATTTGAAAGGGTATTTTTCTCAAGATTTTTTTAATGATATTTTAATAGTATTTCAATTGATCAATAACAACAACCCTTGATTATACTTATACTATATTGGTTATATGATCTAATAATATCATGCATATTATTTCTCTAGATGGTTTATGATTGTGATGATAATATGTTTATAAAACCAGTTTCTTTTACATGAGTTATTCTTATCAACCCTGTTTCTTTTTTATGGGTTATACTATAATGAATTATTTATGAAACCCATTTACTTTTATGGGTTATGATATGATTAATTCTTAATGATCTTGTGGCACACATATGTATGATTTTCATTATGTGATAGGTGGTCCCAGAATTATATATCCCTATAATGCATTAGGTAAAGATGGATAACTCATGAGGTAAGTAAGTTATGCATGAACCTGATTTCATGTTCATAATTTCATGTATGGATCTAGTTTTCATGTCCATAATATTAAGCTTGGGCCTAGTTTTCATGTTCATAAGTTTATGCATGAACCTTGATTTTTTGTCCATAAGATTATTCGTGGACCTATTTTTTATGTCCATAAGTTTATTCTAGGTCTTGGTTTTATGATCTTAAATTAACAAGTTAAACTCTTTCTATTCATACATGTCCACAATGTTATAATCTTGTGTTTTGATAAATTCTTATGTCTATTATATGTACTCATGACCCATCTTCATTTATTTACTTTATGAATCATGTATTATGAACTTCCAATATTTATTACAGGACTCAACATTATTTCATATATTATGCATGGTATGGTTTTTAAATGTTAAGCTCATGTTATTAAACCCTTATGTCCATGTTATGCCCAAGTTATCATTGATATCACCCTTGTTTACCCTTAATGAGAATATGAGATCACCCTTTCTTATGTTTCCTTTATATCAGTTATTAAAAAGGTTTTAAGTAGAGTATATCTAAGAAAACAACTATATAATAAGATCTTTATGGGAGATTTTGAATATATTTCAAGAAATAATTATCTTGTGTAAATAGTATCCTAAAACCCAAAACTTTTATGATACTTGGTCATGTATTTGTGAAATTATGGAATATTCATCTAAAAAGATGTAATATTTTTGTATGAAAATCCTGATTCACTATAGTTGGTATCAGAGGATTGGTTTAGTCAATCTTTAAAGATTAGGGTAAGAAAACTTTTCTGAAAAAACTGTGGATATGTCAAATTAGACGATAAAATACTAAAATATTCATAAGAGATTATGTGGTTTTCCTAGAATTAAATCCCTATCTGGATATTAAAAGTATACATGGTTTTATAATAGATGCATTTAGGGGTTACAACCTTAAAAATAGTTGGTCAGGTATATCTCATCCATCATTGTGGTGCATGGTGAGTGTGCCTTTACTGCGTGCCTAGTTTGACACTCCAAGTAGATATTCTTGGGTTAATTAACTTTTTATTTATGAACTGTTATGAAGTATTTGAATAGATGATGATAATGAATTATCTAGGTTAAAACTAATGTGTATTATATTGAAAATAAGGTTTCCTGATTTAGACATCATATAAATGATTATGTAGTTTCCCACTATAATTATTGTTGATCATACTATGCTATTTGGTTTTATTCAATGGCTAGAACCAATAGGAATAATGTTAATACTAAATGTGATAGAAAAATCGGTGATTATAGGTAACCAAATTGTATGATGACTGGAGATAAATATATTATGATCATGCCTAATTAGCTATCATGATATATGATTAAAAATGTGAACTTCAATGAGATTCCTAATGCATTAATTAAGAGGAATATGGAATTTTATGAAAGTTCATGTGGTAATGAACATAGAGGAAGGAATGTTCAATTTTATTCATGTTAGAAATGTAGAAAGTGACACTTAAGAAAATGTATTAAAGGAATATAAAAATGTTTTATGTATGTAAAATAAGGGTATAGAGCAGTGAATTGATAAGGATTTCAATGTCTTGTGTGTGGAAAACATGGTCATTTTTAGAGTTAATGCCCTAATCTAAGAGTTAACTCCTAGAAAAAGGAAGGAATTATACTATTACAATTGTTTTGGTAAAATTGTTTAAGTTTTTATGTATTGGGATTTTATAATTATGTTTTACAAGTGTTATGTCAATGATATTTTAGTTATTAGAATCATGAAACATCTGAGGATTGTTTCACAGTAGTTTTTCTTTAAGGATTTGAAATCTCATGTTGAATGCTACTAATTACCTAGAAAATATATTTAATCATATATTGAGTTTTTATATAAAACACATGATTGTGGGAATGATAACACTTAATATGTTCCTGATATTGAAGTAATAATTTTTATTTGTGATAAAGAGATGAATTACATTGATGAAGTAAATCTGATAGTATTTGTGACCTTAAAATTAATTATTGATTTGGTAAAAAAGTAATTTATGATGAAGTTTACTAATGTTTTGGATTCATGGAATTTTTTTTATCTATAATTTTATTTAAGGAATTAGGATATAGTTAATTTTTTGAAGTAATTATCTTTTCATTGAAGTTTTATAGTGATCAAGGTATTCAAATATTTGGTTTGTGACATTAAAAGTTACTTTATGATGTTTAAGGAATAATGTTAAATTGATTTTGAAAATTTAGTGACCTTATTCATAAATTTTTAAATTTCAAACTTGGTCAGATGTATTTTTTAATCCTTTTAAGGATAAATACTTATGGAATGGATTAAGTTAAACTTTGGGTGTTACTATTAAGGTTTTAGAGATTAATTTATTATATTAGATAAATTGTGCTAACCATTTTGGTTTTGGTAAACATTTAGAGATAAAGTTAAATATTTTTCACTCTTTTATGGATCTTATAATCAATTAAAATATAATTTTAGTGCTTTAGGAATAAAAAAATTATCTTGGATATTCAATTCTTGGAGTAAGAAAAGAAATAAGAATTGATCAAAGCATAACCTAATAGTGAAATTGTGCTTATGTTATAGAAAGAAGTCATGTAAGTGTTTTTTTCATTCACTATATTAATAATAAAAGAATCCATTAGATTTTGGAAAAAAGTTATTGAAATAAAATATTATACTTTTACCCTAATTTCTAATGAATTAATGGTCTGTTCACCCGTCACAGATTTATGACATTGTGGTCGTAAACTTTCTCTTAACAATGTTCCCTATCACTCTTTAATAGTCTTTGGGTGTCAATTTTCTCCTCTATGTCCATATTTTCACTTCCCACTAATTTTTTCCTACTAGGAAACCTAGTTATGTATTATTCTAGATGATCTTCATACTTCCATTTTTCTCTTATCAAGAAAATGTTTTATAAACCCTTTTTACAATGTGGTATTTTCATATTAAAACCCCTTGATTGTCAAGATAAAGTTCAAATTTTTAGGATGTAATTTATTAAAGTGGGGTAATGTAACTCCTTGAGTTTTTATGAAATGTTTTTTTAAAATTTATTTAATTTCTTTGATAGCTTATGTTATACGAAACACTGAGTTTTAATGATCCGTAATACACTATAAAAATATTATTATTTAATCATGAACATTACAACCAAGCTGTTAAATTGGAGAGAATGAATAGGAATAACTAAATTATGAAAATTATATGGTTTATACATATATAAAATAAATTAATTGGTTATTAATTTATTGAAAATGAATAAAAAATAATTTGAAACTACAAGAAATATTTTTCTAAAAAATGGTTTTTATGCATGCAATGTATTTTTATCATAATAAATTAAAGTAATAACTATTTTTGAATGATTTTAAATGAAATATTTAAATTAAATATTCAATAAAATTTCTTATCATTAATCTAATATGTTTTATAAATATGGGATAATAATAAATCCAGTTTTATGCTTAAAAACTGTATTTTTCTAAAAAGTGGTTTCATCACATTTTGTGCACTTTTTTTTAAATTAATTTTTTAAAATTTTAGAATTTTTATTTTATAAAATTAACTTAATTTTTTAAATAATAATCTAAAAATTAAATTAGGGTAAAATTTTTATATTTTTCAGAAATGATTTACTTTTCGGTGAATAATAAAAATTACCAATTTTTCAAATATTTTTATTTCATTAAATAAAGTCCCAATATATTTTGGATT
Organism: Viscum album; assembly: GCA_963277665.1. Classification (NCBI taxonomy): domain Eukaryota; kingdom Viridiplantae; phylum Streptophyta; class Magnoliopsida; order Santalales; family Viscaceae; genus Viscum; species Viscum album. The sequence goes on along the minus strand of OY728133.1, from coordinate 121,884,125 downwards.
TTTTATTAAATTGAAATATGAACAATTTTATTTATAATAGTATATTTATTTTCATTTGAATTTTCAATTTTCATGATTATTATATAAGTTTATTTTTATGCTTAAAAATACTATTTTCTGAAAACTATTTTTAAGTGTGTAAAGTTTATCAATTTAAATTAATTAAAATAAACCCTAATGAAAAAATTATTTAAATTAAATTTATATTATATATATATATAAATAAAAATTCATATAATTAATATTACTAGTTATATAGTTAATTTAAAATACTCTTTTACTTAAAAAATTCATTTTTCAGAAAATTATTTTTCATCGCGCTTGTGGGTTAAATTTTAAATTAAATTCTATCACATCTGTGAATTGAATTTAATAAAATAGATTTTATATTTTTAATCAAAATAATTAATATTATTAATAAGTTCAACTTAATTTTTGATCATAATGAAAAGTAAAAATAGTAAAAATTTGTTACTGTAGTTAAGGGTAAAAAAGGTTTATTAGGGGTTAAACTAAACAGATATGGGTTATAACAACCTAAAAACTTGTCTAATTTTTATTATATGGAGATATTTTGAACCTATCTCATAAAATTCTAATAACTTTACCATTTTGGATTCATATGGCCATGATTATGACCTTTATAATAATTTAAGTAAAGAAAAGGATAAAATGTCATTTTCTTACTTTTAAAAATATCTTATGTGTTCACATAGGAATAAAAAAAAAGGTATTATAACGTCCTGACCCAGAATCCAATGAAATGGTTCCTTGAATTGGACCTCTACAAGACCTCAACCATGCCTCATTGTATGTCAGAGGTTGTAGACTAGTAGTAGGGGTCTAAAATGGAACTTTGAGGATACTATATCCCCATATCAGAGTGAAAAACCAGAAGAAAATAACCAAATATCATACACATCAGAGTAAGTAAAAATAATAAATAAACTGAAACATGCTATAAATAAATGAAATGAAATAAAGTCATGAATTTCAATGTCATACATACAACCCACCTCCCACTGGGCTAGTTACATAACATACCAAAAAAATAAAAGAAACTATAAAAATAATCTTCAACCTCACCGAGCCAAACCCATCCAGACATTGGATTCCACTCGAGCAATCCTAATCGACCAACAATACTCAACATGGGATTTGTACCAAGCCTATACATGTAATAAAAATGTGATAGATGCTTGTGTACCCATGTACAATGGTGGCCCGATCATGGTGTAAGTAAAACGTAGTAGGCCACCACCAACAGTGTCTAAATCATATACCAGTCAGTGCAATAGAGCATGCAGGAAAAAAGGAATAATGATAAACAAGCAGGTAAGTAAAATATGATTTATTATATTAAAATGTTCAATTAATCACTTTTATTATTTATTCCAAAATTAAACCATTTTCATCAAATCATCTTAGCCCAAGCCATCCATATGAGCCATATATCACAGAGGTCACTAGTCGGCAATCAAGGAACCTGAGTACAAGAATCTAATTGGGATATGGTATGTCATGTTCGACCATCCCAACCACTAGGTCACAGGTCAAAAAACACAGAACATCAGTCCATGAATCCAATTAGGACTCATAACAATATGTCTGACTATCCCAACCTTTATTCCATAGGTTGTAAAACATAGATAATCAGTCCATGAATCCAACCGGAACTCAGGACACCATGCCTGACCATCCTAACATCGATAGGGAATTCCATTTCCATACCATGGGGTTTAGGATCATAATTTCTTATCTGAAAAACTATGGTGCACCGGGGTGCCAAGAGAATCTGTATGGCCTACTCCAAACGGGGAGTGGAGCATCAGCCTAACATCCCAAAACCATTAATCATAGGTCAGAAAACATGAAGCATCATTCCATGAATCTAACTGGGACCCAAAATGTCATGTCCAACCATCCCCAAAACCATTTCATTATTAATCATCACCATTTCATTTAACATTTCCGAAATACATTACTTTCATCACATTAAACTAATTTCACAATTTAAACCATTTCATACTTTACTCAAAAACATATTCATTAAATTTTCTTCAAACCATTTAACAATCAAACACTCTCTTTTTAAAACATTTCAAATTACCTTATGATTCACAACATTTATCATTGTCCCAAGAACCTTTAAATCAATATGTGGCTCCAATAGAACCTAGCCCCTTTCAGATTACATTAATACCAAGACCACCCATTTTTATTAACCATTTATAAACCACCGTTTAAAACATGGTTATTTAACTTAAAAACCATACAAGGCCCAAGACCTTCATATTCCATGAAAAGCATTTAAAGAGTCACCACACTCCCATTTTAAATCATCAATTGAAATTCATTTAAACCCCATTTAAATTCACCCTGAGGTCAACACATTATTTAAAAACAAGATTCATTTCAAAACATATATCCTCCCCCTTTTTCATTCAAAACCAATCAAAATTCATGAAAACCTTTAAAACATTAAAAAACATTATAATATTTTCATAAAAACTTAACAAATAAGTCATACCACTTACAAGGTTAAAACACCCCATGGGTATCCCTATGTATGGTCTAACATCACCACGGATCCAATGGGATCCATGGAAGGTTCATGGTGTCAATCAAAGGTCAAAACCAATTTCTTAAAATAAGAAATCAAGCATAACACACATGGTATTATAAGTAATATACCTCAATTAACATATAAAACAAGTATAAAGACTATGAGTAATGATTTTACACCACTTACCTCATCAAAAAAGCTTTCCATTACACTTACAAAACATGGAATCCTTGCCAAGCCCCATCCGAGCATCCTCCAAACCTCTTCACACCCAACCAATCTCACCACCACCACTTTGGATATAGTATCACACCAAGAAACCAAAATTAATTAATCATAATGGCTATAATTAATTAATTAACCAATACCCAACTTGTAATAATTCCATAAAACTCACCGGGTCGATCAACTCTTATCAAAACCCCAAGAAACCTCCATAGAGGGTCCACAATGGACACTTAAAACCAATCTTAGTAAAATACTTGATTGGAGATACCAAATAATCAACCAAATAAACTAAAATATTTTGAAAAATCTAATAAAATTCATCATGGTCACATACCTTAATGAAACGCCATAAAACTAAGTGTGGAGTTCGTCTTGGGACCTCCTCTACCCAAGCCAACAAAAATGCCTAAGAGAAACAGATGATTCCACCATGATCCAATGGAGTCATTAATGAAACCCTAAATAGAGAAATATAAAATTAGAGAGAAACAAGAATAAAAAAAAGGTAACCATTGAAGAAGAATAACTCACCTTATACACTAAGAAAATGACACGGAAAAGCCCTAAAATCAAGGAGAAGAGGAGGAGGAGGAGGAGGTTTGAGAACCCCCTGGTTTTTTCACCTAAAATAGGGGAGAAATGGGGTGTAAGGGTTGAAAAACCTAAGGGGTCATTTTGATAAAATCCTATTTTAAAATAAATCTGTGGAACCACATGGTTTGGCTGCATGGTTTTCCAAACCATGCAGTTGGTTATGTCTAAGACCACCACTCGCACAGTTAGGCCGTGTGATTGGCCAAACCATGTACCAACCATGCACACCCATACTATCCAACAACCCTAACCTAAAATGGTTTTGACACATGGTTTGATAAACCATGTTCCAATCGTATTGTCATCATTTCCTCCCCTCTACATCAAGGTGCACAATTTTTTTGAATCGTGTGCATCTCGGTGCCAACTGTGCTATTAGCATTGCCTCTACTATGTATCAAGGAAATGGTTTGTCTGAACCGTGTGTAGCTCATTCACTATACATTATATCTTCATCATCCTCACGTGTTTCCTCCTTTTTCCTCATATGGTTTACCCCAAAATGTTATCTAACCATGAAAAACAAACGTGACTAGTTCAAAATGAACTAAAAACCTCCTAATCATCAAGGTGTTGTATGGTTTCTCCTAAAACATTCACACCAAACTATACACCCTTGACAGAGAACTCCAAAACTCCTAAAAATTGACCTGAAATATCTGAAGCTCGTCTTAACACCCAGGCTACCTCCCGATCCCCATTCCTCATCTTAAAACACTACTCTGAATCACTCCAACTCTCAAAACTCTATTCTATGTCTTAATCCAAGATCCGACCCATCCAATAATGAAAATTTAAATTCCTTAAGAAATTTTCTATCCAACCAGATGCGGGATCTTATAGATATATCCAATTATAAATATTATTTTCAGGGATAAATAATTTTTCCTTAAATTGGAAATTTATTTCTAATTTTTAGATATGAAATAATTACTTTAAATATTTATGCAGCACTAACTTAGTATTTATTTAATTAAAAGTAAAATAAAATAAATGATTTTAAAAATATTAAAAGTAATATAATTTGAATAACTTATTTTGTTACAAAACTTCTCAAGATAATTATAACATTTTAAGGTTATTTTAAATGTATATATTTGAATTTTATCCTTTATTTGATGTTTTAAACTCAAATTAAATAAATATTGTCAAAATTGAGAGTAATAGTATTTTATAATAAATAATGTTTTAATAATGATATAAAATTCATAAAAATATTATATTCATCCAATTTAATGGTAAATTGTTTATAATATCAACCATTTTCTATTTATGGGACTTTTTTTCTTTTGTATTAACTTTCCTAGTCCCCTAAAGAGTAAAAATTTTAATTTCCATGATTAATGTTAAAATGAGATTTTGTACGTTACATGTGCATGTGTTAAAATTAATTTTACAAACACATAGGTTTTTTATTTTTAAAATTATATTTCATATTTAAAATCATTCTATAAAAATTTACTAATAATTACCATTTTAATGTTATGTTTAAAAGGATAAATTACCAAGGTAAAAAAACTAGTTACCATGGTGAAAACTAAAATGGTAAAAGTATATAAACTTAGACGTTAAGGGAATAACATGTTTAAAAAATGTTTATTTTTTAGTGATAAAGGTTTTTATCAACCATATATTCTCTCAAATCCATTATTTATTAATTTTTAGGCACATCGATTGAGCGTGACTTCCCATTATTGAATAGTTTTGGTTATTTACAAAAATGTCACTATTTATCACTTATAAAAGGGAACATCCTCTACTCTTTTCTTCACACTCCCAAATCCTTTTGGTTCAAACAATACCTAAAAACCCATTATTTAATTACCTTAACACTTCATACAGGAATTGTTTTGATTATAAAACCCTCCTATCAATATTTTTGGTGAAAACCTAAAGAGGTTGTCAGAAGAAGCGGTATTTCTCTTAATCGAGCATTTTGTTTTATTTCTTCTTCCACCTCTTTAAAATATTCTTCCAAAATGATGAAATTATTACAATTATATCTCCAATATACTAATATTTTATTATTTTAATGTAAAAATCTATATCCATATCATCTTATGTTAAATGGGAAACAAAATTATCTATCGTGTGTACAACAGACTATCACCTTGCGAACCAATGTAATTTTTTTTCCATCACCGCCACTCATATATGGATATAATGATGGATTTAAAGTTTATATATAATAATTATGGAATAATTATACTTATATAATTATAATATAATATATACCTTCTTACCTTCCAATCTTTTTAAAATTGACAATGTTGTTCATGTGTACGTGTGGACTACCACCTCCACGAAGCGATGTGATATTTTTTCATTTTATTTTGATATAGATAGTAATAAGGATAGATTTAATGAATATATATTATATATATGATATAAAATTTATTATATAAATGTGAATTAATATTTATCTTTCTTTCATTCCATCCGTTGATAAAATGGAAACAGCGTCCATGCGTACGTACGGTCTATTGTCTCCATAAACGGTTTCATTTATTTTTTATCTCTAAATTTTATGGATGAATCTAAATATATATATATAATAAATATATATTATATTTATATAATTAATATAATTCTGGAGATTATGGAACCATAATCGAAGTACATGGACCAAAAATATAAACCAAAACATACATGAAAAATAAATCAATTATTACCTAAAAAAATGATTTTAACAAAGAATTGTTAATAAACAAGTGATAAAAGGTTATAAGAAAATCATATATAGTAAGATATTATAACATTATATATTATTTATGGTATTATATTTTATTATTTAATAGTGTTTTTCTTGGTTTTTAAGGGAAATTGTAATGTTTTAGGAGTTTTTCAACAGAACCTAGGGTTGTTAGTGCTTACTGGACACTTTTATGATGTAAGTTATAGCTTACTACATAAGTCCTTCACTAGGAAATAGCCATAAAATGGTTTTGGGAATAAAAATATTACAATCAATAAAGTCATATTTACACCATAAATTCCTTCTTTGTTTTAATAACCTCTTTTACACTGTAAAATCATCGCTCAAGATAAATTTATCCTGAGGTGATGTGTTTTTCAGCATAAACACATTATGGAAAGTTTATGTTGTAAGTATTATATTTGTGATGTAAATATATTGAGACCAGTAGGATTTATTACACAGTATTCTTGGAGTTTTTATTATTCATATCATAGCTCTTTACTCTGGAACCCTAGGTAGTTCCATGGTGATTTTAGGTATCTCTTCATCTTCCAAACCACTTCATCCACTATGTTCATCACTTGATCATCATCTCAATTGCATCACTTCTCTCTAGTAAGCAACCTTTCTACTTCTTCATTGCCATGGGTCATGATAGTGGTGTAGTTCTATATTTATGGATCCATCTACCATATGATGGCATTTTTTTATCCATTCTAGACCTATTGTTTGATCTTCTACTGAAGTTCTTCCTTCATATTGGTTGTGGTGTGATGGGTGTGTTTATTAAGGTATGTGTGATATAAAATTTCTATCCAATATTGTTTGTTAGGGATTACAATTTTGAGATATGGGAATCATTGTTAGAGCCTTCATTGTTATCTTTTCTTTCCTTCTAGTGTTGGTGGATCCCATTATGGGTAGTGTTCGACCCGAGTTTGAGGTAAGTGGTTCCATATCTAGCCTACATTTGATGAATTATATTTCTCTTGTTTTATAAATTTTTTTATAAATGGACTATTATGATAGATTTATATTTGTAAATAGATTTATGGTAAAAGATGTTTCCCCTTGTTTTTGAGTAAAGGAAAAAAAATGGTGTTTTCAAAGCATTGTAAATGGTTTGCAAAATGGGTTTTTAAAGCATTTTTTGGTGGAATAAAGGGTTGTGGAATTTTTTGTAAAATGTGAAACCCTTTAAAATTATTTTATAAATACAACACATGAGAAGCCTTAGGTACTTAGATGGAAGGTGTATCATAGTTCAATTGTGCATTTTATTATTAGGAGGTTCACTCATGGAGTGTTCTTATTCTCCATAGGCCTATTTTTTAAGGGTATTAATATTGAAATTGTTGGAGGGTTCACTCATGGGGTGTTTCTTTACTCCTTAGGCCTATGTTCTAAGGACTTGGGTTTTCACTAATTTTAGATTGTGGTATGAGTAGCCTATTAGACTAACCTATTTTGATCCTTGGCCTATTTACCATTCTTTCTGGCTTATAATATTTTGGATTTGATATAAATGTTTTGGATTTTGATAAATGGTTAGGGAGATTTATGCTTTGAAACTATTTTTACCAATATGGTTTTAAAACTATGGAATAAAAGGTAAATATTTACCATGTTTTGATATAAAACTACTTTATTTCTTATCATGACATGTTTTCTTTAAAATGAGAATATTTAGATTATTTTTATTGAGACATGATATGGAAAATTTAGGTGGTATCCTACTGAGCCTTTTTATCTCACACCCTGCACACCCCTTTAGTGGTGTGTAGACCAGGTTATGTATTTTGATACAGGGGAAGGCAAGGTGTCGTAGTGAGGTAGTAAGGTTTTTGTCAGTTGGGTTTGGGTAGCTTGTGGTGAGATGGTGGGAGATTTACCACATATTATAGGAGTAGTTTTCTTCCATTTTATTTGTCCTTGGTATTTTTTGGACATATACATTTTCATTTTTATTTGGTTCTCAATTTATATCGCTACTTATATTTTTTTAGTTATGTCATTTATTTTTTCTGGTTTTTCTTATATTTATATTTATGCTATGTATATATGCCATGTATCTTATTTAGGTTGGGATAAACTATTCCCTCTAGTTTCTGTTTGATTCTAGGGTGATGGTCATTAGCCCATGGGGATTGGGAACACTCTTCTGGTATGTGGAGGATAGTCTTAGGTACCAGTTTGTGAGGGTAACCCGTGTTTTTTTTGTTATAAATTGTTATTAAAGGTAGGAATTTCCTCAAGATTCGTTGTCTTGGGATGTTTGGTATACTAGAGATTGAATGGTTAGAACTTGAGAGGTTGGTTGTAGTGAGTGTATGTCGTGATCTTTTCATGACGAGACTCAAGTTGTCCTGGGTTGTTGGGATGTTTGTCACCTATGTTGAGTTCTTGATCTTAATATCAATTTTTTTCTTAAGTTTTCCTATTTTGGACTGAGATTATCCTATTGTATGGTCATTTTATTATGTTTTTGTTCTGTATAAGTATTCCTCTAAGATTTATTCCACATGTTCTATAGGAGGTTGTAGTGGATGCTTCTCAAGAAAATAGACCACTAGATCAGAATCTTATAGATGCTATCATGCAAGCAATTGGTTTTGTAGACCAAAATGTATAGAAATACCAGAATATAGTTTTTGAGGTACTTACAGGAGATGGAAGAGATAGGGATTGATATAGAGATTTCTTACCTAATAATCCCCCATCCTTTAAGGATCAAAATAATCTCTCAGAGGCGGAGGACTATCTAGAAATGATTTATCGAATCATCTACTTTCTGGATACACCTAATACTATCAAGGTGAAGTGTGTAGTGTTCAAGCTTGAGGATCCCAGTAAGAGATAGTGTGATTCTATAATATACGTATATGGGTATGTAGGATTGGATTGGAAGGGTTTCAAGGATATCTTCTTTTAGATATTCTTACTAGACTCTCTAATGACGTTAAAGTCTCTAGAGTGCCTCTCTTTGTAGTAGGGATACCATTCTATGTTATATTACACTAATTGGTTTATGGAGAAGGTTCTTTGTGCTCTATAAGTGGTAAATAATGATCTTCTAAAATCTCAAAACTACCTATAGGTTTTTCAATTGGATATTAGATTGTAGGTATTTATGATAAAAGTTTCAACCTATTATAAGATGATAGATAAAGAAATAATGGAAAATATGGATTTGATAGGAAATATTGTCTATTCTACAACTTCTATATTATCCAGTTACATATTTAGTGGCATGCATGGGAAGAATAGGAAGTGGAATGGTCATTATAGGATTAGTGGAGGTGGTTCTCAATAGAAATCATCCTCTATATCATCAACAGTTTCCAACAGCGTGCCCCTGAATTGCTACTAGTGTGGAAAGGTCATGAACAATCAGTGTTCTTGTCCCACCCCTGTGAATATTTTCAATGGTTGTGTCCACTAAAACCATATACAATTGTTCTTCTAGGTCATGTATATGCCTTTATATAGTAAAGGATCATCATCTCTAAATTCCATTACGACATAGTCAAAATCTTTAAAGTCCATAGGGCTCCAACCATAGGCCTCGAGAGTGAATCACCTTCACATAATTGATCGGTATCTAGTGTAAGTTTAAATGGGTTTGATGATATTGAGAGGTACCATATTTTTTTATATTATATATCAACTAATTTATTTGATACAAGTTCCTCTCACTCGTTTATATTTCTTTTTTTATTAATGTGTTGAAACTTCCAATGGATCTCATATCCTTTTTTATGAAGTTATTGAAACCTCTTGGGAAGAAGTGGGAAAGGGGGTTTAATTTAATCTATTCTCTATCAATATATGACATTTAGTTAGTAAGGGATTTTTTCATTCTCGATAAATATTTGTTTTATATCATTATAGATGTGTATCGTATTATTGGTCATCATGTTGAGATTTAAAAATTTGGTACAATCGCGAAAGCGGAACACGACACAAGGAAGAAAATTACAATAAACTGCAAGCCTGAGGACTTGACCCCACGACCTACCCCTCACCCCCCCAAACCCTTACCACCCCACCACCAATGGTGGGGAAAATGTGTTGTCGGTTTAGAGGGTATTGAGGCAGCCTTACCCCACCCCTTGTCGCACGTCACCAGCTATGCCCAAGGAGGCCAACCTTGGGCTTGGGCCAGTTCCCACGGAGTTGAGGGGATGAGAGGATCGCCGGTGTATGGTGCACGTTGCCTTTGAGGGTATATGATGGTATATATTGAGTGTTTTAGGGAGACTTTTATCCAAGGTATGGTCATGCAGGACCTTCCCACCCATAGCTCAAAAGTTTTTTGTTTTTTTATTCATTTGATACTGATGTTGTTTCTTCTCTTTTTTATCTTCCTATAGTTGTATGGGACTTTCCTGATGTTTTCTCAGATGAATTCTATGGTACACTTCTAAATAGAGAGTAAGATTTTAGAATTGATCTAGTGTTGGGTACGTAGTTTGTCTCAATACCCTCTTATATCATGGAACATTCTAATATGAAAGAGATCAAGATTCAATTTGATGATCTAATGGTTAAGAGTTTTTTCTACCCTAGTTTTTCACTATTGGAAGCTCTAGTGCTATTTTCCATGAAGTAAGATTGTTCACTTCAGTTGTTCCTGGATTATCAAAAGTTGAACTAGGTAATAGTTAATAATAAGTATCCATTTCCACAATTTAATGATTTTTTTGATCAGTTAAAGGGGAAAAAGTGGTTTTTGAAGATAAATATTTAGTTTGGTTTTCATTAGCTCAGGGTTTGGGAGTCTGATATACCAAATATGACTTTCAGAAGTAGTTATAGCCATTAAAAATATCTTTTGATGCATTTTGGTATGACTAAAACTCCTGTAGTTTTTATGTATTTGATGAATTAGATATTCTATTAGTATCTCGATATCTTTGTTATGGTTTTTGTAGACGATATTCTAGTTTATTAGAGATCCGAGTGTGATCACGAGAACCATCTAAGTTTGTTTTTTTAAATCCTAACGAGTCACTGAATTTATGGAAGGATTTTGAAATGAATTTTATATATCTAAGAAGTAAAGATCTTGGGACATGTGATTTCTAAACATGTCTTATAAGTAGATCCTGAGAAGGTGGAGGTTGTCTTGTCATGGGAGGAGCCACATAAAATTTTTTAGATACGTAGCTTCTTTGGTCTTGATGGATACTATCATCAGTTCATCAATAATTTCTCAATTTTGGAATCACTTTTTAATGCTCTTACCTAGAAGGGAAAAAATTCATATGGGAGACAAAGTGTCAAACTTCTTTCGATGATCTGAAAATATTTCTAACATAAACACTTATTTAGATATTACCTAATCTTGGTAAGGGGTATGTGGTATACTATAATTCATATGGTGCTATTTTGGTCTATATGCTGATGTAGGATGATCATTTTGTTCTTGTGGAACTTATCGGTTTCGATCGCATGAGAAGAATTCCCCCCTCATGATTTAGATATTTTTTTAATTTATGTATTCTCTTAAGTGTTGGTGAAACTATCTTTTTGTGTAGATATTCACTATCTTTTTTAACCATAAGAGTCAAAGTTATATATTTTCTCATAATGAATTGAATTTTGGATAGAGTAATTGGGTAGCGTACCTTCAGAATTTCGATTTCAACATCACCTACACCCTATGGAAGAGTAATGTCATCATGGACACTCTCAGCATGAAAGTACCATTTCAAGTTGTCTTGAAATCTAAGGAATATTGAAATCTAATGGGTGTATTTACTCAGTTCAATCTAGATGATTAGGAGGATGTTCTTGGTATAGTTCTAACTAGTGTTCAGTTTTCTTCATCTATCATTTAGTCTATTCTATATGTTCTTCAATTGGATGATGAGTTTACAGGAATCATATAAACTCATTATGGTAGAGAGACCACTTCTGGTTGGTATCTCCATTCTAATGGTATTCTCCATTTTAGGGATTTGTTTTTCATCCCATAATCTATGAGGAGTTTTGTTTTGTTTCTCTATCATAGTTCTTCACGGTTCATTCATTCAGGTGCTATGAAGATGTATAATGACATGATATGGAGATCCTGGTGATAGGGTATGAATCTTTACATTTGTGACTATGTGTAATGTTGTTAAACCTGACAACAAATAAAGGTAGAGCATATGAAACCTTTGGGTTTTCTCTAGCCTCTTCTAGTGCCGATTTAGAAATGGGACAAGGTGTCTATGGACTTTGTTGTAGGATTACCATGGACTTCCTGAGGGAATAATGATATATGGGTGGTGGTTGATCGGTTGACAAAATCATCATAGTTTATTACAATCAGGGACACCACTAAAGTTAAAGATATGGGTAAATTGTAAGTGAAGGGTATTTTAAGGTTTTATGGGGTTCCCTCTACCATTGTTTTTTATAGGAATTCCATGTTTACCTCTCGGTTTTAGAATATTCTCCATGAGGTAATGGGGACTTAGGTCAAGTTGAGTACAGATTAGCATCCATAGATGGACAGTCAGAAGGATTATACTATTTAGATCCTAGAGGATATGTTATGTGCTTGTGTCTTTGAATTTATAGGATTGTAGGATATTCATCTGGTATTGGTAGAGTTCTTATATAACAATAGATACCATTTTTTGATCATAATGGTACCCTTTGAGGCTTTGTATGGTCACTCATGTAGATCACCTCATTATTGGGAAGAGTTGGGAGAGGCCTATCTTATGGGACTGATCCTCATTTAATAGATTTTGGTTAGAATTAAAGAAATATATTGGTGTTTGGTTATAGTGAAGAGTCACCAGAAATCATATGCAGATCGTCAGTATCTCCCTTTGGAGTTTTCCATGGTTGAATGGGTTTTATTGAAAGTTTCTCCATGTTTGGGTTACCATCGGCTTGTTAAATAGGTAAATATGGATCTGAGACACTTTAGACTACTTGAGGTCATTTAGTGGCTTGTGTATATTTTTTATCAGTTGGAATTTATAGTTTAGTTGATAGGTATACATGATTTTTTCCATATATCTCAATTTAGGAAGTACCATCCTGATCTCACTCATATTCTTAGTTAGGAAGAGATCAAGTTGGATCCATATGTCTCAATTAGGGAGAAAACAATAGAGATCATTGATTCTAAAGTGAAATTATTTCATGGTAAGTTTATCTCATTGGTCGGAGTGTTATAGTGACACAAATTAGATTCTCATGAGACTTGGGAGTACAAAACATCAGTGAGGTAGCAGTGGCCTCACCTCTTTTAGGAGAACCCTTATTCCACATGACTTCATAGGGATGGAAAGTACTATGGTGAGAATATTGTAACATCCAAGATTTTTTAAGGTATGCTCAATTCTTGTTTAAGAGTGTGTTTCTCAGGTTTTGATGGAATCAGGAATATTTTGGGAGTTTTTCAGTAGAAATCGGGACTAGTAGTTCTTGTTTGAAACTTTTATGTTATAAGTTATAGATTACGACATAAGTCCTTCATTGGGCACCAACTATAAAATGGTTTAGGGTTAAAATATATTATAGTCCATAAATTCATATTTACATCGTAAATTCATTTTACGCCATAAGAACCTATTTTACACTTTCAAATCATCTCTCAGGATAAATATATCCTGGTTTGATGCATTTTTTGATGTAAACACGTTATGGAAAGTTTACACCATAAGTATCTTATTTTCAAAGTAAATCCTTTCGGCCTAGTGGTTTTTATCATGTTTCATACCTAAAATTTTTATTATTCATCATGCATATCTCATCTCTCAAACCCTAGGTAGTTCTAGGGTGATTTTTGGTGTCTCTTTATCTTCTAGAATGATCCATTCAATGCTCGATCACCGGATTAGTTGCATCGCTTCTCTTTGGTATGTGACCTTTCTAATTATTCATTTCAATGGGTTTTGAAAATGGCGTTGCACTGAATTTATGGATTCAAAAACCTTGTGATGGTGCTTTTTTATCCTTTCTAGATCAATTGTGTGATATTCTACTGGAGTACAACCTTTGTGTTAGTTGCGGTGTAACAGGTGTGTTTATTGAGGTATGTGTGATCCCACCTCTCTATTGGATCTTGTTTATTAAGGATTTCGATTATGAGATATAGGAATCATTGTTAGCACCTCTGTTGTTGTCACTGGTTTATTTCTAGTGTTGGTGGATCCCTTTGTGGATAGTGTTCAACCCAAGTTTGAGGCAGGTGGTTTCATCTCTAGCCTATGTTGGATGAACTTTATTACTCTGGTTTTATAAATTTTTTTATAAATGGATTCTCATGATTTCTTTGTGATCATAAATAGATTTTTTGTAAAATATTTTTTCCCTTACTTCTGAGAAAAGGTAAAAGGGTGTTTCCAAAGAACTGTAAATGGTTTTTGAAATGGATTTTCAAGCATGTTTTTTTACAATAAAGGGTTGTGTAATTATTTGTGAAATGTGAAAACCTTTAAAATTATTTGAGAAATTAAGCATAAGGGAAGCCTTGGGTACTTAGATGAAAGGTTTAACTTAGGTCTATCATACATTTTATTGTTGATAGGTTCACTCATGGGGTGTTCCTATACTCCATAGGCCTATTGTTCTAGGTTATTTATATTGAAATTGTTGGGGGGTTCACTCATGGGTTGTTCCTTTGAGCCTTAGTCCTGTGTTCTAAGGTCTTGGGTACGCACTAGTCTTTGATTGTGGTATGAGTAATATATTAGAATAAAATGTTGTGATCATTGAACTTTTTACCATTTTTCTTATCCTTTACTATTTTGGATTTGATATACATGCTTTGGATTTTGATAAATGGTTATGTAAATTTATTCTTTGAAACTATTTTTACACAGCTTGTTTTAAAAATGTGGAATAAAATAGAAATATTTACCATGTTTTAATATAAAATGAATTTACTACTTATCATTATATGGTTTGTTTAAAATGATAATGCTAGGATTATTTGTACAAATAATTTATATGGAGAACCTATTTGGGATCCTACTAAGCATATTTATCTTACACTCTACACACCCCTTCGGTGTTGTGTAGATCTAGTTGTGTCTTTTGATGTAGGGAAAGGAAAGACATCGAAGTGAGGTGGTGAGGTTTCTATCATCTAGGTTTGGGAAACTAGTGATGATATGGTGGGAGATTTCCCACTAATCACATGATTAGTTGTCTTTTTTTGGGTTATCCTTTGGTTTTGTTGTGCCTGTGCCTTTTCATTTTTATCTAGTTCTCAATTTTTATCAATGATGATATTTTCTTTTAATTATAGCATATATTTCTTATGTTATTTATTCTAATATTATCTTTACTATGTATATATGTCATGTATCTTGTTCAGGTTGGGATAAATTATTCCTTATGGTTGTTTGATGCTTGGGTGCTAGTCGATAGCTTGTGGGGATTAGGAATTCCCTTCGAGTATGTGGAAGATCAGCTCAAGTACCAGTTTTTTAGGGTAACACGGGTTGGTTCATTATATATATATATATATATATATATGAGTATGGTTTTGGAATATATGTATAATTAATTTCTATTTATTATATATGAAGTTGTAATGCGTATTAAGGAAGTTGAGACTTGAGGTAAGGGATTTTTGTCTCGATTTTATTTTCATGGGACACAAGCCATATACACCAATTTTTTCTTTTGTGATGTCATGACCCGACCTTACCTGGGCTCGAGCCGCAACTACCCCAAGCCCGCCTCCATAGGCCAGGGGATGGCGACTAGCTCCGAAGTCACAACAACTCGGGGAGGCCTTTTCCTAAGTACCTGTACACACGCGCGCAGCAAACTCAATGCAAAAGTGTAGAGTAAAGAAAGAACAAGCAGAGTAAAAAAGAACAACTACTATATATATAAACCACAGATGTGCATTGACCTCTAAACAGTACAAAGTACAAGATGAAAAGAAAAGGGGAAAAACACGCGCCCAACCAAAAGCGCCACAACCCGGCAACAGGTAAACAAAAAGAAACAGCTGACGGGTCTCCCACCTGGAACCCGACCATGACCACCGCACGCAGTCCAAGCTCCCAAGATCCTACGCTCCACCGAAGTCACGCTCCACCTGTCCGTCGTCTGCAAGGGTACACCAAGTGCGGGCAAATCCCAATCAGGGGTGACTATAAAAATACTCAGTAGGATACCCCGAAGGCTCGAGGGAGCAACAAAGGAGGTACCGAAGGGTGAGCAGTAGAGCGAACAGGAGAAAGCAAAGGGAGTACAACAGAGAGTGCAGTAAAGAGTAACAGCACAGCAGAGAGTCTAGATCAACCCAACAAGAGAAAGGAAGTAGTCTCGTCCAGGCACAAGGAGCTGGAAACGGTGAGAAGATAAGCTTCCCATCGAGTCTTCGCTACCTATAGTAGGAGAGTAGAATCGTCCAACCCTGAGAAGCTAAACACGAAAAGCATGTGGCATACCCCGTGCGTCTTCGCCTCTCCTAGAAGGAGAGTAACCAAACCCAAGAAGTGGGTGCTAGAAGAAGGTATATACAAGTCCATATGCTCAACAAGAAACCCGAACAATGTCGTAAGGGGATCCCCATCCCGTATCTCATCCCAAGAAAAGTGAGTCGCCTATAGTCCCAGAAGTAAACACCATAATCGATGCCCAGCATCCCGCACGTCTGCCCTGAACCGCAAGCCAAGGGCTCAATCACCACACCTTGACACTATCCGCTTTGGGCGGCACTGACTCGCTCGCACGGTTTTAGATCGCGTCACAAGAACGTGTCTCAGTGGGGAAAGTGTCCATCGTACTTTAGAGTTATAGGGAAAGTCAAACCACGCCTCGTCACTGCCCCACAGTCGAGAGGTCTCCACAAAGTCAAGCCAATCCATCACCGACCCGTACAACCAAGGGTCCCGCTCCGGTGGTCACGGAGGAAATACTAAGACTATCCTAGTAGTAAGGACTGAGCCTGGAATGTCAATGAGTGTCCCACTGCCCAGCCCTACTGGAGGGTAATTCATAATACATCGTCAGGCGACCCACTGCCCAGCCCCGCTGGAGGGTAAACCATAACCAGATATCGGGTGACCCACTGCCCAGCCCTGCTGGAGGGTAAACCCTAATACATCATCAGGAGACCCACTGCCCAGCCCCGCTGGAGGGTAAACCAAATTACATCATCAGGAGACCCACTACCCAGCCCCGCTGGAGGGTAGACCTGGAATAAGTCGACAGGCGACCCACTGCCCAGCCTTGCTGGAGGGTAGACCTGGAACTAGACGACGGGTGACCCACTGCCTAGCCCTGCTGGAGGGTAGGGCCTAAGAGATCGTCGGGTGACCCACTGCCCAGTCTCTGCTAGAGGGTAGACCCTAAGTGCGTCAGGTGACCCACTGCCCAGTCTCTGCTGGAGGGTAGACCCTAAAAGTGCCGGGTGACCCACTGCCCAGTCTCTGCTAGAGGGTAGACCCTAGAAGCCGATGAGTAACCCACTGCCCAGCTCCGCTGGAGGGTAAAACTCAGAACTGCTCTGGCCACATCCACTGGAGGGTACAACACTGGCCAAACAAACGTGGAGTGGGTATCATGCAACCACCCAACTTTAGAACAACTCATCCAAAAGAAGTTCTGCGCCTGTCCCATCACGGGGTGCCACTAGCACCGCTACTGGTCGATCCATCGAGAACGAAACCAGGGGGAGACCACTCAACCCTGCTGGTCAAACAAACGAGCATAGAGAGACCCTCTACGTCGCGAGAGGTCAAAGTACGCAAAGCAGAACACGACACGCACATGGGGACCACATGATGTGTGGCCCCAAGTCGACCCCAACCAAGCGCACGAACGTATCAGGTACAAACCACACGTACCTCCAAGCGCTCTCGTATATTCCCAGAGTATACCACGTCTCCAGCCCAAGGGCTAACGTGCACACGGCACCCAGCGTCAACGCGAAGGCGTGATGTAACAACTCCGCCTCAAAGGCCCAGGCACGGCCAACCACATCTTGTGAGGCATTTACATCACTCTCCCAAGAGTGCGCGATCACACGCCAAGGGTTTGCTAAAAACAAAGTAGGGAGAACCACCGCTGGAGCACCTTCCATGCTTCCACATTTAACAATATTGCGCAAGAGGCTCCACATGACCAAACGGATCACACCGTTGTAATCCTCGCAGAAAAACACATGAGATAGACTACCTACTCACCCCCAATGGATATCCGACGAAAAAGTCGCCAACACCGCCTCACGCCCGAACGGCGTCCCGTGATCCCGAGCCTCGGCCCCGAAAACAGTCGGGCACATCACACCATTGTGATCCCCTCGGGAAAACACTTCAAAAGAACTACTCACATGAGTGCAACAGATATCCGGAGAAAAAGATGTATTCCGTCGCACCATACACGAGCGGTGCCACGTGGGACCCGCATCTCGGTCCCGAAACTCAACGAACGGATCGCACTGTTGCGATCCTCTCGAAAAAGCACACAAGATGGACTATCCACTTGTCCAAAACGGTCGCCCGGTGATTAAGATGGAAAATCACCGTCGACACCCAAACGACCCCCATGGGCCCCGCACCATCGTGCCGAATTAGGGCGGGCGGATTGCACCACTGCAATCCCCTCGGAAAAACATCCAGAAACGACTGGTCGCACACCCCGAACGGACGTCCGGTGAAAAAGTCGTGAAACGCTGCCCGCAGCTCAAAGGACGGGCCATGGGGCCCGCGCCTCAACTTTGTCCTCAACGCCTGGAACCGCCGTGGAAAGCTCTGCCTCGGTGCCAGGGTCCCAATGCTACTGACGGTGTTTAAAACAGACATCGGACGCGTCTGCGCCGTCCAAGATAAGTTCCCCCAGAAAACGAAAAACCAATTAAAGGCGCGTCGCACCTTCGCAGCACCTCGTTTCGCGAATTAAAAATTCCCAAAACCATCTCAAAAGATCCGCCTCTGTTCCAGTCCTACGCTTCTACAGACGGCGCGCAAAACGGACATCCGTAGCGAAAGCTATGAACGTCGGAAGTTAGAAGGGGGAAGGGGGGGACCCCTTGGGCCGGACCGGCCCGGTCCGGCCGGTCCGCCCACAGCCGGCCCGTGGCCCGGCCGCGGGCCCGGATCACTTCACCATGGCCAGATGGTTGCGTCCTGCTGACACCCGACCGTCCTAGATGGCCGGTCTCGCTGCGCCCCCGCGGAGACCCACGGTTCGTGGGTCTCTGTCCACCGAGGTCGCGCCGCGCCGCGACCCCGGGTCGCTGCCCCGTTCTGGCGAGCTCGGCCGCCGCGCCGAGGGGCGCTGACGCCAGCCGCTCCCGCTGAAGGCACCGCCTCCAGCCGCCACCGCCAGAGAGCACCGCTGCCAGCCGAACCACCATGACGCCCCGCGGCCGCCTCCTCGGACAGAAGCCGCGCCGCCGCGTCTCCTACCGCCGGAGCTCCCAAACCTGCTGGAAAACCTCCAAAAACCCGCAAACTTCGGCAAGGTGTTGCGGTCTCCTCCAAACTTCGTTTTCAATTACGAAAAGGGAGATAGAATGCTTGTAAATTATACTACTCACCCGTGGTCTTGGATTGCAATTTCGATGGCAAATAGGTAAAACAAATTTAGGACGAACATGGTGCGGGAAACTAAAAACGAAACGCACGATCCTACCTCTTGGGTTTCGCCCGGAGCTTCGCGTCGATCCGCCAGCACCACCTCACCTTGCTGAAGTCGCCTAGCAGGAGCTCGCCTCTCCGGAGCTGCCTCACTGGAGGTGGAGGGGGAGGAGGGTTTTTGGAAGAAGAAGAAGAAGAAGAAGGGGGGTGGGGGTGTTTAAGTACAAATCACTTAAACGCCCGCCCGACAGCCCTGAATCCGAACTCCCGATGGGGTCGGGATTTAGCCTCCCCTAGGCTAAGATCCACGCTCTGAGCACAACAGAAGTATCGGAATTTTATTCCGAGACCCCGTTCAAAAGTTATTAAACTTAGCGCCCGAGGCCTCCAAATTACAAAAACGCCCCCGGGGCCATTTTTCACAAACGGCCAGCGCCCACAAAACTTATACCCCTCCTAGGGTAAACATAACGCTCCGAACTCAACGGTTCCCTCGATTTTCCAATCCGAGCCACCATTCAAGAGATACTAGTGTTTCGCCATTAAACAAATTAATTAATTAATTTAATCCATTTAACGTTCCAGAAGCAGGCGAGGGGTCCAAACATCCCGCGCCGACAAGTTTTATGTCGTTCCTAGGGTAAACACCCCATTACAGACCCATACGTACACTCGAATCTCTGATCTGGATCACCGTTTAGGAGTTATCCTATTTATTTAGCATTTCCAGTGTGAACGCACTGAAAATTTAATTCCGGCCACTCTGGGGCTCGGAATCACACGCCGTCTGAAGGCGCTGCTCTAGAATATCATCAAGAATATTCCAAAGTCTTTCACAGAAAAAAATAGGTTCTTAAATCATTCCCTCCTTCAAGATTTTCATCCCAAAAAAGAAAAACTTAGGAAAAACACAGGGTACTAAGTCCACAACTGGATTTCCCATACCCAGAAGAACCCATGCACAGCTCTGCGCCTCCGCACACAGACCAAAGGATTGATCCGTCCATGCTAGGTCATCCCTTTCCGATGTCGTGCACCCACTCCAGACTTTGGGGTTAGAGCAAGGTAGTAGGGAACCTCGCCATCCCTTTTCACGGTCTCAAACGGCCCGAAGGCCCTCGGGGGTATCTCACCTCCCCGGTCCAACCTCTACGGCGCACGCCGCGACTGGAATCACCGCCCGCACCTGAAACAAGGCCCGGTGATTCCCTCCTTTAGAATATTCATATGGTGAAACACCCAAGGATATCTGGTCACGTAAGGTTCCACAGTCGATGCTCTTTTACACGCTCAAAAGGCGAAGGAGTCAACACCATCGACTAAAGGAAAATGTCTCACGTCTTTTTCCTTACCAACATAGGGTTACACCCGACGCCCTGCGTCACCCTGGTAACACCTCAAACAAGGAGCAGGTAGAAAGGCCTTTCACACGCAGAGCCTAAAAATACTACTGCAAAAATTGTAGAAGAGTCGCAAGGGGTACCTCTCACCATCCCATGCTCTGCAGGATCGTAGACATCCAAAGCTCGCGGCTACCCGCGGTCCCAACCGTCATCTCTTGGAGCCTGACGTGGACCGCCTAGTGGTGATGGTGAGATCTCGTAACATCGTCCCCCACCTCCAGCTCCTCCCGCTCCTCTGCTAGCACCACCTCTCTGGCCACTACTCCGATCACGGCGTTTCCTCTGCTGTGGTGGTGCGCCTGCTGCCTGCCCGAAGCTCTCAGCAACTCAGGTCGGGCAGTCTCGTGCCAAGTGACCTCGCCCGTCACAAGCATAGTACCGGCGCTCTCTGGGCTGCCCTGGTTCCATCCGGCACCACTGTGGTGTACGACCACGGCCCAAGATCCACTCACTGAAGGGAATCCACGGCTGAGGCCCTGCGCCTTTTCGCCACAGTGGTATATGACCATGTCTCCGAAACCAGCAGTGGGAAGGCCACCTGCGTCGAGGTCTTGCTTGTCGACGCCCGCTAGTTGCGGCAGACGTCTCAGTTCCAACGTGCCTACTGCCACCATCAACTCTAGAATGCGACAGGAATCCCTCTGTCACTAGTGCCTGTTCTAGCACCCCAGCATATGTGGAAATGTCCAAGGGTACAATGACGGCACGAATCTCTCGGCGGAGACCCTGCTCAAACTTCCGCACTCGGAGGTTGTCGTCATGGACAAAGTCCAGGTAAAAGCATGCACGGTCTGTAAAACTATCCGCGTACTCGGCCACCATCATCCCTCCCTACTGAAACTGCAGGAGCTCCTGAATCCAAACGGAGCGCAAGCAGGAGGGGAAAAACTCCTCACGAAACAACAACTGTAAGTCGCCCCACGAAAGCGACGACTCGTCTAGAAACCGAGTCACCAAACTCCACCAACGCCAAGCTGATCCACAAAGAGGGTTGGCTGCCAAAGCCGCTCTCTGATCTGTCGGCATCCGTACAAGCCTGAAAAGGTGAACCACTGTCTCTAGCCAACCCTCTGCTGCCTGAGGGCCTGGCTCACCACTGAACCTCAGCGGTCTCTACCGCTGGAACTCACGGAGTGCTCTCAAACTGCGCTCAAGCTCAGCCTGCTCTGCTGAAACTTCCTGCTACTCACAGGTGGGGGTGCTACTACCGGCCCACCCAGAGAAAGGGCCTCGCATGATGGGTCCTGGATTGTGGCCTCGTAGCTAACAGGGTCGTCGTCACGCACCTAAGCTGGTATCTGGGCTGGCTGTCTTTGCGAAGACATCCTGAATATTATCAAGGAGTGTCGCGGTCAGATGAGCATATATGTATATACCAAAACAACAACGATGGGGAGCTGACTTAAGAACGACAGTCAAAGACTCGGTCCGATGTGATGCACAAACCAATTCTTCCCTTCAACAAGTGTCTCAGCATGCCGAGTCTAAAAGTGGGTTATCAAGGTCCTGGTGAATGGATACATCGGCCGCCGCACCATCACTAGACTCCCTGGCCTGAGAGCCGCTCTCGAGAAACGTTAACACTGTTTCCCTAAATCCCAACCAATTACTATTTTAGGGACGTCCGCACAACATCCCAAGGAACGAACCACCTCTGATACCACTTTGTCACGACCCGACCCTACTTGGGCTCGAGCCGCAACTACCCCAAGCTCGCCTCCATAGGCCAGGGGCTGGTGACTAGCGCCGAAGGCACAACAACTAGGGGAGGCCTTTGCCTAAGTACCTGTACACACGTGCGCAGCAAACTCAATGCAAAAGTGCAGAGTAAAGAAAGAACAAGCAGAGTAAAAAAGAACAACTGCTATATATATAAACCAAAGATGTGCATCGACCTCTAAACAGTACAAAGTACAAGCTGAAAAGAAAAGGGGAAAGACACGCGCCCAACCAAAAGTTCCACAACCCGGAAATAGGTAAACAAAAAGAAACAGCTGACGGGTCTCCCACCTGGAACCCGGCCATGACCACCGCATGCGGTCCAAGCTCCCAAGCTCCTATTCTCCACTGAAGTCACGCTCCACCTGTCCGTCGTCTGCAAGGGAACACCAAGTGCGGCCAAAGCCCAAGCAGGGGTGAGTATAAAAATACTCAGTAGGATACCCCGAAGGCTCGATGGAGCAACAAAGGAGGTACCGAAGGCTGAGCAGTGGAGAGAACAGGAGAAAGCAAAGGGAGTACAACAGAGAGTGCAGTAAAGAGTAACATCACAGTAGAGAGTCTAGCTCAACCCAACAAGAGAAAGGAAGTAGTCTCATCGAGGCACAAGAAGCTGGAAACGGTGAGAAGATAAACTTCTCGTCGAGTCTTCGCTGCCTATAGTAGGAGAGTAGACTCGTCCAACCCTGAGAAGCTAGACACGGAAAGCACATGGCATACCCCGCATGTCTTCGCCTCTCCTGGAAGGAGAGTAACCAAACCCAAGAATTGGGTGCTAGAACAAGGTATATACAAGTCCATATGCTCAACAAGAAACCCGAACAATGTCGTAAGGGGATCCCCATCCCATAGCTCAGCCCAAGAAAAGTGATTCGCCTACAGTCCCAGAAGTAAACACCATCATCGATGCCCAGCATCTCGCATGTCTGCCATGAACCGCAAGCCAAGGGCTCAATCACCACACCTTAACACTATCCGCTTTGGGCGGCACTGACTCGCCCGCACGGTTTTAGATTGCGTCACAAGAACGTGTCTTGGTGGGGAATGTTTCCCTCGTACTTGAGAGTTCTAGGGAAAGTCAAACCACGCCTCATCACTGCCCCGCAGTCGAGAGGTCTCCTCAAAGTCAAGTTGATCCATCACCGACCCGTACAACCAAGGGTCCCGCTCCGGTGGTCACGGAGGAAAGCCTCAGACTAGCCTAGTAGTAAGGACTGAGCCTGGAATGTCAAAGAGTGTCCCACTGCCTAGCCCTGCTGGAGGGTAAATCATAATACATCATCAGGAGACCCACTGCCCAGCCCCGTTGGAGGGTAAACCATAACCAGATATCAGATGACCCATTGCCCAGCCCTGTTGGAGGGTAAACCCTAATACATCATTAGGCGACCCACTGCCCAGCCCCGCTGGAGGGTAAACCAAATTACATCATCAGGTGACCCACTGCCCAGCCCCACTGGAGGGTAGACCTGGAATAAGTCGATAGGCGACCCACTGCCCAGCCTTGCTGGAGGGTAGACCTGGAACTAGACGACGGGCGACCCACTGCCCAGCCTGCTGGAGGGTAGGCCCTAAGAGGTCGTCGGGTGACCCAATGCCCAGTCTCTGCTGGGGGGTAGACCCTAAGTGCTTCGAGTGACCCACTACCCAGTCTCTGCTAGAGGGTAGACCCTAAAAGTGTCGGGTGACCCACTACCTAGTCTCTGCTGGAGGGTAGACCGTAGAAGCCGATGAGTAACCCACTGCCCAGCCCCACTGGAGGGTAAAACTCAGAACTTCTCTGGCCACATCCACTGGAGGGTACAACACTAGCCAACCAAATGCGGAGTGGGTATCGTGCAACCACCCAACTCCAGAACAACTCATCCAAAAGAAGTTCTGCGCCTGTCCCATCACGGGGTGCCACTAGCACCGCTACTGGTCGATCCATCGAGAACGAAACCAGGGGGAGACAACTCAACCCTGATGGTCAAACAAACGAGCACAGAGAGACCCTCTACGTCGCGAGAGGTCAAAGTACGCAAAGCAGAACATGACATGCACATGGGGCCCACATGACATGTGTCCCCAAGTTGACCCCAACCAAGCGCACGAACGTCTCAGGTACAAACCACACGTACCTCCAAGCGCTCTCGTATACTCCTAGAGTATACCACGTCTCCAGCCCAAGGGCTAACGTGCACATGGCACCCAGCGTCAATGCGAAGACGTGACGTAACAACTCCGCCTCAAAGGCCCAGGCATGGCCAACCACATCTTGTGAGGCATTTACATCACTCTCCCAAGAGTGCGCGATCACACGCCAAGGGTCCGCTACAAACAAAGTAGGGCGAACCACCGCTGGAGCACCTTCCATGCTTCCACATTAAACAATATCACATAAGAGGATCTGCATGACCAAACGGATCACACCGTTGAAATCCTCGCAGAAAAACACGCGAGATAGACTACCTACTCTCCCCCAACAGATATCCGACGGAAAAGTCGCCAACACCGCCTCACGCCCGAACGGCGTCTCGTGATCCCGAGCCTCGGCCCCGAAAACAGTCGGGCACATCTCACCATTGCGATCCCCTCAGGAAAACACGTCAAAAGAACTACTCACATGAGTGCAACAGATATCCGGAGAAAAAGATGTATTCCGGCGCACCGCACACGAGTGGTGCCACGTGGGACCCACATCCCGGTCCCGAAACTCAACGAACGGATCACACAGTTGCGATCCTCTCGAAAAAGCACACAAGATGGACTATCCACTTGTCCAAAACGGTCGCCCGGTGATTAAGATGGAAAATCCCTATCGACACCCAAACGACTCCCGTGGGCCCCACACCATCGTGCTGAATTAGGGCAGGCGGATTGCACCACTTCAATCCCCTCGGAAAAACATCCAGAAACAACTGCTCGCATGCCCCGAACGGATGTCTGGTGAAAAAGTCATGAAATGCTGCCCGCAGCTCAAAGGACGGGTCGTGGGGCCTGCGCCTCAACTTTGGCCTCAACGCCTAGAACCGCCCTGGAAAGCTCTGCCTCGGTGCCAGGGTCCCAATGCTACTGACAGCGTTTAAAACGTACATCGGACGCGTCCGCGCCATCCAAGACAAGTTCCCCCAGAAAACGACAAACCACTTAAAGGTGCGTCGCGCCTTCGCAGCCCCTCGTTTCAGGAATTAAAAATTTCCGAAACCATCTCAAAAGATCTGCCTCTGTACCAGGCCCGCGCCGCCGCAGATGGCGTGCAAAACGGGCATCCGTAGTGAAAGCTACGGGCGTCGGAAGTTAGATGGGGGAGGGGGGGACCCCTTGGGCCGGACCTGCCCAGTCCGGCCGGTCCGCCCACAGCCGGCCAGCGGCCCAGCCGCGGGCCCGGCTCACTTCCCCGCGGCCAGCTGGCTGCGGCCTGCCGACACCCGACCGGCCTGGATGGCCGGTCTCGCTGCGCCCCCACAGAGAACCGCGGTTCGCGGGTCTCTGTCCACCGAGGTCACGTCGCGCTGCGACCTCGGGTCGCCGCCCCGTTCCGGCGAGCTCGGCCGCCGCGCCGAGGGGTGCCAACGCCAGCCGCTCCCGCTGAAGGCACCGCTGCCAGCTGCCACCGCCGGAGAACGCCGCCGCCAGCTGAACCACCGCGACGCCCCGCGGCCGCCTCCTCGGACCGAAGCCGCGCCGTCACGCCTCCTACCGTCGGAGCTCCCAAACCGGCCGGAAAACCTCCAAAAACCCGCAAACTTCGGTGAGGTGTTGCGGTCTCCTCCGAACTCCGTTTTCAATTCCGAAAAGGGCGATAGAATGCCCGTAAATTATACTACGCACCCATGGTCTTGGATTGCAATTTCGACTGCAAATATATAAAACAAATTTTGGACGAACATGGTGTGGGAAACTAAAAACGAAATGCACGATCCTGCCTCTTGGGCTTCGCCCGGAGCTTCGCGTCGATCCGCTGGAACCACCGCACCTTGCCGGAGTCGCCTTGCCAGAGCTCGCCTCGCTGGAGCTGCCTCGCCGGAGGTGGAGGGGGAGGAGGGTTTGAGGAAGAAGAAGAAGAAGAAGGGGGGGTGGGGGTGTTTAAGTACAAATCACTTAAACGCCCGCCCGACAGCCCCGAACCCGAACTCCCGACGGGGTCGGGATTTAGCCTCCCATAGGCTAAGAACCACGCTCTGAGCGCAACGGTGGTCTTGTAATTTTATTTCAAGACCCCATTCAAAAGTTATTAAACTTAGCGCCCGAGGCCGCCAAATTACGAAAACGCCCCTGGGACCATTTTTCACAAACGGCCCGCGCCCGCAAAACTTATACCCCTACTAGGGTAAACGGCATGCTCCGAACTCAACGGTGCCCTCAGTTTTCCAGTCAGAGCCACCGTTCAAGAGATACTAGTGTTTCTCCATTAAAAAAATTAATTTATTTATTTAATCTGTTTAACGTTCCAGAAGCGGGTGAGGGGTCCAAACATCCCGCACCGACAAGTTTTATGTCGTTCCTAGGGTAAAAACCTCATTTCGGACCCATCCGTACACTCGGATCTCTGATCCGGATCACCTTTTAGGAGTTATCTTATTTATTTAGCATTTCCAGTGTGAACGCACTAAAAATTTAATTCCTACCACTCCGGGGCTCGGAATCGCACGCCGTCTGAAGGCGCTGCTCTGGAATATCATCAAGAATATTCCACAGTCTTTCATAGCAAAAACTGGGTTCTTACATGTAAGGTATATATACGAACCATGGATGTATTTTATGATTATTATCATAAAAATTATGTGACATGTATATCCATATAAGGTTATTTCTTTCATGAAGATTATGATTCAAAAGTTACTAAAGTGGTAAGGCTTTTATGTTAAAATATCATTGCTTATCGGGATTGTTTATGATTATGATTTTAGTAATGAAATTTATTCATCTAACACTCAAAAATATCATAAATTTTATTTTAATATGGTCATTTCTTGAGAATACATGTTTTACTTTCATTTTACTCTCTTTATATACTCAAGATACTAAAATAACATTTTTAAGGAAAACCAACTTTATCTCTCTTTGATCAAAAATCCTTTTTCTTCCATGTCCATGTTTTCTAAAAATATTTTAAATAACAATTTTACTATTATCTAATGGTTTTTTAAATTCATTTTTACCCTTTTTTTACTTTTTAAAAAATAATTTAAAAGGAATATTTTTGTCATCTTTCATAAGAGTTACTTTTGACTTTTTACTAAAAATTTGAAAGGAATATTTATTTTAACATGTACGATATGAACAGTATTTCCCACCATTATAAACTCTCATTGATTTATATATTTCTTTAGAAGTTTCCAAGTTTGTATTAAAAGAAAATGTTTTCTTTAATATTTTGGGAAATTTTTATATTTAAAAATTTAATTTTCAAATTGGAAATGGTATTTTCCCCAAGAATGTTTTTAATGATATTTTAATTGTATTTATATTAATCAATGATAACAAACCTTGATTATAATTATTCTATAATTTGGATATTATCCAATGATACCATCCCTATTATTTCTCTAAATTTTTTATGATTATGATGAAAAGGTTTTTATGAAGCCCATTTCTTTTCCATAAGTTATTCTTATGAAACCCTTTTCTTTTCCATGTGTTATATTATGATGAAATGTTTATGAAACCCATTTCATTTCAATAGGTTATGCTATGATGAATGTTTTATGATCTTATGGCACACATATGTATGATTTTCATTATGTCATTAGTGGTTCTGGAATTATATATACCTACAATTCATTTGGTAAACATGTATAACTCATGAGGTAAATATTTTATGCATGAAAATGATCTCATGTTTACAATTTATTGTATGGACCTGGTTTTTATGTCTATAAGATTAACCATGGACCTGGTTTTCATGTCCATAATTTTATGCATGAACCTTGCTTTCATATATATAAGATTTTTTGTGGGACTAATTTTAATGTCCATAAGTTTATTCTAGTGCTTGTTTTTTTCCTTAACTTAATGAGTGAACTTTTTCTATTCATATATATTCACTATGTTATAAGATTATGTTTTTCAACATTGCTATTTATGTGTTATGCTCTCATGTATTATGTTTATTGATTTCCTTTATGATTCATGTCTTATAAAATGCCAATATTTATTCTCTGACT
Organism: Viscum album; assembly: GCA_963277665.1. Lineage (NCBI taxonomy): Eukaryota > Viridiplantae > Streptophyta > Magnoliopsida > Santalales > Viscaceae > Viscum > Viscum album. Next base: position 121,855,215 of record OY728133.1, on the reverse strand, counting down.
CAGGATTATGATCTATGTTATGCAAGGTATGGTTTTTAAATGTTAAGCTCGTGCTCTCATACTCTTATGCTCACGTTATGACCAAGTAATCATTGATATCATACTTTTTTATCCTTAAGAAGAATCTGATCTCACCCTTTCTTATGTTTCCTTTCCCTGTGTTATTAATAAGGTTTTAAGTAGGGTATGTCTAATAATGACACTATGTGGGAAAATATTTATGAGAGTTATTGAACATCCTTCAAGAAATAAGAATATTTTATAACCAGTCACAAAAGACACTAAACCATTATGGTCTTCGGGCATGTATTTGTGAAATGTATTAAATATTCGTCTAAAAATATATAATATTTATGTATAAAATCTTGGATCACAATAAAACTCCTTGAACATCTATAGTAATCTCTAAAAGGTTCCAATGAACTTCCCTATATTCGATCTTGGATCCCCCTTGCCTTTACTTCATAATTTGATAACTTTAGTGAAGATACATGATTGAATTAATTTTCTAGGATTTCTCACATTTTTTGGCCTATGATTAGCTTTATATTCCTTATTTAGGGTGTCCCATTTTCTCTTTTTCAATTATCTATATAGAAATTTTTGACTCTATGGTTATTCAGATACATAAAAATCTAGCTATGTAAAACTCTACTGTCCTTTTTTGTCAAGATAAAATTCCAAAACTATATCTCAACTTCAACCAAGACCAATATTTAAGTCATTATTTCTTATTCTTATTTCTAAAAACTCACTCATATAATCAAATTTCATCTCACAACACTTTTCCTTACCCATGTTCTTTAATTTGATAGATGGAATGCATGAAATCATTATCCAATATAAGATAAGTTCATGGAATCTTTCAAAAAATACTTTGGGCTAAATCAATAAATAAATCTCAAGCTTTAATTTTATCTTTAACAATAATTTTAATCTTTAGCGGTGCTCTATAGCCTCATTAATTCCTTAATCCTGCAACACCTATAACCGAGTCTTTATAGGCAAAAATCATTGAATACCTAGTGATCATGAACTTACAAACTTGTAGATATAATATTATAGATACTTGATACCCCCACCATCATCTTCAATGTTCATAAGTAACACCAAACAACACATATCTAGTAAAAATTGAGTTCAAATCTTCATCTTCTATGATCCTCAAGCTCATGTATCATCCATTCTTCTGATCTGATGAACACATCAACAAATCCTGAATCGTAATCATCTTTACCTTGGTTCAACCTATCTAGTTTTCCATTATTCATATTAATCTCAATTGAGTACATTAGTTCTCTTTGATATTAACCAAGATCATCAAATATTCAATGGATGATCTCAATCATCTTCTAATTTCATCATTGAGCTTTAATGTTCTCGGTTCATCATCTACGAATTTTGGATTTCCTTTGTCATAGCTTGATTTTGGTCAAATCTTATTGCTCAAGTTATAATGGCTTTGGCTATGTATTTGGTTCATCCTTGGTTTCAATCAGTTGGATTTTGGTTGGTTAGTGCTTAGTTGAAAGTTTAGGATATTATCCACTTCAGTGGATTCAATAAGCTCTGGTTTAATTTTCTTGCTTAAAAATCCTCAAATGATTGTTCTTTGATTTAATTTTTCATTTGGGGTGAACATCAGAAATCCCTTAAGCATCATTGGAATATCTTCATTCAGTATCCATTTTCATGTACAGTCGGTCAGCTTTGAGTGTAGTTGATCAACCAAAGCAGGTTGATGTGTTATAGTTTCTCAGAAATAGGTTTTCGTCAATTATAATTTCTTCATGTGGTTGATTGGAAAAAAGGAATGAAATATTTTATTACACTTGTGGTAGCTTAATAAAATCATTCATGGTAGGTTAGGATTTATTCATGAGGTAACTTATGAATTTACAAAAATCCACATATGGTCGGTCCCATTTTGAACATGCGGTCATTTGCTCTATAGGGTTGTGGTATCTTGGATAGTTATTTTGTGAACATGATAGTTTTTCATTTCCTTTGTTAATTTTCCCACATAATAGGTTGAGAAACTTCATGTGATAGTTTTATCTTGGATAGTTGATTGAATGTGGAAGCCTTCTTATGGTCAATTCAACACTTTTCTAGAATTTAAATATGTGGTCACTTATTTTTTTCTATATGAAGCCACTTTTCTTGTAGTGAGTTGATCAATCATGGCTCTTTCATGTGGTCACTTGGGGAGTGTCTAAAATTTTTCCACTGGTCTAAAAAAATAGAAAAAAATTAGTGAAAATAATCAATTCAAATAAAAACAAAATCAACTTTTACATATAATTAATAATTTAAATTATTCCAATAAATATGGAAATAAGAAATAATTAATTAATAAAATTATAAATCATTAAAAAACTTCAAAAAATCATTTAAAAATAACAAAAATTTATTATTCATTAAAAAATATATATAAATAAATAAAGAATAATTTAATCAATTAATCACCTAACACACTCATTCTTATTAAAATATTCAAATAATGTAGTTTATGAAATATTCAATAATACCTCATTATAATCATATTTTTTCATTGAAAAATCAATATATCATAAACATTGATGTGGTAAGATGTACTCAAATAAAGACCACATTATATTCCCTCACACTTAAAAAATTTCACAACCAGACAATACCATGAATTTTATTTATTTATAATAATACTAAAAACAAATGATTATCCTACTTAGGTTCAAATACATAATGTAAATAAGGAAAGTTTCTAAATTATCCATTCTTAAAAATTATCATGCCTCCTATGTGATTATCACTCACTTACAAACTTCAATCCAAATTCAAGTCTCGGTTCCATGAGTGAGACATATTAGATTTAAATGTAATTAAAAATTTAACAAGAAGCATGTAATGTCTTGGTCTATAGGCCACTCAATCGGTTCCCCTTACTAGTTTTCTGTAAGGCCACATGCATTCCTCCTCACATTCCAGAGTATATTGACTAGTTTTGAGGATATAAAATGGTACTATGGGTAGACTATACCCCCTATATTAAAGTGTGTAGTAAAAAAATATGTAACTAAATACCATACATCATAAAATAAACTAAAGTAGAAGCATATAAATATAAAAAAGACTGAATAATAAATGAAAAGTAGTACAGGCCTGAATATCCATTCCAAACATCCAACTAGCCATCCACTAGGCCAGTTACATTTGCAGGTAAGAAAAGAATAAAATAAAAAAATAAAAGCATATGAGTCTCAATTACTTCTTCAAGACTCACCTCAAGATCAGTATCTAAATCCCACTCAATCTACCTCATCTTGATCCAAAACATCATATTGGGCCTCAATCTAACTTTTTCCTGCAAGAAGTGAAAGATTTGATCAGGTACCCAAGTTGCATGGTCATAAAAGCAGGGTGTGAGTAAATAACTTGATAGGGAACCACCAACACAACTTTATACATAACTAGTATATACATTGTATATGTATGTGACATACTTAGTTGAAATAAATAAATAAACTATATAAAATAAATAAACACTATAATACCTATTTCATCCAGTTTTATCATTAAGATCATAAGCCTATAAGTATCAAAAATATCCCTTATGCGAGTCTTATCATTTGGGGAATATTCCCTATATATATCTTATCCCTACCCTATGGGAGTTTTCTCATCCAAGGCATATATCCTATAAGAATTCCAACTCTCCCTCATGGGATTTTTTTCATCTGGGGAATATTCCCTATAAGCATCTCATCCCTCCATCATGGGTATTTTCTCATCAAAGTAATAATCCCACAAGTATCACAAACCTCCTATATGGGAGTCTTATCATCTGGGTAATATGCTCTATAAGTGTCTCATCCCTATCTTATGGGATTTTCTTTATCTAATACATATAACCTATAAGAATCTCAATCCTCCCTCATAGAAGTTTTTTGCATCCAGGGGATATTTCCTATAAGCATCTCAGCCCTCCCTCATGGGATTTTTATCATCGAGGTAATAATCCCAAAATTATCATAAACCTCCCTTATGGGGGTCAAATCATCCAGGGAATGTTCTCTTTAAGAATATTCACCTTTCCTTATGGGATTTTCCTCATCTAATGTATGTTCCCTATAATCATCCCATCCCTCCATTATGGGAGTTTTCTCTATAACATATCACAACCACCCCATGATCATATTCCATGCAATTTATTGATAAATAAATCATAAAAATGGGTGTACATATTTGTAACCCATAATTTAAACCAAGTTTATATCCCTTATAGTACGACCTATCTTAACATAGTCTAAGAAGGCTCAAATCATCGATCTGGGTTCTAAGGTGACACATGCGATCATCACTACTCATTCCCATATTCATCCTTTAACTAGGTTCATAATTTATAAATTCACCTACCAGGGTCCCCTAAGTCTCACTGAGGTCACTCTATCCTCAAAATATAATCACACTAGGGAAATGGATTTAAGCCCATTCCCTTTCCAAAGAATTGTAAGTTAGTCTGAACACCAGTCCTATCTGCCAATCTTGGTAGGGTCTAATCACCCAAGTAATCACATCCTAGTGGGGGAGGAACACTCCCCCCACGATCATCTAAATGATCCTGATGGCCCTGGTGTATCTCACATGGTACACTATGGACTACATGGGCTAACCATTCTATTTCAACACCTTTCCTTATAAGGAAGGGTCTTATGGTACCTAGACAAGGTCAACCAAGGCATACTGGGGTCAACCCAAAAAATTTAGCACACTCCTTTATAAGGAGGTGTATGAGGGATCTTTTACAGGGTCTACTAATTCACTTCAATTTTAATTTATTTAAAATACACCCCTCATGGGGTTCCATGTATTCTTGATATATTGAAATAATCATGGCCTCAACCATCAGCGGTTGAGGTGGTCCTTATAATGCACAGGGTCTATTGTGGCTTCGACACTTTATTCATTTCATACATAGGCATTTAATATTAATTAAATAGTCCAACCACCCTCATTAGATGGGCCTCATATCACATTCATGCATATATAAAATTCATAATACCGAAGGGTTGTATATGACAGACCACCTACCTTTTACTAAAGATTTTCCATTTAATCCTTAGTACAACATCTCGCTGCCCAAGGTTGTCTCATCACCATCAGCCACTTCCCACGTCTCCAGGAACATAAATAATTCCAAATATTCTAAATTAATTAATTATAAAACATTATAATTAATTAAACAAATTAATTTAAATTGGTATAAATTCCTAAAATCTCAATGGGTTATCTCGTCACACTGAAACTATTAGCAATAGGGTGTGGTCCACTCTCGACATGCACCTAGACCTATTCCATGAAAAATAACCAATTAATATTTTCAATTCAATATCATAATAATTTAATTTAGGTTAAAAATTCTTAGAAAACTCTAAATAGAAATATACCTCAACACATAATGATGATAGCTAGTAAACATTATTGCAGGTTCCCCTCTAGATGGATTTTATGGAAACTCTAAAGAAATCAAATGATTTCACCATTATCTGGTGAAATATCCTTTTTTGGCCTAAAATAGACATCCTCCAAATTAGTAAAAATGAGATAGATATAAGCATAAGGAGGATGATAGGAAGATCCTACTCACTTATGTTGTATGATCACACACAAAACTGCAAAGAATGGTGGAGAAAGGAGGGAGGGAGGTATCAGTTGAAGCCCTACCATGTGCTACTCTCCCTTCATAGGAAGAATAGGGGTCAAGATCCCTTTTAATTTGAAAAAACTCCAGTCATATTTCCCAATATAGCTATTGAGGTCACGCCATTAATTTTCTTCCAATGGCCTTAGGATTATTTTTCACATCTTGAATGCTTCTAGGCCACCCCATGAATCATATTAATATCATAAATTCTATATTAATGATTTTAGAGGGATATTACTACACATTTTAGTATCCCCAAGACCTTGGCCACTCTAATGGAAGCTTCCTGAACCCTGAGGTCATCACCCTAACCTTGAGACCTATCCCAAAATGCTATTTCGAGACACTGAAACCCTCAAAAGCTCAATCTGAGACCCAATTCTCAAAAAAAACTTTCCTATAAATGAAAAATTAAAATTCCTACTAAATTTAATAACCCATAGAGATATGGGGTTTTATAATATACCCACAAAATAAATTTTCATCCCTGAGAAGTCTCATCATCCATTTAACCAACCAACCCGACTTATCTCATTCTCCAAACCATGATCAATTCGCAACATTCTACTCTAGAATGTCGAATGATATTCCACTTCACAACTACAAACATGAGGCACAAATACCATCAAAACTCAATCCACTACTGGTAGGTATCATTGAAACAACTATAAGACACTCCACGGCACATGTCTGTCCTAAGGCACCCATGTTCTATCAAATGATTCGTCAACAGGTTCATAGTGCTCCCCACCATAAAACTCATCTCACCATGATCGATTCTAACCCATGTAATTCCCCACCATCGGAATCACTAGTCAAAACATGTTCCTAGTGATCCAATGACCCACTCAGTGTAGTTTCCATCTCACCACACCTAACCACATAAAAACACATTCCAGAACCATGTGACGAAACTCACCCATGATACCAAATACAAAGTTCTTGGATCACATTACCATATTCCTTCACTTTCCCAAGCATTTTCAACTCAACTAACACCTTTACTATGTTTCATCTCATGATTCACCCCTTGAACATGTGATGAAACTGGGTTTCACCCCTAAAACATGTCATGAATCAGTAGTTCATCCCCTAAACCACATGAAAAAATCATTTCACCCCAGAACAATATCATGAATAGGGATTTACCTCCTGAAACATGTCATGAATCATTGTTTCACACTTAAACCGTGTGAAAATTTTCACTAGAAACATCTTGAGACTGATTACCATACTTAAAATCCACTCGATGTATCCAAATTCATGTTAGGAACTCACCTGGTCATTGGAATCCAATTTCTATATCCACCATCCAATGAAAATTTTTGTCATGATAATGACCCTTTCTCGCATGAGGGTCATCCTCCATCATCCAATGATGGTCTATAAATCTATATATTTCCTTATACCACTCCTCAAGTATCACCTTAATAGGTTCCAACATCACTTACGTGTTTCTCCTCCTGATCCACGACCACCTCATCTCATAAATACTTGACCTGGATTCACCTAGATCAGTCTTTCCACCACACCCAATCCAATTCCATTATCTGCTATACCACATAGGTACGTCTTTGATTTCAAAAAACCCTAGTAATCCATGATCACAAGCATTTAATTAAGCTCCATTGGTCTTTGACTCACACATATCCACTCACCAATTTACAATTTAAATTGGTGCCATGTGAAAATGTCATGTATCATTCAATATAATCCAATATAGTAGATGTACCATCCCATACCACCTGATCATATCATCTGACTCACACTTACATGAGTCACACACCAAGGAATAAATTTCCCTTAACACTGACCATACTCCATGGAATGTCAGTTTGTTAATCCAGCCATATTCTTAGCCAACACCCGATGTTGTTCCAGTCACGAGCATCCACCCACCCTAGATAACACTACTAAAAATCATCCAAAACATGTATTTTTAGGTGTCACACTAGTCCTTACATTGAAACCAAATCATGATACCTAAGGCACCAACACCTAATGTGATCATCACTATAAAACCCTAAAAACCACCCATGCATCGGTCTCAAAACCTGGAGCATCTCCCACACATTGGTCTCAACACAAACATATAAACAAGATCACCACATCTAAAGGAACCAAAAAATCCAAGCCAACCCCTCTCATGGGTTTCTATATAACAAAATAAACCACTAACCCCTTAAGTTCTGACTCAAAAACTAAGGGCCTCTAAGTCTCCCACCTAGCCTTACTAGGTTAGTTATCATGTCATGGTCACTAGGTCTAACCACCTTGATCTACCAATTTGTTCTCATGACACATAATATATGCTTCAATATCAAAAGTCACATGAAACCATGTGAAAAAAACCCACTCATGGGTATCACATATGATGGAATCACATGCCATAACCACTACCCACAACTAGGCCACCCATCCTCACAAGCATCTACCTATGGGGATACTCTCTCAAGGATCGTTGCTCATTAATCTACTATTTCCATAACCAATGACATTGTACTAGAAAATATGTATCAAACCACACACATAGGGTTTAATTAGATAGAATTTAATTACAATCAATAGGGTAAAACACCATAAAGTTTGTTACTATTCACTTTAAATAACTGAACCTGAATGACCACAACCTATAAGGGTCTATTGTTTAGGCACCATGTGCCTAACCTGGCCCACCAGGGTCATTAAACCTCTTATGCATGAGGACTATAACATTTTAATCATCCTTAAGCATCTCACTATAGATCCAAATGACCTACCATTAAAAGAAAATCACTATACAAGTCAACCCAAGTGAGTATAATGACACTAAGAACTTATATGAAAAAATGTTGTATTAACAGTTTTTGACAGTTTAAATAGATAATCCTTAATCATTGGTGAAAATAATCACACTAGTAGGCCTATATCATGTGGATCCTACATGCCTGATATGATGTATGAGATGCCTCATGCCACTACAAGAAAATAATAAAAATCAAATCATTGGCCTCTTTCTAATGAGGCAACATCCAAAGTCCAATAACATATCAAAAACCTCAAACATCCATGTGATCCACCCAAGGTGAAAATCATATAAAAATATAACATCAGAAGTTAAAAAAATATCATATACTTGGTAACCTTAAAGTCATTTTATTCTTCAAGGTAAATAATTACTCTATTTTAGTAAAGTCGTTTTATTCTTCAAAAATATGTGTTCTTTAAAAATGGTTTTCATTGCTTTTTATGGATAAATATTAAAATTATTTTTTTATAAATTTTAGAAATTTTATTTTATAAAAATGATATAATTTTTGAAATCATCATGTCAAAATTATCTTATAATGTACTTTTGGGATTTTTTTTGAAAAGATCTATTTTTCGGTGAATAATGAAAAATATTGATTTTCATTGAAACATTATATTTATTTCAAGAATTTACAAAGTTTCATTTTATTTTAAAACAATTTAAAAGTAATATTAGTTCTATTATATTATTAATAATCCAATTATGTTCATTATAATAAATTTTATGGTTCAATTTGGTATAAAAACATTTTTATACATAAAAAGGCATTTATCTGAAAAATAGTTTTTCGTTGGGTTTTGTGTTTTAATATTAAATTAATTTTGACCACTTTTAAAAATTAAATCTTGAAAAATAGATTCCAAATTTATAATAATGATTCCCAAATTTTTTAAATAGTTCTCTTTTATTTTTTTCATTATAAATAGTAACCATAGTAAATAATTGTCACCATGGTAAGGGTAAATCGAGTAATTAAGGTTAAAAATAATATGATAAGGACTAAAAATGAACCTAAAACTTTAATTTATTAAATTTAATGAGTTTATTTATTCCATTTAAATAGAAGTTTTCAAAATATGTAAAATTTGTTCCATATTTATTTTATTTTGACCTTTATACTATTTTATGTAAAGAAATTTCAAAAAGGTCATTCATTTTTATATCTCTAAATTTTTTAGATATGGATAAATAGAGGCAATTTTCAGTTATAAATGTGTTATTTAAAATATAAATTATTTTTTTATCATATTAATTTATCTATAATTTTTATTGATGAAATTCTTTTCTTAAATACTTACGTAATGACAAAACAGTATTCATTCAATTAATAGGAAAATAAAATAAATGATTTTAAAAATATTAAAAGTAATATAATTTGATTTAATTATTGTGTTCCATGAACTTTTTAGATAAATATAACATTATAGTGATTTTTAAAGGTTTATATTTTAATTAAATCTTTTCATTTATGTTTTTAAAGTCAAATTAAATGAATAGTGTCAAAAATGACATTAATGATATTTTATGTTAAATAATATTTTATTAAATGATTTAAAATTCAGAAAAATCATATATTTGGTAAAATTATTATAATATGGTTTAAAATATCAACCATGGTCCATTTATGGGCTAATTTTCTTTTTATAGTAACTACATTGACCCCTAAAATGTAAAAATTTATTATCATGGTAATTGTCAAAAAAGGGTTAATGCATGTTAAAATAAAGAGATAAGGGTAAAAACATAATATAAACTTGTTAAAAATTTATTGTATGATATTATTTATATTAATACTCATCCTATATTCTAATTATATCATTTTTTATCCTTTTATCCCTTAAAATTAATTTATATTAATTTAATACTTTAAGTAATTCCAAGAGTGCCCCTCCCCTCTCTTATAAAAGGGCACATCCTATCCTCTTTTCTTCACATTTAAAAAACATATTTTTTCATAAAATACCTACATTAATACCTTAATAACATCCCTATAAATGTTCTATAGGTATTATTTTAGTCATAATACCAACCTTAGAGGGTTTAAGGTGTAAATCAAAGGAAGTTTTTTGAAGAAGAGGTATAGTCTTTAACTAGATTTTGTAGTTTTATTTATTATTCCACCTCCTTAAAATCTTATTAAAACATGATTAAATAATAAAAAAAGTATATTACATATATTTATATGTTATTATGTTAATTTAATCATCTAAATCTATCTTCTATTCCATTAAATGGGGAACAAAATCATCATTTGTGTGTATGGTGGACTATCATCTTGTGAACCGATGTAATTCATTTTCCATCATCACCTCTTAAGAATGGTCATAATGATGTATTAAATAAATATATATTTTTATTATATAATTATTATTATATAAATTTTAATTATTATTTACCTTTATTTCATTCCATCCCTCAAAAATGGAAATAACATTCATGAATAAGTACGACCTATCGTCTCCATGAACGATGTAATTCATTTTTATCTATAACTTTTATGGATGACTATAAACATATATATAATAAATATATATGATATTAATATCATGGTTAAAATTATTTAGATTATGTAACCATGATCAATGTATAAATACTGAGATTTTCAAACCAAAACGTGCATGAAAAAATGAAGCAGTTATCACCCGGGATAGTGATTTTAATGAAGAATTATTAATAAATGAATGGTAAGATATTATAAGAAAATAACATATGGTATGATATATATTATTATGTTTCTTTAATACATGTATAATAAATCTTTATTTATGATACAAAAGTTTATAATACATATGAATAAGGAATATACTTAATGTAAGGGATCTCTCTGAACCACCCTTTTTCTTTAGGTTATGAACGTTATCTCTCTAACTCACTTTATCACTATATTTAATGTTATGGAATATGTATAAATTTTGAATATATGTCTCTAAAATATATAATTATCTTATTATCCCTTTTTTATAGGTTAATAAATGCCTTCTGTTTATTTATCAAATGCCTTATTTAAGAAATCTCTATTGATTTATGATATAAGGTAAGATTATATAACCCATTTATTTACTTAGGTAATGATTATTATTATGCCTTATGATTGATTTAACTTATAGAACAAATAATCATGTACATGTTATGATGGTTTCACCCATAAATATCTCCAATCCATTGGGTAAAGTTTTTTGTCTCATGAGACGTTATGTATGGGATTAGGGAGTAAACCTAATCCACTATGGGACTCTGTCCACTATGTGATGTTGTATTGGTAGTTAGCCTTAACTTATTCTTATGTCATATTTTTTGTTTCCATCACATTTAATATATTTCCATGATATTATGATACCATTTTCTTTATATTATTTTCCCATGTTATTACTCGTAATTCGTCTCTTTTATGATATCATCTTATACCTTTGACTCACATGTTATGCTTCCTTATCATGTTTATTCCTTTACTGGACATTTTATCTCACCCATTTTATCTATGTATTCCTTAGGTTATCCCATGTAGTTTTATGAGCTTAATGGGATTTAGGATCTTATTATGGAGATTAAAATAAATACAATTTATTTTCATGTTGATATTTTAAATTCCCAGTCTTCCAATGAAACTAGGCCTCACAATCTTTGGGTTGTATTTATTTGATTTTTATGTTCAAAAATATTTTAATAATATGTGTAAAAGACTTATATTTATATATTAGGTATATAATATGGTAACATGGAGATATTATAACCCCATAATTAGATTTCTCAATAATGGATAAGTAACTAAATATCACACATCAAAAAAATAAACTAAAGTGGAAGCATATAAATATAAAAAAGACATAATAATAAATGAGAATTCATAAAGTCCCAAACAATGATAACATACATACAACTGACAACCCACTAGTCTGGTTACATATACAAGGATAGAATAAAAGAATAAAATAAAATTATAGGAGGACCAACTACATCTATGATCCTCACCTCGGTCTCAGTCTACAAATTATACTCGACCTACCTCATCTCAATCCACAACATCATACTAAGAATCTTCCCAACTTGTACCCACAATAAGTGAAATATATTCTTGGGTACCTAAGTTTCATAACCTCCTGAGTAGGGTGTGATTACATAACTCAATAGGGAACCACCAGTGTGTTCCCATAAATAACTAGTATATGTAGCGTATGTTCATGTGACATGATCGACTAAAATAAATAAATAAACTATGAAAAATAAATAACCATCATACTACCTAATTAGACCAATTTTAGGGTGTATCTTAGCATGTCATAATGACTGTGATAACCATAACCACTTAGGGGGACCAAGTCTTACCCTAATACCAGTAACTGATGTCAATCCTCAGTTTCATAACCCTAATCGACCATACCTACTTTGGCTAGTGTTCGAGTGTCTCTGAGCACATCACGATATCATAACAACCATAAAATAATCCTAAGCTCTATTTCTATGGTATCCCCAACCATAGTATCTCATACCTCCCTAATATGGGAGTTTTCCTTGGCTGGGGAATAATCTAAAAAGTATCATAGACCTCCCCTATGGGAGTTTTTTCATCAATGGAATAATCCCACAAGTATCAAAAACCTCCCTTATGGGAGTCTTCTCATCTAGTTCATATGACCTATAGTCATATCATCTCTCCACTATAATAGTTTCCTTACATGGGGTATACTTCCTATAAGCATATCAACCCTCACTCATGGGATTTTTCTCATCCGAGGCATATGCCCTATAAGCATCTTAGCCCTCCCTTATGGGAGTTTCTCATCAAGGTAATAAGCCCATAGGTATCAAAAAACTCCCCTATGGAAGTCTTTGGATCTAGGGAATATTCCATATACACATATCATCCCTCCCATATGGGAGTTTCCTCATCTAGGGAATATTCCCTATAAGCATCTCATCCCTCCCTAATTGGAGTTTTCTTATCTTGGGAATATTTCATATAAGCATCTCAACTATCCCTCATGAGAGTTTTATCATCAAGGGAATAATCCCACAAGTATCACAAACCTCCATTATGGGAGTCTTCTCATATAGGGAATACACCCTATAATCATCTCATCCCTCCCCTATAGAATTTTTCTCATGTAGGGAATATTCCATATAAGCATCTTAGCCCTCCCCTTTTAGAGTTTTCTCTATAACATATCACAACTGCCCCATGCATGTATTCCCTACAACGCATTGATAAATAAATCATAAACATAGGTGTCCATATTCTTAACCTACCATGTAAACCAAGGTTGAATACCTCAAAGTTAAACCTAGATCACAGTATCCTAAACAGTCTCAAATCATTGATCTAGTTTCTAAGGTAACACTCATGATCATCACTACTCGTTCCCAGATTCATCATTTTTTTAAATTCATAAATCACTATAGAACCTACCTAGATCCTCTAAGTCTCATAGATGTCTCTCTATCCTCCAATTTAAATAACACTAGGGAAATTTATTTAAGACCATTCTCATTCCCAAGAATCCTAGTTTGGTATGAACACCTGGCCTATCTAATAGTATCTATAGGGCCTAATCACCCAATAAATCACATCCTAGTGGGGTATTAATACTCACCCCATGGTCATCTTAATGAGACTGATGACCCTGGGGTATCTCACATAGTCCACCATGGCTTGAATGGGTTAATCATTTCAATTCAACACCTTCCATCATAAGTAATGTTATCAAGGAACCTATATAAGATCCATTAAGGCATACTAGGGTCAACCCCTAAAGTTCAACACACTCCTTTATAAGGAGGTTTACAATGGATCCTATACTAGGGATACTAAGTTACTTCCATTTTATCTTATTAAAAACATATCCCTCATGGGGTTAAATTTATTCATAATGTATCTAAATAATTGAGGCATCATCCCTTAGTGTCTAAAGAAATCATTTCGGTGCATGAGGTTCATCATGGCCTCAACACTTTATGTAATTCAAACATAGGAATTTAATTTAAATTAAATAATTTATTCAAATTAAATAGGATAACCGTCCTCGATGGTGGGGAATCATATCACATGCATGTATATATAAAATTCATAATACCAAAGGGGCATGTATGATATACCACCTACCTTTTACTAAATATTTTTCATTTAATCCTTGTCCTGGTATCTCGTTGCCCATGCTCACCCAAGGTTGTCTTAGTACCACCATCCAATGCCCACATCCTCAAGCACCTAACTCATTCCAAATATGATAAATTAAATAATTATAACAATTTATAATTAATTAAAAATTAATTTAAATGGTCATAAATGAATAAAATATCATCAGGTCATATCTTTATGTTGAAAATGTCAGAAAAAATGTGTGGTCCACTCCGGACATGTATTCGGACCTATTCCACAAAAAATCCCTAATTAATATTGTTGATTCAACAGCCAAATAATTTAATTTAGGGAAAAACCATTAAAATTTCTAAACAACAACATACCTCAATAGAACGGTGTTCAATAGTAGAAAAATGTCATATTGGGTTCCCCTCAATCTTGGTTTCATGGAAACTCCAAATAAATCAGGTGATTTCACCCTTCTCTGGTGAAACCTCCATTTTTAACATAAAACAAACATCCACCAAATCAATGATAATGAGAAGAAGTTATTACCCATTGATGTCATTAGATCTCACCCAAAACCAATAAGAATGGTGAAGAAAATATGGATTGAGGTTTTCACTGAATCCATCATGTACGATGATCTCCATCCAAAGAAAGAAGGGGGACCAAGCCCCCTTTTCATTTAAAAAATGTGTCATCAATATTTCACAGTGTGACCATAGTGGTCACGCCATGAATTTTCAATCGCTGGCCCGAAACTCCTTTTCACACCATTAATGCTCCTAGAACACCCCATGGATCATATTCACATCATGAATACCCTATTCATGATTTGAAAGGGCTTCTAGTGCACTTTTTAGCAGCCTCAGTCCCTTGGACACTACTCTAGTGGCCTCCCTAACCCTCGGATCATCACCCAAACTTTAAGACCCATCCCAAAACACAATTCTAGGACACTTAAACCCTCAAAGCCTAAATATAATACTTGGTAGTCAAAAATAACCATACACCAAATGAAAAATTCAAATTCCCACTAAATTTTATAACCCATCTGGACATAGGGTTTTATAAAGTATCTTTAGTTATTATTCTTCCTCGTATTCCTCAAATCAAATATATATTTTTCACTTCATTGATACAACTCAAAATATTTTCTTATAATTCAATTTCTACCTTCTTCGTCTGGGTTTAATATTCCCCTCACCTCAATGGATTCATTTTTGACAATTAGGTACTTTATTGATTTTTTTAGACATGAATATACATAGAACTTATTAAATTGAAAATGGTTTTTTAGTACCTAATGTCTCATAGATTCAATTCGGAATCCAAATTTCTTATTTTACTAGAATTTAAAAAGAACTTTTATGACTATCTTTTGAATTGTCTCCCTATGGTGTTATATTTAAAAAATTCTGAGTTAATAGGTTCAAGTTAAAACATCCAGTTCCTGCAAGTTATAATCTAAATTCCACAAAGATTTTACCTATCACATGACCTTTCCTAGTTCTCAAAAATATTTCTATAAAATAAGTGGGTAAAATTACTCATAAATAATACAAAACTAGTAATTTCAGAATTAGTGAAATCCCCCAAAACCACCGTAGCATTTTTCCCCTAGGCAGAACATATTGAAGTTCAATTTTTTGAACTTAAAAACACACTAAAAATAAAAAATAAAATAAAAATAGTAAGAAAAATTGTATTTAAAATCTCAAATAATAATTTTTTTAAAATGTATTTTTTTTTAAAAAAAATAGAGGGTGATGTGTTAAATATTGAAGCATAGTTAATGCACATTTTAAGACCCAACATTGTCCCCAATTTTTAATC
This sequence comes from Viscum album, assembly GCA_963277665.1. Classification (NCBI taxonomy): domain Eukaryota; kingdom Viridiplantae; phylum Streptophyta; class Magnoliopsida; order Santalales; family Viscaceae; genus Viscum; species Viscum album. Next base: position 121,838,826 of record OY728133.1, on the reverse strand, counting down.
CTAATATAAGAGAATCGTTTAAAACATTTTAAGTTCAAAATAGATTTAGAAGTTTAACAGTTAGAATTTATGGTGAAGGGGTATTTAGTGAAGTTCAAAAATCATCCTTACACTTTTACAAACAACAAAAGAGTTCACATCATGCACAAGAATTCCTACTAGCACCTACTTAAAATCATTATTATGAAACCCCAAGGATTTGTTCATCTCAATTTCATGACTTTCAGAAAAAAATTCAACACAATAAATTCCCAAAACCTTTTAAGTTTATAGTTTTAGAGAGTTATTATAAAACATAAACTAACAAAACCAATGTATTTTTCAAATAATGAACATTTTTTTCAATATATAGTCAAGCGCTTAATCCATATCAAGTCTTCAACATCTCCCACAAATTATTCACATTCATATTATATATTAATTTTCTTTTAAACCTATATAAATTGAAACATAAGAAATGGGTGAGTTAAAACACTCAGTAAGGAAAATCTTAAGTCATAACCATAAAAGATCATAAGTGTGCATAAGATAAACATATGGGTATGAGAATATAATCAAATAATATGAACACGACATAAATAATTCATACCCAATAAAACATAAAGTCATAATCCAAGAATCATCAAATGAAGATTTTAGAAAAAGGAAACAGTTTTCATTGCACCATTGGTAAAATATGGGGCTTAACATATGAACTTGAAAATAATAACATGAACATAAGTAATATAGTAATAAAATTATCATAATATCATGATTAATTTCATGATCATAAGTACATTAGGCATAACATGATCATAAGTACATTATTCATAACATGGAAATGTGGCTATAATATTATCGTGATACATTAATAATCATATCATTAAAGGCCACCGATAAGGTGTCATAAAATCATATTACCAAGGTTATTCACTAAGGTATCATAAAAAATTACCAAGGAATGATTTAAAGGTATCATGAACATGTTATCTCTAGAGATTAATTCTTTATCCAATGAATTAGATCGTTATCAGGTTACCCTTAATATTACCATGGTTGTTCACTGAGGTATCATAAAACATTACCAATGTATGCTTATAAGTTATCATAAACATGTCATCTATAGAGATAAATTCTTTACTCAATGCATTGGAGTTCTATTAGGGTGCACCCTTCATATATCTATCATTATGTGTGCCACGTCAATTAATGATCAATACAACAAAACATTTTAACCCATGAGTAGTAAATGTGGGTTACATACATTGAATTCCTCGATCAATAAGATAATTTTACATCTATATATATTACCTTTATTGATATTAAAGTTGGTTATTAAAAATATAAAAATATGACATGGAAAATCAAGGAATGACTTCGACAGCATGATGGATATTCAAAAGGGGCTATGAAATGGAATTAATGTGAGAGAAGGGTAGTCTATCATCAATAGTTAATCATTTTGATAGTAAATTATTGATTATAAAAACATATAATCATGATAATGTGGAATTTAAAAGGGTTATAATAAATTATGATCTTGAATTGAAAATAATCAAAAGGTCATTTTGATAACATGGTGGTTATACAAAAGGGACTATGAAATTGGGGTTAATGTGAGATAAGGGTAGTATCTCATAATTAATGAATAATTTGGATATTAATTTATTGATTATGAACACATGTAAGCACACTCATATGGAATTAAAAAGTATTATAAAAAAGGAAGATCTTGATTTGAAAATAATGAAGGAGCTTTTTCGGCAACATGATGGCTATATAACAGGGACTATGAAATGGGATTAATGTGAGAGAAGAGAAGTATCACATTAATAGTGAATTATTTTGAAATTAAAGTATTTATTATGAATACATAGAAGAATAGTCATATGGAATTCAAAATGCTTACAACAAAGGAATATCTTGAATTGAAAAAGGAGGGAGAGAATGAAGAAGTGATTTCAGCAGCATCATAGCTATACCAAAAGGACTATGAAATGAGATTTATGTTAGATAAGGGAATTATATCATCAATAGTAAATAATTTTTAAAGTAAAGTATTGATTATAAACACATGTAAGAATAATCATAAATAAATCAAAAGATCTTGTCACAAAATAAGTACATGAATCAAAAAGAGGAAGAGAACCCTTACCTTTCCAAGTAGTTTATTAAATCTTGGTAGGACTCCTTAAAACCTTAGGAACTAATTGGGATAGATTTAGAGAGAGAGAGATAATTTAAATTTGGGATAAATACATTTTGGGTGGATATTAAAGATTGAATGGGTGGGAGTGAGCTTATTTTATAAGTGAAAAATGGGGCTTTTCTATGGAAACTAAAGTTAGGTAAGGGGTAAGAATGGAATCACATGGGTGTAAGGTGGGTTGGATGAGTTAGGTGATTTTGTTGGTGAAATTTTGGTGAGAAATTTAGGTATGACTTTATAACATAAAAATGCATTCTATAATTTCCAAATTTCAAGTTTATTTAGTAAAAATTAGATCATATTAGGTTACCCATTTTAACACTTATTAATCTTGATTAAATATTAATCTTGGTGATTATATTATCACTAAAAATATAATATGACCCTTATTACCAAATTTTTATGTGATGAATATAAATTTAGTTTCCATTTAACCTAATTCAATTCTTAAATAACATAAAATTAACTTTTAAATCAAAATATATAATGCATAGAACACCCATTTTTGTATAAAGATGACGTTTTAATTGTTAGGTGTTCTTAATATTATTTAAAATTAATTACCAATTAAATGATTGTTAATTTATTTATATATATATATAAAATTTATATTATAGTATTAATTTAAAATATATCCATTTAATTTAAAAATAAATAATATTTATAAAATTATTATTCTTTGAAAAATAATAGTTTTACCGTGATAATTGATATTTACCTTAGTAAATTAATTTTATGAAAAAAATAAAATTGACCCCATTAAATAATTTAAAAATTACTATTAATAATAATAAAATAATTTTATTTAATTCAATTTCTAAAAGTGATAAAAATTAATTTTAATATTAGCATGTAAAAACTATTTTTAAAAAAAAACTTTATTTTTAAGATTAAAATTTATATGTAGCGTAAAATTGGAATTTTTTTTATTTTCATGATATAAATTATCTTATTATAAAATAAATAAAATTTATATATCATTCAAAGAAAACCAAAACTAAATCTTACTAAAATAATATTTAATTCCAAAGAAGGCCAAAATGGTATCTTTTATTAGAAAAATTACTTATGTTCGTAAAATGTAAGACATAGGTTTTATAAATTTGGAATAGTATTTAAAAATGTGTATTTTTACATCATTGATCAATTAAAAAGTTTTATAAACTTCTAGGTATTACTTATATGAAAAAATTTATAGTTTTAGTAAAAACTATATTTTTTACTATTTACATAAAAATCAATTATTTTAGAAAAATATCAAAAAATAAACCTAAGGTAATATTGAAATGAATAATTTTAAAAGGAGGTTAATTTTATAAAATTAAGATTCTAAAATTTATATATTTATATTTTAAATGAAAAATATAAAGAAAGAAATATTTTTATACAAAAATAAACATTTTTTTCTTTAAAATTTAAAATTTTAAATGTGTAAAATAAATGTGATAAATAACTTGTTAAATTAATAATTACATTATTATATCATCCTAATTTATAGTTACACAATCCCTTTAGGATATCTTCATAATATCTAAGCATAAGGTAAGATATGGTGGTAGTTAAGGGTAGTAGTTTTGCTAGCATAGCACTTGTGGAAATTTCTACAAGCTTGAACTCCTCTCACATTAGATTTCTCTCACATAATAGTTGTTGGAGTTTTAATTGGGATTGGTATAGGAAAAAACCTATTGTATCTACCTATTTACAAGATTGGAAAAATGAGATTCATGAGAGAAACTCCCACTACCTAATGCCATTTCATTATTTTTTCTTCATATATTTCATAATATGGTTACTTACTTTTATACCAAATAATTTAATGTCTATATTATAATGGTTAAATATTATTTTAACATATCTTGGTTTCATTTTAGTTCATTTTTTAATGTAGAACAAACTATTAACATAATATTCATTTAAGGAAAATACATAGTGAAGTCTCAAGTCATTATATTATCCCCCTAAATAAATTGTGTCCTCACAATTTTAATTATCACTCACTAATAACATCAGTTGGAAGTATCTAAAATATATGTATTACTTGGGATATATTTTCAAATGAGTTTTCTAACTTAATATATAAGGGGTGAATATGAAACAAATATTTTACCTTCATCATGTTAACTCGTTTATTCATTTTTCATCAGCAGCTAGTTGTTTTATGCCTTCCTTTTCTACACATAAAACATCTCTCGGTTCCTTTAAGACATTATCCTTTGTGATTATTACCAAATTTTTTACATGAATTAAATTTAACATTATTTATTTCATCATATTCATCACCCAAAATTCCATGAGACTTTATACTTCTCTTATTTGGTTTGTTTTTGAATTCAATGGTTTTCACATTATTAATCATAATTCTGGATATATGGTTTCAAATAATTATAAAATTTCTCACTCTAGTTCTTATCTCATTAATTTTTTTATTTTTAAAATAATGGAATTATCCATGGTACCCATCATTAACTTGGTTACTTCAGAATTAATCCATTACCAAACCCAAAAGGAGGTTAACATATGTGATGAACAATCATAAGAGAATTATTATAAATGATCTCATGAAAAACTCAACCTCAAAAAGACTTATTATTTAAAACCATCACATTAGATTTATGTTCTACCTAAATCAATCTTGGTTCAATCTAGGTTCATTTATATTGGATTCTATTATACTTCCTAACCTAATAACTATCAAATAATTACCATGAACTTTATTGCAAAATTCTAAACCCAAAAGTCATTAAAATCCATGATCTTAAAATTCAACATATATTTTATTAATAAAATCACATATTAATTAATATACACCTTAATTTATGAATCTCTATGTTTTAATCCAAGTTATCCATTATTGTTTTATTATTAGGTTCTCTTACCTAAATATTTTCAATTTCCTTATAATGGTATATAAATTGAATATTGATTTCCAAAGCATGTCCCCTAGGAGTGTCTAATCATGTGTGAAGTCTTAGGTCTACTCATCATATGTTATAGTGAATATAGATTTAGTTCTGCACCATCATTTTTTGGAGTGATTATCCTTAGGTGCATCTATATCATAGACACATCCACTTTCTAGTATCTAGATAGAGGTGTAATTTCTAAGAGAACCATACAATCTCTATTTTACCAAAACTTCAGTATGTTATAATATACTTAGACATAAAATTATCCCTAGGGTTTTAACTAAAATTATCTTATCCTAATCCATAAAATATTTAAAATTACCTATACTAACCTAAAGGGTTATCTGTGCCTTTGTAATTATGATCAACCTTAACTTATTAACCCTTAAATTATCCTCAACTGACATCCTTGCCTACAAAGTTATCTAAACCCTGATCTAATACTAAATATGATTCCCCAATGATGCTTTCGTCTTAATTACATGACTTTAAGAAAAAATTTCATTATAATACATTCCCAAGTAATTTTAGGTTTATAATTTTATATAGTTAGGGAAAATCCTTAACTAACAAAACCAATGAATTTTTCAACTAATGGATATTTTTTCACTATATAGGAAACTGATTAATCCATGATAAGTTTTCAACATCTCCCAAAATTTCTTTACACAATATACTCTTTTAGACACATATTACATATTATTTTTCTTTATAACTTGGGGAAATGGAAACATAAGAAATGGGTGAGTTGAAATGATTGAAAAGAGTAAGTATAAGTAATAAACATAAAACATCATAAGTGAGTATAATATGAATATATGGGTATGAGAACATAATCGATAATCATGAAAACTAAATAAAGAATTCATACCTAATAAAACATGGAGTCATAAACCAATAATCATCAAATGAGGCTTTTATCATAAGGAAATAGATGTCATGGAATCATAGGTAAAACATGGGGATTAATATATGAACATGAATATATTAAAATAAACATAAGGAAAACAGGAATAATATGATTATAAGAACATGATTCATATCATGATCATAAGTACATGAGGTATAACATGATCATAAGTGCATTAGGTGTAACGCACAATCATAAGTACATGAGTCATAACATGGAAATGTGGATATAACATAATCATGATAAATTCATAATCATGTCACTAAATTTAATCAATAAGGTGTCATAAAAAAATATTACGATGGCTATTCCCCAAGGTATCATAAATAATTACCAATTAATGCTACCAAGATATCATGAACATGTCGTCTCTAGAGATTAAATATTTACCTAATGCATTGGAGCACTATTAGGGAGCACCCTTCATATTACCAAGGTTGATCAAGGTATAATAAAAATTTACCAATGAATTATTATAAGGTATCATAAATATTTCATCACTATATATTAATTCTTTACCCAATGCATTGGAGCACCATAAGAGTGAACTGTTCATATTTTTATCATTATGTGTGCCACATCAATTAAAGATCATAAGAACATATCATTTTAACTCATGAGTACAAAATATGGGTTTCAAAGATGTAAGTAACCAATAAATAAAATAATTTTACATCTATATGGATACCCTTTAATTATATTATAGTTGGGTGTTCAAAATATGAAAATATTACATGGAAAATTAAAGAATTAATTTGGAAGCATTATGAATATAAAAAAGGGACTATGAAATGGAATAAATGTGAGATAGGGGTAATCTATAATTAATATTACATCATTTAGATAATAAAGGATTGATTATGAACATATGGAATCATAATAATATGTAATTAAAACGGCTTATAATAAAGGAAAATCTTGAATTTAAATAAATCAAGGAGTGATTCCAGTAACATGATACATATACAAAAGGGACTATAAAAGGGACTCAATATGAGATAAGGGTAGTATCTCATCAGAAGTGAATCATTTTGATATTAGAGTATTGATTATAAACACATGGAATCATAATAATAGGTAATTAAGAAGGCTTACAATAAAGGAAGAGCTTGAGTTGTAAAGAATCAAGGAGTGATTTTTGTAGCACGACGGTCATACAAAAGGGACTATGAAATGAGATTAATGTGAGAGAAGGGTCATATATCATCAGTATTAAATCAATTATACTGTAAAGGATTTATTATGAACACATGGAATAAAAATAATGTGTAATTAAAATTCCTTACAATAAAGGAATAGGTTGAATTGAAAATTGGAGGGAGAGAATTGAGGAGTGATTTTGATAGCATAGCGGCTATACAAAAGGGGCTATGATATGGGATTAATATCAGAGAAATTTAGTATATAATAAATTGTGAATCGTTTTTAAAATAAATTATTCATTATTAATAGAATAAATCATAATCATATGGAGGTCAAAAAGTCTTATCAAAAAAGAAATACAAGAATCAAAAGGAGGAAGATAACCCTTACCTTTCCAATTAGATTCTTAAATATTAGGAGGACACCTTAGAAACTTAGATATTTATTGGGAGGGATTTAGGGAGGGATATTTAAGGGTACTTCTTGATAAATTCCTTTAGGTTGGATATTTATGAGAGAATGGGTGGGATTTAGTTCCTTTTATAGGTGAAAATGAGTGGATTTTCTAAGGAAAATAAAGTTAGATAAGGGGTAATAATAGAATCACATGGGTGTTAGGTGGGTTTGGTTATTTAGGTGATTTGTGTGGGGAAGTGTTGGGGATACATGTATTTATGACTTTAAAAGTTAAAAAATATTCTATAAGGTCAAAATTTTAATTTTATTTAGTAAAAATCAGGTTAAATTAGGTTACCCCCTCTAGCACTTATTAATCTTGATTAAATATTAATCTTGATTAAATATTAATCTTGGTAATTATATTATCACTAAAAATATAATTTTAATATTCTTTCCAAATTTCAATATTTTTAATCCAATTTTTAGATCCATTTAACCTAATTAAATTTGTAAATAGAAGAAAATTAACTTTTAAATCAAGACATGTAATGTGTAGAAAAATCATTTTTGTTTAAAGATGAAATTTTAATTGTTTGGTGTTCTTAATATTATTTAACATTAATTACCAATTAAATGATTGTTAATTTATTTTTATATTTATTTAAAAATCATATTATAAACTTAATTTAAAATATATCTATTTAATTTAAAAATACACAACATTTAGAAAATATAATTTTTTAAAAATTAATCATTTTACCACGAGAAATAATATTTACCTTGATAACTTAATTCGATGCCAAAAATTAAAATTATCCCTACTAACTAATTTTAAAATTGATATTAATAATAATAAAATCATTTTATTTTATTCAATTTCTAAAATTGATAAGAATTGATTTTAATATTAGCGTGTAACAAATTTGTTTTTAGAAAAAGTGTATTTTTATGATTAAATTTATTTTTTGGATAAAATTGTCAATGTTTTTTATTTTAATGACAGAAATTATTTTATTATAAAAAAATAAAATTTATGTGTCATGAAAAACAATCCAAAACCGAATTTTACCAAAATAATATTTAATTAAAAGAGTAGACCAAAAACAGTTTCACTTATTGGAAAATATTACCCAAGATCATAAAATGTTAAACCTTGGATTTGTAAATTTAGAATAGTATTTAAAAATATATAGTTTCACTTCACTATTTAATTACAAAAATATAAACATCTAGGTTTTTATTATATAATTAATGTTATAGTTTTGTAAAAAACTATATTTTTCACTATTCACCTAAAAATCAATTATTTTATAAAAATATCAAAAAATAACCCTAAGAGAATATTGGCGTGCCTAATTTTAAAATGAAGTTAATTTCACCAAATTAAATTTATAAAAATATATAAATTTATCTTTTAAATGCAAAATATAAATAAAAACTATTTTTATAGAAAATTAAACATTATTTTTATTTAAAAAACAAAATGTGAAATGTGTAAAATACATGTGATAAATAACTTATTAAATTAATAATTACCTATTTATATCATCCTAATTTTTAGTTACATAACCCCTTTAGTATCTTTGTGAAATATATAAGCATAAGGTAAGCTCTTGTGGTAGTTGAGGGTGGTGATTATGCTACCATGTCTCTTGTTGAAATTTCCACAAGATTGAACTTATCTCTCATTAGATTTCAGTCATATCGTAATTTTAGGATTTAATATTTGGATTGGTATATAAAAAACCCTAATGAATCTACCATGTTTCTAAGCTTGAGAAAATGAGCATCATAAGGGAGACTTCTACTACCAGATGCCATTTCTTTCCTTTTTCTTTATAGATTTCATAATATGGTTACTTCATTTTATACCCTCTAATTTAGCATCTATATTATATGGTAAAAATTTATTTTAATATATCTTGGTTTTACTTTATTCCTATGATTCATATTGTACAAGATATTAACATAATATTCATTTAAGGAAAATACTTAGTGAAATCTTAGTTCATTACAATTATATCAAAAAAATAAGAATTTATATAAAAGAGGCATGCAAAAAATTTGAGTTGAAACTTGATTTTAAAAAGGAAATATGAATGAGAATGAAATAATTTTATTTCAATCAATGATTATCATGAAATTAGCAGTGACTACCAGATTCAATAACAATTTCATCATACGACATGATACTTTAAGAAAAAACTTTAAAATCATCTCAATCCACAACTAGTAGTAGTATTTTAAAAAATATGAGGAATAATGAAAGATAAATTAAGTTAAAACAATTAATCCCCTGGTAGTTTAGTCTTAAAACATTTGAATATAGTCACATGTATCCTCCCTTTATTTCCTTGAGTAAGTTCCCTAATTTTACAATGGAAGTACATATAGATTACAAAAACATTATCATTATAATTCATAAGATTAATCTCAAAGTGAAAAGAAACCAAGGTTTGATTAAGGAAAGTTTGTATCTTGTTGATCCAGAGTGCGGCACCTTTTTATTGTTGAAAATTTGAAGAAATTTCATTTTGTTGGTTTTCCACGGTCACTTGATTGGCTGCATGAACATTTGAACTCATGTTCAATCCATTCCTTCATGGATAGGTCCAATACTTAGACTATTTTTAGTGGCATGTAATATATTGCGTTGGAATTCAAAGAGTTGTAGGAATTTATTTTACAAAAATTAAAAATGGAAACAAAAAATTAGGGTTTCTTCCTCTACAGTGCTAAATTTATAGTCTTCATCCAAACTTACCCCTTAATTACAAGCTAACCATGGTCATTTAGTGGGAATGATTTATTGATGATTTTCATTTCACTTTTTCATGTGAAGATTTCTAAAATTACATCTTCTATCAATGTGTGCCCAAATTCCTCAAATATTTCTAGAGTTAGATCGTTTTCTATAATTTTTTCTATCCCAATAGGATCATTAAGAGGAAAAAAGATTGAAGACAGTAATATATAAAATTCAGTAATATGGCCAAAATATTTTCCAAGTTTTCCCCTATACTTAAGGCATTCAAGGTCTCAAAAATGGGTGCATAAGATTTTCCAATCTGCTCTTTATATTCTAAAATAGTTTGAAAATAATACATATCAAAAGATTCTCATGTGAAGAAATAAAATTCAATTTACATGTTTCACCATTCAAACTCAAAGCTTGACTCAGATGAGGTTAATTTATTAAAAATGGGTAGATGATTATCAAACTCAGCATTCATCATAGCAGGAGGTTGACTTGAAAGAAAACAGACTTATTTAGATTGGAAATATTAAAAATTCTTAGTAGGTTTTAACCCAAAACTCTCCCTATATTAATTAAATTAAAAATTCTCAATCTTAGATGTAATGATTTCATAAACAAGTTCACGGATTTCAGGAAAAATAATTTGTTACTCTAGCTCTAGATTGGGCTCTAAGGAAATAATTTACTCAAACAAAAGTGGTTCTATAGGTGGAAAAACAGCCTAAGTGATACTCTAAATTGGTTTTGGAATAAAAATATATGTAACCTCAAGGGTGAAAGAACCATTCTTATATTTCACCACAATTTTAAAATACTCATAAACAACTTTTGGAACAAACTTTCAAACCTCAAGGGAACGGTGATGTAAATTCCTTCTAAACTTGATTTTAAACAATTAATTAGTATCACCAATTAGTTTATATCCAAATTCAAGTTTTGTCTTCTCAAACACAAAAAAAATCTCCATAACATCCACATCTTGGTGGGTAAGTTTTACTTTAGATAAATAAATGATAGCCTCACTGGTAGCTAAGAAAGGTCTACCTAAGATAATTGATATTATTTTATCACATTCCATATCAAGAATGAGAAAATTTATGGAAAATGTTAGTATCCATGCTCTAATTAATAATTTATCTATCCTTTTATAGGGGCGAGTGAGTGACCTAACAACTAGTTATAGAGACATGGGGTCTTTTTATAAATCCCAAAGACCCATCTTTTGAAATAAAGAGTAGGGAATTAGTTTGATAATAACACCCAAATCACACAAGGAGTTAAGTAACCCACTTACTCCTATTCTAAACTTAATATAAAATCTTCTAGGATCCTTTAAATTTGGATAAAACTTCATTAAAATAACATCACTAAACTCATCATTAATATTTATGGTGTCCAATTTCTTCCACTCATTTTTGTTATCCATAAACCTTCTAATAAATTTGGCATAGGATGGAATCTTGTCTAAGGATTATAGAAAGGGAATATTGATGTTTAAGGTTTTAAACATCTTTGATAATTTTAGATATTCAGGATGATCATTTTGTTTAAGTATTTGAGGGAAAGGAATTTTAAGTGAGTAATTTGGTAGAACGTAAAGATTTTTCAACATTCCCTCCATCCATTTTTTCTTCTTTCCTTCTTTAATCATCTCCCATTTCATTTGTCTTGGTTCTTTTTCTTTTTTAGGTGTAGGTTTATCATTTTTTCGGTTGGACCTTACTTTCTAGTTTTCCAGAATTATCACTTTCCGGTTTTTGATTCTTAAGTTCAGTTAAATCCTCAATCTCATCTTTCCTAGGTTGTACCCTTTTTAGTTTTTTAGTTTTCAATCCACTTTTAATAGTGTTATCTATTAAATTCTCCTTAGGATTCGTACGTGTTGTGTTGTGAAGCTTTCCCTTATCTCTAACACTCAGATATTTGGCCATTTGGACCATTTGAGTTTGCATATTATCAAGGATTGATTGTTGGGAATCAATTTTTGTGATCAGCTTCCTAACAATATATTCTAAATTGGTTTTATAATTTAAAGATCCATCCATTTTTTAACCTAATTTCATGGTTGATTTAGGTACTTTGGGGATATGGTAGGTTGTTTAATAACCCCTTAGTCTCTCCAAGAAAAATTTGGATAGTTTTTATAGCCATAATTATAATGATTTGAAATTGGTTTTTTTATTTACATGTTGTCTTTCCCTAAAATCCAAAAATTTAAGACTCTCATTAGGCTGAATATGGAGGTCAAAGTTAAGAAAGGAGTTTTGATTATGTTCATACATCTTGTAGTGAGTGAATTTATCCCTAAGTGTGTTTTTAGTGTAAACTATAACAGACTAGGGATTGGTTTCAACGCTATGAATCACTCTATTCCTATTTTAATTGTGATAAGATTTTAAATAAATTTTATCAATAATTTCATTAATATCTTGATATTTTTTATCTGAAAAATAACCTTCACAAAATTAAACCACAATATTTTGATTCTATGGTGTGATACTGCTAAAAAAATTGTCCATCAAAAGATGGGGATTAATTTTTGGTTGGTATATTACCTAATTAAATCTTTGAATATATCCCATGTATCATGAAAAATATCTCCCTCATCCTTGAAAAATCATATGATCTTATGTCTGACCTTTATAGTGTTATTCCTAGGAAAAGATTCTAAAAAAATGAATTAAACAGCTGGTCTTGGGTGTTAAGGATCTCCTCATCAAGATTTTGGAACTAAATCCTAGACTTTCCCTTGAAATTTAATGTGAACACCCTCAACCTAATCTCCTCCTCACTCAACCCATGTAGAGGTAATTATTAGACTGAACAATAAAAATCTTTAATGAACTCAAGTTAATCCTCATTGGGTTTAGAAGTAAAGGGAGGGAGTGTAGTGAGGTGGGATTGTTTAATTACATAGTTCCTAGACCTAGGATACACCCTTATACAAGATTCATTGCAAGACATTGAAGACAATTGAAGCTACCTAAGTCTAAGTATCTTAGGAACATTATTTTTTGGGTCATGTTGGATTCAGATATTGGATTTTATTCACATTTCTAGCTTCTTGGTTTTCCTTATTTTCTATTTTAAGCTGATTTTAGGGTTTTTTTTAAATATTTTTTTAAAATATTTTTTATATTTTTATATTTTTATGATTTATTCTTATATATATATATATATATATATATATATATATATTTGTGTGTCTGTGATTTTTATTTTCTTTTATTTTGAATGTTTTTATTTTTTGTTGGTCACGCATACCTTCCCCAGCAAAGACATCAAAATTTGATGATTCGCTACTAAGTCACAGACTATCCCTAGATCAAATAAATTATTTATAAACCTCCTTACAACTAGTGATTTGGTAATAAGGTTCAAAACAGATGGATAGATAGAGTGTATCTAACCAAGATAAATAAAAAAAATCAAAACAAAATAAAATAGGGATAGTGAGAATTATGTGGTGGTAGTAGAAAAATAAGTGATGGAGTAATGTATAGAAATAGAGGTGAAGAAACATCAATGGAAATGGAAATATAATAATTAATTGAGACAAGGAAACTGGGTTGGATAGAATTGATGAAAATGAAAATGTTCTTTCATGGAATTGATCATAAAAGTGTTGAAATTTAGTGTTGAGTAATTTGATACCAAATTTTCATTCGATAATACAACATTTCTGAAGATAAATCCTGAGAAATACTACTTCTAATAGCTCTCAAAATGAATATTCTTCCTTATGAAGAAGAATAGACCACAAACTTTTCCGAGTCAATACTTCAGTTGCAGTCACCAAGGTAAAAAAAATCTAATATTAACCAATCAGTTCTTGGGGTATATTGAAATAATGCTCATGAGTAAGAGAATATGAGAACCCTATATGAAATAAATCATCCCTCCATGATTAAAACAAATGCATGAATAGGTAAGAAAATATTTCAATCTATCCAGTCCAATCCTTCTAATATACTTATCTACACATGATGGAAGCAATAAAAATATATTTAATTGAAATTATCTATTTAAAAATTTCATAAAATAAATAGGAAGAGAATAAGAATATTATATATATATATATATATATTTCCTCCCTCCTTTAGCTCAAACACCTATGAATCCTATGTTGAGTTCCCTAGCCTCTGTTTCATCTCCTATAAGTCACATACTAAATGGATGATCAAAGATCTTATAATTAAAGATAATGGTGATAAATGGAATAGAGATTGATCTAGGGGAGATAGTGAATGGTGATCGGGTTGATGGAATTTCTCCTCTATAATATTATCCCTTAAATTGTGCACTAAATCCTTCCTCACACTCAGACTTCATAACAATAGCCTCAAACCTTTCTTTCAAAGTCTCCATATGGTGTTATTTTCATTGCACATCATCTTCTACACGTAACTTGAGAAAATCACCCTTAATAAATTTCACTCCTATATATACAACTTTCTTTAGCTCCACATGACCAGCATAGGTGATTCCTTAACTCTATATAAAATCTTAGAACATGTCAAATAATCTTCAGAAGGTTCTAGTGAACTTCCCCGTATTTGAGATCATATTCCCCTTGAATTTACTTTATAATTTGAGAACTTTAGTGTAGATGTATGTTTGGATTAATTTTCTAGTATTGGATATATTTTTGGGTTGATGCACAGTTTTATGGGCCCTGTGCAATGTGGCCAAATTTCCCTTCTGTAATTAGTGTAATGCCTCAACCTAAACCACTAAGTCTAGGATGAAGTTCCAAATAACCTCAAGTACACCTCCCTATATTCTAGAGGCTACTAAATAGTAGTGAGGGTCTAAGGTGAACAGTGGAGTGACTATACCCTCCTATAAAAGTAAAATCACAGTGGAAATAATAAAATCATATAACATTAATATAACCATCAGAGTAAATATAAATAATAGTAACATAATGCTATAAAAAATGATGCATACAATTGGACATACCACAGATCATCCAATGGTCCGATCATATACATAAAAGATATAACTAGAAGAAAAACATATAGGTAATTCAATGACAACCCTAAGTCTTGATCAGTCCTGATCTCTATGTACACACCAAGCTACCTCAACTTGAGCTGCTACACATCATTATGCTTGACCTAAAAAGTGGATGTGAGGTCTGCATGCACACTAAATTTCCCTTCAAGGTGTGAGCATATAAACTCAGTAGGGTCTCACCAATAACTCTTAATCAATTCAATCATATGTGTGTATATTCATGGAATAAAAATGCACAAGAATCAATCATATGTAAAGTTATCATGTGCTAACCAAGACACTGCGAACTCCAACCATACTTACTTCGAATCTATGTTGAATGAATTTCTAAATAGTCATAGAACATCATAGGTGGAGGATCTAGCTATAAGGATCCTTAGTAGTAGTTATGGACCAAGGCCATGGGTCAATCCACATAAGGCTATCATGCCCCATATCTAAGCCCAAGGACACATATCAAACTACATAAGTCAATCATGCCCATATTCACTGTTGTCTCTTGGGTCAGATCACCAAATACCATCATGCCCCCAGTTCAGGCCACACAAGGCCATCATGACCCATCATCTAACCCAGTCTGATTATCATGTCACATACGTCTGAACATGCTCCCCTTTAGGGATAATGATCCATGATTGGTCTACCTGTCACTTTAGTACCATACATAGAATAATAAAAATATAGAATATGCCAAAAATATCGCAAGGAAACAGTGTTATCATATCAATCACAATTATCCAGAGGCATAACACAACAAGAATATGTCTCATGAACCACACGCATGTTGGATTTGGTGCCCTAGAACCAACATCTTTATACTTTATGATAAACATTTATTCATTGTATGGATATTTATAAACTCCTTATCACATCATGATTGTTATTATATATAACATTTCATGTGATAATTTCCCAAGAGTAGCTATCACACTAAAAGGTCATAGCAGTTCTCTAATATAATGAGAACCCGGAAGTGCTTTGACACTATTCTTATTATATGTTCTATAAGTGGATGATATCATTTGAGGGACACAAATGATACAGAATATCAGGGGTATAGACCCATAGGACTTTGAGACACCTTCTCATAGTGTACTCCCTTGGTGATATTCAGTAGGATATTATGATAACATGACCTGACAGTAGGAAATCCACATTTATAAGTTTCATTAGATGTTTCTATCTATAGATGTGTGTATTGGTCCTTATAATTTAAGATTATTATTAATTGTTATTATGACTCACTCACTTAGATGTATTAGAGAAAACTATGATGAAATATGTTCACAGTGAGGTAGGATTTGTTGGGTTCCACTACTAAAAATAAGATCTATACCAACAGTTTTGGGAAAATCGTTGGTATAGTTCACTTATATGGACCTATACCAATGTTTTGGTCAAAACTGTTGGTATAGTCACTAATTTGGACATATACCAACAGTTTTGGACAAACTGTTGGTATAGGGGGGACCTATACCAATGGTTTGGGGAAAACCTTTGGTATAGGTCACTTATATGGACCTATGCCAATGGTTTGGGCCAAACCGTTGGTATAGGTCCATAATAGAGACCCTATACCAATGGTTTTCCCCAAACCATTGGTATAGGTCCCAAAATCAAAGAATCTATACCAACGGTTCTCAAAACCATTGGTATAGGTCTATACCAACAGTTTTGAGAACCGTTGGTATAGTTACATGTATTTTTTATGGAATATTCTTACAAAGAAAATTAAATAAATCAAAATTTAAAATATTTATGATAATAAATATATTTATTTATGAAATTATGTTCACAAAAGTCAAGTTAGGTTAGTGGTAAGGTCATTCAATCATAAACTACAAGTACTGGTATCAAAACCCACTGAGTGATTCTTTTTTGAAATACATATACCAACGGTTTTATGGAACCGTTGGTATAGATTTTTCATATTAGTTATACCAATGGTTTTGAAAACCATTGGTATAGACCTATCCCCATGGCTTACTTGGCCACGGTTCCCCAAACCGTTGGTATAGGGTATTTTTCTACTAGTGTGTGTCATGAGTAATATTGAATTAATGAATAATGCGAGAAAGGATTTGTCCCTTATGTTCCATAACATAAGTTGATATCTTAGGCCCTTTTATGGAAATGATATAGAATAAATAAATCCATGTCCATGGTGTTCTATAGTCAGGTTCAATTTCTAGGAAGTCAAAGAATGAGAAATTGAGAACATGGGTTGATGACACTTGCATGCATCCCACTTGATTTGAGATATCAAGAAAAATGGATTATATTACACGGTAAGCATTTGTATGAGGTGACATTTCATTCCAGCATTAACTTATTTCTCTATGGGTTCCTTGGTCTGTTGCTAGATTCTAACATTAGAATTTAGGCTGCTCAACCTAATTCCACTGATAAAAAGGCCTAGAGGGTCACACACTAAGTGTATCTAGTATCTATGTTAAATAATTTATTATTTAAAAAGTTTAATAAATAGTATTCCCAATTTCGTTTTAATAATTATTCATGTATGTATAGTCGCATTTATTTCATTGCTAGTTATTGTGGATGGAATATTTATTTATAGAAGAATAATGAAATTATATTTATTTAATAAATAAATAGTCATTATTCAAGGCCTGATAAATATTGAGGAGGATTGGCAGACCAATTTTTGGGTCCGATGAGAAATAATATTCAATATTTTTTTATTAAAATAATATTTAAATATAACTTGTAAGTTAAGCACATGTCATGGAAATAATGGTATTATTTCTATTATTTGACATGGGGTTTCATATAGAATAATAAAATAAGTAATGGCACTAGTGATAATTATTTATTATTACCTAGTGAATTAAATTCATGGTTATGTTATTATTTTCTTATTATCCTAGGGAAAGTGAGAGCTAATCACTGGTTGGTTTTCACAAAATTTGGATAAAAATCTCTCAATCTTCAATATATCTCTTTTCACCAAGAACGTTCTCAAGAACAATAGCGACAATCCTCCACCGGATCAGAGAACACTTTGGAATCAGATCTCAAATCGATCGAAGGTGGATGACACAAGCATGAGGATCTTCCGTGATATTGCCTAGAGAATCCTTTGGTGATGTCCAAAGATTCACAAAGCATGTTTGGATCACCTCTAGATGAGATCTACTCTTGATCTCTACAACGCAATGAAGGTGAACTGCAGATCTGTAGTCGAACACATCAACAAAGAAATAATCAACTTGGAGGTAATTATTTAATTTAATTTAATTAATTACAAACAAAACATGTTGATCCTATCTCTTGGTTTTGGGTTTCTATTTATTTTTCTAAATCCTTTATTCAATTCCATGGACACTAGTGTTCATCATTGTATTGATCCCGAATTGTTCATTGAATATGGAAAAAATTAAAGTCGGGAACTGTAATGTCTTGGATATTCCATGTATTATTTTTAAATATTATATGGAATTATTTTGAGACTAGACCTTTTGATGGCATGCGATTCTGAGGCCCAGAGTGCCCGGGATAAATGTTTGAAATAAATTAATATTTTAAACAGCGCGCGTGAGCAGTTTTCCTGTAAAAGTTGAATATCCTTTAAAAGGGTGCTCTAAACATAAATCTTAGGGAACCATTGCATTCAGAGCAGCAACTTTACCTTAGGTGAGTCCTAACATCGATCGGAATGGGTCATCTGCGAGAGTTAGTTTTTAGACGTTTAATGAAAGTAAAATAAAATAAGAATTTATTTTATTTAAAAGTTTCATTTTTTCACTGCTAATTAATTCCTCCCTTCTAAATACCTACTTATAGAAATTTCATAGGGTTAGCCTCATAACCCTACAAATTGAGAGAGAGGCTCTTGGAGCTTTGGAGGAGAACTCGTTGGCAGACGATGGCAACGCGAATGACAATGCATATCGGATCCGATGAACCTCGCCAACGAATGTGACGCAGTGGTCTTCCTTCAACCGGATTGAGGTAGGGGTTTTTATTTAGATTCCTCGTTCCCCTTTTTTGGATTTAAAAAACAAACATGGATCAACCATGAACATGTTGATCTGCAGATCGTGCGTTCATGCGGTAGGGTGTTATTTTTCCATTTCATTCAGGGTTTGATTCGGGAATTTTAATTGTAATAATTGTTAGATTATCATTTTGATTATTCATGTTTAATCCTTCTAATGGGAGCAGATCAATGTCGTGAGGAACAACGACAGAGGTTCATTCCTTATTTTTGGTGTGTTGAATTTTTCTTCTTCTTTTCTTTGCATTCTTCGAAGGGCGACGAACAACGGATCGTTGCACATTCGTTTTGTGATGAAATGATCCCAAATTAGAGATCCGATGTCATGGAGACCTATAAGAAGTGCGACGGCGATGGCGGAAAATGAATTGACATGGTTCAGAAATTATCGTTCTTCTACCGTTCTTCGCATGGATGATCAAAACTCATTTTCGAGGCCGATCGGAGGCTCGAAACTGATGGAATTGACTTCGTTATGTGTAGGAGACCTAAACTATAGAGTTTCTTTGAGGTCAGATGGACGAATAGATGATCGAAGCAACACCGAGGTGCGACAGAATAGGTTCGCGTTTTTGGAATTTTCTAGAACACATGGCGTGTACCTCCGAAGAATAGGTTGTGTGGTATCAACGGCGGTGGCTAGGGTTTCAGGGCTCAGACAGGTATCACACGGCGTGTGACCCTGGTCACATGGTGTGTTTCACCTTCCCCAAAGCTCAGTGTGTATCTTGGGTGATACACAGACACAGGATAGAGTACACGGACGTATACTCTACCACACAACCAGACCAGGCCGGCTAAATGGGTTACCCCATGTACCGGTTACACGGGATGGTGCACATGGGACAAAGACATGTACGGGCTCACAACCGCATACATGGAGCTGAACCCATCTACTCAGACATGGAGTGTGTTATGTACTACATGCCATGTACTGACTTTTCTACATGAACAACCTTGAAACACGGGCTGTTATACATGGGCAGTACCCAGGGTCAGAAGACACGGCATGTGACACTTCTACACACCGTGTACTTTTCAGTACATGGCTTGATCTTCTTTTCCACCATATCTTGGACATTTTTCATTTGGGTTAGTACCCCTTTTCCTCATTCCCCTGAAGGTCAGGTATCGTTTCCTTCTACAGGAGTATAATCCCTTCAGCAGGACTTTCTGAGATAGAGTCAGTTATCCCTCCGAGAGTCCTAGAGTGAGATCCTCTATCCATTCTTGACCCTAGTTAGAGTCAGGTATCGACGTGACTACTTCCAAAGGGTGCCGATCCTATACCTAGAAAGTGAATTTGGATGATTCGCGATATCCTCTAAGGCCCTGGAAGTGATCCTTGTCTGTGTATTGTGATCTTTTCCCCACTTAGGAGTGTGTTCTCCTGAAATGAGTGCATCTATCTCTTGTGACTTTTCCCGAAAAATAGTACTTCTTGGACAGATGTCATTAGAGATATCATACTCGTGGAGTGACTTATCTTAGGTGAGTGCTTCGTGGAACCTTCGAACTGAATCCCTAGTGGGGGTATGTTGTTGCGTGACTTTTCCCTAGACTACGGGTTAGGATTTGATTATATATGGATTGTGATCTCATATTACATGTTCAGTAGACATATACTGTGTAAAGATAAATGTGCCTTTACTTTTTGTATTGTTTTGTGATTTTTGGGGTCCTCTACTGATTATTGTTATACTCACCCCTTCACAGGATTTTCCTGCGCGTGTCATGTCTTGTGTAGACGAGCATCCTTTTGATAGAGTCTAGGGAGGACCAAGATAGGACTGAGTTTTCTGATTTCCCTACAGTCCGAGGTGTTCCTACAACTATGAGCGGTAGTCCTAGTACCTCTTTGTGTTTAAAAGTTAGACTGTGTAGTTTTCATACTCTTTTTTTTGTGGGCTTTTATTCTGGCCCATTTTACTTTTAGTACCTTACTTTCCATTGTACTATGTTGGTTGGGTTTAGTTGTATGCATGCATTTTTTTCCTTAGTGTTTTTTTTACATTTCAAAATTGTGGGATTGGAGATGTGTGCGTGTGTACAGGTACTTAGGAAATGCCTCCCATGTTAGTAATATGCCTACTCAGTGCTAGTCACCAGCCCCTGGCCTATTGGAGGCGGGCTTGGGGAGTCACGGCGCAAGCCCCACTGGGACGGGTCATGATAGAGTGGTACCAGAGGTGGTTAGTTCTACCTTAAGACCAAGAGTCTATGAGGTTGGTTTGGGGAAACATTGTTAAGTGTTTCAAGCTTGGCTTTCAGGTCAGAGACTCCAGTGTTGGTGCAGACAGCTGACGTATCCATACACCAGGACTCTGATAACCTGATTTTCGACTTGGTACAATAAAACACTAGTTTCAAGGAAATAAAATAATGGAACATTCATCATATAGAAATGGGTTGTGTTTTCTATGTCCTTTGTGTCATCTATCCAGATATACTTGTTAACCATGGTACATATTGTTTTCTTACAGGATGCCTCCCCGATGCATACCTGCTAGGATTCAGTAGCATGATCATGAGGATGACCACCTCCATGACAAGGCTTCGATATAGGAACCAGTTCCCCAGGTGTTGCCACCAGGTGGTGCACCTGCCATACCGCCACTAGTAGAGCAGCCCGTGGTACCTGCAGTACCGACCAACAGGGAGTGTAGGCTGAGTGCGCTCCATGAGTTCCAGAGAAAGAGACCCCTCAGGTTCCGAGGCGAGCCCGACCCTCAAGAGGCTGAGGATTGGTTTGAGGTGGTGACCAGAGTTTTCCATCTAGTGGGGACACCAGCGGACCAGGTGGTGATCCTAGGAGCGAGCCTTCTTCAGGGTTCGGCAGGGCGATGGTGGAATCTGACCACACAGAATCACGATGAGGAGACTCTTTCATGGATAGAGTTTGAGTGACTCTTCATAGAGTAGTTCTCTCCAGTTACACTGAGAGCAGTACGCATCCAGGGGCTTCTTCAACTCCAACAGGGCAGTTTGACAATAGCTGGCTATTCATCGAGGTTCATCAACCTTACCAGGTACTTGATGTATATGGTCAAGGATAAGTACTTCAAGGATCGAACCTTCGAGTGAGGTCTACGAAGGAACATCCAAGATGGTTTCATGCCTCTATGAATTTTGACTTATGATGGAGTTCTCAAGTGAGCCTTGGTGATCGAGAGATTCTTAGCAAAGTAGAGACAGCCGACAACAGTCAGCAGCAAGAAGACAGGAGCAGAGACCTCAGCATTAGGGAGCCGATGCTAGGCAGAGGGATCAGGATATGGGAGACATCATAAGAGGACCTAGGATAGGGGATCGACAGTCCAGGGCTCTTAGGATGGATCTAGTCAACCTAGGGAGAGGTGGTGTTACTCATGCGATGGTAGGGGACATCTCTCTAGAGATTGTCTGACCCGTCGAGCTACTGACAGGGAGGTGGTGGATGGACCACCGAGGCAGATGTAGAGAGTGGATCAGACAAACCCTCCAAGTGGTGGACATGGCATAGGAGTATGGAGAGCTACAGGTGGGGGAAGACTCTTCGATCTACTTCCACCACCACCCCCAGGAGGCCCTCACCAGGCTCAAGGAACTGGGGGACAGGGACAGGGGCAGGGACAGCTGCATGCAGTTGAGGCGTATGTCCCAGGGACTCCAGGGATGATTCTAGGTACGATCTGTGTCTTATATACCTTATCTATTTTACTTATAGACACAGGTTCTAGTCATTCCTTCATCTCCACATGTCTTGTGAGAAACCTTGAGATTCCAGTAGAGTTTTTGACTTGATATTTGTGCTTGGAGACACCTACGGGAGGAGACTCTATGATCACTCACCTTTGTAGACAGTGTGATCTTACCCTTGGAGGTGAGAGTTTCGGTTGGAACCTCTTGGTGGTAGCGTCGAGGCCTTACGAAATCATTCTTGGTATGGATTGATTATCTTTGTTCCATGCCTAGATTGACTTCTTTAGGCGAAGGGTGCGGTGTGTCCGTAGTGATGGGATGAGGTTTTATTTTTTCGGAGAAAAGGAGACCCAGGCAGCATAGAATGGGCTCATACATAGAAGGGTGTAGCCGATCACTCATGAATTGGCTAGCCTTTCCCTCAGAGTAGTAGATGTTACAAGCTCCCAGTTCCTAGCAGTAGTGGTGGAGTATGAGGACGTATTTCCTAAAGATATTCCAAGACTACCTCCCCACCAGGAAATCAACTTCTACATCAACTTACACCCCAGGACGGGTCTGATTTTCTCATCATCATATTGGATGTCTCCCGCAGATCTTCATGATATGAGGGTGTAGTTGGAGGATTTGCAGAGAAAGGGTTTCGTAAGACCCATTGTTTCACCCTGGGCGGCCCCAGTCTTATTTTCCAAGAAGGAAGACAGTAGTTTTAGGTTGTGCATGGATTATCAGTGCCTGAATCAGGTAACAGTGAAGAACAAGTATCCACTACCGAGAATCGACGACCTCTTAGATCAGCTAAGAGGGTCACAGTGGTTCTCGAAGGTTGAACTTCGATTAGGTTATCACCAGTTATGAGTACGGAATGAGGATTTACCAAAAATGGATTTCATATACTGCTACTGCCACTATGAGTACTTGGTGATGCCTTTCGGTGTAAAAAACTCCCTCACGATGTTCATGGGACTGATGAACTGGGTCTTCCAACTGTACTTAGACCAGTTCATAGTGGTCTTCATTGACGACGTCCTTGTGTACTCGGTTCAGAGGAGGAGCACGTGAGACACCTACAAATGGTTCTAGACGTACTCCAAGAGCACCAACTTTATGGGAATCTCTCGAAGTTCCAGTTCTAGATTCAGGAGGTCCAATTTCCGGTACATGTCATCTCAGAAGATGATGTACTTGTGGACCCAGCCAAGGTGGAGGCAGTGTTAGCATGGGATCCACCTCAGAGCGTGATGGAAGTGAGGAACTTCCTTGGGTTTTTAGGATATTATCAGAGATTCATTCCTAATTTCTCATGAATATCATCACCGATGACAGCCTTGATTAGGAAAGTACAACCCTTCATATGGATGGACAAGTGCCAGTAGGCTTTCGAGCAGTTGAGGCAAAGTTTGAAGAGTTCCCCGATCTTGATATTACCAGAGGAGGGTGTCCAGTACGTCATTTTCTACGACGCATCAAGGATCAATCTTGGTTGTGTCCTGATGCAGAGATGGGTAGTGATTTCTTATGGTTCGCTCCAGCTTAGGCCACATGAGAAAAACTATGCAACCCATGATCTTGAGTTGGCAGCGGTAGTCTTTGCATTGAAGATGTGGCGACACTACCTTATGGGTGAGTGGTTCATCGTCTACTCCAACCACAAGAGCCTCAAGTACATTTTCTTGTAGAAGGATCTAAATTTGAGGAAGAGACGTTGGCTAGAGTTCCTCCAAGATTATGATTTCGAGATCATCTATACTCTTGGGAAGGGGAACAAGGTGGCAGATGCTCTTAGCAGAAGGTCGAGCTCATAGCTATTGAGTGAGGTGACAGAGCAGTTATCCACGTTGTAGCTATCCTTCATGGACAGTGAGTGTGAAGCTTACCTTTAGTCGATGGTTGTCACCCCTCCAATCTTATAGTGGGTTAGGGAGGCATATCTTGGGGATGTCGATTGTGAAGTTTTACGTGCTCAGTTATCCACAGGACATGCTCCTGATGGATATTCTCAAGGTAGGGATCACGTAATTCTTTTTAGGGGATGCACTGTTGTACTAGTGGCATTACGGGAAGAGCTTCTGAGGAAGTTTCATACATCCCCTTTGGCAGTAAATCCTGGAGTGGCGAAGATGTACTAGGATCTCCAATGATAGATATGGTGGTCAGGCATGAAGAAGGTAGTAGCAGAGTTCATTTCTCGATGCCTTACATGCCAACAGGTGAAGGCTGGGCACCAGGTTCCAGTGGGATTAGCTCACCCCCTGGAAGTTACGGAGTGGAAGTGGGATGTAATATCGATGGACTTCATGACAGGCTTACCATGGACGTCCAAGGGGCGTGATTCCATATGGGTGATTATTGACCGACTCCCCAAGTTGGTCCACTTCCTAGCAAACAGGGAGCAGAGTTCCATAAAGAGATTGGGACACCTCTACATACAGAAGATAGTTCAGCTTCATAGAGTCCCTTCGACAATAGTCTCGGATCGAGATGCCCGCTTCACATCTCGATTCTGAAAAGAATGGTAGGAGGATTTTGGGACTCAGCTAAACTTGAGCACGACATTCCATCCCTATATTCATGGTCATACGGAGAGGACCATTCAGGTTTTGTAGGATATGATGCGGGCTTGTATCTTGGACTTTGGTTGAAATTGGGAGGACCACCTACCACTGGTGGAGTTTGGGTACAACAATATCTACCACTCCACGATTGGTATGAAATCTTTCGAGGCCTTATATGGGAGACCTTTCCGGTCACTTCTTCACTAGACCAACCCCAGAGAGTCAGCACTCATGGGTCCAGAGTTGGTGCGAGCTACCACCGAGAAGGTGCAGGTCATCTGAGAGCAGATGAATACTGCACAGAGCTAGCAGAAGTCTTATACTGATAGGCGACAGAGACCTCTGGAGTTCAAGGATGGTGACCACATCTTTCTTCGGGTCTCACCTCGATGGGGGTTATGTATATTTGGTCGGGGTGATAAGCTATATCCAAGGTTCATCAGTCCTTTCCAGATACTGCACAGAGTTAGCGAGGTGGCATGCTGCCTCTCTCTACTGCCACAGCTGCATCGGGTACATGACGTCTTCCACATGTCGCAGCTGAGGAGGTACGTGCATTACCCATTGCACATCATCGACTGGGGTGAGCTGGACATCGAGGATGGAGTGACCTTTGCTTAGTACCTAGTGGAGATAAAGGATTGGTAGTACATGATCCTTCGTGGGAGATCAATTCCCTTGGTGCGCATTCGGTGGCAGCACAGGAATCTTCAGGAGAGCACGTGGGAGCGAGAGACTCAGATCTGTGACCAGTACCCGTATCTTTTTGAGTAGCCTTTGTTTTGGCATTTTGAGGATGCAAATCCCCAAGGTGGGGAGAATTTAATGTATCAGATATTCTTTGTATTATTTTTAAATATTATATGGAATTATTTTGAGACCATACCTTTCGACGGCGTGTGATTTCGAGGCCCGGAGTGCCCGAAATAAATGTTTGAAATAAATTAAAATTTTAAACAATGCACGTGAGAAGTTTTCCTGTAAAAGTGAAATATATTTTAAATAGGTGCCTGAAATAGAAATCTAATGGCATCATTGAATTCAGAGCAGTGACTTTACCTTAGGTGAGGCCTAACATCGATCGGCGCGGGTCAGCTGTGAGAGTTAGTTTTTTGACTTTTAATGAAAGTAAAATAAAATAATAATTTATTTTATTTAAAAGTTTCCTTTTCGCACAGTGACCTAATTCCTCCCTTTTAAATACCTGCTTATGGAAATTTCATAGGGTTATCCTCATAACCCGGTGAATCAAGAGAGAGGATCTTGGAGCTTTGGAGTAGAACCCATTGGTGGAAGATGGTGACGCGAATGACAACGCATCTCAGATCCGACAAACCTCACCAACGAACACAATGTGACAGTCTTCCTTCAGCTGGATCGAGGAAGGGGTTGTTACTTCGATTCATATTTCCCTGTTTTTGGATTTAAATGACAAACGTGGATCAACCACAAACGTGTTGATCCGCAGATCATGCATTCATACGGGAGGGTGTTATTTTTCTATTTCTTTTGGGGTTTGATTCGGGAATTTTAATTGTGATAATTGTTAGATTATTGTTTTTATTCTCTATGTTTAATCCTTCTAACAAAATCATATCAATGTTGTGATGAATGATGGTATAGGTTCATTCCTCATTTTTGGTGTGTTGGATTTTTCTTCCTCTTTTCTTTGCGTTCTTTGTGTTGCGACGAACAATGGATCATTGCATATACATTTTGTGATGCGACGATCCCAATTTGAAGATCCTACATCGTGTCAGCCTAGCGGAGGTGCGACGGTGACGGCAGTGGATGAATCGAAACGGTTTGGTAATTATCATTTTTTGATTGTTCTTCACACGGATGATCAAAATGCATTTTTGGGGCCGATCGGAGGCCCAAAACTGATGGAATCGACTTCGTCATGTGTAGGTGACCTAAAATCTAGAGTTTCATTGAGATCAGATGGACAGATCAACAATCGGAGCCACATCGAGGCATGGTGGAATAGGTTCACATTTCTGGAATTTTCCAGAACACACAGAGTTTACCTCTGATGAACATGTCGTGTGGTATCGGCAGTGGCAGATAGGGTTTCAGGGGTCAGACAGGTATCACACGGCGTGTGACCCTGGTCACACGGCTTGTTGGACCTTCCCTGAATCTCGGTGTGTATCTTGGGTGATACACAGACATAGGATGGAGTACATGGACGTGTACTCCACCACACGGCCAGACCAGGCCAGCTACAAGGGTTACCCTGTGTACTAGTTACACGGGATGGTGCACACAGGATAAAGCCGTATATGGACACATGACCACGTACACAGAGATGACCCCAGCTACTCGGACACGGCATGTTTTATGTACTACATGTCGTGTACTGACTTTTCTACATGACCAGCCTTGAGACACGGGTAGTTGTACACGGGCAGTACTTGGGGTCAGAAGACACGGAATGTAACACTTCTACACACTATGTACTTTTCAGTACATGGCTTGATCTTCTTTTCCACCATATCTTGAACATGTTTCCTTTGGGTTAGTGCCCCTTTTCCTCATTCCCCTAAAGCCCATGTATTGTTTCCTTCTATAGGAGTATGATCCCTTCAGCGGGATTTTCTGAGATAGAGTCAGGTATCCCTCCAAGAGGCCCAAAGCGAGATCCTATATCCATTATTGACCCTAGGTAGAGTTAGGTATCGATGTGACTACTTCCACGAGGCATCTATCCTCTACCTAACAGGTGAATCCGGATGATTCGTGGTATCCGACGAGTCCCTGGAAGTGATCCTCATCTGTGTATCATGATCTTTTCTCCACTCAGGAGTGTGTTCTTCCGGAATGAGTGCATCTATCTCTCATGACTTTTCTCGACAGACAGTACTTCTGGACGAACATCATCAAAGCTATCAGACTCATGGAGTGAGTTCTCCAAATAGAGTGCTTCGTGGAACCTTCGAACTGAATCCCTAGTGGGCGTATGCTATTGCGTGACTTGTCCCTAGACTACGAGTTTGGAATTTGAGTAAATCTAGATTGTTTTCTCTTATTATATGTTCAGTAGACATATACTATGTAGAGATGATTGTGCCTTTCCTTTGTGTATTTCTTTGTGGTTTTCGGGGTCCTCTACTGAGTATTGTTATACTCACCCATGCACGGGTTTTTCATGCACGTGTCGTGTCTTGTGCAGATGAGCAGCCTTTTGACAGAGTCTAGGACGGACTAGGATAGGACCGAGATTTTTGAGTTATCTATAGGCCGAGGTGTTCCTATGGCTACGAGCAGCAATCCCAGTACATCTTTGTGTTTACAGGTTTGACTTTTTAGTTTTCAGAATCTTGTTTTTTGTGGGCTTGTATTCTGGACCAGTTTACTTTCAGTACTTTACTTTCCTTCATACTCTGTTGGTTGGGTTTAGTTGTATGCATGCATTTTTGTTCCCTAGTGTTTTTTTACATTTCAGTATTGTAGGCTTGGAGATGTTTTCATGTGTACATGTGCATAGGCAATGCCTCCCATGTTATTAATTTTCCTACTTGGTGCTAGTCACCAGCCCCTGGCCTATTGGAGGCGGGCTTAGGGAGTTGCAGCGCGGGACCCACTGGGATGGTTCATGACAAGCACCGCCCATCTCATGCTTCTAATGCGCATGGAACCAAAAAGTAGTATCAGAGGAGGCATATTTTTTATAATTATTTAAATAATTCATTTGTGTTTTACACCTTAATAATTTAGTTTTTCAATTCAAGTTTATTCGTTCTTGTAATCTGAATTTTGAGATATGTTCCTCCTTTATCATTTCTTGCCGATCTAATAGAAACGAATAATTTTATGATTAAAATTAAATCAAGGATCTCATCAGGAGGTGCCGATGATTTTATCCAGGTAACATGACAGTACATGTTGTGTATTTAGAGTTACACACCATGTAATATTCCATACATTACGTGTAATCCGGATCACACACCGTGTAGTTGTGTTCAACGAATCAAGAGTAATTGGGAAATTACTCAAGTCGTGTGCCTTAATGGAATGCGGTGTAGTTAATTCTTACACTGTGTGTTGTCCAAGATAGAATGGAACACGTTCATCCATACTACACTCCATGTGTCCCACTAGACATGGTGTGTAGTCCCTTTCAGGTTAGGGACAAGTCATGTATCTCATACACGGCTTATCTAACCAGTGACCATGTAACACAGAGTCAACACAACGTGTGTCCCACTGAACATATTGTGTACTCCAAGATTTCTGAAGTACGCCTCACACACTGAGTCCCTAGGCATGTACATCGGATACACTATGAATAATGTACACACCATGTAGATCAGATCTACACATTGTGTACTATTACCAGTTACGTAGATTTAAAATTTATTATTATATTATGTAACCTTGAGACATGTACCTTTGTTTGGGTTTAAATCTAGGAAATAACATGTGATAGGTGTTTGATATATATGTGTGTGTGTGTGTGTTTGTGTGTGTGTATGTTTAATTAACATCTATATAATGTTCAAAGATTTGCACATCATGTATAAGTTTTATTACAATTATAATTCTATGTGCATTCTACATATCACAAATAATAAAGTGTATACAAGTACAATACATGTTGAGTAGTTTTGGATGGGAATTCACCTTGTTTCCTCCAAGGTAAATTTATATACAAGGTTAATTTTAAATGAATTTATTTATTTAAAATTATTATGAATGAGAATATCAAGGAATTCGGAAAAGGATTAAGATAAAAGTATTGATTAATTAAAGACAATAATTAATCGATTTAAGTGAGATTTATCTTAATAAGAATGATTAGAGAATTGAATGCTATTTTTATTAAATGCATAATTTGTTGCTTGTATGTGGATGATCGTGAGCTAGACCAAACCTTCTTATGTGATTGGTTTCCTTTTAATTTATTTATTAAATTAAATTGTTGGTATGTGTTCCTTATCTCATTATTAATATGTAGGTCTCGCATACCCATAGTTTCTTTACTTTAAACTCCCTTTTACCCCTTACATGCATGTGAGTAAAAGAATATTTAATGGATGGAGCTCCTAATCTAGTGGAGGTGGTTCAATTTAGGAGCTGAGGTGGAACCAATCCAATGAGATACAAAGGTGGACAAATGGAAAGTTGTAAACATGAACCTAAAATGGTTCAATGTGTTTCTCCCATAGGTCAGGGTTAGTTTATCAACTTTTAGATAAAAAATCATTAGAAAATCTCATGATCATACCCTTTATTTTATTTCTGTCAGTTTCATGGTTATTTATTATGGATGTTTTGTCGCGATCACATAATTAATGAATTAACAAGCATGCAATATGGAACTAAAATAAACTATCTTATACATAAATATTATCCAGACATGGTTAATAACTTAAGTATATCCCACTTAATATTAAAAAACATTTGAAAGATAATAATAGGAAATTTACGCATAAAGGATAAATTCCCTCAATAAAATATTAAGTCAGTATAGCCTTTCATTACTTTGGTTATAATCGAACCAATAGTTCAAAGTGATTGACTAGCCAAAGTTGGGGTGCTTTCAATTATCAGGTAATTATAATTTGATTTTTTGGGTTGACTTGACTTGGTTGACATCAAGGGTTGACTACCAAATTAGGACTTGGTGTGACTGAGAGTCAAAGGATGAGGAAATAAAAATAAATGATTTTAGGATTGGGGAGTCCACTCAATGGATTTAGGTGTTATGAGTTAATATAGTTGGAATTTGTAATTACTACCTAAAACCATTCGAGTTGCTTGACCAGCCAAAGTTGGGGTGATGAGACTGGAATATGGATCCTTAGCACTAGAATGTCTATGAAACAGAATATTCCAAAGCCAATAGTGAGAGCTATTGGGTTTTGACAAAATAGTGGGAGACTAATAAATATTAATTAATTTATTTGTCTAATTTTATCAAGATAAAGTACGAAAATTATTCTCATCTTATTTGTAGAAATGATATCAAAAATGAAATCAAACATATCATTGGGATCCATACTTGAGAAGGAAAACCTTCTCACCAGAAATAATTTCTAGGAGTGGTAAAGGTGCCTTTGGGTCATCCTTCACCATAAAAGGAAACCATATAAGCTGGAAGAACCTTTACTAGTTATGGCTAGAAATGAGTCAAGTGATGAGGAGCTCTCTGTGTACGAGAAACATCAGAATAATGATATAGATTTTCAGTTCCTCATGCTATCATCCATGACTAATGAGCTCTTAAAGCAACATGAGGAAATTTATTCTTATATCATGATGTATTACCTTCAAGATCTATATCAAGAGAATGTGAGACAAGAGAGGTATGATATCTCTAATTATTTATTCACCACTAAGCTTGGAGAGTCTGTGCTAGTTGGGCCACATGTAGTCAAGCTTATTAGCTAAATTGAGTGTCTGGATGTCTTAGGGTTCAAATTCCTATATGATTTGTGTACATATCTCATATTATCATCACTACCCAATACCTTATCTAGTTTTATTGTGAATTATAATATGATCAATAATGAGAAGATTCTATTGGAACTTATTACTTTAATCCACCAAGTGGATAATGACATGGGGCGTGAAAAATCCATAGTTCTTATGGTGAAAAGGAAGAGAAAGGACAAGGAAAAGGGTCCTAAGACTTATAGACAATCTAAATCCCCCAAGCACTATCTGACCAAGAAGAAGAATATCCAAAGGTAGGGCAAGGAAAAGGATGCAGTATGCTTTGCATGTGGCAAGTGAGGCCACTAGAAGAGGAACTACACCCAGAGGCAAGGGGAAGCCAAAGGTGCATTCGTTATTGATTGAAATCTTTCTATTTATACACATTGGGTATTAAATATAGCTTGTGGTGTTCACATATATATTCAAATGCAGGAACTAAGTAGATTCTGAAAAATATCCAGAGGAGAGGCGGATCTACAAGCTACCAATGGTTCGAGGATGGTTGCTCTTTCTATTAGTGACTACAACCTTTTTTTGCCTACCAGGATGATTTTGGTTTTACATGATTGTTATTATGCACCAAGTGTTACTAAGAACATAATTTTTTGTATCAAGTTTAGATACAAGTGGGTTTATTTTCAAATTTGGAAATAAAAGTTGTTTATTTTATATGGAAAACATATGTTATGGTATTGAATGTTTAAATAATAGTCTGTATGTATTAAATTATGAAAATAAAGTGTTGGCAATTGATAACGAATCAAGTTCTCGTGACTCATATAATGACCAGTTGTGGAATCACCGCCTTGGTCATGTAAACAAGAAGCACCTAAAAAATATTTGTTAATATGGTTATTTAGACTCTTCTAAGCTAAAACTACTTGATAGATGTTGCACTTATTTACAATGTAAATGACCAAACCACCATTTGGTGGAAAGGGTGAAAAGGCCACATAGGTTCTAGGATTGGTACACACTGATGTGTGTAGACCATTTTTAGTAGAAGATAGAGGTGGATATTCTTACTTCATAACATTTACTGATGACTTGATTATATATTTCTATATTTACTTGATGATGTATAAGTTTAAGTCCTTTGAGAAATTCATGTAATTCAAGAATGAAGTATATAATCCATTTTGTTATAAGATAAATAAGCTTCAATCGGATAGAGGGTGTAGAATATCTTAACCAAGTGTTCATCTATTCTTTGTGGGAGTTTTTGATTCTATCTCAACTCACTCCACCTTATACACCACAGTGTAATGGTGTTAGTGAAAGGAGGAATTGTACCTTGTTGGACATGGTAATATTGATGATGAGTCATGCAGATCTTCCATTATCCTTTTAAGGATATGCATTACAAACTGAGACATACACATTAAACCTAGTAACAAATAAGGTGGAAAATGGAATTTCCTTCAAGTTATGGAGTGGAAAGAAACCCATTTTTTCGAATACACATTTATGGGGATGCGAGGCATTTGTTAAGGATTTATCAGGAAACAAAATAGCACCCCTAGGAATGAGGTGTATCTTTCTAGGGTATCCCAAAGAAATAAAGGGATTCTACCTATACAACCCCTCATACAAGAAAGTAACTATCGCCAGACAAGCTGTCTTTCTTGGAAGGGAGCACATCCTCAAAAAGGATAGTGGTAGAAAGATTGAATTCAATGAAATTGATGCTCAAGATACACAAGAGTTGGTATAGGAACAAGTTCCAAAAGACCCCATGGAAGAAATAGTTCTTGAAACACAAGTATTGTGTAGGAGTGTAAGAGAGGTAAGGGAACTAGAGAGATATGGTTTTCTTGTCACCGAGGATGGTGAATCATTATTTTTGGACAATGATGAACCTATATCCTATAAGGAGGTAGTAGAGAGATCAGAATCTATAATGTGTCTAGAAGAGATGAATTCTGAGGTGGATTCCATGTATCATAACCAAGTTTGGGTTCTAGTTGATGCACCAGTTGATGTAAAGAACGTTGGATGTAAATGGGTATTCAAGAGGAAACTGGACATAGAAGGTAATGTAAGAACCTATAAAGCAAGAATAATGGATAAAGGGTTTAAACAGCATCAAGGAATTGACTATGATGAAACCTTTTTTCTAGTTTCCATGTTTAAATCCATCAGAATCATATTTTTCATGACAGTTTACCATGACTATGATATTTTGAAGATGGGTGTAAAAACTGCATTCCTTAATGGAAACCTTCAAAAATATATCTATATAAAACAACCAGAACGGTTTGTGACACCAAGTGATGCCAAAATGATTTTCAATTTGTGGAGATCCATTTATAGATTGAATCAAGAATCTAGGTCATGGAACATTTGATTTGATGAATCCATAAAATAATTTGGTTTCATTAAAAATGAATGTGAGTCATGTGTTTACAAAAGGTTTTATGGGAATATGGTCATTATCCTAGTAGTATATGTTGAAGACATATTACTTATTGGAAATGATATATCAGTCTTACAGTCAATTAAAGACTGGTTGAACAACTGATTATCCATGAAGGACTTAGGCAAAGCAGCCTAAATTCTAAGGATCAAGATCATTCATGATAGATACAAGTGGATACTTGGACTAAGTCAAAGTAAATATATTGAATAGATACTAAAGAGATTTAGTATAGAACAATCCAAGAGTGGATTGTTTCTAGTGTCGCGTGGTTTACATCTTTCTAAGAAAATGTGTCCCCAAACACAATAAGAGAAAGATAGAATGAGTAAGATCTCATACACTTCAGTGATAGGATCTATCATGTATTCCATGTTATATTCTATACTTGATGTTGTCTATTCACTGATCATGGTATCCATATATCAAGAAGATCCAGGAGAACATCATTAGACTACTATTAAGACTATCCTTAAGTATCTGATAAGAACTAAGGATATGTTCCTGGTGTATGGAGGAGATGAGATACTTGTTATCATAGGATATACTAATTCTTGTTTTCAAACAAATCAGAATGATTTGAAGTCACAATCAGAATATGTTTTCTGTCTCAACAGAGGAGCTGTGAACTGGAAGAGTTCAAAGTAGCTAGTTATAGCTGATTCTATAGCGGAGTTTGAGTACATAGCGGCTTATAATGCAGCAAAAGAAGTAATCTGTATTTGGAACTTTGTCCAGGATCTTGATGTGGTACATATAATTAAAGAACCTATCACATTGTATTATGATAATACTACAGTAGTGGATTTTGAAAAAGAGTCAAGGTTACATCAATGGACAAAGAAAATAATATGTAAGTATCACCTCTTGAGGGATTTTTATCAAAGGGGTGAAGTTGCAGTGAGCAGAGTATCCATGGAATAGAATGTGGTGGACCTCTTGACTAAAGTCTTATCTCAACAGAAGCATGAGTATCATGTGAGAGCTGTCCAACTGAAGGTTGTTATCAGTTGGCTCTAGTGCAAGTGGGATTCTGTTGGAGTTGGTGCCCTAGAACCAACTTCTTTTTACTTTAATATAAATGTGTATTCATTGCATGGATATTAATAAACTCATTATCACATCATGATTGTTATTCTATGTAACATTGCATGTGATAATGTCTCAAGAGTAGTTTTCTCACTAAAAGGTCATAGTAGTTCCCCGCTATGATGAGAACCCAGAAGTGCTATGAACCTATTCTTATATATATGTTCTATATCCAGATGATATCATTTTAGGGAAACAAATGATATAGGATATCAGGGGTGAAGACTCATATAACTTTAAGACACCTTCCCGTGGTCTACACCCTTGGTGATATTCAGTAGGATATTATGAGAATGAGACCCGATAGTAAGAAATCCACATTTTTAAGTGTCATTGAATGTTCCTATCTGTGGAAGTGTGTATTGGTACTTAGACTTTAGGATTATTATTAATGGGTATTATGAATTATTCACATAGATGTATTGGTGAAAACCATGATGACATATGTTCATGGTGAGGTAGGATATGTTGGGTGCGTCACGAGTAATACTGCATTAATGAATAATGTGATAAAGGATTTTTCCCTCTTGTTCCATAATAGAAGTTGATATCTTAGGCCCTTTGATGGAAATGATATAACCAAAATAAATCCATGGTTGTGGTGTTCTATATCCAAGTTCAGTTTCTAGGAAGTTAAATAATGGGAAATAGAGCACATGGGTTGATGTCATTTTCATGAAACTATCTTGATTGTAGATATCAAGACAAAGGGATTATATTACATGGTAAGAGTTCGTATGAGGTAACATTTCATTATGGAATTAACTTCTTTCTTTATGGATGTCTTGGCATGTTACTATATACTAACCTTTGACTTTAGGCAACTCCACCTAAGACCACTGAGAAAGAGGCCTAGAGGGTCATACACTAAGTGTATCTAGTATCTCAGTTAAATAATTTATTATTTAACAATTTGAATAAATATTATTATCAGTTTTGGTTTAATAATTATGCAGGTATGTCTGATCTCATTTATTTTGTTGATAGTTATTTAAGAGAATATATTGTGGACAAAATATTTATTTATTAGTGAATAATGCAGTTATATTTATTTAATAAATAAATAGTCATTATTCAAGGCCTGGTAAGTATTGAGGATGATTGGTGGACTAATTTTTGGGTTTGGTGAGAAATGATATTAAATATTGTTTTATTAAAATAATATTTAAATATAACTTGAAAGTTAAGAACATGTCATGAAAATAATGGTATTTTTGTTATTATTTTGCATGGGGGTTTTATATAGAATAATAAAATAAGTAACAGTACTTGTGCTGATTATTTATTATTACCTAGTGAATTAAATTCCTGGTTATGTTATTATTTTTTATTAACCTAGGGAAAGCGGGAGCTAATCACCGGTTGGTTTGGCACAAAATTTGGAGAAAAATATCTCAATCCTTGAGAGCTCTCTTTTCTCCAAAAACATTCTCAAGAATTATAGCGACCAACCTCCACCGGATCATAGAATGCTTTGAAAGCGTCTCTCAAGGCGATCGAAGGCAGACGATGCACGCATAAGAATCTTCCATGATAGCACTCATAGACTCCTTTGGCGACGTCTTGAGATTCATGAAGCATGTGTACATCACCACTAGAGGAGATATACTCTTTATCTCTACAATGCAACAAAGATGCACTACATATATGTGGTCGAACACATCAATGAAGAAATAATCACCTTGGAGGTAATTCTTTAATTTAATTAAATTAATTATAAACAAAATATATTGATCCTCTCTATTGGTTCTAGATTTTTATTCCTTTTTATAAATCCTTGATTCAATTCTATGTATACTATAGTTCATTATCTTATTGATTCCGAATTGTTCATTGAATATGGAAAAAATTAAATTTGGGCACGCCCATCCCGCATTTTCGATGCGCTTGACACCAACAACATGCACCCATATGCATAAAACAATAAACATATGTCTCGCGGCCCACACATGCACATCAATCACACCATATCATACAATTTATCTCATGTCTTTACACACACATAATCCCAATACATATCTTAACAATCAAGGACACATGGTAAACACATGCTTGTTAATGCATGTCACATACACCTGAGGTCTCAAGGGAAAACACAAGCATAAAACGCATGGTACATCCACCAAGGTCTAAGGGAATATCAAGTAGACTAGTGCATGGAAAATCCACCAATGTCTAAGGTAATATCATGTATACTAGTTCATGGAACATCCACTAAGGTTTAAGGGTAAGTTCCTCTTACTAAAAAGATATATTGCACCAGTCACTAGCATGACATCATAATCAACACACTGCTTTCCCACTCACATACTTTGGTATATCCCTATTATAATAATTCAATTCATCGAATCACACATATCACCTAAGTAAAAACTACTAGGGATTCTTAATCAACACCATTCCATGATCGAAAGTACTAACACCTAACATCACCATATGGAGATTTTATAGCCCGTAGGCTCATCCTGACCCTTGGCCCCCGACAGGTAGAGTCAACTCCCAACTAAGACCCTTTTGGTTCCCAAAGAAAAGTTATATCACAACAATAACAACATATTACGTGGTATCATCCCATATATTCAAGGAATATAAATCAATACACATCTAAAATAACATTAAGATAGCCTAACAACTCTAGGACTTACCTAATCTGACACTATAACCCAAATCCCATAGTTGGTTATCTCATACATCTCTTAATGGAGACTAATCAAAAAAAATGGATTACTCCTCTCTATCAAAGGCACTAAGTCCTAAAGGATCCATTATAATTTAAGGCACATCATCTAGGCTATAAAAATATCATTACTCGCTCAAGGACCTACCAAGTTCTCTCATCAGGTAAACCATCATTGATTCCTCATGGAAACCTAGTTTCCAAACAATACTACCACAAACTACATGCATAAGTGCACTCATCATAGGTCTAAAGCCTCACTATCACCTAATTGCTTAGTCTAATGTCTTCTTGGTCAATCCTTGTATTATCCAACCCCAAGAAATCAGGAAGAAACACACAATAAATATAGATGCATACAAGAAATTTGAAAATGTATCATCAATATAGAATCATACAATAAATTCCATATATAGGTGCATATGTGATTAAGTATCAAAGGGGTAACATACCTCCAATAAGGAATCCACAATCATCAATCCTATTCAATCCTTCCTCAAGCATTAACAAGTATCATCTAATCCATGTGCATCCTCAATCATTCTCTCTCACACCAATAATTCCCTCTGAGACCCACCACCGATGCTAGATCTAGAATTATACTAAAGAGAGAACCCCCAATATACTAGATCTATATTAGATCTATCACCAAACCAAGAATGTCTTATTAGATCAAGCACAAGACTCTAGATCCAATCATCATAGACTGGATCTAAGTCTTCATTCTTGGGAATAATAGATGATTTGACATGAACATAAAGAATGGAAATCAAATGAGTACATATTTTAAATTTTCGATATTTGATCTCTCTCAATATTTCAAAATTCACTATAAAGGGGATGAAATTCACTTGGGAAGCCTTGGGAGTTCATAGGTTCAAGGATATTAAATAATAAGAGGAAAATATCTGAAATTAGATGTTTGATATTCATTTAATTAAGTTTCATATCATCAAATTCATGTGCACATGGTTTGGTTTCACAGTTATACAAATTGTGCACCAACCGCACATGATCCATTGCATCCCCAAGACACCCACGTAGTTTATTAAAATGGTTTGTCAACTATTATTTTGGATATATGTTGTGTTTCATAAGTTCCTATGAGGTCACGTGATTTTTAAAACCATTCACTTAACCATGTTCCACCAAGAGGATACACCTAGAGGTTGTGCAGTTACCCCTAGGGAAACTATAAGGTTTCCCCTAACAATGATCAAATTGTGTGATCTTTAAAAGGGAATCCAAAATCCTCTAAAAATACCCTAAATTAACCTAAAACTTCTTCTAAACAACCAAGGCTCCAAATAAATATGAAAAGGTTCAAATTTTCCTAGGAATTCCCATACGTAATGACATGGGTTGTTACATTCTCCACACGATAACATTTCTCATCCTAGAAAATGATATAGGATCATACAAAACCATTGATCATTATCATCTTTTAAGGTTCATGTTCCACAAACAAATTCCCACCATTCTTCTACTACACAACTCTAACTCCAATCCTAATCATATTATCCTATCCAATGGTACTCCGCTTCAAAGTTGATATTATACCGAAAAACTTGTCCATGATGCCATAACACCCTAGGTATTATCACATCATCCAACCACCAATGTAAAAAACTGGTCCTATATCATTATTCAGATTCACCGGTTGGGTTATCAACCACCTATTCCAATAGACATGTTTTCATTACAAGAATTGAGAATAACCAAATGAACTTGTTGATAGATTTTCACCACCTCAACCCACTTCTAATGTTCACATATAAACTTTATCTAACACCACATCCAAATAAAAAATCTAGTATTCATTATGGAACAAAATCCACTTGAATCCATTGATATATTGTATTCTGATGCTATAATGACTATTCAGTGGTTCATTTAAGTGCCTCCATAAACCTTCTGAATGAATGTTATTCACCCATGATTGGTATGATTCTCCCCACAAAGGACTATCCTTATCATAATCAATTCTAGTCATGGGTAGTTCATTACCAAATGTAATAACCAGGCATGACCACCCACTAATATATGAGAACCAACCGAACATCGACCACCATCACTCATAGGTCGCACTAAGAATAGTATTCTCAATGCTCATTATCTGCAGGATATGTAGATTATATCCTACCTCAAACCTATGGTATGATCCCCACCAAAGGGCTTACCTAACGTTTCTCCATGAGATTGAACTGCACACGTGTCACTTTCTCAGTCCAAGCTCTAATTCCCCATCATCAAATGATACTACCGACAATGTTTAGACCCAATCCAATGACACAATAGTACTCCAAACCATACCGATGTCACATTACACCATAGGTACATTAATATTTCCTAAGTATCCCATCAAATTCATTGATCACTTACCCCTAGGTTTATATAAAACCCAAACACTAGCACTCAACTACTACTATATCATTCTGACTTATCTAAAATTCCTAAACTACCACCAATGGATATTTCACCACCCAATTCTTAGTGGTCCATAAACTATCTAACACATGAAAAAGAGTTCATGACTCAAGGAATTACAAGCTATATATCATGACATAACTCTTAAATTTAATATATAGTGTTCCCTAGAGAGCTTTCCACATATCCAATTTCCCAAAAAATCCACTTTATCTTACACAAGCCTAATGGTCATGACTCATCAAGTCTAAGGTTTACGCACTTAACTTGTAGACCAAGGTCTATAAGGGAATTTTTCCATCTGAAAAGAATAATCAAAGAGAATATCTCATCAACAAGAAGATTTATCAATCCAAAACCAATGAATACACATAGAATAACCAAAAATATCCAAAAAAAAGTTATATTTTACCCACTCACCTGACTTTGATGCCCAGGAACATGATGCACTCAAAGTACAAAGCTCAATACATCACTCTTGAGTCTCAACTCATCCCTTAAGTGTTTCCTAGACCATAAGGAAACCCGTGATTATACCCAGATCACCTCTTAGGGATTCCTACCCTCATCAAGTTCTGATTAGTGCATAGAGTTCTCAATATGATCAGAGATAGTTTCCACACATACCCCTTAATGAAGGGACTATTCTCACCACCAGAGTGATCTACCACCATAAGATCCCCATGAACTGCCATCAAAATAATTTCTCAGGTAAAAAACCACAATTAAGTACATGTCATGTGATTCCTATGTGCCTAGTATGATTCATGATAACAGGCCTCTTTTCAATAGTCTAGGAATCAAACAACATAAATCACAACTTTGATAACACATAATTTTTAGAAAACCTCTCAATAATAATAGCACAAAGTAAGAACAACAATATTTGACCCTACTAGTTTGGAATTTCCACCAGAAAAGTATTCATGAATCACTAGTTTGTGGTCTATCATAAGCTCTAACACATTCCTAGACTACTTTTCTACAATTTCCTAAATAATTAACACCAACAACCTCTAATGATACCATTTTGTAATTCCCCAATCAAAAACGACCAGGACTAGGATAGAGTTTAACATGACCTCAAGCGTGCCTCCCTATATACCAGAGGTTTCCGGCTAGCAGTGAGAGTCTAAGGTGAAATATGGGGGGAATATGCCATCCTATTAGAGTAAAATCACAGTGAAAATAACCAAATCATATAAAATTCACATGAACATCAAAGTATACATAAATAACAGTAACATAATTCCATAATAAATGATGTTAACAACATGACATACCACAGATCATCCAATGGGTTGATCATACACATAAAAGTTATAAATGGAAGAAAAAAATTCAAGTGGCTCAATGAAAACCCTGAGTCCAAATCAATGGTTTTAGATGAGGTAGATCGGTGTGTACACGGAGATCAGGATAGATTCAGAATCAGGGTTTTATTTGAGTCGCCTACATATTTTTCTTCCATTTATATCTTGTATGTGTATGATCAACCCATTGGACAATATATGGTATATACTATTGTTAGCATCATTTGTTATATCATTATGTTACTATTATTTATATATACTATGATGGTTATTATAATGTTATATTATTTGGTTATTTCCACTATGATTTTACACTGATATGAGGGTATAGTCTCTCTACAGTTCACCTTAGACCCTCAATTATAATCAACATACTCTGGCATATGGGTAGGTGTGATTTAGGTCATGTGACACCCTGTACTAACCAGGTGGTTTGGTTCAGGGTTTTATAATCGTCTACATAGAAATTTTTTACTCTGTGGTTATTCTGATACATGAAAATTCATCTATGTAAAATTAAACCATCCTTCATCATCAAGAAAAAATCCATAACTGCAACCCAACTTCAATCGAGACCAATCTTTAACCCACTATTTCTTATTCATATTTCCAATAACTAAGTCATAAAATCAAATTTTGGTTCACAACACTTATCCTTACCATGTCTTACAATTTTATATATGGTATGTATAACATTTTCATCTAGTCCTAGATGAGACCATAGAATCTTTCAAGAAATCCATCAAACCAACTCAAGAAACTAAGCTTAAGCTAGATTATCATCTTTAATAGTAATTTGAAGCTTTGGTGGTGCTAAGAAGCCTCATGAATAGTTCAATCCTACAATGTAACACTCTAAGAAGTTAAAGGTTTAAAAGGGATAAATATTACTAGCCATGTTAACAAGGTGTACCTTTCTTTTTTAGAGCCTACCTGATTAGTTATCATAGTTAAATATTTTTATACTATAGTAGATATCAGTATGGGTGACCTCCTAGGAAGTTTCTCAGGGTGTGTGTAAGTGAGGAAAAAGAACATTGGAAAGAGTATGTGTTATATTGTAGTGATATTCATTAGTTTGATGACCCGTTTGGGCATGTGGGTAGGCCCCAAGGAGGGGACAACATATGTCTGCAGGGAAACTGGGGTGCTTGAGAGTCCCAGTTATTACATTGGTATCAGATTAGGAACTCATCCAGAAGTCTGGTGCCACTGCTTGGGTTGAGATGTAGGTTCCAAAATGAGGATGTTGTTCTCTAAATGGGGTGAATGTTGTCATCCTGGAAAATGGCTAGCTGAAAACTCAAGAGGAGGGTAAATTGAGTTCCTAAAAATTTATTTACTTTAAAACCACCCTCTTCGAGGTATGTGAATTATAATTTTTTACTTAACCAAATAAGATAGTAGAAATATAAAATATTATTATAAATAGATCAAACACATAGGATTTATAGTGATTTAGGGAATATAAATCCCCTAGTCCACTCCACTAACAATATACTCTATTAGTTTGGTGATTTTCACTATGATGATCCTTTTTCTAGGGGCTACCAGCTGAGTAGAAGCTATTGTTACTTGCTACAAAGATACAAGAGATTTAAATGAGGATATTCCTTTACAAGAACTATCCATAGTCTTAAAACACTCACTAATAATGAGTGTAGATAAAATAGATACAAATAAACTTCAAATAATTGTTGCAGCACACAGTTGTAAGCAGCAACTGATAGTAGATAAATATACATCCCGAGAAGATGATATATATTTAAATCAGAGATTGAGATGATCTTCAATTGAAACTGATGATCTTGTAGACACATCTGGGAGCATTATATAAAAATATTTTTCTATATACAAGTGTTCTTTGTAAGTATTATCAAAGAAATCACATGTACGTGCACATCTTTATGTCTCTGTATATCTATGTATATATTCTTATCCATGTGACAGCTAACTCTCTTTTTTATATCTACTATTTTATTTAGAACTTAATCATATGAGATAATAACAATGGTTGAGTGAATAATCTGTTGAAAAGTTTATGAGGTGGGATCTTAAGGGCATGTGCCCATTTTTTCCAAATATGGAATATACTTCTGTAATAGCGATGTTAGAAATACTCTTCTTCAAATCTTTACATTCCTAGAAAAACGAAACTTTATACAAATCAAATTATCCTTAATTATACAATTCCCCTTTTGATACGTTTAAAATCATGAAATTAATTATCAATAGATTATGATATCATTATAAAATGAATCATGATGATCTATGCAATATATTTTTCTTCATAATATAACAAAATGATAGTACTGTCTTTGTAAAATAAATTTATGAGAGGCTTCATAAGATAAAATGGATCTTTGACTTATATTGTGTGTAAGATAAACTAAATTCAACATTTTTTAGAATAATTATTCTTCATAAGATAATTATGTTACTGAAGTGTGATAATTAATTTTTACAAATTCTCATGGTGCTCACAAGATAATATTTTTTGAATACTCTTTTTGTAAGATAAATACTTTTCATAACTACACTCTGACTGGAATATCTAGATTTGAACATGCATTATCTCATTTGTTATCTTCATAAGATAATATCTTATGTAGTAAGATAAATTTTCAATACTGATTTTTCTAAATTTGAGAAAACATAAAATAAACTTTAAAAACTATATTCCCATGGGATAAAATAATTTTCCATAGATTTGAACCATTTTATTCAGTGTAATATAATTATTTATATTAAGGTTAGAATAATCTCATTTAAAATAAATAGGTTATATCTTATAATAGAATACAATCTAAAACACTTAACATAAACTCATTAGAATAAAAAAATGGATTTTTTAAATCATCAAAAATACATAAGAACTAAGATATTTTGTAACAACATAATTCCTTCCAAAAATATCCCCCTTTTAATTATCAAAAAACCCATTAAATAATAAACAATA
Source organism: Viscum album (assembly GCA_963277665.1). Taxonomy (NCBI): domain Eukaryota; kingdom Viridiplantae; phylum Streptophyta; class Magnoliopsida; order Santalales; family Viscaceae; genus Viscum; species Viscum album. The sequence goes on along the minus strand of OY728133.1, from coordinate 121,793,921 downwards.
ATTTAACAAAAAAATTAAAATGGATTTTAATTTTTGGATTATCCTTTTTCTTCACCCCCTTTTTGTGATACCAAAATTAAGTAGGAAAAGTAAAAATAATACAATCAATATTGCACTAGAACAGGTGTAAATAGTTAATACTACTGAATGTGAATAGAATTTTTTATAAATTTGTATTAATAAAATTATTGAACTGCATAAATCATCAAATAATTAAATAAAATCAATAAAGTTTATAGAAACATAAAATATGAGTAGTGAATAAATTCTAATTTTAAAATAAAAAAAAACATTGATAATATAGATAAATATATTCAATATAAACTATAATACTAATGAAAGAATAAAATTCATTCAAAATATGCAATAGAAGCATACAAGCATTCAAATGTTTTCTTGAAACATAATTCAAATGTTTGTGAGGTTCCATTCAACTAAATAAGAAAATTAGGAAATTGTGTCAGTTATGAGGCACAAAATGATTTTTTTGGTGGGGGTATTTTGAATAACAGTGGTTGGAAAATAGGTAAGAAGGATATAGGAATAGTAGAATCATCACTTTATCCAACAACATCATCCAAATTGATTAAATATTATTTAATCCTAGCTCAATCACTTCAAGTGATCCTTACTGAGGTGGACTGATATATGTATTTCATGTATGTATTTTATGGTATTTTAATGTATTTATTTATATATTTAAATGATTATTCTTGAAAAAAAATTGGAAATATTGACTTTTTTTGTCTTTTATGGTAGGATACAATGAATCTTGAAAAGGGATAAAAAAGTGATAAAGATGGTATATAGAATTCACTTCACGCCACTTCGCTTTGCTCATAGTGCAACATCATATTTTTGAAGCTAGATAATACTGAGAACTATAAAAATACTATTTACACATCATGTATTTCATTACATAATCTGAGATTTTGAAGAATTTGTTTTCTCTCTAGACAAGTAATGAATTCATTACACGCTGTGAAAATCCATTACATGTCATGTACACTATACACAACATGAAAGTTTGGGATAGAGAAATATATGGGAAAGTTGGTTCTAATGTGGATTACAAGTTGTGTAAACTTACATGTCATGAAAATGTCAAAAAAATAAAAGATAAATATGATGGTGATTGAGGGATTGATGAAAACCCTTTTATATTCAAGCCTCGACTGCACAGTAGAGGAGGCTTAGAACCAGAGGGAGCCTCAAAGAGGGACAACAGACAGGGATGTGCACCATTACAGATCCCTTCTTCACCGCCATTTTTTAGTTTTTGTTTATTCTTTTACACACCCTCTCATGGATATAATGAGGGGGTGATTTTTTTGTGTCATAGTGTGTGTGATGAATGGGGATTGGATAATTAAGGTATTTAATTTTTTATTGCAATTTATGTTTTTATTTCATATTTTTTCTTCATTGAAATATCTTTCTTGATTCTTCTTGTATGACCATTATGAGTAGTGTTATGAATTGGGTTTAATTTCTTTATTTATTTGATCATGACTATTTCCTGAGTTTATTGAATGCCTTTTTTTAATGTGAGGTCTAGGGTTTATACTTTTTCCATGACCATTGGGTTCTTCCCTAACCTATGTTTAAACAAGGTTTCTGGTTACCCATTATCTATAATATAAATTACCTGACCATGAGAAAGGGAGAGATTTGGATGGAGAGAGTTTACTGTGACCATTGGACTTTATAGGACCTAATTCTGATGACTACATGATTTTTAATTAATTATTTCATACCTTATTATCCCATGAACCTCGATTCATTACTTATTAAAACCCTTTTTATATTTTCTTTTCCCACTTTCTACACCAATCACGTGATCAATAGTCTAGATTTAGTTACTTAAAATCATAAATACTTTAGGTTTATTTTATTTAATTAATATTTTCTCCAACCCCATCTCTGTGGGTTTGAACTCAAACTTCTATATCCTATACTACCATGTATTTTAGTGGTTTTTTTGTTTTGGGTTTTAAATTTATAAATTTAGTAAACCTGTAGGAATTATTGATGCCCATAGGGATATCATGGGCTGAATGTTGAGAGAAGTTTTCTTTACCCTTTCCATATCAAAGTTATCTATAGGGACAAAAAATATCTGATATGTAGAGGCGTGATGATCAGCAATAGGAGGTCCTGAAAAACATCTTCTTCAAAGTTAAAATAGAGACTCTAAACATGTGCCAATCCTCTTCACCATATCATTATTGAAATATTATAGGAGAGTTTTCAAACTATTACAAACTCTTTGAGAAAAATTTATAAAAAAAATTCAAGTCTCTTTTCCTATCATAGCTCACAACTAAATTCTTCAATGATTCTAATTGACTTTCTAACAAACCAACGGGATGATTAGTAGAAACTATTTATTTTCCTTATAAGGATAATTTATGATTCTTAGGTTCAGTAAATGTATCTACATATTCTTATTCTTATTCTTTAGAGAATTAAATCTTTAAATTGGTTAATAATAGTTGATGCAAGTTTTTTAAAAAAATCTAACACTTAGAAATTATTTTCCAGCGATCCAACCATTTTTTGAAATCTTGTAATAAATAATTATGTATCCCTTTATAGTTAAATTAAAAGATTCTAAATTTATAGTAATTTTTATTTTAATAATAAATTTATTTCCTTCCAATATTGATTAATATATAGGATATATATTTTCAGAAATATAGACATTATTCTGAGTTCAGCAATTACGTCTTTTTGAATATCTTGTAATATCTCTTTGGAAAGAAGATCTCATTGCATAGAATCAATGGTGGAAGTTATTGTGGCTATACCCTAAGACAATTATTCTAGTTTTTTACTATATGTCCATTTTATTTGAAGGTTATCTAGGAGATTCCTTTAAAACTTCTCCAAATCTGATTATACTAACAACTTCAAATCACTAACATAATCTTTTGAAATGAATTTTTCATGAAGAGTTATAATTTCACCTATGGAATCAACCAACTAATTTTTTGAATATTATAATTAATGCAGTAATTTGAAGTATCTTTCTTAGGATCTTTCATCAGAAAAATCAAATTCTGTTATGGGAATTTTTTAACTTGTATGTGTTGTCAGAATAAGATAGAATCTATCCTAATGAACTTCCATACTTTTATTTTAATCAACTTTTTGACATTCACCAACATCAAGTACTTACTCTATGTGAGATGGTTCTTCTAATTATGATCTGACACTCCTTTTTGTAGCAAGTTGAGTTACGTCCTCTGGTTCTTCTTGTTCTTCTCCACCTATATCGATTTAACTTACAAAACCAACAGATTCTCTTCTGATTTTTCGACTTGTATCTCTGGATAGATATAGTTTAAAAAGATAGGTAATGCCTAATACTATTAATATGATTCTTTCCTTCACAACACTAACCAATATGGTAATGGTTGGGTCCAATTTTTCTTTAATAGAAGAAATAGAAATGACACCATGAAAAACTATTAAGAGAACATGGGATAAACTAACTTAAGGAGAAGTTCCTTCCCTGGATTGAATAGAAACTCTTACTCTTATTCTCCTTTTAGTGAGAGATTCATTGTCTAAAACAGATCTTACATCCATACTTTACATTGGTTCTTCAATATAAATATGAAAATTTTCAAGATTTTGAGTAACAATCTCACCAGCTACTTTCATGCGGGATGACTCCCCTTGAGTAGTAATAGTATTTGTAACACTTTGTTCTTCTAAACTAATGGGTAACATATTTTTCAAAGACAAACTGCAATAAAAACCAATTTGTATTAACACACTTCCCCACAACATTTTTAGACTGTGACAACATTTTGAAGTGGTGTCAACTAGATATACATTAACTTTATAGAAAACTAGAGTCAATATTCTCCAAAAAGATAAAAATTCACTAACTTATTTTGAATGTGAAACATATAACTCATAATATAATGTGCTAGATTCATAGGCTTCTAAATAATAAATAGTTATAATAACATGAAATCTTGAAAAATAACTTTTTTAAATACAATATTCCATTGAAAAATAATAAACTGATTGAAATTTACAAAAACATTCCTCTCAAGTTCAAAATATTTCATCAGCTTATTCTCAACATTAGCCATTTCGAACGGAGTTTTCATCATTTCTGAAGTACTTACCTCATCTATAGTAGCTAGGTAAGTAATTAAGTCAACATAGCCTTCATAAGGACATTTGAAATCTTCATCCACTTCCAATGAATTTATCAAAAAAACTTTTCTGATTTATAGTCACTGTAACCAGATCTTCATTGTTACTAAAATGAAATAAACCCATATCATAAAACTATAAAACTTATTTTTCATAAATAAATTCAGTTATTTTTTGTAAAATATGATTCCTAACCTTGATGATTTATGAACTTTTTAAGTAACATATTTTTACTATCCAACCAACTAAAATTTATGGCTCTTCCACTCAAAAATTTTATGGTAATCCTTGTACATTTGATTCTACTATAGGTAACACCATTGTTTATTTTGTATTTCTCCATTTTTGAAAGGATTTTGAAGATTTTAGGTTTGTGGAAGAGTGATTTGAGTGTAAAAGGGACTAAGTTTCAAAGGTTTATAGGGGTTTCATGCATAGATTTTACTTACCTTCTTTTGTTTTGTGGTAATAAAAGGGTCGTGTAGTGTGATGTGAAGAGTAATCATAACAAAAAAAATACAATTCATATTTTTATATGGTTAATACTTAAAAAATTACAATTCCAAATCTCAAAAAATAAATACTTATAATTTTAAATTTACACTACTAAATATGTAATATTGAAACAAAATTAATCAAAGTTAAATAAACCAAATTCAAATTTGATAAAATCAAATCTATCAGTAGGAAATAGTTTGGTAAAAATTATTTCTAATTAATTTTATATGAAAACAAATTCTAGAGATATATCACACTTTTGTGAATGATATCTTAAGAAATGATGTCTTAAATCAATGTTATTTTTTCTTGAATGGTTTATTGGATTCTTTGAAATGTTGGTAGCACTCATATTATCACACTTAATTGGGAAACAATTAAAATTGAATCTAAAATCCATTAGGGTGTGTTTCATCTATAGCACTTATTCACAAAAACTTCTTACTAAAATGTATTTATCCTTAGCAATTGATAATTCTATAGAGTGTTGTTTCTAACTTGACCATGATACTAGAGATTTACCAACAAAATGGAAAGTTCCTGAAGTTTTTTTCCCTATCTAATCTACATCCACTAAAATCAGAATCCAAATATGAAGTTAAATTAAAATAAAAGGTTTTTATAAAAAGTATAAAAAGAGACATAGTTCCTTTTAAATATATTAAAATCCTTTTGGCATCATTTAAATGAGATTATTTAATATTGGATTGAAATCTTATGAAAAATCATTCTGAAAACATAATGTTTGGTCTACTTGTAGTAAGATAGAGTAAAATTCCAATGATTCCTCTATACAACTTGTTGTCAACTAATTTTTCAAACTCATCCATATCAAGTTTAACAATGAAGCTCATAGGATTTGAATAATTCTTCATATTTTCAAGTATAAACTTTTTAAGCAAATAAAGTATGTATTTATTTGGTTTGAGATATTTAAAAAGTATTTTTGAGAAATTTAAAATCCTAGAAAGTATTTTAATTCTCTCATCATACTCATTTAAAATTCCTTTCACATAAGTCTTAGAAAATCATTACAAAATTTTTGGTTTTTTGATCCAAAAATAACATCATCAATGTATATTTATACCAAAAAAATATCCAAGGATTAAGTTTTCTTAAACAATATAGGATTAGCCTTTCCTACTAAAAAAATTTAATAAAATAATGGATCTTAATCTCTCATATCATGCTCTAGGTTCTTGTTTAAGTCCATAGAGAGCTTTGGTAAGTTTTAAAAAATTGAAAGTGAGGGTCTTGAAAACTAGGAGGTCATTCAACATAAACTTGCTCCATTAAAAATCCATTTATAAATACATATTTAACATCCATCTAATATAATTTAAAATTCATATAATATGAATTTTCTAAAAGGATTCTAATTTCTTCTAACCTAGATAGAGGGAAAAATGTATCATCATGGTCTAATCCTTCTTCTTGATTGTAACATTTTTTAACTAATATATATTTATTTCTAGTGATCACACCTTGATCATCCTGTTCTTTTTTTCTAAATACCCATTTAGTTCCAATGATAGGATGGTCAGAGGGCCTTTAAACTAATTTTTATACCATGTTCCTCTTAAACTAGTTTAACTCTTCTTGCATAGATAAAACCCAACTTTCATCGCCTAAATCTTCTTTCACAGTTCTAGGTTATAGTTGAGATTAAAAAAGGCATAGAATTATGCTATATTTCCTATATTTATTTTATTTCTAACTCCTTAATCTATACTTCTCATAACTATTTCTATAGAATAGCCTTTAAGGTTTCTAGGTTTTCTAGGCAACACACTTTCTAGTTCTCTATCATCAGCCCTTATAGGATTTTGTTCAAAATAATCAAGTTCCAAATCATCATCCTTATTATTGTTAAAGATATGTTTAGGTATCATGTACTTAAAATAATCACTTATCTCATTAGTTTGATTCATTTTGTGATCAAAGGGATCACTTTCATCAATCTTCACATGAGTTGATTCTTTAATAGTCATTGTCCTTTTGTTGAAAACTCTATAAGATTTAGAAGTAGTAGAATAACCTAAGAAGATACCTTCATCAGATTTTGGATCAAAATTACCAAGATTATCCTTGGTGTTTAAGTTTTAAACCTTACATTCAAATAATTTAAAGTGATCTACCTTTGGTTTTCTATTATTCCATAACTCATATGGTTTTTTCTTTAAGATAGGTATTACTATTACTTTGTTAATTATATAACATATTGTTTTAATAGATTCTTACCAAAAATAAATGGGCATATTATATTCACATAACATTGTTATATCAATTTATTGTAAGGTATTATTCCTCCTTTCAACAAAACCATTCTGTTGAGGTGTCCTAGGAGAAGAAAATGTATGTTTAATACCTTGTTTTGAGAAATATATATTAAATTCATGATTCTAAAATTCTCCTATATGATAACTTCTCAAAGTCACAATTTTGGAACATTTTTTCATTTTTCACAAGTTTATATAAATTAATAAAAACATAAAAAGATTAATTTTTAAGTATAAAAAATTAAATCCATTTAGATCTTGAAAAATCGTCAATAAAAACGTAAAAAATGATTTTCTATCAAGGCTTGAGGTTCCAGTGGGTATGAAAAAGTCTATATGGATAAGATATGGAGGTATAGATGTGGAAAAAAATTAATTGGTTAAAATATGACTTGTTTTACTTGATCATTTTACATTCATCACATAATTTCTTTTTATCCAATTTTAGATCAGTAAAATCAGAATTCAAATGTCTTTTAAATAACTTTTTCAAAAAATAAACATTAAAATTTCTAAGTCTTATATGACAAATCCATGATTCATAAATTTTATCATTAAAACAATTTACATTTTTTTATACAAAGAACTAAGATCTAAATTATACACATTATTTTTTCGTGGTTCTTTAAACTAGAGGGATTTTTCTTTGAAAACTGAACATGCTTTGTTAGAAAAATAAATTGAATAACCATCATCACAAAGCTAATAAATACTTATCAGGTTGTGATTTAAGACTTTAACATAAATTAATTTTTTTATTATGATAGATTTTATATTTCCAATAGATTCAATGCCAAAAGAAAATTCATTAACATTATCACCAAATGTAACATAGCCTCCATCAATCTTGGATGGTGAGTGAAAGTTTGAGAAATATCCACTTGCATGTCTTGAAAAAACACTATCTATAAACCATTTTTCATTTTTATTCACATGGATAGTTCCTTATAATATAAAATCAAACAAAAAAATTTTTTACCTAAATAATTTTGGGTCCAGCAATGTTAGCTACAAAAAGACTTAGGGATCCAAATTTATTTGTGTTTTATAGAAAAATTAGCAACAAGTTTTGAGAAAAATTTTGTAATAAAAAGAATTTTTAATTATAAAAAATTGACTATTTTTCATATTATAGATATTTTCATAATTTTATACTTATCCATAATGAAAATAAGTAATCTTGGAGAGGTTTTTATTTTTAGAACTAGGCACAAAATATTTTTTATAAAATTTAGGAATTTCACCCTGACTTCCTATTCCAAATTTTTCCTTTTTGAGATGATTTTTATTAAAAAAAAAATTAAGTAATCCTTATCATTAGTGAACACACTTGAGACATATTTTAAGTTTTGAACTTCCTATTATAGGTTCTCAATTATTCTAACTTGTTCAGTACATGATACAGTAAAATTTTTAAATTAATTTTTCAAATCTAAAATTTGTGTGTTTAATTTATCTTCTTCATTAAAATTTTTTCATAAGAATTATATAGATATTTTTTACCATTTTTAAGCTTTTGTATTTATTTTCTAACTTGGTATAGTATTAATTTAATTCTTCATATGAGAAATTTTCATTTTCTGATTCACACTCATGCTCAGAAGAATAATAAGAATGTACCTTATTTTAATGTGTTGTGAATCACATGTTGGACTTTTTATTAAGGGATTCAACTTTTGATTCTGAAGATATACATTTTCTAGAGTATTTAAAATCACTTCACATGACCTTCATAGACTTCTTGGATTTCTTCTTATATCTGATCTTATTAAAGAACTTTTTGTCCGGCTTTTTATTTTCATGTAATTATGGATAGTCTAGATTAATATGTATTATATTCTTACACTCATAGAATCTTACTTATTTTGATTTGTCACCATGATTCATGTACTTGTTTAAGGGCCTTTGGAGACCTCTTATCTTATTATATAACTTTATAAATTTTTGTGAAAACTGAGTAAGTTCATCATTTGATCCAGATTTTCTTGAGGAATCTTCTTATTTAGATTTTTCATAGATATATATAACCTTGTTCTTTTTTTAATATGTGGAAGTAGAAACATTCAAAGAAACATTTTATTTATTGATTATTTTATATTATCAAACTTAAACTTCCATTTTTGTTCCATACATCATAAGAGTTCCAATGATATATTTTATTTTAAAATTATTGACCTATGTAGGTGGTAAAAATCTTAGAACTTTCTATGATTTCTCAGACTTAGTAATTGGTGTTCCTAGAGAAAAAAAATTATTCACAATCTAAGTGATTCTTCCATTCAGTTGATTAATTATTTCCCCATAAAATATTTTGAAGGTATCAAACTTAATTTTGGTAGTATCATATCTAAGGTCATTCACATTTTCCATTCCATTATAAGAAACTTCTATAGTAGTGCACATTTCATGTGATTTTTGACATTGGTAAATTAGATTAAAATTATATAGACCTAGTTCATATATTATAGCATTTATGGATTTAGAATTCAGATCATATCTTGCTTTAGTGTTAGAATCCCACATTTTTTGTTGTGTATTTGTAATTTCATAAGGCTTCACTACTTTAATATAGACCTTTAATCCATGGTTCTTCAAATAGATAGTCATTTATGCCTTTCAAAAACCTTAATTTTCACCATTAAAGTAAGAAACTCTAATCATTGACATACCTTCTCTATTATTATCCATATAATCTATTTGAAATCAGATCTTTGAACTTCAATTATTGATAGTTTTGAACTCAATATTCATGAGCTCTGATACTAATTGTTGTCCTGAAGAATGGCTAGTTGAAGACTCAAGACAGGGTAAATTGAGTTCCTAAAAATTTCTTTACTTTAAAACCACCCTCTTCAAGGTATCATAATTATAATATTTTTCTTAAAAAAAATAAGGTATAAGAAATATAAAATATTTGTAGAAATAGAATAAACACATAGTATTTATAGTGTTTTAGAAACAAAAAACCTATAGTCCACTCCACTAACACTCTACTCCATGAGTTTGGTGATTTTAACCATGACAGCCCTTTTTTTGGGGACTCCAAACTGAGTACAAGTAGTTGTTACTTATTATAAAGGTAAAATATATTTCAACCAGGATATTATAATATAAGAACTATCTATGGTCTTAACACACTCACTTACATTGAGTGTATAAAAAATAGATACAAATAAACTTTAAATAATTGTTGCAGCACACAGTTGCAAGTAGTAACTAATAGTAGATAAATATGTGTCCTAAGAAGATAATTGATCTTTAAATCACAGCTATGGATGATCTTCAATTGAAACTGATGATATTTTAGTAAAAGTCATGAGCATTGTATGAAAACATTTTTCTATTTGAAGGCATTCTTCGTAAGATTTATTATATTAATTGAATATATGTGCAAATATCTGTGACTCTATGTATCTATGTATATATGTTTATCTATGCAGTGGTTAAATCTTGTTTTTATATCTCCTCTTTTATTTTAAACTTAATAATATGGTATAATCATAACGATTGAGTGAATAATCCATTAAAAATTTGATGAGATAGGATATTAATGGCATCTGTCCATATATTCCAAATATGGAATATACTTCTATAATGATAATGTTAGAAATCTTCTTATTTGGATCTTTCTATTCCTAAAAAAATGACACTTTATACAAATCAACCTTTCCTTAACTAGATAATTACCTTTCTAAGATTATTAAAAGTATGAAATAACTTATAGAGATATTATGTTAACATTATACAATCAATCATGATGATCTACACAGTAGCTTATTCTTTATATGATAACAAACTGATATCACTATCTTCATAAAATAAATTTTTGATAGGATTTATAAGATTATCAAATTTTTGACTTCTACTATGTGTAAGATAAACTAAATTCAATGTTTCATAGAATAATTATTATGTGTGAGAGAATTATGTTACTGAAGTGTGATGCTTAACTTTCACAACTTCTCTTGGTTCTTGCAAGATAATATTTTGTGTATATCTATTTTGTAAGATAAATACTTTTCATAACTATACTATAACTAGAATATCTATATTTTATCACATAGTGGCTCATTTATTCTCTTCATAAGATAATATCTTACATAGTAAGATAAATTTTCAATACTAAGTTTTCTAATTATAAGAAAATGGAAGATAAAATTCCAAACTAAATTCCTAAAGGATAAAATACTTTGCTACAGATTTGAACCATTTTACTCAATGTAAGATAATTATTTATATTAAGCATAGAATAAAATCCTTTGAAACAAATATATCATATCTTATAACATAATACAATCTAAAACACTTAATATAAACTCTTTAGAATAAAAAAAGTGTGTTTTTGAATCATTAAAATATATAAGAACTGGGATATGTTGGAACAACATAAGTCTATCCAACAATGTAACACCCTAGGAAGTTAAAGGGTTAAAAGGGATAAATGTTACTACCCATGTCAACAAGGTGTACCTTTCTTTTCAAGACCCTACCTGATTAGAACTCCATAGTAAAATAGGTTTGTCTTGGAGTATTGATCGGGGTGGGTGGCCTCCTTGGAGTTTCCTAAGGTGTGTCAAAGAATTTTATTTTCATTATAGTTTATGAAATATTCAATAATCCCTCATTACAATCACGTTTTTTCATTGAAAACTCAATAAATCCCAAACATTAATGTGGCAAGATGTACTCAAATAAAGGTCACATCGATAATCCCTCTCATTTTTTATCCTTTCTACTCTCCCACTTCCCTTTTCCATTTATATTAGGGTTTTCTTTTACCCAAAAACCCTAATTGTTGTGAATAGTGATTTAGGGGTTCAGGTTGAATCTAACCTAGGGTTTTGGTTTTTTAGGGTCCCTAGAGGGCAGTTCCTTCTTGTTTGTGTGTTCACCATAGAAGATGATGAATTATGATTTTTTTTCTACACATATTTAGGTAGGTGTTTCTATGTTATTCCTTTACTTCACAATTCATGAAGTGCTTAAGGTTCATAAATTTTCTTTTTTTGAAATTATGTCCATGTATGATGTTTATGATGTATTTATAAATTAATTTCATGGATTTCAAGTTTGTAATAAAGGTTTTCCTTTATAAAATTCAATTATCACTTTGAAATTAAATTTTTTCTCATGTTAAGTTTTTGTAAAAATGATTATTAGGATATTTATAAATTTTTTGGATGGTAATAATAGGGCTTAGGTCCCATTTTGATTCTTAAAAAAATAAACTATGTTTTGAAGGATGTTTTTTATTTTTGTAAGAACCCGGATCTTCTTCTTCAGGTATGTGACCCTTGGTTGATGTTTTTCTTAGTTTTAAAGTTAAGGGTGATGTTTGGGAGAGTCGGGGAAACTTTGAATGACGTTTTGAGGCAAAACGGGGAGCTACACGGGCGGCGCACGGTTTGTCTAACTGTGCGGCCATACCATGCGTAGCTGGCACTCAAGGCAGTGGCGACCGCACGGTCGTCGTAAGGTTAAGGGAAACCGTGCGAAGAGACTATGCGAGGAGTGTTGACAAGGCAGTGTAGACCGCACGATTAGCACATAGTTCGCCTAACCGTGTGAGCAAACCGTGCGGGCACTTAAATTATATCCTTAAATTGTGGATCTCACCCGTTTTGGCCTCTAAGTGGCTCATTTTTTCTCCTAAGTTTCCATAACTTGGGATTTTGTCTCTCCTTAGGTATGTGAAGGTTCTACCATCGTTTCGAAGGTTATCTGAAGGCTTCTCTTGGAAAATCGAATCCGGATTCTTGAGGTATGTGATCGTTCTCCTTTTTTCTTGATCGTTTTCTTAGATCTACTTAGATCTACTTCTCCTCTTCCCTCAGTTTCTTAGATCTACGCCCATTATGGGTAGATCTAAGTGTGTGGATGCCAAATTTAATGAGTTCGGGTCTTGATCTTGTTAGGAGAAGGAATCTAAGGCGGGTTCTTGGATAATCAACCCGAGTTTCTTGTGCGTTATTTTATGTTGTGGTTTTCATAAAAACCTTCGAGGTAGGTGGTTTGATGCCTTACGTTAAATTTCATTGAGTTTTTGTGCAAAATTTTTGGATACCCATGTATTGGGTATCGCGGGTTAGGGTTTTGATCCTGTAATATTATCAGCCTTAGATTTATTGTGTGCTTGAGGGTGTTAGATGAATAATGATTTCTTGTTTTCATGTCTGAGGATCACACCATGTGTTTTTTCATTATTTTCGATGTTATTGCCATTTGGCTTAGGTTTCCTGTGAGGCAAACCTAGTTACACTGATTGCCTGCCTTGATATGAATAATTGCATGTGTTTCCTGCAGTTTAAATGTTTTGATGAATTGTAGCTAGTAGACAAGTAGTTTGTTGAACATACTTAGGGATGCTACGAATTGATTACGTATGATTGCTTTTACTCAGGGCTGTGGGAACCTGGTGTAGCAAGACCATAAGGGTAATTGACGTTGAGTGCTTCCTCAAAGGGTCTGTTTAATTATTACCACTACGAGACCATAAGGGAGATTGAATTTTTTCTCTCTCAGAGGGTCTGATAATTACCGAATCGAGACTAAAGGGGGAATTAGATGTAAGTGCTTCCTCGGAGAGTCTGTAGTATAGCTGCAAGACCATATGGGGAATTGATGATGAGTGTTTCCTCAAAGTTTCTTTGCCTTTGTTGAATACTTGACCATAGGGTTCTACCCGCATGATCCACCCAGAGGGTCAGTGTCATAAATTAATGTTGGTTGGTTGTGATGATTCCACTAAGAAAAAGAACAATCTTGGGTTTGTACTGCTTGTTGTTAGGTAGTCTGTTGAGATACCTATTGTGTTACCTGTTTTGCCTTTGGATTATAGAGATATTTTCTAGATTCTTTGGATGATGATTAAATGATTGAATTAAATTAATAAATAAATGTAAATAGAGGTTTGTAGGATTGTTTATTTTAGTGTACTTCTGTTTCTCTGCTGAATTTATTTTCCATTACTTTTGCTATATATCTCACTGATAGTAGGGCACAAATCTTGTGGTGGTTGCCTACTGGGATTAGTCTCACACTCTGTTTGGGTCCTTCTTTTCATCCCAAATAGGTTATATGGTTGCAGGTGTAGATAGGGATTGTGTCCCTTCTACTTCAGGTGCTTGATTGGTGGTTAGAGCTAGAGAGAATGGGACCGGGCTTAGGCTTGCGATGTTGCTGCAGTTTACTATTCACTTTTAGTACTTTGGGTTCAGTTGTATTTCAGCACATTGTTTTGTTTTCTGCTTTCCATAAATATATGTACTATGTTGCATCATTATTATATCAGACATTGCTTATACTATTTAGTTTCAGTTGTGTGTATGTTGTTTACTGCTTTCTCTATTGATTATTTTTATCCTTTCGCTGTATACATTACCAAATGAGGGCATAGTTTCTCCACTGACTCACCAAGGCCCTCGCTGCTAGTCGGCAGCCTCTGGCATTTGGGGAAATGCGCTTGAGGTCATGTGTAAAACCGGGTATGGGGCACCTGTTGAGTGGCTCCGGATTCAGGTCTTTACACTTTTAAAGGGGGTGTTATTTCAAATGGTTTATAAAGGGTATTTGAAAATAGAATTTATGATAAATATAAAGGACTTGGCATCTCAAGTCAGATTTCTTTAAATTAACATTTTTAACTTTATAAAATAAATGTCTTGATTCCTATAATACCTTGATCGGTTCCCCTTATGTTATGTCTTATGTAGGATTTTTCCTATATGAGATGTTAATTATTATGTGTTGATTATACGATGTGAAAAGGGGTTGTTTTATGTAAGGGTTTTAGAGATGAGGTGAGATTTATTATTTATTCTTATAATGCATGTTTTGATCATTGTTTGATTGTTTACTCACCTCCCCCTTAGTTTGATCATGGGAACTTGGGTACTTAAGTGGGAGGTCATGATTCATGTTACACTAGTCAGTACACACATTGTTAGTGCCCTTGGTTATGTTATATATCAGGTCTAGTGGGGAGGTTTCTTCCTGGTGATATTGGTGTGGGATAGTTAGATGGATTGAATATTTTTTTAGCACACAACACAATGTTAATGCCCATCCAGGATCAATGTATCACTAAGAGGGGGATGGGTGAATTAGTGACATTTTTTTATTTTAAGTTTTATTTATTTTAAAAAAAACTTCACCTCTAATTACAAATTTATCAATTTTCTGAAAACAAAACAATCACACATCCATAAGAACATAAGTATTTACAAGGTTCGCTACTCAAAAAATATTAGCTACGTCTTTGTCATGGTGTAGAAACAATCCAATACCACACAATCTACTAGAAAATAATCTTGTTTCATCTAACACAAATGATGTAAAACAATTTTGTGTAACAAATTAAATAAACCTTCACCATTTGGTTCAAAACATATTACTATAGTACCCTATCAACTTCCACTTGAATGATTCTTAAAAACAAAAAACTTCACTTTCCTACCAAGTATTAGGTAGAAGCAACCTTTCTAGAATTTGTTATGAAAACTCGGTCTGATTTTTTAGTCTAATTCCTCTGTCTTATTGGTCAGTCTGAAAAAAAATACTTTAGAAACAATTCTGAAACTCTTAAAAATTTCCCCATAAATCTATGTTTGATGGCTCGGTTTGATCCAGCAACCTTTTATTACTATCCATACTTATGATTCTTCTATCTGGAGATGTTTCTCAAGAAAATAATTTCCAAAAACTTCTTATCTCTTCTAAAACTTTTATTACTTTTTCTCTCTCTATTCACACATGAACAATAAAAGTTTCAAAAAAGTATAATGTACTTTCTTCTATTTATAGGAGATCAAAAGTGGTTTGGGAGGGAATTTGAAAATGTTTTCCCAATTAACCAAATTTCTTAAACTTGAGTTTAATTTCTATTTCAACTTCATCTTTAACTCTTTCAGAACTTCTCAACTCTTCTCAATTCTTCTCAAAACTTCTTGGATATTCTTCAGAATTTATCCTTATACAAACATTATAACCATTATTCAGTCTGATATCAATGTTATTATGATGAAAACATATGTAATACTAAATACTACTCATTATGATGACCACTTCTAAAACAAATGCATCCTCATACTGATGCTCTATACCAACTAAAAACACCTATTAAAAATATTGAAAACATTCTGCTATAAACATTATTGCAAATTCATTAGACTTATATCACTTTTATTTTTCCATAAACACCATTATAACTTCTAAAGATATCATAACCATTTGGAAAAACATCAGAAACAACTTAAAAACCCCCCTTTGAAAAACAGTTCAAAAACTATTTCGTAATGTTTCTCCTTTTCTTAAAAAGTTCAACAACTTCCTCAGACTGATGATCTTGCATCTGATGAAGTGTCGGTGTTAGCATGCATATGATTGATCAATCTTTGTATACTTCTGATGAATTGGTTTCAAGCATTATTTGATGACTCTTGACCCACTTGAAAAACAATTGAGATTTATTTTTCTCTCGAACCAATTAAAAATAAATTAGTCTAAATTATCTTAACCCAATTAAAGTAAAAAATATATTTGTTTTATAAAAATGGTTAACTAAATTATTATTCTTCATCAGTTTGATCAGTCTATATATATTTCCATTCATCGGTCCCAACAATTCCTACTTATTGATCTTCTTCAACAAACTTTCCTAACTAGTCTGCCTCTAATGAATTGGTAGCATTCCATGTTTAATGGACCAATGTTGGTATTGACTTGTTTTCTTCTATACTTTCTTCCTCTACAAACATTTTCTTGTATAATGAATTCTTCACAGCTTTGATAACTTTAGGATCGTCATAGAATCATCTGACTCAAGGTACTAAAAACATATTATCCCCCTTTCTTTCATAAGGCATGAATCACAAGTTTCTCATACAACTTATGATATTTGATAATTACAAATCAAAAAATCACAATTATATTTAGTATGGAGACATTAAAACTCCAATACATTTCCTCATACCAATTTAAACTTTCTTTTCAGACATAATGTGAGTCTGAAAAACAACTTATTTCACAAAAATTCTTCAAAACAGAAAACTTAAACTTATGAAATTTCTTATAAAAACTATGTTTAATTTTCTAATTACTATGCTTCCTTTCATCCTTATAATTCAATCACCAAAACTTTACAAAGTAAAGTGATGTTCTTTTCTGAAGAAAAAAACACAAAACAATCATCACAAACTTCTTTTAGCATCCAAAAACAACTTCCAACCAACTTGGTCTCAACAATATCACATTTTGGATTTTATTATCAACCAAGGTTCATAAATAACTGAACTTTGTAACCTAAATCTATAGATCACTTATCAACAATTCTAATCCTATGTGATTTAACTCATTATAGAAAATAAGAATCATTAATAGAAAAACTGTGCTATCTAAAAGTAGTGACTTATAAAAAAATTATTCTTGTAAATTCATAACCTTTAAAAATTTCCACCTCTTCACAAAATTCTTCAAAATTTCTATAAAAAAATTCCTACAACCATCTCAACAAACTATTAGAAGAGTTCACACACTTACATATTGATTTTACAGCTTACCCATAACTCCCACTAAATACATGCTTCCTTAAAAGGTTTATCACATACCAATGGATAGATTTATGAAAAATTATCCCCCTTTTACAACACTATCCAAAGAAAATATGACATATGGGACAGAAACACATACCTCAACCTTGAATACAAATAGGTTTTACACCCATTTTTATCCTCAGTTTGTAAAAAAAATTCTTTTGTAAAGGTTTTTTTAAAATGTTAGCAACTTGTTCCAATGTAGGGACATAATCTAGCTTGAGTTTATTCTTCTCTACATGATATTTGTTGAAATGATATTTGATATCAATATGTTTTGAATGAGGATGTTTTATTAGTTTTCTTGTAAGGTTAATGGAACTCTAATTATCATAACCCAAGAGCAGTGTTAACTTCACTTCAATAAGTAAGTCTTCCAACTGATTCTTCGTCCACATGAGTTGTGCGGTAGCTTGAGTGGAAGAATTATACTCATATTCATCCATGATAAGAGTTGCTAAATTTTGTTTCTTAATATTCCAACTAATAGAAATTTTCCCCATAAATAAAACTCCACCAAATTTGCATCTTTTATCATCAACACTTTCTTCCCAATCAACATCTATATAACCAAACAAATAAATACTTTATAAGCTATCATTCTTGATTTTGAAATCTGTTGTTCCTTTGATATATTTGAGAATTATTTTTCCATCCAATAGATGTGATTATTTTGTATTACTTTGGAATATTTTATATAAGTTAACAAAAAAAATAATGTATGGTCTTGAGGTAGTTAGATACAAAAAACTTCCAATCAGCTTCTAAAACTCTTTAGAGTCAACTTCCTTACCATCTACATATTTTTTCAACTTGGTTCCCACTAAAATTGGTGTGGAAACAAATTTCAAATTTTCCATTACAAACTTCTTAATAAGTTCCTTAGTATACCTTTCTTGAGAAAGAAATATGTGTTTCTTATTTTGTGCGAATTGTAAGCCAAGAAAGTACTTAATTTCTCATAGTATGGAAATTTCAAAAAACTTTTTTATTTTTTCATAAAACCTTTCACAATTTATTTCATCATTATCAGTAAAGATAATATAATCAACATATACAATTACAATTATGGAAATCTCTAGACTTTCTTTGATGTAAATATTACTATCAACCCTTCCTTTATTGAATTTCAACTTCCTTAAGCAAGTATCCAGTTTGGAATACCATAATCACAGAGCTTATTTTAGAATATAAAAGGATTTATTCAACTTGAACACATAACCATAATCCTTACCAATAACAAACCCACAAGATTGTTCAACAAAAACTTCTTCATCAAGTTCTCTATTTATAAAGGCTGAATTTGCGTACATCTGGAAAAAAATTATAACTTCACAGCAATATCTTGAAAGATTATAATTATTTATAAACATTACATTGGAGAAAAAGTCTCATCAAAATCAATGAATTAAATATTTGAGTAACCTTTTCTCACTAACCATGATTTTTTTCTTATCACTTCACCATATCCATTTACCTTGTTCTAAAACACCCAATTTGTACTAATAACATTTTATCATTTAGTTTAGGTAAAAATTCCCAAGTTTCATTCTTGTCAATATGATCCATCTCTTCATTCATAGCTTGAATCCATTCCAGATGCTCAAAATATTTTTTCACATATTTCGGATTAACGTTTGAGTACAAAGACGTATTTGTAATAACTTTTTATGTTCTTCTTGTATAAACCTTTTGATTTTGATCACCAATTATGTTTTGAGCTTCCACTTTCTTCCTCAGTCTAGGATGATATGTATGAAATCCTTACTCATCACTAGAAATATTAGAGTCTAATTATTCCAACTATTTAGTGTTAAATTTTTTTTTCATACTTATCTGGTTTCATAATAATAATTCTTTTATCCTATTCATCTTCCTCACCTATATGAGTTTTTATATTATCTTCCTCATCTTTTTTAATAACTTTTACATAAAATGAATCAACTAATCTTCCTATATATTTGTTGAAACATCTATATCCTATTTTATTTGGAGCATATCCAAGAAATATTACATCCTAACCTCTTTGATCAAGCTTACAAAGGTTTCCTCCTTTGTTCTTTATGATGCATGGACTCCCAAAAACTCTTAAGTGTTTCAAACTTAGAGTTTTATCATAAAACATTTCATACAGAGCCATATCATAACTTTACCTATAGAAACATTGGTTTTGAATATAAACATTTGTCCTCATATCATTCCTCTAAAAGTAATGAGAAATACCATGTTCAAGTAACATAGTACGCCCCATTTCAACTAAACTTCTATTCTTCCTCTCAAAAACACCATTTTTTGAGGTGTTGATGGTGTATTGAACTCATGTAAAATTCCATACTTATCATGATAACTTCTAAACTCTTCATTCGTGTACCCACCACCATTATCATTTCTCAACTTCTTTACAAAATACCCACATTCCTTCTCAACTCTACTCCTAAAACTCTTAAACATGTTTAGAGCTTTTGATTTATGTTTCAAATACATAACACAAGTAATGAGAGTAAAATCATCAATGAGAGAAATGAAGTAATTATCTCTAGATATTGATTGTTTTTTCATAATCCCACAAATATTAGAATGTATAAGTTTTATGGGTTGAGTTGAACATATATCAACTTTCTTATGCATAGAGTTTGTTATCTTTCATTTTTTACAAATTTAACAACACCAATATCTTCTTCTTAAAAAATCAGAAATATCTCAGATGCTGTCACACTTTGATAACTTGCTCATATTTCTTTGACACATATGTCCCAAAATTTTATGCTACAAATTATTTTCTTCCATCATGCTTAAGTAACATGAATTCTAAACTTATCCAAATTGAAATAATTTTCCTTTTGTATGTTGGCCTCTTGTGACAATTTTTCCATCTTCCTCTCTTTTCATAAAAAATCACCTTTTCTAAAAACAACATTATTTTATTCATCAAAAATTTAATAAATACTCAATAGATTGTGTTTCAACCAATCAATAAACAAATATTTCTTGGATTTCAACTTTTCTTTCCCAATAATAGTGGATCCAACACCTTTTATTCTGAGAGATTCATCATTTCCAAACTTCACGGTTCCTTATTTGAAATATTTCAAATCCTTTAACAATTTCAAATCTCTTATAATATGAGAAGAACACCCAATATCCAAATCCAAGGTCATTCACCTTTTTTACCTTTGATAGTGTTTCTACAACAAGAGTTTTTTCTTTCCCTTTATATTTCTTTATTTACAGCTTTTGAGAACTGTTAAAAACTTATTGTCGTGATGGTAAAAAAATACAACCTTTTTCAATATTTCTAGGTTGTTAACATCTCTCACAAATAGTTTCCAAATATTTGAATCTATTATCAACTTTCATAACATCCTTCCCAGATTTATTCAAAGCATTCTTCTCAAATTTCTTCCTTTGAGAGGATTGAAACCCCCTCAAAATTTGACTTCTGTAATTCATAGGATAGTTGTAATGTTATTGGTTGAACCGAAACATATTTTCCATATGTTAAAATCCACCATAATACCTATAGTAACTTTATAAGGAATACTTTTCTCTATAACTTCTATACTGTCTAGAATTGTGAACATGTTTCTCAATAACTTTCTTATCTTTCACATCATAAATTTGTTGATTATAAAAATTTCAATCATTAGATATAATCTTCTTCTTCAATTTGGATTTATTTCAATACTTATTAGAATTTTATGTGTTCTAAAAAAAATCTAACTCAAAATTTTGAGAAACTTCTGAATTTCCAACTTTGTTGGTTTTGGCCACATACATGGTTTTTTCAACTTTCTTATTCTTAGGAACAACATAAACTTTCTTATAAACCTTTTAAGGTAATTTTTGATCCTTATTAGGTTCACATATTCTATAAATTTCACCAACTTCAAAGATAGAGTTCTTGAAACTTGTAACTCTCTGCTAAACTTTAGAAAACTTGTTTTGAACAAGTTCCTAATCTTCTTCTTTATCTTTCAACTTTACTTCAACGTGTTCATTATGATTATTTTATTTCTCAAGATACTTATTCAAACAATAAATCTATTAAAGTAACTTATATTTCTCTTTAGGAATACATTTTTGATTGTTTATTGTAGGACTTTCCTTCTTCAACTTCTTGATCACTCTTTAAAGTATAAAAATTTATATCAGACAT
This sequence comes from Viscum album, assembly GCA_963277665.1. Lineage (NCBI taxonomy): Eukaryota > Viridiplantae > Streptophyta > Magnoliopsida > Santalales > Viscaceae > Viscum > Viscum album. The sequence continues at coordinate 121,772,223 of OY728133.1, read as the reverse complement.
TCTTTTTGTTCTCTCTTTAGATGAAATTATAACTCTATCTCTTCATCTTCATAACTACTACTTACAAATTATTTATGATTAATTTTTATAATGTAATTAATTTCTCTAGAAACTTCAGTAAACATTTTGACCTCAGCTTCACTATCTTCTTCTTAATCATATTTTGATAAAAGGATTCTACTTTTGGTTTTGGAGAACATTCTATATTTTTTCTTGGAATAAGATTTTAAATTATCACCCTATTTCTTCCAAGATCTTTTGTCCTTATATCATCTTCATCATTTTATTATTAATTTATTCTTTAAATACAATTATCAACAAAGTTCCCAACAACTCCACATTCAAAAACATTTCAAGGAAAGTTTCCCTTAATACTTTCTTGTACCTCTTTTCAAGTTTTTAGAAAAAAAGGATAAAAATTCATCAAGATTGTTACATACCTCATTTGATAATTCTGAGTCACCATCATCTTAATCTTCAAGAAACTTCTTAGAATTTTTTTAATAGAATCCTTGAAATAAACTTCTCTATAAACTTTTATTTTTCCTTTCATAACTTTCTCCCTTCTCATTTCATAAGTAATGAGAGTACTATGAAGTTCATCTAGAGATAGAGTTTTAGGATCTCTATCTTCCAAAGATGAAAATTTGGAAACAAACTTATTAGGAATAATTATCAATATCTTTTCAACAACAATTGAGTCTTCCAAGTTTTCACTAATACATCTTATGGTGCTAACAATATCATTCACCCTTTTAAATAATTCACTAATAGATTCATACTCACCCATTTTAAGATCTTAATATTTTAGCCTTCATATTTGTAGCTTATATTTCTTCACCTTTGTATTGAATTCATAAATGTTATTCAACTTTTATCATATACCTTTAGCAGTAGAAACTCCCTTTACTCTTATAAAATCGCTTTTAGAAAGTGGTGAGAGTAAATAATTCTTAGCTCTTCCATGATTTTCAAGATTCTTCTTATCACAAAATATAAGTGGAACTTTTTTATCAATAGAAGGAAATTTATTTATAGAAGCTTCCAATACTTCATACCTAAGATACATAAGATATGGAAACATTATATATTTCCATATATGATAGTTATTTCCATTGAAGACCTTAATCCCCTTACTGTTCACACAATTTAGATTCTTCATAAAAACTTCTCTTCAAAAACTTCAGTAAAGAGTAAATAAAGGAAATATTCACTCTAATATCAATTGTTAATGCTCAACCAGGATCAATATATCACTGAGAGAGGGAGGGTTTAATCGGTTATATATTTTTCTTTTAAGTTTCCTTTATTTTAAAATAACATTCTCCTACTATTAAAGATTTATCACTTTACTGAAAACAAAACAATCACACATCCATAGGAACACAAGTATATACAAGTTTCACTACTCAACAAAAGTAGTTTTATCCTTAGCATGGTTTGGAAACAATCCAATACAACATAATACACTAGAAAAAATCCTTTTTTAGAGAAAACAAGTATGATATACCCTTAAACATGTATTTTACTATAATCAATACAATAGTATATGTGCTTCATCTAGCAAAAATTATGTAAAAAAAGTTTGTGTAACAAGTTAATAAAGCTTCAACAGTTAGTCCAAAACATGTTACTATGATTACTTATCAACTTCAACTTGAATGATTCTTCAAAAAAAATATTCACTTTCTTACCCAACAACATCTGAAAACAAACTTTTTGGTCTTTGTTATGAAAACTCAGTCCGATTATTCAGTCTGATTCCTCTGTCTAATTGATCAGTTCAAAAAAATAAGTAGTACTCTAGAAACAATTATGAACCTCTTCAAAATTTCCTAGGAAATTTTCATCATATGTCTCATTCTGATCCGGTAACCTCTGATTATTATCCTTCCTTATGTTTCTTCTATTTTGAAAAGTTTCTCAATAAAACTTTATCTAAAAACTTCTTCTCTATTCCAAAACATGTCACTTTTTCTCTCTCTTCATGCATGAAAAGTAAAATTGTTAGAAAGTATAGTTTACTTTCTTCTATTTATAGAAGAGACAAAAGTGGTTTGGGTGGGAATTTGAAAAAAAAATCCCACTTAACCAATTTTATGAAACTTGAATTTCATTTCCATTTCAACTTCATCTTTGACACTTTCAACACTTCTCAACTCTCCTCGATTCTTCTCAAAACTTCTCGAATCTTCTCTGGAATTCATCCTTCTTTGAAATTTATAACCATTATTTAATCGGATACCATGGTCATTAAGATGAAAACATATTTGAGACTAAATAATTCTCACTATAGTGAACACTTGTAAAAATAATGCATCCTTATGTTGATGCCTCTGTACCAACTAAAAAACACCTGTTAAAAACATTGAAAACATTATTCCATAAACATTATTACAACTTTGTTATACTTATGTCACTTTTATTTTACCATAAACATTAATGAAACTTCTAAAGATATCAGTATCCTTTGGAAAAACTTCAGGAATAACTTCAAAACCCCATTTTACAAACACTTCAACAACAGCTTCACAATGTTTCACCTTTTCTTAAAAAGTTCAAAATCTTCCTCAAATCGATGATCCAGTATCTAATGAAATATTAGTGTTATAATGCATATGATAGATCATTATTTTTCTCCTTCCAATGAATCGGTTTCAATCATTGTCTGATGAATCTTTACCCACTTTAAAAACAATTGATAATTCTTTTGTGCTTGACCCAATTCAAAAAAAATAAACCTGAATTATCTTAAACCAATTGAAGTAAAAGAAAAAAATTGTTTTATGAAAATGGTTGACTAAATTGTTGTGATTAGTCTATTTTAATGGTCTATAAATCCTCCCATTATCGGTTCTAACAATTCCAACTTACAGATATACTTCAACAAACTTTCTTAACGAGTCTGCCTCTAATGAATCAGTAGTATGCCATTTCCAATGGACTGGTGTCATATTCGAATTCTTTTTTTCTAGACTTTATTCCTCTAAAAAATTCTTGTATCATGAATTATTCATGACTTTGAGAACTTTAGGATCGACATAGAATCATCTGACTTAAGGTACCAAACACATCTTCACCCCCTTTCTTTTATAAGGCTCACATCACAAGTTTCTTGGAAAACTTATGATATTTTAGAATTAAAAAATAGAAAATAATAAAAATATTTAGTATGGAGACATTTATACTGATACATTTCATAATACCGATTGAAACTTTATTTTAGTACACAAAGTGAGTCCGAAAAACAACTTATTTCACAAAACTTATTCAGAAAAGAAAACTAAAACTTATAAACTTTATTATCAAAATTGTATCTGATTTTCTAATTATTATGATTCATTTCATCCATATCATCTGATTTTATAATTATTATGTTTCATTTTATCTCTATTTTTTTATCACCAAAACTTTATAAAGTAATGTGATTTTCTTTTCTTGAAAACAAAATACAAAACAATCATCACAAACTTCTTTTAGCATCCAAAAACAAATTCCTACCTACTTATTCCCAACACATAGCTCATTAGTCATTCATGTGTTTATAGTATCATTAGGATCATATCACTTTAGGACCTATGTATTTTCCCTTAACACTCATTCATTGATTGGTGGTTTATGTGGTGGATTTACTCCATTGATATGTAACCCATTATGCTTGATTTCTTGTGACACCAATTTCATTATTATTTTGTTATATTATTTTTTTACAATGGTTCATGTTGTGATGTGTTCTTTCATTTATGGTTGGGTTGGTTTTTCATAAATGGTTTATAAAAAGTAGTTTTGGAATATTTCTTTCAAATAAAAGATAAATGTTTTCTTTTATAAATGGGGTTTCATGAATGGTTTTGAAATGAGTAAAAAGGGGTTTCATTTGGTTTTCGTTATTTCAAATGTCCTCCTTTTTGAATTTAATAAAAAAATCATTTATAAAGTGGATATTTCTCATAGTCTTATGAAATAAACTAGTATTTCTTTCCTTATGATTAAAGTCATGTTCTTTGGTTTTCTTCTAGCTTTATGAAATTTAAAAAACCTTATTTTTATACTATTTTTAAAACTATAATTTATGAATTTTCTATTTAAAGGAATTGTATAGACTCATTAGTGATATCATACAGGGACTCTTAGCTTGCACCGTATATACACACTCATGCACATGTATACATATCCTATGTTTTATACAGGTCACATGTTTTATTTCTAATTGGTCGTCATTTTCATATGTTGTTGATGGGTGAGTTGGGGTTTGATGAGAAACCCTAGGTTGCATGGAGGTGTTCTTATAGTATGGTTTTGGTTTTTTTTTATTTTAGTTTGGTGATGTACCAGCAACTCATCCAACTTTTGTATTCTTCTTAGATGGAATGTTTATTTTGTTATGCATGTTGAGATAAATGAGTTGATTCATTTTATTAGATGTGCCTAATTTGGTTTATTTATTATTTTCATATGATTATCCCATTTTTAATGGATGTCCAACTTAAAGATACTTCATGTCAAAAAAATTTAAAAGAATTTTTGTGTTATTTACTCAAATTTAAGCGAGAAATCATTTTCAAAGGTGTTTACTTAATTACCAGGAACTAGTTGTTAGCCCATGGGGATCTGGAATGACCTTCAAACCTATTGGTGAGCCAAGTTGAGTGACATTTTAGGTTAGTAGTTGGTTCATTGAAAATAGTATCATAACCTAGGTTTTTTAAAGGCATGGGTTTTAAAAGAGTTATCTTGTAACTTGGTGAGTATGGTAGTATAGGGATGAAGATATCAAGACTCGTGAGGCAGGTTCAAGGAGAGTATAACTATCTCTTTCTCATTTTAAACCTCTATTTTCCATGGGAAATTGGGACTTGAGACTTGTGTTTTTATTTCATTCTTGACTGGTTTAATGTTTTTTTATGTAATGAGGTTTTATTTGGATCCCCACTAATATATGTAAGTTATTTTGGGATTTATCTTTATTTTGGGGTAAAAATAGAAGAATAACTAGAGTTTCATAGTTATATTTCATGGTTTAGTAAACCATTTGGAGCTTATGAATATGCTTTTGAGGACTTTAAAGAGCTTATTATATGGTTGGCACACAGTCCACCAAACCATGTAACTAAATCATGCATAGAACTTCATCTCTATTAGTTTTTTTTTATTTTTACCTCTTTGGGGTATATAATGATCTGAAAGTGGTTCCCACTTATTAAAGAGGAACTTTATAATGTTTTTAGGGTTTATTGATACCATTGAAGTGATTTTTTATTGATACATGGTATTATTCCTTATCCATGACTAATGTTTTAAAATTTTGTTTTGAGTGAAAAGGGGGACTTTAGTAAAAATTTTGATTTAAAAAACCCATTTGGGTGGTTTGTTTGAAAAGATTTCTTTTTCTTGTGAGATATTTTATAAATTTATTGATTTCATTATGGTATTTTATAAGAATTTTGAAATTGAAATAGGGTTTTATGTAAATGATTTAAAAAATTATACCATTGATTTTGGGAATTTTTTTCCTTGTAATAAAGTTGTAAAAAGATTTCATTATCTTTCAAATGAGATGAAAACATTTTACCAAGGTTGATTTCTTTTAAAAGAAAGGTACTTTTTTCAAGAGTATACCTCAGAAAAATGAGAATTAAAATTATCTATTTGATTTGGGAGATTTTAAATAAATAAAGTCTTTATGATGCATTTTTTGGTAAAATACAATTTTTGGATGTGTACCTTATGGTAATGTGGTAATTTATGTTAGATTATAAGGAGTGAATTGATTTGGGTTCATGTTTTGTGTTATTTGGAAAACTCCTCCCAAAATTGTCAAGTAAGAATATGTAAAGAACATTTCTAAGGATGATTTTCTTAGTGAATCCCCTCATAATTTAGAGAAGGTACCTTTAGTTATAAACTCTACCTAGACGTAGAATAGAGTTTTTGACTTGGAACATTATTTTCTCTTAGACCCTATCTCAAATTTATTGAACTAGTATCTACCTTCCTTTTATAAGGATTAAGGTTTGACTGAAGTAGTGGAGTGGTTAAAATGGTTTAATGGAATCCTCAATTCTTTCAAGACTCCTGAAGCTTCAAGGGTGAGATCTTTTGTGGGTTTTATTTTTGGGATGAGCTGAATGTGGTGGGAGTTGATGTTTCCTTCTCAGTTGTGTGGGGGTATGTCTTAAGAATTTTTCAAAATGATGTATGTATATTGGTTTTATCTTAAGTTCGTGAAATTATAGAAATATCTTGAGTTTTTTAGTCTTCATCAAGTTGATAAGTCATTAAAGGGTATGTGGATTTCTTTGTGGATCTGGTGATTTTCTCTCCTGAGTTGGTAATCTAAGACTCTATGAAATCTTGTTTCTTTGGAGGAGGTATTTTCCTCGACCTCATATTAATTGTGATTGGTTATTTCCTTGAATATTTTGACGAGGTGGTCGAGAGGGCCAAATATAAGGATGTTTCCTTAATTCTACCTAGTATAATTGAAAGCATCCCATAAAGTGTAAAACTAAAGTTATATGGGCCCAAATTGTATGTGTAGGTGGGTGAGGGTCAATTTTATAAGGGATTTTTTATCCCTCATGAGAAGAATAGACCTACAATGTTATTTTAGTGTGGTTATCAAGATAACTATACCATCTTTCTTGAAATATCCAAGTATTGGTTGGCATTATGGCTTCTTAGGTCATCCTTAGAGGTTTTTTTAGTTTTTTATCAAAATAAGTCTCAGGTGTAATTTGGATTAGGATGATTTTTTGTTTTTTGGTTATCTGTTTAGGTGGTTTTCTTTTTTGGATTTATATTTGATTAAAATTTTGAGATAGTTCCTATTGTATGTTTCATTTGGGTATCTCTTATTTGTATCTTATGGGATGTTATCATTTGTGTTTATGCTTGTGCATGGTTCATGGAATCTTTTTCCTCAAGGTTTTTATGTGTGGTGTTAGTTGTGATGAGGATGGTTTCTTAATGGTTTGAACATAGTATACCCTTGATCTTTATCTCAAGTAACTAGGATGTGTAGTATACCAATTTAGTTTATACGTTTCCTAGTGTTTGGCTAGTTCTATTGAGTTTTTTTGTGAGATAGTGCTCCGTAGGTGAGGTCCTAGTTTATCCTTATAGAGTGTTGTGACCCAAGTTTGGATCCCATTTTTTTTTCTTTATGTGGTTGGTTGTGGTATGTTCCATGTCTATTTTTGGTTGAAAATGGTCGATAGTTTCCTTGATGGTTTTGATGAGATCATTTGTGTGGGTACTTGGATGTTCTTAGAGATCATATCTACTTGGATATTCAATCTGTTCCTCTATGGTGGTGGTATCCTCTTAAAATTATTTCCTATCTAACTAATTTAGATGAATTGTAAATGGTGGGGAGGAATGTTCTAGGTCTCCACCCTCTTAGAGATCATGGGTTTTTTATCAAGCTTTGGTTGTGATTGGAGTTGATTGATGGTGTTTGAGGTTTGGGGTTTCATTTTTTAGAGTATTTGTGAACTTTGTCCAGTGATCCTTTCACAATAGAACCACTTTATTTTTTCCTCATCATGTTTTACCATTTTGTTTTATTGGGAAGGTTTTAATATTTTTTTACCTTCTATTTTTGATTGAATACTTTCTAGGGGAACAAATTGGTATGGTTGGGAGAAGTTTGAGACCCTTGAGCCACTTTTGTTTTAATTATTAATTTATTTTTGGTTATTTTAAGATTTATTAGAGTTTTTTAATGTCTTAGTGTTTTGGGAGGTCCTAATGAGCTTCAGGATAGTGTTGCAGTAGGCCAAGTTGTATCCTAGGGAGTTCATGTCGTGGCAGTTGGCCTTGGGTACCCTGGGTCTTCCCGATTGGGGCGCTCCATGACGCAACATAGGTGATAGGTCAGGGAGGCTATCTAGATGAGGCCTCCACATTATAGCATGGAAGGTTGTTTTGTAGTGGCTCAAAGATTTGGGTGGTGTCCCTAGCTCAGGTAGGTCCTCCACACCATAACCTGGAGGACCATGCCATGGTATTTTTCTGCATAGTTTTTTTTAAGTTTATTTACCTCTTTTCCCCTACATGCTTTAACCCAATTGTCCTCATCCTTACCCTCCCATTTTGAGCATCCAACACCCCCAAGGAGCTTTAGGGGAGATCCTACTTCTCCATTTTTTATTCTTGGATCCTTCCCTTTGAATTTTAAGTGGATTTCAATATAATCCCTCACATTTTCCCTCTTTTCTCCTCTCCCTCTTCCCTCATCCATTTCCTCTAGGAATTTATTTTCCCCCAAAACCCTAATTGTCTAGCATGGGGATTTAGGATTTTGAGTTGAATATAACCTATATTTTTTGTTGTTTAGGATCCCTAGATGGTGTTTCCTTCTTTTTTGGTGTTCTTCACTAAAGGAGACACGTTGTAATTTATTTCCGCTTAGATTGAGGTTGGTGTTTCTATGTTATTCCTTTACATTGCAATTAATGAATCTATTAAGGTATAAATTCCCTTTTATGAAATTATATCCATGTAAGATATTTATAATGGATTTATAAATTATTTTCATGAATTTAAAGTTTTAAATAAAGGGTTTCATTCATGAAATTCAAGTATCACTTTGAAATTAAATGTTTCTACATGCTAAGTGTTCATAAAAATGCCTATGAGGATATTTATAAATGGTTTGGATGGAAATCATATGGATTACACCCCCTTTTTATTCATAAATAAAATAAACCATGTTTTAAAGGATGTTTTTATTTTTAAAGGGGGTATTGTTTAAAATTGTTTGTAAAGGGTATTTGAAAATAGAATTTATGAGAAATGTAAAGGACTTTTCATCCCAAGTCTGGTTTATTTAAAGGCCCATTTGGAACTTTGTAAAATGAATGGATGGATGTATATGAGACCCCCATTGGTTTCCCCTGTGTTATTCCTTGTATAGGATTTTTCCCTTATAGGATGTTAATTATTTAAATGATGAAAAAATGGATTGTTTCATGTAAGGTTGTTGGAGGTGAGGTGAGATATATTATTTATTCCTATGATTCATTTTATGATCTTTACGTGATTTTTTCTCACATACACATTAGTTTGGTCATGGGAAATTATATAGTTAATTGTTAGGTCTTGATTAATGATACACTAGTTGGTACACATGTTTTTATTTTCCCCTAGTTGAATTATATATCAAGTATAGTGGGGAGTTTCCTCTCCAATGATGTAAGTGTAGACTATTCGAATGGATTGTGTGTGTTTTTAAGACACAACATAGGTCAGTAGTTGTTCCTGTATTTATAGTATCATTTTTATTGTATCTCTTTAGTACCTTGGGAGTTTTCTATGACACTCATTCATTAATGGGTGATTTATGTAAAGGATTTTATTCATTGATATGTATCCCCTCATACTTGATTTATTATGGGACCACTTTAATTATTGTTTTATTATATTTATTTATTAGAATGGTGCCTATTGTGTTGTGTTTTCTTCATTTATGGTTGGGTTGATTTTTCCTAGATGGTTTACAAAATTATTTTTAGACTGTTGATTTCAAATAAAATAGAAATGTTTAATTTTATGAATGGTTTTGAAATAAGTAGAATGGAGATTTATTTGGTTTTCATAATTTCAAATATCTTACTTTCAGAAGTTAATAAAGTGTTTTCATTTATAAAGTGGATATTTCACATGGTTTTATAAAATAAACTAGTATTTAATTCCTTATGATTAAAGGCTTGTGCTTTGGTTTTCTTCTAGCTTTATAAAATTTAAAAACCTTATTTTTCTAATGTATTTCAAACTAGAATTTATGAACTTTCTATTCAATTGAATTTCATAAACTCTTGGGAGGGATCCTACTAGGCCCGTTATCTCACACCTTGAATACATACTCATGTGTGTGTGTGTGTGTGTTTGTGCAACTCCTATGTTTTATGTAGCCCTTGGGTTTCATTTCAAATTGGTTATCATTTTCTTGAGTTGGCGATGGGTGAGTTGTAATGTGTTGAGAAAACTTGGGTTGCATGGAGGTGTTCTTGTGATATGGTTATGGTTCATTTTATTTTAGTTAGGTGATGTATTTACCACTTAGTTAGAAGTTGTATTCCTTTAAAATGGATTGTTTATTTTTTTATACATATTGAGATAAATGGGTTGATTAATTTTATTAGATTTGGAGTATTTGTTTTAATTGTTATTTGAATGTGATTATCCTATTTTTCATGGACATTTAACTTATGGATGCTCTATTTTTTATTTTCATTAAAATATATGTTGTACTATTTAATATGATTTTAGGTTGAAATCATTCCCAAAGGTTTTTTAGTTGATGACCAGGCACTGATTTTCAACTTGTGGAGATTGGGAATGCCCTTTGGGCCTAGTGGTGAGTCATTCAGGTGATGTTACAGGTCATCTTAAGCTGATTCATTACAAAAACACTTGTAATATGCCCATATCATACAATATAATATTGTTAAAGTAGTTTTGATACATTTCTATAACATACCTTTCGATACACCATACCAAGGTATGCAATATGCCTTGTTTTTATGAATTTATTACAATGTAATATATCCATATCATACACTGTGATGTAAGACAATATATATCATATGTGAATTAGAATATAAGGTATATCTCCATCACTACCATTACCTAAATTTACATTTAGGACATTTATATTTTATTTTTCCATTGAAAAATCGATTTTCAATTACAAAATAAAAAAACATCTTCAAACCCTTAACATGTTGAGGTGTTTTTCAAGTTCACGTAATCCAACTTTTATTGATAAGTAATTGATTTTCTACACATTAAAATAAAAAATAAATTCATATAATAATATAGGAAAAAAATAGTGCATTTTAGTTAAAATTTATTATAGTTATATAATTTAACTTTTATTGATACATAGTTGATTTCCTATATATTCACTTGTATTTATCTATATATGTTCTCTCTCTCTATTTTTATGTGTAACACCCCCTATTTGAGGTATTTTATTATTTTATTGTGTATTTTTATGTTATGGAATATTTTAGATTCTTTTTGGGAGGTTTTGAAGGGTTTACATAGGTATTGGAAATGTTTTAGAGGGTGAATGGTTAGTACACAGTTAGGGGGAACAATATGGAATCCCCTGATAATCATAAAGTCTTAAAAGGATTCATTTGAGCAGACACATATTTGGTACATGGTATGGGTAAACCATATATAAATCATGTTACTTTGAAAATTTTTTAACAAGGTGTTTTTGATGGTTGGAACATTATTTACCAAACTTTGTAACCAAACTATACCGCCATAGGTATCATACAGTGACACCCACATGGTCGGCACATGATTTAGTAAATCATGCATCCAAACCATGTATGTCCTTAAAGAGTTTAAAAATTTATATTTTTAACCCAATAACTTCCCTAAAACCCTCATTATTCTCCTTTTGGGTAGGGATATCAAACCTCAAAGATCCTCTAGGAGATTTTGGTGATTCTCTTCGCTTTGGATCTTGATCTCTCTAAATCTTAGAGCATTGGACCTAGGAATAAAAGGTATGATTTTTTACTTCCCTTTATCCTTCATGATATTTTCATTTTATCTTAGGAGGGACCCTATACCAGGGTCTTCATTCACATATCTTTGGTTTAGTGTGTGTTTTTATGGGGGTTTTATGGGGATCGTTGTAGGAAGGTGGTAAGAGCTCATATCTTCATAGTTTATGTAATAATGTTTTCACATATGGAAATAATCTTTATAATTATAAAAGTAACTATTTTTATAAAAAAAAATTGTGCTCTTATCTCATAATACAACAACACTATTGTATTATATTGCATAAAACATAAATATTATGTCAATATTTACATTTTAAATCATAAAACAGACACATAAAATAAACTCTTTATAAAAACACCAAATTTAAAATTACATTAATAACATGTTTTTAAAAATCAATTGTTTACAAAAACACTATATCTTATCAAAATACTTGAGAAATACCAAACCATTATCAAAATCCTCAAAATTTTATATTTGAATTAACATTTATAACATGTTTTTCAAAATCAAATCTTTATAAAAATATCAAATTTTTTAACCAAAATCCTTTTGAAATACCAAACCATTATCAAAACATTTTTAAAAAAAATAATTTGTTTTATTTTTTAAAATATATTATAAAATAATAATCATTCAAATATATTTCATTTGAATAAACCACCATCATTTTATCATTATTGATAATAAAAAACATATGTGGTGTTGCACCAAAATAATTTTTATGTTCAAATAATAAAAACATCAAAAAATGATTTCATCAATACACTCATACTCATTACATTAAATTAAATTATACACATATCTTATTTATTAAAATAACAAAACAATTTGGTGTAAATATAGGTGCAGACACTCATAACATGGTGTTATTTCAGTATCAAGACATCATTTTCACTAATCAAGTAATAAATAATTACTAACTTATCATTTTTCAGAAGGTCAAGAAACACAATAATTAAAAATATTTACCTATTTATTTCATAACAGACATAACCAATAAATATTTTTTATCATCCATATAATCTTATATGGAGATACTGAGAGAAATGAAAAAATAAATACACAATGAAATAAACCAAAATACAAACTGATGATGGGGGTGGTAGGGGAGATAAAAATTAGGGGGTGGAGATGATATTGTTTTCCCATATAGAGTTATATAATGACTCGATATAGGAGGTTAATTGAGTTTTTAAAAAAAAATCTGATTTGAAACCACCCTCTTGAAAACACAAATGTATTTTCCCTAATATATTTAACTAAAATAAAATATTAATAGAAAATATATCAGAAATATTATTACATGAAAGATTTATAGTGGTTTTAGGAATAATGATCCCCTATTTCACTCCATCAATTCATTACTCTTTGATCTTGGTGATTTTAACTATGCATGTCCTTTTCTCAGGGACCTTGACAGTTGAGTGCAAGTCACTGAAACTTCTTATAAAATTTTCTAAGAGATTTCAACTAGGCTCTCCATTTTTACAAGACCTCCCCTTAACCTTTATGTACTTATAATATTTATTGTAATCATTAAAAAAATATATGGGTAGTAATATTGTGGTTTTGGTATATGATTGCAAGCAGCAATTAGTAGTTAATAAAGACCTCTTCCAGAGAATGCATGAACACATTGAAGATGATTTGAAAGATATTTATTTGTTATAGATGTAACAAGAAAGTACACAACAATAGTAGATTGTTATTCTTATATTAACAACAAGAATAGATTAAAAAATAGAGTATACATGTGCTTTTTATATCTTGACTATTCACTTAAAAACTTGCTTTTATGCACAAAACTTCTTAATTTTTTAATTCAAATAAACTCTATATAATTCAAATGTTCAGGAGTAGAGAATAAAAAAATTACTAATCTTTTTATTTTTCATTTGAATTATCAAAAATGAAGTATTGTGTTGGTACAAATTGTGTTTTACTTTAAACTTTACTCTTCTTGGAAATAGAAGTTTTAATAACTTTGCCTTTTCCTTATTTAGACATCATTGGTTTTTATAAAACTTAAAGTAGGAATATAATTCTATTGATATAATACAATAATAATAAATCACCTTTAAATAATAATAAAATAACTTAAACTTACTTAAATATATCCAGAATCGTGAGCCTTCTGCATCAAAAGACTTCTGATCATAAGGCTTCACTTGATTGTATGACTTTACTGGTCATAGCAAGGCTTTATCAAAATCACAAAAATTTATCTGAGTGTAAGAATTTCCATGAATATTAAGACTTTAGAGTCTGATTATAAATATTTTATATATACCTTTCTTATTGTAAAACATTTTTGATCATAAGTCTTTCTTATGATTGTGAAGATTCGGTTCAAACGTAAGGCATTAGCACGAATGTGAGGCTTTAGCATAGAACTTAAACATAATAATTTTTTCTATTTATAAGTCTTCAAATGATCATAATACTTAAATATAAGACTTTAAATGATCATAATACTTGATCGTAAATCTCAATTCGATCCTAAGACTTCCAAACTTAGAAAAATATCTAAAAAATAGAATTTATCTCAAACTTTAAATGATCATAAAGCTTGATCGTAAAGCTCCAAAGATTCATATGACTTGAACATAAGGCTTAAACACTTAAAAAAACTTAAAATATAAAATTAAAAACTTATAAAAACATATTTATAACTTTTAATATTGATTTTAATACTTCAAGAAAAATCATAAAAAACAAAATTGAGGGGTTTTGTGATCATTAAAACTAAGTATAAAATGAGATATGTTAGAACAACATTAGTGTGTACAAAAATGTACCAGATTTTTATGATCAAAAAACCCATAAAATTTTAAATATAAAATTTTACAAATTTTCATAATGGGTTTCAAATTGTATAGATTTACATATTTGAAGAATGATGATCATAATGGTTAGAATATCAAGTTTGAGTAAAATTTCGTGCTTATTCTATTATCTTCTCCCTATTTTTTATATCAAAAATAATACTAAGAGAATAGATATAACACATTAAATATGGAACACTAAATTGAAGAGATATAATAACATATGATTGAAAAATAATTACAATTTGGTATTGAGTGGTATCAAAATTGAAAAATAAGACAAAGATCATTAGTAAACTGCTTGAGATGAAATAAAAAGAGTAATCTACTTAAATGTATTAAAAAATAACAGGATTACAAGGATAAGAAATATAAAACATCTATAAAAAAAGAATATGTGTTAGTCCTTTGTATTAGGATGAGTTTATGAGGAAGTTTCAAGCTGAGAAGAAAAAGTAATTTGGGTTTTAAGATCAAGAGGTCCTTTCTTGAATACAACATGATTAAGAGTGAAAAGGATTCTTTCTGATCCAATATCTCTAAGACCAATTTTAACTCTACCCCAAAAAAGTTTTGATTGATAAAATATGATCCAAAACTCTATTAATATTATCTCCATCTACCTCAAAAACTTTATAGTACATAATATTAGGAGGATTAGATGTTGAGTTAGAGATCTGATCTAGTTGGATCTAGGTAAAACTAAAAGCCTGGGATTCAGAATCAAGGTATAAATCAAGAGGTATAAAAAAATATTCTAGTATTTCTAGAAAAGGATATTGGTTGGGAGGAACCTCACCCATAGATCGGCCGCTTATCATTTCAAGCAGGGATTTTCCAACCATATCTAATCTCATCATGATCTCATCCTTGGAGTAATAAAGCATAACTGTATACCCCTTCTTCAATTCATAGTTCTATTTTTTATATGTAAATAATATCTAATTTGTGGTTTATAGAGTATATTTTTATAGTGTCCTCTATAGAGTTAATATATTCACTAATTTGTATAAGCTAATCAATCAACATCCTAAAGAAGTGAAAATTTTATTTTAAAATGACCTATTGAGTAATAAGAGAGGTGGGTTATGGTGGGATAAGAGAGATAGGTTCTGAAGTATAAGGAACAATATTTTAGCAAGTTCCTATTACATCTTCATAATTTATTCTATAAAACTATTTTTTGTAAGAATTTTTTGGATGGAGTGAGTTTATCTATAATCAGTGGTCTAATGGTTCTAGTATCCTTGAGCTCAAACACAGTTTTATTACTATAAGGCCCCGGCCTTAAACCTTACTTAATATTGAATTAAATGAATAATTTACATTGAGGATCTTTTCAGGTTTAGAGTTTTAGATAATTAGGACATAACTATTACATCTCAAAAGATTAAAAAGTAGAAACTTTTACTAAGTTTCCATAAAATAAAAACTCTTAAAAAGAAACATGTCCAGTTCCATGTTTTAGGTTTCATGACATTCCCTTGATCCCATCCTTGACCCTATTCCACGTTAAGTCCTGTGAAAAACATTTCAAAAACTTGGGATGAGCATAAAAAGCTCAGTAAGGGATACACAAAGAATGAAAACTGTTAGTTTTTCAAAACAACAAGTAAACCATGTATACTTTATCAAAGTAATAATTTTCACCTTTTCGAAGTAGTAAAAAATCATCACTGAATAAAAGTTTATTACTTACCCTTCTGTAACCAAAATATTACCATAAAACCCATATAAAGATCAAATAACATATAAAGGTAACTTGGGACATAAACATACTTAAGTGGAATAACCATAAGGTCGACTTCCACACATATCACTTAATGGAGTAGCCATTTGGCCAACTTCCATACATACTTAATGGAATACCCATACGGCCGACTTCCATACCCAATGCATTGGAGGTTATAACGTAACCACCCATCCTGGTATTTACGACACCACCCGTCATATGGTTTATCACATAACCACCCGTAATATGTCCAAGTACCATTATAAAATTATAACACATAAAACCAATATAAAGGAATGATAACATTTCCACATTTCAATCACAATATATCATTTAAATATATTGACATAATAGAATCCTTTATCAAAACCATTTTCAATACCAAAATACATAAAAGAGTATATGGTATTTATTTTATTTTAAAAACATTACGGCTTGTTGAGGAAGCCAAAGATCAAATAATACTCGCGGCGGCGGAAAAGGTCGTTGTCACTGCGTACGTTAAAAGAAACATTCATTTTTTTCGTTTAGTAAAATGCTTTGTAGAAAAAGATTCCTTTTGTATAAAAGTAAAAGTCAAAGGGGTTTATACACCGTATAAAATAAAGTTGTGTATAAAACAAAATATGCCTCAATGAAAGGAGATTGAGACGAAGTCCCTTACAAAGACAGTATCCTTGATTTAAGGATAAATCAATTACATAATTATGTGTGACAAAAGAATACACCATATATAAGTGGATATTAAGTGTAAAACAATCAGAGGTTATTCACACATATTCATAGAACGACATATTCAAGGATTATAAGTTTATCCCAAAGAATCAAATTGGGTTAAGAAGTTCCCTTGCAAAAATTTGACAGCCTAATGGCGTCACTACAAAATTCAGAAAATGAGTTGATGAGAGATAAAAAGGGTATCTCATCACATGGAAATAAAATTTAAATCAATAAGGATATAGAATAACATGTCCCAACATAATAGTATGTGAATTAAAAGACATAACAAAAGAAGTCTTTTAAAAAGAGGAGGGTGAAAGGTCCCCTTACCGACATGGGTATCTTTCGAAACATACACCCCGTGAAAGAAGGACAATACAACATTGATGTAAATAATCATAAATTAAAGTATATTACACAATGAGTAAAATAATGGTCAGTACATACACCACTCAAAGGAAAATGTGGAAAATTTAGCATAAATATCACGGGAATAAAAGTGAGATGAAAAATCCCTTATGAAAACTCGGCAGCCTAACGACGCCACATAAAACTTACAAAAATGGATTGATGAGATCAAATAGGGTATCTCATCATATTACAATAAAATTTACAGCAAGAGGAATATAAAAGAACATCCCCCATCATAACAAAGAGGATCTTAAAAGAAGTGACATAAAGGAGAGTACTTAAAAAGAAAGAGAGAGGTTAGATCTCTTACGAAAATTCAGCAGCCTAACGGCGCCACTCAAAACTTCCAAAATGGGTTGATGAGAGAGAATAGGGTCTCTCATCATATGAACATAAAAATTAAAGTAAGATTAATATAAAATAACATCCCAATAACAAGAAATATTATCTTTAAAAGGAATGACATAAAAGAGCGTACTTAAAAAGAAAGAGAGGAGTAGGATCCCTTACCTCGGGTCCGACTTGACTCGATCATTCTTTAACGTCCTGAATAATAAACTTGAGTTAATTTATACTTGCTTAAGAACATTTTTCAATTTCATTATTCCTTTTATATCAATTATTTACATGTTATAAACATTATTTAATCATTTAAGTTAATAATGTTTGTTTTGTCGATATTTGGTTCTTAAGTCAAAAGTGGACTTCTTACAATTACATGTTGTTCGTGTGGTCAAAGGTTATTTATATCCAGAATGACATTACTGATTTGGATATCATATATATCATATATATCCAGCATATACATGTATTTATAATATTAGATAATCATTTAGAGGTAAGAAATGAAATGCATCGTTCATGGAGACGGTAAGCCGTACGTACGCATGAACGTTGCTTTCATTTCTATGTCATATTAATGGAATTAAAACTAAATGAGAGATGTGTATATTTTTAATTCCAGAATTATATTCATCCTTTATATGTATCATAAATCATATATATCCATTATATGTACTTATAATAGTACATTACATTTGAGGATAAGAAATGAAATGCACCGTTCATGGAGACGGTAAGCCGTACGTACGCATGAACGCTACTTTCATTTATATATCATACTTTAATGGAAAGAAAAAAATAATGATATAAAGTTATATTATAATTCCAGTATAACATCATATATAATAACTTTAAATCCATCCTTTATAAATCCCACATATGTCATTAACGAATCAAATCACTTTGAGGTGGCGGTAGTCCGCACTTCCTAAAATAAAGATATCACGTATACCCATAATGGAAGCCATAAAGGTATGCCACAAATAAAAAATACAGAAGCTTAAGTAAAACATAAAAATATTATATATCATATATAAACATAGTGACATCTTAATGGCCACCATTGAAGGTGTTATATGAGTGTTGAACAATCATCATTTCATGAGGTAGAAATTCGTCATCCACAGAAACTGTATGTTCTTTAACCATTAGATGAAGGTGTGTGTAAGTGTAGCTCGAATAATTATTATAAAAACATCCTAGTATATTTAATATAATGGAGTTGTTACAAAAGAAATTAATAAAAAGAGTTTAGGGGGTTGGAGAATCAAAATAAAACAAAAGAGCACAAGTGAAGACGTTACCTTAAAATTGGGTAACTCCCTTTGGTTTGAACCAAAAGGGTTTCTTGAAGAGATTACTGCCTAAGTAAAGGCTTCTAGAATTAGTAGAGGGATGTGGAGAGACAGAATTATCAGATCTTGGCCGAACCAAATGCTTGAGAGGTGTGGGTAAGGTGGTAGATGTGGGGGCCTTTTATAAGAGGAGAGGAGGGGCACTCTTGGTAAAGTATAAAATGTTACTTTATTTTCAAATGGTTTTCGGATTTTAATGGTCCCAAATTGATGTGTTTCGAGGATAAGGTGATAAGGGTTCTAAATCCACCCATACAATAGGTTTTTGACATGTGTAGGTTCTAGATTTTTCATTATCTTTCCATTTTATTTAAATCGTTAAATAATGAGGTCATCGCTGCATCATCATGATGTCATAAAGAATTTAATTTATTTAATGTCTAAAAATTATTAAAAAAATACTATGATGCAGGAAATCTTTTTAGATTTCCAATGACTATTTATAGTCAAAATTCTGACTTGTATAACCACATGTAAAAATTGTTTTAGTAAAATAAATCATGTTTGTGACATTTTTATTTTAACTTTAAATAAAAGGCATAAATGTCATTATCAAACCCAAGTGGCTCCATGGGGTACCAAAAATAGACCCATGGGTTTTCTTGGTCGCCCATATCTCATCCAATAGGGTTAGGACAATTTTCAATATATTTTCATTTTATTATAATATCATTTTTACCTTAAATCACACTAATTACCTTTAATCACGATTAATAAAACTTAAAAGTTATTTTCATCAAAAATTATTTTCATCCCATTGAACCACATTTTACTTAAATATTAAAATAATTTAAATTGGATTTTTGAAATTAAAATCACAGAAGTGGTAAATTCCCATTTAAACGAAAAATCAAATTTTGTAACAATCACTTTGTGGTTTCACTATTCATCAAAAATTAAAGTTTTCGTAAAAATATCAAAAATTCACCCTAATCTATATTTTATATTCCAAATTCAAAAATGATTTCTATTTTACCAAATTCATAACATAGAAGTTGCATTAATTAATTTTATAATTAATTCTTGCAGTCAGAGCAAATAGCGTGTTTTTATGAAACAATAAGTATCAAAAGATTGACACTAATTTAAGTCCAATTTCAAAGTTAAATTAATTACAATGACCACTATTGGATTAAATGGTAAAAATATATTCTAATTTTACTTTAAAAACAATCCAAAAGATAATCTAATCATATAAATAAATTATATTAAAAAGAGTTTTTGAATTAAAATACAACATTTTTCACTATTCATTAAAAATGAACTTTATCAGAAAGATACCAAAAATTTAAACAAAGTAAATTTTGATGTCCCGATTCTAAATAAGAATTTTATTTTGTCAAATATAACACATAAAATTGTCAAAAAGTGGATTTAAAAGAGGTTCGCCTTCAAAAGGCGGTTAATCGACCTTTTAAAGAATATTAGAATGTCTGCGCTTAAAATTGGATTCATTCGCATTTTTAATCCTCTAACATTTATTGTAAAGAGTAAAAATATTTGACAAACATATATAATCATTTTGTAGTTATTTCTGTTCATTCCCACCATTACAACGGCTAGGCGTTAACTACTATTTAAAATAATATTATTTTATTATTAGAGTGCAACGTAAGATTCCCAAGAAACCCGTTGTTGCGTATTGGGTACGCCATCGAGCATAGCATCCCCTTTAAAGTAATATTAATATTTTATTCACAAATATGGATAAATATAAAAATTTCATATTCTTTATTTACCTGGGGTGTTACAATTACTATCCTATAAAATTTGTACTATCATATAGTCACAATAGTTGAAGAGAATTAAAAATCCATTTTTCATGAAATCTTGTGTCACTAAGTCAGGTTTAGATACGCACTCATCTATATGCTTCATCAAGACTTCTAATTGAGTATTTGATAGAACTGGTAGATAGGTGGAGGGTTGGTTCTTAGCAAGTACCAACTCTTCTCCCTTAGATTAATATTTTTTATATAAAAGGACTCAAGAAGGGTCTCATAAAAAATATTTTTAACTATAGGAATCACTAGAGTTTCAATATACTCTTTGATCTCCTTTAGATTTGAACCCAAAAAACTAAAATTGTCATTTAAGGTTGTTTCTCGTACTTTCAATGACTTGACTAGATTTCTATTCTCAATGAATGATTATTTTATCTCAAGAATAATGTATCTTGAAAATTATTGTAGGGAATTTATAGATATATAATTGGATTTGGGAGATTTAACACTTCCATTTACCATACTAATTTCATATGAAACCATCTTCAATTCAGTCCTTAGATATGTAGTTTATTACAAGACTGCATTTGAAATACCTTATGGAATGGGTAGAATTGATCTGGATATAAAAACTAAGATTTAACCAATCCTTTTAAATCATAAAAATAAGATTTAAATATTTCATTTAGTGGTGAGGAGGAAACCCTTTTAAGGAATTTTAATTAAGAGATCATATTTCAATTCAATGTATGAAAATCTATTTTGGAAACAGAAATCTCATGCATACCACTCGGTTCTTATTACACTTCATAAAATACTAACTTAAGAATGTAATTTTTCTTAAATTCTATCAATTTATCCTTTAAATATCTAGATTTTTTCAAAACATCAGATGATTCACATATCTTAACAGGTTTAAAAATATCAATCAAACCAGATTGAGCCTTTATCATTCCCTTCAGCACTTCCTACTTAGACTTATAAAATGATATACATTTCAATTACTTTAATTGACTTTTCAATGATTCAACTTTATATATAGATATAGAAGAACTAAATATTTTAATAGGTTGAAGGTTCTTTAACAAATTAGATTGGGCATCCAATATCTCCATCAAGTTAGAGAAATCAATTTTTGAAATTGAGTTCTCCTTTAATATTTTTAACTCATCCTTTGAAGCTTTAATCTCATCCTTGAGCTCATGATTTCCACCTTAGCACTTTAAAACTATTTGAAAACTTATAGAGTAAAGGTGTTTACATGGTATTAAAAATTAGAATCATCTTCATTTTGATTCATTGAATTTTATACATCTTCTTTCTTATAAATAAAGGTTGGCAACTTATCGGTGTTACTAACAAAAAGCATCCCATAATCCTATTCTTTGATAACTAGTGAAAGAATATTATCATATATAACTTGATTAAATAATTTTATAAGAAATATATCATCATTTTCACTCATCAAATCCTCTATATTCTCTCTATTCATTTCAATAACTTCATCTTTAGGACTGATCTCATCACTATCTCCAACTACAAGTGTTTAGTTCTATGTGGTAGCAGCTGGTTTCTCTATAGTAACAAACTCATCAATTAATATCTATTCACCAAAAGCTTATTCTTGAGATTTTTCCCCAAAAAAATCATTTTTACCACTGACTTCGATAGAAAAAACTTCAAGATTAGCATTAGGTCCTTCTATATTCCCAGTAGTCTCCCTCTCAATAGAATTTTCATCCTAAGTATTTTCTTGACCAACCCCCCCCCCCCCAAAGAAATAACAAAGGTATCTTATTCATAATTTCTTGTAGCCTCCTTTTCACCTTTCTTATTAACAACCAGCTCAATTTTAGTATCATCCTATTAGAATTTCATGTTCTTTCTCAAGCCATTAGACTAGGTGTGATGCCTCTAATACTTTGTAACTTTACAGTTATCTAGGTCAACACATTTCCTTTTGAAGATAAAAGTTAAAACTCTTCCAAAAGGTTAAAACTTGTACCTCTTATTAGGATGACAATAATGATGTATATAGTGCACCATAAACCTATTAAGGTTTACTTTAAATCATTTAGTAATAAAAACAACAAATTTATGAATCAAAAAATAAATTACTTGAATTACTTGACTCTCTGAGTTATGTTGGTGTCATGAACCAACTAAATCCATTCATCAATAGGATTCCCAAGTCGTCCTATGACAGGGCCCGAAGGGTGTTCCCAATCCCCATGGGCTAGCACAAGTGCCTGGGCATCAAGGAAACACCCCTAGCGAATAATTTCACCCTGAAATCAGAGTAAAAATAACAGTATAAAACTAATGAAAAACTAGGATGACCCATCCATATATTAGAAATTCATGTCAAATCATATATATAAAAATAAATAAAGCAGTAAATAAAATTAAACAAACAATAACTCCACTCACCCCCATTATCCCTTACCTATAATGCATAGATGCACAAAAAGCCACCACGGGATGCCTTTTCTTTGGCCCCCAGTAGATATCACTAACTACCATCCATAAAAAGCAATAAATTCTAATTGGTCAAAGAAGAAAAGGAAACCAAAAATGAAAACAAACATACCTCAATAAATCAATGCCCTAAAAAGTTTCTAATATCAATATAAAATCTTGAAAGTGAAAATGATAGATAATCATGAGCTAATGCTCATTAGGCATGCCAAAAATAAACCACACCCTAAGTATAAACATAAAAAGAAAGATTCTTTTAATGTCAGTTTGAAATACATTATTCAAATATAGGTTTTTATTTTATTTTACATGAAATCCAACATAAGGCTAATTGATCATTTAAAAAAATAATTCTTCTTTTCTTTTTAATTAAAAAGACCACTTATAAAACATTTCCCCAGTCTATGCTGCTATCTTTGTAAAACCATTTAAAAAACCACCTTGAAAAATAAAATTTTGAAAATACCATTTATCAAACCCTTTTGAAACTTTTAAAATAATTGAGAGAAGTATACAAAAATTTTAGAAATTTATAAAAGAAAGAAGAATTAGTACCTTAACCAATTAATAAAAGGGGGCAGGTATAATAAGAATATTCATATTATAAATAAGCACTATGGGTAAAAGCCTTAGGCCATCTAAGTTTAGTGGTAACTCTAGATACCAGCATAGTCTTGTGATATAATTGGTCAAATATAATGTACACACAACTACTAAGTATAACAAGTCATATCCTAGTGGTATAGTGACATCCATCCACAACACCACATTCAATCCACCTCTAAGGGGTGCATGCCTTGGCCTAGTAGTGTGGTGACGCCCTTCCATGGCACCACAACCACATCCAATCCTAAGTGCTTAGTTATTAAAGTGTCATAATTAAATGTAATACTCAATATATCCTTCCATATTAGATATCCTGGCTTCCCATGTTCTCTAACAACTTTTAAAATATATCACATTTCATATAAAAATAAGGGACTTCAATCAACCCATAACAGTCTATCACACTCATTAGAAGCATACATGATGCATTAAATAAATTTCACATCAAAACCATGGGAATCATTTTAAAACCCCCATATATATATAATTTTTCATTTAAAACTATAATTTCATGGATTTAATAAATCAAAAACCTTTTTTAAAACATATCAAGCTGAGTAAATCATTTCAACTCAGCCTTTAAACTATATTTTAAAAAACCATATATATGTGTAAAACCATCAAATATATATATTAAGAGACACTTTAAAAAGATTTCATTTTTATTAAAAACCAAATTTTTAAACCTTTTTCTAATACTTGGAATTTTAAGACTCACTTGAAATTACAATTAAATGTTTTAAAGAAACCCATTTAAAAGGAAATCTATTTCTTAATAAGTTCTAAAATGAGTTACTAGAATAGGGTATTTAGAAATTCTTTAAATAATTTAATACAATTTCCCACTTAAAGACTCAAAAGGTCCAAAACAATATTTTCAATTTATTTCTCAATACAAATGGGGTAAAACCACTTTGAATATCTTAATTTAATTAAAAAAATATTTCAAAACTTTTTTAATACTTGGAATTTCAAGTGGAACTTAAAATGACAAGTAAATTCATTATTCCCTTTGAAGAAAACCTCAAAATCTTTATAAAAAATTGATTAAAAAATCATACATGGGCATAATTAATTTTATAAAACACAAACACCAAGAAATTAAAGGTTCATTAATTTGAAGGTTAAACATGAGGAAACCTACCTCAAACTAAGCAGATCCAATCTACAATGAGTTAGAACATGTCATCTTCGATGGAGGACACCCAAACATTGAAGAAGTAACCTGTGAAAACCCTATAATCACAAAACCCCCAAAAATTAGTCAAGATCAGAAACCCTAGGGTTTGGATGAACCAAATTGAAGCAATAAAGAGGAAAAAAACACCATAAAATAAGGTAAATGAGAGAAGGAACTCATAACTAGGGGATTTGACTCTAAATTGCCAAGAAACAGTGATAAATCATTGTGATAAGGAGGTGAAATGAGTGGGAGGCATGGCTGAAGTAATTTTTCAGCCCAAGGGGTCATGTGTGAGTGAGAGGGGAGGTCGTGAGGGAGGAGGGATGCTAGAAGGGGGGCCACCAATATAGGGAAGACACACAAGGTGGGGAAGGGATCGACCCTCAAGAAGGTGAGAATAATAGGGAGAAAGGGAAGGGAGGGTGTAACATCCCAAGTAATTAATAATATATATAGTTATCTATGTCTATTTATGAATTGGATAGTGTTTTAGAGGCTTAAAATGAGAATAAATCCAACCTAAAGCATGAAATACTCCAATATTTTTAAAAGATTCTTTTACCACCTTTTGATGGTGAACCATTTTTAAAGCTATATTTTGACAATTTTATAGGATATATTTGTCAAAATAAACTTATTCTTTATGATTGGGACATTGAAATTTACTTTGGATAAATTTCTGGTATTTTTCTGATAATGTTCATTTTTTTAATGAATAGTGAAAAATGTTGTATTTTAATTCAAAACCTCTTTTTAATCTAATTTATTTATATGATTATATTATCTTTTGAATTGGTTTTAAAGTGAAATTAGAATATATTTTTACCATTTAATCCAATAGTGGTCGTGGAATTAATTTCACTTTGAAATTGGACTTAAACTAGTGTTAATCTTTTCATACTTATTGTTTCATAAAAACACGCTATTTGTTTTGACAGCGGTAATTAATTATTAAATTAATTAATTAAACTTATATGTTTTGAATTTGGTAAAATAGAAATAATTTTTTAATTCGGAATATCAAATATATCTTAGGGTAAAGTTTTGGTATTTTTCTGAAAAACTTCAATTTTTTATGAATAGTGAAACCACTAAGTGGTACTTAAAAAACTGATTTTTCGTTTAAATGAAATTTTACCACCTCTGTGTTTTGAATTTCAAAAATCCAACATACATGGTTGTCATTAACAAGTAAAATGTGGTTCAATGGGATTAAAATAATTTTTTGGTGAATAGTAACTTTTAAGTTTATTAATCACGATTAGAGGTAATTAGTGTAGTTTAAGGTAAAAATAATGTTTTAATAATATTAAATGAAATTGACACATGTCCTACCCTTATTGGATGTGTCATGGCCGACCAAGACAATCCATGGATCAACTTGGAGACCCCATGGAGCCACTTTGGAAGGAAAATGACATTAATATCTTTTTATTTAATGTTAAAGTAAAAATGTCACAAACATAAGTTGTTTTACTAAAACAATTTTTAAATGGGGTTATACAATTCATATTTTTTACTATAAATATTAATTAGTAAGATAAAAATATTTCCTACATCATGATATTTGTTTTATAATTTTTAGACATTAAATAAATTAAATTATTTATGACATCATGATGATGCAGCGATTACCTCATTATTTAACAATTTAAATAAAATGAAAAGATAATGTAAAATCTATGACCTACACATGTAAAAAACTTATTGGATGAATATATTTCGAACTCATATCACCTTATCCTCAAAATATATAATTTTGGGACCTTTTAAATCCGAAAACCATTTTATGATAAAGTAACCTTTTATAACTTTCCAAGAGTGCCCCTCCTCTCCTCTTATAAAAGGTCCCCACCTCTACCACCTTACCCACACTTCCAAAGCCTTTGGATCGGCCAAAACCTGCCTATTTTGTCTCTCCACATCCCTCTATAACTCTTAGAAGCCTCACTTTGGGAAGAAGTCTTCCCAAGGAAGCCTTTGAGCTCAAATCAAAAAGAGTTACCCAATTTAAAGGTAGTGTCTTCTCTTGTGTTCTTATGTTTTATTTTGCTTCTCCAACCCCGTAAACTCTTTTTATTAATTTCTTTTGTAACAAAACCAGTATCTTACATATACTAGGATGTTTTTATAAGAATTATTAGAGCTACACTTACACACACCTACATCTAATGGTTAAAGAACATACTGTTTCTGTGGATGGAGAATTTCTGCCTCACGAAACGATGATTGTTCAATATTCTTTTAACACCTTCAAAAGTGGACATTAAGATGAAACTATATTTATATATGATATATAATATGTTTATGTTTTACTTAAGCTTCTGTATTTTTCATTTATGGCATACCTTTATGGTTACCATTATGGGTAAACGCGATATCTTCATTTTAGAAAGTGCGGACTACCGCCCCCTCAAAGTGATTTGATTCATTAATGCCATATGTGGGATGTATAAAGGATTTAATTAATTATATTATATATGATATTATACTGGAATTATAATATACCTTGATATCATTATGATTCCATTCCATAAAATACGAAATAGAAATGAAAATAACGTTCATGCGTACGTACGGCTTACCGTCTCCATGAACGGTGAATTTCATTTCTTACCTCTAAAAATTATGTAATATTATAAATGAATGTATATACTAGATATATATGATATATATGATATCTAAATCATGATTATAACTTTGGATATAATGGATACATGAACAACTTGTAATTATAAAGAGTTTATTTTTGACTCAAGTACCAACGATCGTCAAAACGACCATTGATTAGCCACTAAATGAGGCTAATATTCATTGTTAATATATATAATATTCATGTGATTTATTATTCATAAACAACATTTTAGTGCATTTTACACTTTGAACATCATTTTACATTATGATTGTAATACCGTCTTAAAATGCACTATTATGTGGTACATGTTTTAACATCATTTAAAGTACCCAATGATTCATCTAATTTTAAGGAATCTAATTATACATATTTTAATTTGATATTTTCTTAAATTGATCTACACTCCAATATGAACATGTTTCATTCAGGGATCAATGGATAATTCATGGAAAAAATGGGGATATTTTGTGATGAAAGGAAGCAATTCTAGAGAAGGCAGATTGGACACCAGCCCACTGATGAGACTGTGGGGCCCAACATACAAGCCCAATTAATCCCAAATTTCATGGGATACTGGAAGCCATGTATAGGAACAAATCACTCTGCAGGAGATAATGCTAATTCGGCCTCCATGGTGGTCATTTAGGCGGCCCAAGTTAGAGATAAAATTCTGGGCCAGATTCTGCGGCCCAGAAAAACAGACCACCAATTAAACCATATCTCGAAAACCATAACTTCTTTTGGGCTGAAATTTTACAGGATGTTAGGGGACATCCGGATATTAATTTAATTATTATATGTCCCACCCAAAGTCGGAAATATAGAAGGTGTTTCAAGTTCATCTGTTCGGTGCATGAAAGATGGATCCCTTTTCGGGTCAAGGGTGGAAAAGTCCAAGTTCCACAAGCTTTCCACCACCCTAGGCCTACCATAATCAAGTGGGGATGCTTTGTACTGTTGTAGGCTCGACCCAAGGGCTCAAAAATTCCTATTTAAGGAAGTTGTGTTGGATAATTTAAGAATCTTCGAGCTTCTTTTCATCTTAATGTTATGCTGCCAATTTCTCTTTGTAATGTTCTTCCTTCACATGTAAGTTGTTTTAATTCATCATTATTTCTTAATAGAAGTTCTTATTCTCTTATTATTATGTTCTTATCCTTATCACTTTTATACCTTTGGTTCAAGATGTGAACTTTTTCATACCAAACCTTGTGAGATTATCACACAGCGGTGGAGTGATTGTTATTTTATTGCGTTTTTTTTTACTTCTCCATTTCCTCCCTCATGAGTCTACTTTCCGCTTCCATTGAAACCATAGAATCAATGGAGGGAAAACCCACTTATGAGTTAATCAAAGAGAGTAGAAAGGGGCTGGATTGGATGTTATTTATCACCTCATTAATGTATAATCACTTTTTTAGTTGAGATTTTTATTTGATGATTTTTAAACTCCATCGTCCTTGTTGAATTTAAGGCCACACACTTCAAGTGCTAATACGAACCTTTACCTTGAAGTGCTCAAAACATTGATCCTTTAAGTGTATAGTTGATTAGTATTAAAGGTTTTAGGCATTAAACCAGTAAGTAATGATGTTGTTTTATCTCCTTAAATGAACCCATCTCAAATTTAAGAAATTGAAATCATTAAAAAGAAAATACGTCCAATCCACCCCAAGCAATAACCTAGGATCAACTCATTATTTTAAATTGAATTCACTTAAATCTGTTAGTTATACTTTAAAACCATATAAAATAAACCCAATTTGTCCAATTCATTCCTATGGAAAACCCTTTTGAACAAATCCAAACATGGGGAACCTCTCCTTACTTTGATCACTCTACACCAAGTGTGATGTACAATGACCATCCTAATTCCTACTTGTGGGATCATCAACAACATACTGAACCACAATGTTTTTATTCATATGAACCATAATACATTCAATCCTATTATGAGTTTCAATCCACAAAAATCCAATTTGAACATCCTCCTATGGAATTCAAACAACATAATTATCCTCCTGGAATAGAACATCTGTCTCAACCCCTTGCCCATCATGATCCACAAACATTACTTGAAAAATTGTGTCAACAAATGGAGATAATGAATTTTGAGGTTTCATCATTGAGGTTAGAACTAAAAAGCATTAAAAATTGTGAGGAACTCATCCCTACACAAATTGTCCCTTCCATAACCTTATGTGAAGTGTCTAATTTCCCTCATACCTCTTATGAATTTACTAAAGAGAAAACCTTTGGATTTGGGGAAGATGAGGAGGATCATGGAATTGTTGATGGGTGTTTAAATCAAGAGGAAACTGATTTTTTGTATTCACAAGAGGGAAATTTGACATCATGGATTGATTCTCCTGAGTATAACTCCATTGATGATTTTTCAAAAACACAAATCACTGAACCATTAAGAGAAATCACAAACTTTGAGTCCATACCCATTCCTGAAAATGTTCTTTCTAATTTGGTGTTTTAATCTTCTATTAAAAATGAACCAATTTTGATGATAATTTTGGAAAATGAAACTGAGTTGGATTCAAAATATCAACTTGTGCCTAAATGTCCTATCCAACCTGAGCTCAAGATTATTGTCCTTCCCTCCCCTCTAAAGAATCCATTCATATGGTATAATCATGACCTTTAAATTGGAATTAATTCTTCTCTTGAAACCAAAAATGTTGTAATGATCATTGATGTCTTAGGAAAGACCACAGAGGAAACAGGATCAACCATTTCTGATATTCCTTTGATTTTACCACTCATTTTAGAACATAGGTTTGTGTATGAAAAAAATTCTAAAAATAGAATGAATCTCAACCTAGTAGAATTGGTGAAACATGTGGTCCTTAAAATGTTGAAAGTTGGTATTGGATAAGTTGGGGGGGTTCAAGTCGAGTTAATGACGTTAAAAAAGCGCTGCATGGGAGGCAACCCATGGTTTTCAAGTTTCTTATCATTTTGTTGTTTTAATAAAATTTATATTTTAATTAATAATTTTTATATTTTAAAAAAAATATAGACTTTTGACCTGTTCTTATATTATGAGTATGTATGGGTATTAAAGGGGAGCACCCTATTCATCTGTGTCACATGGTGTGATCCTTGAGTAATACCTTACCCAAAAATTTAAAAAGAAGACAATGTATCATCAGTTTATTTTATTATATATATATACTTATATTTTACTTATATATATATATACTCTTTTGTTTTGTTTGTTTGTTTTCATTTTTTCACTAGGGAACTCTACAAGCGACATGGATATCAAAGGATTAAATTGGATCAGCAAGAACTTCAAACTTCAACCACCAGGTGACTTCATTCCATGACCCTCATTTTCAATTTCCTTTTTGAACTTTCATTCTCTACCTCTACCCCCTTCTAAATTTTCTTTTCTTTAAACACTGGGGACAGTGTTATTTTATGTTGGGGGGGAGATAAAATAAAAAAATGATTTCGTGTCAAAAAAATGAATGATTTGAAAAAAAAAATTGTGTAAATGGAAGGAAAAATTCATTTAACTTTGAACATGGTAATACACATTGCACACTTTGAAACTGAATATCAAATAATTTAGCATACCTTGATTCTGATTTTAATCCTTGTATAATTTCATGAGCATAGATTTTGGAAAGTGTAGCTGTCCAATGTGATATTTCATCGTTTATATTTTCATCCAAATAAAAAAAAGATCACAATGCACGTCCTTTAGATAGTGGGGTATTAGTTTGAGTTCATGGGGTCCCCTAAATAAATATCATAGGTTTTGTGATCATTTTAGTTTAATATGAGTATTCAAAAAAAATTAAAAAAAATTAAAAAAAAAAATTTGCGCGTAGAGCAATGAAATGACCTAATGCGTGGCTTTCGGCACTTGGGGATCGTGACTCCATAGTTTTCTGGTCCAGAGTTAGTAATTTTGTCTCTATTTATAGTAATTTGAATTTTTTTTGACTGAGTTAACTCGAGATGATGCCTGAGTATGTGGGCTTCACTTGGTGCCCTAAGGTCTTTGAGCCTGGGAGTCATCGGCAAAGTCTCGCTACAGGGGTTGACTCTTTTGAGTGCAACTTCAATTACCATGGAAAAATTTCAAAAACAAAAAACAAAAACAAAAAAAATTATACAAAAAAATGAATAATCATCTTAATATTGAAATGTGATCCCACCTAGCGCTTTTGTAATTTCCCCCCTTGAATAAAGATGAACCCCCATGTCTATTGTGATGCACAACACATCCTCATACTTAATTGATATTGGATGAAATATAGCAATGAATTTGAACAAAGGAATGGGCTTGGGATTGGGATCTGCTTATGAAACTATCTTGTATTAAAATATTTTGATGTGTTTCATGATTTTTTTTGGTATAAGGGTTTTTGTGATCATTGTGTATTAAAATGTTTTTGGAAAAGGGAATTCGAATTTCATATTGTTGAGATATATTTTGCTCGGGACTAGCAAAACTCAAGTTGGGGGGTGTGATTAGCCACTAAATGAGGATAATATTCATTGTTAATATATATAATATTCATGTGATTTATTATTCATAAACACCATTTTAGTTCATTTTACACTTTGAACATCATTTCACATTATGATTGTAATACCTTCTTAAAATGCACTATTATGTGGTACATTTTTTAACATCATTTAAAGTACCCAATGATTCATCTAATTTTAAGGAATATAATTATATATTTTTTAATTTGATATTTTTTGAAATTTATCTACACTCCAATATGAACATGTTTTATTCAGGGATCAATGGAGAATTCAAGGAAGAAGATGGGGATATTTTGTGATGAAAGGAAGAAATTCTAGAGAAGAAAGATTGGACACCAGCCCACTTATGAGACTGTGGGGCCCAACATAAAGGCCCAATTAATCCCAAATTTCTTGGGATTCTGTAATACATGTATAGGAACAAATAACTCTTCAGGATCTAATGCTAATTCGGCCTCCGTGGTGGTCATTTAGGCGGCCCAAGTTAGAGATAAAATTTCGGGCCATATTCTATGGCCCAGAAAAACATCCCACAAATTAAACTATATATCGATAACCATAACTCCTTTTGGGCTGAAATTTTACAGACTGTTAGGGAACAGCTGCATATTAATTTAAGTCTTATATGTCCCACCCAAATTCTTCCATCTAGAATGTGTTTCAAGTGCATCTGTTCGGTGTATGAAATCTGGATACCTTTTCGGGTCAAGGGTGGAAAAGTCCAAGTTCCACAAGTTTTCCACCACCCTAGGCCTACCATAATCAATTGGGGATGCTTTTTACTGTTGGAGTCTCGACCCAAGGGATCAAAAATTACTATTTAAGGAAGTGGTGTTGGAGAATTTAATAATATTTGAGCTTGTTTTCATCTTAATGTTATGTTGCCAATTTCTCTTTGTAATGTTCTTCCTTCACATGTAAGTTGTTTTAATTCATCCTTGTTTCTTAATAGAAGTTCTTCTTATCTTATTATTCTGTTCTTCTCCTTATCAATTTTATACCGTTGGTTCAAGGTGTGAACTTGTTCATACCAAACCTTGTGAGATTATCACACAACGGTGGAGTGATTGTTATTTTATTGCGTTTTTTTTACTTCTCCACTTCCTCCCTCATGAGTCTACTTTCCGCTTCCATTGAAACCATAGAATCAATGGAGGGAAAACCCACTTATGAGTTGATCAAAGGGAGTATCAAGGGGCGGGATTGGATGTTATTTATCACCTCATTAATGTATAATCACTTCTTTAATTGAGATTTTTATTTGATGATTTTTAAACTCCATCGTCCTTGTTGAATTTAAGGCCACACACTTCAAGTGCTAATACGAACCTTTACCTTGAAGTGCTCAAAACATTGACCCTTCAAGTGTATAGGTGATTAGTATTAAAGTGTGTAGTCATTAAACCAGTAAGTGATGATGTTGTTTTATCTTCTTAAATGAATCCATCTCAAATTTAAGAAATTGAAATCATTAAAAAGAAAATACGTCCAATCCACCCCGAGAAATAACCTAGGATCAACTCATTATTTTAAATTGAATTCACTTAAATCTGTTAGTTATACTTTAAAACCATATAAAATCAACCCAATTTGGCCACTTCATTCCTATGGAAAACCCTTTTGAACAAATCCAAACATGGGGAACCTCTCCTTACTTTGATCACTCTACACCAAGTGTGATGTACAATGACCATCCTAATTCCTACTTGTGGGATCATCAACAACATACTGAACCACAATGTTTTTATTCATATGATCCACAATACATTCAATCCTATTATGATTTTCAATCCCCACAAATCCAATTTGAACATCCTCCTATGGAATTCCAACAACATAATTATCCTCCTGGAATAGAACATCTGTCTCAACCCCTTTCCCATCATGATCCACAACCATTACTTGAAAATTTGTGTCAACAAATAGAGATAATGAATTTTGAGGTTTCATCATTGAGGTTAGAACTACAAAGCATTAAAAATTGTGAGGAACCCATCCCTACACAAACTGTCCCTTCCATAACCTTATGTGAAGTGTCTAGTTTCCCTCATACCTCTTATTAATTTACTAAAGAGAAAACCTTTGGATTTGGGGAAGATGAGGAGGATCATGGAATTGTTGATGGGTGTTTAAATCAAGAGGAAACTGATTTTTTGTATTCACAAGAGGGAAATTTGACATCATGGATTGATTCTCCTAAGTATAACTCCATTGATGATTTTTCAAAAATACAAATCATTGAACCATTAAGAGAAATCACAAACTTTGAGTCCATACCCATTCCTGAAACTGTTCTTTCTAATTTGGTGGTTTAATCTTCTATTAAAAATGAACCAATTTTGTTGAGAATTTTGGAAAATGAAACTGAGTTGGATTCAAAATATCAACTTGTGCCTAAATGTCCTATCCAACCTGACCTCAAAATTATTTTCCTTCCCTCCCCTCTAAAGAATCCATTCATATGGTATAATCATGACCTTTCAATTGGAATTCATTCTTCTCTTGAAACCAAAAAGGTTTGAATGATCATTGATGTCTTAGGAAAGACCACAGAGGAAACTGGATCAACCATTTCTGATATTCATTTGATTTTACCACTCATTTTAGAACATAGGTTTGTGTATGAAAAAAAATCTAAAAATATAATGAATCTAAAACTAGTAGAAGTGGTGAAACATGTGGTCCTTAAAATGTTGAAAGTTGGTATTGGATAAGTTGGGGGGTTCAAGTCAAGCTAACGATGTTAAAAAAAGCGCTGCATGGGAGGCAACCCATAGTTTTCAAGTTTCCTATCATTTTTTTGTTTTAATCAAATTTATATTTTAATTAATCATTTTTATATTTTAAAAAAATATATAGACTGTTGACCTGTTCTTCTATTATGAGTATGTATGGGTATGAAAGGGGAGAACCATATTCATCTGTGTCACATGGTGTGATCCTTGAGTAATACCTTACCCAGAAATTTAAAAAGAAGACAATGTATCATCAGTTTATTTTATTATATATATATACTTATATTTTACTTATATATATATATATATATACTCTTTTGTTTTGTTTGTTTGTTTTCATTTTTCCACTAGGGAACTCTGCAAGCGACATGGATATCAAAGGACTAAATTGGAGCAGCAAGAACTTCAAACTTCAATCACCAGGTGACTTCATTCCATAACCCTCATTTTCAATTTCCTTTTTGAACTTTTATTCTCTACCTCTACCCCCTTCTAAATTTTGTTTTATTTAAACACTGGGGATAGTTTTATTTTAATTTGGGGGGAGATAAAATAAAAAAAATGATTTCGTGTCAAAAAAAATGAATGATTTGAAAAAAAAATTGTGTAAATGGAAGGAAAAAATCCTTTAACTTTGAACATGGTAATACACATTTCACACTTTGAAACTGAATATCAAATAATTTAGCATACCTTTATTCTAATTTTAATCCTTGTATAATTTCATGAGCATAGATTTTGGAAAGTGTGGATGTCCAATGTGATATTTCATCGTTTATATTTTCATCCAAATAAAAAAAAGATCACAATCCACGTCCTTTGGATAGTGGGGTATTAGTTTGAGTTCATGGGGTCCCCTAAATAAATAGCATAGGTTTTGTGATCATTTTAGTTTAATATGAGTATTCAAAAAAAATTAAAAAAAAATTTGCGCGTAGAGAAATGAAATGACCTAATGCGTGGCTTTCGGCACTTGGGGATCGTGAATCCATAGTTGTCTGGTCCAGAGTTAGTAATTTTATCTCTATTTATGGTAATTTGAATTTTTTTTGACTGAGTTAACTCGAGATGATTCCTGAGTATGTGGGCTTCACTTGGTGCCCTAAGGTCTTTGAGCCTGGGAGTCATCGGCAAAGTCTCGCTACAGGGGCTGACTCTTTTGAGTGCAACTTCAATTACCATGGAAAAATTGCAAAAACAAAAAACAAAAACAAAAAAAAATTATAAAAAAAAATGAATAATCATCTTAATTTTGAAATGTGATTCCACCTAGCGCTTCTGTAATTTCCCCCTTGAATAAAGATGAACCCCCATGTCTATTGTGATGCACAACACATCATCATACTTAATTGATATTGGATGAAATATAGCAATGAATTTGAACAAAGGAATGGGCTTGGGATTGGGATCTGCTTATGAAACTATCTTGTATTAAAATATTTTGATGGGTTTCATGATTTTTTTTGGTATAAGGGTTTTGGTGATCATTGTGTATTAAAATGTTTTTGGAAAAGGGAATTCGAATTTCATATTGTTGAGATATATTTTGCTCGGGACTAGCAAAACTCAAGTTGGGGGGTGTGATTAGCCACTAAATGAGGCTAATATTCATTTTTAATATATATAATATTCATGTGATTTATTATTCATAAACACCATTTTAGTTCATTTTACACTTTGAACATCATTTCACATTATGATTGTAATACCTTCTTAAAATGCACTATTATGTGGTACATTTTTTAACATCATTTAAAGTACCTAATGATTCATCTGATTTTAAGGAATATAATTATATATATTTTAATTTGATATTTTTGGAAATTGATCTACACTCCAATATGAACATGTTTCATTCAGGGATCAATGGAGAATTCATGGAAGAAGATGAGGATATTTTGTGATGAAAGGAAGAAATTATAGAGAAGGCAGATTGGACATCATCCCACTTATGAGACTGTGGGGCCCAACATACAGGCCCAATTAATCCCAAATTTATTGGGATTCTGTAATACATGTATAGTAACAAATAAATCTTCAGGAGCTAATGCTAATTCGGCCTCCATGGTGGCCATTTAGGCGTCCCAATTTAGAGATAAAATTCTGGGCCAGATTCTGCGGCCCAGAACAATATCCCACCAATTAAACCATATCTCTAGAACAATAGCTCCTTTTGGGATGAAATTTTACAAGATGTTAGGGAACATCCGGATATTAATTTAAGTCTTATATGTCCCACCCAAATTAGGCCATCTAGAAGGTTTTTCAAGTGCGCCTGTTTGGTGCGTGAAAGCTGGATGCCTTTTCGGGTCAAGGGTGGAAAAGTCCAAGTTCCACAAGCTTTCCACCACCCTAGGCCTACCATAATCAAGTGGGGATGCTTTGTACTGTTGTATTCTCGACCCAAGGGATCCAAAATTCCTATTTAAGGCAGTGGTGTTGGAGAATTTAAGAATCTTTGAGCTTGTTTTCATCTTAATGTTATGCTGCCAATTTCTCTTTGTAATGTTCTTCCTTCACATGTAAGTTGTTTTAATTCATCCTTGTTTCTTAATAGAAGTTATTCTTATCTTATTATTCTATTCTTCTCCTTATCACTTTTATACCTTTGATTCAAGGTTTGAACTTGTTCATACCAAACCTTGTGAGATTATCACACAACGGTGGAGTGATTGTTATTTTATTGCATTTTTTTTTACTTCTCCATTTCCTCCCTCATGAGTCTACTTTCCGCTTCCATTGAAACCATAGAATCAATGGAGGGAAAACCCACTTATGAGTTGATAAAAGGGAGTAGCAAGGGTCTGGATTGGATTTTATTTATCACCTCATTAATGTATAATCACTTATTTAATTGAGATTTTTATTTGATGATTTTTAAACTCCATCGTCCTTGTTGAATTTAAGGCCACACACTTCAAGTGCTAATACGAACCTTTACCTTGAAGTGCTCAAAACATTGATCCTTCAAGTGTATAGGTTATTAGTATTAAAGGGTGTAGGCATTAAACTAGTAAGTGATGATATTGTTTTATCTCTTTAAATAAACCCATCTCAAATTTAAGAAATTGAAATCATTAAAAAGAAAATACGTCCAATCCACCCCGAGCAATAACCTAGGATCAACTCATTATTTTAAATTGAATTCACTTAAATCTGTTAGTTATACTTTAAAACCATATAAAATCAACCCAAGTTGGCCACTTCATAGCCAAAAACAGTCCATAGAATGTATGTGTCTATATGTTTCTTCTTAGGTCTCTGAGGATTCGATAACCCAAGCTAAACTACAAGGTCAGTTCTACCTTCATCTCTTGGGTAAATTTGAGCGAGAATCAACCGTTATTAACTTAAATGATTACATAGTGTTCATAACATGGTAATAAGTGATATAAAAGGAATAATTAACTTGAAAAGGGTTCTTAAGAAAGTATAAATTAACTCAAGTTTATTATTTAGGACATTAAAGAACAATCGATTCAAGTCGGACCCAAGGTAAGGGAATCTGTCTCAATCTCCTTTCATTGAGGCATATTTTGTTTTATACACAACTTTATTTTATACAGTGTATATACCCCTTTGACTTTTATGATTATTCAAAAGGAATCTTTTTATACGAATCGTTTACTAAATGACAAAAGGGAATGTTTTTTTGTCATACGTATGCGACGACAATGACTTCTCCACCTCCGTGACCATTATTTGAGTTTCGGCTTCCTCTACAAGCCATAACTTTTTTTGAATGAAAAATAAATACCATGTTTTACTTTTCTTTTATTTTGGTATTGAAAATGTTTTTCATAATGTTTTTATATCAATTTGTTGTATTGATATCTTGTGATTGAAAAGTGGAAATGTTATGTTTCCTTTATGCATGTTTTATGTGATACGATTATGTTATGGTTCTTGGGCATTGTTATGAAGATGGGTGGTTCTGTGATAAAATAAGGGTGGGTGAGCCCGATATAGCTCTCCAATTCATTGGGTAACGCGAAGGAGTTAAACGTTAAGGTTTCTCCGAAGAGATTTAGGTAATATACTGTGATGGGTATTCCAAACGTAACCAAGAGGGTTACTCCCTACGTAAGAATGTTATGAATGCCTCAAGTTACCTTTATGTCTTATGATTTCTATGATTTATTCATGATTTGATGAGGTATGTTAAAGTGATTATGTTTTATGGGTAAAGTATGATTTCATTCTTATGTATATATGAACTCATGTTTCCTTTATATATTTTTATAACCCTTACTGAGCTTTTTATGCTCATCCCAAGTTTTTGAAATGTTTTTCATAGGTCAAGGGAATGGTACATGATATGATGATAGTGTCAAGGAAGTGTCAAGAAAGAATCCATGTTTTATTTTAAATATTTTTTTCCCGTTGATGGGAAAAATGAATACTATCTTTTATGTAACCACTTTGTTTAAATGTGGAATGTAATGCAAGTTTTATGATCTAATTCTCTAAAACTATAAACCTGAAAAGATCCCAAATGTGTAATCTTGTAATAACTCAATATTAAGTAATGTTTAAGGCTGGGTCCTTATAGTTGGTATCAGAGGTCGGTTTAGATAACTTTAGGAGTTAGAATTCTATTAAATTATTATCCAAAAATATTTTTTTATGGTCAAATTGAAATGATATAGCATTTGAAGATTATCATGTTGCTTCATCTAAGACATGTTTGTTCAGAATGGTTTTCCACAGAGGAAACAGGGAAGTAGTGCTAGGAAGGCATACAGAAGGAAATAACCTTCCGAATCACCATCCTGAGATGGTCAGAATTGTAACTGAACAGTTTGTTGCAGTAATGGCGCAGTTGACTCAAGCGATAAATGGTGGCGGTATCCATGCATGAGATCAGCCAAATCAACCGCAGAGGAACATGTCAGTGGTGGAACATTTCATGAGGCAACATCCCCCATCATTAAGAGGATCATCTGACCCTGTGCTAGCTAAAGGGTGGATTAAAGCATTGGAGAATATTTTCGATGTCATGGGGTGTTCAGACAATCAAAAGGTTAGTCTTTCTATTTACCATTTGTAGGGTGAAGCAGATCAGTGGTGGTCGATGGTTAAAAATATCAGGGACGCTGATGATATTGATGCCCTCGACTGGGATGAATTCAAAGGTATGTTTCTTGAGAAGTATTTTCCTAAGTCTGTTCGACTTAGTATGGAAAAACAATTCCTGGAATTGAGGCAAGAGGAGGACTCAGTGGCTGCCTATGAAGAAAGGTTCACTTGATTGGCAAGGTATGCTCCAAATTTTATTCGAGACCTTGATAGTAAAATCAATCGTTTTTACTCAGTATTAAATCCAAAATATCAAAGGGCTTTAGATTCTCATGATTTCAAGAGTTATGAAAAGCTTTTTCGATGTGCTGAGAAGGTGGAAATGGAGTTTTCCGATGATCAATTGTTCTATAACAACCAGCAGAAGAAGAGACCGAGGTGGCAGGAGAAAGGGAAGAATTCTTCAAAAAAGTCTGTTGGTAAGAAAACTAAGTTTCCAGTTTGGGATAAATGTGGTAAAAGGAATGCTGGGGAATTTCTTCTAAATTATGGAAAGTGCTACCGATGTGGTAAGATGGGACATAAGGCTCATGATTGCACTGAAAAAGATCAGGGTGATGGTAAGACCAAATTTGATTTACAGTTAGTGAAAGGTTTTAAGTGAAATGAGATGGGTCACTATGAAAATGAGTGTCCGACAAAGAGATTGAGTGATGGGAAGTAGTTAGACTACAAGTAGAAAGGGGTGTTGAAATCCTTTGAAACTACTTCAGCAGATGTCGGGCCATCAAATGAAGTTGTATCAGGTAATTTTTTTGTTTTTTCATATTATGCCAGTGTGTTGTTTGATTTGGGGTCTACACATTCTTTCATCTCTGAAAACTTTTCTAGTAAAATGGGAATACCATCTCAAGAAATGACTCCTGAACTTGTGGTAAAAACACCTGGGGGAAATGTTGAGGCAAAAATAACTTATAAGAATCTTCCTATCCTTATCCGTGGAAAGAACCTACTTGCGAACCTTATTGTTTTACCTCTAGTAGAGTTTGATGTTATCCTGGGTATGGATTGGCTCTCTATTTACCATGCTAAGATTGACTGTAGAGCTAAAGAAGTTTCTTTTCAGAAAGACTTTCATTTTGTGTACAAGAATGAACCCTTACTGTTGATAACATATCAAGAGGCCGAGAAACTTATAAAAGATGGAAATGAATGTTACCTTGCACATATTGTTGAAAAAAAAGGAACTGTTCAGATTAATGATGTGCCAGTGGTAAATGGGTATCCTGATGTTTTTCCTGATGAGTTGCCTGGAATAATATCAGATCGGGAAGTTGAATTTACTGTTGACTTAGTTCCCGATGCTAAGCCAATTTCAAAACCCCCTTATCGAATGGCTCAAACTGAACTTTTAGAGTTGAAGGAGCAATTGCAAGATTTATTAGAGAAAGGTTTCATTCGACCTAGAACATCACCATGGGGTGCTCCTGTTTTATTTGTTAAAAAGAAAGATGGTTCAATGAGCCTTTTCATTGATTATAGAGCCTTGAATAACATCACTGTTAAGAAAAAATATCCTTTTCCTCATATCGATGATTTGTTTGATCAGCTCCAGGGAGATCAGTATTTTTCAAATATTGACCTGAGATCGGGGTACCATCAGCTGAAGGTAAAGGAAGCAGATGTTCCAAATACTGTGTTTCGTACAAGATATGGCCATTATGAATTTGTAGTAATGCCTTTTGGTCTAACCAATGCACCTACTGTATTCATGGACTTAATGAATAGAATTTTCCATGAGTTCTTGGATAAGTTTGTGGTGGTTTTCATTGATGATATTTTGGTGTT
The DNA here is from genome assembly GCA_963277665.1 of Viscum album. Classification (NCBI taxonomy): domain Eukaryota; kingdom Viridiplantae; phylum Streptophyta; class Magnoliopsida; order Santalales; family Viscaceae; genus Viscum; species Viscum album. The sequence goes on along the minus strand of OY728133.1, from coordinate 121,730,554 downwards.
TTCTAAAAGTAAATAGGAGAATTAAAGACATTTAAGGTTTATTTTTCAAACCTTGAAAGAAAATAAATTGTATGGGAAATTCAGCAAGTGTGAGTTTTGGTTGCAAAAAATTTCTTTCCTTGGTCATATTGTTTCTAAATATGGGATAACTATTGATCCTGCAAAAACAATGGTTGTTGAAGAATTTCCAAGACCCACAAATGTAACTGAGATTCGTAGTTTCCTTGGTTTGGCAGGCATTACCAAAGGTTTGTTAGAAATTTTTCATGGTTATCTAGTCCAATGACTAAGATAACTCGGAAGGGTGTTAAGTTTATCTGGACAAAAGAATGTGATGATTGTTTTCAGGAATTGAAAAGAATATTGGTGAATGCTCCAGTTTTGGAACTACCTTCTAGGAATGGTGAGTTTGTTATCTACAGTGATGCTTCATTGAAAGGAATTGGTTGTGTCCTAATGCAGAATGATCAGGTAATTGCTTATTCTTCACGACAGTTGAAAAATCATGAGGTAAATTACCCTACACATGATTTGGAGTTAGTTGCTGTTGTTTTCGCTTTAAAAATTTAGAGGCATCATTTGTATGGTGTAAAGTGTGAAATATATACTGATCAAAAAAGTTTAAAGTATATATTCACTTAGAAAGAATTGAACATGAGATAGAGGAGATTTCTATAATTAATCAAGGATTATGATTATACAATTCATTACCATCCGAGAAAAGAAAATAAAGTGGTTGATGCTTTGAGTCGAAAAAGTAATGCTTCATTAACAATGTTGAGTTTGGAACGTGATCCTTTCGTTAAGGATTTGATGAACTTTGGCATAGAAGTTGTTGGTGTAGGAATTTCTTCTGTTTTGTTTCAGGTATCAGTGAGATCATCTCTATCAGACAGAATTAAGCAAGCACAGAAGAAAGACAGTGAGTTGCAGAAAAAGGTAGAGCTGGTTCAGAAGGGTAAGTTGCCTGAATTCAACATTGATAATGATTGTGTTTTGAGATTTGGGAAGATATTTTGTGTACCTTGTGATTCACATTTTAAGAGAGAGTTGTTATGTGAAGCTCATAGTTCTCCGTTTTCAGTTCATCCTGGCAGTACTAAGATGTACAGAGATCTGCATGAGTATTACTGGTGGGATGAATGAAAAGAGATATTTCTGATTTTACAGTGAAGTTTTTGACTTGTCAACAAGTTAAAGCAGAGCGGAAGTTATCGAAATGGATGCTTCAGCCTTTACCAGTACCAGAGTGGAAATGGGAGAATATATCCATGGACTTCGTTGTGGGATTGTTGAAGACACCTTGAGGTAATAATTCAATCTGGGTCATTGTTGATCGCTTGACTAAATCTGCTCATTTCCTTGCTATACGAGATACTTTTTCCCTAGATGAACTTTCCTGTTTTTATCTTAAAGAGATAGTCAGGTTACATGGAGTTCCTCTCTCCATTGCATATGATCGTGATCCCAGGTTCACTTATAACTTTTGGAAAGGCCTTCAAAAGTCATTGGGTACTGAATTAAATTTTAGTACGGCTTTTCATCCTCAATCAGACGGGCAGTCAGAATGAACAATTCAGACTTTGGAAGATATTCTACGTGCTTGTTCGATGGATTATCAGGGAAGTTGGGACCAACATATTTCTTTGGTTGAATTTTCATATAATAATAGTTTTCATTCCAGTATGCAGATGGCACCATTTGAGGCGTTATATGGGAAGCGGTGTTGAACTTCAGCTTTCTGGGATGAAGTGGGTGAAAGAAAGTTAATGGGACCATAATTGGTAGAAGAATTGGTAGAAAAATTTCAGCTGATACAGAGACACATGAGAACAGCTCAGAGCAGGCAGAATAGTTATGCAGACAATAGGAGGAAGGATCTCTCTTTTGAGGTAGGTGATCATGTCTTCCTCAAAGTCTCACCATGGAAAAGTGTGATGCGATTTGGTAAGAAAGGAAAGTTGAGTCCAAGGTTCATTGGACCATATGAAATTTTGGAGAGATTTGGATCAGTTTCATACCGAGTGGCTTTACCTCCGAGTTTATCTCATGTACACAATTTTTTTCTTGTTTCGATGTTGAGAAAGTATATGCCAGATCTATCTCATGTTTTGAGGCCAGAGGTAGTTCAGCTGGAAGAGAATCTATCTTATGAGGAACAACCGGTCCAGATTCTTGACCACAGGGAGCAAGTGTTGCGGAATAAGGTGATTTATCAAGTAAAGGTTTTGTGTAAAAACCATATGGTTGAAGAGGCAACGTGGGAATCTGAAAATGCTATGAGGGATAAATACTCCCACTTATTCGATAAGTAAATAAATTGCGGGGACGCAATTTTCTAAAGGGCGGAAGGATGTAACATCCCAAGTAATTAATGAATAATATATATAGTTATCTATGTCTATTTATGAATTGGATAGTGTTTTAGAGGCTTAAAATGATAATAAATCCAACCTAAAGCATGAAATACTCTAATATTTTTAAAAGATTGTTTTACCACCTTTTGATGGTGAACCATTTTTAAATCTGTATTTTGACCATTTTATAAGATATATTTGTCAAAATAAACTTATTCTTTATTATTGGGACATTGAAATTTACTTTGGATAAATTTCTGGTATTTTTTTGATAATGTTCATTTTTTAATGAATAGTGAAAATGTTGTATTTTAATTCAAGGCCTCTATTTAATCTAATTCATTTATATGATTAGATTATCTTTTGTATTGGATTTAAAGTGAAATTAGAATATATTTTTACCATTTAATCCAATAGTGGTCGTGGAATTAATTTCACTTTGAAATTGGACTTAAACTAGTGTTAATCTTTTGATACTTATTGTTTCATAAGAACACGCTATTTATTTTGACAGCAGGAATTAATTATTAAATTAATTAATGCAACTTATATGTTTTGAATTTGGTAAAATAGACATCATTTTTTAATTCAGAATATCAAATATATCTTCGGGTAATGTTTTGGTATTTTTCTGAAAAACTTCAATTTTTTATGAATAGTGAAACCACTAAGTGGTACTTAAAAAACTGATTTTTTGTTTAAATGAAATTTTACCCCCTCTGTGTTTTGAATTTCAAAAATCTGACATACATGGTTTTCATTAATAAGTAAAATGTGTTTCAATGGTATTAAAATAATTTTTTGGTGAATAGTAACTTTTAAGTTTATTAATCGCAATTAGAGGTAATTAGTGTAGTTTAAGGTAAAAATAATGTTTTAATAATATTAAATGAACTTGACACATGTCCTACCCTTATTTGATGTGTCATGGCCGACCAATACAATCCATGGGTCAACTTGGGGACCCCATGGAGCCACTTTGGAAGGAAAATGACATTAATATCTTTTTATTTAATGTTAAAGTAAAAATGTCACAAACATGAGTTGTTTTACTAAAACAATTTTTAAATGGGGTTATACAAGTAATATGTTTTACTATAAATATTCATTATAAATATAAAAAGATTTCCTACATAATTATATTTTTTTTATAATTTTTAGACATTAAATAAAATAAATTATTTATGAAATCGTGATGATGCAGCGATTACCTCATTATTTAACGATTTAAATAAAATGAAAATATAATGTAAAATCTAAGACCTACACATGTCAAAAACCTATTGTATGAATATATTTCTAACTCCTATCACCTTATCCTCTAAATATATAATTTTGGGACCTTTTAAATCCAAAAATCATTTTATGATAAAGTAACATGTTATAACTTTCCAAGAGTGCCCCTCCTCTCCTCTTATAAAAGGCCCCCACCTCTACCACTTTACCCACACTTCCAAAGCCTTTGGCTCAGCCAACCCCTGCCCATTTTTTCTATCCAAATCCCTATATAACTCTTAGAAGCCTCACTTTGGGTATAAGTCTTCCCAAGGAATCTTTTGAGCTCAAATCAAAAAGAGTTACCCGATTTAAAGGTAGTGTCTTCTCTTGTGTTCTTATGTTTTATTTTGCTTCTCCAACCCCCTAAACTCTTTTTATTAATTTTTTTTGTAGAAACACCAGTATCTTCCATATAATAGGATGTTTTTATAAGAAGTATTCTAGATACAATTACACACACCTACATCTAATGGTTAAAGAACATACTGTTTCTGTGGATGGCGAATTTTTGCCTCATGAAACGATGATTGTTCAATATTCTTTTAACACCTTAAAAGGTGGACATTAAGATGACACTATATTTATATATGATATATAATACGTTTATTTTTTACTTAAGATTCTGTATTTTTCATTTATGACATACCTTTATGGTTACCATTATGGGTAAACGCGATATCTTCATTTAAGGAAGTGCGGACTACAGCCCCCTGAAAGTGATTTGATTCGTTAATTCCATATGTGGGATGTATAAAGGATTTAATTAATGATATTATATATTATATTACACTGGAATTATAATATACCTTGATATCATTATGATTCCATTCCATAAAATATGAAATAGAAATGAAAGTAGCATTCATGCGTACGTACGGCTTACCGTCTCCATGAACGGTGTATTTCATTTCTTACCACTAAACGTTATGTAATATTATAAATGCATGTATATACTGGATATATATGATATATATGATATCTACATCATTAGTATAACTCTGGATATAATGGATACATGAACAACTTGTAATTATAAAGAGTTTATTTTTGACTCAAGTACCAATGATCGGCAAAACGACCGTTATTAACTTAAATGATTACATAATGTTCATAACATGGTAATAAGTGATATAAAAGGAATAATGAACTTGAAAAAGGTTCTTAATCAAGTATAAATTAACTCAAGTTTATTATTTAGGACATTAAAGAACGATCGAGTCAAGTCGGACCCGAGGTAAGGGAATCTGTCTCAATCTCATTTGATTGAGGCATATTTTGTTTTATACACAACTTTATTTTATACAGTGTATAAACCCCTTTGACTTTTAAGATTATTCAAAAGGAATATTTTTATACGAATCTTTTACTAAACGACAAAAGGGAATGTTTTTTTTGTCGTACGTATGTGGCGACAACGACTTCTCCGCCGCCGTGACCATTATTTGAGTTTCGGCTTCCTCTACAAGCCATAACTTTTTTGGAAGGAAAAATAAATACCATGTTTTACTTTTCTTTTATTTTGGTATTGAAAATGGTTTTCATAATGTTTTTACATCAATTTTTTGTATTGATATCTTGTGATTGAAAAGTGGAAATGTTATGTTTCCTTTATGCATGTTTTATGTGATACGATTATGTTATGGTTCTTGGGCATTATTATGAAGATGGGTGGTTCCATGATAAAATAAGGGTGGGTGAGCCCTATATAGCTCTCCAATTCATTGGGTAACATGAAGGATTTAAACATTAAGGTTTCTCTGAAGAGATTTAGGGAATATACTATGATGGGTATTCCAAACGTAACCAAGAGGGTTACTCCCTACGTAAGAATGTTATGAATGCCTCAAGTTACCTTTATATCTTATGATTTCTATGATTTATTCATGATTTGATGAGGTATGTTAAAGTGCTTATGTTTTATGGGTAAATTATGATTTCATTCTTATGTATATATGAACTCATGTTTCCTTTCTATATTTTTATAACCCTTACTGAGCTTTTTATGCTCATCCCAAGTTTTTGAAATGTTTTTTATAGGTCAAGGGAATGGTACATGATATGATGATAGTGTCAAGGAAGTGTCAAGAAAGAATCCATGTTTTATTTTAAATATTTTTTTCCCGTTGGTGGGAAAAATGAATACTATCTTTTATTTAACCACTTTGTTTAAATGTGGAATGTAATGCAAGTTTTATGATCTAATTCTCTAAAACTCTAAGCCTGAAAATATCCCCAATGTGTAATCTTGTAATAACTCAAGATTAAGTAATGTTTAAGGCTGGGGCCTTATAGTTGGTATCAGAGGTCGGTTTAGATAACTTTAGGAGTTAGAATTCTATTAAATGATTATCCGAAAATATTTTTTAATGGTCAAATTGAAATGATATAGCATTTGAAGATTACCATGTTGCTTCATCTAAGACATGTTTGTTCAGAATGGTTTTCTGCAGAGGAAACAGGGAAGTAGTGCTAGGAAGGCATATAGAAGGAAATAACCTTCCGAATCAGCATCCTGAGATGGTCGGAATTGGAACTGAACAGTTTGTTGCAGTATTGGCGCAGTTGACTCAAGCGATAAATGGTGGCGGTATCCATGCATGAGATCATCCAGATCAACCGCAGAGGAACATGTCAGTGGTGGAACATTTAATGAGGCAACATACCCCATCATTCAGAGGATCATCTGACCCTGTGCTAGCTGAAGGGTGGATTAAAGCATTGGAGAATATTTTCGATGTCATGGGGTGTTTAGACAATCAAAAGGTTATTCTTTCTATTTACCATTTGGAGGGTGAAGCAGATCAGTGGTGGTCGATGGTTAAAAATATCAGGGACGCTGATGATATTGATTCCCTCGACTGGGATGAATTCATAGGTATGTTTCTTGAGAAGTATTTTCCTAAGGCTGTTCGACTTAGTATGGAAAAGCAATTCCTGGAATTGAGGCAAGAGGAGGACTCAGTGGATGCCTGTGAAGAAAGGTTCACTTGATTGGCAAGGTATGCTCCAAATTTTATCTGAGACCTTGATAGTAAAATCAATCGTTTTTACTCAGGATTAAATCCAAAATATCAAAGGGCTTTAGCTTCTTGTGATTTCAAGAGTTATGAAAAGCTTTTTCGATGTGCTGAGAAGGTGGAAATGGAGTTTTCCGATGATTAATTGTTCTATAACAACCAGCAGAAGAAGAGACCGAGGTGGCAGGAGAAAGGGAAGAATTCTTCAAAAAAGTCTGATGGTAAGAAAACTAAGTTTCCAGTTTGGGATAAATGTGGTAAAAGGAATGCTGGGGAATTTCTTCTGAATTATGGAAAGTGCTACCGATGTGGTAAGATGGAACATAAGGCTCGTGATTTAACTGAAAAAGATCAGGGTGATGGTAAGACCAAATTTGATTTACAGTTAGTGAAATGTTTTAAGTGAAATGAGATGGGTCACTATGAAAATGAGTTTCCGACAAAGAGCTTGAGTGATGGGAAGCAGTTAGACTACAAGTAGAAAGGGGTGTTGAAATCCTTTGAAACTACTTCAGCAGATGTCGGGCCATCAAATGAAGTTGTATCAGGTACTTTGTTTGTTTTTTCAGATTATGGCAGTGTGTTGTTTGATTCGGGGTCTACACATTCTTTCATCTCTAAAAACTTTTCTAGTAAAATGGGAATACCAAATCAATAAATGACTCCTGAACTTGTGGTAAAAACACCTGGGGGAAATGTTGAGGCAAAAATAACTTATAAGAATCTTCCTATCCTTATCCGTGGAAATAACCTACTTGCGAACCTTATTGTTTTACCTCTAGTAGAGTTTGATGTTATCATGGGTATGAATTGGCTCTCTATTTACCATGCTAAGATTGATTGTAGAGCTAAAGAAGTTTCTTTTCAGAAAGACTTTCATTTTGTGTACAAGAATGAACCCTTACTATTGATAACATATCAAGAGGCCGAGAAACTTATAAAAGATGGAAATGAATGTTACCTTGAACATATTGTTGAAAAAAAGGAACTGTTCAGATTAATGATTTTCCAGTGGTAAATGGGTATCCTGATGTTTTTCCTGATGAGTTGCCTGGAATAATACCAGATCGGGAAGTTGAATTTACTGTTGACTTAGTTCCTGATGCTAAGCCAATTTCAAAACCCCCTTATCGAATGGCTCAAACTGAACTTTTAGAGTTGAAGGATCAATTGCAAGATTTATTAGAGAAAGGTTTCATTCGACCTAGCACATCACCATGGGGTGCTCCGGTTTTATTTGTTAAAAAGAATGATGGTTCAATGAGACTTTGCATTGATTATAGAGCCTTGAATAACATCACTGTTAAGAAAAAATATCATTTACCTCATATCGATGATTTGTTTGATCAGCTCCAGGGAGATCAGTATTTTTCAAATATTGACCTGAGATCGGGGTAACATCAGCTGAAGGTAAAGGAAGCAGATGTTCCAAAGACTGTGTTATTTACAAGATATGGCCATTATGAATTTGTAGTAATGCCTTTTGGGCTAACCAATGCACCTACTGTATTCATGGACTTAATGAATAGAATTTTCCATGAGTTCTTGGATAAGTTTGTGGTGGTTTTCATTGATGATATTTTGGTGTTTTCTAAAAGTAAATAGGAGCATGAAAGACATTTAAGGGTTATTTTGCAAACCTTGAAAGAAAATAAATTGTATGGGAAATTCAGAAAGTGTGAGTTTTGGTTGCAAAAAATTTCTTTCCTTGGTCATATTGTTTCTAAATATGGGATAACTTTTGATCCTGCAAAAACAAAGGTTGTTGAAGAATGTCCAAGACCCACAAATGTAACTGAGATTCGTAGTTTCCTTGGTTTGGCAGGCTATTACCAAAGGTTTGTTAGAAATTTTTCACGGTTATCTAGTCCAATGACTAAGCTAACTCGGAAGGGTGTTAAGTTTATCTGGAAAAAAGAGTGTGATGATTGTTTTCAGGAATTGAAAAGAAGATTGGTGAATGCTCCAGTTTTGGCACTACCTTCCAGGAATGGTGAGTTTGTTATCTACAGTGATGCTTCATTGAAAGGAATTGGTTGTGTCCTAATGCAGAATGATCAGGTAATTGATTATTCTTTACGACAGTTGAAAACTCATGAGGTAAATTACCCTACACATGATTTGGAGTTAGTTGCTGTTGTTTTCGCTTTAAAAATTTCGAGGCATCATTTGTATGGTGTAAAGTGTGAAATATATACTGATCACAAAAGTTTAAAGTATATATTCACTTAGAAATAATTGAACATGAGACAGAGGAGATGGCTATAATTAATCAAGGATTATGATTATACAATTCCTTACCATCTGGGAAAAGAAAATAAAGTGGTTGATGCTTTGAGTAGAAAAAGTAATGCTTCCTTAACAATGTTGAGTTTGGAACGTGATCCTTTGGTTAAGGATTTGATGAAATTTGGCATAGAATTTGTTGGTGTAGGAAGTTCTTCTGTTTTGTTTCAGGTATCAGTGAGATCATCTCTATTAGACAGAATTAAGCAAGAACAGAAGAAAGACAGTGAGTTGCAGAAAAAGGTAGAGCTGGTTCAGAAGGGTAAGTTGCCTGAATTCAACATTGATAATGATTGTGTTTTGAGATTTGGGAAGATATTTTGTGTACCTTGTGATTCACAGTTGAAGAGAGAGTTGTTATGTGAAGCTCATAGTTCTCCGTTTTCAGTTCATCCTGGCAGTACTGAGATGTACAGAGATCTGCACGAGTATTACTGGTGGGATGGAATGAAAAGAGATATTTCTGATTTTACAGTGAAGTGTTTGACTTGTCAACAAGTTAAAGCAGAGCGGAAGTTATCAAAAGGGATGCTTCAGCCTTTACCAGTACCAGAGTGGAAATGGGAGAATATATCCATGGACTTCGTTGTGGGATTGTTGAAGACACCTCGAGGTAATAATGCAATCTGGGTCATTGTTGATCGCTTGACTAAATCTGCTCATTTCCTTGCTATACGAGATACTTTTTCCCTAGATCAACTTTCCCATTTGTATCTTAAAGAGATAGTCAGGTTACATGGAGTTCCTCTCTCCATTGCATATGACCGTGATCCCAGGTTCACTTCTAACTTTTGGAAAGACCTTCAAAAGTCATTGGGTACTGAATTAAATTTTAGTACGGCTTTTCATCCTCAATCAGACGGGCAGTCAGAATGAACAATTCAGACTTTGGAAGATATTCTACGTGCTTGTTCGATGGATTATCAGGGAAGTTGGGACCAACATATTTATTTGGTTTGATTTTCATATAATAACAGTTTTCATTCTTGTATACAGATGGCACCATTTGAGGCGTTATATTGGAAGCGGTGTTGAACTCCAGCTTTCTGGGATGAAGTGGGTGAAAGGAAGTTAATGGGACCATAATTGGTAGAAGAATTGGTAGAAAAATTTCAGCTGATACAAAGACACATGAGAACAGCTCAGAGCAGGTAGAATAGTTATGCAGACAATACGAGGAAGGATCTCTCTTTTGAGTTAGGTGATCATGTCTTCCTCAAAGTCTCACCATGGAAAAGTGTGATGCGATTTGGTAAGAAAGGAAAGTTGAGTACAAGGTTCATTAGACCATATGAAATTTTGGAGAGAGTTGGATCAGTTGCATACCGAGTGGCTTTACCTTCGAGTTTATCTCAGGTACACAATGTTTTTCATGTTTCGATGTTGAGAAAGTATATGCCAGATCTATCTCATGTTTTGAGTCCAGAGGTAGTTCAGCTGGAAGAGAATCTATCTTATGAGGAACAACCGGTCCAGATTCTTGACCACAGGGAGCAAGTGTTGCGGAATAAGGTGATTCATCAGGTAAAGGTTTTGTGGAAAAACCATATGGTTGAAGAGGCAACGTGGGAATCTGAAAATGCTATGAGGGATAAATACCCCCACTTATTCTATAAGTAAATAAATTGTGGGGATGCAATTTTCTAAAGGGCGGAAGGATGTAACATCCCAAGTAATTAATGAATAATATATATAGTTATCTATGTCTATTTATGAATTGGATAGTGTTTTAGAGGTTTAAAATGAGAATAAATCCAACCTAAAGCATGAAATACTCTAATATTTTTAAAAGATTGTTTTACCACCTTTTGATGGTGAACCATTTTTAAATCTATATTTTGACCATTTTATAAGATATATTTGTCAAAATAAACTTATTCTTTATTATTGGGACATTGAAATTTACTTTGGATAAATTTCTGGTATTTTTCTGATAATGTTCATTTTTTAATGAATAGTGAAAATTGTTGTATTTTAATTCAAAGCCTCTATTTAATCTAATTCATTTATATGATTTGATTATCTTTTTTATTGGATTTAAATTGAAATTAGAATATATTTTTACCATTTAATCCAATAGTGGTCGTGGAATTAATTTCACTTTGAAATTGGACTTAAACTAGTGTCAATCTTTTGATACTTATTGTTTCATAAGAACACGCTATTTATTTTGACAGCAGAAATTAATTATTAAATTAATTAATGCAACTTATATGTTTTGAATTTGGTAAAATATACATCATTTTTTAATTCATAATATCAAATATAGCTTCGGGTGAAGTTTTGGTATTTTTCTGAAAAACTTCAATTTTTGATGAATAGTGAAACCACTAAGTGGTACTTAAAAAACTGATTTTTCGTTTAAATTAAATTTTACCACCTCTGTGTTTTGAATTTCAAAAATCCTACATACATGGTTTTCATTAAGAAGTAAAATGTGGTTCAATGGTATTAAAATAATTTTTTGGTGAATAGTAACTTTTAAGTTTATTAATCGCGATTAGAGGTAATTAGTGTAGTTTAAGGTAAAAATAATGTTTTAATAATATTAAATGAACTTGACACATGTCCTACCCTTATTTGATGTGTCATGGCCGACCAATAAAATCCATGGGTCAACTTGGGGACCCCATGGAGCCACTTTTGAAGGAAAATGACATTAATATCTTTTTATTTAATGTTAAAGTAAAAATGTCACAAACATGAGTTGTTTTACTAAAACAATTTTTAAATGGGGTTATACAAGTAATATGTTTTACTATAAATATTAATTATAAATATAAAAAGATTTCCTACATAATGATATTTTTTTTATAATTTTTAAACATTAAATAAATTAAATTATTTATGAAATCGTGATGATGCAGCGATTACCTCATTATTTAACGATTTAACTAAAATGAAAAGATAATGTAAAATCTAAGACCTACACATGTCAAAAACCTATTGGATGAATATATTTCTAACTCCTATCACCTTATCCTCTAAATATATAATTTTGGGACCTTTTAAATCCAAAAATCATTTTATGATAAAGTAACCTTTTATAACTTTCCAAGAGTGCCCCTCCTCTCCTCTTATAAAAGGCCCCCACCTCTACCACTTTACCCACACTTACAAAGCCTTTGGATCAGCCAACCCCTGCCCATGTTGTCTCTCCAAATCCCTATATAACTCTTAGAAGCCTCACTTTGGGTATAAGTCTTCCCAAGGAATCTTTTGAGCTCAAATCAAAAAGAGTTACCCGATTTAAAGGTAGTGTCTTCTCTTGTGCTCTTATGTTTTATTTTGCTTCTCCAACCCCCTAAACTCTTTTTATTCATTTTTTTTGTAGAAACACCAGTATCTTCCATATACTAGTATGTTTTTACAAGAAGTATTCTAGCTACACTTACACACACCTACATCTAATGGTTAAAGAACATACTGTTTCCGTGGATGGCGAATTTTTGCCTCGCGAAACGATGATTGTTCAATATTCTTTTAACACCTTAAAAGGTGGACATTAATATGACACTATATTTATATATGATATATAATATGTTTATTTTTTACTTAAGATTCTGTATTTTTCATTTATGGCATACCTTTATGGTTACCATTATGGGTAAACGCGATATCTTCATTTAAGGAAGTGTGGACTACCGCCACCTGAAAGTGATTCGATTTGTTAATGCCATATGTGGGATGTATAAAGGATTTAATTAATGATATTATATATTATATTATACTGGAATTACAATATACCTTGATATCATTATGATTCCATTCCATAAAATATGAAATAGAAATGAAAGTAGCGTTCATGCGTACGTACGGCTTACCGTCTCCATGAATGGTGCATTTCATTTCTTACCTCTAAACGCTATGTAATATTATAAATGCATGTATATACTGGATATATATGATATATATGATATCTACATCATGAGTATAACTCTGGATATAATGGATACATGAACAACTTGTAATTATAAAGAGTTTATTTTTGACTCAAGTACTAATGATCGTCAAAACGACCGTTATTAACTTAAATGATTACATAATGTTCATAACATGCTAATAAGTGATATAAACGGAATAATGAACTTGAAAAAGGTTCTTAAGTAAGTAGAAATAAACTCAACTTTATTATTTAGGACATTAAAGAACGATCGAGTCAAGTCGGACCCGAGGTAAGGGAATCTGTCTCATTCTCCTTCCATTGAGGCATATTTTGTTTTATACACAACTTTATTTTATACAGTGTATAAACCCCTTTGACTTTTAAGATTATTCAAAAGGAATCTTTTTATATGAATCTTTTACTAAACGACAAAAGGGATTGTTTTTTTTGTCGTACGTATGTGGCGACAACGACTTCTCCGCCGCCGTGACCATTATTTGAGTCTCGGCTTCCTCTACAAGCCATAACTTTTTTTGAATGAAAAATAAATACCATGTTTTACTTTTCTTTTATTTTGGTATTGAAAATGGTTTTCATAATTTTTTTACATCAATTTTTTGTATTGATATCTTGTGATTGAAAATTGGAAATGTTATGTTTCCTTTATGCATGTTTTATGTGATACGATTATGTTATGGTTCTTGGGAATTATTATGAAGATGGGTGGTTCCGTGATAAAATAAGGGTGGGTGAGCCCTATATAGCTCTCCAATTCATTGGGTAACGTGAAGGATTTAAACGTTAAGATTTCTCTGAAGAGATTTAGGGAATATACTGTGATGAGTATTCCAAACGTAACCAAGAGGGTTACTCCCTACGTAAGAATGTTATGAATGCCTCAAGTTACCTTTATGTCTTATGATTTCTATGATTTATTCATGATTTGATGAGGTATGTTAAAGTGATTATGTTTTATGGGTAAAGTATGATTTCATTCTTATGTATTTATGAACTCATGTTTCCTTTCTATATTTTTATAACCCTTGCTGAACTTTTTATGCTCATCCCAAGTTTTTGAAATGTTTTTCACAGGTCAAGGGAATGGTACATGATATGATGATAGTGTCAAGGAAGTGTCAAGAAAGAATCCATGTTTTATTTTAAATATGTTTTTCCCATTGATGGGAAAAATGAATACTATCTTTTATGTAACCACTTTGTTTAAATGTGGAATTTAATGCAAGTTTTATGATCTAATTCTCTAAAACTCTAAACCTGAAAAGATCCCAAATGCGTAATCTTGTAATAACTCAAGATTAAGTAATGTTTAAGGCTGGGGCCTTATAGTTGGTATCAGAGGTCGGTTTAGATAACTTTAGGAGTTAGAATTATATTAAATGATTATCCAAAAATATTTTTTTATGGTCAAATTGAAATGATATAGCATTTGAAGATTACCATGTTGCTTCATCTAAGACATGTTTGTTCAGAATGGTTTTCCGCAGAGGAAACAGGGAAGTAGTGCTAGGAAGGAATACAGAAGGAAATAACCTTCCGAATCAACATCCTGAGATGGTCGGAATTGGAACTGAACATTTTGTTGCAGTAATGGCGTAGTTGACTCAAGCGATAAATGGTTGCGGTATCCATGCATGAGATCAGCCAGATCAACCGCAGAGGAACATGTCAGTGGTGGAACATTTCATGAGGCAACATCCCCCATCATTCAGAGGATCATCTGACCCTTTTCTAGCTGAAGGGTGGATTAAAGCATTGGAGAATATTTTCGATGTCATGGGGTGTTCAAACAATCAAAAGGTTATTCTTTCTATTTACCATTTGGAGGGTGAAGTAGATCAGTGGTGGTCGATGGTTAAAAATATCAGGGACGCTGATGATATTGATGCCCTCGACTGGGATGAATTCAAAGGTATGTTTCTTGAGAAGTATTTTCCTAAGGCTGTTCGACTTAGTATGAAAAAACAATTCCTGGAATTGAGGCAAGAGGAGGACTCAGTGGCTGCCTTTGAAGAAAGGTTCACTTGATTGGCAAGGTATGCTCCAAATTTTATCCGAGACCTTGATAGTAAAATCAATCGTTTTTACTCAGGATTAAATCCAAAATATCAAAGGGCTTTAGCTTCTTGTGATTTCAAGAGTTATGAAAAGCTTTTTCGATGTGCTGAGAAGGTGGAAATGGAGTTTACCGATGATCAATTGTTCTATAAAAACCAGCAGAAGAAGAGACCGAGGTGGCAGGAGAAAGGGAAGAATTCTTCAAAATATTCTGATGGTAAGAAAACTAAGTTTCCAGTTTTGGATAAATGTGGTAAAAGGAATGCTGGGGAATTTCTTATGAATTATGGAAAGTGCTACCGATGTGGTAAGATGGGACATAAGGCTCGTGATTGCACTGAAAAAGATCAGGGTGATGGTAAGACCAAATTTTATTTACAGTTAGTGAAATTTTTTAAGTGAAATGAGATGGGTCACTATGCAAATGAGTGTCCGACAAAGAGCTTGAGTGATGGGAAGTAGTTAGACTACAAGCAGAAAGGGGTGTTGAAATCCTTTGAAACTACTTCAGCAGATGTTGGGCCATCAAACGAAGTTGTATCAGGTACATTGTTTGTTTTTTCAGATTATTCCAGTGTGTTGTTTGATTCGGGGTCAACACATTCTTTCATCTCTGAAAACTTTTCTAGTAAAATGGGAATACCATCTCAAGAAATGACTCCTGAACTTGTGGTAAAAACACCTGGGGGAAATGTTGAGGCAAAAATAACTTATAAGAATCTTCCTATCCTTATCCGTGGAAAGAACCTACTTGCGAACCTTATTGTTTTACCTCTAGTAGAGTTTGATGTTATCCTGGGTATGGATTCTCTCTCTATTTACCATGCTAAGATTGACTGTAGAGCTAAAGAAGTTTCTTTTCAGAAAGACTTTCATTTTGTGTACAAGAATGAACCCTTACTGTTGATAACATATCAAGAGGCCGAGAAACTTATAAAAGATGGAAATGAATGTTACCTTGCACATATTGTTGAAAAAAAAGAAACTGTTCATATTAATGATGTGCCAGTGGTAAATGGGTATCCTGATGTTTTTCCTGATGAGTTGCCTGGAATAATACCAGATCGGGAAGTTGAATTTACTGTTGACTTAGTTCTTGATGCTAAGCCAATTTCAAAACCCCCTTATCGAATGGCTCAAACTGAACTTTTAGAGTTGAAGGATCAATTGCAAGATTTATTAGAGAAAGGTTTCATTCGACCTAGCACATCACCATGGGGTGCTCCTGTTTTATTTGTTAAAAAGAAATATGGTTCAATGAGACTTTGTATTGATTATAGAGCCTTGAATAACATCACTGTTAAGAACAAATATCTTTTGCCTCATATCGATGATTTGTTTGATCAGCTCCAGGGAGATCAGTATTTTTCAAATATTGACCTGAGATCGGGGTACCATCAGCTGAAGGTAAAGGAATCAGATGTTCCAAAGACTGTGTTTCGTACAAGATATGGCCATTATGAATTTGTAGTAATGCCTTTTGGGCTAACCAATGCACCTACTGTATTCATGGACTTAATGAATAGAATTTTCCATGAGTTCTTGGATAAGTTTGTGGTGGTTTTCATTGATGATATTTTGGTGTTTTCTAAAAGTAAATAGGAGCATGAAAGACATTTAAGGGTTATTTTGCAAACCTTGAAAGAAAATAAATTGTATGGTAAATTTAGCAAGTGTGAGTTTTGGTTGCAAAAAATTTCTTTCCTTGGTCATATTGTTTCTAAATATGGGATAACTGTTGATCCTGCAAAAACAAAGGTTGTTGAAGAATGGAAAAGACCCACAAATGTAATTGAGATTCGTAGTTTCCTTGGTTTGGCAGGCTATTACCGAAGGTTTGTTAGAAATTTGTCACGGTTATCTAGTCCAATGACTAAGCTAACTCGGAAGGGTGTTAAGTTTATCTGGACAAAAGAATGTGATGATTGTTTTCATGAATTGAAAAGAAGATTGGTGAATGCTCCAGTTTTGGAACTACCTTCCAGGAATGGTGAGTTTGTTATCTACAGTGATGCTTCATTGAAAGGAATTGGTTGTGTCCTAATGCAGAATGATCAGGTAATTGCTTATTCTTCACGACAGTTGAAAACTCATGAGGTAAATTACCCTACACATGATTTGGAGTTAGTTGCTGTTGTTTTCACTTTAAAAATTTCGAGGCATCATTTGTATGGTGTAAAGTGTGAAATATATACTGATCACAAAAGTTTAAAGTATATATTCGCTTAGAAATAATTGAACATGAGACAGAGGAGATGGATATAATTAATCAAAGATTATGATTGTACAATTCATTACCATCCGGGAAAAGAAAATAAAGTGGTTGATGCTTTGAGTTGAAAAAGTAATGCTTCATTAACAATGTTGCGTTTGGAACGTGATCCTTTGGTTAAGGATTTGGTGAACTTTGGCATAGAAGTTGTTGGTGTAGGAATTTCTTCTGTTTTGTTTCAGGTATTAGTGAGATCATCTCTATCAGACAGAATTAAGCAAGCACAGAAGAAAGACAGTGAGTTGCAGAAAAAGGTAGAGCTGGTTCAGAAGGGTAAGTTACCTGAATTCAACATTGATAATGATTGTGTTTTGAGATTTGGGAAGAGATTTTGTGTACCTTGTGATTCACAGTTGAAGAGAGAGTTGTTATGTGAAGCTCATAGTTCTCTATTTTCAGTTCATCCTGGCAGTACTAAGATGTACAGAGATCTGCACGAGTATTACTGGTGGGATGGAATGAAAAGAGATATTTCTGATTTTACAGCGAAGTGTTTGACTTGTCAACAAGTTAAAGTAGAGCGGAAGTTATCAAAAGGGATGCTTCAGCCTTTACCAGTACCAGAGTGGAAATGGGAGAATATATCCATGGACTTCGTTGTGGGATTGTTGAAGACACCTTGAGGTAATAATTCAATCTGGGTCATTGTTGATCGCTTGACTAAATCTGCTCATTTCCTTGCTATACGAGATACTTTTTCCCTAGATCAACTTTCCCGTTTGTATCTTAAAGATATAGTCAGGTTACATGGAGTTCCTCTCTCTATTTCATATGACCATGATCCCAGGTTCACTTCAAACTTTTGGAAAGGCCTTCAAAAGTCATTGGGTACTGAATTAAATTTTAGTATGGCTTTTCATCCTCAATCAGACGGGCAGTCAGAATGAACAATTCAGACTTCGGAAGATATTCTACGTGCTTGTTCGATGGATTATCAGGGAAGTTGGGACCAACATATTTATTTGGTTGAATTTTCATATAATAACAGTTTTCATTCCAGTATACAGATGGCACCATTTGAGGAGTTATATAGGAAGCCGTGTTGAACTCCAGCTTTCTGGGATGAAGTGGGTGAAAGGAAGTTAATGGGACCATAATTGGTAGTAGAATTGGTAGAAAAATTTCAGCTGATACAGAGACACATGAGAACAGCTCAGAGCAGGCAGAATAGTTATGCAGACAATAGGAGGAAGGATCTCTCTTTTGAGGTAGGTGATCATGTCTTCCTCAAAGTATCACCATGGAAAAGTGTGATGCGATTTGGTAAGAAAGGAAAGTTGAGTCCAAGGTTTATTGGACCATATGAAATTTTGGAGAGAGTTGGATCAGTTGCATACCGAGTGGCTTTACCTCCGAGTTTATCTCAGGTACACAATGTTTTTCATGTTTTGATGTTGAGAAAGTATATTCCAGATCTATCTCATGTTTTGAGTCTAGAGGTAGTTCAGCTGGAAGAGAATCATCTTATGAGGAACAACCGGTCCAGATTCTTGACTATAGGGAGAAAGTGTTGCGAAATAAGGTGATTCATCAGGTAAAGGTTTTGTGGAAAAACCATATGGTTGAAGAGGCAACGTGGGAATCTGAAAATGCTATGAGGGATAAATACCCCCACTTATTCGATAAGTAAATAAATTGCGGGGACGCAATTTTCTAAAGGGCGGAAGGATGTAACATCCCAAGTAATTAATGAATAATATATATAGTTATCTATGTCTATTTATGAATTGGATAGTGTTTTAGAGGCTTAAAATGAGAATAAATCCAACCTAAAGCATGAAATACTCTAATATTTTTAAAAGATTGTTTTACCACCTTTTGATGGTGAACCATTTTTAAATCTATATTTTGACCATTTTATAAGATATATTTGTCAAAATAAACTTATTCTTTATTATTGGGACATTGAAATTTACTTTGGATAAATTTCTGGTATTTTTCTGATAATGTTCATTTTTTAATGAATAGTGAAAAATGTTGTATTTTAATTCAAAGCCTCTATTTAATCTAATTCATTTATATGATTATATTATCTTTTGTATTGGATTTAAAGTGAAATTATAATATATTTTTACCATTTAATCCAATAGTGGTCTTGGAATTAATTTCACTTTGAAATTGGACTTAAACTAGTGTCAATCTTTTGATACTTATTGTTTCATAAGAACACGCTATTTATTTTGACAGCAGGAATTAATTATTAAATTAATTAATGCAAATTATATGTTTTGAATTTGGTAAAATAGACATCATTTTTTAATTCAGAATATCAAATATAGCTTCGGGTGAAGTTTTGGTATTTTTCTGAAAAACTTCAATTTTTGATGAATAGTGAAACCACTAAGTGGTACTTAAAAAACTGATTTTTCATTTAAATGAAATTTTACCACCTCTCTGTTTTGAATTTCAAAAATCCGACATACATGGTTTTCATTAAGAAGTAAAATGTGGTTCAGTGGTATTAAAATAATTTTTTGGTGAATAGTAACTTTTAAGTTTATTAATCGCGATTAGAGGTAATTAGTGTAGTTTAAGGTAAAAATAATGTTTTAATAATATTAAATGAACTTGACACATGTCCTACCCTTATTTTATGTGTCATGGCCGACCAAGAAAATCCATGGGTCAACTTGGGGACCCCATGGAGCCACTTTGGAAGGAAAATGACATTAATATCTTTTTATTTAATGTTAAAGTAAAAATGTCACTAACATGAGTTGTTTTACTAAAATAATTTTTAAATGGGGTTATACAAGTAATATGTTTTACTATAAATATTCATTATAAATATAAAAATATTTCCTACATAATTATATTTTTTTTATAATTTTTAGACATTAAATAAATTAAATTATTTATGAAATCGTGATGATGCAGCGATTACCTCATTATTTAACGATTTAAATAAAATGAAAAGATAATGTAAAATCTAAGACCTACACATGTCAAAAACCTATTGGATGAATATATTTCGAACTCATATCACCTTATCCTCTAAATATATAATTTTGGGACCTTTTAAATCCAAAAATCATTTTATGATAAAGTAACCTGTTATAACTTTCCAAGAGTGCCCCTCCTCTCCTCTTATAAAAGGCCCCCACCTCTACCACTTTACCCACACTTCCAAAGCCTTTGGATCAGCCAAACACTGCCCATTTTGTCTCTCCAAATCCCTATATAACTCTTAGAAGCCTCACTTTGGGTATAAGTCTTCCCAAGGAATCTTTTGAGCTCAAATCAAAAAGAGTTACCCGATTTAAAGGTAGTGTCTTCTCTTGTGTTCTTATGTTTTATTTTGCTTCTCCAACCCCCTAAACTCTTTTTATTCATTTTTTTTGTAGAAACACCGGTATCTTCCATATACTAGGATGTTTTTATAAGAAGTATTCTAGCTACACTTACACACACCTACATCTAATGGTTAAAGAACATACTGTTTCCGTGGATGGCGAATTTTTGCCTCACGAAACGATGATTGTTCAATATTCTTTTAACACCTTAAAAGGTGGACATTAAGATGACACTATATTTATATATGATATATAATATGTTTATTTTTTACTTAAGATTCTGTATTTTTCATTTATGGCATACCTTTATGGTTACCATTATGGGTAAACGCGATATCTTCATTTAAGGAAGTGCGGACTACCGCCCCCTGAAAGTGATTTGATTCGTTAATGCCATATGTGGGACGTATAAAGGATTTAATTAATGATATTATATATTATATTATACTGGAATTATAATATACCTTGATATCATTATGATTCCATTCCATAAAATATGAAATAGAAATGAAAGTAGCGTTCATGCGTACGTACGGCTTACCGTCTCCATGAACAGTGCATTTCATTTCTTACCTCTAAACGTTATGTAATATTATAAATGCATGTATATACTGGATATATATGATATATATGATATCTACATCATTATTATAACTCTGGATATAATGGATACATGAATAACTTGTAATTATAAAGAGTTTATTTTTTACTCAAGTACCAATGATCGTCAAAACGACCATTATTAACTTAAATGATTACATAATGTTAATAACATGGTAATAAGTGATATAAAAGGAATAATTAACTTGAAAAAGGTTCTTAAGAAAGTATAAATTAACTCAAGTTTATTATTTAGGACATTAAAGAACGATCGAGTCAAGTCGGACCTGAGGTAAGGGAATCTGTCTCAATCTCCTTTCACTGAGGCATATTTTGTTTTATACACAACTTTATTTTATACAGTGTATAAACCCCTTTGAGTTTTAAGATTATTCAAAAGGAATCTTTTTATAAGAATCTTTTACTAAACGACAAAAGTGAATGTTTTTTTGTCGTACGTATGTGGCGACAACGACTTCTCCGCCGTCGTGACCATTATTTGAGTTTCGGCTTCCTCTACAAGCCATAACTTTTTTTGAATGAAAAATAAATACCATGTTTTACTTTTCTTTTATTTTGGTATTGAAAATGGTTTTCATAATGTTTTTACATCAATTTGTTGTATTGATATCTTGTGATTGAAAAGTGGAAATGTTATGTTTCCTTTATGCATGTTTTATGTGATACGATTATGTTATGGTTCTTGGTCATTATTATGAAGATGGGTGGTTCCATGATAAAATAAGGGTGGGTGAGCCCTATATAGCTCTCCAATTCATTGGGTAATGCGAAGGATTTAAACATTAAGGTTTCTCTGAAGAGATTTAGGGAATATACTGTGATGGGTATTCCAAACGTAATCAAGAGGGTTACTCCCTACGTAAGAATGTTATGAATGCCTCAAGTTACCTTTATGTCTTATGATTTCTATGATTTATTCATTATTTGATGAGTTATGTTAAAGTGCTTATGTTTTATGGGTAAAGTATGATTTCATTCTTATGTATATATGAACACATGTTTCCTTTCTATATTTTTATAACCCTTACTGAGCTTTTTATGCTCATCCCAAGTTTTTGAAATGTTTTTCATAGGTCAAGGGAATGGTACATGATATGATGATAGTGTCAAGGAAGTGTCAAGAAAGAATCCATGTTTTATTTTAAATATTTTTTCCCGTTTTTGGGAAAAATGAATACTATCTTTTATGTAACCACTTTGTTTAAATGTGGAATGTAATGCAAGTTTTATGATCTAATTCTCTAAAACTCTAAACCTGAAAATATCCCCAATGTGTAATCTTGTAATAACTCAAGATTAAGTAATGTTTAAGGCTGGGGCCTTATAGAGGGAGAGAAAAAATAAAAAGGGAAAGAAATAAAATAAAATGATAAATAAAAAATAAAATTTTAAATTCCTGAGCTCGGCACATGGTTTACCCATGAAACTTAACAAACTATACTGTAATAGTTCTTCCTACACTGGACATAAAAAACTCACATGCATGGTTAATACTAGGATCCCAAACTATTTAATAAACCATGAACTAACCATGCCAAATGGAACTATCTTGAGACATAACCAATTACATGGTTGCCGCAAGATTTACTAAATTATGTGACATTTTAAAGATTTTAAAAAATTTATTTTTTTCAACCTTAAACTCCAAGAAAGTTCTGACGATTCAAAAAAATATTTAAATAAATAAAATAAATAAAAAGGTTAGTGTGATAGATGATATGAATAAATTTAAAGAGGACCTTAAGTCCTTTTGGGACTTCTTCTCTATTAAAGGACTTCCAAAATTGGATTCCATCATACCTAGAGGACTGATTTCACCATCTGAGATCTGAGAATGGTTATAGAGGTACCTTCCTTTGTATGGATAATAGGAAACTTCAACAAACTCTTCAATTGAAATATTAAAATCTTTTCCATTAACTTTCAACTATATAAAATCTTCATTTTGAGTGAAGTGAAACTATGAATTCTCATTAAATTATCTTAACTATTTTTAGAACATGGTTCCAGTGTTTTTATCATCAAAACTATATTCTCATTATTGAAAAACAAGGAATCTATTTATCATAAGATTTGTCTTATCCAACCAGTTAATATCTATAGATATTCACAACAATACTCTTTGATCTTTTCCAATGGTCTTAACTCTATTTGAGCTTCCACAGCTCCATCATGAGTCCTATTTGACATAACCATTCTTGAAACAAATTTAAGTGGTCAAGAGAGTAAAGGATTAGGGTTTGGATTAGATTGAAGTAGAGATAGAGAGCTCTTAGGTTCAAGAAGTAGGGATTTTGAGCCAAGAGATCGTTCAAATTCTCAAGTCTTATAGAAAAAATAGAAACTATTCTTATCAATTATAGTGATGTGGAACTTGAAGTCTTAAAATATAAATAATAAAAAAAGTTCTCTATAAATTCAATAAATACTATAAAATTGAAATAGTATAAATAGCTAGAAAGTGCATAAATTGAATTACTTAACTAAGTCAGAATAATTTCACTTATATTAAAGCATTCCTAACTCCCTTTTAATAAAATAAAATTTATCAATTCGAAAGGGATTTTTAAATACATGCAATTTGATTATCTGTATAAATAAATTCTAAATATATATCATATTTTTTTGAGTGGTCCCCTAATAAATATTGCCTTAGATCAATGTGTTTGGTTATTTAATGACTTATTAGATTTCTTTATAATGTTTATAGCATAAGTGTTATTACATTTGATTAGAACATGGTCAAAATTAAATCCAAAATACATCAAGTTGTGTTTCATCCATAACACTTGTGCACAATAACTACCAACAGTAATGTACTCAACTTTAGCAGTTGATTATACGATAGAGTTTTGTTTCTTACTAGACCATTAAACTAAATATTTTCCTAGAAAGTGGTAGGTCCCAGAAGTACTTTTCCTATCTAGCCTACAACCTCCAAAGTCGACATCAGAATATGAAACTAAATATAAATTATAAGTTTTAATAAAAAGTAATGATAAAGAAAATTTTCTTTTTAAGTACCTTAAAATACTTTTCACAGCTATCAAATATAACTCTTCTGGGTTTGATTAAAATCTAGTATGAAGTCATACTAAAAAAATAATGTTTGTTCTAATTTTAGTGAGATAAAGAAAGCTATAAATTATTCCTCTATATAGCTTGTTGTCAACTAATTTCCCAGATTCATCCAAATCAAGCTTAATATTGGAAATCATATGAGTTGAATAAGTCTCACTGCTATCAGGTCCAAATATTTTAAGCAAGTCATGTGTGTATTTACTTTGATTCAAAACATTCCCAAAATAGTTTTGATAAATCTTAAAACTAAGAATGAAATTTAACTCTCTCATCATGCTCATTTCAAATTCTTTTTGCATGAGGTTTGAAAAATCACTAAACATTTTTTGGTTTGTTGAACTAAAAATAACATCATCAACACAAATTTGTACCAACAAAGTATCTTTTGATGAGGTTTTCTTAAAAAGGTTGAGGTATTCTAAACATATAGTAAAACTATTTGATAAAATAAATGAACTCAATATTTCATACCAAGATTTAGCTTCTTGTTTAAGAGTATAAAAATATTTTGTAAGTTTGAAAATAGAATTTGGAAAGTGAAGATTTTCAAACTTTAGAGGTTATTCAACAAAAAATTCCTCCATTAAAAATCCATTTAAAAAAGAAGATTTTACATCCATATGAAAATTTTAAAATCCATATATGATGAATATGATGAGAGTATCCCAATGGATTATAATATAGTAACAGGGGAAAAGGTTTCCACATAATTTATTCCTTACTCTTGGTTGTAGCCTTTGGTATTTAGTTTAGCCTTATTTTTAGTGATTTCACCCCAATCATCCTGTTTGTTTATAAATAACCACTAATTTTTTATAATTTGATAATTATAGGGTCTATCAACTAAGTATCGTACATTATTCCACTTGAACTATTTTAATTCCTCTTTCATAGCAACCACCCAACTCTCATAACTTAAATATTATTCTATAGTTTTAGGTTCTAGCTGGGATAGGAAATCAGAATATTCAAAAATATTTCCTACACATATTCTAGTCCTAACCCCCTCAAATAAGATTCATATGATTGTTTTAAGGGTGGGTTATTAAAGTTTCTAAACTGTCTAGGCAGCACACTTTCAGGTTCTTAAAATTTAGTTCTTTTGGGATTGGATTGTTTATGATCATTTTTTGTATCATCATCCTTTGTGTCATCAAAGAAGGGTTCAAGTTTCATGTTATTTAAGAATCACTTAATTCATCAACTTGATTTTTGATTATGATCAAAGGGATAAATTTCATCAAATTTCACATGAGTAGATTCTTCAACAATCATTGACTTCTTATTAAAAACTCTATAGGTTTTAGATGTGGTGGAATAACCTATAAATATTCCTTCAATGACCTTTAGATTGAACTTACCAAGATTTTCTTTGGTGTTTAATATGTACACTTTTCATACAAAAATTTAAAGTATCCAACATTTGGTTTTCTATTATTCCATAGCTCATATGATGTTTTCTTCAAGATAGGACTTATTAGAAATCCACTAATAACATAAAAATTTGTGTTAATGGGCTCGGTATAAAAATGAGTAGGCATGTGATGTGGCCTTTAATTATTATATTTTTTCACATCACTTTTGTAGTTTAAATTATAGTTTTTTATGTTGAAATATGTCTTTAATTGTTTAATTACAGTACAGTGGTTATTTTGTAAGTAAAGTATTAAATAAATTAATTTTATGTTTAAATATGTGTATTTATATTTAATTTATAATTTTGTTAAGATTTTAGTTTTTTATTTAATTTTGAGTTTTCTTTTAAAATATTAATTTAAATTTATTTTGATTAATCTTTATGGTTAACTGATTTATTTATTAATTCTTTGTTTTTTTTTATTAATTAATTGATTAATTATTTCATGTAATTTGAAGTTGATTCTTTATTTTTAATTTTATTGTTTTAACATTTTTTATATTTTAACTTATAATGTGTGTTTTAATTAAAGGGGTTGAAATTTATTTTAATTATTTAATTTAAAATGTTTTAATGTTTAGAAAATTTAATTAAATTTATTTGAGTGTTATTTCCAGGCATGGTCCATTAAAATTTTGGTAAAGGTATGGGACCATGCTCCACCCTAAGCAACCCAATATTTATTTGGTATGAATACAAGTGGAAAAATAGTAAAGGAAATCAACCAAGCCTTATGCTTTGGATCGATCATAAATCCTAATGAATGACCATAGCTAAAGAGGATTGATTGTGCCTTATGATTTGGATCAACTGTGTAATATAAATTGACCATGAAGCCAATATCCAACCTACCACACTTCATCCCAAGATACCGCAAGATTAGACTCATTCTTAATAGACTAAAAAATGGATTGAAGAACAAATAATATTTCTGAAGGTGAGAATCCAAGTCAGTAGATGAATCAGGTTTGACCAAGTTTGATCCATGCTAATGGATAACAAGAAAGTACAGAACTCACAAAATTTTATTATAGTTTTATTTTTTAGGTTTTTGACACTGAGGTATTTTGAGCCTAATCTAAAATAAGGTCAGCCATGGATGGATTCGGGAAGTTCTAGCTCAGACAGATTTTCTTGATAATAAAGAATTAGCTTTGATTTAAAACTATTTATTTCAGTTATCTAAGTTTAGAGGAATAGAAATCAGATCATGGATGGATGTGTATAGAGATGAATTGTGGTTTTTGATTAAAGGAAACATATTGAGGGGTCTATGATTTAAATATATCAATGATTTAACTGGTATATGATTGATCATGTGTTCACTGGTTGAATTTGATTATAGGAATAAATATGGTGGGGTGTCAAAGTTCTCCATGGTTGCGGCTTTAGTGTTGAAGTTGGATGCACAACACCTATTTTTTGAAATTTCCCAATGAACCTACGAAGCATATCTTGGTTTTCTAGCTTGAGATTCATGGATGACTTCGGGGTTGAGTGTTGCGTGTTTTTCATTTTGAAAGTTAAGTTTGTCTACTTACCTAATAATTTGGGTGTGAATGAAATGGTGACTAGTCGATGACATGCTGATGGAGACTTGGTAAATCTTGGACCTTTGCTTCAATATTACTATAGAGGGTTTCGAGACTATCAATGTAAGTCCTGGCCCACAGTGCACTAGGATGTGTTACACTAGACCATATAAGGTTTGGACCAAGTCACAAATCCATGGAAGGGTATTTCAAAAAAATTCATTTCAATCCAAATTTTCCCAAATTCAAAATGGAGAGTAGTCAAATATAATGTAGGATCCAAACTTGAAATGATCTGTAATTTTCTAGAGATTACTAGAATAACCAAAGTATAACGTTATAAACTAGAATCATGTCCAAATTAATATTGATTTTATATTTAAAAGATCGCATGTGGTTGTTATATGGTTGCTTGAAGAGATTGGATTTAGTCACACAATGGTGATAGTGGATGGTAAAAGTTTCCTCATGGAAGTTTTTTAGGGAAAGATCAAGTTTAAGTTGGTTCTCAAGGTAGAGAGAAAATAAAATAATAAAAATAGAATATCATGTAGGAAAAAACATAAGGTGGGATCACTCATATTTCATTCATTCATTAGGATAACACAATAGAGGAGAAGATCATTCTAGGATCAGAACCCAAACCTAGAGTTGGAGCTTGAGAAAGGAGATGAACTCACTCAAGAATTTTCCTATTCTCTTTCTTCTCGCTTTTTGATATTTGATTTTTCTATTGTCTATAATTAATTTCCTTAAGGGATCTGAGTTCCAATGAATTGAAATCCTTTAATATGTTATCCTTTCTTTAATACAATTTGTTAGTGTAATTTAAGTTTGGAGTTCTCTTTTTGTTTAGTTATGAGTATCAATACACACTACTCAAAACCCAACTGGTTAGTAGTGAATCAATTTACCCTTGATCATTGACCAAAGTACTGAAAATTGAAAAGGGGATATGTATCTATTCTCCATTATTAATAAATTAATTCTAAAGTTTTTATTGAGAGTTAAAGACTAAATAAATATCATCAAGCTGTGAAAATTCACTAAATTGAGAGCTCGGTGAATATTCACTTTTTCTCTAACCACTGAATACTGACTGAAAATTACTTTTTTATTATAATAAAAACAATTTTAATGGAAAAGTGAGAAATCGTGAAGTACCTCAAGAAAGAAACAAAACAACCCATGTAGTGAAAAAAAACAGAACAAAATATAGGATCTACCCTTCCCCAGCAGTTGCTCCATGACGACAAGACTTCACCAAAGAAGGACCCTTCAGCAAGCAGTCTCGGGCAGAAGTGCACGAGAATGAAACCGATGGTGAAGACATACACTCTCAAGAATCCAAGTCCTAAAGGCCAACACCGTTGAAGGCTTCATGCTCTGATCCTCTTCTGAAGCATATCCAAATAGATTTTTGGAAACAATCATCAAACGTCGCAACAACACCGAACAAAAAGGAAAACCATAAACAGACACAGCACGTAAAATAATTCATCTCAACCAAGCCAACCAACACCACTAACTTAACCAAAGTCATTAAATATTAAATTGATATTACCTAAGTCTGTTTCCCTAAACAATTTCTAGGACAAAGATGATATATGGGTGGTAGGTTCCTCTATAAGAAGATCCTCTAATCGGAGGGTCAGATTGTCCCAGGTCTGGATATACTCCTCAAGACCGATCTTCCCATAATTGAAACCCCCAACTAATATCGAGTACTTCATGTCTGTCCAGGCATATTTTTCTTCATTGAGAGTCATCCTTAGTGGTCTTCCCATCATTTTAGCGGTTTCTTCTTCAATTTCATTGAGATACAAAACTTGTTCCACTGTTTCTTCTTCCGAGCTCATGAGAAAATCCAAGGATTGTTTGGCCACAACATCTACCTTGAAGTGGTTGTCCAATTGTTTTCCTTTAAATTTCTTCACTGACTGTGTCTCTATAGGAAGAGGTAAGATGGAGTAATCCTTCCTCTCCTCATGAATTCCCTTTTTCCCTCCCTTGGAGGGCCTGACCGAAACACCTTCCAACTCCTGAACCACATCGTAAGTCTCTTTAAATTCATTGACTGGTTGGACATCCTCATTGGGGCCAGTATCCTATGAGTAAAAATGAAGGACCTCACCATCGATATGCTTCTCATGAACCTCCTTCAATTCAACTTCTTGAAGTTATTTGTCTGAGAACTCCTTATCAGCACACTCCCAAGTCTTGATCCCCTCCAAATCATGTCACATGTCATCAACTTTAAGAAACTAAAAACTATTGAAAAATTTGACATTAGAGTTAGTAATTGCCAATCTCACTCCTCTTACTTCCTTCGCCCAGCCCTTACTTCCTTCATTATTGGTAGATATCCTTGCATTTTGGACCTTTTCATCCTAATTATACACCATATCTCCTTCTGTATTGGTCACTTTCACTGCAACCTTACAAGGAACTATAGTTCTATTACTTGGGATCGCAGATGAAAAAGAAAAACCCACTCCATGTTTGGAGAAAGCACCTCCCTATATTGGTTCTTAATGTCGCGCATCCAGATTGGGCATGACTCCTTTGTCATAACCCTTACCCTTGCCACCCAAAGTTACATCCAACTCCTATAAAGGGTGTCGCCCAGCTTGAGGTTCACCATGGGTTGCCTCATCAATTTGTACACCCCTTTTCCCTTAGTTTGAGGACCCATCCACACCATTGGATAATTGTAATTAACTTGATTATGATTGAATAATATTATTAATCAATTCAAAAAAACCTAAAAACCCAAATTTTATCAATTTGTTTTTCTTTCTCTCTTTTTTGTATTCTCCCTTCCCCTACTTCCACTTATCCTATATCATTTTTGTACACACTACAATACAACTACATCTTCTTCACTTTTAATGACTTTCTTTCTTTCTGAGTGTTTTTTTTGTTTGGTCGCACACGCTTTTCACCATCATTCTCGATGGATATGATACTCTCACTCACTATTATACCAGTATTTTATAGGGTTTAAAATAATTAATTTAACTTGATGTTAGTCAATGACCTAAAACCTTGTTAAATTTTGACATCGTTGATGGGGAAGACACATACATCCAAAAAAATATTAAAAAACATAAAAAATCTATTAAAAATTACAAAAAAATCATATATTAAAATCTATTTGAAAAAATATACCAAAATTTTTTGTGTGTTGTTTTTTCACTATTTATTTATCATTGAATGCACATAAGAAATTATACATCCAAAACAGATCTTAATCCTTTAATTCCATATATAAATCAATATTGTAGTGCTCTTAGGAAAAATAATAGAAAAATTAGAATGGGAAATATAGAATAAGTTAGACCACAAAATTTCAATGAGAATCAGAACTTTAACCAACCCTTAATCCCTACACACGATATACCTATACTTAGGGATTTTTAGATACCAATAGTGTCTAGAAATATATCATGCATAAGGTTTTCCCTTAGTTCTAGAAATTATGAGATCAATCAGTCTCATATCTCTATGCTTCCATAATTTAATGGTCTATATACAAAGGATTCATTAGAGTTTATTAGATATTTTTATAGTTCAGTTCAACAATTTCCTCTATGAGGTTTGAATGGAGAGGAATTGAGGATTGATAGTTTTTACCTTCTATCTTAAAGGTAAATATAGGACTTGGTTTCATATTCAAAGATGAGAAAAAAAATTACACATGAGATTATCTTTTCAATGGTTTTGTCTCCAATTATACCCTGGGAACACTACCATCGAGGATAGACAAAAAAACACAAGGTTTTTCTAGGATGAGGGAGAGTTGTTTCACAAAGAATGGAATAGGTTTAGATAACTCCCTAGATAGAGTCTCAACCTTCATTTATCTCCCCATATACTCATGGATACCTTTTTCAATTCCCTCGCACCATAAAATCAGAACTTAATTGATCAATATTGTGGTGGATACTTATCTGATTTAACTACTAATGATCTTAATAAATTTTTTTAAAAACTTTCCCAAAAGTACCAACACAAGTGCATTAGAAAAAGCGTGATATATAGAGATAAAATCAATATTCAGGTTGTTGTAGTTAATGATAGAATACTTAAGGATCTGTTTAGTCATTTTGGGATGTTTGTTCATGATCAAAACTATTATCCTAAATTTTTTATCCCTAGGAAATGTGATGAGAGTATTCAGTTTATTGATTGTAGGGATAGGAATTATGGGGTTAATGATCTTTTCTCAAATAATTTCAATGCTGGATATAAAAATCACTATAATTTTTTATGGAAAGAAAAAAGTGTAATAAAATAGTTAGTTTCCCCAAATTACCAACCATAACCCAAAACTTATTATTTAAATAAATATTGGGATGAATCTTCAAATTCTCAAGGGGAAATTAAGGGAATGTTATATTGTGTTTTGGGTGAGATTGGTTCTTTGAAAAAAGACACAGGCTCTTAGATTCATATCCTGGAACTTCAAATGGGTTATATGGATAAAGATCTAGGAAGTAGTGATAAAGGAAAGTTTCCCATCACAACCAAACTAAATTTGAGAGAGAATTTGATAGCGATAACGACTAGGTCATATATAAAAACTCAAGAACTAGTTAGGGAGTAGTCTAGGGAATATAGAGTTTATGAACAAGTTGAAACTAAAAATAAAAATCTAGAAAATACCAAATTTGAAAATCTATATATATTTTATCAATCTGCGAAAAATTATAAATATTTACATGAAAAATAAATTTAATAGAAGAAGATGAAATGGGAACTCATTAAAGAGGGTAAAAAGAATGTGAGGTTTGAGGTGATGGAGAAAGATCCACTTGTTTTAAAAAATTATTCCCCTCTCATTCCTTTTCCACAAATATTGAGAAAGAGTAATGAACCATATTACCTCAAATTTCTTCAAATATTTAGGAGATTCAATGTTAACATTACATTTGTCAAGACTCGTCTCCTAGGGCCCTTGTTGTGACTACCCCAAGCCTACCTCCCATAGATCAGGGGTAGGCGACTAGCACCGAGTAGGAATATCCCACAAGTGGAAGGAATTTTTCCAAGTACCTGTACACATGCACCCATCTCCAAGAAAAAGTTGAAATTGAAAACACTAAGTAGATATGGATGCAAACCACTAAGAAAACTCACTCAAAGTAAGGCACAAAACTGAAATAAAAAGGGGATGAAATACAAGCCCAATTAGAAAGAAGCATACAAGATTCTGGATCTCATCCGAAAAAAACCCTACCTAAAGGGTAGGTATAGTAAGTTGTCTGAATGTCACTGAAGAGAACCATGTCCTTCAGGCCACCCTAAAGCACCCCTGTCTCGGACCCACTAAGGACTCCGTCAAAGCTGATGGTCATCTGCATAAGACATGGAACGTGCAGGCGAAATCCATGCAAGGGTGAGTAAAACAATACTCATTAGGGACCCCAAATCATAAAGGAATTACACACAGTAAACCACAAGGAATAACATGAAGTATACCACAAAAAAGAGAACTAATAAATACACCAAGTAGACTACCAAAGAGGCACACAAAGTGTAGCCTCTAAGAGGTATAGTCAAGAGAGTCACTAGAGTCATCTCACACCAAGTATAGATCGATGGTACATAAAAAGGATTATCATAAGATTCCACAGTACCCTCAAGTCATAACACATAGAGTGTTGGTAACACATGGAGTGTAGGTAACACATGGAGTGTCGGTAACACATGGAGTGTAGGTAATACACAGAGTGTAGCTAACACATGGAGTGTAGCTAACACACGGAGTGTAGATAACACACGGAGTGTGGGTAACACATGGAGTGTCATCAAAGACTAGAGGATCCACACCCTTATTGGGACAGGGGAGTATCGATTCAGTCTTGGTAAGATAAAAAATCTAGATAAGACACATATTCTAGGTGAGACATGTAGTATAGGTAATCACATAGCTTCTAGGTCATAGCCACCCATAGGATTATGTCCTTAGCACACTCGTTTAGGGAGAACCTACTCCTCCAGCCAATAGTTTATATTCCAACTTCCATATAAACTTAATTAGAGTATCTAAAAAGGAACGCTTCGTCACAAGGTTCCCAACACCGTAAAAGCCTCGTCAAACGGACACACAGTTTGAAAGTTATTGTCTTTTAAGTAAAAAGGGGATGGTTGGGTTTGGGTCCGGCCCAACCCAGTCAGACCGACCCAACCCAGGTCCCTCTTGACCCAACCTGATGGGTCTAACCTGATCCAACCCACTAGGTTCATCCTGACCCACTGGTTCTAGACCGGCCCACTCGAGTGGGCTAGTTCGTTCACCCAGAACGCGGTGAGTGTGGCATCCCCACCTGGTCAACACGACCGATCATCGTGTTCAATGTGGTCGTATACCACGTCAATTGGCCCACGAAAATTTTTGTAGGGTCCCACCGTGGTCCCATTGGACCGCGACCTTTCGCCGCGTGATGCGTCCTCCTTCCGCATTCGATCGAAGCCTACCACCGGCCATCGAGTCGGCGACCCTGTCCTCCACCCGCTACCACCGAGCTGCGAGGTCCTCCACTTTCAGCCATCGAGCTAGCAGTCACTTGCTACCAGGTGTTCATGGTGCCACATACTGCCACTGTCGTCCCTCCTTCTACAGGTCATCGATCACACTCTAATGCTTCGTTTTTAAAACAGAAGCATGCATGCGACCCTCGGGCCGCATTCTTCACTATCGTGGACTCCAAATATTCTCATCATCACTCCGGGGGTCCGATCACATTTAGAACCTCCCATAAAATCCTGACGCAATCACGAGGGTATTTCAGTGAAGAACTCAAGAACGGGGGAGAGATATAGGCACAAGAACACCCTTAGAATAGACATTGTCCTTATTTCTATCAGCTTAGGTCTGTTCATATCAGTGTAAAATATGAAATAGGAACAAAATAATATTTAATAATGTATCCCCTTTAATCTTTCATTTTTAACCATCCCACAAGAATGATGAAACTGTGGATCAACATGTTCATGGGTTGGTCTGCGTTCATCGTTGTAAACAAGAACGGGGAAAGAATTCATGAAGAAAAATAAACCCCCTTCCTAGAAATAGGATCATTCGGATAAAATATTTTTTCATTGAATTCAATCCATACATGAATATCCTCGATCCGTTGTTCATCGGTATTCGCTGTTCGTCGTCATCGGTGAGAGAGATTCCTTAGGTTTTAGAGAAAATATCCAGCATTATGAATTCTAACACCAGTCCTTACCCCTGATTAATGGAGGAAATGTGTTAACGCATTTCAGCATTACTTTTTCACTTTTAAATGGTGTTGCCATGTTATTTCAATTATGAAAGGAAACAAATGCTTTTCTGTTGCATCATAGCATTGTTGCGTCATCACGAAACGTTAAAATAAAAATAAAATAAACTTTTTAAGTTTATTTTTATTCATATTTAAAACTTATGAAAAAGATTTTTGACATTCAACCCACGTCGGTCAAAGTTAGATCCTACCTAAGAAAATCCCGCTACTCTGAACACAACGGTTCCCTCTAATTTCAAATCCTAGCACTCATTTAAAAGTTACTAAAATCAAGCGCACACGCTATTTTTAATAAACTTAAAAATAGTTTAAACATTTATTCTGGGTACCCTAGGCCTTAGAATAAAATTTCATCTCAATTCCTCGTATCAAAAAATTCCCAAATAATTTTAAAAAAAATTACATGGGAAATCTGGGACATTACATTCTCCCCACCTTAAGGATTTATGTCCCCGAAATCCAAAATAAGGGATAAACAAACAAATGGGAATAATAAGCATGAATCTGAGCCTTCTTCCCCAATGTTCTCTCCTGGAGATTCTCATGCTACCACTAAACATATACTAGATTAATCAACCATCTATGAAGTATCCTCTTTTGTTGATCCTCAATCTCCACCAGGTACTCCGTGAAAGTCGCCCCGTTGTCAATGTCCATCTTGACCTAGTCAACGATGTGTGAAGGGTTGTGTACATATTACCTCAGTTGGGATACATGAAAGATGTCATGAAACCACTCTAACTATGGAGGTAGATCCAAGTGGTGTGCTACCTCGCCCACTCTATGCATTATTAGAAAAGGTCTGATGAACCTTAGAGATAACTTGTCATCGCAGCCAAATCTATGTATCCCACATCGAGGAGAGACCCGAATAAACACATAGTCTCCCTCCTCAAACTCTAAGGGTATTCTTCACCTATCAGTATAGGACTTATGATGACTCTGTGTAGTCTTCATCCACTCCTGGATGACTTTCACCTTCTCCGTAGTGGCCTGTACCAACTTCAGGCCCATGAGTGCTGACTCTCTGGGGTCAGTCCAGTAAAGTGGTGATCTGTAGGGTTTCCCATACAAGGCCTCGAACGGTGTCATAAATATGGTGGAGTGGTATTTTTTGATGTATGTGAACTCCACCAGGGGTATGTGATCCTCCCAAATATGGCCAAAATCGAGGATGCAAGCATGTTGCATGTACTCTAGGACCTGAATGGTCTGCTCTGTCTGTCCATCTGTCTGTGGGTGGAAAGTTTTGCTCAAGTGAAGCTAAGTCCTAAACACCTCCTGAAATACATTCCACAACCGGGATGTAAATCATGCATCTAGATCTGATACTATCGTCGATGGGAC
The DNA here is from genome assembly GCA_963277665.1 of Viscum album. Lineage (NCBI taxonomy): Eukaryota > Viridiplantae > Streptophyta > Magnoliopsida > Santalales > Viscaceae > Viscum > Viscum album. Next base: position 121,694,793 of record OY728133.1, on the reverse strand, counting down.
TCTATGGAGTCAAACTATCTTCTGCATGTAAAGGCATCCCAAGCTCTCTGCAAGACTCTTCTCCCAAATCGCTAGGAAGTGGGCCACCTTGGTGAGTCAGTCAACAATCACCCAGATGATATCATGCCCTCTATATGTACGTGGTAGTCCCATAATTAAGTCCATATATATTCCATCCCACTTCCACTTTGGCACCTTAAGGGGTTGAGTCAAACCCATTGGAACCTGGTGCTTGGCCTTCACTTACTGACAAGTGAGGCATATAGAGAAAAACTCTGTCACTGCCTTCTTTATTCTCAGCCACCAAAACTTACTTCAGAGGTACTGGTACATCTTTACCACACATGAATGTACCACCAAAGGGGATGTATGGAACTCCCTCAAAAACCTCCTCCCATAACATCGCTGATACAACTTTTCATCCTCTGAAAAGGATGAAGTGATCCCCACCTTTCGAATATCCATTAGAGGCATGCCATGTGGACATATGATCACGTGTAGTCTCGCATCTGAAATATCCAAGTTGTTCCTCCCACACATGCTATAAGAGTGTAGGGGTAACCACCATTTACTAGAGATGAGTTGTTTCATCTCCATCCATGAAGGATATCTAAAGTGAGTCCAACTGCTATGAGGCGTCGTTCAATTAGTTGTGAAATAGATCTCTAGATGAGAGAATATGCCACCACGTTCCCCTCCCCAAGAGTATAGACTATCTCGAAGTCATAGTCCTGGAGGAAATCTAGCCAATGTTGTTCTCTCAGGTTTAGATCCTTCTGAGAAAATATATACCTGAGACTTTTGTTGTCTGAGTAGATGATAAACCACTCACCCATAAGGTAGTGTCGCCACATCTTCAATGCGAAGACTATCGCTTCCAACTACAGATCATGGGTCGTGTATTTCTGTTCATGTGGTCTAAAATTCTGTGAACCATAGGCAATCACTGCATTCCCCTGTATTAGGACACAACCAAGCCTGGTCCCTAATGCATCACAAAACACCATGTACTAGATACCCTCATATGGAAATCTCAGGATGGGAGCGCTTGTCAAACTCTGCCTCAACTACTGAAATATCTTCTAAAACTTCTTTGTCCATACAAAAGGTTTTCCCTTTCATGTTAAGTCTATCATGGATGCTACTACTCTATAAAAGTTGGTTACAAACCTCCTATAGTACCTATACAACCCAAGGAAACTCCACACCCTGGTAATGTTCTTGGGTGGCTCCCAAGCAAGCATTGCCTCTATATTTACTGGATCTACTGCAACTCCAACCTTCAAAAAGACATGTCCGAGAAAGTGGGCCTCTTGAATACAGAACTGACACTTCAAGATATTCCTATAATGATGGTGCTCTCAAAGTAAGTCTAGGACCATCCTTAAGTGTATTGTGTTCTCCTCCTCAGACATCGAGTACACCAGGATGTCATCAATGAAGACCACTACAAACCATTCAAGTACAGCTGGAAGATCCTACTCATGAGTCCCATGAACACCATTGGGGCGTTTGTCACACCAAATAGAATCACTATGTACTCTTAGTGAGCGTGATGACATCTTAAATTTTTCTTCAGGATGTCCTCATCTCGTACACAAAGTTGGTGATAGCCTGATCTAAGGTCTGTCTTTGAGAACCATCTATCTCCCTTAAGCTGATCAAAGAGGTCATCAAACCTTGATAGTGGGTACTTATTCTTCATGGTCACCTGATTCAGGCATCGGAAGTCCACACACAACCTCAATCTCTTGAATACCTTCTTGGAAAACAAAACTGGGGCTACCATGGTGAAACATTGGTCCTCATAAATCCCTTTATCTACAAGTCCTCCAACTATACCCTCAATTTAAAAATATTTATGATATCCATTTGACATTTAAGTGTAGATATTTGTTTCATCTCAGGGTATAGGTCAATATAGAATTCTACCTCCCTACGAGGAGGTAGTCTTGGAACATTTTCCGAAAAGACATCCTTATACTCATCCACCACTACAGGAATCTGAGGACTCATCACATCCACTACACCAAGGGTCATTCTATCCAACTGATGTGTGATTATATGAAACCTCCTGCATGCAATTTCAACTTGTGCTACTTGTGTCACCCTTTCACTGACAAAGGAAAACCTGGTCCTATCACTGCAGACACACCACACTGTGCCCCTAAAACAGTCGATCTAAGCATGAAATGTGGATAACCATTTTATACCCATAATGACATCGTAAGGCCTCAATGCTTCCACCAAGAGATCCCAAACAAAACTCTTGCCCCCAATAGTAAGGGCACACTTTTGGTACCAGTGTGTGGTTGTCAAATCACCACCCATATGAGTCTCTAAGCATATGGATCGAGTTAACGATTCAATTAGAATTTCTGCATCTTGAACAAGGGTCGTGGTGAGAAAAGAGTGAATGACACCCATGTATATCAAAACTATAACTAGGGTGGAATATACATGGATTTTACATCTAATCATCCTAGGATTATTGGGATCGTAATCCTCTATTTCTGGGAGCTAGCCTTTCCCCTATCCACCAGCTCCTTGAGCTCAGGGTGGACCACCTAGGGGTGGTGGTGGTGGTGCCTCAAACCTCTGTCCACCTATTCCTACTCATCTTTCTCCTTTTCCATGTCTACCTCCTAGAGGATCTCCATATTCCTACCTCCTCCACTACCTCATAGGTCTCTCAACCGTCTCCTAGACATTCATATGATGGGTCAGGCAATCTATACCCAGATTCCCTCGATCGCCGCACGAGTAGCACGGTCTGTCCTTCAGCTAACTCACTCTACCCTGGGAGGCTCATACCACTAACCCCATGTCCTGAGGTCATCCCCTGGACTTCTTGACTTTCTTGGGTCCATGCATCATCTTTCGACTACCCACTGTTGAAGACTCCACTACCTTTCACCCGGTGGTAACCCCACTATCGGTGCCTGCTCCGCCAGAAATCTCTCTACCATTAGAGATTTATCCATCACCCCAACATGCATAGGGATGATAAGGGATATCATCGATGCCCTAATTTCCTAGGGTAGACCCTACTAAAAGGTACAGGCCCTAAAGAATGGGTCTCGCACCATGTTTGTAGAGTAGCGAGAAAGATCCATGAATATCGTTGAGTACTCTTCCACCATATGGATACCCAGTTGTAGATGCAGGAGCTCCTTTATATGCATAGAGCGTAACGTCACTAGAAAGGACTCCTCCATTAAGAGATGCTCAAAGTCTTTCCAGGAGAGGGTCCCCTCCTCATGCGTCTAGATCATCAAGCTCCACCATCTCCCCACCGAGACCTGTATAATACTCATGGTTAGGACTGCCATCTGGTCAAGAGGCGTCCTCACTAGGCGGAAAACTCGAGTCACTGCCTCTAACCAGTCCTCAGCTACCTAAGGATCCATATCACCTTAGAACCTAGGAGGTATCTAACTCTATAACTCATACAATGCACTAATCCTACATGTATCCTCTACTAATAATACAGGTAGGTTATGCTACTCTCCAGGTGGTGGTATCACTGGTACACCACTGAGATGTGCTATCTCTAACAACAGTCCCTACACCGATGCCTCATCACTCGATGGACCATCCTCATGGTCACGCCCCCATAATCTTGGATAACTACCTCTATGGAAGTATCCTGAAACAGAACAAGATGTACCACAATCAATAGAGTATATATGGTGAGATGAATCTGACTCAATAAGGACATGAGAACACACTCAATTCCTATATGATGCATGAACCGTTAATTTCCCATACAACTAGCATTTTTCTGTACCAAGTCGAAAAGTAGAATTCAAGTTCCTAGTGTATGGATATGTCGGTTGTTGCACCAACATTGGGTTCCCTGGCCTAAAATCCGAACATGAAACACTTAACACTATTACCCTAAAATAAGAGTAAAATCGACTACCCTCTGATACCCCTCTTTCATGACCCGTCACCTGGGGCCCATGCTGTGACTACCCCAAGCCCGCCTACCATAGGCCAGGGGATGGCTACTAGCACCGAGTAGGAATATCCCACAAGTGGGAGTCATTTTCCCAAGTACTTGTACACACGCACCTGTATCGAAGTAAAAGATGAAACTGAAAACACTAGGTAAACATATATGCAAACCACTAGGAAAACTCACTCATAATAAGGTAAAAAACTAAAGAAAAAAAAGGTCCAGAATACAATCCCAACTAAAAAGGAATGTATAAGCTCCTGGATATCATTCGTAGAAAACCCTACCGGAAGGGTAGGTATAGTAAGTTGTCTAAATGTCTCTGAAGTTAACCGTGTCCATCGGGTCACCCTAAAGCACCCATGTCTCTGGCCCACCAAGGACTCCATCAAAGCTACCAGTCGTCTGTACAAGACATGACATGTGCAGGAAAAGCCCATGCAGGGGTGAGTAAAACAATACTTAGTAGGGACCCCAAACCCCAAAGGAATTTCACACAATAAACCACAAGGAATCACACGAAGTATACCACAAAGAATAGAACTAATAAATACACAAATTAGACTACCAAAGAGGCACACAAAGTGTATCCTCTAAGAGGTATAGTTAAGAGAGTCACTAGAGTCATATCACACCAAGTATAGGTATATGGTACGTAAATAGGATTATCGTAAGAATTCATAGTACCCTCAAGTAGTAACACATGGATTGTTGGTAACACACATAGTGTAGTTAACACACGGAGTGTCAGTAACGCATGAAGTATAGATAACACATGGAGTGTAGATAACCCACGGAGTGTAGATAACACATGGAGTGTGGGTAACACACGGAGTGTCATTAAATACTAGAGGACCCGCACCTTGGTGAGATAGAGGAGTACCAACTCAATCTTGGTAAGACACGGAGTCTAGATAAGACGCATATTCTAGGTAATACATGCAGTCTAGGTAATCACATAGCTTCTAGGTCGCAGCCATTCGCAGGATTCTATCCTTAGCATGCTCGTTCTAGGAGAACCTACTCCTCATGCCAATAATTTGTCTGCCAAATTCCATGGAAACTCAATTAGAGTATCTAAAAAGGACCTCCTCATTTCAAGGGTCCCAACATCGTAAACGGATCGTCAAATGGACACACGGTTTGAGAGTTATAGGCTTTTAAGTAAAAAGGGGTCGATTGGGTCTGGGTCCCATCTGACCCGACCCGTGGGTCTGAACCGAACCGTCGGGTTGACCCAGACCGGTCGAGCGGGCTGATTCATTTTCCTAGTAAATGGTGGGTTCTACATCCCCACCTATTCAATGCGGCTGACCACCACGTGAACCGCCCTGCGATCCCGCTGGATTGTGGCCCTTCACCGCGTGACGCGGCCTCCTACCCTGTTTGGTCGAAGCTTGCCACCAACCATCAAACCAGCGGTCCTGTTCACCACCCATGGACACTGAGCCATGGGGTCCTCCACTGGCGGTCATTTTTTACCAGGTGGCCACATCGCTGTGCACCGCTGTCGGTGCCGCCGTCACCGGCCCTCCTTCTACGGGTCACCGGTCGCACTCCAGTGCTCCATTTTTTGAAACAAAATCATGCCTATAACCCTCAGGTCTCTTTCTTCACTTTTGTGGACTCAAAATCATCTTTTCATCACTCTAGGGATCCATTCATGTTTAGAACCTCCCCGAAAATCCCGATGCAACCACAGGGGTCCGTTGGCGAAGAATGCAAGAATAGGGGAGAGAGATAAGCACAAGAACACCCTTAGAATAGACCATGTCCTTGTTCATGTCAGTCAAGGTCCATTCATGTCAGTGGAAAATATGAAATAGGAACAAAAGAATATTTAATAATTTATTCCCTTTAATCCCACATTTTTAACCATCCTACAAAAATGATCGAACCGCGGATCAACTTGTTTGTGGGTTGGTCCACATTTGTCATTGTAAACAAGAACAGGGAAAGAATTCATGAAGAAAAATAAACCCCCTACCTAGAAATAGGATCAGTCATAGAAAATAATTCTTCATTGAAGGCGATCCGTCTACGAAGATCCTTGATCCTTCATTCGTCGGTGCTCATGGTTCGTTGTCATCGGTGGGAGAGCTTCCTCAGGTTCCAGAAAAAATATTCAGCGTTATGAATTTTAACGTCGGTCCCTACCCTTGATTAATGGAGGAAAAGTGTTAATGAATTTCAACATTACTATTTCTCTTTGAAACAGTATCACCATGCTGTTTCATTTACAAAAGTAAACAGCTATTTTTTCACTACGTCGCAGCATTGTTGTGTCGTCACAAAATTTTAAAAGAAAAATAAAATAAACTTTTTATTTTTATTTTTATTCTTCTTTAAAAATTATGAAAAATATTTTCCATAGTTGACCTTCACCGGTCAAATTTAGGTCCTGCATAAGTAAAACTCATTGCTCTGAACACAACAGTTCCCTAACATTTCAAATCTGGTCACTCATTTAAAAGTTACTAAAGCTGAGCATGTGTATTTTTTTTAATAAACTTAAAAATAACTATGGTCACCTTGGGACTCAGTACCACATGTTGTCTCAGCACCTGGTCTCGAAATAATCCCAAATAATTTTCAAAAAAATTACATTGAAAATCTGATACATTACACATTTATGGAGGATTTGAACAAGATTCCTTCATACTTGAAATTTATTAAGATATTCATAGATAACAAAAGAGGTTGGGGTGAGAGTTAAACAATTAATGTTAACAAGTGGTGTAGTTTTATTATTCAAAATAATATTCCTCAAAAAATTTAAATACCCTATATTATTTTTTGTTTCTTGTAGAATTGGAGTAGGTGATAATATTAGCTGCTTGTGTGATTTAGGTGCTACCATCAACCTTTTTCCTACTCCTTATTCAAAAATTTAGGTCTTAGTGAGCTAAAACTGACTTTTGTGTCATTAAAATTAGCCGATAGGTCACTTAATTATCCTTATGGGATGGTTAATAACCTATTATTTGATGTAATGAAATTTTCATTGATCACATTATTCCTCATTCTTGAGATGTAGTGTGATAATAAAGTCCTAATCATTTTAGGAAGATCGTTATTAGCCACTGTCATAGATGTATCAAAGGGTAATATGGACCTTCAAGATGGTGAGGATCAGGAGTAATTTCATGTTTTCACAGAGTCTCCACTTTTTTTTAGTTTTAATCTGATATATGTTGTTGATAAGGTGTTCAGATCTGAAGCTGGGAGAGAAAAATGTCATCCTTTTAATGACTTGATCAATGAAATAATCGATGAAAATTTTAATTCTTGTTTTGTGGAAACTGAATCTTCATAAGAACCAAAGAGGTTAGGAAAACTTGAGATCCAAATTGGGAGATAAATTACTAAATACCATGAGGTGGTCCATTCAAACTTATGCTTTCTAGTTGAGAGCGTTTCTCATGCTGTTATTTAATTTTTTCCACCCTCCCAAACACCCAACCTTGATACTGCATCTTGTTATTTACAACCAAGGATTTTTTAGTCTACTTTTGTTTCTTATTTATCTGAAAATGAATGTTTTAAAGATAGTAAATAGTTTTTTGTTAATTTTATCCTTCTTGGTGTTGAAAATTATTTTTCCCAATTTGAAGAAAGTGTGATAGGATAATTTTTAGTTAGTTTAAAGGATGAGGATTGTAGTTCTATCTTGGATAAATCAAGTTTCTTTGATAATTATTTGTATATCCTTGGTATTAGTGAATTATTATATGAGCTAGGGGACTCTCCACCTAATCCACACAAGTTAGTTTAATCTGAGAGAACTTATGATAGAGTGCACACCTCTGAAATATTTTCAGCATTCTCTGCACCTATGTAAGTCTTAAGTGTGGGGAACTTTTTGGGAGTGAATCTATTCAATATTAGAAAAATTATAGGACTTCTTCTACCATACTAAATTCTCTGTTTGAAATTCTAGGATTTTCTAAAAGGAAGATTAATCTTGGAACATTGGATCATTTAGAGGAAGTTTTACAAGATGTTGTTGTGTTAGATATATTGAGTGAAATTTCTAATTTTTCCAAATAGAATAGTGAGGTGAGAGTCAGTAATAACAGATACCCACTAAATGATCATGGATAGAAACTTTTAGTGGGTAAGTCTGGCTAGAGACTTTAAAATTTGTGATGCATGGGAGGAAACACATGATTTTTTTATTTTACCCTTTTATTTTCTATTTAAATAAATGCTTCTCATTCCGTTGTGTGTCTCCTTGAATTATTGAACCAAAGTTTCTAGATTTTAAACTACATACTCTTACTCATGTGTGGTTTATTTTTATTTAAAAGTGACTGGGTCAAATGACCATGAGGTGAATTGATTTTTCGGTAGGTAGAGTTATCATGAGAAGTGGTTTTGTGGTAGTTAAAGTGATAACAAAAGGAGGGCATGGTCGGTTATGATATCTTCTTACCAATGGTAGATCTATTCTTATCTTAAAGTTTAGAAGGAGCTTCTAGTTGGATAAAATTTCATAAAACTTCCCTCAACACTAAATATAGTTATATTCTTTGTTGAACTTTAAACTCTAGAAACTCATTGTGACCTGTACATTTTGTAGGGACTTGAGATTACAGCCAGATAACCATTTCAATGTCTTAAAGGTAGGATAGATTTTGTTTAAAACAATGAGAAAATATTATACAATATAGAGGATCAATTTTTTTAATTTATTTACTTTTATTACTTCCCTTGATTTTTTAAATGTTATTGTTGGTTTGCATAAATTGTTAGCATGCTATATTTTTGAATTTCTTGTTGGTTACTATCATAATTTAATATACTTATATGTAAAACAATGATGTCATTACATGATAATTTTTATAACACCCCTAGATTTATGGTATGTTTCTTCTTAAATAAATTCAATTTATTTGATAACTTATGTTTCATGCAACGCCAAGCTTAAACAAACCATGATATACTATTAACATGACTATTGGAATAGTAACATGAACATTAGAAATATTAATGCAGCATTAGAATAATAACCCAACTTATGAAAGTATAAAAAAATTTAGGTATCTTATAAATGAAAATATGATATATTTATATCATATAATAAGTAAATAAATGTTTTAAAAATGATAAATTAAGTGTTGGTATTTTTATGACACGTAAATGTTTAATTAAAAATTTAAAAATAATATAATTATTTGAAATAAAATTTATTTTAATAAAATATATTCATAAATTAATATTTTTTTGTCTTATTATTATAATATAATTTTATGATTTATTAATTAATTTTTCAAAGTATCATAAAATCGATTAAAATTTTAAAATTGGTATTTTTTTAATAAATGATGATTTTAATTAAAAAATAAATTTATCATATTTATAAAATTATTTTCAAAAAATGGAGTCCATTTTTGGAAATCTAAACATCGAAAAAAATTAGGGTGAATTTTTTGGATTTTTCTAAAATAGTTTATTTTTTTGTGAATAGTGAAATACGATAATTTAAAGTATTAGCAAAATACAATAAATATTGAGTCATGGATGATGTATGGATGATGTAAGAACCATTAGTTCAAACTCATGTGCACTAGTTACTATACTTGGTCACTATAATCATCACTATTGATAGTCTTGAGCCAAAATAATAAACTAATGAATAAGATAATAAAAAACTCCCCTCTCCTCCCATTTTAAATACTACCCCTCACTGCCTCTTCTCCTCACACCTTCTAAGCCATGGAACTTTATTATATTCTACCCAATTCCTCTTCAAAACCTCTTCCCTACATCCTGGTTTTTCTTATCTTACCAAAATATCAATCTCAAGTGCCTTTAGGAGGTTCTCAAGGAGACGTTATATAAGAGGTAAAATCCTCTTTCGTTTTCTTTTAATTTCTTTTTATTTCTTTTTATTTTTTATAATATCCTTAGATACTCTATCCAAACATGAATGATAACACCATTATCTTATATATTCTATAATTTTATTATGTTAATGAAATATCCATCATCAAACCCCTTCTCCTCTCCAATTTATTCTAAAAATGAAAACATCATCCCTGATGTGTTGATTTACCACCATCGTGGACGATGCATTTTCATTTTCCATTACCAACTTCAAGGATGATCATAAAACCATTATTATTATTAAATAAGATTTTATTATACATATTATAAGTTATATAATGTTCTATAACCAATATATTAATATGATATTTAATAAAATGATATAAGTTCGTGATGGTCGTAAAAACCACCAAAATAAATTAAATCATTTTCATTAACATTTTATCTAATGAATCATCCTTTTACCATATAACCAAATGATATATAAGATCATTTAAACATCTAAAATTTCATTAATGATATATAATTTCAATTCTAGATAATTATTCCCATTTTACATAAACTTCCATACTTGTATACAAGCAAACCGGTCATGAAAAAACCAAGAAAACAAACACTTCTAGAACGATGTAATTTAATCTTATAACTCATTAAAAAGTACATATATGAACTTAATAAAATTATAATAAATAAAATACATGTATAAAAGGTTATTAATTATGTAATTAAAGAATCTAATTTGATTATCTAAGACATTAAATACAAGTTCAGAAAGCTTTCGGACATAAGGTAAGAAATTTATTAACTCAATTTCCATTCATTGGGTTATAAGTCTACTTTGTTGATTATATTATTCCAAGATTATGTGTGTAATACACTATTTATTTCTTTATTTTGTATTCCCATTTATCCATTTTTTGGATATGATTTTTTTAAACATAATCACCTCATTGATTAAATTTCACCTCAATGATAGGAACTTTGTAAGGGGTTTCTCATCTCACTTTTATTTCTATGAGATATGACTTATTCACTAATTATTTCTTGTGTGTGGTGTATACATACTACCCTATAATATATTATATCATTAATCTATTTATCTTTATGTTATTCAATGTTTCATCTTATGATTATTAATTTTATGGTGCATACGATTCTATTGATTACAATATGGTAAGGGTTTTTTTGTCTCACTTTAATTTATTTGGGACATATTCCATATTAAACACTTATTTATTTTTTTTACTGTAAAGGCCCAAAAATGTGAAAGAATTTTTTTTTAAAAAAAATCTTTGGAATTTTACGAGTCTGTGGCTTCTGACGACACTTGATTCTGAGGCCCGGTGTGCCCAGAATCAATTTCCGAAGTTTAGCTCGGGTACGTTCAGTGAATGAACGAGCGGGTTTTTCTAACTTTTTAACCGGTGCCGGTAATTGCTTAAGGGGATACTTATCGTAGTTGCGTTCGCAAAGGAGGAGAAGATAATTTTTGGGGGTTTATTTAAGAAGTAAATAAAAATTGTCGGAATAATTTTTATTTTATAAGGAGGTTTTTCCCTCCCATGGGTAGTTAAGGGTGGGGCCCACAGCCACTTAACTACCCAAGTGTGGATTTTGGAGAGGTGGGTCCCACACGAGCCCCACCACTTAATTTCCTCTAATCTCATTAAGAACCCCTCATTAATTTTGGCAACCCCTTTTATTTTATTTGCTAATGCGTAAATTAAATGGGGACATTCCCTCTCCCTTCCCTAATTAATTGTCAACACATTTTATTAAATGTGGTGATTAATTCTGGGAGTTTATTTTCATGTGTAATTAAATAATAGGAGGAACCTATTATTTAATTTGGGGAAAAGCTTTCGTTGTGCGGGAGATCGAGAGAGCTTGGAGCTTTTGGAGGAACGCCGGTCTCCGACGAAGAATGACGAAGAACGCCGGCCTCCAATGAAGAATGATGAAGAACACCGGTTCCTCAAAGATCGATGACATGCCACCCTCCTCTTCCCCCCAAAAAGAGAGGAGATTTTTCTTCCTCCTCGGCACGCTCCGACGACGCCTACGATCCTCTTCCCCGCGACGTCATCTACCGCGACGCCGACGTCCGACATAAACTATTGAGGTAGGGGAATTTATATAAATTTTATTATGTGATTTTATACCCTTGGAATGGCATGAAAATTGTTTGGTGATGTTTAGAACCAATAACGCGGTGGGTGCGGACTAACAAACAAGTCTGAACCCACTGTTGTTTTGTTCTTGATGTGCGGAATAATTGGCGATGACGAAGTGGGACCAAAATGGCGATTGGAGGCCTTCGTAGTGATGTACGGGTCCCAAGGAAACCGTAGGCGCAGATGGGAGAAAAATTGGACCATCGGAATGACTCCGGTGGCCCGCGGATGTCTCCGGCGGCGAGAGATTGGATCCCGCGGCCGCGCAGGATCCAGGGGAGACGCGGCGTCGGGTGCCGCGTCTGCGGAACACAAAGGGGGGGACCGCATCCCCCCCTACTCGGCTCGCTGGATGAGCCAGCGCACCCCCCATCCGGGCCAATGCGGTTCGTGCGGACCGGGCCGGGCCACGCTTAGCCGGGCCGACCCAGGGGGGGTTGGGCCGGGTCAGACCGGGCCCAGACCCCCCACTTCGGACCGTTTTCAATCTTTTGCCCATAACTTGAGCTACAGACCTCCGATCGATGCACCGTCAATTGCGTAGGAATACTTGGATCGAGAAGGTCATTTTGGTATATTACACTTGAGGTTTAGGCAAAGTTTGTGTACAGCCAGGTTGGTTCAAACCCGAAACCAACCGGGCCCTTGGAGTGGAAATGCTAATAACTTAAGGACCGGACATCCGTTTGACGTGCCGTCAACTGCGTTGAATTACTCTTGATGAGATGGTCCTTTTGGATTAATCCACTTGAGGTTTGGATATAACTGGAGTAATGTTTTGTTGGTTTTATCTTAAAAACCAACCGGGCCCCTGGGACAGAAAAGCCAATAACTCTCAGACCGGGCGTCCGATTGACGCACCGTCTGTCTGGTTGGGTTTCTTTTGACGAGATGTAACTTTGGGATACATAAACTCTAGAATTGGTGACAGTAGATGTATCAAATCTCTCTCTATTTCTTGAGGAGCGGACCCTCCCAAAATCGAGCATGTTGTGTGCGGGAACCCTAGAACTGGCTGCGACTGCGACGATGACGATTGCACTTGGATCCTCTGTGGGTTCGGCAGTGAGGATGACTGTACTTGGATCCTCCATGGGTTCGGCAGCGATGACGACCGTACTGGGATCCTTTGTGGGTTCGATGGAGATTGACTACTGTTCTTGTATCCTACGTGGTCCGGCAGTATATGACATGTGTACTTGTATCCTGTGGGGGTCCGGCAGAGTAGCTGGTCTTGTATCCTTTGTGGGTCTGACAGCTTAGCTGGTCTTGTATCCTATGTGGGACCGATAGATTAGATGAATCAGTGGATACATATAATCATCTCTATCGCCTTACAAAGTGTATACCTATGTGATCTGAGTCTTGATTTTCAATCATTATCATCGATGTGATTATCTTGCTTTCCTGTGTGGATTGGGTTGTGTTTTCCTGTGTGAAATGGATTGTGCTTGGGCTCGAGAGTTGGAGACGAACTGTAACTGATGACTTAGATATATGTATGGGCATATACCTAAGCAGAGTTGTTGATACTTCGTGATTGTATCTTTCCTTTGTGGTTTATCCTTCGTGGGTTCTGAGAGACCTTCGGGGGTCTCAAGGTCCCTACTGAGTATCGTATACTCACCCATGCACGGGCTATGCCCGCACTACGTTGTGTTGGATGCAGACGATGGACAGCACTGGTCGAGGTGGAGACTTGTGGAGATGGACGGTACTCGGAGGTGGACCACTTGGCGGGACGTACACGGAGCGGACAGCCAAACCCGAGGAGCTGAGGAGACTATCTGTACCCACCCTTCAGGTGGGATTTCCGGAGGACGACTCGGTGTTGCTATTTTAATTACTGTTTTTGTACTTTTTTTTCAGTTGTACTGTACTTTCAGTTGGGTTTGTATACTGGCCCATTTACTTTTCAGCACTTACCTTGTACCCAATTTTTTCTTAGTGCTTACTTCACTTGCGTACTCTGTTGTGTTTTTGTTTACTTTATAAAAGGCAATGCCTTCCCCTTTTTTTGGGATTTACGCCTTTGGTGCTAGTCGCCAGCCCCTGGCCTATAGAAGGCGGGCTTGGGGTAGTCACGGCATGGGCCCTGAGGAAGAGTCATGACATATACTTCCCTTTTATTTATGATCATCAATCATTGAAGATTTCATTAAATATTTATATTTCTTGTATCATAGATATGATTATTTTCTAAGTCGTATACCATTTTTACATATAGTGCTTATATTGAATGTTATTTTAACTGGGAAAATATTGATAAATTTGTATCCTCTACTCATTATGGATATTTTGATAAGGAATATTTTTCTTGAATTAAATCTATGTATAAATAATGCTTTGGACTTACAGTGATGATTGGGTCCTGGCATTATATAGCCCCTCGATGCATCGACGGGTCTCATGAAACAAAATAGTTAGCGACAAACCCTTCATGTTTATTTCCAAGAAGAATCAAATAGGTTTCTACCCACATTAATTTATCAACTTGTGAAAGGTATTGATCATAGTGGTTCATGTGACAGATATATGATGTTCAATAATTAATCATTTTCTTCATTCAGTATTTAGTTATTACTTTCCATGATATTTTCACTATGACAAAATCTATGGTTGCATTTTCATTCTCAGTTTATTAATGGAATGTGTTTTTTATTTATTTACCTTGTTATAATGATTATTACTTATTGAATATGCTTCACTTATTATTAATTCATGTAAACCTTGCTGAGAATTTGGTCTCATCCTTTTATTTGTTTTCCTTCTCCAAGTTATTAAGGGGAAATATTTGAATAAGTGTTAAGGGATAATTTTATTTTCCTTTGTTATGTTCTATATTTAATTTCCAATATAATAAGGGAACCATGTATGTATCTTGTTTTTCAAGACTAATAAACTGATCGATCCTTGGTGATGTGATCTCTTATATCTATTCCATTATAATAAAATAACCACCGACTTTGAGCTAATGGGGTTGGGGTTGTTCTAGTTGGTATCAGAGTAAGTTTAGTAGAAACTTTGGAAACTAAACATTAAATAAACATAAGAATTATAATAATCCCTTATAGTGAATTTTTGGCACAATACTCATGGTGAGTATGAGCTAACTCAGTGTGTTTCATTATTTAGTGATGGCGCCTAATAGAAGAAAGGGAATCAATACCTGTGAAACATTTTGGGATTTCCCCACTGAGAAAGTCAACATAGTTAGTGTTGGAGCTGAGCAGATCGTGACCATATTAGGATATCTTACTCAAGTTATGATGAATAACCATACTACACCTATGTTGGATCGTTTCATGTGTTATAATCCCCCATATTTTAGTGGGATTATTAATCCAGTGATATCTAAACAGTGGATCAAGTCTTTTGAAAAGATATTTTTGGCATTGGTATTCAATGAAAATGAAAAGGTAGTACTAAAAGTATATTTTCTCAAGGGAGATGTTGATTAATGGTGGTAATTGATTCATAATATTAAGGAGGGAGATGATATAAAGCACATGGAGTGGAAATACTTTAAATAAACATTCTTTGATAAATATTTCTCTTATGAGTAATGAACTAAAATGAAGAGAAAATTCCTTAGCTTAAAGAAAAAGTAATAATATAGTGTTACAGAGTATGAGGTCACCTTCACGAGACTATCTAGTTATGCTACAGATTACATACATGATTTGGAAAACAAGATTGATCATTTATTTGAAGGTATTAATCCAAGTCTCAGAAGGGAACTAGATTCTCAAACATTTTCATCATATGATGAAATAGTATTAAGTGAGATCAAAACAGAGAAGTAATTTTCTAGATCCCATATGTTCAAGGGAAATCAAGAGAAGAAGAGTTCTTCTAATAACCATGGAAAAGGTGAAGCATCAAAGAAGAAGAGGTGAATGAAGCAATTTCCATTATGTGAAAATTGTGGAAAGAATCGTCCTGGGAAATGCTTGAATGGCATGGGAGTTTGTTATAAGTGTGGATAAAAGGGTCATAATGCTAATGAATACAAGGGGATGAAACAAATCAATGATTTTCAATGCTTTAATTATAATTAAATGGGGAATTATTCAAATAAATGTCCCAATCATCAAGGGAATCTACCACATAAGAGGCTAAGGGGAGATGGTTAAGCTTATGCAATCACCACAATTGGAGTAGAAGTACCCAATGATGTGGTGGTAGGTGCATTAATCATATCTTAAAATTTATCCAATGCTTTATTTGATTCTGGATCATCCCACTTTTTTATATCCATCTGGTTTTCCAAGAAAACAAGACATTCCTCTTTTGATTTAATAATGGAGTTGTCAATCAAAAATCTTAAGGGAAGTCTCATTACAACAAAAACGTGTTGTTCAGTCCCCTTTATGACACATAAACATGATTTATTTTCTGAGCTTATCATTATATAAATGGCTGAATTTTATATAATCCTTGATATGTGCTATCTTTCAAAATATGATGTGAAAAAATTATTGCAAGAATGAGAAAATTATGATTTGTGAGGAAGATGTAGAATCCCTTATCTTTAGATTAGAAGCTTCACCATCTAATTATTATCTATATCTACACCCAGTATCTCTATTGAATGAAATTTTTGGGGAGGAATAGAAAACAACATCCAGGGATGAGGAAAGTAATCTTCAAATTTAGGATGTACCAATTGTATAGGAATACATTGATGTATTTCTTTAGGAATTACCTGGACACACCCCCCCCCCCAGAGTGTAAAGTTTAGTTTACCATTGATTTAATCCCTCGTGAAAAACCAATATCAAAGTCTCCTTATAGAATAACCATTGTGGGATTAGTAGAGCTAAAGAAAAAACTATAGGAGTTTATTAATAAGGGATTTATTTTCCCTAGTGTTTCACCATAGAGAGCCCCTATTCTCTTTTTTAAGAAGAAAGATTGATCCTTGAGGTTGTGCATTGACTATAGAGAAATAAATACTATTAAAATAAAGAAAAAGTATCATTTTACTAGCATTGATGATTTATTTGATCAACTTTATAGATCTCAATATTTTTTAAAGATTGAAATTCATTATGGGTATCATCATTTATGAGTATATAAGTAAGATATTTTGAAGAAATATTTTTGGATGAGGCATGGACATTACGAGTGTACAATAATTACATTTGTATTGACTAATGCACCCTCATTTTTCATGAATCTAATGAATAGAGTATTCAAGGAATATCTTGATGATTTTGTTATGGTATTCATTGATGATATTCTGGTGTATTATAAAATCTATGAAGACCAATAAAATAATTTACGGATCATTATTGAGACTCTCGTAAGGAAATATTTATATGGTAAATTTAGCAAGTGTGAATTCTGGCTTTAGTAAATTTCTTTTATTGAATATATTATCTTTAAGGATGGAATGTTAGTTGATCATGTGAAGACAAAGGCAATCCAAGAATGAATTATTCCAATGAACATAAGTGAGGTATGTAGTTTCATTAGTTTATCAGGTTAATATTGGTGTTTCATTAAGAAAATTTCCTGATTGGATAACCAGTTAACCAAGATTGAACGTAAAGGGTTTAAGTTTGTATGGAAAAAAGAATATGCAAAATTTTTTGAAGAATTGAAGATAAGATTAGTTAATGCTCAAATTTTGACTTTACCATCAAGAAATTATGGGTTTTTAATATACATTGATACATTGAAGAAAGGACTGGGTTGTGTCCTTATGAAAAATGATAAAGTTGTTATATATGCATTAAGTTAGTTGAAGATTCATGAACAAAATTATACAACTCATGATCTTGAATTAACAGTTGTAATCTTTTCTCTGGAGATATAGAGACACTATGTTTATGTTGAAAGATGTGATATATATATAGATCACAAAATCTTGAAATACATATTTACATAGAAAGAACTCAACATGAGGTAAATATGATGGTTTGAGTTACTCAAAGATTGTGATTTCTCAATACACTACCACCTAGGAAAAGAAAATAAGGTAGTAGATGCATTAAGCATGAAAGATCATGGACTTATAACCCAAATGAGGATTTAGAAAGATCCTATATTCATAGATTTTGTAAATATGGATATGGTAATTATTAAAGAAGGGAAACATCAATCCTTTTTCAAATGATTATTAAACTATCTTTACTGGAGAAGATAAAAATTTCTTAATCTGATGATGAGAATTATCAAAAGAAAATTAAAGCTGTTAAGGATGCGAGATTGGTAAACTTCATGTATGAGGATGGAGTTATAAAATTTGGAAAGATTTTATGTGTTCCATAAATACCTGAGCTAAAAAGGGAACTATTAGATGATTCACATAGCTCAAATTTCTCTATATATCCTAGTAGTACCAAGATGTATAGAGATCTGAAAGAACATTTTTGGTGGGATAATATGAAGTTGGAAATTGTGTACTATGCATCAAGATGCCTAGTTTATCAACAAGTGAAGGCTAAGAGACAACATCCTATAGAATTTATGCAACCTCTAACTATTCCTATGTGGAAGTGGGATGAAATTAATATGGACTTCATCACTGGATTACCAAATACCCCCAGAAATAATGATATGATATGGGTTATTATTGATCTCCTTACAAAATCAGCACATTTTCTTGCTATAAGATAAGATTTACCTCTTGAGATTCTAGAAAGACTCTATATTAATGAAGTTGTAAGACTTCATGGTGCACCTCTATCGATTGTGTTTGATTGAGGTCCCCATTTTACATCAAAATTTTGGAAGAGTCTTCATAAGGATTTAGATACTAAGCTTCATTTGAGTACTGCTTATCACCCTCAAACCGATGGATAGTCTGAAAGGAATACTCAAACATTAGAAGATATGTTGATATCATTCTCACTTGACTTTAAAGGTATGTGGGATCAGTATTTACCTTTGGTATAATTTTCCTGCAATAATAGTTTCCATTCTTGTATTCAAATGGCATCATATGAAGAATTATATAGAAAGAGATGTCATACTCTAACTTATTGGGATAAAGTTTATGAGAATAAACTTATAGTCCTAGAACTTATTGAATAGACAATTACAAAGGTAAAGACTATTCAGGATCATATTAAAGCATCTCAAAGTAGTCAAAAGAGTTATGATGAAAAAAGATAAAGTATTTGGAATTTCAAGTGGGAGATCATATCTTTCAGAAAGTATCTCTATGGAAGGGTGTCATGTGGTTTGGTAAGAAAGGGAAAATGATCCCTAGGTACATCAGATCATTTGAAATTATAGAAATAATTAGGGTTGTAGCTTACCTATTAGCAATGTCTCTAAGTCTCTCCAAAGTTCATGATGTGTTCCACATATCATTGTTAAAGAAGTACATGTCAAACCTAATACATGTACTCACCTATGAATAAATAGAAATAGAAACTGATTTGTCTTACTATGAAGAGTTTATCAAGATTATTGAAACTAGAGAGTAAGTATTGAGAAATCGAATGACTCGAATGGTAAAAGTTCTTTAGAGAAACCATAAAATGGAAGAAGCAACATGGGAACCTGAGGATGTTATGAAGAAGAACTACCCTAATATATTTAAAAGGAAATATTCATGAAAAAAATCAAGGATGAATTTTATGAAGGAGACAAGAATATAACACCCCCAAGATTTATGGTACATATCTTCTTAAATAAATTCAATTTACTCGATAGTTTGTATTTCATGCAACACCGAGCTTAAACTAACCATGATATACTATTAACATGAATATAGGAATAGTAATGTGACTGTTAAGAATAATAATATGACCATTAGAATAATAAAATCATCTATAAAAGTATAAATAAAATTTAGGTATCTTATAAATGAAAATATGATATATTTATATCATGGAATATGTAAATAAATATTTTAAAAATGATAAATTAAGTGTTGGTATTTTTGTGAAATGTAAATGTTTATTTAGAATTTTATAATTAATATAATGATTTAAAAGAAAATTCATTTTCATAAAATAGATTCATAAATTAATATTTTATCATCTTATGATTATAATATAATTTCATGAGACCTTAATTAATTTTTCAAAGTGTCATAAAATCGGTTATAATTTTAAAATTAGTACTTTTCAAATAAATAATGATTTGAATTAAAAATTAAATTTCTCATATTTAGAAAATTATTTTAAAAAAATGTATTCCATTTTTTAAATATACACGTTGAAAAAAATTAGGGTTAAGATTTGATATTTTTCTAAAATGGATGAATTTTTTGTGAATAGTGAAATACGGTAATTTACAGTATTACCTAAATATATGAATTCTTGAGTCATGATTGATGTATGGATGGTTTAATAATAATTATTTTGAACTCACATGAACTAGTTACTATAATTGGTCACAAAAATCATCAATATTGATATTCTTGAGCCAAAATAATAAACTAATGAATAAAATAATCAAAAACGCTTCTCTCCTCCCAGTATAAATACCACCTCTCACCACCTATTCTAATCACTCCTAATTCTTATATATTGTTATATTCTACCCAATTACTCTACTAAACCTATTCCCCATATCCTGATATTACTGGTCTCACAAAAATACCAATCCCAAGTGCCTTTAAAAGGTTCTCAAGGAGACGCTATACAAGAGGTAAAATCCCCATCCGTTTTCTTTTAATTTCTTTTAGTTTCTTTTATTTTATTATCCTATCCTTAAATCCTTTATCCAAAAATGAATTATAACCCCAGTATATTATGTATTCTATAATTTTATTATTTTAATGGAATATCCATCATTAAACCCCTTCTCCTCTCTCTTTTATTCTAAAAGTGAAAACATCATCCATGATGTGTCGATTTACCACCATCATGGATGATGCGTTTTTATTTTCCATTAGCACCTTCAAGGCTGATCATAAAATCATTATTATGGTTAAATAAGACTTTATTATACAAATTATAATTTATATAATTTTCTATAACCAATATATAAACATGATATTAAATAAAATGATATTAGTTCATGATGGTTGTAAAAATTTCGGAAATAAATTAAATAATTTTCATTAATGTTTTATCTAATGAATCATACTCATACCATATAACCAAATGATATATAATGTCATTAAAACTTAGTTAATTTCATTAATAACATATAATTTTAATTCTGGATAATTATTCCCATTTTACATGAACTTCTATACTTGTATAAAAGCAAACCAATCATGAAAAACCCAAGAAAATGAACACTCCCAGAACAATGAAATTGAATCTTATAACTCATTAAAAAGGCCCTAAATGAACTTGATAAAATTATTCTAAATAAAATAAATGTATAAAATTTCCTATATTATGTAATTAATGAATCTAATTTTATTATCCAGGACATTAAATACAAGTGCAGAACGCTTTCAGACATGAGGTAAGGGATTTCTTAACTCAATTTTCATTCATTGGGTTATACATCTACTTAGTTGAATATATTATGCCAATATTATGTGTGGAGTCCACTATTTATTTATTTATTTTTTATTCCCACTTATCCATTTTTTGGATATTCTTTTGTTACACCTAATCACCCCTTTGATTAAATCTCACCTCAATGATATGAACTTTGTAAGGGATTTTTCATCTCACTTTATTTATATGAGATATGCCTTATTTACCACTTATTCCTTATGTGTGGTGTTATTTACCTCTAATATATCATATAATGAATCTATTTATCTTCATGGTATTCAATGTTTCATTTTATGATTATTAATTTTATGGGGAATACGATTCTATTGATTACAAGGTGGTAAGGGTTTTTCGTCTCACATTAATTTATGTGGAACATATTCCATATTCATCAATTATTTCCTTTATGGACTGCCCTTTTATTTATGATCATAAATAATTGAAGATTTCATTAAATATTCATGTTTTTTGTATCATGGATATGATTATTTTCTAAGTTGTATACCATTTTTACATACAGTGTTTACTTTGAATGCTATTTTAACTAGGGAAATATTGATAAATCTATATCCTCTATTCAATATGGATATTTTGATAATTCATATTATTATTGAATTAAATATTTGTATTAATAATTATTTGGTATTGTATTGATAGGTGGGACCAATATTATATATCCCCTCAATGCATCGACGGGTCTCATGAGACAAAATAGTTGGCGACAAACCCTTCATGTTTGTTTCCAAGCAAAATCAGACAGGTTTCTACCCATAAACTTAAACCATCATGTGAAATGTCTCGAAAGTATTGGTTCATGTTCCATATACATAAAATCCAAAAATTAATCATTTTCTCCATTCGGTATTTAGTTATTACTTTCTATGAGATTTTCACTATGAGAAAATCTATGGCTTTATTTTCATTCTCAGTTTATTGATGGCATGTATTTTTTAGTTATTTACCTTGTCATGGTGATTATTACTTATTGAATTTGATTCACTTATTATTTATTCATGTAAACCTTACTAATCATTTTATCTCACCCTTTTATTTGTTTTCCTTCCCTAGGTTGTGAAGATAAAATATTTGAATAAGTGTTAAGGAAGCAGTTTATTTTCCTTTATTGTGTTCTATATTTAATTTCAAATGTAATAAGGGAACCATGTGTGTATCTATTTCTTAAATACTACTAAATTGATCAATAATTGGTGATGTGATCTCTTATATCTATTCTATCATAATAAAATATCCACTGACTCTGGGATATTTGGGCTCGAGTTGTTACGGTTTTAGTGTTTCTTTGAAATTCATTCTTGAACTCACCTGATGCATGAAACTTTAAGAAAATATTTTTTTGCACTAAACCTAATAAAAAGTGGAAATTGGGGAACTTTTTTCATGTTTTTTATTATGCTATTATTGTGTGAAAAATTATTTTATGAGATTTCTTGTCATCCCTTATAACAAAATCTTTTCTG
This sequence comes from Viscum album, assembly GCA_963277665.1. Classification (NCBI taxonomy): domain Eukaryota; kingdom Viridiplantae; phylum Streptophyta; class Magnoliopsida; order Santalales; family Viscaceae; genus Viscum; species Viscum album. The sequence continues at coordinate 121,671,929 of OY728133.1, read as the reverse complement.
TATTGATTTTTAAATCTATTTAAACCAAATTGTGTAAATTTTTCTCCCACTTTGAGATAAAGCATTGGGGATAATATTGGGTTTTAAGTGTATAGGATGGTTCAAATTGAGCTAAAATTTAATTCATTTTAAACCCATCAAAACCCTTAAAATTTTTCAAATTTTTGAGTTTTTAAGCATTAATTAATCATTTTCAATGGGTGATGGTTTTTATCAAATTTGAAGCTGTGATGAAACTATGATGAGATTAATCTTTATTACCTTATAGATTTAATTAGGTAAATCATTTTTATTTCCCTTTTGAAAAAAACGATTCCAGTGAAACTTTGGGAGAATTTTATACAATAATCATAGACTTTGAACTTTTTAATTTGAATTTTACTCATAAAATATGCATCCAAATGAATTATGAAATGAAAATCTTAATCAAGGTTGAACTCCTTATTCTTTATCTTTTTATTCTTTATTCATTAATTGTTGGATGATTTATTTATTCCACCAATAAATTTTCATTTCACCCTATCCAACGGTGTGTCTATTTATTATGATCTCTTAAATTATATAAATCTTTTCTCCTGAATGTAAAGAGGAGTTTGGAATTTCAGTTGGATGAAAATTGATGTGTGTTAAATTCTCTTTAAAAATTTCAATTTTAACCATTTTTATAAAATGATAACCAGTTTTTTACTGAGAATATTTAATTCGAGAGGGTAATCGCACTTTAAACTTAAAAGAATCCATGAGGGAAAATCAATTTGAAAATAAATTCACTATGGAATTTTTGTTTTTCCATTTTGAGATTAATTTTCTACCACTGAATCTATACTAAGTAGTTGCTTGAGGAAAGGAAACATCTTAAGTGTGGGGGAATTTGATGTTTAATTTAATTATTTCATTTTATCACATCACTTTTTTGTTTAAATTATGTTTTTTATGTTAAAATATTTCTTTAATTGGTTAATTATAGTATTGTATTTATTTTGTAAGTATAGTATTAAATTAATGAGTTTTATGTTTAAATATGTGTATTTATGTTTAAATTATAATTGTGTTGAGCTTTGATTATTTTATTTATTTTTGAGTTTTCTTTTTAAAATATTAATTTGAAGTTATTTTGATTAATCTATGTGTTTAATTGATTTATTTATCATTTTTTTTCTTTTTTTTTATTTATTTATTTAATGTAATTTGAATTTAATTCTTTATTTTTAAATTTATTATTTTTTATTTTTTATTTTTTATATTTTAACTTATAATGTGTGTTTTAATTAAAGGGGAAATTTTTGTTTTAATTATTTAATTTAATATGTGTTAATGTTTATAAAATTTAATTTAATTTGTTTGAGTGTTATTTCCAAGCATAGTCAATTGAAATTTTGGCAAAGGCATGTGATCATGATACACCCAAAACAACTACAAGACTTATTTGGTTCGAATGTAAGTGGAAAAATATTAAAGTTAATTGAACATGCCTTATGCCTTTAATTGACCATGAAATATATCGATCGACCACACTTGAAGAGGATCGAAAGTTCCTTATGTTTTAGATCAACCATGTAAACTCAATCAACCATGAAGCCAAGATAAAACCTACCAAACTTCATCACAAGATACCACAAGATCAGACTGAGTCTTGATGAATTGAAACCAAAATGGATTAAAGAAGGCATATTTATGAAGCTAAGAATCCAAGTCACTAGATGAATCGAGTTCGACCAAGATTGAGTCATGCTAATGAATAATTACTAAGTGTGGAACTCTCAAAAGTTGATTGTAGTTCAAGTTTGAAGGTTTCAATGTCAAGTTCTTTCAATCTTGAGTTGGAATGAATTCATCCATGGATGGATTTGGGAAGTTCCAACTTAGTCAGATCTTCTTGACAATGAAGACTTAGTTTCGATTTGAAGCTATTGATTTGATTTATTTTAGTTTAGAGGAAGATGAATAATCTCATGGATGGATGTATATGGTGATGAACTATGTTTGTTAATTGAAGGATATGGATCTAGGGAGTCACGATTCAAATCTATCAAATCCATAACTATTCTATGATCAAGCTTATATTTTTTGGTTGAATTTTATTATAGATGTGAAGATGGCAGGTCTTTGAAGTTCCTCATGGTTGCAGATCTAGCACTGAAAGTGGTTACACAGAACCTATTTGTTGAAATTTATAAATGATGTTGTGAAGCATATATTGGCTTTCAAGATTGAATTTTGTGGTTTCCTTCAGGGTTGAGTGTCATGTTTTTTTTTGTTTGGCAAGTTAAGTCTACCTATTGTCATCTAAATCTGTGTGTGAATGAAATGGAGGATGGTTTATGACATGATGATGCAAACTTGGGTAACATAAAACCTTTTCTTAAAGAATACTATAAAGGGTGTCGAGACTATGAGTGAAAGGCCTGGGCTATGCTGTGTTGGGCCACGAAAGGTTTGGCCCAAGTCATAAATCTATGAAATGGTATTTCAAAATTAGTCATTTCAATGCATGGGTTCCCTAATTAAGAAATAGTGAAACCAAAGGCAAGTCGTGAGGTGGGATCTAAATGATCTGAAAGTTTTTAGAGATTAATAGAATGACTAAAGAGTGATGTTACAATTTGGAATCAAATCCATATTCATCTCACTTGGAAATTTAGTTGATCACACATGGGTGTGTCATGGTTGTTTAAATATATTGGATTTCATCATGCGAGGGTGACAGTGGACAGTCAAAGTTTCCACATTGAGGTTATTGAGGTAAAGAATAAGTTTAAGTTGATGCTCAAGGCATTGAGCAGAAAAATTAATAAAAACAGAGTATCATACAAGAAAAAAATAGAGGGGGTAGATCACTCATTTGTCATTCATTCATCAAGAGAAGATAGTATAGAGGAAAATTTAATCTATGATAAGAACTTGGACCTTGAGTTTGATAAAGGATATGAACTCAATAGAGAAGTTTTTGATGGGTTTTTTATGATCATCTAATGATAATTTGCAGTGGAAGACAACCCAAAATGTAGAAGATCTATATTTAATAAATTAACATGTAAATTATATTTTAAAACAGAGTACCTATATTTCTCAAAAAAAGTAATTTTTATCTTCCTTCCATGGATAGTGTTTTTAGGAAGATCATAAGTAGTAGGGAACAAAAGCATCCTGCCTCTAAGGGAGTACACCATCCAATGGGTCCATGAATGTTTCATGAGGAAACCCAAGAAACTGAAGGTATTTTAGTGCCTTCTCAAGTGAGGCTAACAGACCTCAGGAATAAGAGGAATTTGGAAGAGGATCATACACATCTCACACACAATAGAAGATAATATCACCCTCTTATATAGATAAAGTCTGAGACATCTCATATTCATAATGCATCGTATGCATTTATTACTATTGGGGTATAATTCATTAAACATTTTCAATGAATTTAATATAAAGCCTTTAATACATTAATAATAGATTATAACTGATTAATAAATCATTTTGGAGAAATGAATAATATATATATATATATATATCATATTTATATATATATATTATATTCATGCATCACATGCATGAAAAATACATGCATCACATGCATGAAAAATACATGCATCATATGAATATATTAAATTTACATTATATATAATATAATATAATATTTATATATATATTATGCATCATATAAACGTGAATATGCATCTCATGCATGTAAATTTTATTTCATATACAACCATCTCCCACTTTCACTAAAATCCCATAAGAGCTTTATGCAAAAATTCACAACTCTTAGTGAATCCATCCAAACTCTTGAACATGGTTTTTATCAAATTCTATTCATTTTGAAAAAAAAAACTTTGTCCAAAACTTTATACTTATCCAAGGGTTTAAATATGTGACCCTACAGGCCTTAGTAATATTGAAAAAAACTATGAAATCTATATTTCATAAATGTAATCAAAGAGAAGCCTCTAACAAAGAATCAGTGATACTCAAGCTACTATGGGGTCTGGTGTGATCTCCATAAAACATTTTCATATCTATATATAAACATATCTACCATAAGATGGATCATATGCATCTTATGTATACCTATATAATCCCTTTTTCCATGACATCGAGTGACCACTAGACATGGAACATGTAAATCTAGTATTGGCCTCTCATCATTTCTTGATTCTATGAAAAAGACTGACCAAGCTGATGAATACATCACATTCTATTCATATAAGTAGTTGAACATATAATATGTCAAAAAACTAATAATTTCCATGAATTTCCTCAATCTAAATTAATCAAGGGACAGATGTCTTTAACTTGTCATATAATTGGATAAATCTCATATTTGTTTCACTCCAACCAATAACATGATCATCAACATACCCAAACACCCCCATATTAGCTAAGTTTATATGTTGACTTGCATAAGTAGGGTATAAAAGTATTAAGGTTATCATTCTAGGTGTATTTCCAACCTTAGGTAAGAAGGATTTATAATAAGCATGCACCCCTAATTATATCTATGAGTGTATGACATTCCATGAGATATAATTTCATGGATCAGTCCAAGTAATAAGTCTCTACTTATTACCTCATGAATATATTCTTCGTATCTAATATACAACCCTTTATAAAAGATATAAGAATCTATTAAATATAACCTTTACATATCATCACAACCCATTATACTTCATAATGATCATTGGTTAGGGAAAATTCAAATTTTTACTTTGAGGGGATATTTATCATTTGACCATTCATGTAAAATAAATTACAACACATATGAATGAATAATAAATAGAGATCTCCTTTATTATAATTACATGATATGTTTACAACCATTACAACCAAATACATAGAGATATAACATGACCCTCATGTAGTTACTATAGTAATGGATTCTATTTTTGAGCATTACATCCATATGCAATTCATATCATATCCCCATGTGACCATCTGATAAAATACTCTCACTAACATCATAGTGAGTGACATTTATGAATCAATCTAGTTTGAATAATGGTGAGAATTAAGAATCATATTCCTTAAGTTAAACTCTTTGAACCTATATTCAAAATCCTTAACTTTATAACATCAAATGTTATAATGTTATCTTTTTTTTTTTACTTAGAACTCTTTCTAAGTACATCATCATCATCCTTGGAACCCTTCCATCAAAAATTTTCCTTAAAAAATTTTGTAAATAATGTAACTATTTACATTATCACTTTTCTAGCACATCCAAAACTATTTTAGGATAAAGTGATCCAATTTATTATATTAGCTAATTTAACTCTTTAAATTTCACTTTACCACCATACCCTAAACTCTTTTAAGTTACCAAGTGATACACTTTGTGTATTGTCTAGTATAAACCTTTAGGGAATAGTTATGTTCACTTGTTATGGAAACTAAATGAAACTCTTTACATTATCATTACCATTACATATCCTAAATTTCTTTAGTATATTAATTTAAGAATCACTATAATCTTATACTGGTATAATCCTTTAGTTAACAATGATTTTCACTTCCTCAAGGTAACTAAATATAATTATTTACATTTATATTTATTATCACATATCCTAACTCTTTAAGATATAAAATAAATAATCGCTTAAACTAAATATGGTACAATCTTTTATTTGTTATCTTTTAACTTATCTAAGTCCAAACATACCCCCACTATCCTCTTAGACACTATATTCACTTCATAATATCTTTCTAAGAAACAACACAAACTAATTTTTGTTTTAGGAAATAACGTTTATTTACTTTTAGTAGAAATATCTAACAAAAAATAATTGTTTTCATATCTCATGTGGAATTATATGTGTTTAGAATATTTTCTTGAAAAATAATATTTTATTCATTAAAATACATCAATACCGGGTTGGAATCAAATTCCACCATATTTTATCAAATAGTTGGATAAAAAATTTATCTATATCTTCTTCTCAAAACATGTCATAGAATCTAATGAATCATAAACCTAGTGTATCCAATTAATCATCTCATGTTGTTTATAACAACTCTTTTTTAACACCTCTTATCATATAAGAGAAGTGAGATGAAGATACACTTCCTTTACTTAGATCCATCCAAGCTTGATAGACATCTTTACATTCAAATTTCTAATATAGAAACTGTTTACTTAATCACTTGAATGTAAACTATAAGTTATTTCAATTCTTCCTTTGATTTTGAAGTCACGTATATTTACAGCACTTGTAAAACATAAACTCAGTTTCACATACCCTTAAAAATCAAAGAATCAATTTATATAACATTAATACCTGATATAGACATTCCATGGAGTTCAAAAACCCCTTTAGGTATTATATATAATCCCATAACATAGAATCATTACTCCTTCCTGATAATACCCTCATATTTTTAAAAACCTTAATTAGCTTCTTGAAGAAATATTATTGGACTTTCAAACATTTTCTCTTCTAATTTTGAAGTTTTCTCCCTTGTATTGTTTGCACGGTACTAGAACATAGACATCGTATGTGTAGTTCATTTATTTTCAACACTATTAGAATATTGATTAAACTTTTATTAAATTCATCCATCTTGTCAAAACATTTTCATAGTTAAAAATAGAATGAATTCCTTAACCAGAATAATCCTTGTAATAATTCTTCAGTCTCTCAAAAAATATTCAATCATATTGAATATCATTAACATACCCAATCATATTGAGTATATGAGACTATAATTCCTTAGTTCAATTAGCATTTAGTGCCTTTGAAACCTTAAATGAATCATTTCATGCTTCCATAAGCAACTTTATTTTCTTATTGAACAACTTCAACACTTGGTTACTTAGGAAGGAATTTCTCTAACACATAGAATTTCCACTTGCTTATGAACTCTTATTAAGATACCAGTTTTAGGAGTTTATTACTTTAAGATTATAATTTCAAGGATTAATTTCAAAGTTTAGTTTGATTATGATAATGAATTTATCTACAAAAAAACTATCAGATGAATATCATGTTTTTATATCTTTTTATTAAGGAATTTTAATGATAGTGCTCCCACTAAAATTCATGACCTTGTATATCATATCCATTTAGTGAGCCAAGATCCACATTTCACTATGTTCTATATCACTTTAGCATTTCTCTTATTACTTGTCTATTTAGGTAGGGTATCATCCCAATTAAAACAGTTATGATTTTTGGATAATTTAGCAGATAACCCTTTACCCAAATCCATCATATGGATATACCCAACTATATTCCTCTGGTAACATAATCCGATTAGGGTCTCCTAACTAGTGTAACCCAAAGAAAACATAAAAAAAGCTAACAAAGGATGATCCAAGGGAACCTAAATTTAGCATGACCCATCGAATAGAATAATCTAGAGTCACTCATTACTTTCTTTCCTTACACAAGATAATCTAGGATCACCTAGATTTAGCATGACCTAACCAGTTGGATGGTCGAGGTCTTTACAAGTGGTTATTTGGAAGGAATATTTCACTTAATATTTGTGGGTTTTTTTTCAAAGTATCACCAATTTAGTATACATAATATGCATATTAAATTCATAACTATTAAATCACATGTAATAGTTATCTCCTCGTGTTTTATTTCCTTTTGTGTATGCATGCTTCTAATGATTTATTTTTGGAAATCTCTATTCTAACCACCAAATTAATGTGTTAACACCACATTAATGTATAACTATTCACACAACCCACAAGTCTATATTAATCACCCAAAAAAAGAATTCAAGTATGTTCATACATATCCAAATGCATTATATGCATAAGGTATATGAACACTTCAAGTAAAGGAATAGAGTTATATGAGATTGACTAACACTACATGAATAAGCCTAGAGTGATAGATAGCCAACCCCATTCAATTTACTATACAAGGAAATACTCTAGGAAATTATGTGGTATGACCCAAAGTCCCTCTACCTAGAGATAATTTACTCAAGATATAATTCAATTCATGAAAATTCTAACACCTAATATACACAAATTATGCCAAATAACTATTCTCAAGATCAAAACTTAAAAAAATGAGGTCAAGGTAGATGGAAACTAAATTTTATAATATCAAATCTAGCACGATATGAAAGGATCTTATCCTAAAATCGATTTATCATATAAATGGGTATACACAATATTCATATTTTGTAAACAATCTACTAAACATGAATATCAAAGAAATTTAACAAATAAATATTTTATTTATTTATTTTCCAAAACATGAGACGTTTATGAATTATTTATAAATAAATTCTAAATATAAATATTTTATAATTCAATAAGAATATAAACATTTTATATTCATTTCAATATAAACCCCTTCATATTTTATATTAAATGGAATTTATATGATATTTCATGAATTATAAACATTTTATAATTCAATATCTATTATATACACATCTAAATATCCTATATTTTGTAATTTATAAACACTTTATAAATTTTCTCTTATGATTTCCAAATAAACCATTTATTTCTAGATCATACAACATACCATTTAATTTGTTAAAAGGTATTTAAAATATTAACCTTTAATATTTGGGAATAATGTTTCATAAACATTTATTTAATTAATTATAAACAATTTATAATTAATTAATTTATAAAATCCATTTAAATTGAATATCCCCAAAATACCTTTTAATATGATTTATAAACAATTTATAAACCATTAAAAATATTTAATATGTTAAAAATAAATTTTTAACAATATTCTACTTACCCTTACGCAGAATCTCTATTCTGAGTAAGGGTATACCCTTATTACCCTTATGCATACATTCTGTGTAAGTGTAACTGATATTTTTTAGAATCATATATAAAGTTAATTTAAAGGTTAACTTTACACAACATGATTGAAAAAAATGTTTCATAAAGGCAATACACATATTACTTTTATGCAACTCCATCACATAAAGGTATTACCTTCACACAACTCCTTTTTATAAGGGTACTCTCAATATTTCATACACTATGTAAAGGTAAACATCACTAATATTTACATAGCAGCTCTATTACCTTTACGAGTAAGGGTAAAGTGTCAATGACCCTTACGTAAACCCCTTTGAATAAGGGTGCTACCTTTATGCAACTCATTTGTATAAAGGTAACAATGAGGTTAACCTTAAGTAGACCTTCTATGTAAGGGTATTGATTAAGGTTATCGTGTAAGGGTAATGGCATATCAACCTCTATGTAATGGCTCACATTAGGGTATAACCTTTATATAACCTACTTGCATAAGGGTAAATCATATTTACCCTTACAAGGATTATATAAGGGTATGAAACCCGCATACATGTTATGAAAATGTGGAGGGTATTTGAGGAAGATCACAAGGAGCAGTCAACAAAAGCACCATACCTATAAGGGAGTACACCATCCAATGGATCCATAAATGTTTTATGAGGACGCCCAAGAAACTAAATGGGTGTTAGCACCTTCTCGGGTGTGATTAATAGTTCTTAGGAAGAAGAGATTCAGAAGAGGCTGATACACATCGCACACACAATAGGAGAGGATCTCATCCTATTATATAGTTGAATCACAGGGCATCTCATATTCATAATGCATCATATGCATTTATTACTGTTGCAGTATAATTCATTAAATTTTTTCAATTAATTTAATGTAAAACCTTTAATCAAAATAGATTGTAACTAATGAATAAACCATTCAGGATAAATAAATAATATATATATATATATATTCATGCACCGCATGCATGAAAAATTCATGTATCATATGCATATATTAAATGTACACTACATATATATAATACTATATATATATATATATCTCATGCATCATATGCATGTGTACATGAATCTCATGAATGTATATTTTAGTGCACATCCAATAATTTTCTCTTATATTTCTTCTCACTTTTTGATCTTTGATTTTGTGACCATGTTTACTTGATTTCCTTAGGATATTTAAGCTATAATGAATTGAAATCCTTTAATTAGTTTTGATTTTTTTTAATATAATCATTTGGTGCAATTTAAGTTCAAAGTTCTATTTTCATTCGATTATGAGTATCAATACACACTACTCAAGAACCAATGGGTGATAGTAGTAAATCAATTAACCATTGATCATTGACTGGAGTACCAAAAATTTATAAAGTGATATGTATGTATTCTCCATAATAAAAAAATTAATTTTAATGTTCTGGTCGATAGTTCAATGCTAAAGAAAGATCATCAATTTGTGAAAGTTCACTAAAGCAAGAGCTCAGTGAATCTTCACTTTTTCTCTAAGCACTAAATAATTATAATTAACTTGAGTAGGATAAAATAATGTTATTAAACAATTAAAAATATTCCAAAAAGCCTAATTTCATCAATTTTTTTGTCTTTCTCTCTCTATTGTATTCTCCCTTTCCCCACTTCCAGTTAACCTCTATCATTTTCACACACACTACAATGCACCTATATCTTCTTTAATTCTATTATTCTACTTGCTTTCTGAGTGTTTTTGTTTGTTTGTTTTTGTTTTGTTTTTTGTTTGTTTGTTTTGGTCACACACATTTTTACTAGCCTTATCTATGGATACAATACTCTCACTCACCATTATACCAGTAGTTTGTAGGGTTTAAAATAATTAATTTGACTCGATGCTAGTCAAAAACCTATCACCTCATCAAATTTTGTTATCATTTTTGGGGAAGGCATGTGAGTGGGGATTCTATATTCAAACAACATTGTTTTAGTAATTTATTACAAGGCCTTATTACTTATTTTAATAATACTATTCTGATGAGGTGTCCTTAGGGCAGATAAGGTATGTCTAATTCCATGATTTGAGCAAAATGAATTGAATTCATAATTCTCAAAATATCCTTGGTGGTGAATTATTAAAGACAAAATTTTAACATCCTTTTCATTTTTTACTGACTTGAAAAAATTTATAAAAACATCACAATATTCACTCTTAAGTATTAAGAAATAAACTCATGTAAATCGAGAAAAATCATCAACTAAAACATAAACAAAAGACTTTATATGTAGTCTTGTAGTTCTAGAGGGACTAAATAGATTTATAAGAGTAAGTAATAGTGGTCTATAGTATGAAACCTATTTTATTAGTTTGAAATATGAATTATGTTTTTTTTACCCATTGGAAATGCATCACATAGTTTCTTTTTTTCAATTCGAGTTGAGGAAAATCAGAAATAAAATTTTTCTTAAATAATTTTCTTAAAGAATATACATTAAAATGTCCAAGTATTCTATTAAAAATTCAAGATTCATTTATTTCATCATTAAAAAAGTTTTCATTTTGTTTACACAAATAATTAAGATCGTAGTATAAATATTTTTAGTTCTTGGTGCTTTAAACTTAAGAAATTTATCTTTGAAAACTGAACAAGAATTATTTGGAAATCAAAAAAAATCCACCACCACAAAGTTGAGAAATACTTATCAAATTATGATTTAATAATATAAAATAAATTAATTTTTTTATGAGGAATGGTTTTGGATCTTCAATAGTTTTAACTCCAATAATATTTCCTTTAGAATTTCCACTAAATGTGTCATAGCCTCCATCGACATTAGATAGTGAGTGAAAGTTTGAAAAATCTACACTCATATGTTTTGAACAACCTATATCTATTAAACATTTTCCATTATCGATCTTTGGGATTTTTTCTTACAAAAATAAATTAAACAATAAGATGTTTAGATACCTAAATGATCTTTAGTCTATAAATGTTAGTTATAAAAAATTTTACAACCCTAATATGTCCACTCATTTCAGAATATTTAAAACTTCTGAAATTTCTAGAATTAAAGTAAGATAAGTTATCAGATATAATATCTTTCTTAACACCATAAAATTAAGGATATATTAAACAAAAACCATTAACATAATGAACATTTACACCACATTTAAAATAATTAATTCTTGATAAGTTTTTGTTCTTAAAAATGGGTATAAAATATTTTTTATACAACTTGGGCTTTTTTCATTTTACTTGATATGCCATTTTTTATTTATGTTCTTTGTTATTACCAAGGATTTGATTTAAATAATTATTATATTGGTAAATATAGTAACATATTTTAAATTGATTAATTCAACCATTAAATATTTTATTTTTATGTCATTGATAGCATAACTAGATACAAATTTTTTTAATCAGAATTCAATTTTGAAATTTATTAGGTTGGTTCATCTTTTTCTTTAGACACAACATCATAAGATTCTATAAGAGTATTTATATTTTTCTTTTATAATTAATATTTATCTTCTTACATGGAATAATATTCATTCAAATCATAAAAGAAATAGTTTTCAGATTTAGATTCATAGGAAGAATAATAAATAGGAGATACCTCATGATTTTGTGCCATGAAGCACAAATTTACCTTCTGATTAGATAATTTAGTTTTGGAATTAGAAATAGAGTCATAATTAAAGTCCTATGAGACACTCCATGTAGAATTAATTTCTTTATTGTCTTTTTTATAGTTTTAACTATTATTATACTTCTTTTTATACCTTTTCTTATCCTTAAGCTGTGGGCAATTAGGCTTTATATACCTTGTTTTCTTACACTCATAACAACTTACTTCTTTGGTATTTCCATTGAAACTATTATAATTATTAAATTATTTCTTGAATTATCTTATATTATTATAAAACTTCTTAAACTTCTTAAAAAATTGAGCAATCTCATCACTTGACTCTGATTTGTTTGAAATCTCTTCATTAGATGAGTGTGAAAATGATGTCCTTCTTTTTCTTATCATCTTTTGAAGTGGATGCTTTTAAGGCAATATTATCATTTTTTATAATTTTTTTATCTTCTTCCACAACTTCCATCTCAGCCTTATATATCATAAAAATTCCAATGAGGTATTTTATATTAAAATCTTTCACATTATTAGATTGTCTAATAGCAGCTAAAATTCCACTCAATTTAGATGGAAGAACTCTAAGTACATTGAGAGATTGAGAAAGTTCATGAACAGACCATTCATCTAAGTGGTTATCTCACCACTATCCATTATAAAAGTATCAAAATTTAATTTGAGAGTGTTTTATCTGAGTTTTCTTACATTTTTATTAGCTTCATAATCAACAAATATATTTTTCAACGTTTCATGTGTTATATCACATTGTGAAACTTGGTTGAACTCATCAGGACCTAATCCACATATAATAGCATTAATAGCCTTTGATTTTATGAAATTTTATACTTATTTAGTATCATCACATTTATTCAGTTCTCCTTCAATAAATTTATAGGTCATGACAAATTTCAAGTAAACTTTTAGACCAAGATATTTAAGATAAATAATCATTTGATCTTTCCAACATCCATAGTTTTCTCCATTTAAATAAGAATTTTTTACCATAGAAATTCCCTCTCTTTTATTTTTAATTGGTTTAACACTCCAATATTTTATGATATAGATCTCTATAAATAAATTTTATTTCATTGATAGCTTTCTTTACATGCACCATCAAGTTTAAACAAACTGTGATATATTATTACAATATTATTATTTAATGTGAAACTTATTTTCTATACATTGATTTAGAAGGTATTATTAGGACTAACTAAATTATTAAAAAATTATGTTTTATACATGTATAAATTAATTCATTGTTTATCAATTAATTTTAAATGAAAATAAAAAATCATTTGAAAATAAAAGAGATTTTTTTCTAGAAAACTGTTTTTATGCGCACAATTTGTTTTCATCTTAATAAATAAAAATAATAACTATTAGTGAAATATTTTAATGAAAATTATATATTATATATCCAATAAAATTTTTAAACATTCATATAAAGTTTTTACTAGGAATGAGATAAGAATCAATCCATTTTTATGCTCAAAAATGCATTTTTTATAAAAAAAATGTTTCCATTGTATTTTACACATTTATATTAAAATTTATTTCTAAAACTTCTAGAGATTGAATATTGAAAAATGTATACCATATTTGGAGTCATGGGTTTTAAATTTTATAAATATTTTCCTTTTATTTTTTTCATTATGGATAGTAATCTTGGTATTTTTTCACATCGATAAGAATAAAATGGGTAAAATGGGATTAAAACTTTGGGATGAGGATTTAAAATTTCTATAACACTTGAATTTATCCTATTGGATGAATTTAGTTTGGAAATTTACATCCAATTATATAAAATATGGCCACTTAGTGTCATTTTTCATTTATTATAGTTGTTATATTAATTTAAGAAAAGAATAAATACAAAATGTCACTCTCTTGACTTTAGTGACTCTAAATTTTTATTATAAGGATAAAAATATGATAATTTTAGTTAGAAATGTTTATTTCAAAGATAAAATAATTTATTATCATGGTAATTTATTTCTAATTTATATTTACTAAATAATTACATTAAATGATTATGTAGCACTGATATAATATTTATTCAATTAATAGAAAAATAAAATAAATGATTTTAAAAATATTAAAAGTAATAAAATTTGGATGAATTATTATAATACGTGAATTTTATAGATTAATATAAAATATTATAGATGTTTTAATGGTTTATATTTTAATTTCTTCATTTTATTGATATCTTTATTATCAAATTAAATGAATAGTGTTAAAAATGACATTAATGATATTTTATGAAAAATGATATTTTATTAAATTATTTAAAAATAATAAAAAAAACATGAAATAGGACAATTAAGTTTATAATTAATCTAAAATTTCATCCCTTGATCATTTATGAACTAATTTTTACCTGATAATTTAAATTATAACTCTTTAATATTAAAAATTCATTACCATGGTTAAGATTAAAATTTATTAGCCAAGGGGTTAAAATAAAAGATAAGGATTAAAATGACAACAAAAATTGTATAAATTTCATTTGTTAATTATATTTCTAACTTATCCTCATTTTGTTTAAATATATGACTATTTGTAATCATTTTTATTGATAATTACTTTGTTTTATTTTAACCTTTTTAGTAATTCCAAGTGTGTTACTTCTCTTCCTTATAAAAGGGTACCCCTTCTCTCTTTTATTCACACCAATTTGTTTCATATATATCTAAAAAAACCTAAAAAAATATCTCTAAAACATTCTTATCCATGTTTTATATATTCTATTCTTCCCAAAATACCAACCCTAGGGTCCTCAAGAGGATATCTAAAGGAGTTCTTTCAAAGAAGAGGTAATCACCTTAACTGATCACTTTATTTTTTTACTTCTTCATTTACCTCCTCTAAATATATATTATTTATCATAAAATAATATTTTAATTATATTAAATATATTTATATTATTATTATTATTATTATTAAACCACCATTATCCACCCTCTTTTCTGACAAATGAAAAATGATAACGTCACTCATGTGTACATGTGGACTACCACCTCCACGAAGCGATGTACTTAATTTTTCATTTAATATTTACATGAATGGTAATAAGGATATATTTAAAGAATATATAAGATATATATGATATATAAATTATCATGTAAAGGTGAATTATTATTTTCCTATCTTTCATTCCATTCGTCAAAAATTGAAAACAACATTCATGTGCACATATGACCTACCGTCTCCATGAATGATGTAATTAATTTTTCTATCTCTATATTTTATGGATGATTATAAATATAAATATATTTATATTGAATATATATGATATTTATATCATTAATAACATCCTTAAGATGATGGAACCATTATCAAGGTACAATGACCAAAACTACCAAACCAAAACATACATGAAAAACAAAGCAGTTATCACCCAGAACAGTAATTTTAATAAAGAATTATTAATAAATGGGTGATAAAAGGTTATAATTAGATAATATATGGTATTATATATATTATTATGTTTCTTTAAAATATTTATAATAAATCTATATTTATTATACAGGAGTTTCGATCACATACGAAGGAATTCGGACCTAAGGTAAGGGTTTATTTCACAATCTCATCATTTTCGGGATTTTTTATGTTTAAGTACCCACTAGATGAATTAATTAATATTTAAATATCAAAACCAAAATATTTTCTTATTCTATGGTTATTTCTATAAATTATAATTTTCCTTTCATTTTCCTCTCTTTAAGCACTCAAGATACAAAAATAGTGTTTTAAGGAAAACCGACTTTGTTTTTCTACTCGATCGATAATATTTTTATTCCATGTCCATATTTTCCTTAAAAATTTTTAAATAATATTTTTACTATTATCCAATTATTTATTGGAGAAATTTTTACCCATGTTTTACTTTTTAAAAAATGGTTCAAAAGGAATCTTTTTGTCATTTTTTTAAACGAGGTACTTTTGACCATTTTATAAAAATGTTAAAGGAATCTTTGTTTTAACATATATGACATGAATGAAATTTCATGTCATCATGATCACCTAATGATTTTAATATTACTTTATAAGTTTCAAATGTTTCTTTCAAAATAAAATGTTTTCCTTAATATTTGTGAAATTTTTAGATTTTAAATAAATGATTTTAAAGTGAAAATGGTATTTTTTTTCAAGAAGTTTTTTAGTGATATTTTGAAAGTATTTTTATCTATTTCAACATAATTTATTTAATATTATGATTTATTTAGGATATAATCTAATTATATCATCTACCATATTTCTATGGATGGTTTATAATTAGTTTTACTATAAATAGTATTAACATTTCATATGTTAATTATTCTAATACGGACAATTATTGATTTTTAAGGCATGTTGATTAAGTTGTATTATTTATCATATGATGAATGCATTAGAATTATTAAGTGGTTTATGGGGCCTGAAATTATATAGTCTCTCGATGCATCGATAGGTCTCATGTGTCAAAATAGGTTGGGTAATTGGTTGAGGCTATACCCATTTATATAGATGTCTTGGCCATGACCTCAACGGTATGTTTAGATATCCAAAATTATGCATTCCATAATTATAAAATCAATTATTGATGTACATGTGATTATTTAAATAGTTATGATATCCATGTATAAGTTTAAAGTTCATGCGATTATTTATATGACATTATTTAATCATTATTTATTTTTGTCATATTATTCATGCCTTGTTTAGCTTATGTCGTGTGAATTACCTTACTGAGGATCTCATTTCACCCCTTTCTTATTTTTCCTTTCCCTGAGATGCTAGAAAGTGTATTATGATTGATATGAAAAGATATTCTAAAGGTAATAATGGTATTATAAAATAAAATTATATGTTGTATTTTATTTTTTCAAGTATAATGTGGGATTCATGTATGTATCAAGTTTTTCAAGACTATTAAACTATTCAATCCTTTGGGATGTGATCACTTGTATCTAGTACCAATGTAATAAAGTAACTATAATATATGGACTAATAGGGTTGGGTTATTTACAATTGGATCCATTTGAAAAATATCTTTATGAATTCAACCTATTAGAGTTAATAAATCAAGAGACTCAAGCTTTGATACCAATTATTGTCCTATATAGAGTTTCATAATGACTCGAGGGGGTGGACTGAGTTCTTAAAATTTTCTCTGATTTGAAATCACCCTCTTAAAAACAAAAATTTATTTATCCTAATATATTTAATAGAAAAGTTTTAAAAATAGAAAACATGTCATAAAGATAAGGACACAGAATATTTACAGTTGTTCGGGGCACAAAGATCCCCTAGTCCACTCCACCAACACTCTACTCTCTGAGATTGGTGATTTTAACTATGTGTGTCTCTTTCCCAATAACCTAGATAGTTGAGTGCAAGAAACTACAACTTTTTACAAAAGTTTTAAAGATATTTCAACTGGACTCTCCCTTTCTACAAGATATCTCCTCAACATTTACACACTCAAAACAATGATTATAAAGTTTACAAAATTATATGAGTAGTAAAATTATAGTTTTGGTACAAAATTGAAAGCAACAACTAATATTTGAAAGATAACTCTTCTATATAATGAATGAACACATTGGATAAGCTCTAAAATATCTCCATTTTTTATATATATAACTAGAAAGAACACAACAACAAAAAGTTTCCATAGATGTGGAACAATAATAACTTGAAAAATATAGTATACACGGGCTTTCTATATCTCAACTATTCACTTAAAAACTTTCTTTTATGCACAACACTTCTTCCTTTTTTAATTCAAATCGTCTCTCTCTAATTTAAATAGTTGGTAGAGGAGAATAAAAAAATTAATGCTCTTGTCCTTTTGAATGTGACTCCCTCTAAAAATAATAAAAACAAAGTATCATGATGGTACAACTTGTATCTTCCTTGAAAATTTACTTTTATTGGAAATAAAAGCTTTAATTACTTTTTATTTTTCTTATTTAGACATTGCTACTTTATATAAAATTTAGAGTGGGATTGGTCTTCTCTTGATATACTATAGTGGTAATAAATAACCTCAAAATAGTAATAAAATACCTTAAACTTACTTAAATATATCCAATGTTGTGAGTATTTAGTATCATAATACTTTTGATCACAAGCCTTCACTTGATCATATGACTTTTTTGGTCATCACAAGGCTTTATCAAAATCTCATAACTTTATCTAAGGGTAATAATTTACCTTGATCATAAGACTTCATAGTTTAATCGCAAGTCTCTGATGCCTATCTTTATAATTGTAAAACTTTTTTAATCATGAGGTTTTCTTATGATCATAAAGTTTAACTGTGAACATAAGGAATTAACACAAACACAAGGCTTTAGAATATAAATTCAACAAAATAATTCTTTCTGGTTATAAGTCTTTATCTGATCATAAGTCTTGAAAATAATAATTTAATTGAATGTAATACTTTAGCGTAAAGCTTGGTTTGATCATAAGACTTCCAGACCTAGAAAAAATGCCAAAAACTAGAATTTATATCATAATTTAAATGATTTTAAAGCTTGAGCGTCTAGCTTCAGAGCTTTGTATGATTTGAGCATAAGGCTTCAACGCTTAAAAAAAACTTTAACCTAGAAGGTAGTAACATTATAAAACATATTTATAACTTTAAATATCAATCTGTATACTTTAATAAAAATAATTAGAAACAAAATTGAGGGTTTTTGTGATCATTAAAACAGAAGATAGAATTAGATATGTTGGAAAAACATTAGTGTGTTTGAAAAACAGGGGGAGGAAGGTGATGATAGGAGAGTAGGGGTGTAAAGATAGGTCATGGAGGGTGGAGAAAGAGGAGGAGATCATGACATAGTCTGGGACATGCATGATTTAATGTTGGGGGGGAAGAGAAAGGTTTTTTGGTTTTTTTAAACAAAAAATGATGATTTTTAAAAAACTTTCACTAAACCTAGCATTTATCAATAGTTTTTAGGTTTTCTTATAAAAAATGAAATCTAATTAATTCTCTATTTAGAGATGGTTTAAAAACTATTGGTATTTATATATAATCTTTAATTTTGTTGATGTAGGTGGTTCAATGAATGAGGGAAGTTTTGGATAGTAAGGTTGGGATTATAGTTGTTATAGTTTCATAATTATACTTTGTTTTTTTCAATATGGATAATCTCACACATGTTATTATTCAATTTTTACATCATGATAATGTTAATTAGTTCATAATATGATCTTAATTAATACTCTTAAGTGATCACCCTTTATAGTTATGTTTGAGAGGGTTTTCTAGGACAATGTGAATGAGAACTAAAATTTATGTCCAAGTAGCACAAGTAGAGTTTGGTGGATGTTTTGGGGTCTTAAGAGGTTTTGATTCATGTCTCATCTGATTATCAATTAGATTTATATTTTAGTGTGGGAGTTTATTTAATGAAACCCTTTGGTTTTGATTAGTGGATTTTGTTTATTTCCTTCCATGATTTGAGTTCACATACTTGATGCTAATTGACAACCCATTTATTTAATAAAACCCTTCGGTATTGATTGATGTATTTTGTTTATTTCCTATCATAATTTGAGTTCACACACTTGATGTTAATCACTAACCCATGACCCATCATAGACGAGTTTTGAGATTCACCCCTATCTTCATTACCAACCCAGGAGGAAGAGTTCTAGTGGAGAAAAGTCATGACATGTATAATAAATGAAATACATTCTATTTACAATTATATATACATATAAATTATTACATGATCCATTTATCTTGGTTTCACAAGAAAAGATGGTTTATTATGTAGATTATGAAATGCATGGAGTTTGGAGTGTTGTTATACACTTAAAGAGGATAAACTAATATGATACGGGTGATGGAGATCAATTGGTACTTTATGACACTGAACCTCATCAACCAAAAAACATTGAATAGTTTTTTCCTAACAAAATCGAAATAATAGAACTTGTAAGAGAGGGTGAAAATGAATCACTCATGGAAATGGAGGTCGATAAAAATGAATACAATGAAGATAAAGATAATTGAATGTATAAATTGGTAATTAAAATATATTATAATTTCCCATTAATAAGTGTTTGGTACCTATATATAATGTTATAGTTTTTTTGTAATTTTTTTTTTAGTTTTTAATTTTTTATACATTTAATATATCTAAACCATTTGAATTATAGGAATTTAGAGAACAAAAAAATCAAGACCCTAATTGATCAGCATCTCGGAGCACGCCACCACTACCATCAAATTTAATGGATCCGAGTGATTCCATTGTACCTAATTCTACTAGAGAGCCATCTATTTCACCAAATGATGTTGGTAGTCCACCATCCAATTCACCTATGGTGGTGGAGTAGTTGGTCACCCCTATATCTAGGGGATATTATAAAGTTTATGTTACTGGCATGTATGACACTATATAAGAAAAACTATATATTTTATTAGTTGTTTAATTCATTTGTCAAATAGATAAAGACAACCATATAAGGGATATAAATATAACATGGAAAATTTCTGGGACCTGAATTACTTCAAGATTATCATTCTATTTGATGAGTTAGGGGTGCCTATCGGGGATGCTGTTGGAATCTATGAGCAGATTCTTGAGCAACTTGTTTTTAAGATGGTGATATTTTCCATTAATTATAAATATTGGAGTCATATTCCTACAGCTTGAAAAAATGAGGTCTTTGATAGTCAAGTAAAGGTGATATTAATTTAATATTCATTGATAACTAATTTAAAAGACATGAGTAAAATTTTGTAATATACTTATAAAGTGTTGTGTTTTTATTCGTAGATATTTTTTCATTTTCCTTGACTTCGTTTCATGCCTATGAACTTTGAAAATTTTGGACAAGAAATGGAGAGATTTTAAATGGATATTATATCATGGGTTTAATGGCACATCTCTGAGCTCACGAAAAATGTATGAGAAAGTGTCTAAAGGCTTTTCTTGTAAGCAATGGAAGCTATTTTTCGATATTAAAAAACATGCATATCGTGAGGTAATTTTATATTTTACAGTATCTTAATAATAGAAACATAATAAAATTATAATTTTTATTAATGTTATTATTTTTGTAGGAATTATCTAAAAAAATACCACGAATCGTGAGAAATAAGTCATTCCTCACATCACGGGGTCTTAGAGTTTTTAGAGAAAAAGAAAAATTTTGGTTTGTATTTTATTAATTATTATTTATATCATTTTATTATAAGTCAAGTTTTTTTCTAACTTGTTTATATTTTTTATAAAGGCTAATGAATTAGGTCACTCTATTGGTTGAAGAGAGATGTGTTTTAAACTGCATAGGAAACCTGATGGTAGTTTTGTAAATAACCCAGCCAAAGATGTTAGAGTAAGTAGTTTTCATTAACATTTCATGTTATTTCATTGCTATGAAAACATAATAATGAAAAATACATTATAACAACAAACAATACTTAAAACTAATTAAATTGGATCATCTACATGGATCAAATGATGTCAAATTAGTGTCATTTGATACATCTAGTCAGCCCTAATTAATTGGGTTTAAGACTTTTTTGTTGTTATAATTTATTTTTCATTATTATGTTTTTATAGTAATTAAATAATAATAAATAATAATGGAAAATTTATTAATTAGGTAATATTATAAATTTTAGATAATTTAAAAAAAATGTTAATATTTTTGTATTAACATACTAAAATTCAAGAATTCTGGGATATGAACCCCTCATAATCATCATCAATTTCCCAAAATGATGTAGTTGCAATTGTTTTAGGGAAGGAGCATCTCGTACATGTACAGGGGATGGTTTTTGGTCCTACTTCATCAGCTATCTTTGGTAGGGAATTTTCATCTGTTGTTACTACACCAGATGGGTGTTTAAGTAGTGTCATTGATTGGAAATCACAAATATAAATTACAATATTGAAATAAAAGGTCCAAGAACAAGATTCTTATAGGGAAACACAGGATCAATGGTGGTTAGAAATTGAAAATGATATAGTTTTTGAATTTCAGTGGATAACCGACACGATCCTCGAGCAAATTTCTAGCCTTATAGCTCATACTACCAAGGTAAATTCTAAATTGCATAGATCATTCACACAGTTTCAAAGAACATATGCAAATTACATAAATAAAACTAAAATGGTATTTTTATATAGTAAACATGTATTTCGAGTCATACTGACCACATCTTGTGTTGGATTCACGTGTGGTTGATTCCTACATATCAAAAATGAATTATAGATCGTTGTCCTTAAGTTTGAAAAAAAATCAAGCTTGTTTTCTCGGTTTTGACTCAGTAAATAGTTTGTAACGGTACCAAATCCTTTAAAAACGTATTTTGGGGGGTCAAAACCAGACAAAAAATGTCATATTTCCCTGAAATTAGAGGATAATGACCATAAATTGATTTTTAAAATGTAGGAACCTCCAACACATCATTCTGAGTTACAGTCTTCCTAAGATGGTCATAAACACATTTTTAGTGTTTTAAAACACTAAAACATATGTGTAATGGTCAAAAACATAGAAAACAACCTCAGATTGATGTGAAATCATTGAAAAACTGTCGTTGAGTTATTTTTAACATGTATGCGCATGAAACACATGAATCAAATGTGCGGTGTGGTCGAAATGACTCGGTAAACACTTTTTAAAGGTACCAAAGCCTTAAAAAACATGTGTCAGGGGGTAAAAACTAGGAAAAAATGTCTTATTTCCCTAAAATAATATTAAAACAATCATAGATTGATTTTTGAAATATAGGAACTGATAGAACATCATTCTGAGTTCCGGTTTGCACGATATGACCATAAATGCGTTTCTAGTGTTTTAAAACACTAAAACATGTGTGAAATGGTCAAAACCATATGAAACAAACTCATATTGATTTTAAATCATTATAAACCCACCGTTTAGTTATTTTTTATGTGTATGCACAGAAAAAACATTAATCTGACGTGTGGTGTTGTCGGAATGACTCGGTAAACACTTTTTAAAGGTACCAAAACTTTTAAAAACATGTGTCGGGGGGTCAAAACTAGTAAAATGATATCATATTACCCTAAAATAAGATTAAAATGACCATATATTTATTTTTAAAGTGTAGGAACTGATGACATGTTATTCTGAGTTACGGTTTGTCCGGGAAGGCCTTAAATGCGTTTTTAGTGTTTTAAAACACTAAAATGTTCATGTAATGGTCAAAACCATAGAAAAAAACCTCATATTTATTTGAAATAATTGTAAAACCACTGTTGATTTATTTTTTATGTGTACGCAAAGACCACACGTTAATCTAACATGTGGTGTGCTCAGAATGACTCGGCAAACACTTTTTAAAGGTACCAAAGCCTTTAAAAACATGTGTAGGGGGTCAAAACTAGAAAAAGGACTTTAGATTTCCCTAAAATCATAGGAAAATGATTATAGATTTATTTTTGAAATGTAATAAATGGAAACACATCATTTCAAGTTACGGTTTTCCTAGGATGACCAAAAATGCGTTTTTAGTGTTTTAAAAGACTAAAATGTGTGTGTAACAATCAAAACCATAGAAAACGATCTCACATTGATATGAAATCATTGGAAAACCACCATTAAATTATTTTTGACATGTACGAGTAGAAAAAATGTCAATCTGACATGCAGTATGGTCGGAATGACTCTGTAAACACTTTTTAAAGGTACCAAAGCCTTTAAAAACATGCATTATGGGGTCAAAACTAGGAAAATGATATCATATTTCCCTAAAATTATAGTAAAATGATCTTATATTTATTTTTGAAATGTAGGAATTGACAGCATGTAATTTTGAGTTACGGTTTTCCCGGAATGGTCGTAAACATGTTTTTAGTGATTTAAAACACTAAAACCTACATGCAATGGTCAAAAATATATAAAATGATATCATAATAATATGAAATCATTTTAAAACCACCTTTGAATTATTTTTTAAGTTTACACATAGACAACACGTCAATTCGACATACGGTGTGATCAGAATGACTCAGTAAACACTTTTTAAAGGTACCAAGGCCTTTAAAAACATGTGTTGAGGGTCAAAACCAAAAAAAATAATGTTATATTACCATAAAATAATAGGAAAAATACCATAGACTGATTTATGAAATGTAGGAACTAAAAACACATCATTCCGATTTACGATTTTTCTAGGATGTCTGTAAACGTGTTTTTAGTGTTTTAAAACACTAAAACGTACGTGTAACGGTCAAAAACATAAAAAACAACCTTATATTGACATAAAATCATGGTAAAACCATTGTTGATTTATTTTTGACATGTACACACAAACAACACATCAATTCTACCTGTGGTGTGTTCGGAATGACTTGGTAAACACTTTTTAAAGGTACCAAAGTCTTTAAAAACATGTTCAGGGAAGTCAAAACTAGGAAAAAGACATTGGATTTCCCTAAAATTAAAGTAAAATTATTATATATTTATTTTTGAAATGTAGGAACTGAAGACATGTCATTCTGAGTTACAGTTTTCCTGTGATGGTCGTAAATGTGTTTTTAGTGTTTTAAAACACTAAAACGTATGTGGAATGGTCAAAACTATAGAAAAAATATCAGATTGATGTGAAATCATGGGACAACCACCTTTGAGTTATTTTTGACATATATGCTTAAACTACACATCAGTCTGACATACAATGTGAATGACTTGGTAAACACTTTTTGAAGGCACCAAAACCTTTAAAAACACATGTTAAAGGGTCAAAACTAAGAAAACAACATCAGATTGCCCTAAAATCATAGGAAAATGATTGTAGATTAATTTTTAAAATATGGGAACCGACGGCATGTAATTTTGAGTTATTGTTTCCCCACGTTTTTAGTGTTTTAAAATACTAAAACATGTGTGGAATGGTCAAAACCATAGAAAATGGCCTCACATTGATGTGAAATCATGAGAAAACCACCATTGAGTTATTTTTTATGTTTATCTATAGAATACACATCAATATGATGTACGGTATTGTCAGAATGACTTGGTAAACACTTTTTAAAGGTACTAAATCTTTTAAAAACATATGTCAGGGGTCAAAATCAGAAAAACAGTGTCGAATTATCCTAAAATAATATCACAAATACCGTAGATTTATTTTTGAAATGTAGGAAATTATGAAACGTCATTCTGAGTTACGATTTTTCCGAAATGACTGTAAATGTGTTTTTAGTGTTTTAAAACACTAAAACTTGTGTGTAACGGTCAAAAGCATTGAAAACAACCTCATATTGATGTGAAATCATGATACAACCACCTTTAAGTTATTTTTGATGTGTACTCACACACAACACATCAATCTGATGTGCAGTGTGGTCAGAAAGACTCGGTAAACACTTTTTAAAGGTACCAAAGCCTTTAAAAACATATGTCGGGGGGGTCAAAATCAGGAAAACAATGTCATATTTCCTTTAAATTAGAGTACATAAACTTTAGATTTATTTTTGAAATGTAAGAACGGACGGCACATCATACCAATTTACGGTTTATTTAGGATGGTCGTAAACGTGTTTTTAGTGTTTTAAAATGCTAAAATGTGTGTGGAATGGTCAAAATCATAGTGAATGATGTTAGATTGATGTGAAATATTGGGATAACTACTTTTGAGTTATTTTTTATGTGTACAGACAAACTACATGTTAATCTGACATGCGGTGTGGTCGGAATGACTTGGTAAACACTTTTTAAAGGCACCAAAACCTTTAAAAACATGCATTGGGAGGTCAAAACTAGGAAAATGATGTTGAATTTCCCTAAAATCATAATAAAATAATCATATATTGATTTTTGAAATGTAGGAACTTACTTCACATCATTCCAAGTTACAGTTTGCTTGGGATGATCGTAAACATGTTTTTAGTGTTTCAAAACACTAAAATGTGTGTGAAACAGTCAAAAACAAATATAAAATGACCTCATATTGATATGAAATCATTGAACAACAACCTTTGAGTTATTTTTTATGTGTACCCACAAACTAAATACCAATCCAATGTGCGGTGTGGTCAGAATAACTCGATAAACACTTTTTAAAGGTACTAAATCCTTTTAAAACATGTGTTGAGAGGTCAAACCAAAAAATATATTTAATTGCCCTAAAATCAAATTAAAACGACCATATATTTATTTTTTTAAAATAATAATCGATTACACATCATTCCGAGTTACGGTTTTCCCAGGATGGTCGTAAACACGTTTTTAGTGTTTTAAAACACTAAAACGTTCATGTAACAGTCAAAACCATAGAAAACGACCTCATATTGATGTAAAATCATAGAACAACCAATATTGTTTTATTTTTGAAATATATTATATTTTGTGAAATCAAAGTCTTTAAAAAAAATTACTAATTAAATTTCAAGTACATTGTACATCGATTTAAAAATTAATTATAAGATTCACTTGTCCCTTTTCAGTTTCAAGTGTTGAATCATATCTTGAATTGGAAATTTTATGTTTTCAAAGTGTTTTTCATGATATATTATTTGTTTTATGTTAATTTTTTTTTGTTTTATTAACAAAATGAAAAAATATATGCGCAATATTCTAAATATATTATTTTTATTTTCTCTTTCGCATTTCTTTTCTTAAATGTTTTGGTTTTTATTGTAGGTGATAGATATCGACAATAGGCAGGATGTTGATCATTCTGACTCACGACATTATTCAGAAGGTAGTCATGATGGTTATTAGTTTCCATGGTATGTTTAAATTTTATCAATGATTCTACTGTAATTCTGATTTATTATGTTTAGTTTTAATTTCTTTTTTCTTTTTTTCTTTTTTTCTTTCTTATTACAGTTAATGAGATGATGTGGTCGATTTTAGTTGATGAGATAATGTGGAGACAGATGAATACAGTGGAGGTCATGGCATGGATGTATATTGGGCATAGGTTGTTGTTGGACATATTATATATATTGATGACTGAGGTATAGGTTGGTTGAGGTATGATTTGATTGAGACGTATGTTGACTGAGGTTATGCTGACTCTGTATGTATGATGTATATATGATGAGTTTATCATACATTTATGTTTTAGTTTATTTCATGTCACTTTTTTTATATTTTTAGTTTTTTATGAAATATTTTTCAAAAAAAATAAATTTTAATTGTAATATTTAGCGGTGATTTTTAGTAACTAACACTAACTAAATTAATTAAAATTATGTTTAGTTGTGGTTACTATAGCTAACCAAGACTTTGCACATAATATTACATGATTTTAAACATAATTAACAATCAAATTGCAAGCCAAGGATTGTAAAATCTAGTGTCCTGGAGATTAGGTACATAATTAAACAACATGATTCCAAAATAAGAAAATCTTTCATTTAATCTTCATAAAGAGCTCCTAACTTCCTTTAATCCCTTACATCATTATAGGATAACCTGGAGATAACATGAATAAAGGGATGAGCTAAAATCCCAGTAAGGGAATAAATATAAGAATAAATCTTAGCACATGTGTTAGAAGGCATAACATAATGATATAAAAAGGCATGGAATATGATTAAATATAAGGAATAATAACAAGAGATCATATAATAATTGATTCATAGTAATGTGAAAGCAAAAAAACATGAATTTATCATGATTCAAGAATCGTTGCACATAGAGGAGCATGAGTCAAGGCTAATCACCAAGACTGTTGCACATGGAGCACGAGTCAAGGCTAACCACTAATATCGTTGCACATATCGTCCCATGAGACTGAACACTACTCAATGCATTGGAACGCTATCTGGTCACACCCATCATAACATGTTCATGAATATGTTTTCCATATAAAGAATCATACATTATCAATCAAACATAAACATAAGGGTTACCCATGGAAAGAATTGGGTATCATAATCATGTCATAAAGCATAATAAATGGGCGTATCATAAAAGTGTCCATGAAATAAAGGAATTAAATCATACATGGACATTGATAAAGGAATATATGTATAGATCATGATTAGTGATGTTAAACTAAAATGATAATATATAAAAATAGTATTTAAGAAACTTTAGAATTAAAACATTTTAGTGCGGTTTAAGGGAAATATTAAAGATTGTTTAAAGTAGAAAAGAGGATAATATTTTATATAAAACCAGGAGTGAACCAAGAAAGTTTTAATAATAAAATGAGTGATTTTATAAAAATAATGGTGTCTTAAAACCGATTATAGAGTCTACTTTAAATTGGATAATAATTTGAGAAGTACCCTTAAATTGGGCTTACTTATCAAGAAGAATTGAGTAGGGGACCTTTTAAAAACATGTATATCCCTAAAAAAGAAGGATGAAAGGATATTCATACATGAGTTCAGAACATATACACGGAATTTAGAAAATTTACATAAAAATAAAAGATTCAGTTAAAAAGAGAGAAAGAGTAACTCGAAGGAATAATGGAGGTTCGGGTAGAATCCCCTACCTTAAGTCTGAAGGTGTTATTAACTTGATCTTAATGTCCTGGATAATCAAATTAGATTCATTAATTAATAATTTTAGAACCCTTTATACATTTATTTTATTTATTATAACTTTATTAAGTTCATTTATGGCCTTTTTGATGAGTTAACAGGTTCAATTTCATCATTTATACACAACTAGAAAATGGAGCTACTGCCATGGATCTATAGTCACGGTTTTAAAACTGTGGCTATAGGTGGCTATAGACATAGTTATGAGGCCTATAGCCACATTTTTGTGGCCATAGGCCATTTTTTCATTACCCTATGGCCATGGTTCTCCAAAACTGTGGCTATAGGGTTCCCGCGCTTCCGCGGGAAAAAAATTTCCCGCCAAAAAATTGGCGGGAAGCCCTATCGCCACAGTTTTGAGTCTATTCCCATGGTTTTTATTAATATATATACCATAATATATATATATATATATATACCCAAATTGTGGTGTGGTGTAGTGGTAAGTGCGCTGGACTTCATAGTGGAGGTTCAGGGATCAAAACCCACTGGGGACATTTATAATTTCGGTTAAAACTGTGGCAATAACCACCTATAGCCACAGTTTAAATCGTGGCTATAGGTCAAGCACCGCGGTTTCAAATTTGTAGTCCTATTGCCACGGTTTTTAAAACCGTGGAAATAGGTCGGGACCTACTTCCACGGTGATAGCGGCCACGTTTTTGGGGCCTATTGCCATGGTTTTGAACCATGGCAATAGCCCCTTTTCCAGTTGTGAGAAGTGTTGGTTTCCTTGGTTTTCATGATCGATTTACTTGTATACATGTACGAAAGGTCATATGAAGTGGGGGTAATTATCCATAACTAAACTTATATGTTATTAATTATCTTTCATAGGTTAAATTGGTCTTATATATCATTTGGTTTTATGGCATGAGGATTAATCATTAGATAAATAGTTAATGATAATCGTTTGGGTTTATTTTGGCAGTTTTCAATCACAACAAACTCATTTTGTTTTATAAATTAATATCATGTGTAAAAAATGATCCCAAAACATTAAATAAGATATAATACATATATTATAATCTGTTTCAACCATAAAAATGGTTTCATGACCATCCTTGAATATGGTAAAGGAAATTTAAAACTTCGTCGTTCTTGAATGTGATAAATTAACACATCACGGATGATGTTTTCATTTTTAGTATAGAAGGAGGATAAAAGATAGATGATGATTAATTATTACATTAGCATAACAAAATTTTAATATATTTAAGGTATTGTAGTTATCATACTATTTGGATGAGGGTAAGTGAGGAGAGAAAAAGAAAATAAATGAACTTGAAAAGAAATTAAAAGAAAAGGGGTTTTACCTCTTGATTACTTCTTCTTGAGAACCTCCTTAGGGGATTGGTTTTGGTATTTTATTAAGACCAAAAGCTCATGGAAATGAGGGTATATTGGGAGGATATTTGAGTAGAATTTGGACAAGGCTCGAGGCTTGAGAGTTGAGAGGGGAAGAGGTGGTGAGGGGTGGTATTTATTGTAGAAGAGGGGGGTGTTTTCTCATTATTTTACCCAATATTTTATTATTTTTCTCAATATAGACAACAGTGATGATTCTTGAGACTAAATATAGTAATTAGTGCATACTAATTGAAACTAATGGTCGCTTGCATAATTTATGACTCAATCATGACTCAAAAATTCCTTTATTTACTTATACTGTAAATTACCATATTTCACTATTCACCAAAAATTCAAGTATTTTAGAAAAAAAATAACCCTAATTATTTTTTGACATGTAGAATTAAAAATTTAACTCCATTTTATGAAAATAATTTTCTAAATATATGAAATTTTAATTTTAATTAAAATTATCATTTACTTGGAAAATACAGATTTTAAAATTATAATTGCTTTTATATCACTTTAAAAAATTAACTAAGGTCTCATAAAATTATCTTATAATATTAAGAAATCAAAATAATAATTTATGAATACATTTTATGAAAATATATTTTTTTAAAATTATTAAATTAGTCATAAAATTGTAATTAAATATTTATGACTTACAAAAATATCAACACTTAATTAATAATTTTTAAAATATTTATTTATTTATATAATGTTATATTTATATCATATTGTCACTTATAATGTGGATAAATTTTATTTATACTTTCATTGGTGATTTTACAATTTAATTATCTGGTTTACTATTCATAAGGGTCATGTTATTATTCCATAGGTCAAGTTACTATTCCTTTGGTATATGTTGTTTAACTTCTAGAAATGCCTTTTATTTCATTAATTATTCATTTATAAAGTTTTTATTGTGTTATTAATGTGATTTTATGTGATTTTACTATATGAAATAATTATAATAAGGTAATTTCATTGATAAAAGTTTTGGGTCGTTACATTCTTCTCCCCTTACAAAATTTCACCCTCAAAATTTCATTTTACATTCTATGTTGAAAACAGATGTGGGTATTTTTCCTTAATTGATTCTTCCAGTTCCCATGTTTCCTCTCCATACTTATGATTCCACCATATTACTTTGACCAAGTGAGTAGTCTTGTTGCGTAGAACTTTATCTCTATGATCCAAGAACTTCACTGACTGCTCCTTGTGAGAAAGATCATTCTCCAACTGTACCACCTCTGAATTTAGTACATGGGAGGGATTCGATATGTACTTCCTCAAGAGGGAGGAATACATCATTTACTTGATACATGGTTGGTGTAAGTTCTAATCGATAGGCCACGGCTTCGATATGATTAAGGATCTCAAAGGGATCGATGTACCTGGGACTTAACTTCCATTTCTTCCCAAATCTCATGATACTCTTCCATAGATATATGTGAAGGAATACCATGTCTCCAACCTTAAACTCTAGGTCCCATCAAAGACTTTCTACATAGATCTTTTGTCTACTTTGGTCTGCTTTGATGTGTTGTTGAATGGTTTTCACCTTCTTCACCATTTCTTCAATCATTTCTGGTCCTAACAGCTTATGCTCACTGACTTCATAATAGCATGTCAGTGTTCTGCACCTTTTACCATAAAGGGATTCATATGGATCCATTTGGATGCTCGAGTAGAAACTATTGTTGTAAGATAACTCAACTATAGGCTGATGTTGGTCCCATCCTCCTTTGAAGTCCATAGAATATGCTCTTAGCATGTCTTCTGGTGTCTGAATAGTTCACTCAGATTGGACATTAGTTTGAGGATGACAGACCATACTAAAGTTCAGCTTAGTGCTTAGATCATGTTTGAGATCTTTACATAACTTCGAGGTGAATCTTGGATCTCGATCGGATACAATCGATAGTGTTAATCCATGTAGCCTTACCACTTCTTTGATATATATATTTGTCTAAGTTGATCTAGTGAGAAGTATAAGGCCCCAACCTTAAACATTACATAATCTTGAATTAAGTTAATAATTCACATTGAGGATCTTTTCAGGATTATATATTTAAATAATTAGGTCATAACATATACATAGCAATTTGAATATTACATGTAGACACTTCTACTCAATATCCATTTTTTCATAAAATAAAAACTCTTAAAAGAAAATAAACATGTTTAGTTCCATGTTTTAATCATTGTGACTTTTCCTTAATCTCATCCATTACCCTATTCCACTTTAATTCGTGTGAAAAAACATTTCAAAAAAATTGGGATGATCATAAAAAGCTCAGTAAGGGATACACAAAGAAGGAAAACTGTTAGTTTTTCAAAACAACAAATAAACTATGAATACTTTATCATAAGTAATACTTTTCACCTTTATGAAGTAGTAAATATTATTAACTAAATAGAATCCCATTGCTTACCCTTTTGCAACTAAAATATTACCATAAAACCCATATAAATCACACATAATATATAAATGTAACTTGGGACATAAACATACTTAAATGGAATAATCTTATGGTTGACTTCCACGCATATCACTAAATGGAATAGCCATACGACCGACTTCCATACCCAATGCATTGGAGGTTATAACATAACCACCCATCCTTGGTTTATCACAGAACCACCAGTAATTTGGTTTATCAGGTAACCACTCATAAAATGTCCAAGTACAATTACATAATCATAACACATAAAATATTACAAATATCAACATTTCAGTAATAACATTTAATTTACAATCATAAGATATCATTTCAAGATATTGAAATACTCAATCCATTTCAAAAAACCATTTTCAATACCAAAACACCAAAAAAATAGAATAAGGGGTTTCTTTTTCATTTTTAAAACATTAAGGCTTATAGAGGAATCCAAATAATGATTACGACAGCGGAGAGGTCACTGTCGCCGCATACATTAAAAAAACATTCCTTTTGTCATTTAGTAAGACGCTTCATATAATAAGGATTCCCTTTGAATGAAAATAAAATTAAAAGGGGTTTATTATACATCGTATAAAATAAAGAGTTGTATATTATCAAAACATGTCTCAATGAAAGGAGATTGAGACAAAGTCTCTTACCTCGTGTCTGACTTGACCCATTCGTTCTTTAATTTACTGAATAATAAACTTAAGTTAATTTCTACTTGCTTTAGAAAATTTTTCAAGTTTATTATTCCTTTTATATCACTTAATACCTTGCTATAACAATTAGTTAATTATTTGAGTTCATATCGTATATTTTGTCGATGTTCAGAACTTAAGTAAAAAAAATGAACTTGTTATAATTACAAATTGTCCATGTGGTCAGAATTACATTATCTCCAGAATGATATTCATGATTTATATATCATATATATATAGTATATATAGTATATATGTATTTATAATAGTCTATAATATTTGGATATAAGAAATGAAATACACCGTTCATGGAGACGATAAATCGTACGTATGCATGAACGCTACTTTCAATTCTTTTTCATATTTAAAGAAATGAAAAATAAATGATATATAGGTATATTATAATTCCAGTATAATATATATGTTATATATGTTACATAATTTAATTAATTAAATCCTTTATATGTTCCATGTATAGAATGAACTATTCATATCACTTTGAGGGGGCGGTAGTCAGCACTTCCTCAAATGAAATTATCATGTCTATACAACATGAAAATCATAAAGTTATGTTATAAAAAAGAATTAAATAATAATAGAGATAAAATAAATATCATAAATATTATATATAATTACATTTCCATCATAATATCCACCATAAGAGGTGGTAGGAGAAGATTGAACAATCATCGTTTTGTGAGGCAGTAGTTCGTCGTCCACAGATTCAATATGTTCTATACCCATTAGATGGAGGTGTGTGTAAGTGTAGTTAGAATAATTATCATAACAAAAACCTAGTATATTGAGGATAATGGTGTTGTTATGTAATAAAATAATAATAATATAATAGGTAATTTATAAGGAAAATAAAAGAAAATAACTTGAGAGGAAACGTTACCTTTAAATCGGGTAACTCCCTTTGGTTTGAACCAAAAGGTTTTCTTGAATTTCCTTTTGCCTAGGGGAAGGATTCTAGGAGTAAGATAAGGATGTTTAGAGATTATTTGGGCAGAGTTTGGACAATCCAAGGGGCTTGAGATATGTGAGTAATGGGTTAGAGGTGGTGTCCTTTTATAAGAGGGAGGAGGGGCTCTTTAGGAAAGTTTGAAAGTATTATTTTATTATAAAATATTTTTTGTTTTCAAAAGGTCCAAAACTAATTAAATTCAAATATAAGATGAATATAAGTCTAAATAAAATCATCTAATAATAATTGGACAGGTTTTGGATATTTTTTAATCCTTATCTTTTTTATTTAACCCTTTGTTAACTTATTTAACTTTTACCATGTCTTCTTGTATATTCATACTATATGGTTAAAATAGTTACCATAAAATGACAATATAACCACAAGTGGTTAATTAATGAAATTTTAAACTTTATCTAAGTCATTTTTCCAAATATTAGATTTTTAGGATTATTATATCATTTAATAAAATAATATTTGTTTTAAAAACTCATTTATGTCAATTTAAATACTATTCATATCATGACTTTTAAAAAAATCCAAAAAAACTTGATTCTTTTAAAAAAAACTTCATTAATATAAATATAACAAGTTATAATCATCCCTAAAAATTTTTTATGGCATAAAAAGTTTCAAAATAAATTTATTTTAATATGTATAATCTCATTTATTTAAAACATTCATTAATGAGGTAATCATTACATCATCATTGTGTCATAAATAAATTTATTTATTTGATGTCTAAAAATTATAAATAAAATACCATTATGTAGGAAATATTTTTAGATTTCTAATGACTATTTATAGCCAAAAATATCAATTATATAACCCCCAAATTAAAATTGTTTTAGCAAAACAATACATGTTTATGATATTTTTATTTTTACATTAAATAAAAAGTTATTAATGTAATTATCTTACCCAAGTGGCTTTCAAAGGCCAAAAGTTCTACCAGGGATTTTATTGGTTGTACATGACTCATCCAATAAGGTTATGACAAGTGTTAAGGTAATTTTATATTATTATAATATTATTTTTATCTTAAATTACCCTATTTACCTTTAACCGCCGTAAATAAACTTCAAAAGTTACTATTCACCAAAAATTATTTTCATCATATTGAACCACATTTTACTTAATGATGACAACCATGTATGTCGTATTTTTGAAATTCAATTCATAGAAGTGTTAAATTTCATTTAAATGAAAAATTCGGTTTTTAAACTATTATGCAATGTTTTTCACTATTCATCAAAAATTGAATGTTTTTAGAAAAATACCAAAAATTCACCCTAAGATAAATTTTATATTACAAATTCAAAAATGATGTCTCTTTTACCAAATTCAAAACATAAAAGTTTCATTAATTAATTTAAAATTAATTTTTGTTGTCAAAACTAGAAAGCATGTTTTTAATAAATAAAAACTACAAAAAGATTGACATGTGTTTATGTCCAACTTCAAAGTGAAATTACTTCCAATGACCAAAATTGGATTAAATGGTAAAAATATAATCTAATTAAAATTTAAAACCATTTAAAAATATAATCTAACCATATAAATAAATCAAATGAAAGACGGTTTTGACTTAAAATGTAGTATTTTTCATTATTCATTAAAAAATGAACTTTATCATAAAAATACCAAAAAATTAACCAAAGTAAATTTTTATATCCCGCTTATAAAGAATAAGTTTATTTTTTCAAATTAAACATATAAAATTGACAAAAACTAGATTTAAAATGGGTTCACCATCAAAAGGTGGTAAAACTACCTTTTTAAAAATATTAGAGTATTTATGCTTAAAATTGGATTCATTATCATTTTAAGCCTCTAAATTTTATTGTATAAACATAAAAACATTTAACAAACATGTTTAATCATAATATGGTTAGTTCTGTTCATTCCCACTAATACAACAGCTATGTGTTAACTACCATTTAAAATAATAATAATTTTATATTATTGTTCGGTATAACTCAACATTGTGTGCAACATAAGATTTCAAAGAAATTTGTTGTTGCATGTTGAGTACGCTATTGAACATAGCATCCCCTTTAAGGTAAAATTAATATTTAATTCAGAAATATTAATAAATATAAAAATGTCATATTATTTATTTACCTAGGATTTTACATCCTTCCCCTCTTTTGGAAATTGCGTCCTCGCAATTTTATTCACTTATAAAATAAGTGGGGGTATTTATCCCTCATAGCATTTTCAGATTCTCATGTTTCCTCTTCAACCATATGGATTTTCCATAAAACCTTTACCTGATGAATTACCCTATTCCACAACACTTTCTCTCTTCGGTCAAGAATCTAGACTGGTTGTTCCTCATAAGATAGATTCTCTTCCAACTGAACTACCTATGGACTCAAAACATAAGATGGATCTGGAATATAATTTCTCAACATTGAAACATGAAAAACATTGTGTACTTGGGATAAACTTGGAGGTAAAGCCACTATATAAACAATTGATCCAACTTTTTCCTGGATTTTATAGGGTCCAATGAACCTCAGACTCATCTTTCCCTTCTTACCAAAATACATTACACTTTTCCATAGAGAAACTTTGAGAAAGACATGATCACCTACCTCAAAATAAATATCCTTCCTTCGATTATCTGCATAACTTTTTTGCATGCTCTATGTTGTCATCATGTGTTTCTGTATCAACTGAACTTTCTCTATCATCTCTTCTACCAATTCTGGTCTCATCAGTTTCCTTTCACCTACTTTATCCCAAAAATCTGGAGTTTGACACTGCTTCCCATATAATTCCTCAAATGGAGCCATCTGTATATTGGAATGAAAACTGTTATTATAAGAAAACATAACCAAAGAATAATGTTGGTCCCAACTTCCCTAGTAATCCATTGAACAAGCGCATATCATATCTTCCAAGGTCTGAAATGTTCGTTCTGACTACCCATCTGATTGGGGATGAAAATATGTTCTAAATTTTAATTCAGTACCCAATGACTTCTAAAGGCCTTTCCAAAAGTTATAAGTGAACCTCGGATCACGATCATATACAATGGAGAGGGGAACTCCATGTAACCTGACTATCTCTTTAAT
This sequence comes from Viscum album, assembly GCA_963277665.1. Classification (NCBI taxonomy): domain Eukaryota; kingdom Viridiplantae; phylum Streptophyta; class Magnoliopsida; order Santalales; family Viscaceae; genus Viscum; species Viscum album. The sequence goes on along the minus strand of OY728133.1, from coordinate 121,634,528 downwards.
ATACAATCGAGAAAGTTGATCTAGAGACAGAGTATCTAAAATAGGAAGAAAATGATCATATTTAGTCAATTGATTAACAATAACCCAGATCGCATTGTTACCCTGAGAATTATTTGGTAATCCGACTACGAAATCCATGGACACATTTTCTCATTTCCACTATGACACTGGTAAAGGATGAAGCATCTCTTTCTATAACTTCTTCTCTATTTTAACTTGTTTATAAGTTAAACACTTCACAGTAAAGTGAGCAATATCTTTTTTTATTCCATCCCACCAATAATACTCCTGAAGATCTTTGTACATCTTAGTACTGCTAGGATGAACTTAAAATAGAGAACTATGAGATTCACATAATAACTCTTTTTTCAACTGTGAATCACAAGGCACACATAATATCTTCCCAAATATCAAAATACAATCATTATCAAAGTTAAATTCATGCAACTTTCCCTTCTAAACCAACTCTTCCTTTTTCTGCAACTCACTGTCTTCCTTCTGTGCTTGCTTAATTCTGTCTGAGAGAGATGATTTCACTGACATCTGAAACAAAAAAGAGTAATTTTATGCACCAAAAACTTCTATTCCAGAGTTCATCAAACCATTAATCAAAGGATCTTATTCCAAATGTAACATTGTTAATGTAGCATTAATTTTTCAACTCAAGGAATCAGCCACTTTATTTTCTTTTCCTGGATGGTAATGGATCATGAAATCATAATTTTTGATTAATTCCAGTCATCTCCTCTGTCTCATGTTCAATTCTTTCTGAGTGAATATATACTTTAAACTTTTGTGATCAGTATATATTTCATACTTTATGTCATACAAATGATGCCTCCAATTTTTAAAGAAAAAACAATAGCAGCTAATTCCAAATCATGTGTAGGGTAATTTAACTCATTAGTTTTCAACTGAAGTAAAGCATAAACAATTACCTGATCATTCTACATTAGGACACAACCAAGTCCTTTCAGCAAATCATCACTGTAGATAACAAACTCACCATTTCTGGAAGGTAATACCAAAACTAAATCATTCACCAATATTCTTTTCAATTTATGAAAACAATCATCACATTATTTTGTCCAGATAAATTTAACACCTTTTCAAGTTAACTTAGTTAGTGGGCTAGATAACTGTGAAAAATTCTCAACAAACCTTCTGTAATAGCCTTCCAAACCAAGAAAACTATGAATATCGATTGAATTTGTAGGTCTTGTCCATTATTCAATAACTTTTTTTAGCAGGATCAACAATTATGCCATTTTTTAAAACAATGTGACCAAGGAATTAAATTTTTAATAACCAAAACTCACACTTTCTGAATTTTATACACAATTTATTTTCTTTTAAGGTTTGAAAGACAACCCTTAAATAACTTTTATGCTCCTCTTTACTTTTAGAATAAACCAAAATATCATCAATAAACACAACCACAAACTTATCCAAGAACTCACGGAAAATTCTATTCATTAGATCCATGAATAAAGTAGGTGCATTGGTTAATCCAAAAGGCATAACTAAAAACTCATAATGGCCATATCTAGTACGAAACATGGTCTTCGGAATGTCTTCTTCCTTTACTTTCAACTGATGGTATCTTGACCTCAAGTTAATCTTTGAAAAATACTGAGTTCCCTGGAGCTGATCAAACAAATCATCGATATGAGGCAAAGGATACTTGTTCTTAATAGTGATATTATTTGAGGCTCTATAATCAATGAAAAGTCTCATTGAACCATATTTATTTTTAACAAACAAGACTAGAGCACCTCACGGTGATGTGCTAGGTCGAATGAAACCTTTATCTAACAACTCCTGAAATTGTTTCTTTAACTCTAAAAGTTTAATTTGATACATTCGATAAGGGGGTTTTGAAATTGGATTAGCATCATGAACTAAGTCAATAGTAAATTCAAATTCCTGATTAGGTATAATACCAGACAACTCATCAGGAAAAACATCAAGATGCTCATTTACTATCGTCACATCATTAATCTGAACAGTTCCTTTGTTTTCAGAAATATGTACAAGGTAACATTCATTTCTATCTTTCACTAGTTTCTCACCTTCCTGATATGTTATCATAGATAAGGGTTCATTTTTGTATACAAACTGAAATTTGTTCTGAAAATAAACCTCTTTAGCTCTACGATCAATCTTAGCATGATAAATAAAAAGTCAATCCATTCTCAAAATAACATCAAACTCTACTAGAGGGAAAACAAAAAAGTTTTTAGGTAAATTCTTTCCACAAAAAAGTATAAGAAGATTCTTATAATTTCTTTTTACCTCAACATTTCCCCCGGGTGTTTTTACCAAAAGTTCAGGATTCATATATTGAGATGGAATTCCCAATTTACTAGAAAATTTCTCATAAATAAAAGAATGTGTAAACCCTGAATCAAACAACACGTTGGAATAATTTGAAAAAACAAACAAAGTACCTGATACCACTACATTTGATGGTCCCATATCAACCGTAGTAGTAGAAAAAAGATTTTTCCCCACCCTTCTGCTTTTGATTTGTCTGGTTTCCACCCCGGGTAATCAACTTTGGACACACATTGGCATAATTCCCAAACTCATTACAACTAAAACATCTTACCATTGGCTTTTCATTGCTTGCTTGATCATCTTTATTACAGTTACAAGCAATATGACCAGTCTTACCACACCGGAATCACTTACCAGACTTTGATAAAAATTCTCCAGGATGCTTTTTACCACACTTCTCACAAGATGGAAATTTAATTTTCTTACTTCCAGGATTCTTTGATGAATTCGTTCCTTTTGATTACAAACTGGACCTCTTCTTTTGCTTTCTCTCTTAGAACACCTAATCATCAGAAAAGTCCATTTCTACTTTCTAAGCACATCTGACAAGTTTCTTATAGATTTTGAATTCACAAGAGGCTAATGCTCTTCGATATCGTGGCTTCAGTCCTAAGTAAAATCGATTTATCTTACTATCAAGATCTTGGATGAAATTTAGAGTAAACCTTGCCAATCGAGTGAAATTTTCTTCGTAAGCAGTCACTGAGTCATCCTCCTTCCTCAATTCCAAGAATTTTTTTTCCATCCTAAGTCGAACTGCCTTAGGAAAATATTTCTCAAGAAACATACCTTTGAATTCTTCCCAACAAAGAGCATCAATCTCCTCATTGTCCCTGATATTTTTAACCATCGACCACCATTGATGAGCTTCTCTTTCAAAACAATAAACAGCAAGACTAATCTTTTGATTGTATGTACAACCCATGACATCGAAAATCTTTTTCAGTACTTTGATCCACCATTCAAATTGAACAGGGTCAGATGATCCTCTAAATGACGGGGGATGTTGCCTCATGAAATGATCCACTATAGACATATTCCTTTGGGGTTGATCTGGTTGATCTCATGCATGGATAACACCACCATTTATATCCTGAGTCAACTACACCATTACTACAACAAACTATTCAGTTCTGATTCCAACCATCTCAGGATGTTGATTTGGAAGGTTATTCTTCTATGTATGCCTTCCCAACACTGTTTCCATGTTTCCTCTGCGGAAAACCATTCTGAACATAAAAATATCTTAGGCAAAGCAAAATGATAACCTTCAAATGATACATCATTTCATTCTTACCATAAAGTAAAAAAAATTTATGGATATTAATTTAGCAATATTCTAACTCCTAAAGTTGTCTAAACCGACCTTTGATACCAACTATAAGACCCCAACCTTAAACATTACATAATATTAAATTATGTTAATAATTCACATTGAAGATCTTTTCAGGTTTAGAGATTTAGATAATTAGGTCATAAAATATACAAAATAATTTGAATAATACATGTATACACTTCTACTAAATATCCATTTTTTCATAAAATAAAAACTCTTAAAATAAAAGGAACATGTTTATTCCATGTTTTAATCATCATAACTTTTCTTTGATCCCATCCATGACCCTATTTTACTTTAATTCCAGTGAAAAACATTTCAAAAACTTTGTATAAGCATAAAAATCTCATTAAGGGATACACAAAGAAGGAAAACTATTAGTTTTTCAAAACAACAAGTAAACCATGAATACTTTATCATAAGTAATACTTTTCACCGTTATGAAGTAGTAAATACTCTTCACTGAATAAAAGATCATTGCTTACCCTTTTGTAACCAAAATATTTCCATAAAACTCATAGAAATCACACATAACATATAAAGGTAACTTGGTACATAAACATGCTTAAATGGAATAACCATACGGTCGACTTCCACACATATCACTAAATGGAATAGCCATACAACCGACTTCCATACACAATTCATTGGAGGTTATAACGTAACCACCTGTCCTTGGTTTATCACGGAACCACTCATCATTTCGTTATCATGTAACCACTCGTCAAATGTCCAAGTACCATTACATAATCATAACACATAAAATATTGCAAATATCAACATTTCAGTAATAACATTTAATTTTCAATCATAATATATCATTTCAAGATATTAAAATACTCAATCCATTTAAAAAAACCACTTTCAATATCAAAACACCCAAAAACATAATAAGGGGTTTTTTTCATTTTAAAAACATTAAGTCTTATAGAGGAAGCCAAATAACGATTACGGCAGTAAAGAGGTCATTATTGTCGCATACGTTAAAAAAACATTCCTTTTGTCATTTAGTAAGATGCTTCATAGAAAAAGTATTCCCTTTGAATGAAAATAAAAGTCAAAGGGTTTTATTATGCATTGTATAAAATAAGTATTTGTATATTATCAAAACATGCCTTAATGAAAGGAGATTGAGACAAAGTCTCTTACCTCGTGTCCGACTTGACTCGTTCATTCTTTAATTTCCTAAATAATAAACTTAAGTTAATTTATACTTGATTCATAACATTTTTCAATTTTATTATTTCTTTTATATCACTTATTAACTTTCTATAACAATTAGTTAATTATTTGAGTTCATATCGGACATTTTGTCGATGTTCGGAACTTGAGTAAAAAAGATGAACTTGTTATAATTACAAATTGTCCATGTGGTCAGAATTACATTATCTCCAAAATGATATTCATGATTTAGATATCATATATATATATTATATATGTATTTATAATATTCCATGATATTTGGATATAAGAAATAAAATGCACCGTTCATAGAGACGGTAATTCGTACGTACACATGAACGCTACTTTCAATTCTTTTTCATATTTAAAGGAATAAAAACTAAATGATACATAGGTATATTATAATTAAATTATAATATCTATGTTATATATGTTACATAATTTCATTAATTCCATCCTTTATACGTTTCATGTATAGCATTAATGAGTCATATCACTTTGAGGGGGTGGTATTCTACACTTCCTCAAATGAAATTATCGTATCTATACAACATGAAAAGCATAAAGGTATGTTCTAAAAGAGAATTAAAGAAGAATAGAGATAAAAATAAATATCATAAATATCATATATAATTAAATTTTCATCATAATGGACACCATAATATGTGGTAGGAGAATATTGAACAATCATCATTTCGTGAGGCAGTAGTTCGTCGTCCACAGAAACATTATGTTTTATACCCATTAGATGGAGGTGTGTGTAAGTATAGTTAGAATCCTTATCATAAAAACAAAATAGTATATTGAGTATAATGGTGTTTTTTTGTAATCAAATAATAATAATATAATAGGTAGTGGAGAAAGAAAATAAAATAAAAGAACTTGAGAGGAGACGTTACCTTTAAATCAGGTAACTCCCTTTGGTTTGAACTAAAAGGTTTTCTTGAATTGCATTCTTCCTAAGGTAGGTCTTATAGAAGAAATAGAGGGATGTTGGGAGATTATTTGGGTAGATGTTGGATGATACAAGGGGCTTTATAGGTGTGAGTAATGGTTTAGAGGTGGGATACTTTTATAAGAGAGAGGAGGGGCACTTTAGGAAAGTTTGAAAGTATTATTTTATTATAAAATTATTTTCGATTTTAAAAGGTCCACAACTCATTAAATTAAAATATAAGATGAATATAAGTCGAAATAAAATCATCCAATAATAATTTGACAAGTTTTGGATATTTTTTAATCCTTATCTTTTTTATTTAACCCTTTGTTAACTTATTTAACTTTTACCATGTCTTCTTGTATATTCATACTATATGGTTAAAATAATTACTATAAAATGCCAATAGAACCAAACGTGGTTCATTAATGAAATTTTAAACCTTATCTAAGTCATTTTTCTGAATCTTATATTTTTAGGATTATTATATCATTTAATAAAATAATATTTGTTTTAAAAACTCATTTATGTCAATTTACATACTGTTCATATCATGACTTTTTAAAAAATCTAAACAAAACTTGGTTATTTTGAAAAAACTTCATTAATATAAAGATAATAATTCATAATCATCCCTAAAATTCTTGGATGGCATAAAAAGCTTCAAAATAAATTTATTTTAATATTTATAATTTCATTTATTTAAAACATTCATTAATGAGGTAATCGTTACATCATAATTGTGTCATAAATAAATTTATTTATTTGATGTCTAAAAATTATAAATAAAATACCATGATGTAGTAAATATTTTTAAATTTATAATGATTATTTATATTAAAAAATATCAATTATATAACCCCGCATTAAAATTGTTTTAGTAAAACAATACATGTTTATGATATTTTTATTTTTACATTAAATAAAAAGTTATTAATGTAATTATCTTACCCAAGTGGTTTCCGAAGGCCAAAATTTCTACTCAAGGATTTTATTGGTCGTCCATGACTCGTGAAATAAGGTTAGAACAAGTTTTAAGATAATTTTATATTATTATAATATTATTTTTACCTTGAATTACCCTATTTACCTTTAATCGCGGTAAATAAACTTCAAAAGTTACTATTCACAAAGAAATGTTTTCATCCTATTAAGTCACATTTTACTTACTGATGACAACCATGTATGTATTATTTTTGAAATTTAATTCACAGAAGTGGTAAAATTTCATTTAAATGAAAAAGTTGGTTTTTTAACTACTATACAGTGTTTTTCACTATTCATCAAAAATTGAAGGTTTTCAGAAAAATACCAAAAATTCACCCTAAGATAAATTTTATATTCTGAATTCAAAAATGATTTCTATTTTAAAAATTTAAAAATATAGAATTTTCATTAATTAATTTAAAATTAATTCCCGTTGTCAAAACCAGAAAGCGTGTTTTTAAAAAGTAAAATCTACAAAAAGATAGACATGTGTTTATGTCCAATTTCAAAGTGAAATTACTTCCAATGACCAAAATTGGATTACATGGTAAAAATATAATCCAATTATACTTTAAAACCATTTAAAAATATAATCTAACCATATAAATAAATTAGATGAAAAGATAGTTTTGACTTAAAATGCAGTATTTTTCACTATTCGTTAAAAAATAAACTTTATCAGAAAAATACCAAAAATTTACCCAAAGTAAATTTTGATATCCCGCTTCTAAAGAAGAAGTTTATTTTTTAAAATTCAACATATAAAATTGATAAAAACTAGATTTAAAAGGGGTTCTCTATCAAAAGGCAGTAAAACTGCCTTTTTAAAAATATTAGAGTATTTATGCTTAAAATTGGATTCATTATCATTTTAAGCCTCTAAATTTTATTGGATAAATGTAAAAACATTTAAAAAACATGTTTAATAATAATATGGTTATTTTTGTTTATTCCCACCAATAAAATGGCTAGGCATTAACTACCATTTAAAATAATAATATTATTGTATTATTTTTCGGTATAACTCAATATTGTGTGCAACGTAAGATTTCAGAGAAATCCATTGTTTCGTGTTGAGTACGCTATCAAACATAGCATCCCCTTTAAGGTAAAACTAATATTTAATTCAGAAATATTAATAAATATGAAAATGTCATATTCTTTATTTACCCGAGATGTTACAAGAAGTCCACTCGAATTGTGATAAAGTGAGTTGTCTTTGTAAGATGATCCATAATAACCCATATAGTATTGTTCCCTTTGGATGTATTTGGAAGTGCAATAATAAAGTTCATGGTGACGTTCTCCCACTTCCATGTTGGTATGGATAATGGTTGCATCATCCTTTATATTTTTGTCTTTCAACCTTCACTTGCTGACATACCAGTCACTTTGATGTATATTTAGTGATCTCTTTTTTCATATTATCCCACCAAAAGTTCTTCCAGAGATCTTGATACATATTTGTGCTTCCTATATGAATAGAGAAGGTTGAGCTATGTACGTCATTTAGAAGATCTTTCTTTATCTCTGTATTGGATGGTACACATAGTCATGACCCAAATCTTACAACTTCATCCTCATAGATCTTGAACTCAGAGGATTTCCCTTTTTTGATATCTTCCACCTTTTTCTAAATTTCCACATCATTTCTTTGAGAATCCTTTATTTTATCCATAAGGGATAATTGAGCAATCATTTGAGAAAATATTGATGATGTTCCTACCTTAATGATCCTCATACTCATCCTTTGTAAGTCTAAGAAGATTGGATCCTTATCAATTATCATCATTGATAAAGATGCAGGATCCTTTCTACTTAAATAATTTGCCACCTTATTTGCCTTACCAGGATGGTAGTGGATTGAGAAGTCATAATCCTTGATGAGATCTAACCATCTTCACTTATGCATATTAAGCTTTTTTTGTGTGAATATATATTTGAGACTCTTTTGATCAGTATATATCTCACACTTCTCCCCATAAAAGATAATGTTGTCGTATTTTCAACATGAAGATCACAGCTGCCAACTCCAGATCACGCGTAGGATAGTTTTGCTAATGAATTTTCAACTGCCTTGAGGCGTAGGCTATCACTTTATTATTTTTCATCAGTATACATCCTAAGCCTTTCTTTGAAGCATCGTTATATACCACAAAGAGTTATCCACTTGTCAGGAGTGTGAGTACTAGTGCAGTGATAAGACTTTTTTGAGCTCATTAAAGCTTTCCTCACATTCTTGAGTCCAGAAAAACTTCACTCCCTTTCGTATCATCTTGGTTATTAAGTTTGAAAATCATGAGAAGTTCTTCACAATATGTCGGTAATACCCAACTAGGCCAAGGAAACTACGAATCTCTATTACAAAAGTTAGTATGGGTCACTCTTTGATTGCCTTTATCATAGAAGGGTCCAAAAATATCCCTTTGCTAGTAATAATATGTTCTAAGAATGATATTTCCTCCATACAGAACTCACATTTATTGTACTTTGCATATAGTTTCACCCTTTGAAAATTTCGCAATATAGTATTCAAATGTTCCCCATGTTTCTCCTTGCTCTTAGAGTATATCAGAATATCATGGATAAAGACTACCACAAATTTGTCAAGGTAATCCTTAAATAATTTATTCATTAAGTCCATGAATATCGTGGAAGCATTAGTTAGTCCAAATGGTGTCACTATGAACTCAAAATGTTCATACCTTGTTCTAAAGGTAATATTGGGAATATCTTCTTTCTTTACCTTTGATTAGTGATATCCCTACCGAAGGTCCACCTTATAGAAATAACCAACCCCACGTAACTGATCAAACAAGTCATCTATCCGAGGAAGGGAATATTTTTTCTTTATCTTGATTTTATTGAGCTCGTGATAATCAATGTAGAGGTGCATTGATCCATCCTTATTCTTAACAAAGAGGACCGGTGCACCCCATGGTGAAGCACTCAGGTGTATAAAACCCTTGTCTAGATTCTCCTATAACTGCTTCTTCAGTTCTTCTATCTCAATGTTGGTCATTCTATATGGTTTCTTTGATATAGGCAAAGATCTAGGAATAAGTTCAATTGAGAACTCAACCTCTTGATCGGGCGGAAGACCAAACAATTCTTCAAGGAATATATCGGTGTAATCCCTCATAATGGGCATGTCTTCGAGCATGATCATCTCCTCTGTCTCAATAATTTGAGAAAGATATTCTTGCTCATAAGGCAGTAATATTCGCACTTGAGATGATGATTCTGAAGGAGATTCATATTCCTCCTTACACTTGTAAAGAATTGGAGGATGTTTCGAGATGTGAAGAGTGATCTCCCTTTCCCGACAGTTGATGTTGGCTTTGTATAAAGATAACCAATCCATACCCAAAATAGCATCAAACTCAACCAAAATAAGTAAGACAAGATTTTCCAGGAGGTTCAATCCATAAACATTAACCGAGGAGGAGTTATGTACTTTGGATGCAATAATTTCCCCATTAGTTATTCTTATAGATAACTTAACCTCCATATTTTGAGGTGGTGTTTGAATAGTTCTACTAAACTTTCAAGATATGAAAGAATTTGTAGAACCAGAATCAAATAGTATGTTCGTTATTCTTGAATGAATAGCCAACGTACCTATCGCCACATCATTATCTGGCTCCACCTCAGCAGTAGTGATAGCATATTCCTTTCCTTGTTGCCTTATAAATTGTTGCTGATTGCCTCCGACAACCCTGAGTTTAGGGCATTGGTTTGCAAAATGTTCGTGTTCCTTGTAGTTGAAACACTACACTACAGGTTGAGTGTCGATCTGAACCTTCCTTTCTTCTTCCACATTAGTGGAATCATTACTAGAAATTAGACCTATACCAACGGTTTGGTACCGTTGGTATAGGACCCAAAACCGTTGGTATAGGTTATACCAACAGTTTGGGTACCAACGGTTTTGGGTGACTGTGGGCTATCGTGGAATTGATATATACCTATACCAACAGTTTTGGGAAACCGTTGGTATATGTGATATGAATTTCCTATACCAACGGTTTTCAAAACCATTGGTATAGGTAATTTTTAAAAAAAAATCCAAAAGGTTTTTATCCCTAGACCTCCAACTTATAACTCAACGACCTTACCACTAAGCTACACTGTTTTTTTTTTGAAATATAATTTGATAAATATGTATATGTATATTTATAAGTAAAATAATTCTTGATTTTTTCAATGTTATTTGAAAAATAATTCATTAAAAATCAAAATTCATATACCAATAGTTTTCCAAACCATTGGTATTGGTATTTTGAATTTTGGGACATATACCAATGGTTTTGGAAGAAACATTGGTATAGGGTCATTTAATGGAGTATATACCAACGGTTTTAGCCAATCCATTGGTATAGCCATTACCTATACCAACGGTTCTTCTAAAACCATTGGTATAGGGTCGCTTTATGGTACCTATACCAACAGTTTGGCCAAAAATGTTGGTATAGGTCCAATTTCTAGTAGTGAATTCTTCATGTCCCTCCGGTAGTTCTTAGCCAGATGCCCCATTATTCTACATTTAAAGCATTTCCTGGTTTCCTGGTTTCCTTTAGACAGTTCTCATGATGCTTCATCCCACAATTTTGACACGTGGGATATTTTGTCTTCTTTCCATCATGGGATTTATTTTTTGATCCACCCATATTAGACTTCATTTCTCATTTTTTGTCATCAGGCCTATGACACCATTAAGAGTCTATAATCTTCATCTCAACCTTAAGGGAACAACAAACAATCTTCTCATAAGTGTTGAAGTCTCAAATCTCCAACACTTTTCGTAGACTCGACTTTAATCTGCTAAAGAAACGATTCACCTTGCTTTCGGTGTTCATGACAGAGTCGGGGGTGTGTCTTGAAAGCCTTGTAAAGTTTGTTTTATACGCCCTGATAGAAGTTCAAGGAACTCTCTTTCCATCTTGAGACGGAGGGTTTGGGGGAAATATTTATTGAAAAACATTTTCTTGAATTCGTCCCAAACCATAGAATCAATTTCCTCCTTGGACTTCGTATTTTTGATCAGTGTCCACCACTGATCATTTTCCCCATCAAAATGATAGACCTCCAACACAACTTTCTCTTCTTTTGAGCGCTAGAGGACAGAGAATGTATTTTCAATGGAGTTAATCCACTATTCCGTGAGGAGGGGATCGAAAGATCCACTAAACATTAAAGGACTTTGCCGCATGAAGGATTCAATGGAAACTTGCTCTTTCCTTCGAGCAGGTGAGTGTTCCACATGATTCAAGTTATTTTTCATAACTTGAGCCAGTTGAGAAAGTACTATCATAAAGTTTTGAGCACCCATACCCATCATATTTGGAATATCATTAGGACAATCATCACATTGTCTATCACGTTGATTATTGGAAAGTGTTATTATATTTACCTTCATTAACTAATAAAAAGAAAGTGCAGTTAGGGGGATTGAATACTTAGCTAATAAGCATAAAAAGGAAACTTTAAACATAAAAGGATAAACTCTTAAAGGAAAAGTATATCCTAACTTGTGATTCCTAGGTTTCAATCTAGATTATCCATGATCTGTTTCCTTACATGTATTCTTATGGGCATTTTATTTATTCCCTTGATAATAGTTTGTAATGAGCTTATGAATTTACCAAAGCATATCCTTCGGGAGTGTCAAACCAGGTGCGCAATAAGGTTCATTGTCGTGTACTAAGTTACCCCGAGTCATGCCCAGAACACCTTGTCGGAGTTGTTACTCCTAGGTACATATATGCCGGAACCACATCCACTTGTAGTATCCAGAAAGAGATGCATTTTCTTGATAAACCACTTACTCTATACTTACCAAAATTTAGGGATGTTTTCTTAGACTTGGTCTTATCCCTAAGGTTCTTACTAAAGTGCTTTATTCCTAATCTCTAAAAATAACTAAACTTTCACCATTGATACCAACTATAGTAACTCAAGCCTTTACACATAATATTACATTATTTTAAACATAACTAACTATCAAATAACAATCCAAGGATCATAAAGTCTATTGTCTTGGAGATTAGGTACATAATTAAACATCATGATTCCAAAATAAGAACATCTTTCATTTTATCTTTATAAAGAGCTCTTAACTTCCTTTGAGCCCTTACATCGGCATAGGATAACCTAGGGATAACATGAATAAAGGGATGAGCTAAAAGTTTGGTAAGGGGATAAACATAAGAATGAAGCTTAGCACATGGGTTAAAAGGTATAACATAATGATATAAAAAGGCATGGAACATGATCAAATGTAAGGAATCATAACATGGGATCATATAATAACAGATTTATAGTAATGTGACAACAACAAAAAACATGACTTTAGCATGAGTCAAGAATCGTTGGACATAGAGGAGCATGAGTCAAGACTAACCACCAAGACCGTCGCACATGGAGCACGAGTCAAGGCTAACCACCAAGACCATTGCACATAATGTCTCATGAGACTAAATATTACCTAATGCATTGGAGCGCTATCTAGACACACTCATCATAACATGTTCATAAATATGTTTTCCATATAAAGAATCATATATAAACAATCAAACATAAACATAAGGGTTACCCATGGAAAGAATTATGTATCATAATCATGTCATAAAGCATAATAAATAGGTGTATCATAAAAGTGTCCATGACATAAAGAAATTAAATCATACATAGACATTCATAAAGTAAGATAGGCATAGATCGTGATTAGTGATGTCAATCTGAAGTGATAACATGACTCAAAAATTCATTTATTTACTTATACTATAAATTACCGTACTTCATTATTCACAAAAAAATCAAGTATTTTGGAAAAATCTCAAAAATTCACTCTAACCATTTTTTGACATGTAAAATTCAAAAACAAACTCCATTTTATGAAAATAATTTTTTAAATATGAGAAATTTTAATTTTAATTAAAATTATCATTTACTTGGAAAATACATATTTTAAAATTATAACTGCTCTTGTATCACTTTGAAAATTTAACTAAGGTCTTATAAAATCATCTCATAATCTTAAGACATCATAATACTAATTTATGAATACATTTTATGAAAATAAAATTTTCTTTTAAATTATTAAATTAGTCGTAAAATTGTAATTAAATATTTATGACTTACAAAAATACCAGCACTTAATTAATAATTTTTAAAATATTTTTTTAGTCATACAATGATATAATTATTTCATATTGTCACTTATATGATGAATAAATTTTATTTACACTTTCATTGATGAAGTTACTATTCAATTGTTTGGTTTACTATTCATAAGGGTCGTGTTACTATTTTGAAGGTCAAGTTACTATTCATTTGGTATACGTTCCCTAACTTCTAGAAATGCATTTTATTTCGTTAATTCTTCATTTATAAAGTTTGTAATGTTTTCTTAATGCGATTTTATGTGATTATACTGCGGGACATAATTATAAGAAGGGAATTTCATTGATAAAAGTTTTGGGTCATTATAGTTACCCTTAACCGCCACTAAATATAACCGCCGCTAAATGTATTAGCAGTGGTTAGTTACATGTTATTCATTTTTTTGGTTATTTTTTTTTAAAGAATTGTCGCTAAATAAAACCGGAACCGCTGTGAAATTAAAGGAAACACCACTGAACGACTAGCAACCGTACAATACGCGGCGGTTTTGATAACCGCCGCTAGTTAAAAAAAACCGCCACTATACTATTGGGCGGTGGTTTAAACCGCCACTAGTTTAAAAAAACCCACCACTAATGCCTTCTTTTTTTTAGTGTGAGAGTTTATTTAATGAAACCCTCCGGTGTTGATTGGCGGCTTTTGTTTATTTCCTCTCGTGATTTGAGTCCACGTACTTTATGCTAATTGCCAACTCATTTATTTAACGAAACACTTCATTATTGATTGATGTCTTTTGTTTATTTCCTCTAGTAATTTGAGTTCACACACTTAATGTTAATTGCCAACTCATGACTCGTCAGAGGCGAGTTTCGAGAGTCACCCTATTTTCACTATCAATTGAGGAGGAAGAATTATAGTGGAGACGAGTTGTGACATGTATAGTAGATAAAATACATTATATTTGCAATTGTGTATATATATATATATATACACATATAAATTATTACATGTATGATATGTGATAAATTTCACACACAACAATACATCTAATAAATTTAGTTCATCTCACATACTTATAAATTCAATACACAATAACACTTAAAAAAATGGTTTTTAATTAATGTATAATACAAGACAAATTTCACGTATAATAATAAATATTTTAAAAATTGAAATTTATTTTACATCTTTTAAAAAATAAAATCCATCTCTATTATAAAACCTATCACATACCTACAAAATCAAGTTTCTTCATTAATAATTATAATTTTTTCCGTTTTGATCGGCCCTTCATTTTACCTTAATTTTTTATCCGTCCGCCGTGTGATCACACTACTCGACCGTCAGCGGGGTGTGCAGGCCAAGCTACGGGGCGCCCCAGAATTGAAACTACAGTGAAAAGCTTATCATTATTTTCAGATAATCTTGCCCCCGTTCCACAGACTCTTCCCCAACTCAGCCCATCTCGATGGGAGTTCAGTACATTCCGACCACCGGCATTTTCTCTGCTCGCTGGTCCTCCCGATCGAATCCTTTCGTCCCAACCTGATTCATCGTTGGATGATGGTTTCCTGCAAGTAATCGCCAAAAAATTCATGTTCTTTGACCTGCTAGCGTCTGTTTCCCACCCACCCTCCCTCTACCAATCCGAGGCTGGAAGGAGTTGAGAAGATAAAGAGAAGAGCAGGCGAGTGTTCGGGGGCGTCATGAAAAATAGCAGAAATGGGGAAATCTGGAACTTTGAGCACGAAATAGCGGCAACCCGAGATCGATCCGGGGTGATCCTGGGATTGGATGGAGGAGCCACCTCCACGGTCTGTGTATGCATGCCTTTCCTTTCTACTGCTGATGCCAGGCTCCCTGAAAACCTACATATCCTCGCCCGCGTTGTAGCTGGCTGCTCCAATCACAATAGCGTTGGTGGTACTGTCAGCTCTTTCGTACTGGGGCTCCGTTTGGCTCATTTTCCTTGCGAAGTTAACACTTTAAGTGGGAATTAAATCACTTTCATCGGTTAGCTTCAATTTATTTTACGATTGCTCTCCACTCTGCTAATGCCTTGGATCGTGGGAATTGGCTCCTCTCAGGCTTGGGGGGGCGAGCATTCCATTTTTATCTAGTCCATAGAATTAATTTAATAAATAAACCAGTTCTTTATCCAATTTAATTTTTATTTAATTTCAAATAATAAGTGCACAAACCTGCAAATATCCGAAGACAGTTGAAATTATAAACATTTCTCAGGCTTATGTAGGACAATAAGTAGAAAAATGGAAAACATAATGAACTACTAACATTCTTGAATCCAACATAATATTTTTAGAATGCTCTCTTCCAATATAAACAATTATAAAATTTGCAGTAAACCATTTTTTATTTTGTTTCCAAGTGAACCTAGTGCAATTTTTATAAATGAAAACACTCATTTTATAGTTGCTAGAAAAACAAGAAGAGTTGAAGAAAAATATTGAAGCAATTTGTCAATCAATTATAGAAATGATTAATATGTTGGAATCTCAAATGAACACAGTGCAGTCCTACGGGTCAAGGTTGCTGGGTGCAGGGACCTTGTCCCACATCAAAGACTGGAGGGCGCTGCGCATCATATATAAGTCCTAGCCATCTCCCCTCCCATCACAAGACCTTTTAAGAAGGGGGATGACAGTGAGCCACCTTGGTGGGCAGTGAGGCCTATTGAAGAACAAACTCGTGAGGTAGTGAACCAAAGCAGACAATATTGTGATGTTGGGTTCTGCAGCTCCAATGTTGATCTTACAATTGGTATCAGAGCCGGGCAGACAAGCCTCTGATCGTAGGACAAGTATTGGGGGGGAGGTTGTTGGAATCCCAAATGAACGCAGTGCAGCCCTACGGGTCAAGGTTGCTGGGTGCAGGGACCCTATCCCACATCGGAGACTGGAGGGGTGTAGGACATCATATATAAGCCCCAACTATTCCCCCTCCCATCACAAGACCTTTTCAGAAGGGGGATGACAATGAACCACCTTGGTGGGCAGTGAGCCCCGATGAAGAACAAACCTGTGAGGCAGTGAACCAAAGTTGACAATATTGTGATGTAGGGTTCTGTAGCCCCAATGTAGATCCTACATAATATTCTAAATATTTTTTAATAGGAAGTAAGTCAAGCTCATAATGTTGCAATTCACAAATCAAATAAAACATCTTTCATTTATATCAGTAAAATAAAAAATCTGTTGCAGTGCCTGCAAACATCATAAGTTTAATTTTTTTTATAAGTAATCTCTACATTATATTGTGAATAATGAATTCATTATTTCATTGATGAATTTACTGTTTCAATAGTTAAAAATATTGATGACTAAAAATGATTTAATTTATTGTTAATAAGATCAACTTCTGCCTGTTTTATAATGAACACCCGTGATAGACATGTCACTAGGCAATTATGTTCAAATTGATTTTACATAAAGAAAAATTTTCTTAGGTAAGGAGTGCTTTCTGGTTTAAATAAAATGGTTTACATATATTTTCATTATTTTCCTTTGTTCTATTTTTGTTCTATATTTTTTTTCACTCACTGCTTTCATAAAAAGTTACCTAGGCTATAGCCCGTGTCAGTTGGGATTGATAATTCTTTTTTTTTTGTTTATTGTCGATCGGTTTCTAATGCCCCAATCCCTTTCACATGACATAAGAAATTTTACCATTGTTTGGGTCACTCGAGCATTGATTTTGGTTGGCTTTTTCTGTTGATGCATCTCACTGTGATATAGGTTGCAGTACAAATTATGACAAATGTTATTGTAGGAGAAGCCCGTACCTCCTAAGTGAGGTCGAGTTTTTTTTATTTATACATGAAAATAAGAAACACATGCCCGAGATATCAGGGGATTTAAAAATCAAAATACATAAGATAAGATTGTCCCAGTCAAACCCCATATCCTAAATATCTAAATATCCTAACACTCTCCCTCAAGCTAGGCTTACCCAGTCTGGATACATAATAAAACAAAACAAAGTAAATACTCCTAATACTTCCCCTCAATGGACATGCCCAACTTGATTACATAAAAATACAAGAAAAAGATAGATGAAAACATCAGCTGTTGGGCTCCATCCTCCCTTGCGTGGGCCCCCCTCATGATAAAAATGATATTGCTGGAGAAAGAAAAAACTGATGCTGTTGAAGAATATGTGACAACTGAAGAACTCTCATGTTGATGGCGATTGGTGCTTGAACATGCTAGATGAAACGATGACCTACGAGCAACCTCAAAATGGTTGGGTGAAACGGTGTCTGTCATGAGGTCCCAAAGGACTGAGTGAAACATCGTCTGGCTTATGAACCCAAACAACCAGGTGGAAGGATGCTTGTCTTGTGGACCCAGACGACTGTGTGGAACGACGTTTGTCCCGCGAACCCAATAATATAGCGAGGGAAGAGAGCTCTAGTGCATGATAGGAAACAAATTTGGTCGCCAACAGTGGTGGTGCAGATTCAGTAAATTTGGTGAGGTGTGCAAAGATGTGTGCCTCGGGCTGGTTGTGCGACAGGGGGTGCAGATTCGGCATATTTGGATGGATCATGTTGAAGTTGAAGCCTTGTCTTTGGGAATACAAGGAGGCGATGGGGGACGTGTGCAGTAAGAGGTGGCATGCCTGAAGTGCTGGACAGAGGCGCGCAGGAGGCTCTAGGACCGACCGACAAAGGAGGCGATGGGGGGCGGCCAACTGTATGATAGCCTTTGGCTAGCCTCCTCGGGAAATCTCCTAAAGTTTTCTCTAGGATACGCAAGGAGAGATGGGGCTTGGGTTTTCTCTAGGACCGGGAGAGAGGAGTGACAGGGGTTAGGGTTGGGGAACCCGCTCCGATACCATGTAGAAGAAGAATACCCAACATTCGTACCTTGTAAGTGTGGTATGAGTTGCTCTATTTATTGTTGAAGATAAAAGATATAAGCCCGAGATAGCGAGTGAAATTCAAAATGCATAAGATAAGATTTATCCAGTGAAACCCCATACCCTAAATATCTAAATACTCGACAGGTATCAAAGACAAATCCTTGTTGGTGTGGGGGAAATACTTGAAAATATCTTGACAGGATTGGAACATTAATGGTGTGGTTTCAAATTAATTGTACAAATCATGAAATGTCATTGCAATCAAGCCACAATTCTCAGGTGTTTCTCTAATTTATAGTTTTTCTTGCTTCCTTCTTCTTCCTATTTGTATCATTATTTTTCTCTGTTGGTACTAACGCTGATTCCTGTTCCACTACTGGTTGGCATACTGTTAACTTGTATTGATGCAGCTTGAGCTGTGTACTTCAGCTTGGCAAAGGCAATATTCTAATTGCCAAGGATGCGTTTGATGACACTTGTTCAAAAGTGCTTAAAGCACTCATCACTCATGATAAGCAGTTTTCAAAAACAATTGTTATTTCCAAAAAAACACCTGCACTTGCATTCCTGAATAAAACCACATAAACAAGTGACTGCAAAACACCTTGTTAACAAAAATCCTCGCATGCATTTTTGGGTTGTGTTTGTTGACAACGCAAGGTTGAGATCCTCCAAAAGACTCTGAAATCATTGTGGATTGGTGTCATGAAGTTTGGAGGAAGTTGGAGGAGTTTTGGCATGAAGGATCAAAATCATGCCGTGAAGGTGGAAGATTGTGGTGCAATGGATGCATAAGGTCGAAGCGGTTTGCAGGCAATGCACAGATCACGCTGTAATGCACGAGGAATCACGCCGTGATATTTTGTTGCTTGCCTGTTTGAGGTCAGATGGTGGCTTGCGCTATGAAGATAAAGGGGCCTCGCCACAACAATTGCATATGACTAAATTCTTGGATTACGGGCAAAGGATCACGCCACAATGTTGTTGGTTGTGCTGTGAAGGGTCTGTGCTATAACAGTGGGGCCTGTGAGATTTTGATGTTTCTTTATTTTGGGTACATTGCGCCATGGAAGCTTTGTTGCGCCGTGAAGTGTTGAACGTTGATACGTTTTAAAAAAGAGATCACGCCGTAAAAGTAGGAAACCGAAGCGGCTAACACCATGATCTTCGGAGCACGAAAGTATTGCTCTGTGACAGTGCTGGTCACACCGTGATTATGCTGATCATGCAGTTTTAATTTGTTTCGTATTTCTTATCTTTTAGAGAAATCTTTTGTGATCTGAATTGGGAGTGTTTGACTCGGTTTTGAAGAGAAAGAATGGACGAATTTGTCCATGAAATTGAAGAAGAAAGGAAGACATTAACGAAGGGAAACTTGGTGATTCTCTTTGGAATTAGAGTGATATCTTCTCTCACAAAAGAGAAGAATTAAGAGAGAATCCCAGGAGAGAAAAGGAGGAGGAATTCCAGAATAATGAAAGTGCTGTAAAGAGGGATCAAGGAGGACTCCAGGATATCGTTCTTGGAAGATTGTGGAGTTCATCATGAGGGTGAAGAAAGAGCGTGGTGCTATACCTATCTTGGTGCAAACCCTTATTCTTGGTTCGTGGATGGTCAAAGTGTTTGCTTGGAGGAGTAGTGAGCTTTCTATGTGAGGAGAGTAGTGAGTTCCCAAATCATTGTGAGGGCTGTAAACCTAGAGGGACATGAGTCCGCCCTGAAATTGTACGAACAAGCAGTGTGCTTTTAGTGATTTTGATACATCGACACATTGCCAAGTGTATGCTCCTTAGACGTAGCCCAGTGCGGGTTGACCAAGTAAAATTGCTTGTCTCTCTTATGCTTTATCGCTTCCATATTCGTTATGGGGGAGAGGAGTGTTTCGACTAACTGCGAAACATGATCATTGGGAAGGTTTGTTTGAAACTGCCATACCCTGATTCACCCCTCCTCTCGGGGTATCTTCCTTGTGTGGGACCAACACACCTTGTCAATATGCAATCCGGAAACAACGAAATCACTTATCATAAGTGATTAGTATTATAAGCACTGTTCGGTAAGTGTTGTCAAAAGAAGACTAAGTTGAACAATTTGAGAGGAGGCTGTGAAAATCGAACAGACATTGAAATATTAAGCTGCACAAACCTGCAATGATGCACTACTTGAGGCAGTCATGCGTGGATGCACCAGTTAAAGGAGTGAAGTAACCTCAGTTTATTTTATCTAGCTTATTGGCAAGGACTATCTCAAACTAACTATAAATTTCAATGACCAAAGCGATGAAATTTAGTATTCAATGGCTCAACAAGATCATTGGTAACTGTAGTGTCTGTTAATGCCTACTCAACTAATAAGAGTTCACAAGTGCCTCTCCTGTTTTATACTACTGCGTGACCTTTAATTTTATATGCGGTGTTAGTCTGGGAGATACTTTTGAACAGATAGTGGAGAAAATTGAAATTAAATATGTTGTTGGAAGAAAAGGGGTCAAGGATTAAACAGCATTTTTCTCCCTGCCCTGAAAGCTATCTGTGTTAATTGACAACATTTTATGTTATCTAAAAAAAAAGAAATTTCTTGGGGTGAGATGGGTCATTCTATTTGCAGAATAAAGATGCTGGTAGAATACTGCTGTGGTTCACATGTTTCTTTTGCTATGTCCGGATTAATGGTTTAATTCATCTGCATGCTTCTGGTCATCTTTGCTTCACTTAACTTTGTACCTGGATGCAAACTTATTATCCAAGCTGTTCAGGACCCCAGTCCAAATGGCGAGATGAGAAAAAAATGTCTTTTTTATGTGTTTTTGCACTTCTCTCCCATTTCAGCTGATGATATGGGGCAGGATTCTCCTCAATCATCCTTTTTTTATAATTGTTGTGCTCTATAGATTTTAATAGTGTCTACTAATAACGAGTGAGATAATTTAAACCATGCATAACAAAAACAGATCACTTTTGATCATTTTCCTCTAAATGATGCATTCTGCAGAAAGTGTTGCAAGAGAAACACTGGAGCAAGTTATGGCAGATGCTCTCTTGAAGTCTGGTTCTAGCCGGTCCGCTGTTCGTGCTGTTTGTTTAGCAGTATCTGGCGTTGATCACTCAACTGATCAACAAAGAATTCTTACTTGGTTACGGTTTGTTTTCTTTTAATCTTTCAGGCAAATTTTTCTTCATGGTTTTAAAACTCGGCATGTCATTGATAACAATGATGCAAAATGATGAAACCGTTTTTTTGTTTAGATTGCTCTAGATTTTTTTTTTTGGTTTTGAGAATCTGTTGTTGAAACTCTCTTTCTCTCTTTTTTTTTTGTTAAATGCGCAATTGTGTGTGTGTGTGCGCGGGGGGGGGGGGGTGATGTTGGGAATAGCTCTGGACCATCTCCATCAGATTGATGGGGTGCTAATTATCATACTGTGTGTGTGTGTGGGAGGGGGGGGGGTGATGTTGGGAGTAGCTCTGGACCATCTCCATCAGATTGATGGGGTGCTAATTATCATACTGTGTGTGTTTGTGGGGGGAGGTAATGGGGTGCTAATTATCATACTGTTCTCTCTCTTCCTCTTTTGTTCAGATGCCATCATTGTTTTAAATTATGAACATGAATAAAATTGCTATTGATCCAAAAGCAGTCTCTCGCTACCATGGAACATGGTAGTTTTCATATCATCAACAACAACAAACAAGCTTTAAGCCCAATTAAACGGGGTCGGCTACATGGATCAATCGTGGCCAATTAGCTCTATTGAATTCCATATTTTCATTGAAACCATTTAGAACAAGATCATCTTGGATCTTTTTAGGTCCAACTCTACCTCTTTTATATCATCAACACTCAAATATTAAAACTGAAATAAAATCCATCATATAACTAGGTTAAGCTTTTCTTTTTGCACATCCCATCTCATTTTCTGAGTTTTTATTGTCAGTGCTGAGTTACAAATTGTTGAGTAACATGGAAAACATCAAAGCTGTCCTCTTGAGATTATATGAAGCAAGATGATATAACCAAAAGAAGTTCCTAAATAATTTGTTGAAAAGGAGAAATGTGACCAGGTTCATTACATCAAAAACAGAGTTATACTTTGAAGTTATATTTGGTGAAGCTAAATAACAAGGTTCACCAGATCATGCATCATGTTCATCAAAACAAGGGGCAATATAAATATATGTTAAAGATGTTATGGACCCATGTTTTCATGAGCATCATTTGTAGTTACTTCTTTTCGAAAACTAGCTAATGAGTCAATGCAAGGATTTCCCCCTTTCCAGTATTAATTCATGTGCTTGTTATTTTGTTCGATTTAACAAGTGGTTAATTATGGCCGTGTTATTCAGTTTCAAGTGACTCATCATGTCAATTTAGTGGTCGTTCCACTCTGACTATATAAGCTCACCCTGCAAGTTTACATTTCAAAAACAATCTACTGTAATGTAGATAGTTTGACATGATATTTCATGTATTACAGTACTTTATTTCACGTGGGATCCTTCACACTCCCTTAATTGTAAACGTTACATGGGTTTTGTGTTTGAAAGTATAAAGATCCAAACGGTCATACCCAGCATGGGTCATGACTATATTGAACATGAAAAACTTTAATATGATTTCATGTTTTCAGCTTAAAACTAATTGTTAAAATGAAAAGCAACCTAATATTTTAAGCATTATAATGCTTGATTTCAATTAGATTTGGGGTTCTTTACATTGTTTAATGGGTTTTCGCACGAGTCAATTGAATAAGATATGTTTTTGGTATGGCATTTCTTATGTTCATCATTCGTCATGCATGCCATGTTTATTTCATGCATGCATATGTATCAACTGATTTAGGGTTTTATATTTAATTAGCTATCTAAGATAAAATCTCTTAATTCCTCGCTATTAGGCATCCTTAATAGTGCCGACAACAATAACATATTTTCATGCACAACTTCCATCAATAATTTCCCTTTCATCATCAATGTTGGCCACAAATTTCATCTTGAGATGCAAAAAACACGAAACAACATCTAATTCCATTTAAAATCCAATCCACTCCATTTTTTGTTATTATTATTTATCTTTCTACACAAACATCTACTCATCTTTCTTCTAGAAGTAGAGTTGTATCTTTGAGAGACTTACGATTTCCATTTGCAACATTTTCCCTAGTTTTGGGTTAAAATAAGAAATGACCTAGTTAGCGGTCTCAAGAGGGGGTGAGTTGTGATAAACTAAGAATTTAAAGAGTTTTGACACTCAAATGGTTCGAGCACAAGTCCATATATCCAATGTGTTCACACCCCAACTCTTTCGGTGTGAGTTTTACTATAAATGGCTTTTATAAGCACTGGCAACCCTATTACAAAGATGCTACCTTTTTCAACCCGAGACACAACATTAAAGATGTTTTTAGGTTACTAGACACAATCGACACGACCTTTTATATGGAGGCACAACCACAACAAAGGTGGACAAAATGCCTTTAATCACGAACCATAACCATAACACAAAGACAACTCAAAAAAAATATAAACATATACGAATCAGAGTAAAAATGAATGTAAAGTGGCTTGTGTAATGTGGGATGGGCCACAATTCATTGATCACATCAACAATTGACATCCACTCATTGTAATATGATGGAATCAGGCGAGTTCCCCTTCTAAAGTGCAAATAACTGCTGACATAGATTGGATATGCACGAAAGATTGTTAGTCTTAGAGAACATAAGCAGTAAAAAATCCCATAATTCCTTGTAGGTATTAGCATCCTTGGCAACATGCTTGATCGAGCGATCCATTGAATTTAGTAGTTTGGAGAGGATCTTGTTGTCCCGCAATTCCCATTGCCCGAATGTGGCATCCTTGGGATCCTGAGGTGATGCAACAAGATGGGAATAATATCCCATGTCCTTCAAAGGAAAAATGACGTTCTTCTTCCACATGATTAAATTGGAGGAATCAAGGCATTCATCCACAAGGCGCCTGGATGCTGTAATAGCATCCGATAAGGTCGATGATGTTGCCATAAGTGGATAGAAGACCGATAATCACAGAAAACATGTAAGAACCCGGAATCCTTTAAATTTTGATCTAATTCTCTTTTATGGACCTAATATGGATGCCTAATGAGTTCGTGAAGGTCTCAGGGGTGTCTGGGGCTTGTTTGGATTCCGGAACTCGACTTTTTGGAAGAAAAGGCCAGTCACACGGTTAGAATAAACCGTCCGGGGCAGGCCACACAATTAATTTTAACCGTGCGGGGCTGGATAGAGAGCAGCAGGTGGGCGCACGATTTGCCTAACCACGCAGAGACTAATTTTGGGTGATTTTTCGGTTTTGTCCTTAAAAACCTAATTAAGCCTCACCCTCCTTTCTCATTTCTTCTCCAACGGACAACCACCATTCTTTGCTCCCTTTTGAAGCCAAAAAGCCATCTAATATAGCTTTTGATCCCGAGCTCCGATCCGAAGTCCAATTTGACCGTCGTTCATCTCGTTGGATCCGTGCCGGTAAGATCTCGATTCCTTTTTAATCTTTCGTCGTTCTTATTCCTATCAACGACGCTATTTAGATGGAGGCTCATATGCCTCATTTTCAGGGCATTGATCCTTTTTTCATATCTCTTCATCCAGACCAAACTAGAGGGTGATACTGGATGAGGAGAGTCGTACGAGTATGAGGTAAGTGGTCTATAAATTATTCCTCAAAATTCGTCGTTTTATAAATTGCCGTGTGGGCACGCTGATTTCATCGGGTGTCGTCTGTTTAATTTATATGCCTTGCTTGTAGTCGTTAGAACCGTGTTCTAAGACCCATGCCATATATGTTATTTATTGTCGGTGGTTACGTCCAAAAAGACGACCACCCCAAGTAGGGTGTTATCCATAATTGGGTTTTTAGTGCTTGACTTGTGTGTCAGTGCCACCGTTCGGGTGTGCCTTAGCTTGACCTTGCTAGAGGTAAGCCTTGTTAAATAGAATTGATAAATGGAAAGTACCCTGTATGTTAATCACTTGACCCGTGTAAGGTAAGTGCTTCAACTTGATTAATCAATATTAAATGGTAAATTGACAAGTATGTTGTATATATATGACTTGGCCTAGATTATATTAAATGAATTGCAAGTGGTTGCTCGTCCTTAGCCCAACCTTGTCATGTTATGAAAGGTAAAGGAGAGAACCGAGTAAATTAAATATGTAATGGCTTAAATGGTTGTATGCTCCTTGGCCTTGTCACATTAATGAAAGACCAGGCTTGAACCAAATGACATATCAAATGGCCTAAGTAAATAACATGGCTTAATCAATCAAATGAATTAAATGAGAGGTGCCTTGCATATGAACCTTGACAGTATTATAGGAGTGGTCAGACTCAAGTTAGCTTTTGGATTCCTGTGGGAATGCCAGCACTCATGGATGCCATTCCAATTCAAGGATGTCGTTTGCCTTGGTTGAGACCCACATTGGAACCCGATCCTCGTCTATCAGTGGATGCCTGGTATGACACCGCATGATCCCTCTTTTACTATTACAGGATGCCTTGGATATACTCCTTGGATCCATCGTGGTTTCTACGGACATGAGACGCCTTGGTTACATCTTTGGGTCTGGCCATTGCTCATCCCGTTTTACCTTGGATGCATTCCTTGGAATCAGTTAGATTACACTATTGTGGAATGCCTTGGACGACGCTCCTTGGATTACACTCTTACCCCTTAGCCAGGCTGCAGTTACTACTGAGTTGGCGACCCTTGAGGTCTAGGTTGCCATGATTATTACCTTGGAACCTCTTCATCATAAATAACATTATGGTTGAATTGATTATATGTTCAGACATCAGCCAAGCGTTGAAGCAGGTACTTGGGTATTTACATTATTGTACTGCTTTACTTCTATAGATGCATGATTGCACACTGTTTCAGTTTATATTACACGGACATGATGTTATAAACACCGTTGGTTCTCACACCTTATCCGGGCCGCCATTGGCACCCGGACATACGATATATATGCAGGTGTTGACAAGGGAAAACGTACTGCTTTAGACACTTGATTGCTTGCTTGCTTAGGATAGAGTTGGTAGCAGATGACCGAGCTGGAGCTCGAAATGCTGAGATAGTTTTGGATTCCTTTTTGCTACTTTTGTATAACATGTATTGTCTGCTACTTGTATCCATGTTTTCCAGTTTTATAGATACATGACATATCATCATCATATTTTGTATATCATTATCAGTTGTTCAGTTATTTATTATTCCTGTCTGCTTTTGGTGTGACATCTATTTACTTATATTGATTCCGTTATTTATCTTCTGTTATTATCTATATCCGCTGTGCTACACTCTGGTAATGTGGGTATAGTCTCCCCACGAACACACCTTAGGCCCTCACTGCTAGTTGACAACTTTTGACGTTCGGGGAGATGCGCTTGAGGCCATGTGGCCAATTGGGCTCAGGGCACATTCAATGGCATTCAGGTTCGAGACGTCACAAAGTGATATCAGAGGGGTTCCTTTACTAGTTGGAGACTATAGATTGGAGATTAGGAATGCTTGGAACTTGGTCATAAGCCTTGCTTGAGCGCCGCTGACCCATGTTCGGGGTAAATGCCGAGTTGCCTGAATTATAATTGTGTTATGTTTTTTCTTGTTACCGTTGATATCATTCCGCCGTTGGGTGACGCACATGTTATGTGGTATTATTGATTATTATTCTGATTGAGGATCTTGTTTCGTCCTTGGTCGATGATATGAGGGCAAAGAGCATTGTTACATGCATCATCGTAGGCACCTAGAATTCACATGCCATGCCATATAGGTGCATTTCACTGCTTGCAATTGCTTGATATGTCTGTGATTGTTGAGTGAGTCTTATTTGTATATTGTGTTTGTGCTGCTCTTTGGTTGTGATTGAGTGATTGTCTATTTTAATTCATGAGGTGTATGGGTCCTCGTATGTTGGAATGAGTAATTTATCGAGTCAAGCCTTTAATTAGAATTTAAATGGGTGTTGATGTCAATGATAAGGAGTATGGACCCTGATTCAGTGGGACGAACAACCCATTTTAAAATGAACCTTGATATATGGAAATACGAAAATGCCAGCTTGAAAAGTGAAATTTGACTGATTAAAAAGAAATGGTTGCCATTAAATGATGAGGCAAGGTATAGTTGTCTCTTCATCTACTGGAACCCCTGAAACTAAGCACTTACCAATACCTGACCTTCTAGGCGGGTAGATGGGGTAGTATACCATGGGTAGTGAGCTCTTTCTTATGTTCAATTTCCGCTAGTGCTGCTATCTATCTGCTTCTAGCTTGTTTTGAGGCGTGTGCTTGACATTTGTAGACCAATGCCGTCACGACGTCCTTGTGTCGTGCGCCAAGAGGGTGACGACGACCATGCTCTAGATATGGTGGGCCCTGAGCTGCCAGTCTTACCGTCAGGAATGCCACTTGAGGCACCATCTGCTGTACCTAGATATGGGCACTGACGCTCAGCTTCGCGATAGTTTTTTCTACTTCTAATGTAGTCCATGCAAGGTGCTCCACAACCTGCACCTATGATGGCTGATTTGACTCGTGAGTTACAACATCAGAATCCTCCTACCTTCTTGGGGGATGGCGGTCCATAGGCTGCCAAGTCTTTGCTAGAGGCCACCTTGTCTATCTTCGAGCATCTGGAGACGACTCTAGAGCGGATGGTCAAGCTTGCTGCTTGGATGCTGCGTGATTCGACCGAGCGTTGGTGGGATGTGATTACCCAGGCTAGTCGCCATCAAGGCATGGTATGAGTTGATTTCCAAACATAGTTATTAATGGCGCGCGCCATGGCGTGCGCCAGGAAGTCGAGCGCCACGCAATGGGTTTGCAATGGCTCATCTGAAAAGGCTCTCAGTGGCGCGCGCTATTGTGCGCAATGGCGCGCAGTGGCGTGGCGCGCGCAACTGCGCCAACTTGTTCGCGATTAAAAAATACCTCAAAAAAACCTCAAACGACGACCTCCACCGTCGCGCAACACTATCCTCTTCCCGCGACAGCCGCAACCCAGCCCTTGCCAGACCAAGTCGAGCGGTGCGACCTAGTCATCTCCCTCGACAGCTACTTCCATACCAACTGACGACGACGACCCGACCCGACCCTCCTCGTCCAGGGCAGGCGTATGCACGCACACCTTGTGTGCGAACCGAACCCTAAGTAGTAATTTTTATCATTCAATTTTATTTATGTTTTTACTTTTTTTTCCAGTTATGTTGTCCGCCTCTTTGCCTGTTGAGGGGCACTTTACTTTTTTTTCTACGTTTTTTTTTGTTTATTGTTTTTCTTTTTTGAGATATATGGTTTAAAATATTTAATGGTTTGTTTTAAATATTTTAGGAATTTGTTTTTTTTTTTGTTTATTGTTTTTTTCTGCTATGTTTTTTTATTCTTTCTATGCACCGCAAGTTAATATTGCCACGCGCCTTGCGCCGCGCAGTGCGCTTTTGCGCCGGGGGCCCCTGTCGCCGTTGTGCGCCGTAAATAACTATGTTTCCAAACTGCTTTTTATGATCAGTTCTTTCCTCAGATGCTGAGAGCTGACAGAGCCAAAGAGTTCATGCATCTCGAGCAGGGTTCTATGTCAGTTATGGAGTATTCAACGCGTTTTACTGAGTTACAGCGCTTCGCACCGCTTCTAGCCGGTGATGAACTTTCACGTGCTAGACGCTTTGAGGATGGGCTTCAGTATGCCATCCGTACTCGGGTGAATGTCTTTTGCATACTTACCTTCTCTGAGATAGTTAATCAGACTCTTATCACTGAGCTCAACCTGAGAGACGACGACAGTATCGGGCATAGAGGATCAGTGCCGAGGCAAGTCAGTAGTTCTTTCGGTAGCAGGAAGCGGTCCCTCGAGGTTTCTCGTCAAGGCAGTGGCAGCCAGAGTACTTGTACTTAGCTCTATGGTGTGTCACCAGTGTGGACGACAGAGGCACTTGAAGCCTCAGTGTGATAGACCCCCTGGAGTGCCGGACTTGCGACCGTATGGGGCATCTTCAGTGATTCTATCTGACCTTTCCACTAGTTTCTAGTGGAAGAGGTTCCGCAATAACTCCACCTTCAGGGGCATGTTCTTTTATGCCGCGTCAGGCGGGGAGTTTGAGTAGCACCGATAGGACTGGCCGAGGAGGAGGTCGTGACCGTAATAGCCAGACTCCTGATCACCAGCAGCGCCAATAGAGCAGTTTTGATCGTGGTAGTCCAGTTGTTGCACATGACCGTGGATCGGGTCAGTTACATGCACTACAGTCGATACCCGAGGATCAGGTCGTGGGACCATCTACAATACGAGGTACTATTCCAGTAGCCTCCACTATAGCATCTGTTTTATTTGATACAGGTGCTTCACACCCCATCTCCTTATCTATCATGAAAAGTCTAGGACTGGAAAAACAACATTACTGTGGCATAATGACCCTGGATACACCGTTGGGAGTACGGTCAGAGGGCATACGCCAATGTAGGGACTGCCCCCTTGAGGTAAGCCGTTACCATTTCTCGTGGAACCTCTGTTCTTGAGATGGAGGGCTTCAATGTCATTCTTGAGATGGATTGGTTGGTTCCGTATCACGCCTTTGTAGACTGCTATCGCCACAAGGTATCGTTTACTTCACCAGAGGGCGACAGTTATCTACATAAGGGTGAGTGAGATGTCCAGGCTAGTAGAGCTGGACCAGTGCATCATGGGCTAGGTGGGGTGACCGCGCAAATTGCTAATCTCTTCATAAAGGATCAGAGTTTACTTAAGGCCGAATTCCCTTCGGTAGTAGATCGTTTCAGGGACGTTTTTCCCGACGATTTTTCTGGCTTACCTCCTGAGAGAGGTAGAGTTTACGATTGAGTTCGTTCCAGGAGCAACTCCGGTGTTCATTCCTCTGTACAGGATGACACCTACCGAGCTCTAGGAGCTCAAGTGGCAGTTAGAGAATTTAGAGGCCAAAGGTTTTTGTTGGAGTCTGCATCCCACATCGGACTTGGGGTCCGTGTGGTCTTTAATATTCATTATAAATTAACCCCAAGGGCTTCTTTAGAGAGTACACCTTAGGGGTTCGGGTCTCTCCTTATTTTATCATCCTACATGGTATCAGTGGAGGTTTTTTGAAACCCGATCCCTCCCTCCCACCCTAATTTTTTTTCTCCCTCCCTTTAGGGTTTTCCCCGTCCGGGGGGCGGCGGCTCCAATCCAAATAGTCGGCCGCCCCCCCCCTCCGCTGCTCCTGCCGGTCATCCCTCCTGAGCGGCATCCACCCTGCTCCGGCTCTATCCGGCGGTGCTCCTCCCCGGTGCGCCTTCCCTTCCGGCGCCCGCTCCTCCTGCGCGCAAGCCCCCTCCGCAGCTCCAGTCCCCGGCGCCATTCCCGACTTGCCGCCTACGGCTTTCCCAGGCGGCCCTCCTCCCGTCGCGATCCCGGCGGTTCTCCCCCTGCCCTACGACGTCGGCCTCCTGCACCATTCCTGCACGACGGATTTGCAGCGCCGGTGCGACTCCCGGTTGCGCGCACCGGCCCCGTCAACCCGGGCGCGACCCTCCGTCGCGGCTCCTCCCGAGCGCAACCCTCCGTCGCGGCTCGCTTCCTCAACTTCTCCCGCATTCCCCGGCGGTCTTTCCGGATCCCGCAACTGCTGGCTCGCTCTCGCATCTCTCGGCGAGAAGAACTGCCGCCTCCCGACTCTCCCGTCGCGCACGATCCAGTTCTGCGCAACGATCCATTTCTGCTCGCTGCTCTCCGGCGTCCAGACCCGACGTCGATTCCGGCACGGCTCCCGTCCTCCATGCGCGCGCCTCCCATCCATCCATGCGCGCTGCCTCCTCTGTTGCGTGCGACGCCTCTCTCCCGGCGGCCCTCTCTCCAGGCGACCCTCTTTCCAGGCGGCCCTCTCTCCCGGCGCCCCTCTCTCCAAGCGGCCCTCTCTCCTGGCGGCCCTCTCTCCCGGCGCGGCTCCTCAGTCGCGACTCTTTTTTTTTTTCTGGCGTTTCTCCCGCTTGGGACTCTCCAGCGGCACGCACTTCATTCCTGCCGGCTCCTCCAGCCTCCCGGCCTCCAGCCCTGCCGGCCCCTCCCTGCACGACAGCCGGCCTCCAGTCCTGCCGGCGCCTCCGACAGCCGGCCTCCATTCTTGCCAGCGCCTCCAGCAGCCGGCCTCCACCCTTGCCGGCCCCTCCACGCAGGCGGCCTCCTCCGGCTTCCAGCGCCGCCTCCCGGCCTCCTGCTCCCTCGCCGGCCTCCTCCTACGCTTCTCTTCCGGCAGCCAGTCGGCTCCAGTTTCTCCCAGCGGTTGCCTTCAAGTTTCGGCTCTCCGACACCTCCTGCGGCATCCCCGCCTCGCCGGCATCTCCCAACGACTCCCGGCAGCCGCATCTCTATCCGTCGGCACGCCCATTCGCTGGCGCAACAGCTCGACCACCTAGGATTTGGGTCCGTTGGCGCCGCCAGATCCCGCAACGATTTCTGCGGAGTCCCCGCCTCCCGTCGTCGGCCCCGCAAGTGCGGTTTTCCCGGTGCTAGTTTGGATTTCCCGGCGTTTCATCGACCGGCCCCACTAGTGCGGCATTCCTGGCGCTCCGTCAACCAGCCGATCTAAGTGGTTTCTTCTGCTGCGCCCGCAACATCATCCATCCATCATCTTGAGGGGGAGCTTCGATCGTGAGGGGGAGCAGCAACCTTGCAGCTTTATCTATAATTCTGCTTTATTTCGTCTTGTTTTGTCATCAAGCTGGGCATGTCCAGCTTGAGGGGGAGTGTTAGCGTCTGTTTTGTTGCTTTCTTTTCATTATGTGTCCAAGTTAGGTACACCTAGCTTGAGGGGGAGTGTTGGAGTCTGCATCCCACATCGGACTTGAGGTCCGGTGTGGTCTTTAATATTCATTATAAATTAACCCCAAGGGCTCCTTTAGAGAGTACACCTTGGGGGTTCGGGTCTCTCCTTATTTTATCATCCTACAGTTTTATATGGCCCAATACATCCTCTTGGGGTTCGCCCGTGCTTTTTGCCAAGAAGGCGGATGAGACCCTTCGTCTATGCGTGGATTACAAACGGTTGAACTTGCTTACGGTCAAGAACCGGTATCCACTGCCTCAAATAGATGATCTTTTTGACTAGTTCCGAGGAGCTAGGGTCTTCTCTAAGATCGACCTGAGATCGGACTATCATCAGGCGTGAGTCAGACCATCAGACATACCTCGTACAACTTTCTGTAGCAGGTATGGTCTGTATGAGTACCTCGTTATGCCGTTCGGGGCGCCCATCGTTTTCATGCCTTTGATGAATTGGGTGTTCCACCCCTATCTGGACTCTTTTGTCGTAGTCTTTGTGGACGACATATTAGTATATTCTCACACTCGTAGCGACCATGCTAAACAGCTTGAGATCGTTCTGAGTACATTGAGAGAACATCAACTTTATGCCAAACTTGCTAAGTGCCACTTTTGGATCGACAAAGTTCACTTCTTAGGTCACATTATCTCGGAATCAGGAGTTTATGTTGACCTAGAGAAAGTTAGTGCCGTGGTTTTTTGAGAGCAGCCCAAGAACGTGTTTGATATACGCAAAGTTTCTTGGGGTTGACTGGATATTACAGACGTTTCATACAGAATTTCTCACGCTTTGATGCACCTCTTATTGGTATTACAAAAAAGGGTGTCAATTTCCTGTGGTCAGAAGAGTGCTAGAAAGCCTTTCAGGAGCAGAAAAAGGAGGCTTGTCTCGACACCCATTCTGATTCTTCCAGAGCCCGACAAAGGCTATACAGTGTTCTGTGATGTATCAGGCATCGGCTTGGGAGCAGTGCTGATGGAGGAGGATAGAGTTGTTGTGTAGGGATCTCGACAGTTGAGGCCTAATGAGATAAATTACCTGACACACGACCTTGAGCTAGCAACAATTGTCCATGCCTTGTGTTGCTGGAGACATTATCTATTGGGTGAGCGCTTTGTGGTGTATACAGACCACAAAAGGCTCAAATATAGCTTTACACGACGTTACTTGAATCTCAGATAGCGAAGATGGGTCGAATATCTTCAGTCCTTCGATTTCGAGCTTGCCTATACGTCCGGAAAATGCAATGCGGTAGCGGATGCGCTGAGTCAGAAAACTCAGGCACATGCCGTACGGGAAGCCAGTGGCGAATGGAAATTGATGGACCTCTTTTCTGAGCTGCATCTGGAGTTTCATGACAGCCACAAGCGGTCTTATCTCTCAGCCTTGACCCACCTCTTCCCTCATTGAGAAGTTGAAAAACAAACAATTTTCAGGCGGAGTCTCGGTAGGGAGACTCGGAAGCAGAGGTGATGCACGATCGTGTTGGCTACGATGATGCTTCGGAAGGATGGTTAGAGGATGGTCAGAACCAGATGCTGTTTCGAGGGTGGTTGTTTTTTTTGGTAGCGATGCGTGAGAGTCTTTCGTGAGTTTCATAGCTCACTTTGGTGGTACACCCAGGGGTATTCAAGATGTATCGTAACTTGAAAACTTTGTTTTGGTGGGGTCAGGGATGAAACAGGCGGTGACGGAGTTTGTGGCTCAGTGTTTAGTTTGCGAACAGGTAAAGGTTGAACATCGTGTTCCTGAAGTCTTGTTGCACCCCTTGGATGTCTCCGCGTGGAAATGTGATGCCATCTTGATGGATTTCGTCACAAGGTTCTCCGAGCTCAGGGAGGTTGTGATTCTATCTGAGTAATCTTGGATCGGTTGACGAAATCGGCTCACTTTCTAGCGATTAAGGAGTCGGGCACTGTGGATGTTTTGGTGAGGTGGTATGTGGATGAGGTTGTGCGGTTGCATGGAGTTCCGTGGTCAATTGTCTCGGATTGGGACACACGTTTTACTTCGCGAGTCTGGAGGGGATTCCAACATGCTTTTGGCACTCAGTTATGCCTCAACATTGCTTTCCACCTCCAGACGGATGGACAGACGAAAAGAACTATCTAGACGCTGGAGGATATGGTAATCACGGATCGGTTGATGAAATCAGTCCACTTCCTAGCAATCAAGGAGTCAGGCGTTGTGGATGTTTTGGTGAGGTGGTATGTGGATGAGGTCGTGCGGTTGCATGGAGTTCTGAGGTCAATTGTCTTGGATTGGGACACACGTTTTACTTCATGAGTCTGGAGAGGATTGCAACATGCTTTTGGCACTCAATTATGCCTCAACACCGCTTTCCACCCTCAGACGGACGAACAGACGAAGCGGACTATCTAGACGTTGAAGGATATGTTGCGTGTGTGCATCTTAGACTTCAGCGGATCTTGGACACAACACTTGATTTTGGTTGAGTTTGCTTATAACAATAACTATCACTCATTCATTGACATGACCTCGTTTGAAGCTTTGTACGGAAGGTCGTGTCATTCTCCGTCATGCTGGACCGAGGTTTGGGAGTTGTCAGTTCTCGATCTCGATGTGGTGTAGAGCACGACAAAGAAGGTTCAACCTGTTTGTGAGAGGATGAAAGCAGCACAAGACCGGAAAAATGCTTGTGCTGATCCTAGGAGGAGGCCCTTGGAGTTTGAGGTTGGAGACTATGTGTTCTTAAATGTCTCCCCTCGACATGGACAACAAAGGGGCGCGCATTGGCGAAGTGGCTTATCGGTTGACACTTTCGCCACGGCTGGAACGAATCCACGACGTCTTCCACGTTTCTCAGTTCCATCGGTATCTTCATGATGACTCCCATGTCATAGACTAGGGAGAGTTAGATATCGAGAACGACGCGACATTCGTGGAGCGGCCAGTGGAGACCTAGGATCATTCGGAGAAGGTGTTGCATGGACGGACCATTCCTTTGGTTCTTGTGTTGTGGAGGCACGATGACCTTGAGGAGAGTATTTGGGAGCATGACATGCAGATGCGTGCCCAGCACCCAGAGTTGTTTTGAGTTTTGTTTTGTTTTGCTTGACAACGTGATATTGAAATCTTGCTAGTTTATGAGATGTGCTTCTTATGTTGATGTGTGATAAAACTTCCGACACACGAGGAAGGGAAAACTTGATTCCTAATCGAGACGCGTTATACTTTGACACGATTAAAACTGTGCGTGCGAGTCAGTGCCACCTAAAGCGGATAATATCTTGACATGGAAGATGAAATTCATTGAATTTTGTGCTTGAGGCTCTGTTGCATGGTGGTCGTTGGCTTGGGCTTTGTTTGGGATGAGGTATTTGTGCGGATGGTTATGTGTAAGGGAGGTGGTTTGGGCCTGGCGAGGTAGATGGTGAAGTGGTTGTGTGAGACGTCTAGTGGGAGTTTTCATTTGGTTGGTGGTGTGGTTGTGTTTGGGCTGTAACGAGATTATTGAGAGGTATCTCGAGGGATGGTTGTTTAGACCTCTTCCCCCTTTTTTTTCTGGGTTGGTTTTGATTCTCGAGGGTGATAATAGTTTGAGAGGTATCTGATGTAAGGGGTCGGGACCTTGGAAGCCATTTCCTTTGTGTTTTGGGTGTTGGAGGCACCTGGAGGAGGTTTGAGGGTGTTTGGGAGGAGGGGGGTGTTACTGTCATTTTTGGCAAGGTTGCGGCGTAGAGCAAGGGGCTACGGCGCAAAGGTGGCCGCTGCGACGTAGGGGGGAGCTCAGAGCAAAGTTTGGTGCTACTGCCGTTTTGGGGGTAGCCGCGCCGTGGAACCTTGGTTGCGGCATAGCCCCTATTGGCAGGTGATAGCTGCGGCGTGGAGACCCTGATTGCGGCGTGGAGTCTCAAGGGTTGGTTTTCAACAGTTTTGCCAATTTTGGCACAGCCGCGCCGTGGAGCTGGGGCTGTGGCGCAACCTCTTCCTGGTTGCTAGGGGTCTGCGGCGTAGTGGTTTGGGTTGCGCCGTGATCCATTTCCTATTTTATAGGATCTACGACGCAAAGATTGCCGTGTTTCTCGGAGGGGCTTTGACCAATAGGGCTGCGGCGTGGTGAGGGGTGCTGCGCTGTGGTCCCTCCGGTATTTAGGATGGTTGCGGCGTGCTCTTATGTTTTTCAGGCTGGGTATAAATTCCCATAGTCTTTCCAACCCATCTATTCTTTAGTCTTTCCTCTCGTTCCTTGGGTGACCCAAGTGTCCCAAAGAGTTCTTTCAACCCCCTTTCAGTGGCTTTCAACCCTGACCATTAAGGATCGATTCATGGTGGTTTATGGTAAGTCCCTTGTTCTCTTCCAGTTTCTCTCTCCCTGTTTTATTATCTGGGTAGGGTTGCTACCCTGGAATCGTGGGTTTTGGTGTTGTTTTGATAAGGGGATGACGTGGTTGTTGTGTTCCAGGTTGGTAAAGTGTTCTTCTTCCTTGTGGTGCTTGGTGGCGACCTTGCTCTTGTTCCAACCTCGCGCAGCGGATCAGAAATCTCAGTTTGAGGTAGGCAATCCCTCGTTTCTCGTCTTGTGTATCATGTGTGTGTGTGTGTGGGGGGGGTGTTGCTCTTGTTACCTTTTTGGAAGATAGTTGTATCAGTTTAAGCGAAGATAAAGAATTGGTTTAAATCAAATTGAAGGGGAAGGGGAATGATTCACATGTCTTTATAGCTTTTGATATTATCTCGATATTGTGATTGTACGGGCTAAAATGTTCTATTGAAAATTGTGACTGTTGGGGGCTTTGTTTGTGCTGATTTGACATGTGTTGTGGAACCTTGTTTGGTGTGATTGTTGACATCACTTTAAACGTAACTGGCTAATCACTTACATTCAGTTAATGAAATGATTGCCCCGAGAGATTTATGGTTTGTGTGATAATGCCCCTAAAATAAAGAAGTGGAATTGACGAAAAACCACTTGCTAATCTGATTTTTTTTATGTGAATGGTGTTGTGATGTGTGGTCGTATTGTGTGGGGCTGATGTGTTGTGGCGTGGCCGTGCTGTGGGGCGGTTATGTGATGTGCTGTGGGGCGGTTATGTGATGTGCTGTGGTGTGGCCGTGTTGTGGGGTGGTTTTGTGATGAGTTGTGTTGCCGTGCT
This sequence comes from Viscum album, assembly GCA_963277665.1. Classification (NCBI taxonomy): domain Eukaryota; kingdom Viridiplantae; phylum Streptophyta; class Magnoliopsida; order Santalales; family Viscaceae; genus Viscum; species Viscum album. The sequence goes on along the minus strand of OY728133.1, from coordinate 121,596,776 downwards.
GGGTGGCGATTATGGTGGAAAGTGGCGGTGATGTGTGATGGTAGCCATGTGGGGCTTGTTGGCATAAAAAGGGGGATGGTGATGATGGTGTTGTTGTTGTTGATGTGATGGGTTTGTTGTGATGTGGTGTGTTGTGCTAGTTGCCTGGGTAGTAATGGAATAAATTGTAAATTTTGGAATCAAAATGGCTAATGAATGTTGAATTGGAATGAGATGTGTGGTTAAAATGGTTGATGTTAAATGTGAATTAAGTGGGTTGGAAATATGAAATGAATGAGCCGTTTAAATGAAATCGATTGACAATGTGAAATCTGGAAAATGATTTAAGTTGAGAAAGAAGATGAAATGTGAAATGTAAAACGTGGCTTGTGGTTTGTTGTGTGGTGTTTCGCATTTAGTGGTGACAACGAAAGTGACAGAGGTTGTGAGGTGATGTGGTGATGTTGTGAGATAGTTGGTGTTCGTGTTGTGAACCCATAGGCTGAGCTTGTGTGTGGCTTTATATATATATAGACCCACGTCATGTATGTTTCTTGTGATTTTCTATACGCACCCCACTCGCGTCGATGTTGTGGATGAATGACTGACTATCCGCTCTTTCCCGCTTTGATAGGATCCTATGAGCTGGAGGCAATTGAGGGGTATTTTTGTCTTTGTAATGGACTAGTTTGTTAGGGGGAGTTGGAGTCTGTTATGGGGGGATATTGTTGTTAGAGAGGGGCCACGCGGTGGTGGGGGATCCCTTATAAGTAAGAATGAAAGGGGGAGAGAAGGGGAGGAAGAATACCTGAAATCGGCCTTGTGCTTGGGAATCGGCCATTTGGCTTGGAAATCAGCCGAAAGGCTTGGGCGGGATTTTATCCCGAAGTGTCTCATTTACTCAAATACAAAGTGTCAAGTCCTTTGTTGTATCAATTGGTCCGACCTGCTGTTCTCCATTCTCTCCCTTAGACTTGCGACGTGCGGTGCGTCGCCCTAGCGCTGGCTCGCACCTGCTGTTCTCCTTCCTCTCTCTCGGACACGCGACATGCAGTGCCTCGCCCTGCTGCTGCTTCCCACCGACGAGGCGAACTGCGCGTGACTGGATTTCGCTAGACGGACATGCTCTCGGCGGTGTCTGCCTTTTTCCGCCGTTTCGCGTTCCGATCCGGCGTGCTCGGCCAAGCCTCGTCGGCCGACCACTACTGCGGTGTCCGTCTCTTTGCCCCGTAAGTCTCCCCTGCTCCCGCCCCTTCTCAGTCGTTGCTTCCAGCTCGACCAGGCACGCACTGCTACAAATAAAAAAAGGGGGTGAGTCTCCGACTTCTGCCGTAAGGACTAAAAAAACAACAAAAAAACGAAAAAAAACCGCGGGTGGTAGATTTTTTTTTCTTTTAGCCGGTCCAACCGCGCACAGTGCCAGATGCCTGTCTGATATCAAACTCCAACACTCAACACCCTAGCCAACAGGTACTGACCTGATGGAGACTCAGAAGCAAAATCGTCAGGATGACATCGACCAGCGACTGACCCGCCTCGAAACTCTTGTTACCAACCTAGCGTCGGGAATAGAGACTATCACCGTGACACATCAACAGACATGGGAGCAGGAGCGCTTGGAGTTGTCCGAATGCCGCAAGGAACAAGCTGAATTGCGCTCGTACATTACCGGTGTTTTGCGCCTCCTGGAGAAGACGCCACGACTGGCAACTGAACCTCCGCTGTCCTGCACTGCGCCTTCAACTTCACACACTGTAGAAACGGGCGTCTTTAGCAAACTCGGGGAGGACCCTGACCTTCCTGCACTCCCCACCGACATGGGTACCGATCAACACCCAACAGTCAACCGGATGGAACTCCCAGTGTTCGACGACAGGGACCCCGGGGGCCGGATCACGCGTGCTGAACTTTACTAGCGCATCAATCACATGCCGGACACTGTTAAGGCACCGCTTGCGTAGATTAGTATGGAAGGGGTTGCGGTCCATTGGTTCAACATCGTTCAGGGGGTTCATCTAGGAGTGTCGTGGGAAGCTTTCAAAAAGCAGCCCATGGAAGGTTTAGCGGGCTCGAAATCCAAAATCCTTATGAGGAATTGGCCGCACTACATCAGACAGGGTCTGTCTAGGAATATATTGAGCAATTCAAATATTTGGCGTCTTTACTTCCTCGCCAGCCCGAGCCGCAATAAGTCGGGTATTTTTTGCATGGACTCCAAGAAGACATTCGCAGTTGAGTTCGCATCCACAACCCCGAGACTCACCTGCAAGTAATGCGTTTAGCTCAGCATGTGGAGCTTGCTTTCACGGGCGGTGTGGGCACCCAGTATCGCGGCGGTGGGTCGTTGACTCCTCGTCGGGTGTGCGACACTGAACTATGGCAGCCATCGGACCATTCGGAAACTCAGCTGCCGACTGAGACCCATCCCCAACCGCTCAGACGAGGGGAGGGTGTTGGGATAGGAGTTTGTCGGGAGACTCAAAATCAGACACCTCCTGGAGGGCACAACATTCGACACCTAACAAACCAAGAATGGGAGGACCGTCGAAGCAAAGGCCTGTGTTTCAGGTGTGGGCAGCCCTTTAGCCCCATGCATCGATGTGCCGATCCCAAACTGTGGGTGGTCTTATTGGGTGAAGATGAAGAAGGCGCTGATAATGATCTTTTTTTTTCAGTCTTGAGGACTAGACTGTTTTTAGGGGGTCAAGTCCTCTGTTCTATCACGCTCCCTCTTCCAGGCGATGATAATATGCACGAGTTTTGATGGTTAGAAGTCAAAAGTGCACTGTCGAGATGTGATGTGATGTGATGACTCGGGTGTCTTCGGGTGAGACGATGTAAGATGTGATGAAATGACTTATGGGGGTCGTGCATGGTAGGAGGGCACGAAGTTGATGCCCTTCATATTCACGATACCCCACTATGGTTACGGTTGTGGATGAGATGTAATGTGATGACCCATGTGCCTTTTGGCGAGATGTGATGTGGTGGCTAGTTGCATGCGGGGTACTTGGCATGATGTGATGTTCGGAAGAGATGAGTGTCAGGACGTATGACATTGGGGTGTGAGAGCGGCAAATCAATGGGAAAGCGGTGCGGGGTACCCTTCATCGACATGCTTCTTATTATGTTATTATACTTGGGTGCTGTAATGGCTCGGACCTCCCAGGTCCATTACTTTGTCAAAATCCAGTGTTTTGGGGTGTTCTGGGAGGCAACGGTAACTCATTTCAAGAGTTTTCCAAAATTTCAGTTTTTTTCTATCGGTAGGATAGGGCGTTAGTAGTACAGGGTGTCGGTAGGTCAGGGCGTCGGTAGAACAAGGTGTCGGTGAGTGGCGTCGGTAACTTGCTGTCGGTGGGCACGTTGGTGACTCGTGTCAGTGAGTCGCGTTAGTGAGTTGGGTGTGATGTGATGTGATGACTCTGGTGATGGTCAAAAGTCAAAAGTGCACTGCCGAGATGTGATGTGATGTGATGACTCTGGTGTCTTCGGGTGGGACGATGTAAGATGCTATGAGATGGCTTATGGGGGTTGTGCATGGTAGGAGGGCACAAAGTTGATGCCCTTCATGTTTACGATACCCTACTACTCTGGTTATGGTTGTGGATGAGATGTGATGTGATGACCCATGTGCCTTTGGGCGAGATGTGATGTGGTGGCTAGTTGCACGCGGGGTACTTGGCATGATGTGATGTTTGGAAGAGATGAGAGCGTCAGGACGTACGACATTGGGGCATGAGAGCGGCAAATCAGTGGGAAAGCGGTGCGGGGTACCCTTCATCGACATGCTTCTTATCATGTTATTATACTTGGTGCTGTAATGGCCCGGACCTCCCCGGTCCATTACTTTGTCAAAATTCAGTGTTTGAGGTGTTCTAGGAGGCAATGATAGCTCATTTCAAGAGTTTGTCAAAATTCTAGTTTTTTTATCGGTAGGACAGGGCGTCGGTAGGTCAGAGCGTCGGTAGGTCGGGCGTCGGTGAGTGGCGTCGGTGACTCGCTTTCGGTGGGTCACGTCGGTGACTCGTGTTGGTGAGTCGCGTCGGTGAGTCGCGTCGGTGAGTCGCGTCGGTGAGTCGCGTCGGTGAGTCAAGCGTCGGTGACTCACTGTCGGTGACTCGTGTCGGTGACTCACCCATCGGTGAGTCATTTCTAGCCTTTTCTAGTTTTTCCAGTTTTGCCCCTCTTACGTTTTATTTGACGTAAATCGAGTTTAAAACCTAGTTTGAGCGTTTCTAAAGGCGTTTCAAAGGACATTAATTATATCTTTAATATCCTAACGCTCTTGGGGCTTTGAAATAGTCAAGACGCGTGGTCTTGGCCACAATCTGATTTTTAATGGCCTTTTGAAACCGCCTCCCTTCCGTTGATATAGGATCCGACTCTTCTAAGCCGAGATCTTCTCTTCCCCGTGTTTCTGTTTTCTCTTCGTGCGACCAGAACCTTTCTTCCCCGAGGAGTCGCATCTGTGCTGCAGCTGTGGATCCAGTTTTCCTTGGAGTCCTTCCTGTTACTCGCGCATCCCCTGTTTTTGGTGCAAGGAGGAATTGTTGATCGTCTGTTGTTTCAAGTAGGGATTGCTTCGTCTCTCTTTCAATTGTGTATCATGCGGGGTGGGTATACTGGTGTCTGATTGTGAATACAATTGGATCCATTTTAAACGAAGTAATAAATAGGTGGTGGGGAAGATGATGATGATGATCGTTTGTTTTATCTGTTATCTTTGATCCATATTATGAATTGTATGGGTTGTATCCTTCTGAAAATCATGGCCGTTGGTGGTCTCTGTTTGCGCACCTGTATGACTTGTGAATCACTGCTGTAAAATTGGAAATCTGGTTAATCACGTATACCCGGTTAAATGAATGGATGCCCTAAGATTGAACTTGTTCTGTGATCACCCCTGAATAATGAAAGTGGAATTAAAGAACGAGGGTTGCTAAATCTGAATACATCTTGCTGTTTGGTGTGGTTGTGTGCTGTGTGTGGTTCTGTTCGACCTTGTGTTTTGTGCTGGTCGTGTGGTGCTGTGGCTGGTAGTGTGGTTGTGTGTATGGGGTGGTACGGGTGGTGTGATGGAATCTCAGGTTGAGAGATTGATTGATTGTGGAATGAATGAACTTGTTGAACAGTGGATCTGAATCTGGGTTGTGTTATGGTTGTTGGGCATGGTTTGTTCGTGCAGTGGGACTGCAATCTGGTTGTGTTTTGTTGTTTTACTGGATGTGGTGTTTTTGTGCAGCGGGGCTGCCGAGGATGGTTTGAGAGGGATAATTTTGAAGAAGGATGGTGTTACCTTGCGTGAGCATTTCACTCGGAGTTTCTAGAGGCTTTTGTGAAGTGTGTGTAGGTTATGATGTTACTTATGGGGTGCTGTGTTTGGAAGTTGCCCGGGTAGGGATGGAATAAATAATTAAATGAATTGTTAAATAAAGAATGATAATTGGTTGAATGAATTGTCCGAGGTTATGAATTATGTCTGTGGTTGTGAGGCCCAGGTGTCTTCGGGCGAGGTGTGCTTCCCAGGTGTCTTCGAGATGAGATATGTTGTACTTTCTCAGGTGTCTTCGGGATGAGGTTGTGGTTTTGTGGCTCAGGTGTCCGCGGACGGGATTTGATGTGGTTGTGGCCCAAGTGTTTGCGGACGGGATGTGGTATGTGGCCTAGGTGTGTGCGGGCAAGTTGTGACAGTGAGGCTTGTGGAAGAGCGTGGTAGCGTTAGGACGTTCGCCGTTAGGGATGAGCGGTTAACCAGTGGGAAGTGGTGCGGGATATCCAAATATCGATGTGTTTATTATATTACTTTACTTGTTTTGCGTTATTTGGTGAGTGTGCGTTGGTGAGACTGAGTGGTTAGTATTCCTCAATAGGTGTTGTTGGTTTTTGCTGTTTTCTCACAGGGGCATTAGTATGCTTCTCCACTTTTGCACGAGAGACTTGGGTTTTTCCTACTGAGTATACTCATATGCTCACCCTATGTTATAAAACTGCTTTCAGGTTTCCAGGAGGACCACGGAGACCATGCTGGGCATTACTAGCTTGAACTTTGGGACAAATGCCGTGTCGCTGCTTAGCTTTGTTCTTTTGGTACTTTGGAGTTTTATTGTATTTCTAGCTTATTTTAAACATGTATGTGAGATGGATTTTGGCTTCTTTTATATATACGTCTTAGAGTTGTTTTGAGGTTGATACATCTTATCTCTCGATCTTGGTTACTATAAAAAGGGCAATACCTCCCATTTTGTGAGAATTGTATACCCTTGGTGCTGGTCGCCACCCCGGAGCCTACTGGAGGCGGGACTCGGGGGTCATTATCTCTCTTTCTCCATTGCCAGCTCAGGAGGGGCATCTTTGGAGGGAGGGGGTCGTGACGAGTGCGTTATTTGGTGAGCATGTCTTGGTGAGGATAAGATTGAATCGTTGACTTTTTTAGGTGCTGTTGGTTCCGCTCTTTGCTTACAAGTGCATTAGTACGCTCTTTTCACATATGCATGAGAGACTTTGGTCACCTTACCGAGTATATTTGTATACTTCACATATATACAAACTGTTTTCAGGTTTACAGGAGGACTACGCGGATCGTGCTGGACACTACTAGCTCGGTTAGACTGTTGTTGTGTCGCCGCCTTAACTTTTCTTTTGGTATTTAATTTGTAGATTTTTACCTGTATTTGTTTTACTTATACATGCATTGTGTAATGGTCTTGGTTTCCTTTTTATATTATGTCATGAAGTTGATTGATCGCTGATATCCTATCTCCCGATCCTATATATATTATAGAGGATAATACCTCCCATATTGAGATTATTATACCCTCTGCTAGTTGTCAACCCGGAGTCTACTGGAGGCGGGACTCGGGAGTCATTATCCTTCATTGCCGGCTCAGGAGGGGTATCTTTGGAGGGAGGGGGTCGTGACAAGTAGCTATATTTAATCTTATTCATTTTAGTTCTAAAACAACCAATGAAAAATATATCAATACACTTTGGTTTCGTGGTGACCATTCTGTGTTGCATCAGCTGCAGCAACATGCCAGATGAACGGGGACTTTGATGAAGTTGACTGAGGAGTTTGGACATGTTTTTCTGTTTGTTGTTTTCTCAGTCTTTTTCCCTAATTTTTATAAAATTATAGTCATTTGTAAATCATAGTGTTAGAGAATAGAGAACCAGCTTCTTGTATATTGAGAAGTAGGAACAAAATTACAGGCAGGAGGAAGAAGATAGATGGAAGAAGAGAAAAAGAGTAACTCAAGAGACACCTAGCACTCCCGCCCAAGTTACACCCGAATCCTATGCCTCACGGCCGAACTGCCAGAACAACCTAAACAGAAATATTCCCTTCGTACGTCACTCTCACCCTCCACCCCTTATTTATAACAAAACCCTCACGTGGAGCTGGGCTGGCTAAACTGATTGGCCTGCTCTCTAATGACCCTATACCCCTTATATAATATGCTATCCAGCCCGTTACAAATCCTAACACTTGCCACCTCTTAAGAATAGTCTTGTCCTCAAGTCTGAAGAAAGGTGATCTTGCTACGCAGGCGAGCCAAGCGATCTCCCGGATACTCCTCCGTGCTTTTGTGCTTTGGGCAGAACCAAACAGTACCGCTGTCTTAGGACCGAGCTGCTGTGGTCCTTTAGCATGCCCCCTTTGTACCCAAACATGCCATGCTATCTCACAGACGCTCCTCTTTGCTGTATGTACCAGCCTTGGGGGGATGACGTTCGGGGTTGATCTTCATGGCCACGTCCCCCTTTCCCGCTCGGAACAACTGTGTGGTCCCCCTCAGTGGACCCGAAGACCCATTCCAGCCATTTTTACTAATGCAGTACGCAAGCCAGTCAGTGTTGCCGTGATCTCCAGCTGTTGTTCGTCGTCCTGCAACGACATCTCCCTACGCCGCACTATTCCACAGTTTACCTGATCCTTCATTTCTGTAGAAGGAATAAAAAGAGAGAAACCCGAACCCCCAAGGTGTATCTCCAAAGGAGCCCCTGGGGTGTATTTATAATGAATAAGAAAGACCACACCGGACCTCAAGTCCGATGTGGGATGCAGACTCCAACACTCCCCTTCAAGCTAGGTGAACCTAGCTTGGACACATAATGAAAAGAAAACAATAAAAACAGACGCTAACACTCCCCCTCAAGCTAGACATACCCAGCTTGATGACAAAACATGACGAAATAAAAAGAAAACTGCAAAAGTTGCTGCTCCCCCTCACGATCAAAGCTCCTCCACAGGATGATGGATGGATGAGGTTGCGGGCGCAGCAGAAGAAACCACTCAGATTGGCTGGTTGACGGAGCGCCAGGAATGCCGCACTAGTGGGGCCGGTCGTTGAAACGCCGGGAAATCCAAACTAGCACCGGGAAAACCGCACTTGCGGGGCCGGCGACGGGAGGCGGGGATTCCGCAGAATTGTTGCGGGACTGGCGGCGCCAACGGGCCCAAATCCGAGGATGTCGAGCGACTGCGCCAGCGAATGGACGTGCCGACGGAGAGAGATGCGGCTGCCGGGAGGTGCCGGGAGATGCCGGCGAGGCGGGGATCCGCAGGAGGAGGCCGGCGAGGGTGCAGGAGGCCGGGAGACAGCGCTGGAAACCGGAGGAGGCCCCCTGCGTGGAGCGGCCGACACGGGTGGAGGCCGGAACAGTCCGGATATCGCCGGATCTGGCCGGATTTGGCGGGAGTAGCCGGAACTGTCCGGATCTGGCTGCCGGAGAGGGGTGGCATGGAGGCGCATGGAGCCGGCTGGGATGGAGCCGCCGGGGAGGGAGAGTCGCCGGGAGGGAGCGCTGCGCGCAGAGGGAGGTTGAGCCGACGGGATGCGCAGAGGAGAGGGCCGCCGGGAAGGGAGGCCCGCCGGGAGGTGGAGGCGCAGCGGGAGTGAGGACTGCCGGGAGGTAGGGCCTGCCGAGAGCTCCGCAGGAGGAGGCGACGACGGCTGGAGAACTAGGGAGAGGCGTCCGCCGGGCGCCGGCATGGAGGGGCCGCCGAGACGAGGGCGCACCGCGGGAGGGCGGCGGAGGTCGGGAAGCCGCAGCAGGGAGCCGTCGCGGAAGGGAGGCGCGCAAGGGTCGGGAGGCGTCGCGACGGGCGGCGCGACGGGATGCGCCGCTGCGGGATGTCGGGGCCGGCTCGCTCAGAGGAGGCAGCGGGAAACCAACAGGAGGAGGGCGCCGCTGGAGCCGGGAAGCCACAGCAGGAGGAGCGACGCGCAGGAGGCCGCCGGGAAGGGAGGCGCGCCGTCGGGGAAGGCCACAGGGGGCGGCTGGGATGGGAAGCGCGCCGGGAGAGCAGGCCGCCGTGCGCTGGAGGGCTGCGCGACCAGGAGCCGGCAGGGAAGAGGCGGACGGGAGGGAGGGCCTGCCGAGAAGGAAGGGCCGCCGCGCGCAGCGGGGAAGCAGACGCCGGCAGGGGAGACCCGCCGGAGAAACGAGCCCGGAGGGGGCGGCGGCTGAGAAAAAAAAAAAAAACTAACCCTACATTAGGGCCGCCGCCCCCCCACGGGGGATAAATAAAAAGAACCCTAGATGAAGGGGGAAATAAAATGGGAGGAAGAGGGGTCGGGATTAACTTCCCTCTGATACCATGTAGAAGGAATAAAAAGAGAGAAACCCGAACCCCCAAGGTGTATCTCCAAAGGAGCCCTTGGGGTGTATTTATAATGAATAAGAAAGACCACACCGGACCTCAAGTCCGATGTGGGATGCAGACTCCAACAATTTCCTTTGCTGCAGAATTTATCATTGACACAACGCCAGTCAGTGTTGTTGCGTCGCCGCCCCGCCTGACATCACAGGGTGCACTCCAGACGGGGAAAGCGTTAGATCAGGCGGAGTTGCGTCTTCGCCACCTTTCCGATGTGCCGAGTTCCTTGCCTATGTTGTCATCTCCTTTTCTTGCATGTTCCCAAAAATTTCTGCCGCCAAAACGACGTTCCGCTCCTTCACCAGACTGAGCAGAGCTGCTTTGTCGCGCCTCCGCGCCATCGTTCCGCCAACCTCCCTTGTCCACGCTCCAGTCTCTTCTGTCGTCAACGAAGTCCCCTCATCTTGTTGTTGCATCTTCTCCAAGCGACGTACTGCTCCAAGTATATATTTACGGAATTTCGCTTCTCCGTTCCGTTCTTGTTCAAACTGTTGTGTGATGTTTTTCACTGTTAAAGCCAGACTGAATACCATCACTTCGAGGCGTTCCATGTGCTGTTCCATCCCTTCTAGCCGAGCATCCATCGTCATTTCCTCTCCCCGTCATGGTTTATCCAAGTGCAACCCTGCAATGCTCTGCTGTTGTTAATGTTTTCCGGCAGCACTCTTCTCTTGTGAGCGAAACTGGTAGTGTGCCGCCTCCTGCGGAAGTAGCCGGCCAGTGTGCACCTTCTATCGCGTGTCTCTTCTGGTCGGGAGCCGGTAGTGCACACCTCCTCCGAATGAATCCTGGCAAAGCGCACCAATGGTGAGTTGGACCAATTGTTAGAGAACAGAAAACCAGCTTCTTGTAAATTGAGAAGAACAAAATTACATGCGGGAGGAAGAAGATAGATGAAAAAAAAGAGTAGAAGAGTAACTCGCGAGGCACCTTGCACTCCCGCCCAAGCTACATCCGAATCCCAAGCCTCACGGTCGAACTGCCGGAACAGCCTAAACAGAAATATTCCCTTCATACCTCACTCTCACCCTCGACCCCTTATTTATAACAAAACCCTCACTTGGAGTCAGGCTGGCTAAACTAATTGGCCTGCTTTGTAATGTCCCCTATACCCCTTCTAGAATATGCTATCCAGCCTGACACGGATCCTAACACGCAGCCATCAAATGATTTAAAATTCCAATGCAGCACACAAAATTTATTAAATGATCACAGCATCTACCATATCAACTAATACTATTGTACAGCTGGAAACAAGCCCTAAACAATTTTATCAGCGATCATGAAATTTGTAGGGAATTCCCTGGGTATTGTAGTTTATTTGATTTTCTGAAATAATTGCAGCTATTCCAGCATGCTTTTTTTCCTTTATTTGAAGGCACCAAGCATTTAAAGCAATTATTTCAAAAATTGTAGAGAATGTACGTAGCTTTTCTAATAAATTGAAGGCTCTGTTTGACAGCACTTTTTGAAAACTGCTCATAGCACTTATCACTTATTATAAGTGCTTCTGTGTAAGTGTTTCCAGATTGCTTATTGAGAAATGTTTTCTGCCACTTATTTTAGTGGTTTTCTTCTGAAATTTAAGTGTAGTGTTTTTTCAAAAACAGAAGAGACACTGCTTATTTTTTTAAACTGCTTATCCTAACTAATAAGTGCTATAAGCTGTTTTCAATAAATGGAGCCTGAATATCACCTTTTTGATCATGTCGAATGTTAATGGGCAGCTAGTTGCTGTGAGCGGGTGCAGGCTTTGTTATATGATTGATAATCACACATATGGTTTGGGCTTTAATTTGTACTGTGATCTATTTGGTGAAAACTTCTAGTGGGTCAGCTTTTGGAGTCCAGGTTATACCAAAATAATTATTAAAATAATATAATTGGCTGTTAAGATATTTTTTTATGAATGACAAGCATAAAATGAGCCCAAAGGGCTCCAAACCCTTGTTTCCTGCATGTTAGTGTCTTCTAGTGTTGATGCATTCACACATACTTAGGGATATATTCCCCAGCCATGTGAGGCTATATGTTCAGAATGACGCAATGGCCGCTTTGGCTAGTGGGACAATGGGAAAGCTTTATGGATGTGTTTTAATTTCTGGGACGGGTAGCATTGCTTATGGTATTACAGAAGATGGTAGAGAAGCTCGAGCTGCTGGTGCAGGGCCCATCTTTGGTGACTGGGGAAGGTGTGCACTTCATTTCTTCACGTTCTTTTCTTGGGTTCCATTTGACTTAACTTATTGAAAACTGCTTATAGTAAGTGCTATGAAACGGAGCATTAATATATTTTGTGGCCTCCTCTTTTGCACTTGATAATGGCAAAGGTTGTTGATAATCCCATTCAATGTCTAAAAGAAAATCTGTAACCATATATATGATAAAATTCTGCCTGTTATTATATATATAACATGTCCTAATTGGATAATTCCATGGGTCGGTTTGAGATTTTAGCCCTTTGCAGTTAGGAAGTTCTTAGGTATGTATAAACCATTTCTTGGGACCTCTTGTCCCGTCTTCACCGTTTTTGAAGCTAATCTTATAAATTTGAAACCAGAAGGCTGTAATGATGATATACCCAGAAAGGTTTAGGCTGCATATGGCTTTGGAAAACATTTGATATTTTCATTTCCCAAAAATTTATTACAAAATGTATTAGATTATGTAAATGAAAAACATGTTTTAGATAATGAAAATAGCAATGAGAGATTTTTGGGAAGAAAATGAAATAAAATATTTTACATGTTCTGAAAATGAAAATTCATGAAGAGATAAATCACATACTTTCTTATTTTCCCCTACCATTCAAAATATTTTCTAATTCAATACATTTTTGGAAAATGAAACCAGAAAACACTTTTCAAAACCAAACACCACCTTAAATTTTTTTGTCCCAAGCAATGTTATTTGATGGTCATTTGAATTGTCTTTCAAATACACTTTCAATGCTTGTTTGAAGCTCCAAATCTTTTTTGTTTTGATTTCCCTAATAATTCAGGCCATCCTGCGCATTCCAATTCAATAAATTTTTGGAAAATGAAACCAGAAAACAATTTTCAAAACCAAACACTTCCTTAAATTTTCTTGTCCCGAGCAATGTTATTTGATGGTTATTTGAACTGTATTTCAAACACACCTTCAATGCTTGTTTGAAGTTCTAAATCTTTTTTGTTTTGAATTCCCTAATAATTCAGGTCATGCCGCGCATGTAATGACTGCCTCCTTAAAAAACGTATTAGAAATTGTATTAGATTACTTAAATGACAAAAACATTTTTTAGAAAATGAAAATGGATATGCAATTTTTTTGGAAAACAAACAAAACTTGTTTTCACGTTTTCTGAAAAAAGGAAGATGCAAAAAGAAGTAAATCACATACTTTTTTGATTTTCCTTACCATCCAAAATATTTTTTAATGTATTTTCTAGTACATTTTTGGAAAATGAAATCACGAAGCTTTTTTCAAAACCAAACGTAGCCTTAAATTTTCTGATCTCAAGTCATACTATTTGATGATTATTTGAGTTGTCTTTCAAATACACTTCCAATGCTTGTTTGAATTTCCAAATCTGTTTTTGAATTCCTTAATTATTCAGGTTATTCACTCCTGTAATGATTGCCTCTTTCAATATGTTTCTGCTGAACATTACTTTGATGTCTCGATCAAACTTTGGCAAATAATGTATTGTTTACATGTAGTGGATATGGAATAGCTGCTCAGGCGTTGAGTGCTGTAATAAGGTCACAGGATGGTCGCGGTCCTGCCACAGCGCTTACTTCTAACATTCTACAGGCATTGGGCCTTTCTTCTCCTGATGAACTAATTGGGTATATATTTGAACACTTCAAATGATTATTTGGAACCATTTTCCCAGACAGCCATTTTTTAAACAATAGAATTAAGGATTCTTATATTGGTGCATTACTAGAAAACATTTAATAGTGCAATGATCTTGCATGGAAAATCCTTTGATTAGCACTGGGAACTTCTGCATGACAGAACAGATTTTTTTGTTTTTTTAGGTCAGTTGACACTGTTAACAACAAGTTTTTTTTTGCAACAGATTTATTCCTGTTATAAAAAAATGCTTAATGGTAACGGATATTCACAACAAATTTCAATTTGCATCGAATAAGGCTACTGTTGGTGCAAAAAAATAGAGGTTTGGAAAAATGAATAGGTGAAAAAACATTTAGAAAGTCATGTTTGGTACACATGACTGAGCGAGCACCAGTTTCATTAGTTAAGTGAGGCAAAACTCCTCGCAATTTGTGGAATGCCTGTTTCTTAATTGAAAAATAAATCTGTGAATATAATTATCTCTAATTTCATGTATTATTGATAATAACATTTCTTAATCAATGAAAAAAACTATGTATTTCTCATGCATACTAAAGAAATTATTAACTCTACCAATTATTTTCCCATCCCCTCGCCCACCTTTTCTGTTTCCATCGGAAAAGCTTTCCTCGTACCAAACGTAGTCTAAATGTAATCCATTGCACTTGGTTTGTTTCTGTTACCAAAAAATAACATGTGCTACAGGTTTAATTGTTTATCTTAGTTTGCGCTTTTTTTTTGACTGTTTGGACTTTGAGGTCCACAAGTGTTTTATCTTTTTAGAATTATGGAATTAGTATTTGTGTGTTTTTGGGGATTTGTTTTGCAAAATTTCATGGGTGAGTTGAAAAATCCTAACAATTTTGGATTTCACTGTTCTATTTGCGTTTGACCTTGACCATGGAATATAGTGTTTTAGCTCATAATAGTATACTGGGTTACACATGGGGCCTGTTTGGTGGCGAGAAATCTCTGGGAAGGAAAAGGAATTGAAAGGGGAAAATGCGTCTGTGCTTGGTTTTAGAATCATTTTCTGTTTTCATTTTCCAAAAATATATTAAAAAATATGTTACAAAATGTTTTGGAGACTGATGGAAAAATAAGAAAGTGGGTGAGTTAACTATCCAAGTGTGTTTTTAAAACACGAAAACAATTTTTTGTTTTCCAAAAATCTCTCATTTTCATTTTCAATTTCCAAAAAATGTCGTCCATTTCATAATCCAATACATTTTCTAATGCATTTTTAGAAGATGTATTGAATTATGTAGATGAAAACATTTTAAAAAAATAAGCATGGAAATGATAGACTCTTGAAAGAAAAAATATTTTCATATTTGGTAGGAAATAAAAATGTAAGAAGAGGTAAATCAATTACTTTCTTGTTTTTCCTACTATCCTTAATATTTCAAGCACATTTTGAAATATATTTTTGAAAAATGGAACAGAGAATGTATCCCAAAACCAATCACAACCTGATTTTCTATTGTTTGACAGGGGATGCTATAATGTTTAAATTACCATCACATTTCTCAACTCCATTTCAATTCCCATTCACTTTCCATTTTCATTTGCTTTTTACTTTCCCTTCTCATACCAAACAGAGCCTTGATTTATTTTCATTTCACTTTTAGGTGGGCGTACGCTGATCGGTCATGGGCTCGGATTTCAGCACTGGTTCCTATAGTAGCATCTTCTGCGGTGGCTGGGGATGAAATTGCTAATAAGATCCTGCTAGATACAGTACAGGAATTAGCTGTCAGTGTCAAAGCTGTTGTTCATAGGCTTGGATTCTGCGGTAAAGGTGCTTTTTGCTGGCATTTTTTGAGTAAATGCGCACAAAACATTTATATCAAATGTTGAAGGACATAATGGAGGAGTTGGGAATTGAAAATTAGTCTTTGAAAGACGAATTATTCACTCATCTTACGCGATATTATTATTATTATTATTATTTTGTTGCTCAGGTGTATGCCGTTTAAGGCTTTGTTTGACATCACTTATTGAGAACTATTTATATCACTCATGATAAGTGCTTATGTTTAAGTATTTCTAAATTTCTTGTTGGAAAAATGTTTTTGTATCCCTTGTTAATTTTTTTTCTTGAATTGAACTGTAGGCATTTTTTCAGAAATAGAACAAGTGTTATGACAATTTGCACGTGAGAGAAAAAGAAGTAGAAAACAGTAGAATTACTATATTGAAAAGCGGTCGTAGGTGTTACAGTGGTGGGTAGGAGAAGAAGTGAACCCGATGGAAGATCACTCCTCCTTTGGGCTCAGCAGATACCTACCAAGGACCGGCCCTACCAGCTCCCAAGCTGTTGAAATCCACAAATGAATATTCGCACCCCTTCCCAATCCAACGACTCCCCTCTTTATTTCCCCAACTATCCGGCCAACAATCCCTACCTGCCCAGCCAGCACAGCTATCTAATGGAATGACTATACTGCCCCCAGACAACTAACAACCATGCTCTTATTTGGACAGCCCCACACCTCATACTTTTTGACAGCTGGCCAATCAACCAATTAATTGCCAAAATACCACACCCCACCCCTTGGCAGTTATCCGTACTGCCCAGAACAGCACCACCAGCCCCTCATTTAATCCTAACACAAAAAGCACAGTCATACAGTTCTAACATTTCCTCCCACTTGAAAAATCATCATGTCCTCAAGGTGGAAATTGGATGAAAACCAGAATTTAGGTACACAGCTCATCCCTAACTTGCATTTTTCAAAAACTGAAACAGATTGTCGCACTATTCCAGATGTCAACAATAAGGGTGTCCACCAACCCCTCTGTGTGCTGACCCTGGAACTGGAGGTGTGTCTTTCTTTGTTTGCAGTTGATATCGACACAAGGTTCACAAGACTGTCTTGTTGAACGAAGGAAACATCTCCACTTTTAGAGACCTCTGCCAAGCTGAAGTCTGCCTGTGTAACAACCTTCCAGCTGAACTGTGGGCTGTGCACTCTCATTGTGGTTTTCCGATCACAATCTCTGGTGGATCCTTCAAAACGAGAGGCTGAATCTGCTTCTGTCAACAATATATGTGTCTCAGAATCCTGATGATCTGAACACATGCTCCCAATTCGATCATAGAAGCCACCTCAAGCCTAGAATTTTCCATGAAAACAAAGCTCTCTCCAAGCATATTGCGTGCAGCAACCATACCAGCCTTCAATCCTTCATCATGGAAACCACAGCCTTGGTAAGCCCCACAGAACAACATTCCTCTCTTCCCCTGAATGGTTCCCAACTCAAGTGATCAAGTATAGAAAGTGTCTCAGAATCCTGATGATCTGAACACATGCTCCCAGTTCGATCATAGTAGGTACCGCAAGCCTTGAATTTTCCATGACAACAAAGCTCTCTCCAAGCATATTGCGTGTAGCAACCATACCAGCCTTCAATCCTTCATCATGGAAACCACAGCCTTGGTAAGCCCCACAGAACAACATCCCTCTCTTCCCCTGAATGGTGCCCAACTCAAGCGAAGCCTTCAATCCAGCCAAAACCCCCGAACAAATGCGGCTGAAAAACCGATCAGTCAACCACACCCTGTTCGCTGAGAGAAACCGTTGCAGTATTGATCCGCTCAACTGATGAAAGTCAACTTGTTTGCTGAACGTATCCGCATTAACCATAGTCTTGAGCCATTTTGTTTCATCAACCCATGGCATGTAAATCTCCAAATCACCACTTAATGCTGGAAGAGAGAATAGTGGTTTCCCTGATACCACTTCACCCGTAGAACCATTGAGCGAAAACCACCCCATTCATTGAACGCTCTGTCTCTAAGCAATACCACTCTCTGACTATCACTCTCCGGGATGTCTAAGCAACCAGGAAGACAACGCCACCAACACCACATGCCACCAACACCTTCAAGGCCACTGCAGCAAACAGCTGCTAAGATACAACAACCACCTCTTGCTGCCAAGATATCAGCAGCATCACACAGGCCACCATCACCCTCATGGCTGGTTCTAATCCCCATTTCTCCAAAAAAGAAACAAAATGCCCTCGTCTTCTCTGCAACCTTTATATTTTCCAAGCTTAAAGTACTATAAACTTTGCTTGCAACAATTTCATGTTTAGAGATAAGAACCTCAATAATCCATTCCTGCCACCCCTCCTTTTTCATAAGACAATTTCTATTTTCACCACAACCAATAACTTCTACCAAACTAGCTGATTCCTCACTCTTTGATCCCGCCTCTTCAACTTTTTTATCAATGTCCATCCCACGGACATCCCATTCAAAAATGCTTGCGCCACCAGTGCCATTGCCTTTTCTTATTCCTCCACCTCGTGCAGCAAATTCTGTAATATTGCTCTGGTAAACAGATCCTTTGTTGCAAAGAGGTGACCTAGAATTGCAGTTTACCTTAACAGCAGCTGAATCTTTTTCCCCTGCCAGACCATTGGCCTCCAAACACAGCTCCCCCACCCCCACTAAGAGACTATTCCAGCCTGTATTGTAAGCAACAGGAAGACCTATTAGATGTAGAGTATACTTGCACTGAATTATTTCCCTGTCTGTGGACACATGACCAACATATTTCTTCAATGTTTTAGCCAAAGTATTTGCCTCCAAAAGTTCTTATGGGTCATAGTTGGGCTTTCCATCCTCATTAATATCAGGAGCAGAGATATCCCTACCACCACCAACAATGGGTAACATTTGTCTGCATTCTTCTTTCCAGATATTGTCTCGATTCTACTTGAAGACGGCTGTTTGCAAAGCACTTCAAAACGTCCTTGAGCTCCTCTTCAGTTTGTGAAAATAAAAGAGAGCCTCTCCTTTATCCACAATTGCCTGTATTTCCTCCTTTTCAGCGGTAAGTGGAAGACGGCGAAGCTCCTTTCGATGCAGTGGCTCTCGAACCTCTTTTCCTTCTGGATACCAGTATGTGCAGACCTTTTTAAAAGCTGTTTGTTTCTTACTTTTGGAGCCACTTGAGCTGCTCGTTTTCCCTGACATACCCGCAGCTCTTGAAAGACTTTCTCTGTATTCAACTATGCCCACAACCTTGTTGTCCACCCTCTGCTGGCCCTTGTCCGAGCCTTCAGTGAATTGTGGGCCACTGAATTCTAGCGCTGCATGCCCTGACGAAAATGGTGAGAGTTTGGAATCAATAGGTTTTTGCAATTCCTCTTCAGGTTCTAGAATAGTTCCAAACTGCAGCTCCTTGCCGCTCCCATATTTATCCACAAGTGCTGGCTTCAGCTTGCTTCCAATTCAAATCAGGTTTTTCATACTGCCATGGCAGGAACCAGCACAAAACCGTGTACTCCAAACTTATTTGCACCAGATGTATCTTCATATCTTCCTCCGTCTGACAGTACGAGAAGTAAGATTCAACTTTACAGATCCAACCAAGAGGATCCTCCCCTGAAAACGTAGGCAGCACAATTCTCCTGTCTTCCACTTTTCTGTCTCCACTTCCAGACGAACACACACTGGCTGCCTCACTTCGCTTTCCAGGTTCTGTACAACAATCTGCTTGCAATTTCATCTCCCGTAATTGTACCCGCAAGGTCTGCACCTGCTCCTTTAAAGTTGTTTGAAGCTCTTGCCACTTGGCTGCCTGCACTTACATATACTGTTCCAAATCCGACTCCTCTGCAGCAACTCTTGATGCCATACTGGTCAGCTAACTCCAACGATGGCCACTAGCAGCTGCTTTTGTGTCTTCCAATAGCAATCATAGACCTCTCAACAGCAGCCGCGTCGTCGTCTCGATCACCTCTCCAAGTCCGGCCTGTTCCGATCCTCACGTCGCATGCAGTCCACCAGCGTACGCGACTCTCTCTGCCGCGAATGCGGTTTTCCCCAGCTGTGTCTGCTTCCTCCTCAACGGGCGCATCTCACAGCTTCAATGCTGATCCAGCACCGATCGTGCTCTCTGGCGCGCCACCTTCCGATCGTCTCTCCACGCGAGTTTTTCCCCAGCGACGTTCAACTTCAACAGCAGCCGCGTCTCGCTAGCGACTGACAGTTACGATCGCTCTCTCCACGCAAGCTTTCCCAATGGAGTTGCCAAATTGTTACGATAATTTGCGCGTGAGAGAGAAAAAGATGTAGAAAACAGTAGAATCACTATATTGAAAAGCGGCCATAGGTGTTACAGTGGTTGGTAGGAGAAGAAGAAGAGAACCCGATGGAAGAAGACCACACCTCCTTTGGGGTCAGTCGATACCTACCAATGACCGGCCCTACCAGCTCCCAAGCTGTTGAAATCCACAAATGAGTATTCGCACCCTTCCCAATCCAACAACTCCCCTCTTTATTTTCCCAACTGTCCAGCCAACAATCCCTACCTGCCCAGCCAGCGCAGCCATCTAATGGAATGACCATACTGCCTCCAGACAACTAACAACCTTGCTCTTATCCGGACAACCCCACACCGCATACTCTTTGACTGCTGGCCAAACAACCAATTAATTGCCAAAATACCTCCCCCCTGGCATTTATCCATACTGCCCAGAACAGCACCACCAGCCCCTCATTTAATCCTAACAAAGAAAGCACACTCATCCACAGTCCTAACAACAAGCGCCACTTATTTTTTCAATCTCTTTAGTACGAGTGATCAGTGCTTCCATTTAACAACACTTGTTGAAAATTGCTTATAGCACCTGTCACTTTTTATAAGTGTTTTGAGATTGCTTACTAAAAAAATGTTTTCCTAACACTTTTTTAGGTAGATTTTTTTTAAAATGTAAGTGCAAGTATGTTTGCAGAAATGCAACACACAGAACTTATTTTTCCAAGCTGGTTATTACAAGTGATGAGTGTTATAAGACTCAGTTTGACATCACTTATTGAAAATTGCTTATAGGGTCGAAATCTGTTCATGTAGACAACAACTGGAATTTAACAGTTTGCCAAATTTGGTTGCCTTATGCTTTTTATTGAAGTAAAACACACTGCAACTAATTCTTGCTACTTGATTAGCGATGTTGTTATTGTTAGCATTTCTCCTTTTTTTAACGTTTCGGTATTTACCAAATATGACCAAAATTTTAAAGCATTTAAATGAAGTTAAATCTAATGGTGTAAGAAAAAGTGTCAGCATAAAGCGCCTGCCTGGTGATTTGTACTATATTAATTTTATTGTATATGGATGTGATACCAATTAATGGTATTGTGGTTAAATCTGTTTGGCTGTTTGGGAATTTTGAGTGAGATGAAAGAGAATGATCATTAATGAAATGGAGTGGAATGAAATTGAATGATTTATGTGTGTTGTATTGCCTTGTGTTGCAAAAGATCATCTCTTGTCATTTCATTACATTGTTAAAAAAAAAAAAAAAAAAAAAAATCGAACAAATGACCAACGTATTTTAAGTTGCTTGTTTTATTTTGTCCCTGCTTCTGAACAATGACCTAAATCATTCAAGTATTCCATTCCATCCTAAAGCGAACTCCCAGACATAGCTTAGCTTTGGATCAAATTTAGATAACATTTTGGATGCTTAATATGAAGAGAATACAGTTTAGTTTGATTTAACCAATATGATGATTTTGTTGGGTCTGAAGTGTGTAATTTTCAGCGAAAGAATTGTTGATCACTTTTCTTCATTTTTTAAATAAACACTTTATGCATCTGGGTCTGTTGTGTTAGTAGGCTCTGTTTGCTTACACTTGTTGAGACTATTTATAACACTTATCATTTATGATAAATAGTTTGAAGAAATTAATGATGTGTTTGGTCTGTTTTTGAAAAGAGACTTGCACTTAAATTGTAGAAGAAAACAACTTATTTAAGTGGGAGAAAAACAAATTTTTAATAAGCATTCTGGAAACACTAAAACAAAGGCTTATTTGTTTTGCAGGTAATATGTTTGGTAAGTAGTTCTCAAAAAATGTTATTGAAACGGAGGCATGATGTCTTAAATTTTGAATGTTTTGTGTAAACTGATCACAGATGGAAACGGGGCATTTCCATTGGTTATGGTTGGTGGTGTTCTTGAAGCCAATAAGGGGTGGGACATCGGGAAGGAAGTCATAAATTGTATCTTGAAAGACTTTCCCGGGGCTTCTCCAATCAGGCCAAAGGTAACCTGTTATTATTATTAATATTTATGTTATTATCACCCCAAAAACTCCTCCAAAGGTTTCCTTGTAATTTTAAGATTGCACTGCCAAATAATAATAAAATATTGAGAATATCCTTATTGAAGAATCTAAAGTGTAAAGGTGATGAATATGAGGTTAAATCTTTTATCTGATGCACAACCTCTACCTTTGATTTCCAGTCTCCCATTGATAGAAGCACTTTGTCCTATCTGAGAATTCTTATTTAATGGAAGTAAGATTCGGTTACAATGAACAATACTTGGAGAGAACATCTCTCTCTTTCTCTCTCTCTCTCTCTTAGGCCTAGGGGCAATGCCTTTGAACTAACTTTCTACCCAACAGTAGGTCATACCCCTTCCCATTTATACTTTCCCAAAGGCTACTTAAGATACCCGAAAGTACAATTTTACCCCCTTTTGTTAGCACCCCCTCTCTGGTGGTAAGTAAACAGAACTGGAGGTTTTTCCCAAACTGATCCTGTCCTATTAGTCCCACCGTCTTGAAGTAACACCTTGTCCCCAAGGTGGCAGTCTGGGAATTGAGTGGCCAGCACGGTAGCATCCTCCCAAGTAGCTTCCTGTGTAGATCTACCATGCCATTTTACCCACCAGTACCGGACAAAACCGCGCCATTCCTCAGCCAGAATGGTTTCTGGATAGTCTTTGTCTTCGAAAAATTCTGCCGGAAGCGCCACTTCAGCAGGATGATCCTCAATAGTAGCCTTCAACTACGACACATGGAATTCCGGATGTATCTTACTGGTATGTGGTAACTGCAACCGGTAAGCAACAACCCCTATTTTTGCCATGACAGGAAATGGGCCAAAATAACGGGCTCTGCTAACTTCCCACCCAAGCGTTTTCCCCTTCCAGGTTTAGTAGGCTGCCGTTTGACCCACACTAAATTGCCAACCTCGTAAGCTACTGCTTGATGATGCTGGTTGGCAGAGCGAACCATTAATTGCTGTGCCCGCTAGAGGCTGAGTCGAAGCTGGCGCGAAGACTCATCTCTGTCCACTAGTGCATTAGCCACAACTTCAACCGCTGCTTCCCCCCAAGCGTAATGAACAATCTGTGTCCCCTGTAATTTGAACAATTCACACCAAAAAAGATTTTTGAATAAGGGGTTACTGACTATAGCCTTTGGCGGACCATGCAATCGAACGATTTCCTGAGCAAATATGTCAGCCACTGTTTTTGCTGTATACGAATGTTTCAGAAGTAAGAAATGAGCATATTTGCTTCGTTTGTCCACTATAACCAGAACCACCTCATACCCTCGTGATTTAGGTAAACCAGAAATAAAATATAGTGAGATTTTGTCCCAAATGAGCTTGGGTAAAGGCAGAGGTTGGAGAAGCCCTGCTGGACTTAATGCTTCATACTTACTATGCTGGCAAACTCTACATTCACGGACATGAGTTTGTATCGCACGAGGCATGCCAAACCAGAATACCCCATTAGCCAATCTTTTATAGGTTTTAAGATATCCCCAATGTCCCATGGCAGGAGAAGAATGGTAATGATGCAGTAGTTTTGGTATCAAGGTAGACCGGCGAGACATGATGAGACGATTTTTGGAAAAGAGGAGACCATCCCGATAAGTGAAGCCCGGTTTGGCTGGCCCATCCTGCTGCAAAGTGGTAACAATGGCTTGCAATGCTGAATCCTGTAACAGTTCAGCCCGCACCACCTGCATCTCTTCCCAGTTGGGCATGGAGAGCGCCAATTGCCTGTTATCAAGCTCGGGTATAACTTGGGATAAACATCTTCGAAATTATAGCCCAATAATTTCGCCTGTCAACACTATTGATTTGTAGAGACAAGCCGCTGACTCAACAAATGTTTTAAACTTCGATGGTCGGTAATAACCGTGAATTGTCGACCCAACAAATATCGTCTCCAGTGCTGTATGGATAACACCAAAGCCATTCTCTCTTTTTCATAGACAGATTTGGACAAGTTTGCTTCTGACAAGGCTTTACTAAAAAATGCTAGTGGGCGACCCTCCTGGACCAAAACTGCTGCCAAGCCTAAACCGAAAGCGTCACATTCAATAGCGAAATTGACAGAAAAATCCGGTAGCCTCAGAACTGGTGCTGTTGTCATACGCCCGCTTGAGCTCGTCAAAAGTGTTTTATGTCTCGGCATCCCATTTAAAGCTGTTGAGTTTTGTTAAAGCAGTCAGTGGTTTCGCAATTTTGCCATAATCTTTAATAAACTTCCGATAATAGCCAATGAGGCCGAGGAATCCCCTAACCTCCTTCACATTCCAAGATGGCCTCCAGTTTGCAATTTCCTCGTGCTTGCTCGGATACATGGCCACTCCATCTTCAGAAATTATATGTCCCAAATACTCCACCTCCCTCCTCGCAAACGTGCATTTCTTCAAATTAGCATGTAAGTTGTTTTCAACCATCAAACATAAAAGTTTTTGCAACTTTTCAAGGTGCTTAGTCCAGCTTTTGCTGTAAAGTAGGATGTCGTCAAAAAAACAAGGACTCCCTTTCTCAACATCTTTCGGAAAACATTATTCATAGTTGCTTGAAAGGCAGTGGGCACATTCATCAACCCAAAAGGCATGACGACATATTCGTAGCGGCCATAATAGGTTTTAAACGTTGTCTTGCCAACATCTGCTACTAACATGCGAACATGATGGCAGCTGGACTTCAAGTCCAACTTGGTATAGTAGGCAGCCCCATATAACTCATCCATTAGTTCATCTATCATTGGAATTGGATACCGGTCCGGAATAGCATGATCTGTCTCCCTGAATGGTGGAAGACTATTATGGACGACAAACACCATAGTAAACTGTGCTAGTAGAGTTTGTAACTAGGTCTGCTGGGTATCATCCAACTGCTGTGGGAACTGAGTGTCCTTTGTTACAATGCATTGAACCCCTCGAAAATGCTTCCGCCCAAATAGACTTGTAAAGCCCTCGGTAAACGGTGCGGTTTGGTGACCCCTTGCAAAACTATATGCTTACCTTCCCAGTCAAATTCCATGGTCATAGCCCGCCAATTGGTGATAACATACCCTTGAGCCACAAGATTCCCAAAACCAAATCAAGTCTCGAAGTATAAAAAATGTAAGCATCAATAGTGAAATTCACCGACTCAAGTCTAATTTGCAATGATTTGCACAACCCTCGGGATTCGACTCGGTGTCCATCGCCCAGGCGAATGGAAAAAAGTTCAGTCGCGATCTCATGGGTGGCAAACTGTTGCATGAGACGTTTTGATATAAAATTGCGGCTAGCCCCTCTGTCTATGATTACTAACAGTGGGACGCCATCTACTTTTCCCTCTATTAACATGGAAGGAGTATCAGAATCCCCAAGTTGTCCTTGGTTGGAGGAGTTAGTGCCAAACAGTTGATGTTGGATTAGTGTCGTCCGATCTGTTCTGGATGATGATTGGGCCGAATGCTTTCGGCCCATGTTGTGCACTAGGTTGCAACTCCGCGGTGAGCTCGTTGGGGGTTGCAGGGGGCAATGCACCCCTGCTCCAGGGGTCCGGGGGCCGAAGGATCCTGATCCAAATTTTGAGGTGCTGTAGCAACTCCGATCACTGTAGTAGGGTTGACTGACCGACACCGACATGGTACTGTAGGAGTGCGAACTTTTGGCTTGACTACTGCAGCGACACAGACTTCCAGCCGCGCGGCCATTGTAGCATCTTGGATTTGGGTGGTCACGACACTGTAGCGATACAGACTTCTTGCCACATTTCACTGTAGCACAGCGGATTTCCTGTGCGGTTGGTGGAATAGTACTTCGTCCTCATTAACCCATTTTGGGCTAGGGTTTTGTGTGTGCTTGAAACCCTAAAACTCCTTTTAAATTGTGTTCCCGAATCATAGTGAAATTCTGCCTCTCTGTGGACGTAGGGATCATTTCGCAAACCATGTAAATATCTGTATTCTGTCTGCAAACTATTTCTGTTGTTACGACTCCCGACGTTTCCGCAATAGTTGCATCTTCATAGGTGTTCCCGGATTATCAGGTGCAACATCATCTATCCTAGAGTCCCCTGCCCCATCCTCCTCTGGTTCGATACACTCCCACACTATCAACTGATAGCCTTCTTCTGGACGCCGATGCCCTGGGTTAAACCGCTGACCACAAGAATAATACAAGCCCTTTGATTTTCGGTCTTCATACTCTTCTTTGGTCAAATTCCGAACTCCTCTCCATTTGGCAGCAGTGTCACCCTTCCTTTCCGGAACCCGCGCATTCCCTAGTGGAAGAATTTTCGGAAGGGATGGTGTCCAACCTCTGCCCGAGCCAACTGTAGAAAAATTTCTGCTACGGGAGTCAGTTAATTTAATAATCCCTTTAACTAACAACTCCCGTTCAACCCGATGGGACAAAGTAGCAAGCGTGCCTTACTGCGACGTTCATGAGTCATGAATGTGCTATTAATCTCCGGTCGTGGGCCTCCAATGAACATGCTCAAATACCACTTTTCGGGAAAGTCGGGAATACGAATTGCCACACGCTCAAACTCATCTATATAGCTATTCACCGCCCCTGTCTGGCGCAATCCTTTCCGGTAAACTCATAGTTATTTACGGCGCATGGCGCACAACAGCGACAAGAGCCCCCGGCGCAAAAGCGCATGGCGCGGCGCACGGCGCGTGACAATATTAACTTGCGGCGCACAAAAGATGTGTATACATATATCAACAATAACAAATAATAAATTATACAATTTATATATAAAAAACAAAGATTTATGCCAATAATTCATATTCCATACATCAAAAAACAAATGAAGTCAACGACACCTACAATTAAATATTAAAAACTATATATCTCAAAAAATCATATATATCAATTCCTGAAATATATTAAAAACCATATATCTCAAAAAACCAAGACGGGAGTAAAAAACCATATATCTCAAAAAAACAACAGGAGTAATTCGAAAAAAAATAAGGGGCGAGCAACATAAATAAAATTGAATTAAAAACAAAAAAAAGTTACTGATTCGCACAGAAGGTGCGCCTGCTCTGGACAACATTGCGTATCTAAGTCGCGGTGGTTGAGGGAGCTCGGCTAAGTCGTGGTCGACTGGGTCACGACGGTCGAAGGATCTCGGTTTGGTCGTGGCAGTCAATGTGGTCCAACACCGGCTGGGTCGCTACGCTCACTGGAAGAGTGTTGCGTAGAGTCGAAAGGGGAGGTCGTTGTTTGACCTCGAAAGAGGTATTTTCAATCGGGGCGTAAGAGTTGACAGGTTAAAAAGATACAAAAAAAAAAAAAAGGCTCAATGGCGTGCGCCATTGGCGCAACATGGCGCGCGCCATTGCGCAATATGGCGCACGCCACAGTGAGCCATCTTAAATGAGCCATGGCGAAGCCATGGCGTGGCGCACCACTCCCTGGCGCTAGCCATGGCGCAATGGCACGCCATGGCGCGCGCCATTAATAACTATGGGTAAACTACTAGATCTTCTTCCGCAGCGTCACCATATCGTCCCATGAGTTCTTCCTTAAGTTGTCCTTAAGACCAGGCCTGGATGCACGGAGTGAATTGATCCATTATTGGACCACCCCATCCATATTGAGTTGTGCCAAAGGTACCTTCAACTCATTTTTGATACACTGGATGGAAAATTTTTGCTCAGCAGGAGTAATCCAAGTAACAAGATCTTCACCAGAAAAAATCGGCATCTCGATTGGGCGAATAGTCGGACGTAAGTTCCCATACTCCCACTCGGGAATGTTTAAGGATCCAACGTAGGTAGTGAAAACGGCTTCCCAGAAAATTCGGTAGTCCGAGTGCTCCCGCCCGCCTCCGTTACAACAGCCTTCCCGCAGTCGTTGAGCTGACCAGAATCGGCCGGCGGACTTGTTCGAAGGAGCGACAGTGATGTCTACAATTCCTGGAGCAGAAGCCCCTGCCGACGGTTCTCGTCTGTTTGTAGTTGAACTGCATCTTCTAGTCGTTGAAGACCAGCCTCCTGTTGCTGGATTCCAATCGTTAGTTCAGTGGTAGTGGATTCCAGGTGTGCGACGCGAGCCTCCATTTGTGTCGTCCACTGAAGTGCGGAGGTGAAGCGGATTTTCTCGTCGAAGGTGTGTGGTCTGAGCGCTGGTCGTGCAAAACAACGAAAGCACCAGTAATTACATCCGTACTTACTCAAAAAGTGAATGCATACCAAACTTTACATCAGCACTTATATCAGCACCAGTAATTACATCAGCACTTATTCAAAAGTGAATGCATACCAAACATTACATAAGCACATATCCTGTAATTTAAACCTAAGTTTGATAGTGCAATATTACTTTACCTGTAAGTAATTTTCCAGTAATTATTATGGTTATTTTTATATTGTGTCTTACTGGGTACTTTCTCTCAAGTGGCGATCAGGTGGAGCCTGCTGTCGGGGCTGCGTTGTTGGCTTGGAATTCCTGGATGAAGGAACCCCACAATGTTTCCAAATTGGGATGAATGACGCCCATATATTAGTGGTTGATGGTTTATATATCACATGTCACTCCCCCGGCTAAGGTACCCACCATTTTCCCTGCTTTTTTTCATGGTAAGGGTCTGTTTGGTTGGTTTATATGATTACTGTTTATGTCATTTCACTGTTTGATTGGATTATTAGAAAAAATGGTATTTCATTTCACTGTTTGATTGGATTATTAGAAAAAATGGTATTTCATTTCACTCTGCTTATTTTTGAAGATACAATTATAGAAAATAACAATGTTTTGTGCGAAGGTATTCATATTTTATTTTACAATAAAACGTTCTGTGATTTTGTTATATAATTTCGAAGAAATGTATGAGTGATTTTATCAAAAACTCGGTACCATTAGAATCATATGTAATTTTAAGATTTTAAGTTTGCAAGCTGTTATATTTTACCCAGTTTCAACAGCAAGGCGAATGGTGAGACCGCGACCCTTTAACCGGTTTACCGAGGCGGGCTGCACAATTAGAAGCTTGAGACTTGTAATGGAAGGCCGAGTTTTCTGGTAAAAGAAAAAAAAAAAAAATGGATCAGTCATATAATATTTTCAAATACAATTATAAACA
Source organism: Viscum album (assembly GCA_963277665.1). Classification (NCBI taxonomy): domain Eukaryota; kingdom Viridiplantae; phylum Streptophyta; class Magnoliopsida; order Santalales; family Viscaceae; genus Viscum; species Viscum album. Next base: position 121,568,138 of record OY728133.1, on the reverse strand, counting down.
ATATTATGACATGGGTATGCAATGCCGTGTTAAATTCAATTCATTTAAATCAACATGAAACAATCAGGTCAAACTCTATGCATTTTAAAATTTCACATTTTGTTTTTCATGTAATATATCAATTTCTTTTTATAATTTTCTATTACGGGTATACAAAATACAAAGATAAATTAATTATATAAAAATAATCATAAATGCATGATCACCAAGTAGCTAGTTTAATAAATTGGAACACCTCTTGTTTTATTGATAAAACCAATGAGGATATGGTTCTTCTAATTATGTAATTCTTGTACGTAGTTGGTCCCGCTTCAATAGATTTCCTCTGTTCTCTATTTTGTTCTCTATTTCGCCTCATATTCTATTAATTCGTGCTTTCATTGAGAGAATCTAGATGGAGAAACAAGAAGTGAAATCTTGACCAAGGAACTCAAGAGGAAACGATGAAGCTGACACAACAACTAAAACAACGCAATAATGGAAAGCGGTTTGTAATAGTGGTAAAAAACATTACTTGCAACGGCAAATGCAACATATTCTTGATCGTTCTTGTTCCTTCATGTTCGAGAGATTTAGGAAGTAGCAGACGCAGCGATTTCTTGTTTGATGCAACGAAGTTGATGCGATAGAGAAAAAATAAATAAATGGGGGACGACGCTAGAAGCTTTGGTGAAAACAAAGGAATCTTGAACATGTATGACCACACACATGACGACGCTAGAAGCTTTGGTGGGAAAAATGGCTATTGGTCTCGAACATAGGATGATGAGAATGCACAAATGGCGAGTTAATCTTTTGTGGACCAACTTTAATAAGATATCACCTTTTTGGAAGTGAATGATGTCTCATGTTAATGTGTTTGGTGGAGTGATGGATATGTTTTTTAGAGATATTGATGACACCCACACTTAGGGATATGGTCAAATGTCGCCCAAAATCTAGGAGGATGTGTTGCATCCTTAGAATTTGGGCGCAACAATTCCCAACAGCTATGTATTTCGTTTCAGTTGTAGAAAGAGCAACTGAGTTTCGCTTATTATATTCCATGAGATTGATTTTCTTAGTTGATGATAAGTTCCACTAGTATTTTTCCTATTTAGTTGACATTCTTGAAAATCAGCGTCGAAAAAAGTAGTTCAAAAGAGGATCCTTTTGGATAAAATGAACTGAGTTTTAGAACCTTTTAAATGACGAAAAATCCTTTTTGACAGATTTGAAATGAGATTTCTTAGGATTTGATTAAAAACGAGCACAAAGGCAAACACTGAACATGATATCGGGTTGGGTCGCAGTAAGGTGGACTATCAATCATGCTTCTATAAAGTTTGTTATTGACCATTTTACCTGCTTCATCCAACGTTAACTTACAAGTTGTACACATGAGAGCATGATCTATTCCGAATCGTTTCAAGAGTTCATTGGTGTATTTGATTAAAAAGATGCCATTAGAAATTTGAAAACTGAGAAAAAATTTAAATTCATTTATAAAGTTCATCTCAAATTCATTGTTCATTGAATCAGAAAATTCAAAACAAAGATTTTCAATAGTAGCGTCGAAAATCACATCATCAATGTAATTTTGAATGAGTAATAAATTGTTTGAGATGTATTTTAAAAAGATAGTTAAATCAACTTTTCCCATTTTAAAACCATTTAAAAGAAGATAATTTGAAAGACATTCATACCAAGCTTAATGAGCTTGTTTTCAACCATAGAGATTCTGAAAGTTCGAAAACTAAATTTGGAAAAATAAGATTTTCAAAATCGGGTGGTCGCTCCACAAAAACATTTTCGGAAATAGAACAATTTAGAAAAGCGTTTTTAACATCTATTTGAAAGAGTTCGAAATTAAGATGAGAGAAAAATAACAATAAGATTCTAATGAATTCTAACAGAGCGACAGGTGTAAAAATTTCACCATTGTTGATTCCTTCTTGGTTATAAAATTTGACAACTAAACGAGCTTTGTTTTTAGTATTACCATATTCGTCTAGTTTATTTTGAAAAACCCATTTTATAGTGATCCATGATTTTCATATGTAGATATTACATTTTTAATAGATGAATATTTATTACATAACATTTCGATCCATGCTAGAATCGTATAGATCTAGTGTCTTTGGAAGCTTGAAAACATGAACTGATTCATAAAATATCTACATCGTCTTCCACTTATTTCTTCATAAATAACACCCTCCTTAGACATAGCATATTTAATACATTTCTTCACAACTTGAGGAAAAGAAACATAAGAAAGAGTGAACTCTGTTGCTCAGTAAGGCTAAACAAAGAAGATATCAATGATCATATAAGCATAACATGAAAAAAGGGTACGAGAACACGAGCTTAACATTTGAAAACCATAACCTGCATGCCATAGATCATAATCTTGAGTCATGACATAAAGCTTGACAGTTCATAAGACATGAATCATAAAGGAATTAAAGAACACGAGCTACGAGAGCATAAAATTAACTTAAGACATGGAATTGTGACACATAAGAATAAAAAATTATTTCCTTAGTAGTCAAGGCTCTTTGCTAAGACTATCATAATAGAATGAGTTCACTCTTCAAACCATCATAGTAGTCAAAGTTCACTCCTAAGACTACCATAGTGGATAAAGTCTATTACTGAATTGGGTTCACTCCTCATTCCATTCCTTTTTATCTCATGAGATCAATCTTTACCCAATGCATTGTAGAGAGATATATGTTCCACCCGTCACATAAAAAAAACCGTACATATGTGTGCCATAAGATCATAAATTATTCATCATATTATAACTCATGAAAGGAAATATGTTTCATATACATTTCATTATAACATAACCCATGGAAAAGAAATAAGTTTCATAAACATTTCATCATAACATAACTCGTGGAAATGAAATGAGTTTCATAAACATCTTTTTATCATAAATATATTCCTTTCAGAGAAAGAATAAGAATGCTATCCTTGGGTTATATTCTTAGTAAAGCTTAAGTAATATTAAAGGATGCCATATTAGATGAAAAATGATTTTGAAAGATCACTTGGAATAATTCTTTAGGAAAACAACCTTTCCATTTTGAAATTGTTTTTTTAAAAGTTGCGCACTTATAAAGAAAAAGTTTTTCTTTGAAAAGAACCTTATAAACTTATAAAGGAAGTTTTAAAGAAAAGATTAGTCACGGTGGTGGGAAAAGCCGTTTCTTGCTGTATAAGTAAAAAAAACATTTTTTCCATATTTTTGTTGGAAAAGTCACAAAGTACCTTGTTTGGAAAACGACATGAAAATTCTTTTCAAATCGTTTTGTAAAAAGTCAAACATGAGTAAAAATGACTTTAAACAATAATAGGAGAATGATAAAAACATTTTTATAACATTTTTAGAAAATATGAATATGGAAAAGAAATATTTCATAACGGAGGCTTAGACATAAACAATCTCGAATATTGATGAGATTGTGAAATAAAACACTTACCTCGTGTTCGTCTTGCTTCGAAAGCACTCTAACCTCCTGTATAATAAATTTAAATTTCATGTTCATATTTATAATATCATATATGACCCCTTTATAACATTTCAACACCTCATTTTATCGATAATTCCTTATTAAAACTGTCATTTTTTAGTGTCAACTGTTTCGTTTATCATGAGTATTTTAGTTCAGTAGTTTTGATCCTTGTACATTTATCTTGGTTTCATCACCCCTAGAATATAAATAATGACATAAATATTATATATAGTCATTGTATATATAAAAGTTAGAAAAATGAATTACACTATTCATGGAGATGGTAGGTCGTACGTACACATAAACGCTGTTTTCATTTTTCGACGAATGAAACAAAAAAAAGTAAATATTAATTCAAATTTCTAGGATCATTATTATATCATATATAACATATATATTTATCAAATCATTTCTTATTACCATCCAAGTAAAATATAAATGAAAAACGAATCACATTGCTTTGTAGAGGCACAAACAACGTTATCGTTTCCCTAAGGATTGGATGGTAAGTAGGTAGATGTGGTATTATAATTCTAGAAGTATAATTATGTCATAAATATCATATATAAACATTAAATCCATCATAATGTCCATCCTTAAAAGATGGCGATGAGAAATGAATTGTATCGATACGTGGATATGGTAAGATGTATGTACACACGAGCGATACTTTCACTTCTCGGTTGATGAGAAAGCGGATGTATAATGACGTTTTCATAATCATAATAACACCAGCATATTGAGGGCACTGAATTTATTATGTTGTGAGAAATACCATTGATTTAAAGGAGGTAAAGAAGAGTAGAAAAGAAAGTGATCGATTATGGCGATTACCTCTTTTTTGGAACGACTTCTTTAAATCTCATTTGAAGGGCTCTAGGGTTGGACTTTTGGGAAGACCAAAACCTCTAGGATGTGGCTATAGAAGTTGAGAAGAGAAATTGATAGAGTTTGGTCAAACTAGAAGACTCAAAGTGGTGTAAAGATGTGAGGGTGAAGATGCCCTTTTATAATTGAGGTGAGACACTTAGAATTTCTCAGAACATTAAATTATAATAAATTCATTCTCAAGCCATATGCCTCCAAATGACTATGGATTCGAAGCTAAGGTAAGATAGAGTTGTAATCTCATCAACTAATAAAATTTAGACAAGTTTTGATGTAATTTTAAACCTTATCTTTTTATTAACACTTAGTTAACCTATTTTAATTTGAACTACGATAAAAGCTTTTTAATATTAACGGTTGTATTTTTTTACTTATAAAGGTGACAATTGGACCATAAATGACCAATTTATGACAGTCAACCATATCATAACCACCTTGTCTTATTTCAAGATTTTTATGATTTATAAATAATTTAATAAAATATTATTTTTATAAAATATCATTATTGTCAATTTTGACAATATTCTTTTAATTTGACTTAATACACAGACAAAGTTTGAATTCAAATATAATCTTTTAACACAACACTAATATTTCATATTCATCTATTAAATTCACGAAACACTATAACTTACTCAAATTATATCACCGTTTTAATTTTTAATATCATTTATTTTTTTCCATTAATTGAATAAATATTGTTTTTGCGTTGTGTAAGCATTTAAGATAATAATATAATTCCTAAAAATTATAAATAATTTTCCATTATAAATATAATTTTATTATGCACAAAATGATTATTAAGATTGGTTCATAATTGATTTTTGTCCCTATGTGAACACATAAAAGATATTAAAAACAGTGACATTTTGTAACTTTCTTTGATTTAAATAATATGTCATTTTCAAGGACAAATGTTCATTAAAAAACTCAATTTTGAGCTTAAGGTGTTAATAATTGAATTCCCTTCATCCAATAAGAATTAGGATGAAAAATTATGGCATTATCACTTATTTTTAACATAGATTAACCCGGTTTACCATATGAGTCTATTTATGAAATTTGAATATCTTGATTCTAAATGTGTAATTAATTTTATCTAATTCAATATCTATAAATGACAGAAATTAATTTTAAAGTAAGTCCGCAAAATGTGACAAAAACTATTTTTTATAATTTTTTTAAGCATACAACTGGATTTATTCTTATCTCATGCTTAGAAAAATATTTTTTTGAATGTTTAAAACATTTGATCAAGTAAATAATATATACATTTCATTAAAATCATTCACCAATAGTGATTAATTTAATTTATTAATAAAAATACATTGCGATCATAATTTTTTTTTTTAGAAAAACATTACTTTTATTTTCAAATAATTTTTGTTTTTAATTCTAATAATTTGATAACTAATGAATTCATTTTATAAATGTGTAGACCATATATTTTTCATAATTTAATTATTAGTATTCATACCAGCTAATCCAACGGATATGCGATAACAAACACATAATGTTTTAATAATGTTATGCGGTTTGTTTAAATTTGGTGCTGCGTGTAACATAAGTTATTGAAGAAATCAAATTATTTAAAGAGAAATATTTTATAAAATCTCAAGGTGTTACATTGTACCCCTTAAAATAAATTTCGCTCTTAAAATTCATCACTTTGATACAAACATATAAGGATACTTCTGCCTCATTACTTCCTCAAGTTCTCATGTAACTTCCTCAAGTTTTCACGTAGTTTCCTCAAATTGGTGGTTTCTCCACAAAACTTTGATAAGACAAGTGGTCTTGTTTTGTAACACTTTTTCTTTACGATCCAAAATCTCTACCGGTTGTTCTTCATTAAGAAGATCTTGTTTCAAGGATACAACATTTGAGTATAATACATGAGAAAGATCAGATATGTACTTCCTCAGGAGAGATACATGAAACACATCATGAACTTGATAGAGATTCGGTGAAAGCGCAAATCAATAAGATGTCATCCCGATACGATCAAGAATTTTAAAAGAATCGATATATTTAGGGCTTAACTTTCCCTTCTTTCCAATTCTTGTCACCCTCTTCCAGAGAGATTCGTAGGAATTCCTTATCACCAACTTCAAATTCTGGATATTTTTGACAATTGTCAACATAACATTTTTGTCGACTCTGAGCTGCTCTTATGCGTTGTTAATGAATCTAACACTTTCTACCATTTTCTCAGCTAGATCAGGCCCTGATAGCTTTCTTAAATTTCATTTCAGCATGTTGGAGTTCTGCACTTCCTATCACAGAGGGCTTCATAAGGAGTCATCTGAATGCCGGAGTGAAAGTTATTGTTATAAGGAAATTCCACCAAAGGTGTTGATCCCTACCACCCTTAAAATCCATAGAGCAAGATCTCAACATGTCTTCTAGAGTTTGAATAATCCTCTCAGATTGACCATCTGTCTGAGGATGATAAGTAGTGTTGAAACTTAACTATGTATCTAGACCCTGTTGAAGACTTCTCCAATACTTCGAGGTAAATCTCGGATCCCGATCAGATTTAATTGATAGTGGTACACCATGCAATCTTACCACTTAATGTACAATAAGGTAAGTTGATCAAGAGAGAAATCTTTTCTAATGAAAATGAAATGTGCTGACTTCGTAAGGTGATCAACTACAATTCAAATAACATTATGTTCTTTAGATGTTTTGGGGAGTCTGACGACAAAATCCATGGTGATGTTTTCTCATTTTAATTTTGGTGTGAATAATGGTTGTAACATCCCCTTAGACTTCTTTATCTCGGCCTTAACTTGCTAACATATGAAGCACCAAGATACAAACTCTGTAATACCTCTCTTCATGCCATCCCATCAGAAATACTTTTTCAAATCTCTATACATCTTTATACTTCCAGGATAAATAAAGAATGAAGAACTACAAGCCTCCTTTAACAGTCTATTCTTCAAATTTGGTACAGACGGGACACATACACAGTTCCTGAATCTTATCATTTCATCACAGTCAAAGTTGAACTCAAGATCATTTCTCACTCTCTTTTGCACCTCTACATCTTCTGTCTCTTTAATCTTCACTTGGATAGATTGTAAAGACCCCGACACCAATTTCCCAGAGCTGGTGCCTTTATTACATTAGTATAATAAACATGGAAGCCGCATCCTGAAGGATCAAATAATTTAGTAGTTTTGGAAAACCAGATACAAATATAAGTTTTACATTACATCTTGAAAGAAAAAAAACGACATAACAACTCCATTAGAAACATCCATAACTCCTAGATTATCCTTGCAAGTCATTCATAATATACATCTTCGCATCCTGGGGAAAAATAAAACATAAGAAATGGGTGAACTCCGATGCTCAGTAAGGGTAAACAATACAACGAAAGCTATCATAAATATAAACATTAAAGCAAAGTGAATAACTGAAACACATACCAATAAAACATAAACTTGAGCATAATATGGTAGGAATAAAAGTTGAATAAATAATTCCATATGATCACATGAAACTTAACCATGAATATTCTATTACTCGAATAATCACATGATTTATCAATTACTAATATCATAACGAGGGATTGCATATGCTGGACATAAAAAACATACCATCGAGGCCTCGACCAAGACACTTGAAAATAAATGGTTAATGTCTCAGCCAAAATCTATTTCTGTTTTGTCTCATAAGACCTACCGATGCATCAGGGGGGGCTATAGTGGGCCACACCCGTCACTTACTAAGTCCAAAACATTACTCATATGCCTAATAAGAAGATATATTTAAATTAAAGTTTCCTATACCACTTTGAAAATTTTGAATTATAATCATAGATGAAAACACTTTGATAAAATCATTGATAAATTCTTGAGGAAAATAATCTTTAAACATTCCAAAGTGTCCCATACCACTTTGAAACATTTAAATATTAATCTCTATGAAGAAATAACATTAAATGAAGTATATAATATCATAAGAATAAGAAGAATCATGATTTGATATATGAAGGAGCATTACATACACTACATGCAAGGAATAATTAGTGAACAAGGCATAAATCTCACAGAAGTAAAAGTGAGATGAGAAAAACCATTTTTTACTTTAGAAAGAAGAGTTATTTTGAAAAATCATTTGTATCTGTCATAAAATCAGATTGTAAACATGTATATCTCAGAAAAAAGTGAAGGATAATGAAATTATATTTGAGGCATAAATGATGTCCAACGGAAGTGAAAGCATGTAAAAAAGAGTGTTTAAGAATATTTAGAAATGAGCCTTTTTAATGCGGTTTAAGGAAAATATAAGTCTTTAAAATGGAAAAAGACATAATTGTTTGTATAAAACTATAAATGAACATATATAGTTTTTCATGACAAAAAGAGTGATTTTAGAAAGATAATGGTGTCTTAATGCAAATTATGGATGATACTTTAAAACATGTAAGAAATTGGGAAGTTCCCTTTAATCGAGATTATTTAATGAGAAGAATTGAAAATGGAACATAATAAAACATGTATTTTCCCATCAATTAAAGATGAACTGATCTGAATACATGAGTTTGGAAAATATACACATAAATTAGAAGAACTATATAAAAATAAAGAAGAATTGCATTGGGGTAAAGATAGAGAAAATGTAACCCGAATGAAAAATGAGGGTTCGAGAAGAAACTCTTACCACTTTGCAAACAGTCGAACCATATGCCCTATAAAATCAATGGTAATCAAGTAAGACATTTAATACCTTGAAGATAAATAGATTCATGATATCATACATCAATGGGAAATATATATACATCCCACACAAGAGATAGTGGCGAATAAGGCATATCTCACAGAAATAAAAGTGAGATGAGAAAACCCTTACCTTATGTTCGAAAGTGTTCTTCACTTGACCTTGATGTACTGGATAATCAACTTAAATCCATTAATTAATTAATTCAGAACCTTTTATACATGTATTTGATTTAGAATAATTTTATTAAGTTCATTTATAGTCTTTTTTATGAGTTATAAGATTCAATTTTGTCGTCCAGAAGTGTTTGTTTCCTTGGTTTTCACGATTGGTTCATTTGTATACATGTATATGATAGATCATGTGAAATGGAAATAAATATCCAGAATTGAATCTATATGTTATTAATGGAATACATAAGATTAAATGGTTATATAAGTCATTTGATTATTTTGGGTGAGGATGAACCATTAGATAAGACGTTAGTGATAATCGTTTAGATTATTTTTGGTGGTTTTTTGATCATCATGAACTAGTTTTGTCTTATTAGTTAACATCATGGGTATATAATGGCTCCAGAACATTACATAGGATGTAATACATATATTATAATTTGGTTTAACCATAAAAATGATTTTATGACCATCCTTGAAGGCGTTAATGAAAAATGAAAATGCATCGTCCATGATGTCGGTAAATTGACACATTACAGACGATATTTTCATTTATAGAATAAAAGAGAGAGAGAAAAGATTTTAATGATAGATATTCCATTAACATGATAACATTCAAGTATATAAATGATACTGGTGTTATCATGTCTCTTTGGAAAGGGGAGGTGATAGAAGGATAAGAAAATAAAAGAAATTGAAAAGAAAAAAAAGAAAAAAAAAAGATTTTTACCTCTTGAATTCTCCTCCTTGAGAACCTCCTTAAGGGGATTGGTTTTGATATATTTTTTAGACCAAAGTCTCCTGGATGTGTGGGGGGGGGACTTGGGAATATTATTAGGCATAAATTTTACAATGCTCAAATCTTGGAAGGTGTGAGGAGAATGGTTGGTGGGAGGTGTATTTATAGTGGAGGAGATGAGCGTTTTTTGAATATTTTATTCATCTGTTTATTATTTTTGCTAAGACTGAATGGTTTTGATTCTTGTGACTAATTACAGTAGCTAGTGCATGTGAGTTAGAACCAATGGTTCTTACATCAGCCATGATTCAAGGAATAGTGTATTTTACTTATAATGTATATATACCGTAAATTATCGTATTTCACTATTCACAAAATTCAACTATTTTTAGAAAAATCCCAAAAATTAACTCTAATCATTTTTTGATGTTTATAATTCAAAAATGAACTTCATTTTATGAAAATAATTTTATAATTATGAGAATATTATTTTTTAATTAAAATCACCATTTATTAGAAAAATACTGATTTTAAAATTATAACTGATTTTATAACACTTTGAAAATTAATTAAGGTCTCAAAAAATTATCTTATGATCATAATACAACAAAATATTAATTTTTGAATACATTTTATGAATATAAATTTTATTTTAAATCATTATATTAATTATAAAATTGAAATTAAACATTTATGTTTTATAAAAATATCAACACTTAATTAATAATTTCTAAAACATTTATTTACTTATACTATGATATAATAATATCATATTATCATTTATAAGATGCTTAAATTTCATTTATAGTTTCATAGGTGAGATTATTGTTATAATGTCCATATTACTATTCCTAAAGGTTATATTGTTATTCCAACGACGACATTACTATTCATCAAAAATGAAACTTATCAGAAAAATACAAAAAATTTAAGAAAAGTAAATTTTGATACCATGATTTCAAAAATAATGTATATTTTGTCAAATATAATTTATAAAAGTGTCAAAAATTATATTTAAAACAAGTTCGTCACTAAAAGGCGATAAAACTGTGTTTTGAAAAATATAGTATTTTTCTGTCTAAAATTGGATTCATTCTTATCTTATGCCTCTAAAAATGTTTTGGATGAATGTAAAAATGTTTGATTGAATATATAATATATAATTTTCATTAATATATTTAACTAATAGTGATTAATTTAATTTATTAATATAAATGTCATTATGTGCATAAAAATTGTTTTTATAAAAATACATCCTTTATATTCAATTGGTTTTCATTTCTAATTAATTTGTAACCAATGAATTAATTTTATAAACACGCGCAATGTATATTTTTATAATTTACTTAATCTCATTCATTCTCGTAATTTCCAACATCTAAGAGATAACTATAATAATTAAATAATAATATTTAAATCATTTTTTAAGATGGTAAGCTATCGAAAAAGTTAAATTAAAAAAGTGTCATACAGTAAAATCTTGAGGTGTTACATTCTTCCCTCCTTAAATAAATTGCATCCTTGCAATTTGAAATTGTTTTAAATAATCAGAGGTTGATACTTGAAAATTCTTTTATGGGAAACCCACATCCGAAATAAGGTTAATAAAATATCCACTTAATAAGAGGAAACGTGAAATGCATAGGTCACCACAAAACTAGGAATTCGAATAAGACAACATTTGTGCGAAGTGAAAATATGGACATGGAAGAATAATTTAACCATCAAGTTCTGATGGAGAGTGATAGAGAACATGGTTATTAGAAAGTTAACCATCACAAAATCGTAAATATTGGGATCAGTTAAAAGGCCATTGATTTCTTAGAAAGAAAAGTATACAGATAACATTTTTTTCAAAAATATTTTTCTTGGAGTTGAGGGATCCTTTTAATATCCAGATAAGCATTTGAGAAAGTAAAATTAATTGATTACTTTTCTTGTCATAAGTATAATCTCATTCTTTGGTTGTGCTTCGATCTATTTTCACGTCATCCCTTACACCTGAAAATAAATGTTCAAGATGAATTTTTCACGTCTGAAGCACTTTTTACGAATCATGTGGTTCTTAATTCATTCCTTAGACCTTTAAATGTTTACTAAACCAAGAAATTTATCTCATGGTATCAATGAACAATAATTTCCAAAGTTTAACTTGATCCATTCTACAAGTAGTTAATCTTAAGACTCATCTAAAACATTTCTGTCCACATTCAACGACCAAAATTTAGAAGGAAGGTCGCTAAATTTCCAAAATCAAATTAACATAATATTCTTAAAATAATGTTTCTCTTAATCCCACATAAAAAATATATGATTACCTTGATCACCTTTAAACCTTTATAAAACATGCATGCTTCCAAGAGTAAAATCCTCAGGTTATTGAATATATTCCTTAAATCCAAACATCTAATAATCCCAGTAAATATAATATAAACCATCAAATCACTAACCAACTTCATGGTCACCAATACTATCCCATAACCATCAAGTACATTTTTAGGGTTATCTTTCCCAAGTCACGTGTTTCCAAAAGATCAACTTTCCACTGAATCACTTTTCTTGGTACCATTCAACACACGCTTTCAAATCCTTAATGAAAAAATACTACAGCACAATCCTTATATATATCATGATTCTTATAACCAAAGAATTATTGATAAAATACTCAAATAACATAATTCTTGAATCCAAACACAATCATATTAATTATTCCTCTTCATCTGAGGTAGTAGCATAAGCTTGACCATGATCACTTTACTTCTTCTGAGCTATATTCCCTTAATGTTTGAGACATTTATTTGCATAGTGCCCCATATCATTATAGTTGAAGCATTGAATATTGAAAAATTATTTCCATCTCTTGCAATTATGAGAATGATGGTCTTTTTCTATTTACTTTAAGAAAACTCATTTTCCTCTTAAACATATACCATGATATTTCCTTTCATAATTATCACATGTGGGAAAATACTTTTCTCTCTTCTTCCCTTTATCTAAATTCCTCCCGCTGTCATCGTCTTCTCATGCTTCATTCTGAAGCCATAATACCTATAAAAATATTTATCATTCTTGTTAGAACATGATACTATCTGATCATATGATGAGAATGCTTGAGAGACTAGTTCCCTTCGAAATATTAGCTAAAACCCATTAAAGAAACAATCATTCTTACTCTTTGGATCACGTGCATTGATGCGGTTCCCATTCCTTTCACTAGGCGCCATTTATAAACAATATCTTACACTAGATTAAAACATAACATTATGAAACATAATGTATAATCCCAAAACTAGTGAAATACTTAACATAAATTGAAAAAATTTATTCATATCTAATCTCATAATCATAAACATGATTTCTTTGAGAATAAATTTACTTTTAAATACTTCATAATGGTTTGTAAAGAAAATATGAATTATCATAAGCATATCCCTCGAGAGTCTCAAACTAGGTGAGTAGTAAGGCCCATTGTTGTGCACTAGGTTACCCCAAGTTAGGCCTAAGACACCTTGTCAGAGTTGTTACCCCTAGGTACATCTGTGCCCGAACCACGCCCAATTGTAGTATCCAGACATGGATGTATTGTTAGAAAGACCCACATAATCTCTACCATACTAAAATTATAGTATGTTTTTCTATGCTTATTATCAAAGTCTTTCTTAGGGTTATGTTCTCCAATATATGTTTTCTAAATATTGTTTCCAAGGTTTCTACTAAACTTCCTTTGATACCAAATGTAAAGACCCCAATCCTAGTTTCTCGAAGCTGGTGTCTTACTTTATTACATTGGTATAATAAACAAGGAATTCACATCTTGAAGGATCAAATAGTTTAGTATTTTTGGAAAACCAGATAAAAACATAAGTTTTAAATTACAAATTGAAAGGAAAAATGACATAGCAACTCCATTAAAAACATCCATAAATCCTAGATTATCCCTGAAAGTCATTCATAATATACATCTTTGCATCCTATATAAGAATAAAACATAAAAAAGGGATAAGCTCATGTGATCAGTAAGAGTAAACAATACAATGAAAGCTATCATAAACATAAAAATTAAGGCAATGCAAACAACTAAAACACATGCCAATAAAACATAAACTTGAGCATAATATGACAAAAATAAAAGCTGAATAAATAATTCCATATAATCACATGAAACTTAATTATGTATATTCTACTTGTCGAATAATCACATGATTTATCAATTACTAATATCATAATGAAGGAATGCATATGCGGGACATCATAGACATACCATTGAGGCTTCGACCAAGACACCTGAAAATTAATGGTTAAGGCTTCGGCCAAAATCTATTTCTGTTTTGTTTCATGAGACCTACTGATGCATCGAGGAGCTATAGAAGGTCCCACCCATCACTTATTAAGTCCAATGCATTTCTCATATTCCTAATAAGAATATATCTTTAAATCAAAGTGTCCCATACCATTTTGAAATTTTTGAATTATAATCATAAATGAAAATACTCTAACAAAATAATTGATAAATTCTTTAGGAAAATAATCTTTAAACACTTCAAAGTGTCCCATACCACTTTGAAACATTTAAATCTTAATCCCTACGAAGGAATAACATGAAATGAAACATATAATATCATAATAATAACAAGACTCGTGATTTGATATATGGAAGGGTAGTACATAAACCACATATAAGGAATACATGGTGAACAAGACATAAATCTCACAAAAGTAAAAGTGAGATGAGAAAAAACCATTTTTACTTTGGAAAGAAGAGTTGTTTTGGAAATTCATTTTATATGTCATTAAATCAGATTTTAAACATGTATATCCCAAAAAAGAAAAGGTAAGAGAAATGAAATTATATTTGAGGCATAAATGATGTCCAAAAGAAATGAAAATATGTAAAAAGAGTGTAAGAATTTTTAGAAATGAGAATTTTTAATGCAGTTTAAGGAAAATATTAAGTCTTTAAAACGGAAAAGTGCATAATTGTTTGTATAAAACTAGAAATGAAAAAAGATAGTTTTTTATGACAAAAAGAGTGATTTTATAAATATAATGGTGTCTTAAAATAGATTATGGACGATACTTTAAAATGGATAATAAATTGAGAAGTTCCCTTTAATTGAAATTGCTTAACGAGAAGAATTGAAAAGGGAATATTATAAAACATGTATTTCCCTATCAATGAAAGATGAACTGATCTAGATACATGAGTTTAGAAAATATACAAAAAATTTAGAATAAGTATATAAAAACAAATAATAATTACATTGGGGTAAAATGAGAGAAAACGTAATCCGAATGAAAAATAGAGGTTTGGGAAGAAACCCTTACCACTTTGAAAACAGTCAAACCATATATCCCATAAAATCAATGGTAATCAAGTAAGACAGTTAATATCATGAAGATAAAGAGATTCATGATTTCATACATCAATGGTAAGTATACATACATCCCACATAAGAGATAGTGAAGAACAAGGCACATCTCATAGAAATAAGAGTGTGATGAGAAAACCCTTACCTTATGTCCAAAAGTGTTCTACACTTGATCTTAAAGTTCTGGATAATCAAAATAAATTCATTAATTAATTAATTAATAACATTTTATACATGTATTTGATTTAGCATAATTTTATTAAGTTCATTTATGGTTTTTTTGATGAGTTATAAGATTAAATTTGGTCGTTCGAAAGTGTTTGTTTTCTTGGTTTTCACAATTAGTTCACTTGTATACATGTACAAAAGATCATGTGAAATAGAAATAAATATATAGAATTGAATCTATATGTTATTAATGGGCTTACAAAATATTAAATGGTTATATAAGTGATTTGGTTATTTTGGGTGAGGATGAATCATTAGATAAGACGTTATATAATGGTTACAGAACACTATATAGGATATAATACATATATTATAATTTGGTTTAACCATAAAAATGGTTTTATGATCATACTTGAAGGCGTTAATAGAAAATGAAAATGCATCGTCCATGATGTTGGTAAATTGACACACCACAAACAATTTTTTCATTTATAGAATAAAAGAGAGAGAGGAGGGAGTTTGATGATGGATCTTCCATTAACATGATAACATTCCAGTATATAAATTATACTGGTGTTATCATGTCTCTTTGGATAGGGGAGGTGAGGGAAGGATAAAAAAATAAAAGAAATTGAAAAGAAAATAAAAGAAAAGAAAGAGGATTTTTACCACTTGATTTCTCCTTCTTGAGAACCTCTTTAAGGGGATTAGTTCTGGTCTTTTTTTGATACCAAAGTCTCCTGGACGTGGGGGGGGGGGGGGGCTTGGGAATATTAGGGCATAAATTTGACAAGACATAAAACTTGGAAGGTGTGAGTAGAAGGGGTGGTGATGAGTGATATTTATAGTGGACGAGAGGGGTGTTTTTTGAATATTTTATTCATTTGTTTATTATTTTAGCTTAAGACTATGAATAGTTTTGATTCTTGTGACTAATTACAGTAACTAGTGCATGTGAGTTCTAAATAATGGTACTTACATCATCCATGACTCAAGAAATAGTGTATTTTATTTATAATGTATATATACCGTAAATTACCATATTTCACTATTCACAAAAATTCAACTATTTTAGAAAAATCTCAAAAATTAACCCTAAATATTTTTGGACACGTAGAATTAAAAAATGAACTCCATTTTATGAAAATAATATTTTAATTATGATAAATTTAATTTTTAATTAAAATCATCATTTATTGAAAAAATACTGATTTTAAAATTATAACTGATTTTATAACATTTTGAAAAATTAATTAAGGTCTCAAAAAACTATCTTATAATAATAATATAACAAAATATTAATTTTTGAATACATTTTATGAATATACATTTTCTTTTAAATCATTATATTAATTATAAAATTGAAATTAAACATTTATGTTATATAAAAATATCAACACTTAATTAATAATTTTTAAAAAATTTATTTACTTATACTATGATATAATTATATCATATTACTATTTATAAGATGTCAAAATTTTATTTATACTTTCATAGTTGAGGTTATTATTATAATGTCCATATTACTATTCCTAAAGATTATATTGTTATTCTAATAGTCACATTACTATTCATCAATAATGAAACTTATCAAAAAAATACTAAAAATTTAACCAAAGTAAATTTTGATATCATGCTTTAAAAAATAATGTTTATTTTGTCGAATATAATTTATAACTATCAAAAAATATATTTAAAACTAGTTCGCTACTAAAAGGCGGTAAAACTGCGTTTAGAAAAATATAGCCTTTTTATGTGTAAAATTGGATTCATTCTTATCTTATGTCTCTAAAAATATTTTAGATGAATGTAAAAATATTTGATTTAATATATAATATATAATTTTCATTAATATATTTAACTAATAATGATTAATTTAATTTATTAATGTAAATGTCATTGCGAGCATAATTTTTTTTTTATAAAAATACATCCTTTATATTCAATTGATTTTCATTTCTAATCAATTTTAACCAATGAATTAATTTTATAAACATGTGTAATATATATTTTCATAATTTACTTAATCTCATTCATTCTTATAATTCCCAACATCTATGAGATAACTATAATAATTAAATCATAATATTTAAATCACTTTTTAAGCTAGTAAGCTATCGAAGAAGTTAAATTTAAAAAGAGTCATACTGTAAAATCTTGGGGTGTTACATAGATGGTTGAAATCTAATTTGATAAAAATAATATTTCTATCATTATTTCAAGATTTCAAGATCCATTCTTTGCAATTCTAGAAATATAAGATCTTTTGTGATCCTCATCATAGATAAACTATCATGATCCTTTCAACTCAGAGCATTTTCACCCTGTTCGATTTCCCAGGGTGATAATATATTGAGCAATCAAAATCTTTAATATGCTTTAACCATCTTCTTTGGCACATGTTTTTCTCTTTTTGAGTGAAAATATACTTTAAATTTTTTTGATCAATGTATTTGTCACATTTTTCTCCATAGAGATAATGCCTCCATATCTTTACAGAAAAAATTACCGTAGCTAAATCTACATCAAGAGTTGGGTAATTTTGCTCATGGAAATTAGATTGTCATGAAAAATAAGGTTTAACCACATCGTTCTACATGAGGACACATTCCCGTCTCTTCTTTGATGCATCACTATAGATTACAAACCCTTCTTTATTGCAGGGTAGTGTCAACACATGTGCACTGAGTAGCCTTTTCTACAGTTCCTGAAAACATTCATCACATTCATTTGTCCAAAGGAACTTGAATCCCTTTCGAGTTAATTTGGTACGTAGATTCGATAGCCATGAAAAATTCTCCATAAAGCGTTGGTAATATCCAGCCAAACCAAGAAAACTATGGATCTTAGTCATAGTGGTTAGTCTGATCCAATGTTCAATAACTTTTGTCTTTGAAGGGTCTACTGATATACCCTCACATGAGATTATATGACCAAGAAATAAAACTTTCCAAATACAAAATTCACACTTGGTAAATTTGGCATAAAACCTATCTTTCCTTAGGGACTTCAACCCAATCTTCAAGTGATCTTCATGCTCTTCCTTGCTATTTGAATATACAAGAATAACATCTATAAAGTCTATCACAAACTGATCAAAGTAATCTCTAAAGACTCTATTCATTAAATCTATGAAGATAACAGATGCATTATTAAGACCAAATGACATTACTATAAATTCATAATTTCCATACCTTGTATGGAATGCTGTCTTGGGTATATCTTCATTCTTGACCCTCAATTGATGATATCCAAAATGAATATTAATCTTGGAATATTATTGAGATTCACACAGTTGATCAAACAATTCATAAATACAGGGTAGATGATACTTGTTCTTGATAGCGATCTTGTTAAGTTATCGATAATCAATGCAGAGTTGCATTGATCCATCTTTCTTCTTAACAAACAGAACATGTACACACCAAGGTGACACACTTGATCAAATGAATCTCTTGTCAAAATTATTCTGGAGTTGCTTCTTTAATTATTGCAACTCAATAAGGGTCATTCTATATGGAGTTTTGGAAATAAGTGTAACACCATATATGAGTTATATTGAAAACGCAACTTCACGATTCAGTGGAATACCGAATAACACTTCTAAAAAGACACCAATAAACCCCCACACAATAACCATATATTCAATGCTAAGTTTCCCCCAACCATCTAAGATAAACACCCATTTTTAATAAGAATAATGACCCATACAATGGATGTAATTTCCATTAGAATCTTATATTTTTCATCACATTGATAGGAGATCATAGTTTGGTTCAAAATATCAAACATAACTTCCTTTCCTTAACAATTGATGTGATATTTATGTAAAGAAATACAATCCATGTCCCAAATTACATTTAATTATATTAGATTAAGAATGAAAAGATTTGCATGAAATACATTCCCATAAACTTCAATCATAGAAGAATCATAGACTTGGGATGAGATCATCGTACCTTTAGGGGTTTTTACCACTAACTCAACATCTAATTTTTGAGGTGGTATTTTGATACACTTAGAAAAGTCTTTAGATACAAAATATTGGGTAGATAAAAAATCAAATAAGACATTAATAGTTCTATAGTAGATGTTAGGTGTATTTTTCTCCATGTTGTTATCATAACCCTCATCAAAAATAGTGATCGCATGAGATTTCCCTATCTCTGGGTTTAAGAGGTTGTTGACATCGATCGTCATCATTAACCTTTGAATTTGGGCACTGGTTAGCATAATGCCCATACTCCTTGCATTTAAAACACTAGAGTGTGAATGGTGAATTCTGTAGAGATTTCTCATCATTAGCTAGATTCTTCCCATCATTTCAGCATTCAATTTCCTAATTACCTTCCTTTCCACACTTGAAACATTTACCAGCACTACTGAAAAAACAATCTATACTCACGGTTCAAAACCATGGGTATAGCCCCCAAAACCGTGGGTATAGCCTATACCCACAGTTTTGGGAACTGTGGGATGGAAAGACGTCACAATAGGGGTCTCAGCCTATACCCACGGTTTTGGAGAACCGTAGGTATAGATATTGACATCGTGTAATAATTCGGTTGCCACCGTGTCAATGGCTTATACCCACGGTTTGAAAACCATGGGTATTTAATAAAAAAATAAAATCCCACTGGGTTTCAAACCCACACCCTCTTCAATAAATCTAAGATACACAACCACTCATGTTACTTCTCATTCATGTTTGTATATGTACATTTTAAATAATATATTAATTTTCACGACTAAATTCAAAAATTAAAAACACGAAGACACGGAGTCTCGAACCAGCGACCTGTTGAAGGGAGAACACGCGCCGAACCAACCCAGCTATAGAAATTTTGTTAAATTTATATATATTAATATACTTATATTAATATTTGTTTTTTATTAGAAATAAAAATGACAGCAGGATTTCATCACAGTACCTCTAAATATAATCAAATGATGGCCTAACCAACTAACCTGCGATGGTTTTGTTATTTAATGCTTCCATCCGCCTAATTATATTAATCCAGACTGTCTTCCCGCCAAATAATTTTTTTTGTCCCGCAGATTTTTTTCCCCTCTATAAGCTATACCCACAGTTTTGGAAAACCATGGGTATAGGTCTTCGGAAAAAAACCATATACCCAAGGTTTTTGAAAAACTGTGGGTATAGGCCTTGAAAAACAACACCTATACCCACAGTTTTCTAAAACCGTGGGTACATGTCTTTAAAAATAACTTTATCCCCACGGTTCTATGGGTAACCGTGGGTATAAGGTCCCATACGATACCTACACCGACGGTTTTCCAAAATCGTCGGTATAAGGGTGCCCTATACCCACGGTTCAAAACAAAACCGTGGGTATAAGCCCATTTTCTAGTAGTGTAGTTCCCTTAAGATAATTTCCTCCATGCTTCCTTCCACACTTTGAGCATAAAGGAAATCTCATCTTCTTCCCTCAATGGTTTTTATAATTCCCTTTGAATTCCATCTTTCTTTTATTATCAAAGCCATATGATTGATGAGTAACAAATCTCCATCTCTACCTTGAGAGCACATCGAACAATTTCTTCATAGCTATTGAAGTCTCTTATGGATAACGTTTTTTGGAGACTTGGTTTTAAGCCACTAAAGAATTGATGAATCTTACTTTCAAGTTAGATAATAATTACAGAAGTGTACCTCACGAGTCTTGTAAAATATTCCTCATAGGTACTAATGGATTCATCATCCTTATGATCCAGTTCAAGAAATTCCTTCTCCATTTTTGTACGATGAATATGAGGAAATTACTTATTGAAAAATAACCTTTTAAATTCATCCCACTCCATGGAGTCAATTTCATTCCATCCCCTCATGTTCTTGATGAGAGTCTACCATTTTTCTACTTCTCCTTCCAAACGATAAATAATTAATACAATTTTTTTCATGTTTTAAAAACTGGAGAATAGAAAATATCTTTTTAGTGGTACTGATACATTACTCAATGACTAGTGGATCAGTTGACCCACTAAAAGAAGGTGGACATTGCCTTATCAAGGACTCAACAGAACGTTGTTCCCTCCTTTTATCATTTGGAATCTTAACATGATTCATAGCTCGAGAAAGTTATGTGAGCATAACAATAAGATTTTACATTCTATCTCCCATAACATTTAGTTGTTGAGGAGTAAAATCATTGCATTGTACATTACATCCAGCGTTAAGACGATTCCTTCGGGTTCTATCCATTAAGTAAAACCAAAATGCATAGTTTGAGTAACAATAATCATGGTGGGAAACCACACAATCATGAAAAATTATTTATAGGATGTTTAAATCGTGACACCTTAGGTTTAACCTAGATCATTCATGATCATTACCAAAACATTAAAATTTTCTTATATACTTAGACTTATCCCTAGGGTTTTTACTAAAGTTTTCTCTTCCTTGTTTTCAAAGTTTAACCAAACCTTTCACTGATACAAACTATAACAACTCGTATTTTTCATACATAGATAATAAATTTTTAATAGATGAATATTCCTTACATAACATTTCGATCTACATCAGAATCGTATAGGTCTAGTGTATTTGGAAACTTGGAAACATAAAAAACTGATTCATAAAATATCTACATCATCTCTCACTTATTTCTTCACAACTAGAACCCTTCTTAGACATACCATACTTAATACATTTCTTCATAACCTAGGGAAAAGAAACATAAGAAAGGGTGAACTCTGATGCTCAGTAAGTGTAAACAAAGGAGATATCAATAATCATATAAGCATAACATGAGAAAAAGGGTATGAGAATTTGAACTTAACATTTTAAAAACACACCCTATATATCATATATCATAGTCCTAAGTCATGAAATGAAGTTTGAGGGTTCATAAGATATGAATCATAAAATAATCAAAGAACATGAGCCATGAAAGCATAACATTGGCATAAAACATGGAATTGTGACATACACATAGACATAAAAAATCAATTCCTTAGTAGTCAATACTATTTTCCAAGACTGTCATAATGGAATGAGTTCACTCCCCAATCCATTATAGTAGTCAAATTTCACTCTCAATACTATCATAGTGGATAAAGTACCTTATTGAACCGAGTTCACTCTATATTCAAATCCCATTTATCTCATAAGATATCAATATTTACCCAATGTATTGGAGGAAGATATAGGTCCCACCCATCACATAATTAAAATCATACATATATGTGACACAAGATCATAAATAATTTATCACATGAGAACCCATGAAAATAAATGGGTGTCATAAATATTTCATCACAACATAACCCATGAAAAATAAATGAGTTTTATAAATATTTCATCATAGCATAACCTGTGGAAAAGAAATGGGTTTTAGAAACATCTTTTTATCATAAACTTAAACCATCTAGAGAATGAATAAGAATGATATCCTTAGATCATATCCCCAGTAAAGATTAAGAAACATTAATGGATTCCATATTTATATGGAAAATGAATTTGAAATATCACTTGAAGTCACTTTTTAATAGCTGCACACTTATAAAGGAAAAAAGTTTCTTTGAAAATAATCATGTAAATTTGTAAAATAATATTCAAAGAAAATATTATTTATGAAAATTGGAATTTTTTTTCATTTTGTATGTTTTTTAAAAAACACCCCTTTCGTATTTTTGTTGGAAAAGGTACAAAGTATCTTGTTTGAAAAATGACATGGAGATTCCTTTCAAACCATTTTTTAAAAAGTCAAACATAGGTAAAAACGAATTTAAACAATCACATGGGAATAATAAAGACATTTTTTATAACTTTTTTAGAAAACATGTATATGAAAGATAAATATTCCCGAAAGAAGAGTTAGACATAAACAATTCTGAATATTGATGAGATTGTGAAATAAATCTCTCATCTCAAGTTCGTCTTACTTCAAAAGCACTCTAACATCCTGTATAATAAATTTAAATTTATTATAATTATATACCAAAGTCACGTTCATACTTATAATATTATATTTTATCCCTTTATAACATTTTAGCACCCCCTTTTATCAATAATTCCTTATTAAAATTGTCATTGTTGGGTGTTAACTATTTCATTTATCATGAGTATTTCAGTGCAGTAATTCTAGTCATTGTACATTTATCTTGGTTACATCACCTTCAGAATATAAATAATGATATAAATATCATATATACACATTATATACATATTTATATCCATACATAAAATTTAGAAAAATTAATTACACTGTTCATGAAGATGGTGAGTCATACGTATGCATGAACGTTATTTTTATTTTTTTATGGATGAAATTAAAGAAATATAAATATAAATTCCCCTTTTTAGGATCATCATTATATTATATATATCATATATATTCATTAAATCATTTCTCATTACCATCTAAGTAAAATATAAATAAAAAATGAATCACATAGCTTTGTGGAGGTGGTAATCCACATGTACGCACAAATGACGTTATCGCTTCCCCAATAATTGTATGGAAAGTAGGTAGATGTAGTATTATAATTAAAAAAGTATAATTATTTCATAAATATCATATACAAATATTAAACCCATTATAATACCCATCTTTAAAAAATAGTGATAAAAAATGAAT
The DNA here is from genome assembly GCA_963277665.1 of Viscum album. Lineage (NCBI taxonomy): Eukaryota > Viridiplantae > Streptophyta > Magnoliopsida > Santalales > Viscaceae > Viscum > Viscum album. The sequence goes on along the minus strand of OY728133.1, from coordinate 121,543,964 downwards.
TGTATCTCTATGTGTAGATGGTAAGACGTACGTACGCACGAATGATACTTTCACTTCTTGTTTGATGAGAAAGAAGGTGTATAATTGTGTTTTCATAATCATAATATCACTTTATCATATTGAAAATATTGAATTTATTATGTTATAAGAAGTATAATAAATTTAGAGGAGGTAAAGAAGAGTATAAATGAAAGTGACCGGTTAGGGTGATTACCTCTTCTTTGGAATGACTCATTTAGATATCTTTCAAAGGGTTCTAAGGTTGATGTTTTAGGAGGACTGAAACCTCTAAGATGTATATAAGGAAGTTGAGAAGGAAAATTAGCATAGGTTGGTCGAGATAGAAGGCTCAAAGTGGTGTAAAAATGTGAGGGAGGAGGGTTCTTTTTGTAATTGAGGTGAGTTACATTTTTGGAATTTATCAAACGATTAAATTATAATAAATTTATTCTCAATCCATATGCCTCCTAATGGAAATGAATCCAAAACCAAGGTAATATAGGGTCGTAATCTCATAAACCAATAGAATTTAGATAAGTTTTGATTTAATTTTAAACCTTATCATTTTGATTTCCCCTTAGTTAACCTATTTTAATTTTAACTACGGTAACAACTTTTTTAATATTAAAGGTTGTATTTTTTACTCATATGGTGAAAATTGGACCATAAATGACAAATTTATGACATTTTCGACCATATCATAACCAAATTGTCTTATTTCAAGAATTTTATGATATTTAAATAATTTAATAAAATATTATTTTAAGAAAATATCATTATTTCCAATTTTGACACCATTCTTTTAATTTGACTTAAAAGACACAAAGATAAAATTTGAATTTGAATATAATATTTTAATACAACACTAATATTTTATATCCACCTATTGAATTTGTGGAACATTATAACTTACTCAAATTATATCATTTTTTAATATTTTTAATATCATTTATTTTATTTTTCCACTAATTGAATAAATACTGTTTTGACACTGTTTAAGCATTTAAGGTAATTATATAATACCTAAAAATTAAAAACAAATTTCCATTATGAATATTATTTCATTATGAACAAAATTACTATTAAGATTCATTCATAATTGATTTTTGCCCCTATGTGAACACATAAAGGATATTAAAAAAAGAGTGATATTTTGTAACTTTTTTTTTGATTTAAACAATATATGTCATTTTCATGGATAAGTGTCCATTAAACAACTCAATTTTGAGCCTAAGGTATTAATGGTTGAATTCTATTTATCCAATAAGAATTATTATGAAAAGTTATGACATTATCACTTATTTTTAGCCTATATTAACTCGATTTATCATTTACAAAGGTGATAAATTTTACCATGGTTACTATTCATATGGATAAAAAATAAAAAAACATATTTACCAAATTTGAACCTTCTGATTATAAATATATAATTCATTTTATCCAATTCAATACCTATAAATGATATAAATTAATTTTAAAGTAAGTGCATAAAATGTGACTAAAGCTGTTTTTTAGAAAAAAATCAATTTTATGCATAAAACTAGATTTATTATCATCATATGCTTAGAAAAATATTTTTAACTGTTTAAAAAATTTGATAAAGTAAATAATATATAAATTTAATTAAAATTATTAACCAATAATGATTAATTTAATTTATTAATAAAAATACATTGCACGCATAAAAGTAATTTTTTCAAAAAACATCACTTATTTTCAATAATTTTTTGTTTTTAGTTCTAATAACTTGATAACTAATGAATTCATTTTGTAAATGTATAGACGATATATTTTTTATAATTTAGTTGTTACAATTCATACCCATCAATCCAACACCTAGATGATAACAAATACATAATATTTTAATAATGTTACATGGTTCGTTTAACTCTGTGTTGCATGTAACATAAGATATCAAAGAAATAAAATTATTTAAAGAGAAATATTTCATAAAATCTTAGGGTGTAACATTCTACCCCTCTTAAAATGAATTTCACCATCTAAATTCATCACTCTGATACAAACATATGATGATACTTTTACCTCATTACATTCTCAGGTTCCCATATATCTTCCTCAAATTGATGGTTTCACCACAAAATTTTGACAAGACGAGTGATCTTGTTTCGTAGAATTTTCTTTCTATGATCCATAATCTTTATTAGTTGTTCTTTATAAGAAAGATCTTATTCTAACGGTATGAACTCTAAGTTTAGTACATGCGAATGGTCAGGTATATATTTTCTCAAGAGAGATACATGGAACATATCATGAGCTTGAGATAGATTCAGTGTAATCACCAATCCATAAGCTACCATCCCAATACAATCAAGAATTTCAAAAGGATCGATATACCCAGGTCTTAACTTGCCCTTCTTTCCAATTCTCATCACCCTCTTCTAGGAAAATATTCGTATGAATACCTTGTCACCAACTTCAAACTCAAGATCTTTCTAATGATTGTCAGTATAACTTTTTTATTGACTATAAGCTTCTATTATGTGCTATTGAATAGATATAAAATTATCTACAATTTCCTCAACTAGATCAGGTTCCAATAGATTTCTTTCTCCAACTTGATTCCTATATGTTGGAGTTATGCACTTCCTACCATAGAGAGCTTTATAAGGAGTCATCTGAATTCTAAAGTGAAATCTATTATTGTATGAAAATTCCACCAAAGGAAGGTGTGGATACCAACCACCTTTGAAATCCATAGATAAAACTCTTGACATGTCTTCTAGAGTTTTCATAATCCTCTTAGACTGACCATCTGTCTGAGGATGATAAGAAATGCTACAACTTAAATTTGTATCCAGATCCTACTAAAGAATTCTCTAAAACTTCAAGGTAAACCTCAGATCCTGATTAGATACAATTGATAGTGGTAGACCATTCAATATTACCACTTAATGTATAACCAAATAAGTTGATCAAGAGAGAAATCTTCTCTAATGACAATGAAGCGTGATGATTTCATAACACTATCAACTAAAACCCAAATAACATTATGTCTTTTAGATGTTTTGGGGAGTCCGATGAAAAAATACATGGTGATGTTTTCCCATTTCCATTTTGGTATGAGTAATGGTTGTAAAATTCCCTTAGAATTATGTCTCTTAGCCTTAACTTACTAACATACCAAGCACTGAGACAAAAACTCTGCAACATCTCTCTTCATTCCATCCCATCAGAGATACTATTTCAAATATCTATACATCTTCATACTTACAGGATAAATAGAGAATAAAGAATTATGAATCTCCTCTAACAGATCCTTTAAATTTGGTATGAACGGAACACACACACGGTTCTTGAATCTTATCATTCCATCACAATCAAGGTTGAAATCAGGAAAATTTCTCACCCTCTTTTGCTGATCTACATCTTTCTTCCATGAATCTTTAATCTTCAGTTGGATAGATGGTTAAACTCTCATGTGAGAAAGATAAGATTTCTACTCTTCCTTCAAGATTCCAATATCCATTATTTTCAATTCCAGAAATATCATGTAATGACTCGGATTTTCCATGCATTATTTTTTTGGATATTATATGGATTATTTTTGAGACTAGACACTGAGACAATGTGTGATTCTGAGGCCCGACATGCCCAAAATAAATGTTTGAAATATATTAAATATATTAAATAACACACACACACATTTTTTTTTCTAAAAAAGTTTAATAACTTCTAAACAGAGATCCGAATCAGAAATCTGAGGGCACTATTGATTTCAGAAGGTGAATTTTATCTTAGGTGTGGCATAACCTTTTTTAGCATAGGATGTTTGTGGAAAAGTTATCACAGACGTAAAAATGAATAAAATGAATAAAATAAAATAAATTTATTTATTTATTTATTCGTTGATGCAATGATCTAATTTCATCTATAAGTAAACTATTAAGATGGAATTTCAGGGTTAGCGGCATAACCCTAGATCCATTGGAGAAATGTTAGAGAGAGTATTGGAGGATCTCTCTCAAACGAACGACAACCGAATCGTAGTTCGACAATCAGTGAGAAATAAAATCAAAGGATATCACCAACGACAATGACACAACTTCATTCTTCACCAGTGATTGATCCTAAATCATGGCAGATCATTTGTTTATTTTTATTTCTTCCCATTTTATGATTCATAAAAGGAATGCAAATTAGCCAACCGATGAGTTGATTCGCGAATCATGCATTTTGCGGATACGAGATAGTTTCATCCGATAATTGGAGAAATTGATTTGGGTTCATTTGTTTATATCTTCATTCATCGTTATAACAACAGCATATCGGGGTTCATTATTTGGTTGAGGTTGATTGGTCGAGGTTCGTTCCTCATGTTTGCATTTTTGATTTTCTTCCTAATTTATTTGTTCATCACGGGTGATCTTTTGACCCGTAGTTCGACGAACACTAAGATATCGAATTTTGTGAACCTGTTTCTTGGCATAACAACTCAATATTGTAGATTTGGGCTCGAAACGACGTGATGATTATGCGATGATGGAAGCGACAACATATCTGATGGTTTTGAATACCCGATTTCATATTCTTAGGCGTGTGATGATAGACTATGCATGTAGATGATTTCCAAGCCATTTTGGTGGTGGAATTTGGTGATTTATGGTGGAGAGGTTTAGCCAGAGTAGATCCATGATTCCTGGCGAGATTGAGGCCGAAATCTGAGGGGACGACGGTGCAATCATACATGGAAGGAAGAACTTGGTTTTTGGAAAGTCCTAACCAACACAACGTGTACTACTGAGCTACACGCCATGTGGGCCCTCACATTAGTGGATAGGGTTTTGGGATGAAGTTAAGTATCACAAGGCATGTGACCCCCTTCAGTTGTCTTGATGTGTACCTTGTAGGGTACACAAACACAACCAGGAGTACATGGACATAGGAACACTGTGTACTTCAACACAAACACAACCATACTAGATGTACACAGGCTTAGCCATGTACTTGGACACATGAAAAAGTATGTAGGCATGGGCATGCTGTATAACTCCTCAAGAACATAGGCATGGGACGTTTACATGGGCATGACCCATTGCTGAAGGGACACACCATGTACCCCTATTACAAGTGGTGTAATCCTTCAAAGTTGGATTAGATCCATTTTCCTCTGTATATTGGACAAGTTTTGTTAGGGTGCTTTCCCAATATCCTTTTCCTCAAGAGTTAGTATGGAATAGTGTCCTACACATAGGATGGTGATCTCTCTAATATTAATTCTTAGATAGAGTTGTTGGAATCCTTCCATGAGGCAAGGAGTGAGATCTTCTATCATCTTCTTTCCTTTGGTGGAGTGTTTGGTATCATCGTGAGCAACACTATATAGGGACCGATCCTCTACTTATCGGGTTAATCCAGATTGATTTGTTGGAATACCCAATGGCCTTGGGAGTGATCCTAATCCATGTATCATATCTCTTCATAATTACAATGTATAATTCCTATGAGGAGACCCGACAAGCACTACCTCTCAGATAGACGTCATGAGTGCTATCTGAATCATGGAGTGTGTTCTCCTAGATGAGTGTTATATGGAACCTTCAAGTAGGAATCCCCGACTGACATTATAGCTGTGATTTTACCTTGATATTTTGTGTCTTTTTTGAGTATAAATGGATATTCTTATTCTATGTGATATATACATATACCTGTGTAGAGCTGACCGATATTATTTTGTTATATGCTTTGTGGTTTCAGGGTGTCCTACTGGGTATTGTTATACTCACCCCTCCATAGGCTTTGCCTGCACTTCTTGTGTCTTGTGCAGACGATCGATATTTTGAAATAGTACTAGAGGGACCAAGAATAGATAGTGATTAATGATCCAGATAGATCAAGGTGTATTCTTGTGGTATATTGACAGCAGTCCCCGTCTTTACTTTCAGGTTGGACTTGTTTTAAGACTCTTTATGGTGGACTTGTATTTGACCATGTTTACTTTCCATTACTTATTTTCATACTCTGTTTGTGGGATTAGATGTATGAATCTGTGGTTTATTTCAGTTTTTTTACATATTTGTATTGTATGGGTTTGGATATGTGTCTATTCACACATGTACTTTTGGAGAAGGCCTCTCATGTTAGTGATATGTCTACTTGATGCTCATCACTAGCCCCTGACCTATTAGAGGTGGGCTTGGGGATTCATGACACAAGACCCATTGGAATGAGTTGTGACAAAGTGGTATCTGAGCAGTCGGTTCTACCTTAGGACTGATGTCTGTGAGATTGGTTTGGGGCAACAATGTTAAGTGTTTCGAGTTCAGCTTCCAGGCCAAAGACTCCAGTGTTGGTGCGACGTCCGACACATCCACATACTGGGACTATGATCACCTTCCTTTTGATTTCAAGGAAAATAATGATGCATGCATCATATAGTAATGAGTTGTGATTTACATGTACTTATTGAGTCAACTTTCCAGATATGATCATTGAACGTGGTACATCTTTTTTATTTCAGGATGTCTCCGTGATGTGTGCCAGCTAGGATTCAACATCAGTATCACGAGGATGATCTCATTAGCAATGAGACATCAATATAGGGACCAGTTTCAGAGATGTTACATCTAGGTGGTGCACCAGTTATACCACCACATGTAGAGAAGTAGATGGCACCCACAATATCAGAAGATGAAGTGCGCAATCTAAGCGCACTTCAGGAGTTCCAGTGAAAGCAACCCCTTAGGTTCTGAGGAGAACTTGATCCACATGCGGTTGGGGACTGGATTGAGGAGGTGACATGAGTATTCAATATGGTCAGGACACCATCATATCAAATGGTGGTCCTTCAACCTTATCTATGGCTTAGTAGGACGATGGTGGGGTTTAGTGACCCAATCATACAATGAGGAAACTCTAGCATGATCAGACTTCGAGTGCCTTTTCAGAGAGGAGTTCTCTCTAACTACAATGAGGCCTGTATGTATCCAGGAGATTTTAAAGCTTCAGTAGGGTAGTACGACAGTATTTGAGTATTCATCAAGGTTCACCAACCTCTCTAGGTACTCGATAGATATGGTTTGGGATCAGGTCTTCTAGACTCCTACCTTCAAGTGAGGACTTCATAGATACATTTGAGCCAATGTTACACCTCTGTAAATTCCTACCTATAGTAGGGTGATAGAGTGAGTTTTTGTGGTCGCAAATAGTGGTGGCTAGCAGTGGACATACAGGAGTAGAGACTTTCGCAACCGGGAGTTGATGTCTGTCTTAAGGACCTATACGTGCAATATATTTTAGGAGGAGGTCCCAAGATAGGGGGTTTGCAGTTCAGGGCTCATAGGAAGAGTCCCGTTAGCCCAGAGAGAGGCAGTGATACTCTTGTGACGGTAGAGGACATCTTGAATGAGATTTTCCGACCCGTTGTATGACTGACAGAGAGATGAAAGATGGACCACCGAGGTAGAGACAACGATAGGATCAGATACGTCCATAGGGCGGTGGATGCGACATATGAGTTGGGAGAGTAGCTGGATGTGGTAGATGCTTTCACTTGTTATCACCACCACCCCTGGGTGGTCCACGCAAGGCTCAAGGAGTTGGAGGACAAGGGTAGGGGCAGCTGCAGGTAGTCAGGACTTACGACCCAAAGGCTTCAGGATTGATACATGGTACAATCTGTGTCTTTTCTACCTTAGCTGAAGTACTGATAGACACTTTTTCCAGTCATTTATTTATTTCCACATATTTGGTTTGAGTCTTAGTGATCATGGTCAAGTCCTTGTATCAACCCTTGTGTTTGGAGACTCTTAATGGAGATGACTCAACGATCACACACTTGTGCCAATAGTGTGACCTGACTCTTTGAGGTGAGAGTTTTTGTTGATATCTCTTTGTGACAATGACGACTTCTTATGATTTCATCTTAGATATGGAATGGTTATCTATAGTTCATTCCCATATTGACTATTTCAGGCGGAGGATGCGGTGTGTTCGCAATGATGAGACTGGGTTTTTCTTTGTGGGTGAAAAGGAAACCTAGAGAGTGCATGATGGAATCATGCACAGGAGGGTGCATCCAATTATTCATTAGTTAGCTATCATGACCCTTAGTGTAGTGGATGTTATGAGTTTATAGTTCCCTTCAGTAGTGGTAGAGTATAAGGACGTATTTCTTGAGGACGTTCTAGGCTTATCTCTCTATTGAGAGATAGACTTCTTCATTGATCTACATCCTGAGATGACATTGATTTCTGCGCCAGCATATCGGATGGATCCCATATATCTTTGTGAGATGAGGGTGTAGTTTTAGGACTTGTAGAGCAAGAACTTTGTTAGATCCAATGATTCACTCTAGGCAACCCCAGTTTTGTTCACCAAGAAGGCGAACAAGATCTTGAGGTTATGTGTGGACTACCAATGCTTGAACCAAGTGACTACGAAGAAAAAGTATCCACCACTGAGGATCAATGACATATTTGATTAGTTTAGAGGGGTATGATGGTTCTAAAAGATTGACCTTAGACCAGGTTATCATTAGTTGTGAGTACGGGATGAGGATATACTGAAGATGACATTCAGATGTCACTATAATCACTATGAGTACTTGGTGATACCATTTGGCATGACGAACACACCGTTAGTGTTCATGAGACTCATGGACCAAATATTTTAGCCATTCTTAGACCAGTTCATAGTAATTTTCATCGACAATATCCTTGTGTACTCAACTTCTGAGGAGGAACACACAAGACACTTGAGGATGGTTCTGGACATACTCTGAGAGAACTATATTTACGGGAAGCTCTCAAAGTGCTAGTTCTAGATTTATGAGGTCAACTTTTTGGGACATGTTATCTCAATAGATGTTGTGGCATTGCACCCAAAAAATGTTGAGACCGCGTTATCTTGGGAGCCACCCAAGAATGCGACGGTGGTACGAAGCTTCCTTGGGTTGGCAGACTATTACAAGAGATTCATACCCGATTTCTCCAGGATATCAAACCCCATGATATATTTGACCTGAAAGGAGTATCCTTTCGTGTGGACAGAGAGGTGACAATATAATTTTCAGGAGTTGAGGCAGATATTGACGAGTGCTCCCATCTTGAGATTACTAGAGTAGGGTGTCGAGTACGTAGTTTTCTACAATGAATCAGGAACTGAGATTGGTTGTGTTCTGATGTAGGGTAAGGTATTGATTGTATATGATTCATGTCAGTTGAGTCCACATGAGTAAAACTATGATACCCAAAATCTTGATTTAGCAGCGGTGGTCTTCGCACTAAAGATGTGGCAACACTACCTAATGGGAAAACAATTTATCATATATTCTGACCACAAGAGTCTCAAGTATATATTCTATTAGAAGGATCTTAACTTGGGACAAAGATGATGACTAGAGTTCGTCCAAGATTATGACTTTGATATTATTTATAATCATGGGAAGGGGAACGTGGTAGAAGATTCTCTTAGTAGAAAATCTTGTTCGTAGTTTTTGAACAAGGTGTCAGAGCAGTTGATCTTGTTTCAGTTATCCTTTGTAGATGGAGATGGATCGGCTTACCTCTAGTTGATGATTTTTACCCCTATTCTTTTATAGAGAGTAATATAAGATCATCTTGGAGATATTTATTGTAATACCCTACGTACTCAGATATCTGCTGTACATGCTCTTGATGGATTTTATGAAGGTGAGGAACATGTCATTTTTTAGAGGATGCACGATGGTACTAGTGTTTTTTGCAGGAGGAGGTTCTAATAGAGTTTCATACATCTTCTTTGGTGGTGCATCAAGGTGCGAAAAAGATGCATGAGGATATCCGATGCGAGTTTTGGTGGTCATGGATGAAGAAGGGAGTTGCGAAGTTTATCTCTCGATGCCATACTTGTCAGCAAGTGAAGGTTGAGTACCAAGTTTCAGTAGGTTTAGATCAAACCATTGAGTTGGAAGAGTGGAAGTGTGATGAGATATCCATGGACTTCATGATGATCTTACCACGTACACCCATGAGACATGATTCCATCTGGGTGATCGTAGACCGACTCACCAAGTCAACCCACTTCCTAGCTATCTAAGAGAAGAGTTTAGTAGAGAGTTTGAGATACCTCTATTTGCAGGAGATAGTCTGAGTCAATGGAGTTCCATCGACGATCATTTCTGACTGTGATGATCACTTAACATATTATTTATGGAAGATATTTAATGAGGTGCTTGAGACTCAGTTGCATTTGATTACAGCTTTTCACCCCCACACTGACTGCCAGACTGAGCATAAGGTCTAGAGGAAATGATGTGAGCTTACATGTTAGACTTTGGCCATATTTGGGAGGATCACCTACCAATGGTGGAGTTTATATACAACAAAAACTACCATTCCACCATTGGTATGAAACCAATCGAGGTCTTGTACGAGCAGACCTATAGGTCAACACTTTACTAGATTGACTCAGTCAAGTTGGCACCCATAGACCTAGAGTTGGTGCACGCCACTACTAAGAAGTTGTAGATCATCCAGGAGTGGATGAGGACTATAGAGATCCATTAAAAGTCTTATGTTGACAAACAACAGAGTCCTTTGGAGTTCGAGAAGGGAGACTATATATTCCTAAAAGTTTCACCTCGACATGGATTATGAAGATTTGACTAGTGGGACAAGTTATCTCTGAGATTCATTGACACTTTCCAGATACTACATAGAGTTGGAGAGGTGACATACCACTTGGATCTACTGTCATAGTTAGATCAATAACACTCTATTTTCCACATCTCATAGCTGAAGAGGTATGTGCATGACCCATCGCACGTCATCGACTAGGGCGAGTTGGATATCGAGGATGAAACTACCTTTGCTGAGTACCCAATAGAGATTGAGGATCAGCATCAAGGATTGGTAAGAGAGGATATTTTGTGGGTGAGTGAATCATTTAATGCATGTTTGGTGGCAACATGAGAATCTTCAAGAGAGCACCTGGGAGTAGAAAGCTTATATTTGTTCTCAGTACCCACATCTCTTTGTGTAGGCACTTGTTTTGAATTTTTGAGGCATAAAGCCTCAAGGTGAGGAGAATGTAATGACTCATATTTTATATGTATTATTTTTTGGATATTTTATGGATTATTTTTGAGATCATGCACTGATATAGTGTGTGATTTTGAGGCCCGATATGCTCGAAATAAATATTTGAAATACATTAAATATATTAAATAACACGTGCACACAATTTTTTTTGAAAAAATTGAATAACTTCTAAATGGATACCCAAATAAAAAATTTAAGGGCATTGTTGAGTTCAGAATGTGAGTTTTACCTTAAGCATGACATAGCCTTTGTCTATGTGGGACGTTTGTGGAAAATCCATCATGTGCGTAAAAATGAATAAAATTAATTAAATAAATCAATATATTTTTTCATTGAATCAATGAAATAATTTAATAAATAAGAAAACTATTATAATGGAATTCTAGGGTCTGCCACATAACCCTGGATCCATTGGAGAACTGTTGGAGAGAGCATTGGAGGATCCCTCTCAACAAAAATACAACTAGATCATAGTTCAATGATTAGTGGGTAACTGAATCGAAGGATCTAGCCAATGACAATGACATAACTTCATTCTTCTTTAGTGATCAATCCTAAATTGAGGTAGGGCATTTGTTTACTTGGATTTCTTCCCATTTTATGAATCCTATGATGAACGTGAATGAACCAACAGACAAGTTGAGTCGCAGATCGTGCGTATTGTGGGTATGAGATAGTTTCATTCGGGAATTGGGGGAATTGTTTAGTGTTTGTTTCTTTATTTTTTCATATGTTGTTCCAAAAATAATGGATCCATACCAAAACAAACATTGGTTGAGGTTCATTCCTCATGTTTTCATTTGTGTTTTTTCCCAATTTCTTCATTCATCACAGACGATCCTTTGGACCACGGTTTGATGAACACCCATAAATTGAACGTTGCACACCAGTTTCTAGGTGAAATGATTCGATATTATAGATATGGAATCGGCATGATGTTAAGATTGTGTGATGATGTAAGTGGAAATGGATCAGAAGGTTTTTGATACTTGATTTCGTGTTCTTCGATGTGTGACAATAGATGACACATGCATATGATTTCTGATTATTTTTTGTGGCTGGAATCCAGTGATTGATGGTGGAAAGGTTCGATTGGAGTAGATCCATGATTCTCAGTGAGATTGAGTTCAGAATCCAAGGTGACGGTGATGCAAGTGTACGTGGGAGGAAGAACTTGATTTATAGAAAATCCTAACCAACAATGTGTGTACTACAGAGCTACACGCTGTGTGAGGCCCTCATAATGGTGACTAGGGTTTTAGGATGAAGTTAAGTATCACATGGAATGTGACCCCCTTAAGTTTTATTGGTGTATACCTCATAGGGTACACAAACACGACCAGGAGTACACGATCATGGGAACGCTGTGTACTCCAACATAAACATGGCCAGACCAGATGTACACGGGCTTAGCTGCGTACTTGGACACAGTAAAAAGTACACGATCATGGGCACACTGTGTACTTTCACATAGAAATGGGCATGGGCCGTTTAGATGGGCTGGACCTAGTGTTGATGGGACATGCTGTGAAATCCTAGTACACGCCATGTACTCCTTGAGAGTTGTCTTGGAGCCCTTGTCCTCTGTATCTTAGAAAAGTTTCATTATGGTATGTTCCCTATATCCTTTTCCCTAAGGGTTAGTATGGATTCACACCCTACACAGAGGATGGTGATCTATTCAGCAGGAATTCTTAGATAGAGTTGTTGGAATCATTCCATGCGACTAAGAGTGATATTCTCTATCTTCTTTCCCTAGGTAGAGTTCTTGGTATCATTGTGACTAACACTATACGGGAATCGATCCTCTACTTAGTGGGTTAATCCAAATTTAGTTATTGGTATACCCCATGGTATTGGGAGTGATACTCACATGTGTATTCTATCTCTTCATACTTCCAGCGTATACTTCCTATGATGAGACCTGATGAGCACTACCTCTTGGACGTATGTCATTAGTGCTATTCGACTCATGGAGTGTGTTCTCCTGGACTAGTGTTATGTGTAACCTTCAAGCAAGAATCCTAGGATTGCATTATTATTGTGAATTTACCTTGAGAATATGAATCTTTATTGAGTATATTTGAATATTTTTTTTATATGTGTTGTAGACATATACCTGTGTAGAGATGACTGTTATTATTATTTTATTTGCTTTGTGGTTTCAGGGTTTCCTATTGGGTATTGTTATACTCACTCCTGCATGGGATTTTCCCACATGTGTCATGTCTTGTGCAAGAAATCAACCTTTTGAAAAAGTCCTAGGGGGACCAGGTCCAAACAGTGCTTAGTGAGCCGGATAGACGAGGGTGTGTTCCTATGGTATCTTGATAGTAGTTCCCATCTTTAATTTCAGGTTGGACTTGTTTTTAGACTCTTTGTGGTGAGATTGTATTTGGTCATGTTTACTTTCCATTACTTATTGTCATACTATTGTTGTGGGATTAGATGTATGCATGCTTTATTTCTTTCAGTTGTTTTTACATTTCATCATTATATGGGATTGAAGATGTGTGTGTGTGTTTATAGGTAGTTATGGTTAAGGCCACCCATGTTAGTGATATGCCTACTCAGTGATAGTCTCCAACCCCTAATTTATTAGAGGTTTTCTTAGGGAGTCACGACACGAGCCCCATTGAGATGAGTCATGACATATCAGATCTCATGTAATCCTTATCATAGACAATCTAGCATGATCCTTTCAACTCAGAGCATCTGCCACCTTGTTCGCTTTCCCAGGGTGGTAATGTATTGAATAGTTATAATCATTAATCAGCTCAAACCATATTCTTTAGCACATGTTCAACTATTTTTTAGGTAAAAATATACTTTAAACTTTTGTGATTAGTATATATATACCGCACTTTTCTCCATAAAGATAACGCATTCATATCTTTAATGCAAAAATTATCACAACTAACTCCAAATCACGAGTTGAGTAATTTTTATTATTGAACTTCAATTATTGCGAGTAATATGGTATAACCATATCATTCTGCATGAGGACACATCTCAGTCCCTTCTTTGATGATTCATAGATCACAAACCCTTCTCCACTACAGGTTAGTGTAAGTAGAGGTGTGATGACTAGAATTTTATTTAGTTTCTTAAACAATTCATCACATTCATCCATCTAAATGAACTTGGTTCCCTTATGAGTTAACTTGGTGAATGGATTCGATAACCGTGAAAAATTCTTCACAAAGAATTGATAATATCCATCCAAACCAAGAAAACTACAAATCTCTATCACAGTGGTTGGTCTGGGCCAATGTTCAATAAATTTTGTCTTTGAAGGGTTTACTGATATACCTTCACATGAGATTATATGAACCATGAATGAAAATTTTCAAAGCCAAAATCCAAACTTGATAAATTTTTCATAAAACTTATCCTTCCTCAGGGTCTTCCGCACAATCCTCAAGTGATCTTCATGCTCTTCCTTACTCTTTGAATATATAAGGATATCATCTATAAATACTACCACAAAATGATCATGGTAATTTCTAAATACTATTCATTAAATCCATGAAGACAGTAGGGGGTATTAGTATGACCAAATGAAATTACTATAAATTCATAATGTCCATACATTGTACATAATGCTGTCTTGGGTATATCATCCTTTTTGATCATCAATTGATGATATCTGGAATTAAGATCAATATTTTAAATGTATTGAGCTCCACGTAGTTGATCAAAAAATTTATCAATACAGGGTAAAATATACTTTTTATTGATAATGATCTTGTTGAGTTCTCAATAATCAATGTAGAGTTACATTGATCTATCTTTCTTCTTAACAAAAAGAATAGGTGTGCCCTAAGGTGACACACTTGGGTGAATGGATCCTTTTTCAAGATTCTATTGGAGTTTATTCTTCAATTATTTCAAATCAATATAGGTCATTCTATATGGAGTCTTAGAAATAGGTGTAACACCTGGTAAGATTTCTACTGAAAACTCAACTTCATGGTTTGTTGGAAGACTATACAACTCTTCCAGAAAGATATCAATAAACTCCCACACAATAGGCATATTTTTGATGTTGAGTTTCTCCCTAACCATATGAGACAAACACTCTTTTTTATTAGAATCATGACCCATACAATGGATGTAATTTCCATCAGAATTTTATCTTTATCATCACACTAATAGAAGATCATAGGTTGGTTCAGAATATCAAACATAAATTCCCTTCCTTAGAAATCGATGTGATATTTATATAAAGAAAGTAAATCCATGCCCAAAATTACATTGAATTCAACTAGAGGAAGAATGATAAGATTTTAAGGATACACATTCTCACAAACTTCAACTAGAGAAGAATCATAGACTTGGGATGAGATCATCATACCAATAGGGGTTTTTTAATATTAACTCAACATCTAATTTTTGAGGTGGAATTTTGATACCCTTAGAAAAGTATTTAGATATAAAATAGTGGGTAGATTTATAATCAAATAATTCATTAGTAGTTATAGAGTGTATGGTAAGTTTACTTTTCACCACATCGTTATTGTACCCCTAATCAGAAATAGTGATCATATGATATTTCCCTTTATCTTTGGGATTAAATGACTGTTAACATCGATCATCATTAAACTTCATATTTGGGCATTGGTTATCATAAATTCCCATACTCATTTCATTTAAAACACTAGAGTGTGGGGGGTGCATTCTATGGAGATTTTTCTCTATTCACATCATTAGCTAACTTTTTCCCATCATTTCAGAATTCAATTGTCTTATGATCTTCCTTTAGACACTTGAAACATTTACCAGTTCCCTTAAGATAATTTTATCCATGTTTCCTTTCACAATTTGAGTATAAAGGAAATCTTGTCTTCTTCCATCAATGGTTTTTATAATTCCATTTGAATTCCACCTTTATTTTCTTATCAAAACCATGTGATTGATGGGTCACTCCAATCTCCATCTTCACATTGAGAGCATGTTGAACAATTTATTCATAGCTATTGAAGTCTGCTATGGATAACTCCCTTGGAGACTTGGTTTTAAGCCACTTAAGAATCGATCAATCTTACTTTTAGGTTGGATAATAATACCAGAAGCATACCTTGCAAGTCTTATAAAATTTTCCTCATAGGCACCAACAAATTCATCATCCTTCTACTTTAGTTCAAAATTTCCTTCTCAAATTTTATATGAATAATACAAGGAAATTAATTTAAAAAAAAATAAGCTTTTAAATTCATCCCACTCCATGGAGTCAATTTTATCCTATTCTCTCATGTTCTTGATAATAGCCCACCATTGATCTGATTCTCATTCCAAATGATAAACAACCAAAATAACTCTTTCATGTTCCAAACACTGAAGAATAAAAAATATCTTTTTAGAGGCAATGATCTAATTCTCATCGACTAGTTGATCAGTCAACCTACTAAAAGTAGTTGGACGTTGCCTCATAAAGGACTCAATAGAACATTGTTCCCTCCTTTTATTATTTGGAAGCTCATTGTGATTCATAGTTTGAGAAACTTGTGTTATCATAATAATATGATTTTGTATTCTATATCCCATAACATTCGGTTGCTCAGGAGGAAAATTATTGCATTGTCCATTGCATTCAACATTAACATGATTCATTTAGGGTCCATCCTTTGACTAAAACCAAAAAGCATAGTGTGATCAATAATAATCATGGTGGGAAACCACATAATCATTAAAAATCATTTATAAGATGTTTAAATTATGACACCTTCTATGAAACCTTAGGTTTAACCTATGTCATTCATGATCATTATCAAAACATTAGGATTTTCCCATATACTTAGACTTATCCCTAGGGTTCCTACTAAAGTTTTCTCATCATAGTTTCCAAATGTTAACTAAAACTTACTCTGATATAAAATAAAATGATCCATACTTTTCATACATAAATATTACAATTTTTATAGACAAATATTCATTACATAACATTTAGATCCATGCTAGAATCATATAGTTCTATTATCTTTGAAAACATGGAAACATAAACAACTAGTTCAAAAAATATCTAAATCATCTCCCACTTATTTATTCATAACTATCACCCTTCTTAGACATACCATACTTAATATTCCTTTTTTCATAACTCGAAGAAAAAGGAAACATAAGAAAGAGTGATATCTAATGCCCAATAAGGGTAAATAAGGGAGATATCAATGATCATATAAGTATAAAATGAGAAAAAGGGTATGAGAACATGAAATAAAAATTTTAAAATTATACCCTACATATCATAGATCATAATCTTGGGTCATGGCATAAATATTGGGAGCTCATAAGACATTAATAATAATAAATTAAAGAACATGATCCATGAGAGCATAACATTGACATAAGACATGAAATTGTGACATACACATAAGCATATAAAATCATTTCCTTAGTAGTCAAAAATATTTTTCAAGACTATAAAAGTGGAATGATTTCACTCACCAAAACATCATAATCATAAAGGTTCACTTTAAAGATTATTATAGTGGACAAAGTCTTTTACTAAACTGACTTCACTCCCTATTCCAGTCCTGTTTATCTCACGAGATATCATTCTTTACCCAATGCATTGGAGGGAAATATATGTCTCACCCGTCACATAATGAAAACCATACATATGTGTGCCATAAGATCATAACTCATTAATCACATCAAAACCCATGAAAAGAAATGATTTTCATAAACATTTCATTATATCATAACTTATGGAAAAGAAATGAGTTTCGTAAACATTTCATCATATCATAACCTGAGGAAAAGAAACGTATTTCATAAATGTCTTTTCATCATAAATATAAACCATACAGAGAAAGAATAAGAATGGTATCCTTGGATTATATCCCCAATAAAGCTTCATTAATATTAAAGGATGTCATATTTAGATGAAAAATGATTTCAAAATATCACTTGGAATATTTTTTTGAGGAAAATGACATTTTCATTTTTAAATCACTTCGTTTTCATTAAAAAGTTGCACACTTATAAAGGAAAACATTTTATTTTAAAAGAACCTTGTAAACTTGTAAAAGAAGCTTAAAATAAAAGATTAGTCATGACGGTGTGAAATTTTTTTCATTATGTATAAGTTAAAAAACATTCCTTATGCATTTTTTTAGAAATTTCACAAAGTACCTTGTCTGGAAAATGATATAAAGATTGATTTCAAACTGTTTTTTAAAAATTTAAACATGAGTAAAAATGAATTTAAACAATAATTAGAGAATGATAAAAACACTTTTTATAACATTTTTATAAAACATGTATATGGAAGAGAAATATTACCTAATGAATATTTAGAAATAAACAATCCCATATATTGATGAGATTGTCAAATAAAACCCTTACCTCTAGTTCATCTTCCTTAGAAAGCACTCTAGCATCCTGTATAATAAATTTAAATTTATTATAATTTTATACTTGAGTAATGTTAATAATTTTAATATCATATATTACCTCTTTACAACATTTCAAAACCCCCTTTTATCAAAAATTCTTTATTAAAATAATTTTTTCTGGGTGTTGACTGTTTTAGTTATCATGAGTATTTCAGTTCAGTAGTTTCAGTCCTTGTACATTTATCTTGGTTCTGTGACCCCAAAAATATAAATAATGATATAAATATTATATATATTCATTATATACATATTTAGAGTCATACATAAAAGTTATAAAAATGAATTACACCATTTATAGAGACAGTAGGCTGTACATACGCATGTATGTTGTTTTTATTTTTCGACAGATGGAACGAAATAAAGGTAAATATTAATTCACATTTATAGGATCATTATTATATCATATATATCATATATATTCATCAAATTATTCCTCATTACCATCCAAGTAAAATATAAATGAAAAAAAAATCACATCTCTTTGTGGAAATGGTAGTCCACACGTTTTCACAAACGACACTATCGTTTCCTCAATGATTGAGTGATTAATAGGTAGATGTGGTATTATAATTTCAGAAGTATAATTATGTAATAAATATTATATATAAACATTAAACCCATCATAATATCCATCCTTAAAATATAGTGATGAAAAATTAATTGTATCACTATGTGAAGATGGTAAGCCGTACGTACGCATGATCGATACTTTCGATTCTCATTTAATGGGAAAGAGGGTTTATACTGAATTTTTCATAATCATAATAATACTTCAGAATATTTATTATAGTAAATTTATTATTTTATGATAAATACCATAGATTTATATGAGGTAAAGAAGAGTATAATAGAAAGTGATCGGTTAAGGTGATTACATCTTCTTTGGAACGACTCCTTTAGATCTCCTTTAATCAGATCTAGGTTTATTCTTTTGGGAAGAACAAAAACTCTAGGATGTGACTAGGAAAGTTGAGAAGGTAAATTGGTAGAGTTTGATTGATCTAGAAGGCTCAAAGTGGTGTAAATAAGTGATGGTTGATGTTCCCTTTTATAATTGAGGTGATGGACACTTTTGAAATTTCTGAAAATATTAAATTATAATAATTTTATTCTGAATACATATGGATGAAAATGATCTTGAATTTGAAGACAAGGTAATATAGTGTTGTAACTTCATCAACCGATAAAATTTAGACAAATTTTGGTGTAATTTTAAACCTTATCATTTTGATTAACCCTTTGTTAATCTATTTTAATTTAAACTATGATAACAACTTTTTTAATATTAAAGATTGTAATTTTTACTTATAAGGTGAAAATTAGACCATAAATGGAAAATTTATAACATTTTCAACCATATCATAACCACCTTGTCTTATTTCAAGTTTTTTATGATTTTTAAATAATTTAATAAAATATTATTTTAATAGAATATCATTATTGTTAATTTTAATTAAAAGAAATAAAGTTGAATTTTTAATTCAAATATAATCTTTTAACACAACAATAATATTTCATATTCACATATTAAATCCATGGGACACTATAAATTACTAAAATTATATCACTTTTAATATTTTTAATATAATTTATTTTGTTTTTTTGCACCCCGACCTTAGAAGCCCGAAGTTGGTGCGTTATTTTATTACATTGGCATGATTAAAAGAAATAAAATCCCAAAGAACCAATTAGTTTAGGATTCTTGGAAATCTAGATTATATACATGATTCCCAAAGTACATTGGGAAATAGAAAACAAAAATATAATACGTAATAAAAGAAATAAATTGCATCCTTAAAAGCTTATTCAAAGATTTCTTCTTCATAACTTGGGAAAATAAAACATAAAAAGGGTGAGATAAAATGCTCAATAAGAGTAAGTAAAGAGGAATAAATAATGAATCAATGAGAATAAATTAACATGACAAGATAAATAACTGATAACACATTCCATTAAAATAAATAGATAATACAAAATCTATATGGTAAGGTAAGTGTAAGGGCCCAGGGTTTTGGGGTCCATTAATTGGTGAAAATTTAATGTTTGGGGTGTTCTGGAAGGCCATCCCAGCTTCTCGGTGAAGCTTAAGACTCCTAACAGTAGCCTCGGCCTACTAGTGGCCTCGGCCTACCTGTAGCCTCAGCCTACCGGTAGCTCGGCCTACCGGTAGCTTGACCTACCGATATCTCGACCTACCGGTGGCCTCGGCCTACCGGTAGCTCGGCCTACCGGTAGCTCGGCCTACCGGTGGCCTCAGCCTACCGGTATCTTGGTCTACCAGTAGACCTAGCCTACCGGTGACCTCTCCACGGGTTTTCTAGTAGCGCCTATTTTTGCACGAATTGGTTTTTAAACCGTGTTTTGACCCCTTTAAGCCTATTTTAAAGCCCATTAATGGCGTTCAATTAAATAATTGGTGAGGTGTGCGTCAATTTTAACCACCCCGAGGGGCGGGGACCATTTAAGTTGGACGTGTGGGGTGGCCCAGCCGCGTGGTCAACCCACGATACCGCTTCTTCCATAGTTTCTAGTTTTTCTTCATATCTTAACCGTACCGGGGATGCTGTGTATCAGCCTTTATAACCTAAAGATTTCTCTTCTACCTAGGTTTCTTTTTCTCTATCACCCTGCGCTCGGAGTACCCTTCCTCCCGACGAGTCGTACCCCTGTTGCGAAGTTTTCCTTGATCATGTTCCGAGGAGTTCCTGCTCCACGTGAGGACTTAACATCGATCCTTGATCAATCAGGTAGGGATCTTACCTTTGTCTCTCCTCCATGTGTATCATGCGGGGTGGGTGTTCTATGGTTCTCACGAGGCATTTAAACAATTCTGTAATGAAGATAATAACCGGTTAAAGAATGGGGACGAGGAAGTTTGTTAATGTTGTTACATGTTTTTTTTATTATCCATGATTTCCCTATGACGTTGTTATAAATTTAATAGGATTAGACCTACTGAAAATCATGGCCGTTGGGGGTCTTTGTTTTCCCACCTATGCTTTGCTCTGTTTTATGATTTTTCTGGTGAATGGGAATCATGTATGAATCGGTTAAACACTTAACTCAGCTGTTGAATATGAAAGCCCATAATCTTGTGTGATCACCCCAGTTGAACTAAATAATATAAAAGAATGAATTATGAATGTTGGGATGATTCAGATATGGATGGGTGAACAGAGGGGCTGTGAATGGTGTGGTTGGAATGGCATGAGTTGTTGTGTGGCTGTGGTGGTGTTTGGAAGCAGGGTTGTAGGTTGGGTTGTGAACATGAATAAAGGTGGGAATTTAATAATGAACTGGGTGGAATGGTAATGAATTAATGTGGGAGAACCAACGTTTTGTTGGGTTTTTCTTTGGTTTCAGTACTTCGATGGATCTCACTTGATCCCTAGTTGTTGTAACTTCACAAGAGAACCGGGTGTGAATACTTAAATTACTCGATGACTTTCCTTTGTGATTATTGTTGTTTCATCTGTGTTTATTCCTGTTAGTTGCCCAGTAGTGGAGGGATTAACTCTTACTAAACTGTTATGAATGATAACTTGAACAGGTAACTGGGAACTATTTGTTGTGTGCCTGTTTTTTTTTCTAAGGCAGCAGTGCTTGTGCACCTGCTTGTATCTATTTGAGGAGCCGTAGGTTGGGATGTGTGTTAGTATATATATATATATGTGTGTAACTGTATGTTTTTTGTTTAGTCGCACCCCACCTGCGTTGGTCACTTAGTGTCAGACACCCCATTTCATGGGGGAAGGGTGTTTCCACCTAGTTACTCTCCTTCCTGCTCCCTCTTCCCTCGGCTGTGATGGTTGGAGATGACCTTATACCCAAGATTCTTCAGGTAGGTTTCTATTTGTGTGTTGTTAGCATAGGAATCTTCTAGAAGATTGTTTTCCCAAGAATCTTTAAGATGAGGCCCAGGTGTGTGCGGGCAGGGATGGATGGTTGCGAGGCCCAGGTGTGTGCCGGCAGGGATGTGGATGGTTGTAAGGACCAGGTGTGTGCAGGCAGGAAGAGCATGGTAGCATCAGGACGTTTTCTGTTAGGGATGAGCAGCTATCTAGAGGGGGAAATGGTGGTGTGGGGTACCCAAATGTTTTGTTCTAACCATTATCTTACTGCTTGTGTTATTTGGTGAGCGTGGCTGGTGAGGTGGGATGGATAGATTCCTTAATAGATGTTGGTTCTTATGCTTCTCACGGGACTTTAAGACGTCTCCCCACTTGTGCAAGAGAGCTATAGGTTTTTACTACTGATTATACTTTGTATTCTCACCCTACATTTAATTTTAGGTTGCCAGGAGGACTTCGTAGGCCGTGCGGGACCTTACTAGTCTAGACGTTGGAGTTGCTGTTGGTTGCTGTTGTTTTCTGCTTAGCCTTTTCTTTTCCTGTTGGTTTTTTACTTTGGAGTTCTTGTACTTTGTTAAGTTTTATTATTTAAACATGCATGTATTTTGGTTTTATTTTGAGTTTTCTATACATGGTGGTGTTTGGTGTTGATTCATTCTTTCTCCCAATCTTGGTTAACTAAAATGGGTAATTCCTCCCATATTGTAAAAATGTTATACCATTGGTGCTAGTCGCCACTCCGGGACCTACTGGAGGCGGGACTTGAGGGTCATTATCTCATCTTCGACTTGAGGAAGGAAGGGCGGGGACCTTTGTTTCCCCTTCTATTATCTTGCCAAAGGCGGGTCATGAAAGAATGGTATCAGAGGAGAGGTTGAGGGATAGAATGGTGTCTGGAGTTAGGCACAGTGAGGATTGCATGGGATGGTAGGGCAACATTGTTAGGTGATCTTGGTTCATGAAATAGACTAAGGAGGACCAGCTAGGACATGGGATTTTAGGTCCCCCCATGATCTGATGCAAGGACTCTGAGATTATCAAACGACCAAGTGAGACTACATTTATTACAGGGTAGAGACCCTAGGGAAGGTACATGCATCATATTGATTGTGTTTTTAATTGATTTAGGGAACCTTGGGGAGAAAAATTTAATAATAATAATAATAATTCCCTTGCTACTCGGGCTTAGGCATTCCTTGTTTACCTTGCAGCTATGGCACCCGAGCGTTATCCACGAGCGACTCAGGCGGTTGAGGCCCAGCGGATCGAGGCAATGGACCAACAGAGGTTTGACCAAGATGAGGAGGAAGACTTGTGGTAGAGGACTCTGCGCTTCTTCAGCGACAAACCCTCGAAAAGTATGAGGGCAGCGTTTCTGACTCAGTAACGGAGGGATGGCTCGAGGAGCTAGCCATCACCTTCTCTTTGATTTGTGCTCCAAGGGAGTATTGGGTTCCGTTGGTTGTCAGTCAGCTAAGAGGAGCAGAGCGTCAGTGGTGGACGCTTTTCCTGGGAGAGAAGACAGAGGCAAAGGTTTCATGGGCCAGTTTCAAGAAGGAATTTCATGAGGAGTTCCTCTCCTCTATGAAGAAGGCTAAGAAGAGACAGGAGTTGATCTCCCTTCCGCAAGGAAGCATGTTAATAAGGGAGCTGGGTATCAAGTTCAAATATCTCTTGCGCTTTTCCTCAGATCTCTTTTCAGATCATGAGTCTCAGGAAAGACGGTTAGAGGAGGCACTCCGTCCTTCTCTTCAGTACACTATCACTCCCTTTACTCTTCCGATGTACCTAGAAGTACAAAAGAAGTCCGAGATAGTAGAAAGGATGCAATAGAAGGGAGACACACCACGAGAAGGGAACCAACTGAGTTCATCAAAGGGGAATGTGGTCAGCAGCAGGTCTCCAGCAACAGGGCCTTCCAGGTTTCGACAAGCAGGGATTAGGCCTCATCAGTTCCAGTCCCGAGCTTCTGGGCCTCACCCCTTTTTCACAGAGCTAGGACCAAAGTGTTTCTCTTGCAGAGTTTTCGGGCACGTCCAGAGCAGGTGTCTGACTCGAGCTCTACATGGTGTAGGTGGGAAGTTTCAACACCCACCTCAGCAACATCCATTGCCGGCGAGGCCTTTCCAGCAGCAGCAGCAGGCCCCTGGCCCTTCGAAGGATGACTTTGTGGGAGGAGACCGACACCAGGGTGCTCCTCAGGGACCTTGACCAGGGCATGGTCAGGGAGGTGGTCGACAGTAGTGAGGCAGAGGAGCTGGGTGTGGACAGTTTCACACCGCAGAGTTAGTAGCTCCGGCAGGACCAGAGGTTATTCGAGGTATGATCAGTTTATTCAGCACTCTTGTTTCTGCCTTGTCTGATTCAGGAGTTTCGCACTCCTTTGTTATGCCTGAATTAGCCCATGCTCTAGGTCTGTATGCTGAGAGACTCTTTGTGCCCCTAGTGTTGAGAACACCAGTTGGGGGTCAGACCAGCGTATCTTACTTTTTTCGTGGATGTAGACTGATGTTGGGACCACATCAGTCTAGTGGAGACCTTCTTTCATTGTAGATGCAGCAATATGATGTCATTATGGGCATCGATTGGTTATTCTCCGTGTATGCCATCATCTACTACTATCAGATAAGGATTGAATTCTCCAACAAGGATGTACAATGTGTGGCTTTTGTTGGGGAGCATAGTTATCATGTGGGGAGTCGACGTGTGGAGCCACTCCTTTCTATGCTAGATGGGGTATCAGTGGAGTCGGCAGACACATGAATGATGGATGTCCTAGAGGTCGTAAGATAATTCCCTGATGTCTTTCCCAATGAGTTTGTGACTCTACCCCCTCAACATGACGCTGAGTTTGGGATAGAATTACAGCCTGGTGCCTGCCCGATCTTGATGGCTCCTTATCGGATGACACCTTCTGAGTTGCGGGAGTTGCGGATTTAGATTGACGATATGATGGAGAGGGTCTTTGTTAGACCCAGCGTGTCACTATGGGGGGCTCCAGTTTTGTTTGTAAAGAAGGTAGATGGTAGTCTACGACTGTGCATAGACTACCGGAGGTTGAATCAAGTGACATTCAAGAATCATTACCCCCTCCCGAGGATAGAATATCTTTTCAACCAGCTAAGGGGAGTAGGTTGATTCTCTAAGATCGATCTGCGGTCTGGATACCACCAGTTGAGAGTGAAGGAAGGTGATATCTTGAAGACGGATTTTAGGTGTAGATATGGCTACTTTGAGTTCATGGTCATGCTGTTTGGCATTATGAACTCAACATCTACGTTCATGAACCTCATGAAATCTGTCTTCCGAGAGTTTCTGGACCAGTTCGTTGTGGTGTTCATCAACAACATCCTTATCTACTCAAGATCAGAGGAAGAGCATGTTGAGAATTTTAGGGCAGTTTTGGGAGTCCTTCGACACCACCATCTTTATGGGAAACTGTCTAAGTGCAAGTTCTTAATGAGAGAAGTACATTTCCTTGGGCACATAATATCTCATAAAGGAATAGCAGTAGACCCATCGAAGGTCTAGGTAGTCGTTTCATGGGCAACACCCAAGAATGTGGCGGAAGTTCATAGTTTCCTGGGTTTGGAAGGATATTACCAGAGTTTTGTGCCCGAATTCTCTCGAGTTATAGCTCCATTGACAGCTTTACTAGGAAGGACCAAACCTTCATGTGGAGCGACCAGTTCCAGACAACTTTTGACTACCTAAAAGAGAAGCTGGTTAGTGCTCCAGTGCTCAGATTACCAGAGGAAGGGGTGTTGTTTGAAGTGTTCTGTGATGATTCTGGCCTTGGGTTGGGATGTGTGCTGATGCAGTAGTGATGAGTGATCTCTTATGGGTCTAGACAGTTATGTCCTCATGAACGTAACTATGCCACCCACAATCTGGAGATCGCATCCGTGGTGTTCGCATTGAAGTTGTGGCGGCATTATATCATCAGAGAGTGCTTTGTGGTCTTCTCAGATCACAAGATCTTGCATTATGTATTTTCCCATTGGGATCTGAACTTGTGGTAGCGGAGATGGGTTGAGTTCCTCAAAGACTACGACTTCGAGATCTCTTATAATGAGGTCAAGGGTAATGTTGTGGTTGATGCCCTGAGCAGGAAATCGCAGAAGGAAGTAGTTCGAGAATCTGTAGATGCTTGGAGAGCAATGGAAGAGTTAGTAGCCTTGAATTTGGATGTAAGGGTGGAAGGTGGAAGAAGATGTCTGTTTCAGATGACTGTAGTTCCCTCATTAGTGGTGTAGGTGGAAGAGTCTCAGTGGGGGGAATCGGAGGTGGAAGTGATGCGAGATCATGTTTGTCAGGGAAATGCTTCTGAGGTATAGTCGGAGGATGGTCAACATCAGATGCTTTTCTGTGGAAGTCTTTTTGTTCCGGAGATGATGCGTAAAGGATTTCTCTGTGAGTTCCATGGCTCGGCTTTAGCGGTACATCCTGGGGTCTCAAAGATGTACCAAGGCCTGAGGGGATAGTTTTGGTGGCCTGGGGTAAAGCGGACGGTGGCAGAGTTTGTGGATAAGTGCCTAGTGTGTCAGCAAGTGAAGGTTGAACACCATTTTCCTGGAGGGTTGTTACAACCTTTAGATGTTCCAGAGTGGAAGTGGGATGAAATCTCGATGGACTTCATCACAGGGCTACCCAGGGCTCAGGGAGGCTATGATGCCATCTGGGTAGTAGTGGATTGGTTGAAAAAATCAGCTCACTTCTTTGAGATTAAGGAGTCGATCCTGGTGAGTACCTTAGCCCAGAGGTATGTCGATGAGGTGGTGCAGTTGCATGGGATTCTGAAATCTATTGTCTCCGACTGAGACACGCGGTTTACCTCATGAGTCTGGAGGGGATTAAAGCATGCCTTTGGCACCCAGCTATGCCTTAGCACTGCTTTCCACCCTCAGACAGATGGGAAAATAGAACGAATGATACATATGTTGGAATACATGCTGCGGGCATGTGTTCTGGATTTTGGGGGATCATGGGTACGACACTTTCCTCTGGTGGAGTTTTCTTATAACAATAGTTTCCACTCCACTATCGGCATGACACCATTTGAGGCCTTGTATGGAAGGCCATGTCGTTCACCAGTTTGCTGGACAGAGATTGGGGAAGTAGCTGTTCTTGGGCCAGAAGTGGTGTAGGGCACCACTGAGAAGGTTCATCTCGTGCGTGAGAGGATGAAGGCAGCCCAGGACCGGAAGAAGTCTTATGCCGATCGTAGGAGGAGGCCCTTGGAGTTCGAGGTTGGAAATCATGTGTTCTTGAAGGTTTCCCCTCGACATGGGCATCAAAGGTTTGGGAAGGGGATTAAGCTCTCCCCTAGGTTCATCGAACCTTTTGAAGTGCTGGGACGAGTTGGTAAGGTGGCGTATTAGCTGGCATTTCCACCTTAGTTGGAGAAAGTTCACAATGTCATTCACGTCTCCCAGCTTTGTCTATATCTACACGACGACTCCCACATCATCGATTTGGGAGAGTTAGATGTCGAAAATGATGTGACCTTCATAGAACGACCGATCAGGATCGAGGATCATAAAGATAAAGTGATTTGTGGATGAACCATTCCCTTGGTTCGTGTGTTGTGGAGGAATGGTGGGCTTGAGGAGAGCACTTGGGAGCGGGAGGCCCAGTTACGCGTTCAGTACCCAGAGCTGTTTTGACTTCCTTGTTGTTTTTGTTCTGAGTTTTGTTGAGATGTTTCACCTTGTGATTTAATATATGAAATGCGTGTTATGTTTGTTTTGTGTCCAAATGTGTGATGATGCAAAACCTGACTGCTAATCAAGGCGCATTAATGTGGATGCGAGTAAACCCGTGTGGGCGAGTTAGTGTCGCCCAAAGTGGATAACACCCTGACATGTAGGAAGTGACTCCATGACTTAGGGTTGGGTAGTGTAATCCTTGTGCTTGTTGTGAATGTTTTTGGTTGATAACTCTTGGCGGAGTATTCCTGGATGCAGGGGGGAGGGTTCTATTCCAGCTTTTGAACAACTCAGGGGTTTTCCCCTGAGAAGTATCTTTTGAAGGTGGTTGTTTGGATCCCAATTTCTCATTTCTGGGTTGTTCTTATATTCTCGGGGATGATAATAGTTTGAGAAGTATCTTATGTAAGGAATCGGAGTTTTGGGGTCCATTACTTGGTGAAATCTAATGTTTGGGGTGTTCTGGGTGGTCTGGAAGGCCATCCCAGCTTCTTGGTGAAGCTTAAGACTCCTAACGGTAGCTTCGGCCTACCGGTGGACTCGACCTACCGGTAGCCTTAGCCTACCGGTAGCTCAACCTAATGGTAGCTCGGATTACTGGTAGATTAGCCTACCGATGGCCTCGGCCTACCCGTAGCTTGGCCTACCTGTAGATCGGCCTGCCGGTAGCTCGGCCTACCGGTGACCTCTCCACGGGTTTTCTACTAGCGCCTCTTTTTGCGTGAATTGGTTTTTAAATCGTGTTTTGACCCCTTTAAGCCTGTTTTAAAGCCCATTAATGGTGTTTAATTAAATAATTGGTGAGGTGTGTGTTGGTTTTAACCACCCCAAATGGCGGGGACCTTTTAAGTTGGACGTGTGGGGTGGCCCAACTGCGTGGTCAACCCACGATACCACTTATTCTGCGGTTTCGAGTTTTTCTCCATATCTTAACCATCACGAGGATGTTGTGTATCAGCCTTTATAACCTAAAGGGTTATATTCTCCCTAGGTTTCTTTTTCTCTATCACCATACGCTCGGAGTACCCTTCCTCCCGACAAGTCGTACCCCTGTTACGAAGTTTTCCTTGATCACGTTTTGAGGAGTTCCTGCTACTCCTGATTTCCAGTTCCCACACGAGGACTTAACGTCGATCCTTGATCAATTAGGTAGGGATCTTACCTTTGTCTCTCCTACTTGTGTATCATGTGGGGTGGGTGTTCTATGGTTATCACGAGGCAGTTAACCAATTCTGTAATGAAGATAATAACCGGTTAAAGAACAGGGACGAGGAAGTTTGTTAATGTTGTTACATGTTTTTTTATTATCCATGATTTCCCTATGATGTTGTTATGAATTTAATGGGCTTAAGCCTACTAAAAATCATGACCATTGGGGGTCTTTGTTTGTGCACCTATGCTATGCTTTGTTTTATGCTTTGTCTGGTGAATGGGAATCATGTATGAATCAGTTAAACACTTAACTCGGTTGTTGAATATGAAAGCCTGTAATCTTGTGTGATCACCCCGGTTGAACTAAATAATATAAAATAATGAATTATGAACATTGGGATGATTCAGATATGGATGGGTGAACAGCGGGGCTGTGAATGGTGTGGTTGGAATGGCATGAGTTGTTGTGTGGCTGTGGTGGTGTTTGGCAGCAGGGTTGCAGGTTGAGTTGTGAACATGAATAAAGGTGGGAAGTTAATAATGAACTGGGTGGAATGGTAATGAATTAATGTGGGATAACCAACGGTTTGTTGGGTTTTTCTTTGGTTCCAGTACTTTGAGGGATCTCACTTGATCCCTAGTTGTTGTAACTTCACAAGAGAACCGGGTGTGAATGCTTAAATTACTCGATGACTTTCCTTCCTGCTTATTGTTGTTTCATCTGTGTTTGTGCCTATTAGTTTCCCAGTAGTGGAGGGATTAACTCTTAATGAACTGTTATGAATGATAACTTGAACAGGGAACTGGGAACTATTTTTTGTGTGCCTGTTTTTTTTTCTGAGGCAGTAGTGCTTGTGCACCTTCTTGTATCTGTTTGAGGATCCATAGGTTGGGATGTGTGTTGGTATATATATATGTGTAACTGTATGTTTTGTGTTTAGTCGCACACCACCCGCGTTGGGCACTTAGTGTCAGACACCCCATTTCATGGGGAAGGGTATTTCCCCCAAGTTACTCTCCTTCATGATCCCTCTTCCCTCGGCTGTGACGGCTGGAGGTGACCTTACACCCAAGATTCTTCGGGTAGGTTTCGATTGGTGTGTTGTTAGCCCAGGACTCTTTGGGTAGATTGTTTTCCCAAGAATCTTCGAGATGAGGCCCAGGTGTGTGCGGGCAGGGATGGATGGTTTAGAAGCCCAGGTGTGTGCGGGCAGGGATGTGGATGGTTGTGAGGCCCAGGTGTGTGCGGGCAGGAAGAGCGTGGTAGTGTTAGGAAGTTTTCCATTAGGGATGATCAGCTAGCTAGAGGGGTAAATGGTGGTGCGGGGTACCCAAATGTTTTGTTCTAACTATTATCTTACTGCTTGTGTTATTTGGTGAGCGTGGCCGGTGAGGTGGTATGGATAGATTCCTTAATAGATGTTGGTTCTTCTACTTCTCACGGGACTTTAGGATGTATCCCCACTTGTACACGAGAGATATAGGTTTTTCTTACTGAGTATACTTTGTATACTCACCCTACATTTACTTTTAGGTTACCAGGAGGACTTCAGAGGCCGTGCGAGGCCTTACTAGTCTGGACGTTGGAGTTTCTGGTTATTGCTGTTGTTTTCTGCTTAGCCTTTTCTTTTTCTGTTGGTTTTTTACTTTGGAGTTCTTGTACTTTGTTTAGTTTTATTATTAAAGCATGCATGTAGTTTGGTTTTCTTTTGAGTTTTCTATACATGGTGGTGTTTGGTGTTGACTCATTCTTTCTCCCAATCCTGGTTAACTAAAAAGGGTAATTCCCCCCATATTTTGAAAATGTTATACCCTTGGTGATAGTCGTCACTCCGGGGCCTACTGGAGGCGGGACTCGGGGGTCATTATCTCGTCTTCTACTTGAGGAAGGAAGGGTGGGGACCTTTTTCACCCCTTCCATCATCTTGTTGATGGCAGGTCATGATAGTAAGAAATTGAAACACATGACACTTAATCACTGAACTGAAATGAAATGTATCCATAGATATGTAGACGCAAAATATCATGGATGAATAATGACTAAAACTAACTAAGGGAAATGATTTTTTAATGGACGTTATGTCTAAGGCACATGAAAACCTATAACATTAAGACCTTTCAAAAGATGGTTTAAAACTACAGATAGAAACCCATTTAATTTATTCAACTTATTTGTCTCATGAGAACCTATTGATGCATCGAGGAGCTATATGATGTCCAAGCTCCACCCATCATCACCAGTCCAAATCATTCCTTATATCGAATAATAAAAATAAATAATATGCCTTATCAAATACCCATATTTAATAAGTAATAAAAAATTATCAATATTTCCCCAAATAATCAAATAACTGTAAAAATAGACACCATATGTAAAATGGTATATGGTTTAGGCAATAGTAATATCCATGATAAATGAAACAGATAATTAGGGGGAAATTTAATGTTCATTGATCATACGATATTGAATATTTTAAATGGATTTAAAAAATGAATCAAGGAAGTTAATATGAATAATATCCTTGGCTAAATCAATAATAAAACATCTAGAGAAAAAATAAGGATGGTATCAATACAAAAAATTCGAAGTGGAGTAAAAATAAAGGGTTGATGTTGTTGATGAATAAAAATACTATAAAAAGATCTTTTAAAAACATTCTTGAGGTGAATATCCTTTTGTTTTGAAAAAAATTTTATTTGAATTTATCTTTTGAAAACATTTTCTTTAAAAATTAACATTTTAAATAGGTAAATGAATCTTTAAAGAAACTATGGTGAATAAATTCGTGTTTGTTGTATGAGGTAAAAGAATATTCCTTTTACACAGTAAAAAGTTTTGAAAAATTCCTTATTGGGAAAACAACAAGAAAATTCATTTGAAAACATAGGTAAAAGAAAAAAAGGATAAAAATATCTTTACCAAATCATTTTTGAAAACATTTTAATAAGACATGGTTTTTAGAAGAAAATAGGTTCTCTGACTAAAGAGAGAAATAAAATCAGGTTTTCTTAAAAATATTTTCTAAAACACTTTGAGTACCAAAGAGTGAAAAAAGGGTAATAATACTAAAAATGGTCATAAATAACCAATGGAGAATGAGAGGGTTTATTTAAAAATTGTAATATAATTTTCTTGAATGGAAATACCATTGAAATATCATTAGTATTAGTCTTGAGGAAAGTAATTTTTAAACATCACAAAGTGTCCCATACCACTTTGAAACACTTTAAATCATAAGCCTCATGAAGGAATGATATAGAATGAAAGTTTTAAATACCATGAAGATAAAATAATTCAAGATACAATATATCAAAAAGGGAATTATATATACTATACAAAAATAGTAAATGGTGAACATGACATTTATCTCACAGATGTAAAAAGTGAGATAAAAATCCATTACCAATATAGAATTCGATAACACAAAGGTAATTATCATTAAATAAAACATTTAAGTACCATGAAGATAATATAATTCATGATATTATATGTCAATGTGATAGTATGTACACCATATATAAGAAAATAGGTACACAATAATAAAGTATGCCTCACAGAAAGAAAAATGAGACAAGAATCCATTACCCTGAGTTTCATTTTGAGAAAACATCATTTAAATTCCTATATAATAAACTTATATTAATTTTATACTTTATTAAGAACCTTTTTTATGTTTATCATTAATTTTATTTTACTTATTACCATGTTGTATACAACTACTTAAACAATTAAGTTTACATTGAGTGTTTTGACCAGATTCAGTTTATGTGTCAAAAATGACTTTGGTAGGTCACTACGGTCAAATGGGTCATTATATAACATCTCCAGAATAATAATAATAAAATAATTAATATATTTATACATTAATTACACTTTTAAAACCAATCATTAAATATGGTTATGAAAAATGAACCAACATTACACTTATGGAGAGGGTAGGTCATACTTACACATGAGTAATGTTCCCATTTTTCAATAATCATTTAGGAAATAAGGTAAGTAAATTAAATATTTTCATAATGACCATTAAATAATAAATAAAATATTATTTAATCATATATAATTATATATATAATTCTTGTCATGTAAAAGGATTCACATCAAGTCGAGGAGGCGGCAGTCCACACATCCACGAATGACGTTATCACTTTTTAAGTGTGTAAAAGGGTAATAAAGAAAATGATATATTATATTTTAAAAAAGGTAATTATTTTATTAATATCATATATTTTTTTTTATTTCACATATTTTTAATTAAAATCATGATTTATACATTCCATTCAAAGTGTGAACGAATTACATTACTTTGAGGGGGTAGTAGTCTGTACTTTCACAAATGATGCTATCGTTTTTACACAAAATGGAAAGTATAAAGATATGTGTTGTAAAATAATTAAAAAAACTTAAAGACATAATAACTATCATATATAAAATATATAAATAGAGTTTCCATCACAATGGACACCATGATAGTTGGTAAGAGAAAAATTAACAATCATCGTTTCATGAGGTGGTAGTTCACCGTACATGTAAACATTATGTTTGTTGTAATGCCCCAACCCCAGAAGCATAGAGTCGGTGCATTATTTTAATACATTTTCATGATTTTAAGGAATCAAGTCCCAAAATTACGATCAGTTTAGCAGTCTTGGAAAATATATTACATACACGAACGTGACATTATACATTAGAAAATAAAACATAACATAAACGATCCTTTAAGAACACCATTAATCCCCTAGATTTACCCTGGTTATCAATCATAAAACACTTCTTGGAATCATAGGAAAATGAAACATAAGAAAGGGGTGAGATCAAACGATCAGTAAGGGTAAGTAATACAGCAGAAGATAACATAAACATTAGGCATGGTGAATAATTGAAAACACATGCCTTTACAGATAATAAACATGAATACTTTATGGAAGGAATATGAGATGAGTAAATAATTCCATAATAAAACATAGTCATGGGTATTCTACTAGTCGAATAACCACATGAACCATCAATATTATTTTCATAATGAGGGAATGTATATTGCCAAACATTCTGAAACATTTTGTTAAGGCCTCAGCCAAGACGTCTAAAAATTATTTAGGCCTCGTCCAAAACCATATATCAAATTGGGAAAGGACTTTCCTAATTATACGTCTAGTTGTCTCAAGAGACCTACCGATGCACCGAGGAGCTATAGAGGGCTCCACCCATCACTTACTAAGTCCAATACATTCCTCATATGAAAGGGTTGAAATATAACATAAACATTCGTATTAAAACTAGCATACAAAATTTAAATACTTTATCCATAAACCATGAATGGTATAAAAATAACACATCCAGAGTCAAACATATCCAAAAAATTCAATAAAATATGGAAGAATTGTATCATAATAAATCAACTTGAAACAAGTTTAAATTTCATCAAAGGATGTTGACATAGATGAAAATGATTTGTAAAAATCTTTGAGAGAAATATCCCTTTTCAATGAAAACATTTAAAATTCACACATTTATAAAGGAAGTAATTTAAAATAGATTTTTGAATCAAATTTTTCCATACCACTTTGAAACTTTTGAAAAGAATTATCATTTCCAAACATTCATGTCCATATAAATAAATCCTTAAAATCATTTTAAAAACATAGACATCAATTAAAAGGATTTAGAAATATAAATATTTAAAACATTTAAAATGATGATCTACTTAAATAGACCCTCCCATAAAATTTTAAAAGATTCCTTTTGAAAACATTTTTATGAAATATGGGTATCGATGATAAATATGTCCTAGTAAATACTTACACATAAACAATCTCGGATAATAATGAGATTGAGGAAATAACCCTTACCTTGCACTTTCCTTTGGTCAAGGGTACGTTTAACCACCTATATAATGACCATAGTATGTTATTAAATTATACCAGAACCATATTAATATTTATTATATCATACATGAGTTATTTATTACTTTTTACTACCCATTTAATAATGAATTCCATGTTAACTTAACATTTTGGGTAATAATCGCTTTCTTTATCGTACATGTTTTAACTTGTTATTCTTGATCGTATCATTTAGATCATGATTTAAATAATTCCAGAATATAAAACATGATATATATATATCATATATATTTAGAATATAAATATGTATAATATACATATATATGAAATGGAAAACACTGTTTATGGAGACTGTATGCCGTACGTACGCATAAACGCTATTTCTGTTTTCATATCGTATTGAACGAAACTAAGTGAATAAGATATATGTAAGTACACACACACACACATATATATATATAGTAGAATTATTATTTCATATATTACATAATTATTAATGATATATATATATTTATAATCATTTTTGAATAGTGAACGTGAAAATGAATCTTATCGCGTCGTGGAGACGGTAATCTGTAGGTACGCACGAGCGAAAATATCATTATATTGATGGTGAAATCGTATGTAATTTGGTGGTATATATTATATACAGAATAATTAACATGTTATATTTATTATTTACATAATTTATACTCATTATTATACCCATCCAAATAATGAAGTGTTTGAATAACAAACTACACCACAACGTGGAGACGGTAATCCGTGTGTACACACGTATGGTGACTTTGTCATTTATAGGATGGATAGAGTAATGAAAATGGTTGTACCATTTTTATAATAACATCAAAGTATATAGAATATAATAGAGTTATTATTTTATAATGTAAACAAAAAATAAAGCATAAGTGGAAGAAGAAAAGAACTTGAAAGAGGTGATGAAATATTTACCTCTTCTTTGGGTTCTTCCTTTTGATTTGATCAAAAGGGCTCCTTAGGTTGGCTTTATGACCAAAGGAAGGAATATAAGATGAAGGGAGGATAGTTGAGAGGATATTTGGGCAGAGTTTTACTGATCCAAATTTCTTTGGATGTGTTAATTTGAGAGAAGGGGAAATGCCCTTTTATAAGAGAGGTGAGAGTTACTTTAAGAAAAGATTAAAATATTAATTTATTATACAATCATATTCAGTTTATAATGGCTCTAAATGAATTTATTTCGAGACTTAGGTGGTTATGGGTATAAATAATCTCAACCAATAGGTTTTATACAAGTTTAGGTTGCCATTTTAACCTTATCTTTTAGATTTAACTCTTAGTTAAATAGTTTAACTTTTACCGTGTCTTCTTGTATTCTTACACTATATGGTTAATAAACTTACTCTAAACTTCCAAGATAATCTCAAGTGGTTCATTAATGACGCATATAATGTTATTTAATACCTTTGGACTAAACTTAGATTTTTAGGAATATTATATCAACCAATAATATAGTATTTGTTTTAAAAATTAATTTATGTCAATTTTGACACTATTTGGTATTTTGTTTTTGTGAAAGTCATCACAACTTTATTACTTCAAAAAATATACATTTAATTAGACCTAACATGTAATATTAACCTATAAAATTCATGTATGTCATAAAAACCTTGAAATTAAATTTATTTTAATATTTATAATACCATTTATTTGATTCTTTCATTAAGAAGGTAATTACTACATCATCATTGTGTCATAAATAAATTTAATTATTTAAAGTCTAAAAATTATAAATAAAATACCATGATTTAGGAAATATTTTTAGTTTTCTAATGAATATTTATAGTTTAATTTATCTTTTGTATTACCCTATATTAAAAATGGTTTAGTTAATAAACTTTGAATTTAACACTTTTAACTCTTCTTTAAATAAAATAATAATAAATGTCCTAATCTAATCGAAGTGGAAATAAAGGATCATATTTTATTTCTAAGGTTGTTTTTAGTCGAAATAAACTTATCCAATAGAATTAGGACATGTGTTAGGGCAATTATGATATCATTTTTACCCTTAATTACCCTATTTACTTTTAACCGTGGTAAATAAAAGTCAAAAGTTAATATTCACCAAAAAATATTTTCATCTTATTGAACAAAATTTTAATTACTGATATCAACTATGTCTCTCATATTTTTGAAATTCAAATCATAGAAGCAGTAAAATTAAGTTTTATGCAAATTTGCAAATGCTCCTAGGAGGTGGGTAAAAGACGGTAAAAAGTTCAATAAAATTTTATATATCTAATATTATTATAAAATGACTCCAATGAATTTCATTGAACATATATAGGTATTATGTATCTATTTTTACCTAAAATAAATTTAAATAAAATAATTAATTATTTAAATAAAAAGTCAATTTTAAACAATAACGCAGTGTTTTTCACTATTCATTAAAAATTGAAAGTTTTTAGAAAAATACAAAAAATTCACCCTAAGATAATTTTGATATTATTTATTCAAAAATGAAGTCTATATTACCAATTTAAAATCATATAAGTTTCATTTATTAATTTAAAACTAATTCCCATTGTCCAAACCAAAAAGCTGGTTTTTAAAAAGTAAAAACTATCAAAAGATTGACATGTGTTTATGTAAACTTTAAATGTGAAATTAATTATAATGACCTATATTGTATTAAATTATAAAAATATAATCTAATTATACTTACAAACCATTAAAATTCATAATTTAACACTATAAATTATTTCTATTAAAAAAATTGTTTTCAG
Source organism: Viscum album (assembly GCA_963277665.1). Taxonomy (NCBI): domain Eukaryota; kingdom Viridiplantae; phylum Streptophyta; class Magnoliopsida; order Santalales; family Viscaceae; genus Viscum; species Viscum album. The sequence continues at coordinate 121,506,199 of OY728133.1, read as the reverse complement.
TTAAAATTTAGTATTTTTTCACTATTCACCCAATAATGAAAGTTATCAGAAAAGCACATAAAATTTATCGAAACTAATTTTTTTATGTTAATATTCTAAAGAAGAAGTTTTTTTTTTCAAATTTAATATAAAAGTGTTAAATATTTCATTTAAAAAGGGTTCACCATTAATAGGCGGTAAAATTGCATTTTTTGAAAAATACATCCTTTATATGAAAAATTGAATTTGTTCTTATATTATATCTAAGAAACACATAATATAGATGTTAAAATTATATATATTATATAATATTTAAAATGAAATTAATATTATTCATAACCGCTTTTTGAATGGTTAGTTTGGTAAGTTGTGGTGCGCTCGAACTCAGTGTTGCGTGTAGCGCAAGTTATTGAATTATTTTGAAGAAATAACGTACTATGAAATCTTGGGGTGTTACATTCTCTCCTCCTTCAATAAATTGCGTCCTTACAATTTAAAAATTTTCTTTGAAAATAAAAGGTTAAAAATAGAAAAATGTCATTGTGGAAAACCCACATTGGAAATTGGTTTAATAAAATTTAGTCTTAATAAGAGGGAGAGGGAAATGAAAAATTCCCCACAAAATTATGAACTCGATTAGGAGAACATTGGTGGAAATTAGAGACACATAATTAGAGGAAAAACGTAAATATTTATAGGGAGTTATTGAGGTCATCAATCACAAACAAGTGTAAAATTGAGGGCCTCAAAACCATCAATCTATGATGATTTAAAATATTGTTAGTTCAACTAAACATAAGGTATTTGGATAACACATTTTTGGATTTTATATCCCTTCCCTAAAGTTTAATAATTAATTTACTCATAGAATAAAAAAAATATAATTGACAAGTAAAGTTTCATCCTTCAACTAATTCCTACCACAAACTCATCTTTCACTCCAAAAGATAATAGAATTCAAAAATATTCTATTTATCCTAATCATATAGGGTTCAAAAATAATGAATTTATAATTCATTTTTCTGAATATTTAAAAAAACCCACATTATACAATCCAGGACATCACGTAGGCTAGTGGTAGGTGATGCACCCTTCGGTTGCAGGTTCAAGTCTTGTGGCCTTGCTGAACGCGACAGGTTGTCGTCCGACCTCTGGGTTGTCCTTTTTATGACAATCCAAAAATAATCTCTCAAGAAATGATTCAACCTTAACAATAGTATCCAATGTCAAACTTAATCGATTCCAACCTTTAGAATTATCCAAAATACTTCTTTCCAAACTCACAGTCCAAAATTTATAATGAAGGTAAACACAATAAAGATCCTTTTTTTCCATGTAATAACATGTGAATAAATTCATTATGTATTCTTTTAAAATACAGTACACCCTGAATTACCATAAAAACTTATTGATTAAATTCATGCTCCCTTATTTCTTATAGAATACTTGATATATTCCTTATATCCAAAAATTTTGAATACTCCAACAATGATGAAATAAACAAACCATTAATCAGTTCCAAGGTAGTCAAGAACATCCCATATAATTTATCCAAATCAACCATCTCTTATTCCAAAATTACTACCTAAGTATCAAGACCATATTAAGGTTTATCTTTCCTCCAAGCATGCATTTTCCAAAAAGTTTAACTTTTTGTTGAGTCACTTTTCATAGAACCATATAATCTCAAATCCTCAATGAAATAGTTTTGCAGTATAATCCTTATTTATTTCCATAATTCATATAACTGGTATATCATCGATACAACACTGAAATTACATAATTCTTTAATAACAACATAAGAAAACTAGTCATTCCTCTTCATCAGTAGTAGTATCATAACTTGATTATTATTCAATAGAATCATTTGTGGTATACTCTGATGACTTTTACATTGATTCACGTAGTGTCCCAACTCCTTATAGATGAAACATTGTACATTTGAAACCTTTTTTTACCCTTGCATTCACATACTTGGTGTCCTTTTTCTCCACACTTATAAAAAAATCTCATTCCCTTCAAGCATTTACCAAGGTGATTCTTTCCATAATTATCACATATGGAAAAATCCTTCTTTACCCTCTTCCCTTTATCCATCTTTCTCTCTACCATCCTTTTCTTCTCTTGCTTCCCTTTAAATCCATAGGACTCAGAGAATTCTTTACTTATCTTATTAACACATGATACTATTTCTTCATATTTTGAGAACACGTGGGAGACTATTTCCCTTATAAATGTTGGATTAATACTATGAAATATTTGACCCTTCTTACTCTTTGGATCATACGTATTGCTGGAGTTCTCATTCCTTCTACTGGGCACCATTTCTAAACAATGACATACAATAGGTCAGTTTATGAATCTCAATGAATAATTACAAACTTGTAAAATACCTAACGTAAATTGAACAGTTTATGGATATAATCCATAATCATAAAAACATTTTCTTTGAGGAAGTATTTACTCATAAATACTTCATAATGTCTTGCAATTAAAATGTAAATTATCTTAAGAATATCCCCTGGGAGTGTCATAACCAAGAGTGAAACAAGGTCCATTGTCGTGCACCAGGATACCCCGAGTAAAGCCCGAAACTCATTGTCAAATTTTTCACTCCAAGGTACATCTATGCCAGAGATGCCTCTACCTACTAGTATCTAGGAAGGGATGTATTACTTAGAAAACTCACAAAATCATTACATCACCAAAATTCTAGGGAGTTCTTCTATAATAATCCTCAATGTATATCTTAGGGTAATGTTCTCTAATCAGAGTTTATCTAAATCTATTTCCAAGATTGTTTCTAAACTTCCTCTGATACCAACTGTAATGCCCCGACCCTAGAAGCCCAGCTTTGGTGCATTATTTTAATACATTTGCATGATTACAAGAAATCAAGTCCTGAAAGACCGATCAATTTATCAGTCTTGGAAAATATATTACATATACAAACATGACATTACACATTAGAAAATAAAACATAACATAAATGATCCTTTGAGAACGCCATTAATCCCCTATTTTAACCCTACTTATCAATCATAAAAAACTTCTTAGAATCCTGGGAAAATGAAACATAAGAAAGGGGTGAACTCAAATGCTCACTAAGGGTAAGTAATACAGTGGAAGATAACATAAACATTAGGCATGGTGAATAATTGAAAACACATGCCTTTACAGATAATAAACATGAATACTTTTTGGAAAGAATATGATCTGAGTAAATTATTCCATAATAAAAAATAGTCATGGGTATTCTACTAGTCGTATAAACACATGAACCATCAATATTATTTTCATAATGAGGGAATATATAATGCCATACATTCTGAAACATTTTTTCAAGGCCTCAGCCAAGACGTCTAAAAATGATTTAGGCCTCAGCAAAAACCATATATCAAATTGGGAAAGACCTCAGCCAATTCCACGTCTAGTTGTCTCATGAGTCCTACCGATGCACCGAGGAGCTATAATAGGCTCCACTCGTCACTTACTAAGTCCAATACATTCCTCATATGAAAGGGTTGAAATATAACATAAACATTCGTGTTAAAACTAGCATACGAAATGTAAATAATTTATCCATAAACCATGAATGGTATAAAAATAACACATCCACAGTTAAATATATCACAAAACCTTCAATACAATATGTAAGATTTGTATCATAATAAATCAACTTTAAACAAGTTTAAAATTCATCAAAGGATGTTGACATAGATGAAAATGATTTGTAAAACTCTTTGAGAGAAATATCCCTTTTCAATGAAAACATTTAAAATTCACACATTTATAAAGGAAGTAATTTAAAAGATATTTTTGAATCAAAGTGTCCCATACCACTTTGAAACTTTTTAAAAGAATTATCATTTCAAAACATTCATGTCCATATAAATAAATCCTTAAAATCATTTTGAAAACATGAGCATTAATTAAAAGGATTTAGAAAGATAAATCTATAAAACATTTAAAATGATGATATAGTTAAATAGAACATCCCATAAAACCTTAAAAGATTCATTTTGAAATAATTTTTATGAAATATGGGTATTGATGATAAATATGTCCCAGTAAATACTTACACATAAACAATCTCAGATAATAATGAGATTGAGGAAATAACCCTTACCTTGCACTTTCCTTTGGTCGAGGGTACGTTTAACCTTATGTATAATGACCATAGTATGTTATTAATTTATAAAATAAACATATTAATATTTATTATATCATACATGATTAATTTATGACTTTATACTACCCATTTAATAATTATTTCCATGTTAAATTAAAATTTTGGGCAATAATCGCTTTCTTTATCGTACTTGTTTTAACTTGTTATTCTTGATCGTATCATTTAGATCATGATTTAAATAATTATAGAATATAAAACATGAAATATATATCATATATATTTATAATATAAATATGTATAATATAAATATATATGAAATGGAAAAAACCGTTTATGGAGACGGTAGGCCGTACGTACGCATAAACGCTGTTTCCGTTTTCATATCGTATTGAACGGAACTAAGTGAATAAGATATATGTAAGTACATAAATAAATATATGTATATATATATATATCCAGTAGCATTATTATTTCATATATTAAAAACTTATTAATGATATATATATTTTTATAATCATCGTTGAATGGTGAACGTGGAAATGAATCTCATCGCGTTGTGGAGACGGTAATCCGTACGTACGCACGAGCAAAAACATCATTATATTGATGGTGAAATAATATGTAATTTGGTGGTATATAATATATAAATAATAATTAACATGTTATATTTATTATTTACATCAGTTATACTCATTATTATACCCATCCAAATAATGAAGTGTTTGAATAACAAACTACACCACGACGTGGAGACGGTAATCCGTACGTACGCACATATGGTGAATTTGTCATTTATAGGATGGATAGAGTAATGAAAATGGTTGTAACATTTTTATAATAAAATCACAGTATATATAAGATACTGGAGTTATTATTTTAGAATGTAAACAACAAATAAAGCGGAAGTGGAAGAAGAAAATAACTCGAAAGAGGTGATGCAATATTTACCTCTTCTTTGGGTTCTTCCTTTTGATTTGATCAAAAGGGATATTTAGGTTGGATTTATGACCAAATAAAGGACTCTAGGATGAATGTAGGATAGTTGAGAGGATATTTTGGCAGGGTTTGGCTGAGCCAAATGGCTTTGGAGGTGTGAATTTGAGAGAAGGGGAAATTCCCTTTTATAAGAGAGGTGAGGGTCACTTTAGGAAAGGATTAAAGTATTAATTTATTATACAATCATATTCGGTTTATAATGGCTCCAAATGAATTTATTTAGATAATTAGGTGGTTATGGGTCTAAATAATCTCAACTAATAGGTTTTAGAAAAGTTTAGGTTTCCATTTTAACCTTATCTTTTAGATTTAACTCTTAGTTAAATAGTTTAACTTTTACCGTGTCTTCTTGTATTCTTACACTATATGGTTAATAAACTTACTCTAAACTTACAAGAGAACCTAAAGTGGTTCATTAATGACATATATAATATTATTTATGCCTTTTTTATGAACCTTATATTTTTAGGAATATTATATCAACCAATAATTTAGTATTTGTTTTAAAAATTATTTTATGTTAATTTTGACACTATTTGGTATTTTGTTTTTGTGAAAGTCATAACAACTTGATTACTTTGAAAAAGATACATTGAATCATACCTAACATTTAATATCCACCTATAAAATTCTTGTATGTCATAAAATTTTTGAATTTATATCTATTTTAATATTTATAATACCATTTATTTGATTCTTTCATTAATAAGGTAATTACAGCATCATCATTGTGTCATAAATAAACTTAATTATTTAATGTCTAAAAATTATAAATAAAATACCAAGATGTAGGAAATATTTTTATATTTCTAATTAATATTTATAGTCAAATTTATCTTATCTATAACCCTATATTAAAAATGGTTTAGTTAATAAACTTTGAATTTAACACTTTTAACTCTTCTTTAAATAAAATAATAATAAATGTCCTAATCTAATCCAAGTGGACCTAAATGATCATATTTTATTTATAAGGTTGTTTTTGGTCGAAATACACTTATACAATAGAATTAGGACATATTTTAGGGTAATTATGATATCATTTTTACCCTTAATTACCCTATTTATTTTTAACCATGGTAAATAAAAGTCAAAAGTTGCTATTCACCAAAAATTATTTTCATCTTATTGAACCACATTTTACTTACTGATAACAACTTCATGTTTATGATTTTTGAAATTTAACTCACAGAAGCGGTAAAATTAAGTTTTATGCAAATTTGCAAATGCTCCTAGGAGGTGGGTAAAAGACGGTAAAAAGTTATATAAAATTTTATGTATCTAATATTATTATAAAATGACTCCAATGAATTAAATTGAACATATATAGCTATTATGTATCTATTTTTACCTAAAATAAATTTAGATAAAATAATTAATTATTTAAATAAAAAGTCAGTTTTAAACAATAACGTAGTATTTTTCACTATTCATCAAAAATTAAAAGTTTTCAGAAAAATACCAAAAATTCACCCTAAGATAAATTTGATATTTTGAATCCAAAAATTAAGTCTATATTACCAAATTAAAAACATAGAAGTTGAATTTATTAATTTAAAACTAATTCCCATTGTCCAAAACCAAAAAGCGGGTTTTTAAAAAGTAAAAACTATCAAAAGATTGACATGTGTTTATGTAAAATTTAAATGTGAAATTACTTATAATGATATACATTGTAATAAATGATAAAAATATAATCTAATTATACTTCCAAAACATTTAAATTCATATTTTAACAATATAAATTATTTCTATTAAAAAAATTGTTTCCAGTTAAAATTTAGTATTTTTTCACTATTCACCCAATAATGAAAGTTATCAGAAAAACACATAAAATTTATCGAAACTAAATTTTTATGTTACAATTCTAAATAATAAGTTTATTTTGTAAAAATTAATATAAAAGTGTCAAATATTTCATTTTAAATGGGTTCACCATTAATAGGCTGTAAAATTGCATTTTTTGAAAAATACATTCTTTATATGAAAAATTGAATTTGTTCTTATATTATGTCTAAGAAACACATAATATAGATGTTAAAATTATATAGATTATATAAGATTCGAAATGCAATTAATATTATTCATAATAACTTTTTGAATGGCTAGTTTGGTAAGTTGTGGTGCGCTCGAACTCGGTGTTGCGTGTAGCGCAAGTTATTGAATTACTTTGAAGAAATAATGTACTATGAAATCTTAGTGTGTTACATTTGTTACCCATTAGATGGAGGTGTGTGTTAGTTTAGGTCTAACTCTTGGCATAAAAAAATACTAGTATATTGATTATACTAGAGTTTTTATACAAACATGGAATAATAATGTTTTGGGGGTGGATAATGGAAATAAAATTAAAGAGATTTAGGAAAGACACTACCTATTAATTAAGTAACTCCTTTTGGTTTGAACCAAAAGAATTCCTTGGATTTTTTTCTTCCCAAAGTAAGGCTTAAAGGAGGAAGGGAGGGATTTTGGGGAGTGAATAGGGCAGAGCTTTTCTAAACCTATGTAACTTGAGAGGTGTGAGGAAGTGAGATGAATGTAGACCTTTTATAATAGAGGAGGAGTGACACTCCTATAATATTTTAAAAGGAAGGAACCCCAACAATGTTTTTTTTATTGTAACTAGATCAATAATAATAAAAAGTCAAGAAAAGGGAATATAGGGTCTAAATATGTCCATCCAATAGATTTTGGAAAATTTTATAGGTTTTTTTAGGCCTTAAGTTTAAGGTTTAATTCCTTATTAAGCTTAATTTAACCTTAATTGTTGTAATTAATTTTAATTACTTTAACTAATAGTTTTCATAAAAAAATAAGTTGAAATTATTAGAAATTATAAATTATGATGATTTCAAATATGGAATATATTTTTCTAAAATCTAATCCCATAAGTGGTAGAAATTAATTCAAATTTAATCTCGCAAACAGGATGACAATGCAGGTTTTTAAAGTAAAAACATCAAAAAGTTTGTTATGTTTTTATTGTCAATTTCAAAGTGAAATTGATTAAAATTAACTAAATTGGATTAATTGATAAAAATATTATCTGATTAAACTTTAAAATAAATCTAAAAAATAATTTAACCTTATAATTAAATTAGATGAAAAAGCAGTTTTGAATTAAATTTGAGTATCTTTCATTATTCATTAAAAAATGAATCTTCTGAGAAAAATACAAAAAAATTACCCTAAACTATTTTTTATGTTTATCTTTTAAAGATTAAGTTTATTTTGACATATAATATTCATAAAAGTATCAAAAATTGTATTTAAAATAGGTTCTCCATTAAAAAGAGGTAAAAATGCCTTAATTAAAAAATAGTTTTTTTATGTGTAATATTGAGTTTATTCTTATCTTATGTCTATAAAATATATTAGATGATTATAAAAAATATTTTGTTGAATATATAATATATATTTCATTAATATCATTCACTAATTGTAATTAATTTAATTTATTAATACAAAATACCTTTATGAGCATAAAAATAATAATATTTCCTTTATATTCAATTGGTTTATATTTTCATTTCTAATTTATTGGTAACCTATTAATTCATTTTATATTTTTGTAAACCATATATTGTTATAAGTTAGTTAATACTATTCATAATCTCTAATTTTAACATCTAGATTGAATATTACTATATTAACTAATAATATTTTAATAATACAATGTTATTTGGTGAAAATCGATCTTGCTTTTAATGCAAGATATTGAGGAAATTCACCCTTGCATGTGATATAAGATAAAATTTTTTTGTGTTTATTATAAGCTATAAAATATAATGAATTTATTTAAAATATTAAATATATTATAAATTATCAATATATTATATTCCTTTACGCACTCAGTATTGCGTGTCATACATTCTATTGAATATAAGTTTCTCTTTTAGATTTTTCAGGGTGTTACATTCTCCCCACCTTAATTAAATTACATCCTCAAAATTTAAACTCAATATTGGTAATTGATTGTTTGATATTTAATTTTTTTAAATCCCACATCATGAGAAGGGTTCATAAAACATCCTCTAGAAAAGAGAGAATGAGAAGTGAAAAGTTCACATGAACTAACATATAACTAGTTATCTAAGTAGGTGAACATTAGTGACAAGTAGAGATACATATTTGGAGGAAAAGAGTAAATATTTATAGGGAGTCACTGAGGTCATCAATCAAAAACAAGTGAATGATCAATGGAAAGTTGAGGGTCTCAAATCCCTAAATCTACAATGATTTAGTAAACCATCAGTTCAACAAAAATTAAGGTATTAGAAAAACACATTTTTTAATAATCTTCCTAATGTTGAGTAATTATTTTACTACCTAATAATACAAATAAATATAATTTCTTGGTGCATTAAAATTTTATAAGAGCAATTTCATATTTTAATTTTTATTTGATTAAATTATAATTCATCCATTCCCTCAAGAAATGGATATCCAAAAAATAACTTTGATCCCTGAAGAACTGAAAAATTTAATGGATTGTAATCCCCATAAAAGAGTGACAAGTCTAACTATTTGTCTCTAATTATTCTCCAAAGTCAATATGGTTAATATATTAATTTATAAACCTAAAAAGTAACTACACTAGTTCATCATTAATATTTATTCATCAAATTGTTTAAATAATTACACATTAACCAGGACATTGCATAGGCCAATGATAGGCGCAAAACCCTTATCGTCTTTCAGTCATGGGTTCAAGCCCCCGACCTTACCAGAATTTATAGATTTTCACCCATCATACAAGTTGTACTTTTCTAAAACCAAATTAATATAATTTCTAAAATAAATTTTATGGACATCCTTGAAATAAGGATAATCACTAAATAGATTTTTAACTAATATTTTTAATAAAACCTTAATACATAAATAATTCATCCATTTATTTTCACATAGGTCCTTTTATGGACAAGGGTTTATCTATAATATCATTTTTTGGGTTTATAAATCATGACACCTTATCTTAAATCTAAAACACCTTAGGTTTAACCTAGGCTATTCGTTTTCAAAATCCTTCACAATGGTCTGTAAAGAAAATGTGAACTATCTTAAGCATATCTTCCAGAAGTGTCAAACTAGGTGCGCAGTAAGGCCCAATGTCGTGTACTAGGTTACCTTGAGTCAGGCCCGAGACACCCTGTTGGAGTTGTTACTCCTAGTTACATCTGTTCCAGAACCACATCCACTTATAGTATCCATACAAGGATGTATTTCTTGGAATATCCATATAATCTATACCACACCAAAATTCTAGGATGTTCTTATATGATTATCCTCAATGTCTATATTAGGGTTGTGCTCCCTAATCTATGTTTTCTAAATCTAGTTTCCAAGGTTTATACTAAACTTCCTTTGATACCAACTATAGATCCCCCAACCCTAGAATCCCAGAGCCAATGCGTTATTTTATTACATTGGGATGATTACAAGGAATCAAATCCCAAAGGACCGATTAGTTTAGCAATCTTGAAAATCCAGATTATATACATGATTCCAATAATACATTGGGAAAAGAAAACACAAACATGATATATAATAAAATAAATAAATTGCATCCTTGAAATATTATTCAAAGATTTATTCTTCATAACCTGGGGAAATGAGACATAATAAGTGTGAGCTCAAATGCTCATTAAGGGTAAGTAAAGTGGAAGTAAAAATGAATCAATGAGAATAAATTAATATTTCAAGGTAAATAACTGATAACACATGCCATTCAAATAACTAGATAAGACAAAATCAATATAGAAATGTAATAAACTTAAACACATGCCACTTAATCATTGAACTAAAATGAAATGTATCCATGTATATGTCAACGCAAAATCTCATGGATGAATAATAACTTAAAATAAATGAGGGAAATGATTTATCAATGGAAATAATATCTAAGTCACATAAAAACCTATAACATCAAAACCTTTCACAAGATGGTTTAAAACTATAGATAGAAACCCGTTTAATTTGAAAAATTTATTTGTCCCATAAGAATCTATCGATGCATCAAGGAGCTATATAAAGTCCAAGATCCACTCGTCATTACCTATCCAAAGCATTCCTCATATCGAATAATCAGAATAAATAATATGCCTTATCAAATACCCATATTGAATAAATAATAAAAAATTATCAATATTTCCCCAAATAATCAAATAACTATAAAAATATACACCGTATATAAAATGGTATACAGTTTAGGCAATAATAATATTCATAATAAATGAAAAGGATAATTAGGGGGAAATTCAATGTTCATTGATCATATGAGATTGAATATTTCAAGTGTATTTAAAAAATAAATTAAGGAAGTGAATGTGAATACTATCCTTGACCAAATTAATAATAAACCATCCAAAGGAAGAATAATAATGATATCGATACAACAAATCCCAATTTTAGTGAAAATAAAGGGTTGATGTTGTCGATGAATATAAATACTATAAAAAGATATTTTAAAAACATTATTGAGGAGAATATAATTTTTTTAAAAACATTTTATTTGAAATTCACTTTTGAGAACATTTTCTTTAAAAAGTAACCTTTTAAATAGGAAAAGGAATCTTCAAATAAATGACGGTGAGTAAATTCATACTTGTTGTATGAGGTAAAAAAAAATTCTTTCTACACTTTAAAAAGGTTTGAAAAAATGACTTTTCGGGAAAGCGACAAGAAGATTCATTTCAAAAAATGGGTAAAATAAAAAAACGGTAAAAATGTCTTTACCAAATAATTTTTAAAATATTTTATAAAACATGGTTTTTAGAAGAAAACAAGTTCTTTGACTAAAGAAAGAAATAAAGCCGGGTTTTCTTAAAAATATTTTCCAAAACACTTTGAGTACCAAAGAGTGGGAAAATGGTACTAATAATAAAAAATGATAATAAATAACCATAGGAGAATGAGTGGGTTTATTGAAATATCTTCATATAATTTCCATGAATGGAAATACCATTGAAAGATCATTAGTATTAGTCTTAAGAAAAATAATCTTTAAACATACCAAAATGTTCCATACCACTTTGAAACATTTTAAATCATAAGCCTCATGAATAAATGATATTGAATGAAAGTTTTAAATACCATGAAGATAAAATAATTCATGATATAATATATTAAAATAGGTTGTGGATATATTACACAGAATAAGTAAATAGTGAACATGAAATTTATCTCACAGATGTAAAAAGTGAGATGAAAATCCCTTACCAATGTAGAATTAAAAAACTCAAAGGTAATAATCATTAAATAAAACATTTAAATACCATGAATATAATATAATTTATTACATTATATGTCAATGTGATATTATGTACACCATATATAAGAAACCAGGTGGACAATAATAAAGTATGCCTCACAGAAAGAAAAGTGAGATAAGAATCCTTTACCTTGAGTTTCCTTTCTGGTGAACGTCCTTTAACTTCTTTTATAATAAACTTATGTTAATTTTCTAATTGATTCAGAAAATTTTTCATGTTTAACATTACTTTTATTTCACTTATTACCATGTTTTATACAATTACATAAACAATTAAATTTACGTCGGGTGTTTTGACCAAATTCTATTTATGTGTCAAAAACAACTTTGTTAGGTCACTACGGTCAAAGGGGTCATTATATGACATATGTCACGACCCGACCCTACCCGGGCTCGAGCCGAAACTACCCCAATCCTGCCTCCATAGGCCAGGGGTTGGTGACAAGTGCCGAAGGCTAGACAAATCAGGGAGGCCTTTGCCTGAGTACCTGTACACACACACACACAACACACTCAATGCAAAAGTGAAGAGTAAAAAGAAAAGAAAAGTAAAAAATACTATAAATAAACCACAAATGTGCATCGACCTATAAACAGTACAAAGCAAGTGATGAAAGTAAACTGAGAAGAAAAAGGGCAAAACACACACCCAACCAAAAAGGTGCCACAACCCGGCAATAGGTAAAAAAAAGTAAAACAGCTGGAAGGGTCCCCCACCTGGAACCCGACTACGACCACCACACACGGTCCAAGATCCAGATATCCTAATCTTTGCTAAAGTCATGACCAAATTGTCCGTCATCTGTAAGGGCACACCAAGTGCGGGCAAAGGTCAAGCAGGGGTGAGTATAAAAATACTTAGTAGGATACCCCGAAGGCTCGAGGGAGCAACAAAGGAGGTACTGAAGGGTGAGCAGTAGATCGAACAGGAAAAGTAAAGGAGTATAACCGAGAGTGTAGTAAAGTAACAATAGAGAGTCTAGCTCAACCCAACAAGAGAAAGGAGGTAGACTAGTCCAGACACAAGGAGCTGGAAACGGTGAGAAAATGAACTTCTCGTCGTGTCTTCGCTACCTATAGCAAGAGAGTAGACTCTTCCAACCACGAGAATCTAGACATAGAAAGCACGTGGAATACCCCACACGTCTTCACCTCTCCTAGAGGGAGAGTAACCAAACCCAAGAAGTGGGTACTGGAACAAGGTGTATACATATCCATATGCTCAATCAAGAAGCCCGAACAAGATCGTAAGGGGATCTCCATCCCATAGCTCAGCCCAAGAAAGTGAGTAGACAATAGTCTCAGAAGTAAACACCATTGATGCCCAGCATCCCACACGTGTGCCCCGAACTGCAAGTCAAGGGGCTCAAATCACCGCACCTCGAAACTATCTGCTTTGGGTAGCACAGACTCGCCCGCACGGTTTTAGGTCGCATCACAAGGATGCGTCTCGGTGGGGAAAGTGCCCCTCGTACTTGATAGTTCTAGGGGAATGTCAAACCACACCTCGTCACTGCCCCACAGTCGAGATATATCCTCAAAGTCGACAGGCGACCCCCTGCCCAGCCCCGCTGGAGTGTAATCCCTGGAAGTCGATGGGTTCCCACTAGAGGGAGACCCAAAAAGAGTCGACGGGTGCCACACTGCCCAGTCCCTTAAAACGGTAATCCACTGGAGGGCGACCTGACTAAAGTCGTCGATGAGCCTAATGCCCAGTCCTGTAAAAGGGTACTCCACTAGAGGGAGGCTCGAAATCGTCATTGGGGACCCCTTCCCATCCCAACTGGAGGTAAACCTGGAATTGGGGACCACTTCCCAGCCCAACTGGAGGTAAACCCGGCATCGGGGACCACTTCCCAGCCCCGCTGGAGGTAAACCCAGAACCGCTCTGGCCATCCCTGCTGGTCGGTACTGCTCAGTGAACATCGCTATACTGGCCATCCCTGCTGTATGGTAACCCACTGGCCATCCCTACTGAATGGTACCGCACTAGCCATCCCTACTGGATGGTATAACCTCCTGACAAGCCCTGCTAGAAACAACCTCCCGGCCAGCCCTGCTGGAAACAACCTCTTGGGTAGAGGATCGGTGCCCGCGTAAAGTGTTGGTCACACCGAATCCAAAAGAACTATACCAGGGAACACAAAGAACCTCTACCGGCCAAACCATCTAGAACAGAACCAGGGGAAAACCACTCAACCCTGCTGGTCGTAACCATCATGAACAAGACTAGGGGGAAACTCAACCCTGCCGGTCAACAAACGAGATTGGAACCAGGGGAAAACTCAACCCTGCTAGTCAAAAAACGAGAACAGAACTGGGGGAAGACTCAACCCTACTAATCAATAGTCGAGAACTGAGGAACTCTCTATGTCACAAGAGGTCAAAAGTACGTAAATCAGAACACGGAACGCACATGGGGCCCACATGACGTGTGGCCCCAAGTCAACTCCGACCAAACACACAAATGTTCTCAGGTACAAACAACCATATGTACCTCCAAGCGTTCCCGTATACTCCAAGATTATACCACGTTCCATCCCAAAGTCTATCGTGCACACGACACCCAACATCAACGCGAAGGGTGTAAATGTAACAACTCCAACTTTCCACCTCATTGGCCTAGGCACGACCAACTACATCTCTTCAAACATATACTTTATTCACACAGGAGTGCACTTGATCATATGCCAAGGGTTCCCTGTAAACACCGCGGAAGGAACCACCACCGGTACACCTTTCATATTTCCACATTTATTAAGATCATGTAAGAGGCTCCGCTTGCTTGAACAGATTACACCTTTGTAATCCTTTCGAAAAAACATGCGAGATTGACTACTTACTCGCCTCCAATGGATATCCGACGAAAAAGTCGCCAACACCGCTTTACGCCCGAACGACGTCCCATGGTCCCGAGTCTCGGCCCCGAAAACAGTCGGGCGCATCGCACCATTGTGATCCCCTCAGAAAAACACGTCAAAAGGACTGCTCACTTGAGTGGAAGGGATATTCGGAGAAAAAGATGCATTCCGGCGCACCGCACACGAGCGGTGCTACGTGGGACCCGCATCCTGGTCCCAAAGCACAATGAACGGATCACAGTGTTGTGATCCTCTTAAAAAAGTACACAAGTTTGACTAATCACTTGTCCAAAACGGACACCCGGTGATAAAGCTGGAATTCACCGCCAACTCTCGAAACAACTCCCATGGGGCCCGCACCATCATGCAAAATTAAAGTGGGTGGATTGCACCAATGTAATGCCCTAGAAAAATCACCCAAAATCGACTGCTCGCACACCCCGAACAGACGTCCGATGAAAAATTTACAAAAAGCTACGTACTGCTCAAAAGACGGGCCGTGGGGCCCACGCCTCAACTCCAGCTTCAACGCCCGAAACCACACTAGAAAACTCCGGCTCAATGCCAGGGTCGCAACACCACTGACGATGCTCAAAACGGACATCGGGTATGTCCGTGCCGCCCAAAACAAAACCCCCCCAGAAAAACGCCAATTCACTTAAAGTACGCGTCGCGCCACCGAGGCCCCTCGTTTCGGGAATTAAAAATTCCCGAAACCATCTCAAAATATTCCTCGCATTCCAAGGAGTGCGTTACTGCTGACGGCGCGTCAAACAGACACAGCACGAATGATTTATAAATTTTAAATCATTTCGATAATAATAATAATAATAATAATAATAATAATAATATTATTATTATTATTATAAATTATAAATTATTTTTTATTTAATTCTTATTTCTATTCTTTTTTCCCCTTTTTTCTCCCTTTTTCCTTTTCTCTGTGCTGTCTTCTACCCCGCAAGAACCAGGACCCGTGAATTCCGGGTCCTCCCACAGGCGACCTCAGCGCCTCGTCGTCCGCCTCCCAGCCGGATGCCCGCCGCCTCAACCTCACGCCGCCTGCCGCCGTCCGCGCTGCGCGCTCCGTCGCTGCCGAGGAGGACCCCCAACGCCGAGCCGCCCTGCTCCGCTGCAGCTCCCTGCTGCGCTCACCCGGCTGAACCGGCCGCCACCGCGCCTCTGTGGCCCTCACTCGGCCGAAGCCCGCTCCACCGCGCCTCCGCGGTACTCACCCGGCTGAACCGGCCGCCGCCGCGCCTCTACGGCGCTCACCCGACCGAACCGGCCGCTGCCTCCTAGGAAAACTTCCAGACCACCCCAAAACTCTCGGATAAACACCAAAAACCCGCAATCTTCAGCGGGCGATTGCGGAGGTCTCGGGACTCCAAATTCGAAACCGAAATGTGCATTGGAAAGGAAAGAATTCATAATAAGCAACCATGGGGTTTATTCAAAGATTAAAAGGAATTTAGACGATGCAAAATTAGTTCAAAGGGAGGGGTTTGAAATTAAAAACGAAACGGAAAAACTCCTACTTGGTGGGGCTTAGCCCGTCGCTTCGCGGTGATCCACCGACCGGATCCGCAACCGCATTGGGAGGAGGAGGAGAGGAAGATGGGAGGTGCTCCTGGTTTCTTGGGTTCCTTCTGCCATAGAGTTGGACAAGGGGGAGGAAGAATGAGGGTTTGAGTGTTTAAGTTAGGAAAATTAGGAATTAACTTAATAAAAATTTAATTAAGTTAAAACCTCAAAATTTACCCGCATACGAAACTCTCGACGGGGTCGAGGTTAAGAATCACCTAGGGTAAACACCACCTCCTGAGCACAACGGCAGTCTCATAATCTTATTCCAAGGCCCTGTTCAAAGGTTATAAAACTTAACACCCGGGCCGCCAAATTATGAAAACGCCCCTGGGGCCATTTTTCACTGACGATTCACGCCCGTGAAACTTACAACCCACCTAGGGTAAACGAAACGTTCCAAAATCAACGGTGCCCTTAGTTTCCCTATCCGAGTCACCGTTTAAGATATACTTGAGTTAAGCCGTTAAACGAATAAATTAATTATTTAATTTATCCATTTCACGTATCGATAGTGAGCGAGGGGTCCAAACGTCCTGTGACGACATGTTTTATGTCGTTTCTAGGGTAAAAACCCCATTTCGGACCCATCCGTACACTTAGGTTTCTGATCCAGATCATTGTTTAGGAGTTATCCTATTTATTTAGTGTTCCCAATGTGAACGTACTGAAAACTTAATTCCGGCCACATCAGGGCTCAGAATCGCACGCCATCTGAAGGCACTGCTCTAGAATAATATGAAGAATATTCCAAAGTCTTTTATAGCCAAAAACTGGGTTCTTACATAATTACCTCCTTCAAGATTTTCGTCCCCAAAAAGAAAAACTAGGGAACAACCCAGGGTACTAAGCCCACACCCAGCTATCCCATACCCAAAAGAACTCTTGCACAGTCCCGCATTACTGCACACAAACCCAAGGATTTGATCTGTTCATGCGAGTTCTGCCCTTACCGATGACGTGCACAGGAGCACGCACACCTCTTCTCGAGTGAGTCACGCGGGAGATGTCGTTCACCCAATCCAGACTTTGGGTTTAGGGCACGGTGGTAGATAACCTCACCATCCCTTCGCATGTTCTCAAACGGTCTGAAGGGCCTCTGGGGTAGCTCACCTCCCCGATCAAACCTCTACATCTCACTCCACAACTGGAATCACCACACGCACTAGGAACAAGGACCGGTGATTCCCTCCTTCAGAACATTCATATGGTGAAACACCCAAGGATATCTGGTCACACAAGATTTCACAGTCGAAGTACCACAACGAAGACCCTCTTACATGCTCAGAAGTGAAGGAGTCAACACCATCGACTAAAAAAAAGGTCCTACACCTTTTTACCTTACCAACACAGGGTTACACCGATGCCCCGCGTCACCCTGGTAACACCTCAAACAAGAAGCAGGGAGAAAATAATTTCAGACACATAGCCTAAAAATTCTACTGCAAAAAGTATAAGAGCTATAGAGCGTACCTCTTACCACCTCATGCTCTGTAGGATCGTAGAAATCCAAAGCTCGCGACTATCCGTGGTCCCAAATGTCAGCTCCCGGAGCCTGACGTGGACCGCCTAGTGGTGATGGGAATACCTCGTAAAGCCGTCCCCCACTACCAGCTCCTCCCGCTCCTCTTCTATCACCAAATCTCTGGGTGCTACTCCGATCACGGCGCTGCCTCTGTCGTGGTGGTGCACCCGCTGCCTGCTCGACATTCTCAGCGTGCCTGGTCGGGCAGTCCCATGCCAAGTGACTTTCCCGTTGCAAGAATAACACTGGATCTCCTCGGGCTGCCTTGGTGCCCTCCGATTCCACTGTGACATACAACCACGCCCCTGAGTCCGGTTATTGGAAATCCACCTGCGTCAAGGTTCTGTCCGCTGACGCCTGCTAGCTGTGGTAGATGTCTCGGCTCTGTCGTGCCTGCTACCACCACCAACTCTAGAACGTGATAGAAAGCTCTCTGTCACCAGCGCCTAATCTAGCACCCTGACATATGTGGAAATTCCGAAGGGTACTATGATAGCATGAATCTCTCGGCGGAGACCCTGCTCAAACTTCCATGCTCGGATATTGTCATCATGGACCAAGTCCGGGTAAAATCGTGCATGGTCTACGAAACTAGCCGCGTACTCGGCCACCGTCATCCCTCCCTGCTGAAAATGTAGGATCTCCTGAATCCAAATGGAGCGCAAGAAGGAGAGGAAAAACTCCTCACGAAACAACAACTAAAAGTCACCCCAAAAAAGCGACGACTCGTCAAGAAACTGAGTCCTCAGACTCCAACAACGCCCAGCTGCTCCGCGGAAAGGTTGGAGGCCAAAGCCACCATAAGATCTGTTGGCATTTGCACAAGCCTGAAAAGGTAACCACTGTCTCCATCCAAACCTCTACTACCTTAGGGTTTGGATCACCACTGAACCTCAGCGGTCCCCGCCGCTAGAACTCATGGAGCGCGCTCAACCTGCGCTCAAGCTCAGTCTACTCTACTGAAGTTGTATGTTTCTCAACAGGTGGGGGTGCTGCTATTGGCCCACCCAGAGAAAGGGACTCGCATGATGGGTCTTGAACTGAGGCCTCGTAGCTCACAGAGTCGTCGTCACGAACCAAAGCTGGTATCCTGGCTGACTGTCTTCACAGAGACATCCTGAATGTTATCAAGGAGTGCTGCAGTCAGATGAGCATATATGTATATAACAATAACAACAATGGGGAGCTGACTCAAGAAGGACAGTCAAATAATCAATCCTATGTGATGCACAAACCAATTTTTCCCTACAACAAGTGTCTCAGCATTCCGAGTCGACAAGCAGGTTATCAGGGTCCTGGTGAATGGATATGTTGGTCACCGCACCATCACTGGACTCCCTGGCCTGAGAGCCGCTCCCGAGACACATTAACACTGTTTCCCTAAATCCCAACCAATTCCTTTTTAGGGATGTCCGAATAGCATCCCAAGGAACGAACCACCTCTGATACCACTTTGTCATGACCCGAACCTACCCGGGCTCAAGACGAAACTACCCTAAGCCCACCTCCATAGGCCAGGGGTTGGAGACAAGCGCCGAAGGCTAAAAAACTCGAGGAGGCCTTTGCTTGAGTACCTGTACACACACACACGTAGCACACTCAATGAAAAAGTGCAGAGTAAAATAAAAAGAAAAATACAAACTGCTATAAATAAACCACAAATGTGCATCGACCTCTAAACAGTACAAAGCAAGTGCTGAAAGTAAACTGAGAAGAAAAAGGGAAAAAAATGCACCCAACTAGAAAGGTGCCACAACCCGACAACAGGTAAACAAAAGTAAAACAGCTGGAAGGGTCCCCCACCTGGAACCCGACTACAACCACCACACGTGGTCCAAGATCCCGATCTCCTAAGCTCTGCTGAAGTCACGAACAACCTGTCCATCGTCTGCAAGGTCACACCAAGTGCGGGCAAATCCCATGCAGGGGTGAGTATAAAAATACTCAGTAGGATACCCCGAAGGCTCAAGGGAGAAACAAAGGAGGTACCGAAGGGTGAGCAGTAGATCGAATAGGAAATGTAAAGGACTACAACCGAGAGTGCAGTAAAGTAACAATAGAGATTCGAGCTCAACCCAAAAAGAGAAAAAAGGTAGAATCGTCCAGACACAAGGAGCTGGAAACGGTGAGAAGATGAACTTCTCGTCGAGTCTTTGCTACCTATAGCAGGAGAGTAGACTCATCCAAACACGAGAAGCTAGACACAGAAAGCACGTGGCATACCCCGCGCATCTTTGCCTCTCCTAGAAGTAGAGTAACCAAACACAAGAAGAGGGTACTGGAACAAGGTGTATACATATCCATATGCTCAATCAAGAAGCCCGGACAAGATCGTAAGGGGATCTACATCCCGTAGCTCAGCCCAAGAAAGTGAGTAGCCAACAGTCCCAAAAGTAAACACCATCAATGCCCAGCATCCCGCACGTCTTCCCCGAACTGCAAGTCAAGGGGCTCAAATCACCACACCTCGAAACTATCTTCTTTGAGCAGAACTGACTCGCCCGCACGATTTTAGGTCGCGTCACGAGGATGCATCTTAGTGGGGGAAAGCACCCCTCATACTTGAGAGTTCTGGGGGAACGTCAAACCACACCTCGTCACTGCCCCACTGTCGAGAGGTCTCCTCAAAGTTGACAGGTGACCCCCTGCCCAGCCCCACTGGAGGGTAATCCCTGGAAGTCGATGGGTTCCCACTAAAGGGAGACCCGACAAGAGTCAACGGGTGCCACACTACCCAATCCCGTAAAAGGGTAATCCACTAGAGGGAGACTCAGCTAAAGTTGTCGACGAGTCCCAATACCCAGTCCCGTAAAAGGGTACTCCACTGGAGGGAGGCTCAGAATCGTCATTGGGGACCACTTCCCAGCCCAGCTGGAGGTAAACCCAGCATCGAGGACCTCTTCCCAGTCCATCTGGAGGTAAACCCGGCATCGAGGACCAATTCCCAGCCTCGCTATAGGTAATCCCAGAACCGGTCTGGCCATCCCTACTGGACGGTACTGCTCGGTGAACACCGTTGTACTGGCCATCCCTGCTAGATGGTAACCCACTGGCCATCCCTGCTAGATGGTACCGCACTAGCCATCCCTGCTAGATGGTACAACCTCCTGACCAGCCCTGCTGGAAACAACCTCCCGACCAGCCCTACTGGAAACAACCTCCTGGGTAGAGGATCGGTGCCCGTGTAAAGTGTTGGTCACACCGAATCCACAAGAACTCTACTAGGGAACACGAAGCACCTCTGCCGGCCAAACCATCGAGAACAGAACCAGGGGAAAACCACTCAACCCTGCTGGTCGTAACCATCGTAAACCAGACCAGGGGGAAACTCAACCCTGCCAGTCAACAAACAAGATCAGAACCAGGGGAAAACTCAACCCTGCTGGTCAACAAACGAGAACAGAACCAGGGAAAGACTCAACTCTATTGTTCAATAGTCGAGAACCGAGGAACCCTCTACGTCATGAGAGGTCAAAAGTACATAAAGCAGAACACGACACGCACATGGGTCCCACATGACGTGTGGCCCTAAGTCAACTCTGACCAAGCGCACAAATTTCTCTGGTACAAACAACCACATGTACCTCCAAGCGTTCCCGTATACTCCCAGAGTATACCACGTTCCATCCCAAAGGCTATCGTGCACACGACACCCAACGTCAACACAAAAAGCGTAAACATAACAACTCCAACTTGCCACCTCATTGGCCCAAACACGACCAACTACATCTCTTCAAGAATATACTTCATTCACACAAGAGTGCACGTGATCATATGCCAAGGGTTCCCTGCAAACACAGCGAAATGAACCACCACCAGTACACCTTTCATATTTCCACATTTAATAAGATCGTGTAAGAGGCTCCACTCGGCTGAACAGATTACACCGTTGTAATCCTCACGGAAAAACATGCAAGATCGACTACTTACTCACCTCCAATAGATATCCGACAAAAAAGTCACCAACACCGCTTTACGCCCGAATGATGTCCCGTGGTCCTGAGCCTCGACCCCGAAAACAGTCAGGTGCATCGCACCATTGCGATCGCCTCGAAAAAACACGTTAAAAGGACTGCTCACTTGAGTGGAACATATATCCAGGGAAAAAGATGCATTCCGGTGCACCGCACACGAGCGGTGCTACGTGGGACCCACATCCCGTTCCCGAATCACAACGAACAGATCACACAGTTGCGATCCTCTCGAAAAAGTATACAAGTTTTACTAATCACTTGTCCGAAACGGACACCCGGTGATAAAGCTGGAATTCACCGCCAACTCCCAAAACGGCCCCCGTGGGGCCTGCACCATCATGCAGAATTAAAGTGGGCGGATTTCGCGAATGAAATACCCTCATAAAAACACCCAAAATTGACTACTCGCATTCCTCGAATGGATGTCCAATGAAAAATTTACAAAAAAGCTGCGTACAGCTCAAAAGACGGGCCATGGGTCCCACACCTCAACTCCGGCTTCAACGCCTGAAACCACACTGGAAAACTCCGGCTCAACGATAGGGTCACAACGCCACTGACGACGCTAAAAACGAACATCGGGTATGTCCGTGCCGCCAAAACAAAACCCCCATAAAAACGCCAATTCACTTAAAGTACGCGTCGCACCACCGAGGCCCCTCGTTTCGGGAATTAAAAATTCCCAAAACCATCTCAAAATATTCCTCGCATTCCAAGGAGTGCGTCGCCGCTGACGGCACGTCAAAAGGACACCGCAAAAATTATTTATAAATTTTAAATCATTTCGATAATAATAATAATAATAATAATAATAATAATAATAATAATAATAATAATATTATTATTATTATTATTATAACTTACTAATTATTTTTTATTTAATTCTTATCTCTCTTCTTTTTCCCCCTTCTTTCTCCCTTTTTCCTTTTCTCTGTGCTGTCTTCTACCCTGTAAGAACCAGGACCCATGAATTCCGGGTCCTCCCACAGGCGACCTCAGCGCCTCGTCGTTCGCCTCCCAGCCGGACGCCCGCCGCCTCAGCCTCACGCCGCCTGCCGCCTGCTGCCGTTCGCGCTGCGCGTGCCGTCGCTGTCGAGGAGGACCCCCACCGCCGAGCCGCCCTGCTCCGCTGCAGCTCCCTGCTGCGCTCACCTGGCTGAACCGACCGCCGCCGCGCCTCCACGGCGCTCACCTGGCCGAACTGGCCTCCGCCGCCTGGGAAAACAGCCTGACCACCCCATAACCGCTGGATAAACACAAAAAACCCACGATCTTCGGTGGGTGATTGCGGAGGTCTCGGGACTCCAAATTCAAAACTGAAATGTGCGTTGGAAAGGAAAGAATTCATACTACACAACCATGGGGTTTTCTCAAATATTAAACAGAATTTAGATGATGCAAAATGAGGTCAAATGGAGGGGTTTGAAATTTAAAAGGAAACGGAAAAACTCCTACTTGGTTAGCCTGTCGCTTCGCGGCGATCCGCCGACCGGATCCACAACCGCCTTGGGAGGAGGAGGAGAGGAATATGGGAGGTGCTCCTAGTTTCTTGGGTTCCTTCCGCCAGAGATTTGGACAAGGGGGAGGAAGAATGAGGGTTGTAGTGTTTAAGTAAGGAAAATTAGGAATTAACTTAATAAAATTTTAATTAAGTTAAAACCTTAAAATTTACCCCCATCTGAAACTCTCGATGGGGTTGAGGTTAAGCCTCCCCTAGGGTAAACACCACCTTTCGAGCACAACTGTGGTCTCAGAATCTTATTCCGAGGCCCCGTTCAAAGGTTATAAAACTTAACGCCCAGACCACCAAATTACGAAAACACCCCTGGGACCATTTTTCACTGATGACCTGCACCTTCAAAACTTACACCCCTCATAGGGTAAACGACACATTCCGAACTCAATGGTGCCCTCTGTTTCCCAATCTGATCCACCGTTTAAGATAATTGAGTTAATCCATTAAACAGATAAATTAATTATTTAATTTATCTGTTTCACATTCCGATAGAGAGCGAGGGGTCCAAACATCCCGCAATGACATGTTTTATGTCGTTTCTAGGGTAAAATACCATTCTGAACCCATCCGTACACTCAGGTTTCCGATCCAGATCATCATTTAGGAGTTATCTTATTTATTTTGCATTCTCAGTGTGAACGCACTGAAAACTTAATTCCGGCCACACCGGGGCTTGGAATCGCACACCGTCTGAAGGAACTGTTCTGGAATAATATCAAGAATATTCCAAAGTCTTTTATAGCCAAAAACTGGGTTCTTAAATCATTCCCTCCTTTAATATTTTCATCCCCCAAAAGCAAAACCAGGGAACAACTCAGGGTACTAAGCCCACACCCGGCTCTCCCATACCCAAAAGAACTCTTGCACAGTCCCGCATCACTGCACACAGACCCAAGGATTTGATCTATTCACGCGAGGTCTGACCTTTCCAATGACGTGCATAGGAGCACGCACAACTCTTCTCGGGTGTGTCATGCTGGAGACGTCATGCACCCACTCCAGACTTTAGGTTTAGGGCAAGGCGGTAGAGAACCTCTCCATCCATTCACATGTTCTCAAATGGTCTGAAGGACCTCGGGGGGTAGGTCACCTCCCCGATCAAACCTCTATGTCGTACGCCATGATTAGAATCACCGCACACACCTGGAACAAGGCCCGGTGATTCCCTCCTTCAGAACATCCATATGGTGAAACACCCAAGGATATTTGGTCACACAAGATTTCACAGTTGATGTCCCACAACCAAGATCCTCTTACACGCTCAGAAGAGAAGGAGTCAACACCATCGACTAAAAAAAAGGTCCTAAGCCTTTTTACCTTACCAATATAGGGTTACACCGACGCCCCGCATCACCCTGGTAACACCTCAAACAAGGAGCAAGGAGAAAAGCATTTCACACACAGAGCCTACCAATTCTACTGAAAAAAGTATAAGAGCTATAGAGCGTACTTCTTACCACCTCATGCTCTGTAGGATCGTAGACATCCAAAGATCGCGGCTGTCCGTGGTCCCAACTGTCAGCTCCCGGAGCCTGACGTGGACCACCTAGTGGTGATGGGAAGACCTCATAAAGCTACCCCCCCACTACTAGCTCCTCCCGCTCCTCTGCTAGAACCACCTCTCTGGGCGATACTTCGATCACCGTGCTGCCTCCGTCGTGGTGGTGCAACTGCTGCCTGCTCGACATTCTCAACGTCCCTGGTCGGGCAGTCCCATGACAAGTGACCTTTCCCATCGCAAGAATAGCACCAGCTCTCCTCGGGCTGCCTTGGTGCCCTCCGACTCCACTGTGGCGTATGACCATGCCCCTGAGTCCAGTTATTGGAAAGCCACCTGTGTCGAGGTTCTATCCGCTGACACCTGCTAGCTGCGACAGACGTCTCGGCTCTGTCGTGCCTGCTACCACCACCAACTCTAGAACGTAACAGGAATATCTCTGTCACCAGCGCCTGCTCTATCACCCCGACATATGTGGAAATGACCAAGGGTACTATGACAACACTAATCTCTTGGGGGAGACCCTGCTCAAACTTCCGCACTCGGATGTTGTCGTCATGGACCAAGTCCGGGTAAAAGCGTGCATGGTCTGCTAAACTACCCACGTACTTGACCACCGTCATCCCTCCATGCTGAAACTGCAGGAGCTCCTAAATCCGAACAGAGCGCAAGCAGTAGAGGCAAAACTCCTCACGAAACAACAACTCAAAGTTGCCCCATGAAAGCGATGACTCGTCAAGAAACTGAGTCACCAGACTCCACCAATGCCCAACTGATCCATGGAAAGGTTGGTGGTCAAAGCCACCATAAGATCTGTCGGCATCTTCACAAGCCTGAAAAGGCGAACCACAGTCTCCATCCAAACCTCTGCTGCCTGAGGGTTTGGCTCACCACTAAACCTCAGCGGTCCCTGCTACTGGCACTCACGGAGCACGCTCAACCTGCGCTCAAGCTCAGTATGCTCTGCTGAAGCTATCTGCTGCTCAACAGGTGGGGGTGCTGCTATCGGCCCACCCGGAGAAAGGGACTCGCATGATGGGTCCTAGATTGAGGCCTCGTAGCTCACAGTGTCATCGTCCTGAACCAAAGCTGGTATCCTGGCTGGCTGTCTTCACGGAGACATCCTAAATGCTATCAAGGAGTGCCACAGTCAGATGAGCATATATGTATATAACAGTAACAACAATGGGGAGCTGACTCAAGAAGGACAGTCAAAGACTCAATTCTATGTGATGCACAAACCAGTTTTTCCCTACAACAAGAGTCTCAGCAACTCGAGTCGACAAGTGAGTTATCAGGGTCCTGGTGAATGGATACGTCGGCTGCCGCACCATCACCGGACTCCCTATCCTAAGATCCGCTCTTGAGACACATTAAAACTTTTTCCCTAAATCCCAACCAATTCCTTTTTAGGGACGTCCGAACAACATCCCAAGGAACGAACCACCTCTGATACCACTTTTTCACGACCCAACCCTACCTGGGCTCGAGCCGCAACTACCCCAAGCCTGCCTCCATAGGCCAGGGGCTGGCGACAAGCGCCGAAGGCTAAACAACTTGGGGAGGCCTTTTCCTGAGTACCTGTAAACACACACACGCAGCACACTCAATGCAAAAGTGTAGAGTAAAAAGAAAATAAAAGTACCAAATTCTATAAATAAACCAAAAATGTGCATCGACCTCTAAACAGTACAAAGAAAGTGCTGAAAGTAAACTGAGAAGAAAAAGGGCAAAACACACGCCCAACCAGAAAGGTGCCACAACCCGAAAATAGGTAAAAAAAAGTAAAACAGCTGGAAGGGTCACCCACCTGGAACCCGACTACAACCACCACACGCGGTCCAAGCTCCCAATCTTCTAATCTCTGCTGAAGTCACGACCAACCTGTCCATTATCTACAAGGACACACCAAGTGCGGGCAAAGCCCAAGCAGGGGTGAGTGTAAAAATACTCATTAGGATACCCCGAAGGCTCGAGGGAGAAACAAAGGAGGTACCGAAGGGTGAGAAGTAGATCAAACAAACAGGAAAAGTAAAGGAGTACAACCGAGAGTTCAGTAAAGTAATAGTAGAGAGTCCAGCTCAACCCAACAAGAGAAAGGAGGTAGAATTGTCCAGACACAAGGAGCTGGAAAAGGTGAGAAGATGAACTTCTTGTCGAGTCTTCGCTACCTATATCAGGAGAGTAGACTCATCCAACCACGAGAAGCTAGACACGGAAAGAACGTGGAATACCCCGCACATCTTCTCCTCTCATGGAAGGAGAGTAACCAAACCCAAGAAGTGCATACTAGAACAAGGTGTATACATATCCATATGCTCAATCAAGAAGCCCGAACAAAATCAAAAGAGGATCTCCATCCCGTACCTCATCCTAAGAAAGTGAGTATCCAATAATCCCAGAAGTAAACACCATCGATGCCCAACATCCCGCACGTCTGCCCCAAACTGCAAGTCAAGGGGATCAAATCAACGCACCTCAAAAATATATGCTTTGGGCGGCACTGACTCGCCTGCACGGTTTTAGGTCGCATCATAAGGACGCGTCTCGGTGGGGAAAGTGCCCCTCGTACTTGAGAGTTCTGGGGGAACGCCAAACCACACCTCATCACTGCCCCGCAGTCGAGAGGTCTCCTCAAAGTCGACAGGCGACCCCCTGCCCAGCCCCGCTGGAGGGTAATCCCTGGAAGTCGACGAGTTCCCATCGGAGGGAGACCCGAAAAGAGTCGACGGGTGCCACACTGCCCAGTCCCGTAAAAGGGTAATCCACTGGAGGGATACCTGGATAAATTCGTCGACTAGTCCCAATGCCTAGTCCCGTAAAAGGGTACTCCACTAGAGGGAGGCTCAGAATCGTCATCGGGGAACACTTCCCAGCCTAGCTGGAGGTAAACCCAGCATAGAGGACCAATTCCCTACCCAGTTGGAGGTAAACCCGACATCGGGGACCACTTCCCAGCCCCGCTGGAGGTAAAATCGGAACTGCTATGGCCATCCCTGCTGGACGGTACTGCTCGGTGAACACTGATGTACTAGCCATCCCTAATTGATGGTAACCCACTGGCCATCCCCACTAGATGGTACCGCACTGGCCATCCCTGCTGGATGGTACAACCTCCTGACCAGCCCTTCTGGAAACAACCTCCCGGCCAGCCCTGCTGGAAACAACCTCTTGGGTGGAGGATTGGTGCTCGCGTAAAGTGTTGGTCACACCGAATCCACAAGAACTCTACCAGGGAACACGAAGCACCTCTTCCGGCCAAACCATCGAGAACAGAACAAGGGGAAAACCACTCAACCCTACTGGTCGTAACCATCGTGAACAAAGACCAGGGAGAAACTCAACCCTTCCGGTCAACAAAGGAGATCAGAACCAGGGAAAAACTCAACCCTGAGGGTCAACAAATGAGAACAGAACCAGGGGAAGACTCAACCCTGCTGGTCAATAGTCGAGAACCGAGGAACCCTCTACGTCACGAGAGGTCAAAAGTACGTAAAGAAGAACACAACATGCACATGGGGTCCACACAACGTGTAGCCCCAAGTCAACTCAGACCAAGCGCACAAACATTCTCAGGTAAAAACAACCACATGTACCTCCAAGCGTTCCCGTATACTCCCAGAGCATACCACGTTCCAGCCCAAAGGCTATCGTGCACATGACACCCAACGTCAACGCGAAGGGCGTAAACGTAATAACTCCAAATTGCCACCTCATTAGCCCAGACACAACAAACCACATCTCTTCAAGCATATACTTCATTCACACAGGAGTGCACGTGATCATATGCCAAGGGTTCCCTGCAAACACCGCAGAAGAAACCACCACCGGTACACCTTTCATATTTCCACATTTAATAAGATCATGTAAGAGGATCTGATCTCCTGAATAGATTACACCATTGTAATCCTCGTGGAAAAACATCCGAGATCGACTACTTACTCACCTCCAACAGATATACGATGAAAAAGTCGCCAACACCGCTTTACGCCCGAACGACGTCCCGTGGTCCCGAGCCTCGACCCCGAAAACAGTCGGGCGCATCACACCATTGCGATCCCCTCGAAAAAACACGTCAAAAGGACTGATCACTTGAGTGGAACGAATATCTGGAGAAAAAGATGCATTCCGGCGCACCACACACGAGCGGTGCTACGTGGGACCTGCATCCCAGTCCCGAAGCACAACGAACAGATCACACCGTTACGATAATATCAAAAAATTACACAAGTTTGACTAATCACTTGTCCGAAACGGACACCCGGTGATAAAGCTGGAATTCACCGCCAACTCCCAAAACGGCCCCCGTGGGGCCCGCACCATCATGCGGAATTAAAGCGGTCGTATTGCGCCAATGCAATGTCCTCGGAAAAACACCCAAAATCGATTGCTAGCATGCCTTGAACAGACATCCGATGAAAAGGTTACAAAAAGCTGCGTACAGCTCGAAAGATGGGTCGTGGGGCCTATGCCTCAACTCCGGCTTCAACGCCCAACACCACACTGGAAAACTCTGGCTCAATGCCAGGGTCGCAACGCCACTAACGGTGCTCAAAAAAGACATCAGGTATGTCCGTGCCACCCAAAAAAAAAACCCCCCTAAAAAATGCCAATTCACTTAAAGTACGCATCACGCCACCGAGGACCCTCGTTTTGGGAATTAAAAATTCTTAAAACCATCTCAAAATATTCATGGCATTCCAAGTAGTGCGTCGCCGCTGATGGCGCGTCAAACGGACACCGCATGAATGATTTATAAATTTTAAATCATTTCGATAATAATAATAATAATAATAATAATAATATTATTATTATAACTTGTTAATTATTATTTTTTAAGTCTTATCTCTCTTCTTTTTTCCCCTTATTTCTCCCCTTTTCCTTTTCTCTGTGCTGTCTTCTACCCCGTAAGAACCAGGACCCGTGAATTCCGGGTCCTCCCACATGCGACCTCAGCGCCTCGTCGTTCGCCTCCCAGCCGAACGCCCGCCGCCTCAGCCTCACGCCGCCTACTGGAATCCGCGCTGCATGCGTCGTCTCTGCCGAGGAGGACCCCCACCACCGAGTTGCCCTGCTCTGCTGCAGCTCCCTGCTGCGCTCACCCGGCTGAACCGGCCGCCGCCGCGCCTCCGCGACGCTCACCCGACCGAAGCCCGCTCCGCCGCGCCTCCGCGGTGCTCACCCGGCTGAACCGGCCGCCGCCGCGCCTCCGCAGCGCTCACCCGGCCGAACTGGCCTCCGCCACCTAGGAAAACTACCGGACCACCCCAAAACCACCGGATAAACTCTAAAAACCCGCAATCTTTGGCGGGCGATTGTAGAGGTCTCGGGACTCCAAATTCGAAACCGAAATGTGCATTGGAAAGGATAGAATTTATACTACGCAACCATGGGGTTTGCTCAAAGATTAAATAGAATTTAGACTATGCAAAATGAGCTCAAAGGTAGGGGTTTGAAATTAAAAACTAAACGGAAAAACTCCTACTTGGTGGGGCTTCGCCCGTCGCTTCACGGCGATCCGCTGGCCGAATCCGCAACCGACTTGGGAGGAGGAGGAGAGGAAGATGGGAGGTGCTCCTGGTTTCTTGGGTTCCTTCCGCTAGAGAGTTGGACAAGGGGGAGGAAGAATGAGGGTTTGAGTGTTTAAGTAAGGAAAATTAGGAATTAACTTAATAAAATTTTAATTAAGTTAAAACCTCAAAATTTACCCGCATCCGAAACTCTCGAAGGGGTCGAGGTTAAGCCTATCCTAGGGTAAAAACTACCTCCCAAGCAAAACGGAGGTCTCATAATGTTATTCTGAGGACCCGTTAAAAGTTTATAAAACTTAACGTCCGGTCCGCCAAATTACGAAAACGCCCCTGGGGCCATTTTTCACTGACAACCCGCGCCCATGAAACTTACACCCCTCATAGGGTAAACGACACGTTTTGAACTCAACGGTGACCTCAGTTTCCCAATATGAGCCACTGTTTAAGAGATACTTGAGTTAAGCTGTTAAACGAATAAATTAATTATTTAATTTATCCGTTTCACGTTCTGATAGCGAGCGAGGGGTCCAAACGTCCCGCGATGACATGTTTTATGTCGTTCCTAGGGTAAAAAACCCATTCCGGACCCATCCGTACACTCAGGTTTCTAATCCGGATCACCGTTTAAGAGTTATCCTATTTATTTGGCGTTCTCAGTGTGAACGCACTGGAAACTTAATTCCAGCCACACCGCGGCTCGGAATCGCACGCCGTCTGAAGGCACTGCTCTGGAATAATATCAAGAATATTCCAAAGTATTTTATATCCAAAAACCGGGTTCTTAAAACATATACAGAATAATAATAAAGGCATAATTAATATATTTATACATGAATTATTATTTTAAAACCAATCATTAAATATGGTTATGAAAAATGATCCAACGTTACACTCATAGAGATTGTAGGTCGTACGTATTCATGAGTAACGTTCTAATTTTTCAACGATCATTTAGGAAAGAAGGTAAGTAAATTAAATCTTTAAATAATGATTATTATATCATAAATAACATATTATTTAATTATATATACTTATATATAGAATTAATGCGATGTAAAAGGAATCACATCGTGTTGAGGAGGTGGTAATCCACATGTCCACGAATGACGTTATCACTTTTTAAGTGTGTAAAAGGGTAATAAATAAAATGATATATTATATTTCCAAAAAGGTAAATATGTAATTAATATCATATATATGTTTTTTATGTCACATATGTTTAATTAAAATCATACTTTATACATTCCATGCATAGTGTGAACGAATCACATAACTTTGAGGGGGCGATAGTCTACACTTCCACAAACAATGTTATTGTTTTTACACAAAATGTAAAGTATAAAGATATGTGTTGTACAAGAATTAAAAAAACTTAAAGACATAATAAATATAATATATATAATATATAAATATATTTTCCATCATAATGTACACCGTGATATGTGGTAATAGAAAAATGAACAACCATCGTTTCGTGAGGTGGTAGTTCGCCGTACACGTAAACAGTATGTTCGTTACCCATTAGATGAAGGTGTGTATAAGTGTAGGTAAAACCCTTAGCATAAAAATATCCTAGTATATTGAAAATAATCTATTTGTTATTCAAACATGTAATAATAAAGTTTATGGGGTGTAGAATGGAAATAAAATTAAATAACTTTAGGAAAGACGTTACCTCTTAATCAGGTAACTCCTTTTGGTTTGCAACAAAATAATTCTCTAGATTAATTTCAGAATAAAGGAAATATTCAAGTAGTAAGGTAGGTATTATGGGGAGTGAATTGGGTTGAGATTTTCTGAACCTATGTATCTTGAGAGGTGTGAGAAAGTGGGAGGAATAAAGGCCTTTTATAATAGAGAAGGAGTGACACTCTTGTAATATTTTTAAAGGAAGGAACCCCACCGATGTTTTTTTCATTGAAAGTGGATCAATAATGGTCCAACGTCGATAAAATGGAGTATATGGTAGAAATATTTCCATCCAATAGCTTTTGTACAAGTGAATAGGTCATTTTAGGCCTTATGTTTAAGGTTTACTCTCTTATTAAGCTTAATTTAACCTTAATCATTGTAATTAATTTTAATCACTTTCACTAATTTTTTTGTTCATAAAATAAGTTGAACTTTTTAAAGATTATAAATTATTCTAATTTAAAATATGGAATCCATTTTTTCAAATTTCAATCACAGAAGTGACAGAAATTAATTTAAATTTAATCCTGCAAATAGGACGACAATACGAGTTTATAAAGTAAAAACATTCAAAAAGTTGCTATGTTTTTATAGTCAATTTAAAAGTGAAATTGAATATAATTACCCACATTGGATTAATTTATAAAAATATTATCTAATTAATTTTTAAAACCAATCTAAGACATAATTTAACCTTATAAATAAATTAGACGAAAAAGTAGTTTTGAATTAAATTTTAGTATTTTTCACTATTCATTAAAAAATGAATCTTCTCAGATAAATACCAAAAATTTACCCTAAACTAATTTTTATGTTTCTATTTCAAATTTTAAGTTTATTTTTACATATAATATTTATAAAAGTATCAAAAATTTGATTTAAAATAGGTTCGTCATTAAAAGACGGTAAAAGTGCCTTAATATAAATGTAGGTTTTTTTGGTGTAATATTGAGTTTATTTTTATCTTATGTACATAAAATCTATTGGATGATTATAAAAATTATTTGATTGAATATATAATATATATATTTCATTAATATCATTCAATAATTACAATTAATTTATTTTTTAGGATAAATGCCTTTTTGATTATAAAAATAATAAAATTTCCTTCATATTCAATTGGTTATATTTTCATTTCTAATTAATTGGTAACCCATTAATTCATTTTATTTTTGTGTAAACTATATATTTTACTAAGTTAGTTAATACTATTCATATCCACTAATTTTAATGTCTAGGTTGAGTATTATTATATTAAATAATAATATTTTAATAATACAATGTTATTTAGTGATACTCAGTCTTGCGTGTAACACAAGCTATCTAGGAAAGTCGATATTTTGTTCTATGAAAGATAACATAGTGTTTTTTGAATTAAAAGCTACAAAATATATTAAATTTATTTAAAATATTAAATATATTATAAATTATTGGGATATTATATTCCTTTACACGCTTGGTGTTGCATATCATACACACTATCAAATAAAAGTTAATCTTTTAGATTTTTTGGGGTGTTACAATTTTTCTATTAATTGAATAAATACTGTTTTGGTGTTTTGTAAGAATTTAAGGTAATTATATAATACTTAAAAATTAGAATTAAATTTTCATTATGAATATAATTTCATTATGCATAAAACATCTATTATGATTGATTAATAACTGATTTTTGTCTTTATGTGAACACATAGAGGATATTAAAAATAAAGAGAGTGACATTTTGTAACTTTATTTGGTTTAAATAATATATGTCATTTTCATGGAAAAGTATCTGTTAAACAAATTAATTTCAAGCATAAGGTGTTAAGGGTCGAATTCCCTTCATCCAATAAGAATTAAGATGAAAAAGTACATGAGCCTCAGCCCAGTTGGTGAGGAATCCTTAAGTGCATCCATAAGACCTAGGTTCAAACCTAGACAGAGGCATATTTCTAGGTACTGTAGCAGTATTGTAGCAGGTATTGTAGCAGTATTGTGCGTGTACTGTAGCAGGTACTGTTCGATACTATAACAAACAGAACTATTCACCTTGGGTCACCGGTTTGGGCTTGGAGTTATTAAGGCCTTCGAGCCACCTAGACCTTGAGGTCAGTAAATATTTTAGGCCACCTTTAAGGCCTTCAGGCCACATGAAGGCCTTCGGGCCATATGATCAGTGCAGTTACCCCAGACAGATTCTACAAAAAAGGAGCAACCCTAGAGGAGGATTCAGAACAAGTGCACTCACCAGAGCAGAACCAAATGTATTTGTAAGAATGAGAGGGTATGTGTAACACCCCAAGATTCCACAGTACATTTCCCTTTGAATAATGCAATGGCGTGCATTGTACGCAACTTTGAGATTCTAACACACCACAACCAATCAAACTAGCCGTTATGAATAGTAATACCTAATTTTTGAAATTTTATAAATTCTATCTCTCAAAATAGACTTAATTTTTGGATTCAGAATATTGAAATTATCCTAGGGTGAAATTTTGGTACTTTTTGGATAACTTTCATATTTTGATGAATAGTGAAAATTACTAAATTTTAATTTAAAACAACTTTTTTAATCGAAATAATTAATATTGATAAATTATGAATTTGAGTGGTTTTAAAGTATATTTATAATATATTTTTACCATTTAATTTAATTTTTGTCATTGGACATAATTTCACAATTAAACCACACATAAACAAGTGCCAATCTTTTGATAGTTATTATCTCTTAAAAACCCGTTTTTTATTTTGACAGCGGGAATTAATTTTAAATTAATTTCCGCCACTTCTGTGTTTGAAATTTGGAAAAATGGATTCCATATTTGGAATCAGGATGTTCAAATTGTGTAAATAGGTATCTTTTATTTTTAGACATTTTGAATAATTATTTCGGTAAATATTTTATTTACCATGGTTAAAGGGTAAATCCGGTAAATAAGGGTCAAAAAATAATATTATAATAATAAAAAATTACCCTAAAATGTGTCCTAACCTTATTGGTTGATACATGTCCGACCATGGACATCTTTGGGTCGATTTTGGGACCCCATGGTGCCACTTGTAAGTGATAGGGATACTTTATTTTAATTAAGTTAAAATGAATACAAAAATGACACAATCATATATCTTTTAGAAAATTAATTTTTACATAGGTTTATATATGTTGGATTTTCGACTAAAAATATTCATTAGAAAGATAAAAATATTTCCTACATAATTTCATTTTATTTATAATTTTTAGACATTAAATAATTTAATTTATTTATGACACAATGGTGATGCATTAATTACCATAATAGTGAAAAATTAAAATGATTGATATTGTAGATACCCAAATAAATATAATTTGAGACTTTTTATGAATTAAAATAATTTTATAGGTTAATATGAAATGTTATAATTGATTTAATTAACTTTTTTTAAGTAATAATTCTGTTATGAGTTCTACAAAAATCAATTATTGAATAGTATCAAAATTGACATAAAAGAGTTTTTAAAACAACTATTATATTATTATTTGATATTAAATTCCTAAAAATCTAAGGTTCAGCCAAGAGACTTATATAATTATAGGTGTATCATTAATGGACCAATTTTGGGTCTCTTGGAGGTATATAGTAAGTTTATTAACCATATAATATAAAAATACAAAGAGACATTGTAAAAGTGAAACTAATTAACTAAGAGTTAAAACTAAAAGATAAGGTTAATATAATGACCCAAACCTATCTAAATTATATTGGTTGAGTGGTTTTAGACCCATACCCACCTTAAATTTTAAATAATCAACTTTGGAGCCATTATAAACCGAATATGAATTTATTATAAAATAATATTTCTAGCTTTTCCAAAGGTACCCCTCACCCATCTTATAAAAGGGCACTCCTCCTTCTCATTAATTCACACCTTAAAAGCCTTTTTGTTCGGCCAAACCCAACCCAAATACTCTCTCAACTTCCCTAAATTCATCCTAGAGTCCTTCATTTAGTCAGAAATCCAACCTAAGGAGCCCTTTTGATCAAATCAAAAGGAAGAACCCAACGAAGTGGTAATGTTTTCACCACCCTTTTTCAAGTTCCTTTCTTCTTCCACTTATTCCTTCTTTGTTATTACCATTATAAAATAATAATTACAGTATCTTATATATACTGTAATGTTATTATAAATATGGTACAACCATATTCATTATTCTATCCATCCTTTGAATAACATGTCACCATACGTGCGTACGTACGGCTTACCGTCTCCACGTCGTGGTGTAATTGTCATTCAATAAATTATTATTTGGATGGGTATAATAATGATGTGTAATTCATGTAAATAATAAATATAACATGATAATTATTCTATCTATATGGTATACCATCCAATTATATATTATTTTAACATCAAAATAATGATATTGTCGCTCGTGCGTACGTACGGACTACCGTCTCCACGAATGCGAGGAGATTCATTCTCCATCATATTCATTCAAGTATAATTATCATTTGATTATTTAAAAATAATGTTTAAGGACTTGATATCATTCTGGATATGAATAAGATACAACCTATCCATAAAAAACATGGCTTATGTAAGAAAACATATAAAATAAAACGAGTAAGTTAACACCCGAAACAACGATAATACTAAGATATTATTAACAAATCAATGTTAAAAGATCATATATAATATCATATTAATGTAAATGATTATTGTATAATTAAATAACAATTATTTCACCATTATATAGGAGGTTAACCTACCGTCGACCAAGGAAAAAGTACAAAGTAAGGGATTTTCTTATCTCACTTTTAATTCCGTGAGAATTCCATTGTTCACCACTTATTTATTACATGTGGTGTGTGTACTGCCCATGATTGTATTCATTGTGTAATATAATTTAATTTATGGATATTTACATCATCATTGTATTATCCTTCTTTCATGGGTGTATGTTTTGTAAGTTACCAAATCGATAAGGGAATTTGAAATTTCAATTTCCACTCATTCGGATTTACGCAAATTTCATTGATTATTTTACTCCAAGATTATGTGTGGAATCACTATTCATTTGCTTATGTCATAATTTCCACTCCCCTTTTCTTTGGATATAATTTTGATACACATAATCACTCCATTTATAATTTCTCAAGTCATCGATATGAATTTGATAAGAGTAATTTTAACTCATTCTCCATTTGTTGAGTTAAACATCCAATTCATTGGTGTTGTTTTTACAAGATTATGTGTGAATGTCCTTTGATTGTTTTAAACTGAATATCAAATCATATTTAGTGTATTTATATTTGTAACACATAACTATGTTGTTGATTTATCCTTAACTTAAGGATACGACCTTTATGAGAGATTTCATCTCAATTTACATTCCATTGAGACTTCTTTGTTGTTATACACAAAATCACTTTTATGTGGTGTATATAATGTACTTTGACATTATATATCATGAATCCCTTTATTCTCATGATATTACTAAGTTTTTATTACCTCAATTATTTTTATTCAAGTGTCTCTCTTCTGGTTAGAAACTCTAACTAAAATACCATTTTTAAATGTTTTAAAGACTTATTCTTATAAATCTTTCTCATTAATGTCCATGTTTTAAAAAATGGTTTTAAGGATTTATTTATATGGACATTAAAGTTTTAAAATTAAAACTCCTTTTAAAAGTTTCAAAGTGGTATGGGACACTTTGATTCAAAAATCTATTTTTAAACGACTTCTTGACAAATAGCGTGACTTATAAATGTTTTCAAGAAAATGGGGATATTTCTCTCAAATAGTTTTGATGGTTATTTTCATCTATGTCAATATCATTCATTATTATCGATTGAGGTTAATCTGATACAATACAATCTTCCATATTGTATCGAATGAGTTATGTTCGACTGTGGATGTGTTATTTTTATACCATTCATGGTTTGTGGTTAAAGTATTGACATTTCATATGCTAGTTTTAATACAAATGTTTATGTTATGTTTAAACCTGTTCATATGAGGAATTAATTGGACTTTGTAAGTGATGGGTGGAACCCGCTATAGCTCCTCAATGCATCGGTAGGTCTCATGAGACAAACTAGTGTCTTGAAACAAGGCCTTGGAAAAATCTTATTTGTAGTCTTGGCACGAGGCCTTGGCTATGTGGTTATGATAGTCTGGCATTATGAATTCCATCATAATGAAAGTGGTTATTGATATTTCATGTGATTATTTGATTAGTAGAATATCCATGTGAATAAGTAAATGGAATTATTTCATTTTATTTTTTCCATACTATGTTGAAGTTCAAGTTTAAAAGGATTTTGTTTTAGTTATACATTGCCTTGAATGTTTATTCTTATTTATGAAAGTTTCCACTATATTGTTATCCTTACTGGGCATTTGAGCTCACCCCTTTTCTATGTTTTATTTTTCCCAAGATATAAATAAGTAATTTATGAATGACCTGCAGGGATAGTATGAGGGGATAAGAGTGTGGACTATGAAGACTATATTGTTGTAGTTTTCATTTTATGATGTATTGTAAAACTTTATGAATATATCTAGTGTTTCCAAGGCTACTAAACTAATCAGTCCTTTGGGACTTGATTCCTTGTAATCATGCCAATGTTATGTAATAATGCACCGACTCTGGGTAACTAGGGTCGGGGTGTTACAATTGGTATCAGAGGAAGTTTAGTACAAACCTTGGAAGCTAGATTTAGATAAAATCTGATTAGAGCACGTAGACCTAAGATGAACTTTGACGATTAGTATAGAAGAACTTCATAAAATTTTGGTATTGTAGAGATTTTGTGAGTTTTCTGAGCAATACATCCCTGTCTAGATACGAGCAGGTAGAGGAGGCTCTGGCACAGATGTACCTAGGGGTAAAACCCCAAAACACCACTTTGAGCTAGACTCGAACGAGAACTAGTGCACGACAACAGGCCTTGCTGCACTCTTGGTTACGACACTCCCGGAGGATATGTTTAGGATAATTTACATTTTCTTTACAAACCGATTTGAAGTATTATATATAAGATGAGAGTAAATGACCTTGGTTAATCTTAATGTGTTTCAAATTGAGAATATGGTGACATGTTAATCTCTAAATGATTTTATGAATACTGTTACTCACAAAATGATTTCTGGTTTTAGTCAATGGCTGGGTTCCAAGGAAGTCATAGTGACTTTGAGAATGATGTACAAGGTGGGAATGGTGGTGTAAATGAGAAAAAAATGGAATGTTGATAGGCATAAAAGATATCGTATTCATGCCAAATCAATTTTCCAAAAATATGATCAACAATATATATATTAACCAATTCCCAAACTCAAAAAAGAAGAGAAATGTGATGAATGATAAGAGCTCCAGTAGTGGAGACCATGGAGAAAGGAACCCTCAATTTCCATCATGCAGGAAATGTGGAAGGATACACCCAGGAAAGTGTCTCAATGGGACAAAGAAATGCTTTACATGCGGGAAGGAAGGACATAAAGTGAAGAATTACCAAAGAAAAATGAAGAGTACTATGGAAGAAGATAAAAATGGTCCCAATAGTCCATTTATAGTCATTTTCCGTAAATGTAGGGGACCTAGCCATTACCCGAGTGAATGCCCTATTCTATAAGATATTTTCTTTGTCAAAGAAGAATCTATGTGGAAATAAATGGTTAGAGAAATGTTTAAAAAGTATTAGTTCTACTTGTTGATGGGTTTACTTTGGAATAATTTTCTCTTGTATTTTTAACCCTACTGTTTTACATGTGAGAATGATATTTGAGGAAGAATTATCTTTTCTCTTGTGAATATAGTTATAAATAACCATTTGGTTTTATATGATCGTTGGGTTTGAGGTAATTATAAGTTATTATAATTTGGGATGAAAATGCAAGGTATGAGATAAGATTTGTGGTTAAATTATGTTATGGTTATTTTGAAGAATTTATCTCATTTTGGTAAGGTTATAAAATATAGTTTTTGAAAAATGAAAACACGCAGACCATGTGACAACCCATCGCGTCGGACAAAGCTGTGGGAATCGAACCCAAAACCAAAGTGCGATTGAGATTTATCGCCTACCACTGGACTACGTGAAGTCCCTGGTTAGTGTGACTATTATTTTTAGTTAAATGATTTTATTGATCAATAATAATTTGATTGAGGATCTTGTGTCTTATCAAATGAATACCCTTAGTATAGGAAAATGATTTGGTGATTAAGTGATAAATGTTATTTTGGAAGTTGTTTGCTTTATTGTGAACACTATATTCCCAAGGAAAATAGAATATTATGGGATTTCATTTGAGGAGTAAAGGTGGATTTTTATCTATGTTTTTATTGTGGATTTATAGTGATTTGGGTTATTTATGGAAATGATTAGGTTAATTACTTTTAAGTATGTGAATTTAAGAGTAATTAATGTCATTTGGAGATACAATTTAACATGGAAGACTACATTCTTATAAGTTTTGGGTTTCAATATTAGTTTGTATTATATTGAATGATTTTAAGGAAAATTGATTATTGAATGGTATTTATTTAACTTTGGGGTATTGATGGTTTAATTTTAGAAATTAAGATTAGTTTTTTTTCTCTAATGGAATATCCATATGGGGGATCATCAGATATTATACTAACCATTTTGGTTTTGATTAATCTCTAAAGACAAGGTAAATATATAGTTTATCCTATGTGGATCATGTATTTTTATAAATGTTTATTCTAGCTCTTCCGTTGTGACCAAGTCTTCTTGAATACTCATTTTAAAAAAAAAATGATTTAGTGGTAAAAAGTTATTAAAGAATGAAACTCTACTTAAAAAGTAAGTATATCTCTTTATGTTCTTAGTCAATATCATAAATTAATTCCTTGTCCTTATGTAATGTAACTTAAAACAAAAAAATGTTGTCCGTTTACTTTTCCTACTGGCAGACTAAGGATCGTTTGTCCCAACACAAGTTTGTGATTTTCTTATTGTTAACTTTCTCATGATCATGTTTCCTATCCCTCTCCATCAGAACTGAACACTTAGTTTATCATCCATACACATGTTTTCCTACATGGAATCCTAGTATGGGTTATCTTGGGTGACCTTTATACCTCTCTTCCTTTCTTTTAAAGTGATAGTTTTATTAACTCTTTTTCTGATGTGAGACTTTCCATTATATTATCAGGCCCAATTTTAAAAAAATTGCAAGGACACAATTTATTGAATGAGGGGAGAATGTAACACCCCAAGATTCCACGGTACGTTTACCTTTAAATAATGCAATGTCATGCATTGTATGCAACTTTGAGATTCTAACACACCACAACCAATCAAACTAGCCGTTATGAATAGTAATACCTAATTTTTGAAATTTTATAAATTCTATCTCTCAAAATAGACTTCATTTTTGGATTCAGAATATCAAAATTATCCTAGGGTGAAATTTTGGTACTTTTCGGATAACTTTCATATTTTGATGAATAGTGAAAATTACTAAATTTTAATTAAAAACAACTTTTTTAATCGAAATAATTAATATTGATAAATTATGAATTTGAGTGGTTTTAAAGTATATTTAGAATATATTTTTACCATTTAATTCAATTTTTGTCATTGGACATAATTTCACAATTAAACCAGACATAAACAAGTGCCAATCTTTTGATAGTTATTATCTCTTAAAAACACGCTTTTTGTTTTGACAGCGGGAATTAATTTTAAATTAATTTCTACCACTTCGGTGTTTGGAATTTGGAAAAATGGATTCCATATTTGGAATCAGGATGTTAAAATTGTGTAAATAGGTAGCTTTTATTTTTAGACATTTTGAATAATTACTTGGGTAAATATTTTATTTACCATGGTTAAAGGGTAAATCCGGTAAATAAGGGTCAAAAAATAATATTATAATAATAAAAAATTACCCTAAAACGTGTCCTAACCTTATTGGTTGATACATGTCCGACCATGGACATCTTTGGGTCTATTTTGGGACCCCATGGTGCCACTTGTAAGTGATCGGGAC